>CM071839.1:15917600-17335100 GCA_036507285.1 Trichosanthes cucumerina | reverse complement strand
CGGTCTTACCCCTGAAATGGGAGGCTTATTGAGCCAGCGCTATTGAGCTGCTCTCACCCATGCAGATCTAAGGATAATCCCGAATAAGCAGGAGTTCATAGTTAGCTCAGGATTGAGATTGAGTTACATAGGTCATCAAAATTGAATTAGCAAGTTTTATACAATAAACGGTGTTATATAACAAAAGTGACTAAGTCGTGGTCCAGTCTTATACAAACTCATTGCATAGGATGCCCCCACTTACATATCTCTATATGAACGATTCAGGATCACATCATTTGTACTAACTACAAAGTAGGCCGCATCCATAGTGTCCCCAGAATAAGGCGCCCAACCTTATCCCTATACTATACACCATTTTAGGCTATATACTAGAACTTGATCCATGTTTTATGTCATCACATAAAGTTCAAGTCTACATTAAATAGCCTGGGACCTTAGTTTATTGGATTCAAGATTATGGTATATTAATTCAATAACAATTTTATCGAAGAAGAAACAGGGAAAAAGTTTTTTCAATTACAAACTACGAGTTTTAGGACATAAAATCCAACAAAGTCCCACTTGGACTAAAACTCCTAGTGGAATATCCCAATGTTGAATTTAAGTGAGAAACATATGAATACGATAAGCATATGAATATCATGAACTAGGGCATATACCCAAAAGTTCTCCCACTCGTCCTAGTTTACTAACTTCGTAGACCTAGAGACTGTAGGTGACCTTCAAACACTTTAGCCGTGAGGGTCTTTGTAAAAGGATCAGTAATGTGAGCTTCTTGGTTCTCTTGATTTTGTAACTGCATCACTGTTATCACAATATAAGGTGATAAGCAGATGCATATTTGGAACGACTTCCAAATCTTTCAAGAACTTCCTCAACCATACTACTTCCTTTGTTGCTTCACATGCAACTACGTATTCAAACTTCCATTGTGGAGTCCGCAATACGCTTTTGCTTCATACTTCTCCACACTCATCGCTTTTCCATTCCGAATGAATGAACACTGATCCTGATATGGATTTTCTTGCATCTTTAACGGTCTGGAAATCAGTGTCAGTGTATCCAGTAAGGAACAAATCCTTAGCACTATACACGAGCATGTAGTTCCTCGTTCTCCTAAGATACTTGAGGATATTCTTAACGGCAGTCCAATGATCATATCCAGGACTGGAGTGATAAACCCAAGTAACGGTCAGGCTGATGAACAACCCTCCCACTACGTCGAGGTATTCTCAACTCTTGAGAAGGATGTGATCGACGGATGTACTAGTTTTATCTACTACTTTAGTAGATAAACTAGCTTTATCTCTGTAGCGTCTTTGGAAAGTTCATTTAATACTAGTCTCATCTGCGAGGTTGATGACTTCGATGTGGTCTTCCTCTAAGAATGTTGCATTTGTCGACACAAAAACCTTATTCTCTTGAGGATCATAAAATAGACCACCTTTTGTTTCTTTTGGATAACCTACAAATAGGCATAACTTTGAACGACGTTCTAATTTTTAGGATTTTGCACCAACATGTATATTGGCACCCTAAATCCTAATGTGACGTAAACTACCTTTACGCCCTTTCCATAACTCATAAGGTGTGTCTTATACACTTTTAGAGGGAACGTTGTTCAAAATATAGACAACAGTTTCTAATGCATGTCCCCGAAAGGAATCAGGTAACTTAGCAAAACTTATCATTGTGCGAACCATGTCCAACAAGGTTATGTTTCTTCTTTCAGATACACCGTTCTGCTGAGGCATATTAGGTGCAGAGAGTTGTGACTTGATTCCATGTTCTATCATATAGTCTAGGAATCTTAAGTCCATACTACTCCCACCTCGATCCGATCGAAGTGTCTTAATCGTTTTACCTAACTGGTTCTCAACCTCAGTCTTATATTCTTTGAACTTTTCAAAAGAATCAAACATGTGATGCATTAGGTAAATATGACCATACCTTGAATAATCATCAATGAAACTGATGAAATATTCATACCCACCTCGAGCTTTGACATTCATCGGTCCACTGAGGTCCGAATGTACGAACTCTAAGGGTATTTTTGCTTTGAGACCTTTTCCAGTAAAAGATCTCTTAGTCATTTTTCCCTTAAGACAGGACTCACATGGAGATAAAGAATTGTCTTCTAACTGATTTAGGAGTCCATTCTTAACCAATCTCCCAATCCTATTGAGATTTATGTGACCAAGTCTTAAGTGCCATAAATAGGCATTGGAAGAAACTTTTGTCTTTTATTACGAGTTTTACTGTTTCTAAACATCTCAATATTTAAGACAAATTTTGCTTTAGTTGGTCTTAACTTATATAAGTTGTTTTCTAGTATAGCAGAACAAATTTGAATACCTTTTCTGAAAATGAACGCTTCATTAATTTCAAAGGATATTTTATACATTTGTTCTAATATACACGTGATAGATATTAAGTTCCATTTCATTTTAGGAGCATACAAAACATCTTTAAGTATGATATATCTATCATTGAAATACAACTTCAAGTCTCCAGCTGCATCGGCCGAGAGAACCTCTCCTGTTCCAACCTTGAGGGTGATCTCGCTTCTTTTAGCTTTTTCCAGAACTAGTTTCAAAAGAGAAGCAAATATGATTAGTGGCCCCGAATCCAATATCCAGGTTGAGGTATCATACTCCACTAAACATGTTTCAACAACTAGTAAATCATATTTACCTTATGCTTCTTTATCTGCTTTTTTCTCAGCAAGGTACTTCGGGCAGTTCCTGTTCTAGTGCCCGTTTTGGTCGCATTGATAATATTTTCCTTTTTCTGCAACTTTCTTTCCCTTGTTTCTCATGGGAGCCTTCCCCTTGCCCTTCTTTTTCATTTGAACATTCTTGTTCTTTGAAGGTCTAACTTTAGTTTTAGAGGACGATCCTCTTAAAACTTTCCTTGTGGTGACAACATTTACCTCCACCTCTTTCCCCTTAGCTTTTGTTAGAGTTTGAAAACGTTGGAGCTCGTTAAGAAGGGTTGTCAGATTAAACTCTATTTTATTCAGAGAAGCATTCGTCTGAAATGGTATGAAGCTCTTCGGAAGAGACTCCATAATAAAGCTAACCTGATTTGCCTCGTCTATGGCGCTACCATTTACTTCAGCAATATTGAAGTGGACCATCATATCCAGGACATGTTCTCTAACAGAGGTCCCTTCCTTCATACGCTTGTTGTAAATGTACTTAATAGCCTCGTGTCTTAGAACCGATGACGGTGGCCCGAACATCTCTTTTAACGAATCCATGATAGCCTTAGCTGTGCCCAAGGATTCGTATTTCTTAGCCAATACATCAGTCATGCTGGCAAGAATATAGACACGAGCTTTATCGTTAGCCTTAACCCATCGATCATGAGCTTCCCTACTAGTTCAGTTAGCATTTGAGGCAGGGGCCTGAGGACATTCCTCAGTTAAGACAAATCTCAAGTCATCTATTACTAGTATTGTATTAAGATTTGTTTTCCATGTTGTGTAGTTGTCGTAGTTAAGTTTTTCTGAGCTAATAGTTGAACTAAAGAGCTAGTCATCTTTGAAAAAAAACACATCATTTTTAGTAAAAAAATATTAACCTTTACAATCCAATCAAGTTTAGCAAAAAATAATGTACCCATCATTATTATGTTTGCAACGATATTTCAACGGTTTAGAATAACCTTCACCGAGGGGTGACCGACCATTCCTCCGTTGAACCAAGACTATCTTGACTAAATACTATCACCAGAATAACTCTTATTCCTATAGTAACTTAGTTATCGATCATTTGGTCGAGAATTTGCTAACATTTAGTAATTCTTATAAGTGTAACCTTCCATTTTCAGACCTCAAAGATCAGGATCATTATGCTCCCAAAATTGGAAAGACAAGAATGAAAACGGATCTAAGAGACCCTATCTATTTTTTGAGTTCGCGGTGTTCCGAATCCTATAATACAACCCTCCGATCGGTAAGGTCGCTCCAGTAAGTGCATATGTAGGTGCATTATAGGAATCTCACAAGGCGACCTAATGGAAGAGACCGTAGGATGCGTTGACACACTTCCTTCTCCCACTTACTATGAACGACTTCCCCTATTCACCTTGATATTGACTCATGCAAACACTCTCCGAATGGAGTCCGCTCCCAGGGCGGCCCAAAGCCAAGCATGAATCTCACGGTGTGAACTCTTAGGGACGCTAGAGTTAAAAGTACATTACTTATCTCTAGTTAAAGTGTTCTAGACGGTTAGGGTATAAATTACTTAGCAATATATTTCGGCTAACTAAAACATATCCTAAGTCTAGGCGAAACATCCGAGTATAACATTTATCTTTGGATTTTAACCTACGATGTCTAGGTGATAAACAAATTTTATTACCTCACACCCTCACGCATGCTCATAAAACCGATTTAACCTAACTCAGACGCCGACTCGATCTCCAGGTAGAAGGTGTTCCGTGAACCGTCAACTTAAAAACCTTTCAACCTAAGTCAACTTATCTGACTTTTTGCCAAGATCTTGTCGGGTGAGTTTTCTTGTAATTTTGGTTTTAGAAGATATCGACCTAATTTCTATGAAAAAAAGATTGTCGATGGTTAACCTAAGTGAGCATGCATGTTATCTTTGTTATAGATTTAAAAGGTCTAATTGATTTTATAACACTTATAAAAAAATTGACAAATCTATAACATACATTCCACATTCATTACATAACAATTATATTATTAAAAATTTAATATGGATTTAATTTACTTAATTTAATCAAATTAAATTAAACAAATTAAATCAATTAATTAAACAAAAAATTAATTAATCAATTACCATATTAAGTTACTTAAAGAAATCATGAATTATACATAACTTTTACATTAATTCATGAAATCCAACATGCATACTATATATATTATAACCATTATAACATACTTTCAATGCATGTGCATGTTAACATATGGTGGGAATTTAAATCTACATGGCATACTTTATGCACAATAAAGATTCAAACAATTAAACACATTCATAATGCATAAAGAAAACAAAGCATAAAATTGGACCCGTTTTGGCACCTAAACAAGCAACTAACTAAATTATTACAATAATAATTTGAAAAACAGCTCCGAACAAATCTCGAACACTTTGAACCGCCCTGAACCAGCTTGAAAACAACAGCAACAACACACGGACAACGGTGAAAACGCAAAAAAAAAAAAAAAAAAAAATAGCACAAAGTGCGCTTTTTTTGCGAGTCATGCAACGCCCGTTGTATCTCCAATTACAACCTAATTTCAACTCTATTGACTCCCAAATTTTACAGACTCATTGGGCACACATTAAGGCTCAAAACCCTTGAGCAAATTATAAATTATAACAAGAAATTAAAGCCTAAACGATACAAAAGCAGTGAGCCAATTTTAGCTTCCAAAAATTTCATCACATAAAAAATAACAACCCACCATATGCAATTGAGTGAAATTAAAGCATACTCTGATACCACATGATGGAACACGAGACATACGCAGCGGAATAAGGATCTAATGACACTCTAATTGCATCTAACTTAATAGAAATTAACATGCCAACATACAAAAAACGGTAAACTAAAAATGGGAAGAATATACAACCTTTGTAGCTCAATTTCTTCTCTCCTCCTTGCCAAAGCAAAAATCGAACACAACCGAACCACCACTAGAGCTTCCCCGCTATCCTCTGGACTCAGAACCGAGTTGTGGGACCTGGTGAATGAAGGATTGAAGAGGAAGAATGGGAGGTTCAAAGTATTAAGTGAGAAAAGGAGAAGAAATAGGTTTTGGTGAAATTTCTTTTGGAAAAACTCAAAATTCAGCAAAAGGAACCCTTTGTTTTGAAAACGAACCTATTTATAAAGAAATTACATGCATCAAATGCATGCCAAGGCTCACCAAAATTCAACACATCACAAAACACTAACTAAAGTGGGCTATGTGTCAATCTATAATGTTTACACATAATCCACTTAAGTTAGTGGGATTGTCCAAGAAAAACTTGGATAATTCCAATAACTCTAGTCAAGGGTAAAATGGTCTTTTTCATTTGGTCAAAGTCAAACTTTGACTTTTCCCGAGCCGAAAAAGTCAACCATTTGACTTTTTACGGTTTTGACCCTCTTGACTAATTTTGACCTCTCGAACATGAATCCGCATTCATATTTTTGAAATTTAAATCACATTTGAATATATTGTGTCATAAAAAACCAATAGTTATATCACATATACCTGTCGGTTTAAAACTCTTTTCCTAATTCGAACAATTCGAATTAATCCATCATACTATTCTAAGTTTAATCCATATGAGCTAGCAGGGTGAACTAATTGACCTACAGATCATGGGCTCCAACAATCCGAGATTAATCGATCAAACTCTTTAACCTAATTAATCAACATTTGTTAACTAACGGGTCATTCCACTAAAGTCCCGTAGTTGCACTCCCCTCACTGTAGATATATTTCTTTCCACCTGATATAACCGTAACCTGTAAGTCAATCCTTCACAGGTTGTTCGTGGTCTCAGCTGGGTCAAAATACCATTTTACCCCCGAGAACACTTCTTGTTCCTCAAGTCTCACTGAACCTCTATAGAACAATTAATTTGTGGTCCAACCAACAAATCTAGTCCCTCTCAGCCTAGTGAGAGGGTGGGGCCCCTTGTTCTAGTTCCAAAGTTAGCACTTAAGGGAACAACCTCTCTACTATCCCTAGAGTTGGGTAGGAGTGAATTCTGTCTTGCACCCTATGTCCCCAGCTATCTACCCGGTCTTATCCCTGAAATGGGAGGCTTATTGAGCGCCACTTATTGAGAAATGCTCTCTCACCCATGCAGATCTAAGGATAATCCCGAATAAACAGGAGTTCATAGTTAGCTCAGGATTGAGATTGAGTTACATAGGTCATCAAAATTGAATTAGCCAATTTTATACAATAAACGGTGTTATATAGCAAAAGTGACTAAGTCGTGGTCCAGTCTTATACAAACTCATTGCATAGGATGCCCCCACTTACATATCTCTATATGAACGATTCAGGATCACATCATTTGTACTAACTACAAAGTAGGCCGCATCCATAGTGTCCCCAGAATAAGGCGCCCAACCTTATCCCTATACTATACACCATTTTAGGCTATATACTAGAACTTGATCCATGTTTTATGTCATCACATAAAGTTCAAGTCTACATTAAATAGCCTGGGACCTTAGTTTATTGGATTCAAGATTATGGTATATTAATTCAATAACAATTTTATCGAAGAAGAAACAGGGAAAAAGTTTTTTCAATTACAAACTACGAGTTTTAGGACATAAAATCCAACAAAGTCCCACTTGGACTAAAACTCCTAGTGGAATATCCCAATGTTGAATTTAAGTGAGAAACATATGAATACGATAAGCATATGAATATCATGAACTAGGGCATATACCCAAAAGTTCTCCCACTCGTCCTAGTTTACTAACTTCGTAGACCTAGAGACTGTAGGTGACCTTCAAACACTTTAGCCGTGAGGGTCTTTGTAAAAGGATCAGCAATGTGAGCTTTTTGGTTATCTTGATTTTGTAACTGCATCACTGTTATCACAATATAAGGTGATAAGCAGATGCATATTTAGAAGGACTTCCAAATCTTTCAAGAATTTCCTCAACCATACTACTTCCCTTGTTGCTTCACATGCCACTACGTATTCAACTTCCATTGTGGAGTCTGCAATACAGTTTTGCTTCATACTTCTCCACACTACTGCTTTTCCATTCCGAATGAATGAACACTGATCCTGACTTGGATTTTCTTCCATTGATGTGGATTTTCTTGCATATTTTTAGGGAAGTTACAAATAAATCAACAAAAGTTTTTGATCAAGCTGATCCTTCTAAAAAGTTGAGAATGCCTCGGCGTAGTGGGAGGGATGTTAGACAACCTAACCGTTACACGGATTTGACTGAAACCCAGGTCGTCATACCTGATGATCTCATTGAGGATCCATGGACCTATAAACAGGCAATGATTGACAAAGATAGGGACTAGTGGATTAAAGCCATGGATCTCGAAATAGAGTCAATGTACTTCAATTCAGTCTGGGAGCTTGTAGATCAACCAGATGGTGAAAGACTTATCGGTTGCATGTGGATCTACAACAGGAAACGAGACCAAACCGGTAAGGTGCAAACCTTCAAGGCTCGACTTGTGGCAAAGGGTTATACTGTTGGAATGTATGTTCTCATCTCGTGTAGTTTGTAATTTTCCAAGTTGTAAATAAATAAGAGTTATTTATTTGAGCCTTGTGATATAAATAAGAGTTATTTATTTAAACTTTGTGTCTCACATATTTCATAAACTTAATCCAATAAACTAAGCTCCAGGGTCATTGTATTAATGAGAGAACTAGAACTTGAACGGTGTGTTGTGGACACACAGGGAGGATCACGTTCGAGTTAATGACCCGAATGGTCTACAGTATATGGATAGGGTTAGAGACCTAATCTTGGATACACTGTGGATGCGACCTGCTTTGTATTAAGATACAAACGAGGTGATCTGACTCGTTTATGTGGTTGACATGCGAGTGGGGGCATCGTGTAATGAGATTATACAAGATCGGACCGTGAATTATTAGACTTCATCGATGTAACACCGATTAATGGTATAGGGCTAATAATTTCGTAGATGACCATTAGTGACTCGACCTTAATCCTGAGCGTGTTACAGACTCCTGTCTGTGGAGGTCTGTCCTTTGACTAGTACGGGTGAGGGTGGCCACTGATGCTCGCCCAATATGCCTATTTTCTCAGGGACAGGACCACGTGGGGAGCTGGGAACTTGACTACGCAAGAAGGAATTCACTGCTCCCGACCGAGGGAAACTAGAGGGGTTGTTCCTTAAGTGTTGTCTCGTGGCTTGAACAACGGGGCCTCACTCTCTCATTGGCCTGAGAGGGTTGTTGTTTATGGTTGGACCATGCAACGTAGTTGTTCATTAGAGGAGAGTTGGACTTAAGGAGCAAGAGGTAGACATAGGGGTAAAACTGTAATTTGACCCAATATTGTCTACGAACAACCAGTGAAGGGTTGACTCACGGGTATTGGTTATATCGATAGACACAACTTGTCCTACAATGATGAGAGTGCAGCTACGAGCTTTAGTGGTGTGTTACCGTAGCTAATGAATGTTTAATAACCGGGTCAAAGAGTTTGACAGATTAGTCTCGAATCGTTGGAGCTTGTCACGTGTAGGTCCATTAGGTCCTTCGATTGGCTCAAATTGGACAAATTGAGGGTTTACAGTTTGGTGTGAATTTGAAGTGTTCAAATTCATTATTTGGGTATTTATGTCATTTATATGAGATATAGATGACATAATATATAGTTTGATGTGAATGAGATTCATAATAAACTATGGTATAGCCTAATTGATTAATTAGTATTAATTAGAGAAATTAAATTGAGAGAAATTAAATTGAATGTGATTCAATTTAGAAATCCACAATTATGCAAATGAGATTTGTATAATAAGGTATGAGATACCTTATATAATATAATATGCAAATATGATTTGTATATCATATAGTTGTGGTAAAATGGTGAATTGGTGGAGATTTTAATTCCACCACACACCATTATAAATAGGTGCATTCAAAGGCATCTCATGAAACTTTTGCCATTTTTTGGATTTTAATCCAAAGAGAGAAAAGTATTCTCTCCATTCTCTCTCAATTATCTCTAAGGCTTCTCCTCACCCAAAACCAAATGGAGTCCCACCTACTCTCCCTCAACCTCCCGAGAACAACCGAGAAGATCCTGTGGAGGTGTCTTGCTGTTCGGTTCGAGGTTCGTGTTCGAGGAGTTCGTCCGTTAGAGAGAGATAGTGATCGAAAGAGGAAAGCGTTGAAGAAGGGTTCTTCAACAAGTAAGTAGCATTATCCTTACTGTTTTTCTTCTCTTCAATGCATGTTTAGCCTATAATTAAAGTTGTTTTGTTCAATTTTAAGATAGAATTACACAACGGATCAACGACGTTTCACAACGTCTTCCGCTGTGGGAATTCAAAATCCCTTCAATTGGTATCAGAGCCAATCGTTGCTCTTCGTTGTGTATTCTGTGAATTCTTAAAATTAGGTGGGTAGCATTAATTTTCATGAGTTGAATGTTAATGGTTTGCAATTTTGGATGTTTTCGATTTTTGGCACTTAGTTTAGATTTGCATTAAAGTTGATGAGATCAATGTAAAAGCCTAGTGTTTTGGGCATTTTTTAATGTAAATCGAGTCTGTAAGTCCGTGTCGTTTGTGGCAAGAGTTGCTGTGAAGAAAACGGAGTGAAAATAGGCGATTTCGGTGAAAAACAACAAAAGTTGTTCGCTGGAAATTCATCAGCGTCGCGACGCTGTTCTTCAGCTTTGCGACGTCATCCATGCTGCTGGAGAGGATGCTGCAGTGCAGAGTTGCAACGCTAGGGGTAGCGTTGCAACGCCACAACGTTGAGAACGCCAGGCAAGACGTTGTACACCACAGCGTTGCAACGCTGCAGCGTAGTGGAACATGGAGCGCAAGATTCGTGCGGTAGTGGCATCAGGGGTCCGCAGTTCGAGATGGGAGTTACGCAACCGTTTTATTTATTTATTTAATTTATTTTTTAATTGTAAAATGTTTTATTTATTTATTTTATTAATTAATATTAATATAAATGTTATATTAATGTTAATAAATTTAATATTTCCGGTGCCAAAAATCGGTCCAATTATGTTATTTATTAAATTATGCAATTGTTGTATGATTTATTATTTTTTTTTCTATGTGCATAATGTATGTCATATATATTAAAATCCCACGTTAGGTTAAACATTTCATGCATCATATTTATATTATAAGAGTTATAATATATAGTATACATGATAGATTTATATTATAAGAGTTATAATATAAAGTTTGCATGTTTTAATTTATTTAAATATAAGTGTTATATTTTTTTAATTAAAAGCATGCTCATGCATTTAATTCATGTGATGAATTTATGTTATAGTATAGTTTATTCATGTGATGAATGATCAAGTACTATAGTATGGAAATACATGTAACCTAAGTTAATTATTAGTTTTAAAATGTTTAGAACATGAATAATTAGACTTAGATTTTCTAGTTCTAATAAGATTAGAATTAGGAAATCAAATATGACCTTTGAATGGAAACTGATAATTAACTCTGCCTAAGGAAGGTTCTGTCTAAAGCTGGGGTATTTAAGCTAACGCTTTGCGGAACACCCCTACCTAGGAACCAACCTGGGAGTGAATTCGGTCCGGAGATTCTTAGGTTATATTCTCGTGAGTGCCGTTAATTAAGAGTTAATTAATTTACTCACATAGACCTAAGTTAATAATGTGATTATAGACTTAGGCTAATCCAATATAAGAGTTATATTGGTAGACTTAGGTAAATTTTAGTCGGATTATCTAGGTCAATCCCGTTTTATTTAAAGTGCTGAGTGGGAGGAAAGAAAGTGTATGAGATACATTTAATTTTTCATCCACAAATCTCTGTTAAGTTCGCATAGTGAGATCCATACTCGGCCTCGTGGCGCAAATTGGAGCGTCCCTCTACGGGTGGCATTTGTATGGGTTAATATTCAACGTGAATGGAGAGAGTACTTATAGTGAGTGGGAGCGGAACCTGCGAAAACGGGACCCACGGTCTCTTCTTTCGATTCACACCTTGAGACGCCTATGATCCGCCTGCTAGTTTGGCCTGGACCAAACAATCCCTACGGAGGGCCTTGATCATGGGAGTCGGAACACCGTGAATTCCCGAAAGGGATACGATTTCCTTGTTGGTTTCCTTCTTAGTCCTCCCTACGGCGGCTATTGTTTGGACGGATACTTGAAAATTTAAAAATTGAGGGTGTCACTCATAGGATTCATTAAGAATTAATGGATTCAGACCGAAAAATGGTAACTGGATGCCTAATGGAATAAAAGTTATTCTGATATTAGGGTCTGGTCGAGAAAGTCTCGTCTCAGAGGAGGAGTGAGTTTGTCTACCCTATGGTGGCAGTCATTCTAAACCTTTGGGGTATCATTGCAATTTTGAATGACCTAGGGATCATAGAATAAAAATTTTCTAAAACCCGATTGGATTTTCAAAAGTTTTTGCGTGACTAATACAAAGTTTATTTATTTATTTTTTTTCAGCAACAAAATGTCAAACGCTTTTAACGCTCCTTTAGCTTTCGTTAAGTTAGTCGACGATAAGATTTCGTGCAAAAATAATATTAACACGATTCTGATAAATGACGACCAAGAGTTCGCGCTTACTGAGGAGGGTCCTCAGGTGCCCGGTTCAACAGTCCTATTCAACGATTACAAACCTTCCAGTCCTTGGTGCAAACCAGGGGACAGGAAGCTAAGGCAAGTGTTGCCTTAAGACCTTTTTACAGGGTATGACCTCTAGGACAAAGTTTGTAGGCTTTTCAGGCCCTAAAGGGAAGAAGGAGAAGTTGAAAGAGGATAGGGTTGACCGCGTTGCCGCCCTAAAAGGCAAAGATATCAAGGAAGTTGCGAGAAAATGTTTCTACTGCAAGGGGACAAACACCTGAAAAGAAGTTGTCTCAAGTTCCTTGATGAAAAGAAGATGACAGGTTAATGTGATTTACTTGTCACAGAAACTTGTTTAGTGGAGAGTAATGACTCTGCTTGGATATTGGATTCAGGCGCCACTAACCACGTTTTCTCTTCTTTTCAATAATTAAGTTCCTGGCAACGGCTGCAACAGGGTGAGATAACACTCAGGGTTGGATCCAGAGAAGTTGTCTCAGCTGCAGCAATAGGCACAGTGAAGCTGTTCTTTGGCGGGAAGTACTTATTATTGGATAATATGTACATAGTTCTAGGGTTTACGAGAAACCTAGTTTCTATTTCCTGCCTATTAAAACAAAATATTTCCGTTTCTTTCAAGAGTAATAAAGCGTTTATTTCTCGAAATGGAAATTTGATTTGTTATACTTCGCTTGAGAGCAATTTATATGTTTTGAACCCTAATTCGGTCAAAAGTGTTTTGAATACCAAATTGTTTAAAACAGTTGAAACGCGAACTAAGAGAGTAAAGATTTCTCCAAAAGAAAGTGTCCATCTTTTGCATCTAAGGTTAGGCCACATAAATCTCAATAGGATTGAGAGACTAGTGAAGAGTGGACTTCTAAGCGAGTTGGAAGAAAACTATTTACCGGTTTGTGAGTCATGCCTTGAAGGCAAAATGACCAAACGTCCTTTTAGTGGAAAAGGATATAGAGCCAAGGAGCCCCTTGAGCTTATACATTCTGACCTCTGTGGTCCGATGAATGATAAACCACGAGGTGGTTACGAATACTTCGTGTCTTTCATAGATGACTATTCGAGGTATGGGTACATTTACCTAATGCATAGGAAGTCTGAAACTCTTGAAAAGTTCAAGGAGTTCAAGACTAAGGTTGAGAACCTGTTAGGTAAAACTATAAAAACACTTCGATCGGATCGAGGTAGAGAGTATATGGACACTGAATTCCAGGACTATATGATAAAACATGGAATTACGTCCCAACTCTCAACACCTGGTATGCCACAACAGAATGGTGTATCGGAAAGGAGAAACAGAACCCTATTGGACATGCTTCAGTCGATGATGAGCTATGCTCGTCTCCCTGATTCTTTTTGGGGTTACGCAGTGGAGACTACGGTATACATTTTGAACACAGTTCCGTCGAAAAGTGTTTTGTGAAACACCTTTCGAACTCTGGCATGGTCGTAAAACTAGTTTACGTCATTTCAGAATTTGGGGATGCCCGACCCATGTGTTGGTGTCAAACTCGAAGAAGTTGGAACCACGTTCAAAGTTGTGCCTCTTTGTAGGTTACCCAAAAGAGACAAGAAGTGATTTCTTTTACGATCCTAAGGATAATAAGGTGTTTGTGTCGACAAACGCCACTTTCCTTGAGGAAGACCACATTAGGGATCACTTACCAATGAGTAAGATTCTGTTGAATGAAATGGACAGTTCATCAGCAAGAGTTGCTGATAGTGCTAGTACGTCAACAAGTGTTGTTGATCCTAGCTCGTCTAGTCAAGTCCGTTCTCAGGAGTTGGGAATGCCTCGACGTAGTGGGAGGGCTGTGAGATAGCTTGAACGTTACATGGGTTTAGCTGAAACCCAAGTTGTCACTCCTGATGATGACTGCGAGGATCCATTGACCTATGATCAGGCAATGACAGACGTTGACAAGGACGAATGAATTAAAGCTATGGACCAAGAAATGGAGTCGATGTACTTCAATTCCATCTGGGAGCTTGTGGACCAACCGGATGGGGTTAAACCTATTGGTTGCAAGTGGATCTACAAGCGTAAACGTGGCATAGATGGGAAGGTGCAGACCTTCAAAACTCGACTAGTGGCAAAGGGTTTTACCCAGGTGGAAAGGGTTGACTATGAGGAAACTTTTTCACCTGTTGCCATGGTAAAGTCGATTAGAATCCTTCTGGCCATTGCCACATATTATGACTATGAGGTATGGTAGATGGATGTCAAGACCGCCTTTCTGAATGGCAAACTTGACCAGACCATCTACATGGACCAACCCAAGGGGTTCATTGCCCAAGGCCAAGAGCAAAGAGTTTGCCGACTTAAAAAGTCTATTTATGGACTGAAACAAGCCTCGAGGTCTTAGAATATAAGATTTAATGAGGCGATCAAATCTTATGACTTTGATCAAAATGTTGACGAGCCTTGTGTCTACAAGAAAATCGTCGACAAAACTGTCGCATTTCTAATGTTGTATGTGGATGATATCCTTCTCATTGGGAATGAGGTAGGATTTCTTACTGACATTAAGGAATGGCTAGCTATTCAATTCCAAATGAAAGATTTGGGAGACGCACAGTACGTTCTAGGTATCCAGATAGTTCGGAACCAGAAGAACAGAAGCTAGCCATGTCTCAGGCGTCTTATATTGACAAGATGTTGTCTCGATATAAGATGCAGAAATCCAAGAAGGGTTTGCTGCCTTTCAGGGATGGGGTTCACTTGTCTAAGGATCAATGTTCTAAGACACCTTAAGAGGTTGGGGATATGAGACGAATCCCCTATGCTTCAGTTGTAGGGAGCCTGATGTATGCCATGTTGTGTACTAGGCCCGACATCTGTTATGCAGTTGGGATTGTCAGTAGGTATCAATCCAATCCAGGATTAGATCACTGGATAGCTGTTAAGGCAATCCTCAAGTATCTTAGGAGAACGAGGAACTATACCCTTGTGTATGGGAGTGGGGATTTGATCCTTACGGGATACACAGATTCTGACTTTCAGACCGATAAGGATTCTAGGAAATCCACTTCGGGGTCAGCCATCATTCTGAATGGAGGAGTTGTAGTGTGGCAAAGCATTAAGCAGGGATGCATCGCTGATTCCACGATAGAAGCCGAATATGTTGCGGCTTGTGAAGCTGCAAAGGAAGCTGTTTCGCTTAGGAAGTTCATGCTAGATTTGGAAGTTGTTCCAAATATAAACTTGTCAATCACGCTGTTTTGTGACAACAGTGGTGCAGTAGTCAACTCGAGAGAACCTCGGAGTCATAAAAGGGCCAAGCACATTGAGTGTAAGTATCAGCTGATACGGGAGATTGTGCACCGCAGAGACGTGACAGTCACGCAGATAGCTTCGGAGCACAACGTTGCTGATCCATTTACAAACGCCCTCACGGCTAAGGTGTTTGAGGGTCAGCTAGAGAGTCTAGGTCTTCGAATGCTTCCTGACTAGGGCAAGTGGGAGTATTGTAAAGGGTATTCAATGCTCTAGTTTACTGTATTACCTTGTTGTATTACTTTAGTGTACATTTGAGAAATGTATCATGTACTCCACTAGCTTAGTCCAAGTGGGAGTTTGTTGGGATGTATGTCCTCATCTCGTGTAGTTTGTAATTTTCCAAGTTGTAAATAAATAAGAGTTATTTATTTGAGCTTTGTGATATAAATAAGAGTTATTTATTTGAACTTTGTGCCTCGCATATTTCATAAACTTAATCCAATAAACTAAGCTCCAGGGTCATTGTATTAATGAGAAAACTAGAACTTTAACGTTGTGTAGTGGACACACATGGAGGATCACGTTCGAGTTAATGACCCGAACGGTATACAGTATATGGATAGAGTTGGAGACCTAATCCTTGATAAGCTGTGGATGCGACCTGCTTTGTATTAAGATACAAACGAGCTGATCTGACTCGTTCATGTGGTTGACATGTGAGTGGGGGCATCATGTGCAATGAGATTGTTCAAGACCGGACCGTGAATTATTAGACTTATTGATGTAACACCAATAACAGTATAGGGCTAATAATTTCGTAGATGACCATTAGTGACTCGACCTTAATCATGAGCGTGTTACGGACTCCTGTCTGCGGGGGGTCTGTCCTTTGACTAGTACGGGTGAGGGTGGCCACTGATGCTCCCCCAATATGCCTATCTTCTCAGGGGCAGGACCACGTGGGGAGCTGGGAACTTGACTACGCAAGAAGGAATTCACTGCTTTTCGACATAGGAAACTAGAGGGTTGTTCCTTAAGTGTTGTCTCTGTGGCTTGAACAACGGGGCCTCACTCTCTCATTGGCCTGAGAGGGTTGTTGTTTATGGTTGGAGCATGCAACGTAGTTGTTCATTAGAGGAGCAGTGGGACTTAAGGAGCAAGAGGTAGACAAAGGGGTAAAACGGTAATTTGACCCAACAGTGTCTACTAACAACCAGTGAAGGGTCGACTTACGGTGTGAATCAAAAGAAGAGACCGTGGGTCTCGTTTTCACAAGTCCCGCTCCCACTCACTATAAGTACTCTCTCTATCCACGATGATATTGACCTATACAAATGCCACCCGAAGGGGAACACTCCCATTTGCGCCACGAGGCCGAGTATAGATCTCACAGTGCGGACTTAAAGGAGATTTGTGGTTGGAAAATCAAATGTATCTCATACACTTTATTTCCTCCCACTCAGCACTTTAATTTTAATAGGGATTGACCTAGATAAATAACTCTTATATGGTATTAACCTAAGTCTATAATCACATTATAACTTAGGTCTATGTGAGTTAATTAAAACACTTTTAAATAGCGGCACTCACGATAAGTATAATCTAAGAATCTCCGAACCGAATTCACTCCCAGGTCGGTTTCAAGGTAGGGGTGTTCCGCAAGCGTCAACTTAAATACCCTAGCCTTAGACAAAACCTTCCTTACACAGAGTTACTAATCAGTCTCCATTCATAGACTAAACTTTGATTTCCTAATTTCTAATCTCATTAGAAAAAAGAAAACCTAAGTCTAATTATTCAAGTTCTAAACTCTTTAAAACAAATAATTAACTTAGGTTGCATGCATTTCTATGTTATAGTGCTTGATCATTCATCACATGAATAACTATATACTATAACATAATATAATTCATCACATGAATATAAATGCATGAGCATACTTTAATCTAAAAAATATAACACTTATATTAATTAAATTAAACATGCATTTTTAATTATATTATAACTCTTATAATATAACCTATCATGCAAACTATATATTATAACTCTTATAATATAAATGATGAATGAAATGTTTAACCTAAGGTGGGATTTTAAATCTATATGACATACATTATGCACATAGAATTTAATTAAATCATACATCTCATGCATAAAATAATTAAATAGCAAAATTAGACCGGTTTTGGTACCTAGGGAAAATTATTTAATTAAATAACAATAATATAACACTTATATTAATATTATTTAACAAAAGAATTAAATAAAAGAATTAAATACATTTTACAAATAAAAATAAAGAAAATAAAACGTGCAAACTGCCCCATCAACATGAAAAACTGCCCACGTCTGCGAACTGCTCGCGAACTACCCACTATGCGTGTGGCGTTGCAACGCTGCCACGTCCAGCGTTGAGGCCAGCGTGCTCCACGCCTAGCGTTGCAACGCTGCTCTGCAGCCAAGCCAGCGCCCGCAAGGATAGCGTTGAGACGCCGATGAACAGCGTCTCAACGCCATCGACAGAACAACAAACACCTTTGCTGTTCTTCACCTATTTTTGCCTGTTTCTGCTCCGATTTCTTCACAGCAACTCTTGCCACGAACGACCCGGACTTATAGACTCGATTTACAACAAAAATGCCCAAATACAATGGGCCCTTACATTGATCTCATCAACAGAAATTGTAAATCTAAAAGTGCCAAAAAACCGAAACATCCAAAAATGCAAACCAACATTCATCTCATGAATTTAAGGCAATTTACCCACATATTTTAACAAAAAAACAGTGCATAAAGAAGAACCATCGAAATGGCTCTGATACCAATTGAAGGGAATGAGAATCCCCGCGCAGCGGAAGACGATCGAATCGTCATGGTATCATTACGCTACTCGAGTTTTGTTAAAACGATCTAACTATTAGATCTAGGCTAAACATGCAAAATGGAAAGGAAAAACAGTAAGATGAAGTAACTTACTTGTTGAAGACCCTATTCAAGAACTCCTTTCCAGAAAATCACGAACCCTTCGCGAAGAACCCAATCTCAACGAACTCGTTCTCTTTTCATGATCAAGAACCGAACACAACCACTAAAAGCTTCTCGGTTGTTCTTCCTTTGGAAAAAAGGAAGTTTGTGGGAACTTCTTGATTTTGGAGAGGGAGGAGAGTTGAGAGAAAGGTTGAGAGAAATCTCTTCTTCTCTTTGATGAAAATCAAAAAATGAGAGAGAGAGCTTACAATCCCTTCTTGCAAAGGGTTTAAATAGTGGAATTGATGGAGTTAAAATCTCCACATAATTACCACTTTACCACAACCATAGGTTATGCAAATCTCATTTGCATAACCACATAATATAAGATATCTCATATCTCATATTGAAAATCTCATTTGCAATAAATGTGGATTAATTCAATTGAATCACATCCAATTTAATTTCTCTCAATTAATTTCTCCATTTAGCCCTAATTCAACAATTAGGCTAACCTATAGTTTATTATGAATCTCATTCACATTAAACTATATATTATATCATTCATATCTCATATAAATGACATAAATGCCCTTTAAGTGAAATTGAACACTTCAATTTCATACTAAAACATAAACCCATCTTTTAACCCAGATTGAGCCAACCGAGGGACCTAATGGACCTACAGTGACGGGCTCCAATGATCCGAGATTAACCTGTCAAACTCTTTGACCTAGTTAATCAACATTCATTAGCTACGATAACACTCCACTATAGCCCGTAGTTGCACTCCTGTCAGTGCAAAATATTACGTGTCCACTGATATAACCAATGCCCATGAGTCGACCCTTCACAGGTTGTTCGTAGACACGGTTGGGTCAAATTACCATTTTACCCCTCTGTCTACCTCTTGTTCCTTAAGTCCCCACTGCTCCTCTAATGAACAACATATTGTGATGGTCCAACCATACACAACACCCTTCTCGGGCCAGTGAGAAGGTGGGCGCCCGTTGTCCAAGCCACGGAGACGAGATTTAAGGGAACAACCCTCTAGTTTCCCTAAAGCGGGAACGAGTGAATTCCATCTCGCGTAGTTAAGTTCCCAGCTCCCTACTTAGTCCTGTCCCCGAGAAGATAAGCATATTGGGCGAGTAACTGTGACCACCCTCACCCGTACTAGTCAAAGGACAGACTCCCACAGACAGGAGTCCGTAACACGCTTAAGATTCAAGTCGAGTCACTAATGGTCATCTACGAAGTTATTAGTCCTCATCATCAGCGGTGTTACATTAGTAGGTCTAATAATTCACGGTCCGGTCTTTGTACAATCTCATTGCATAGGATGCCCCCACTCGCATGTCAACCACATGAACGAGTCAGATCACCTCGTTTGTATCTAATACAAAGCGGGTCGCATCCACAGTGTATCCAGGATTAGGTCTCCAACCCTATCCATATACTGTAGACCGTTTGGGTCATTTACTCGAACGTGATCCTCCCTGTGTGTCCACTACACACCGTTCAAGTTCTAGTTCTATCATAAATTCAATGACCCTGGAGCTTAGTTTATTGGAAAAGTTTATAAATATTACTAGACACAAAGTAATGAAATAAATAACTCTTATTAATTTCAAACAATAATTTACAAACACGAGATTAGGACAAAAATTCCAACATAATCATGGTTATAACGAGTGGACAAAAATATATCTACAGTGAGGAGAGTGCAACCACTGGGCTTTAGTGGAGTGTCCCAGTGGTTAACAAATGTTAATTAGCTAGACTAAAGAGTTTGGTCGGTTAATCTCGTATCGTTGGAGCTCATGATCTGTGAAGGGTATAAAACTCCTGCAGCGGAAAACGACATGATACGTCATGGTTTTCGTTATGCTACTGATTTCTTAAAATTGAATCTATCACATAAATTCTAGGCTAAACATGCTGATTTAAGAAGAAAACAGTAAAGTTAAAGTACTTACTTGTTGAAGAACACTTATTCGACGTTTCCTTTTCCGATCTCGATCTCTTTTCGTTCCAACGATCTCTACATGCAATCTCACGAACTGAATAGTTTGGACACCTCCAAATAGCCTTCTCGGTTGTTCTCGATCGGTTGAGGGAGAGTGGTGAAACTCCCTTTGGTTTGGGTGGAGAGAATTTGGTAGAGAGATTAAGAGAATAGAGAGAGCTTCTTTGGATGGAATTCCAAAAAAATGAGAAGTAATTACCAAAACCTTCTTGCAAAGGTCTTTATATAATGGTGAGAGGTGGAGTTGAAATCTCCACAAATTCACCATTTTACCACAACCTTATAATATGTAAATCATATTTCCATATCATATACAATAAGGTATCTCATACCTTATTATACAAATCTCATTTGTATAATTGTGGAATTTTTAAATTGAATCACATTCAATTTAATTTGCCTCAATCCAATTTGTCATAATTAACACTAATTAATCAATTAGGCTAACCTATAGTTTATTATGAATCTCATTCACATTAAACTATATATTATGTCAATCATATCTCATATAAATGACATAAATACCCTTTTAATGAATTTGAACACTTCAAATCCACACCAAACTATAAACCCTCAATTTATCCAGTTTGAGCCAACCGAGGGACGTAATGGACCTACAGATGACGAGCTCCAATGATCCGAGATTAACCTGTCAAACTCTTTCACCCGGTTATTCAACATTCATTTGCTACGGTAACACTCCACTAAAGCCCGTAGTTGCACTCTCATCACTATAGGACAAGTTGTATCCATCGATATAACCAATGCCCGTGAGTCGACCCTTCACAGGTTGTTCGTAGTCACAGCTGGGTCAAATTACCGTATTACCCTTGTGTCTACCTTTTGTTCCTTAAGTCCCACTACTCCTCTAATGAACAACAACGTTGTATGGTCCAACCATAAACAACATCCCTCTCGGGCCAGTGAGAGGGTGGGCGCCTGTTGTCCAAGCCCTGGAGACAGCACTTAAGAGAACAACCCTTCTACTTTCTCTAAGTCAGGAACGAGTGAATTCCATCTCGCGTTGTCAAGTTCCCAGCTCCTCGTGGTCCTGTCCCTTAGAAGATAGACATATTGGATGAGTAACTGTGACCACCCTCACCCGTACTAGTCAAAGGACAGACCCCAGCAGACAGAAGTCTGTAACACGCTCAGGATTAAGGTCGAGTCATTATTGGTCATCTGCGAAGTTATTAGCCCTATACTGTTAACAGTGTTACAGCAGTAAGTCTAATAATTCACAGTCCGGTCTTGTACAATCTCATTGCACAAGATGCCCCGACTCGCATGTCAACCACATGAACGAGTTGGATCATCTCGTTTGTATCTAATACAAAGCGGGTCGCATCCTCGGTGTATCTAGGATTAGGTCTCCAACCATATCCGTAAATTGTAGACCGTTCGGGTCATTAACTCGAACGTGATCCTCCCTGTGTGTCCACTACACACCGTTCAAGTTCTAGTTCTCTCATAATACAATGACCCTGGTGCTTAGTTTATTGGATTAAGTTTGTAAATATGCAAGACACAAAGTGATGAAAAAATAACTCTTAGTTATTTCAACTTGGAATGTTACAAACATATAAGAGGTTAGGACATACATCCCAACAAACTCCCACTTGGACTAAGCTAGTGGAGTACAAAATACATTTCTCAAATGTACAGAAATTATACAATAAACTAGGGTATTGAATACCTTTTTACAATATTCCCACTTGCCCTAGTCAGGAAGCACTCGAAGACCTAGACTCTCTAAACGGATCAACAACGTTGTGCTCCGACGTTATTTGTGTGACTGTCACGCCTCCGCGGTGCATAATCTCCCGTATCAGGTGATACATCCGCTCAATATGCTTGCCCCTCTTATGACTTCGAGGTTCTCTCGAGTTGGCTACTGCACCACTGTTGTCACAAAATAGGGTCACTGGCAACTTTATATTTGGAACAACTTCCAAATATATTATGAACTTCCTAAGCCAAACAACTTCCTTTGCAACTTCACAAGCCGCAACATACTCCATCGTGGAATCAGCGATGCATCTCTGTTTGATGCTTCGCTACACTACAACTTCTCCATTCAGAATGAAGGTTGACCCCAAAGTAGATTTCCTAAAATCCTTATCGGTCTGAAAGTCAGAGTCTGTGTATCCCGTAAGGATCAAACCCCCACTCCCATACACAAGGTTGTAGTTCCTCGTTCTCCTAAGATACATGAGGATTGCCTTAACGGATGTCCAGTGATCTAATCCTGGATTGGATTGATACCTACTGACAATCCCAACTACATAACAGATGTCAGGCCTAGTACACAACATGGCATACATGAGGCTTCCTACAGCTGAACCATAGGGGATTTATCTCATATTCTCAACCTCTTGAGGTGTCTTAGGACATTGGTCCTTAGACAGGTGAACCCCTTGCCTGAAAGGCAACAAACCCTTCTTGGAGTTCCACATCTTATATCTAGACAACATCTTGCCAATATATGATGCCTGAGACATGGCTAACGTTCTTTTCTTCCGGTTTCGGACTATCTGGATACCTAGAACATATTGGGCCTCTCCCAAATCTTTCATTTGGAATTGCGAAGCCAACCATCCCTTAATGTCAGTAAGAAATCCTACCTCATTCCCAATGAGCAGGATATCATCCACATACAATATCAGAAATGCGATAGTACTGTTGACGATTTTCTTGTAGACACAAGGCTCGTCAACATTCTGATCAAAGCCATAAGATTTGATCACCTCATCAAACCTTATATTCCAAGACCTCGAGGATTATTTCAATCCATAAATAGACATTTGAAGCCAGAAGACTTTTTGCTCTTGGCCTTGGGCAATAAACCCTTTGGGTTGGTCCATGTAGATGGTCTCATCAAGATTGCCATTCATGTAGATGATCTTGACATCCATCTGCCATACCTCATAGTCATAATATGCGGCAATGGCCAGAAGGATCCTGATAGACTTTACCATGGCAACAGGAGAAAAGGTTTGCTCATAGTCAACCCCTTCAACCTGGGTAAAACCCTTTGCCACTAGTCTGACTTTGAAGGTCTGCACCTTCTGATCTACGCCACGTTTACGCTTGTAGATCCACTTGCAACCAATAGGTTTGACCCCATCCAGTTGGTCTACAAGCTCCCAGAAAGAATTGAAATACATCGACTGCATTTCCTGATCATAACTTTAATCCATTCGTCTTTGTCAACGTCTGTCATTGCCTGATCATAAGTCAATGGATCATCGCAGTCATCATCAGGGGTGACGACTTGGGGTTCAACCAAACCCATGTAACGTTCTGGTTGTCTCACAACCCACCCACTACGTCGAGGCATTCTCAACTCTTGAGAACGAACTTGACTAGACGAGCTAGGTGAAGGGATCGAATCCCACAGCGGAAACAATTGTTACGAGTGGTCTTAATTTTGTTTCACGAATTACAATCTAGAACAAAAATAATACGATTAAGCATATAATTCTACATAGGACAGCAAGAGATTGCCTTTGAAGAACTCTTTCTTCACGTGCTCCTTCTCCCACGATCATGATCTCATCAACTCGAACCCGAATGTATGAAGTTGACACCACTAGATCTTCTCCGTTGTTCTCTAGGTGAGAGGGGAAAGTGGGTTCCTTTAGGATAAGGTGTGGGGGTTGTGAGAGAGGTTGTGTGTGGAACTCTTCCAACAACACAACTATGTAATTCTCTAGGGTTTCCAAAGATTAGTTGCCTATTTACAAAGTTTCATCTCATGCAACCATTTATGGGAAAATAGGATGGAAATTACCATCCTATCCCGTCTTCATTCTCTCATTAGTATATAGTTTATATATGAATCTAATTCAAATAAAAACCATATACTATATCAATTATATCACATATAACTGATGTAACACCTCATATATGAAATTGAACACTTCAATTTCATCTTTATACCCTCAATATTAACATGTTGAGCCAATGGAGGGACCTAATGGACCTACAGTTCATGAGCTGCAATAATGTGAGATTAACTGATCAAACTCTTTGATTCAGTTAATCAATATTCATTAACTACAAATCACTCCACTATAGACTTGTAGCTGCACTCTCCTCACTGTAGATTATATTGTGTCCATCGATATAATCATTACCCATGAGTCGACACTTCATAGGTTGTTCGTAATCACGACTGGGTCAAATTACCGTTTTACCCCTGTGATTACCTCTTTGTTCCTTGAGCACCACTGATCCTCTAATGAACAATAAGTCTAAGGTCCTACCATAGACTCATACCATCTTAAGTAAGTTTAGAGGGCGGGGCCTCGTTGTTCAAGACCTGGACTCAGTTCTTAAGGGAACAACCTATCTAATTCCTTAGTGTAGGAATGAGTGAATTCCATCTTGCATAGTTAAGTCCCCAGCTACCTACGAGATTTTGTCCCTGAGAAGGTAGGTTATTGAGTTGGCTACAGGCCATTCTCACCCATACTAGTCTAAGGACAAACCCCTATAAGCAGGAGTTCTTAACTTGCTCAGGATTCAGGTCGAGTAACTAATGACCATCTATAAATTATCAGTCTTATCCTATTAACAGCGTTATATTGGTTGGACTAATAATTTACAGTCCGGTCTTGTATGAACTCTTCATATAGGATGCCCCCACTCGCATGTCAATCCACATGAATGAGTTGGATTACCTCATTTGTACTAATTACAAAGTGGGTCGCATCCATGGTGTTACCAGAATAAGGTTTCCAACCTTATTTTTGTACCATAGACCCTTTAAGCTATACTCTTGAACACAATCCAAAAAGTGTCTACTACACTGATGTTCAAGATACATTATAACCTTGGAGCTTAGTTTATTGGATTTATAGAGCAAAAATATAATTTTATCAAAACAAATAATTCTTTATTTATTTGATCAATTTACATAAGTTTAGGGCACAAATCCCAACAATCTCCCAGTTGACCTAAAGCTTGTGGAGTATTAAAACATTACAATAATGCAAATACAATAAACTAGGGCATCATTTAAACCCTTTGTACAACATACACCCACTTGCCCTAGTTGGGGAAGACTTGTAAACCTAGGCCCTCTAGGTGACTCTCAATTACTTTAGCCGTAAGAGCCATTGTAAAAGGATCAACAATGTTGTGCTCTGAGGCTATCTTCGTGACGATCACGTCTCCTCGATGCACGATCTCCTGGATGAGATGATATTTCTGCTCAATATGCTTTTCCCTCTTGTGACTTCGGGGTTCTCTTGAATTTGCCACGACACCACTATTATCACAATACAACGTGATGGGCAAACACATATTTGGAACAACTTCCAAATTTAACATGAATTTTCTTAACCAAACGACCTCTTTTGTTGCTTCACAAGCTGCTACATATTCGACCTCCATGGTGGAATCAGCGATGCATCCTTGCTTGACGTTTTGCCATACTACAACTCCTCCGTTAAGAGTAAATACTGACCCTGATGTAGATTTCCGACAATCTTTATCAGTCTGAAAGTCAGAATCCATATATCATGTAAGGATCAAATCCTTAGCCCCATACACAAGCATGTAGTTCCTTGTTCTCCGTAGATACTTAAGGATTGTTTTAACCATTGTCTAGTGTTCAGGCCCTGGATTGGATTGATATCTACTGACCATTCCAACTGCAAAATAGATGTCTGGCCTAGTACACAACATGGCCTACATCAGGCTCCCAACAGCTGATGCATAAGGAATCTGTCTCATATCCTCAACTCCTTGAGGTGTCTTAGGAGTCTTGCATCTTAAATCTCGACAACACTTTGTCGATGTAAGATGTCTGAGACAAGGCTAGTGTTTTATTCTTGCGATTCCGGACAATCTGGATCCCAAGAACAAATTGCGCTTTGCCCAAATCTTTCATTTGGAATTGCGTAGCTAGCCAATTCTTAATGTCAGTAAGATATCCTACATCATTCCCAATGAGTAAGATATCATCCACATAGAGAATTAGGAATGTGACAGAACTATTGATGATTTTCTTGTAGACACAAGGTTTATAATCATTCTGGTCAAAGCCAAAAGATTTGATTGCCTCATGAAATCTTATATTCAAGGATCTAGAGGCTTGTTTCAGTCCATAGATTGACCTTTTAAGCCTGCAAACCTTTTGCTCTTGTCCTGGTTCAATGAACCGTTTGGGGTTGTGCATGTAGATGTTCTCGTCAAGATTGTCATTCAAAAAAACTGTCTTGACATTCATTTGCCATACCTCATAGTCATAATATGCGGCAATGGCAAGTAGGACACAAATAGACTTTACCATAGCAACAGGTGAAAAGGTTTCCTCATAGTCAACCTCTTCAACCTAGGTATAACCCTTTTCTACTAGTCTAGCATTAAAGGTTTGCACCTTTCCATCTACACCACGCTTTCTCTTGTAGATCCACTTACAACCTATAGGTTTTACCCCATTAGGTTTATCTACAAGGTCTCAAACAGAATTGAAGTACATAGACTCCATTTCTTGGTCCATGGCTATGACCCATTTGTTTTTGTCTTTGTCAATCATCGCTTGATTATAAGTCGATGAATCCTCACAGTCGTCATCTGGTATAACAACTTGGGTTTCAGATAAACCCATGTAACGGTCAGGTTGTGTTATAACCCTCCCACTACGTCAAGGCATACTCAACTCTTGAGATGGACTCTCTAGACCAGACAAGCTAGTATGAACAATTTTTGTTGACATATTAGTTTTATTAGCAACCTTTGCTATTGTTCCGTCTAACTCACTTAACACAATTTTACTTCTTGGTTTGTTGTCCCTTATGTGGTCCTCCTCTAAGAAAATGGCATTTTTCGACACAAAAACCTTATCTTCCTTAGGATCATAGAATAAACCACCTCTTGTTTCTTTTGGGTAGGCTACGAATAGGCACAATTTTGAACGTGAATCCAACTTCTTTGGATTTGTCACAAGCACATGTGCTGGACAACCCCAAATTCTAAAATGACATAAACTACCTTTACGTCATTTCCAGAGTTCAAAAGGTGTTTTTGAAACACTTTTTGATGGCACATTGTTCAAAATGTATCCTGCAGTCTCTATTGCGTAACCCCAAAAAGAATTAGGGAGATGAGCACAACTCATCATTGATCGAACCATGTCCAACAAGGTTCTATTTCTCCTTTCTGATACATCGTTTTGCTGTTGTGTACCGGGAGCCGAGAGCTGGGATGTAATTCCATGTTCTATCATATAGTTCTGGAATTTTAAATCAATGTACTCTCCACCTCGATCTGATCGAAGTGTTTTAATTGTTTTACATAATTGATTTTCAACTTCAGTCTTGAATTCCTTGAACTTTTCAAGTGCTTTAGACTTATGATTCATTAGGTAAATATGCCCAAATCTAGAATAATCATCTATAAAGGAGATGAAATATTCATAACCTCCTCTGGCTTTAACATTCATCGGATCACAAAGGTCTGAATGTATAACCTCAAGAGGTTCTTTGGCTCTATAACCTTTTCCACTAAAAGGTCTTTTAGTCATTTTGCCTTATAGGCAGGATTCACATACAGGTAAAGCATTTTCTTCTAACTCATTTAGAAGTCCATTCTTTACAAATCTCTCAATCCTATTGAGGTTAATGTGACCCAATCTATGATGCCAAAGATGAGCATTTTCTTTAGGAGAAATTTTACGTTTCTTAGTTTGTGTGTTTGCAGTTTTAAATAACTCAGTGTTCATAACCATTTTGACTGAATTAGGCCTTAAAACATACAACCCATTTTCTAATGAAGATGAACATATTTTCACACCTTTCTTTAAAATAAACACTTTATTCAAAGAAAAAGAAACAGAAATACATTGTTCTATAAGGCAAGAAATTGAAATAAGGTTTCTAGTAAACTCTGGTATCACTAATATATTGTCTAACAACATATATTTCTTGCCAAAATTAAGCTTCATTGTGTTTATTGCTACAGCTAAGACGACTTCTCCATTTCCAACCCGGAGCGTTATCTCTCCTTTTTGTAAAGGCGTCTGAATCAAGTATGCAAGCAGTTTTATCCTTATCCACTAAACAAGCTTCTAAGCAAAGTAAATCATATTTACCTTCCTTTTTCTTTTCTGCAATGTACTTCGGACAGTTCCGTTTTCAATGCCCGTCTTCATTGCACTGAAAACACTTTCCTTTGTCTGCAACTCCTTTGACCTTCTTGCCCTTCGGGGCAGCAGCTTTGTTAGCTCGTTTTCCTTTACCAACCTTCTTCATGTTCTTCTTCTTCTCTTTTAGGTTAGAAGAAGATGAAGCCACTATTTTTTATCCAGAGGTCGAACCTCTATGATAACTTCTACTGGCAACATTTGCTTCACCTTTCGATCCCTGAATTTTCATCAAAGATTGAAAGGTCTGGAGTTCATTCAGAAGGGAGGTAAGATTAAAAGTAAGCTTGTTCATAACAACATTACTTCTAAACTGTAGGAAACTATCTGGAAGAGATCCCGAAATGAATTTGACCTAGCTCAATTCATCGATGGAAGCACCATTCGACTCAGCGATGTTAAAGTGTACCATCATATCTAGGACATGATCCCGAACAGATGTACCCTCTGGCATCCTTGAGTTGAATATATACTTAAGCGCATTGTGTCGGGCCTGTAAAGACTGTTGTCCAAACATACCCTGCACTGAATCCATGATTTCCTTAGCGGTCATCATGCCCTCGTGTTTCATAGCTAATATGTCAAACATACTTTCCAGCATATAGACCTTAACCTTATCATTGGCCTTGATCCATCGATCATATTTATCACGAACATTTCGTGTAGCATTCGAACCTGGCACCTGAGGTCACTCCTCAGTTAGCACGAACTTCTGATCATCTACTACCAATATAGTGTTAAGTTTATTTTTCCACGTCATCATATTTCTCCGGTTAATTTTTCCGTACTTAATAAGGAAATTATAGAGCTAGACATTTTGCTGAAAAAATAAAAAAACTTGTATAAGCTTCTTGCTATAATTGTCTAATCCAATCATGTTTTAGCTAATTATTAAATGATTCCTAGGTCATTTATAATTTGCAATGATACTCCAACGGTTTAGAATGTATGACACCGAAGGGTAATAAAAAACACTCATCCTATGGATCAAGACACTCTTGACCAAAACCTAATGCCAGAATAACTCTTATTCCTAGCTTTAGTTACCATTATTCGGTCACTATACATACACTTCTTATGTACCTTGTGAGTGTAACCCTCTGTCTTTAGACCCGAGAGTCCCCATCCAAGAAAATCCACCGAAGGGAGGACTAGGTTGAAAAACAGACTAAGGAAATCTTTATCCCTTTCGGGTGTCTACTGTGTTCGATCCCCTATGATCAAGCCCTCCGAAGGGACTGTCTGGTCCAGGCCAAACTAGCAGGCTGACCATAGTGATCTTACGGTGTAAACCGACAGAAGAGACCATAGGTTTTTGTTTTCACTAAACCTGTTCCCACTCACTATAAGTACCCTCTCCATTCACCTTGATATTGACTCATACAAACACCAACCGAAGGGGGACGCTCCCATTTGCGCCACGAGGCCAAGTATGAGTCTCAGGGTGTGAACTTTCCAAAGATACGTAGGTGGAAAAATTGAAGGGAATCGAAGTCCCACAGCAGAAGCGATTGTGAATCGCGCGCTCTTGATTTAGTTACAACGATTTAATTCAAGAACATATATAACTAGATTAAGCATATGAATATAATGGAAAGCAAGAAAGTTACCTTTGAAGAACCTTTCTTCAAGTGCTCCTCCTCTCTCTCACGATCAAGATCTCAGCAACACGAACTCGTACGAACACCGACACTACCACCGGATCTTCTCCGTTGTTCTCTAGGTGAGGGAGGAAGGTAGGTCCCCTTTAGGAGAGGTGAGGTGTTTTTGTGAGAGAGATGTTTGTGTCTTGGAACCTTTCCAACAACACAACAAAGCTTGGAATCACTTAACCTAGTTGCATCTCATGCAACCATATATATAGGGAAATAGGATGGAAATGACCATCCTACCCCTCCTTTATTCTCTCTTTAGTATATAGTTTATATATGAATCTAATTCACATTAAAACTATATTATATCAATTATATCATATATAATTGATATAACACCTCATTTATTAAATTTTACACTTCAATTTTATTCCTAACTTTATACCCTCAATATTACCATATTAAGCCAACGGAGGGACCTAATGGACCTACAGTTCATGAGCTCCAATGATGTGAGATTAACTGATCAAACTCTTTGATCCAGTTAATCAATATTCATTAACTGAAGTCACTCCACTATAGACTTGTAGTTGCACTCTCCTCACTGTAGATAATATTGTGTCCACTGATATAGTCATTACCCATGAGTCGACCCTTCACAGGTTGTTCAGTAATCACTACTGGTGAGTCAAATTACCATTTTACCCCTGTGATTACCTCTTTGCTCCTTAAGCACCACTGATCCTCTAATGAACAACAAGTCTAAGGTCCTACCTTAGACTCATACCCTCATAGAGGGTGGGGCCCCGTTGTTCAAGACCTGGAGTCAGTTCTTAAGGAACAACCTATCTAATTCCTTAGTATAGGAATGAGTGAATTCCATTTTGCACAGTCAAGTTCCCAGCTACCTACAAGGTTCTACCCTGAGAAGGTAGGCTTATTGAGTCGGCTAAAGGCCACTCTCACCCATACTATTCTAAGGACAAACCCCTATAAGCAGGAGTTCTTAACTTGCTCATGATTCAGGTCGAGTCACTAATGACCATCTATAAATTACTAGTCTTATCCTGTTAATGGTGTTACACTGGTTAGACTAATAATTTGCGATCCAATCTTGTATGAACTCTTCATACAGGATGCCCCCACTCGCATGTCAACTACATGAATGAGTTGGATTAGCTCATTTGTACTAATTACAAAGTGAGCTGTAAGCCCAATCTCTTTGGAACTTCCTTATTAACAAACAACAAAAAGAAAGAAGAAATGAATGTTTAAAACTTGGTTTTCCATGTTTTAAAAAGAAAAGAAATGAAATGAAAGATAAAAGGAAAACAAGGAAGGAAAAGCTTAAACCATTTTGGTTTGGTTTGCTTTAAAAATAATGAAGAAAATGAAATTAAAGGAATGGATATTATATTGTGTTTTGTTTTGTTTAGAAAATAAAAGAAAAGAAAAGAAAAGAAAGAAAAGGATAAAGGAAAGGAAAAAGAAAAGGAAAAAGAAAAGAAAAAGCAAAAGGGAAAAAGACAAAGTTTGCCTCCACCGTTTGCTTTTTAAAATGGCTTTATCTTCTCAATTTTCTTCTTCATTTACCAAAACCAAAGTTGAAGCTTCGTGGGAGAAGGAGAAAGGAAGAAAAAGAAAGCCATTTTCGTGATTTTGGAGCTGGAGTTGCAGAAGAAAGGAGAAGAACTCAAGGGAATTATTATTGCAGCAAGGTGATCAACTCAGACCAGTTTTGATGTTTTGATCTTCTCGAGCTCTACAAGAAGAGGTAAGAGTTGAGTTTTTGATACATGAAAGTTAACTCAATTTGGAACAAAGTTTGTGAAGGAAGCTCGAGCTAATACTGAAGTTAACTTACTGTTTTGTGAAGAGGAAAACAGACGACAGAATTTGCTGTCAAATCTAGCAAGTCTCTGATGTTTTGGTTGTTCTGATCTGTATTATTGGAGTTAGAAGCTCTAATCTTTATGGTTCGAAAGCTTATTGAATTTCCTACAACTTTCGTGAAGAAATCGTGAGTAGAAAATGTCTCGAAGATGTTTTAAATATCAGGTTAAATTTGTTGTGCAGCAGGAAATCCGAATCTGGAAACAGCAGAAGTCTGTTTTGAGGAAAGTAGCTTTCGAGGTATTTATGAACAAATCCGTTTGGAATTTCAATTTCATGTCTTCATATGATGTTTAGAGGGTTCAAAAAGGAAGAGTTTGGTATAAATTACATTATTGTTGGATAAGTAATGAAGAAGTTATGGTTGTCTGAAAACAGGGCAGAAAATCTGAAAATGCTTGAAATTGGAAAGTTTGTTTTCTTGTAGTTTTAAGGTTAAAAATCATGAGCTCGAGGTTCTAATGGTTGAGTTGGTTTGTTTGACAGGCCAAGATCAAATAGGTCAAGTTTACAAGCCAAGGTTCTAATTCTAATACTGTGAGTGACTCTATCTTAGAACTATGCTTGACCTATGTTTTTCTTCAAGAACATAAGTGTTTATAATTACATCCTGTTTGAACTAATTATGTATGGCTTCATAGAGTTTTCTAACATAAAGTTCATGATGGAACCTAAGCATGTTTTGAATTAGTTTGTAACTATAAATCCAAGTATGGAAACTAAATTATGGAAGTATGTTTTCCTTTAGAGAATGTTTTGTGTAAATCCACTTGGGAACATGTTTAGATGATAATGTGAAAATGTCAAGAAATTGTTGTATGTGTTATAAAGACATGATTTCCATGGTACACAAATTATGCCCTTGTTTGTTGTTAACCCCTAATACTGAAGGGCATTCGAGAAGGTACTTAGGGGGGGAAAGAATCATGATATCCCGATACTGAAGGACAATGAGAAGGTATTCGGATAGTAAATGGTTTTACCTTAATATCTTTGAAGGACAATGAGAAGGTATTCGGGTAGTAAATGGTTTTACCTTATCTTGAAGGACATAGAGAAGGTATTAGGAAAACCAAAGCGACCAAAGGTATTCCATGTGCACGTGAGAGAGAGAGAGGTATGAACCTTATTGGTATAAATGTAACTCTACCACCTCTATGGTTTGATGTGGTATCATGTCATGTGTTTTATTGTTATGAGCTTCTATATTATTGATCTATATACCCTCGATATGATAGTACATTTCGAGTTGTGTGCTATGCACAAGTGGTGACTTAAACACGTAAATTGGAAGCATGGTTTGTTTATGTTTACAAAGCAGATGTTAAGCTATTTTCTACCTATAATCTGCCATTATTATGATTCACCTGTGAGCTTATAATGTTTTAAAGATAGACACTCACCGAGCTTTTTAGCTCATTCTTTCAATGTTTTCAAACCTTTCGAGGGTAGAGATCGAGCTCACTGCACCGACATCCCGCCATAGTGCTGGAAGTTTCATAAGTTGTTAGTTTTTGTACGTGGTCGTGGTGTTGTATAGCAAGTCGTTATGTAGTTATAGAAGTTTTGTACATTAGTGGTTGTATAAACAATGAGTTGTCTTGTGTTGTTTTGATGCACTTGACTTTTAGTTTCCAAGAGAGACTTATGAAGGGTTTCTCCTTGTGTATGTTTAATAGTTGTCCAGATTCACTGTGTGTTATGTTAAAATGTTCCATATGCGAACATAGTATGTTTAGCAGGAGAACAGGGTCAGCAGGTATTGTTAAGAGGTAAACAATGTCTGTTCGTTTCACGCCGCCTTTCGGGCTAAGTAGGAGGTAGTTCGGGAGGGGGTGTGACAACTTGGTATCAGAGCAGTTAGCTCCTTGGGAATGAGACAGGGCAAGTTAGCTCTGAGAATAAAGTAAAAGTCATAGCAAGTTATTGAGTTAGTTCAGATCGAACTAGTAAAGTATGGTCCAAGTAAGGATAAGAGTAAGTCCAGTTAGGGCTAAAATGTGAATAGAAGTTTAGTACTGCGTATTGGAGTTTGATATCCATAGTATGTTTAATGTGTTGATATGTTATAGGAGTCTTGCCACCACGTACTAGCAGACGACGCAGGCAGGATCAGGGCAGGACGCAGGATCCTACCCAAGGTCAATCTGAGAGGGGATCTAGTGCCCCAAGAGTCCAGATTGAGGCCAGAGAAGAGCAACATGTTAGTTTCTCACAGGAGGCAGGCAGGCCAAAGAGAGCAGGGCCAAGTGATCCAAAAAAAAAAGGCGTATAGAATAGAACGTCTGAAGAAATTAGGAGCCACAGTGTTTGATGGTTCCATAGATCCAGCTGATGCTGAGATTTGGTTGAATATGCTAGAAAAATGTTTTGATGTAATGAGTTGCCCTGAGGAGCAAAGTCAAGCTAGCCACATTCCTACTAGAGATAGAAGCAGAGGGATGGTGGAAGTCAATACGAGCTAGGCGCAGTGATGCACGCACTTTAGATTGGCAAACTTTCAGAGGCATCTTCGAAGATAAATATTACCCTAGCACGATCGTGAGGCAAAGAGGGATTAATTTTTAGAATCGAGCAAGAGGCCACTTTTGTGGTGAGTATGAGAGAAGGTATACCGAAATGTCACGGTATCTTCGATGTGATTGTGGTATCTGAGAGTGACAGGTGTCGGAGATTTGAAAGGGGATTACGTCCTGAGATACGAACCCCAGTCACAGGCATTGCAAAGTGGGTTGACTTTTCCCTGCTTGTAGAGAGAGGCCGACGTGTTGAGCGAGTATAATAGAGGCACAAACAAAGTGGTGAAGCCTACTCGAGGGCCTTCAACGACGAGCGATTTCCATGGTCGTGAGCAGCGACGATTCACAGCTGGAGTGAATGTTTTAAGTCGTCAGTACTTTAAAAGTTGAGTTGGCGGCCAGACATCGAGTCAAACGCATGTTAGTGGTGCCTATCAGAGGTAGAGTCAGAGAGCACCTAGTCGATGCGGATGATCCACAAAGAAGACCACGCACAATGCAGAGTGTCTGCTTGCTAGTGTAGCAAGGAGAACACCTTGTGCGAATTGTAGCAAGAATCATCGAGGCCAATGTCTTGTGGGTGTCGATGTGTGTTATCAGTGTGGGCAGCCAGGGCATTTTAAGAGGGATTGCCCAAGCTTAGAGTAGCCACACAGAGGGACCAAGGAGTTGGGTCCTAGAAAGTTGAGCAGCCGAGAGTTCCAGTAGCTGCAAGAGAGGGCACCAGTGGTGCTAAATAGAAAGGAAGTTGTTTTCAAGAAACCAAGATCAGCTGAAGTAGTTTTCAGGGGTGAAAGGAAGATTATCCCTACGAGCTTGATTTCAGCATTAAAAGCTGAAAAGTTGTTGAGAAAAGGTTGCATGGTATTTCTTGCACACGTCGTGGAGGTGCAGGAAGAAAATCTAAAACCAGAAGATGTTCTTGTGGTGAACGAATTTCTTGATGTTTTTCCAGCAGATCTGTCAGGGTTGCCACCTGATAGGGAAGTTGAGTTCACTATTGAGTTGCTACCAGGAACAACACCTATTTCGCAAGCGCTGTATAGAATGGCTCCAAGTGAGCTCAAAGAGTTGAAGACGCAGTTACAAGAACTAGTTGATAAAGGATACATCAGACCTAGTGTATCACCCTGGGGAGCTCCAGTGTTATTTGTAAAGAAGAGAGATGGTACCCTTAGATTATGCATTGATTATAGACAGTTAAACAAGTCACGATACATAATAAGTATCCTTTACCCCGTATGGATGACTTGTTTGACCAGTTACGAGGAGCATCAATGCTTACTAAGATTGATTTGAGATCAGGATACCATCAGTTAAAGGTAAGGGAATCAGACATTCCTAAAACAACATTCAGAACGAGGTATGGGCATTTTGAGTATTTAGTAATGCCGTTAGGTTTGACGAATGCACCAGCAGTTTTCATGGACCTCATGAACAGGATATTCCACCAGTATTTGGACCAGTTCGTGATAGTATTTATTGATGATATACTAGTTTACTCAATTGATAGAAAAGCTCATGAGGAACATTTGAGGATTATACTGCAAACACTACGAGATAAACAGTTGTATGCTAAATTCACCAAATGTGAGTTTTGGTTGAATCAGGTAGTATTTTTGGGGGCATGTTGTGTCAACAAATGGTGTTAGTGTGGATCCAAATAAAGTGAAAGTTGTGGTCAACTGGGAGAGACCAGCTAGTATGACAGAGGTACGTAGTTTCCTAGACTTGGCAGGATACTACAGACGGTTTGTTGAGGATTTTCCACGATTAGCATTACCAATAACAACTTTGACAAGGAAGAACGCTAAGTTTGACTGGTTAGATAAGTGTGAACAGAGTTTTCAAGAGCTGAAAAAGAAGTTAGTTACATCACCTATTCTGACACTTCCTGTAGCGGGAATAGAGTATGTAATTTATTGTGACGCCTCGAGGCAAGGTTTAGGGTGTGTGCTCATGCAAGAAGGAAAAGTAATAGCTTATACGTCAAGACAATTGAAAAAGCACGAATGTAATTACCCTACCCATGATCTCGAGCTAGCAGCGCAGGTTGTTTTAGCAATGAAGATCGGAGACATTACTTGTTTGGTGAAAGGTGTCACATTTACACAGATCATAAGAGTCTGAAATATATCTTTGATTAGAAGGAGTTGAATATGAGACAAAGAAGATGGTTAGAACTGATTAAAGATTATGATTGTACCATAGAATACCATCCAGGTAAGGCGAATGTGGTAGCAGATGCATTGAGTAGGAAGTCAAAACTTCCTAAGAACGCCCTGTGTGGTATTTGAGCGATATTTTTTTAAGTACTCTAAGGGATTCTAAGGCAGTTGTGAATGCAGAGAATTCGGGAAGTCTTTTAGCTCAATTCCAAGTCAAGTCTTCAGCTCAAGTGAGAGATTGTAAGAAGATAACCGGATGATAGTAACTTGCAGAAAATGTTTGGAAGTCCAAACAGGGCCCAGAGGCGGAATTTAAAATGAGATCAGATGGAGCCATAGAGAGGCAAGGAAGACTATGTGTCCGAAAGTGTTAGTGAGCTTAAAGATGTTATTCTAGAAGAAGCTCACAGATTCAACTTTTACGCTATGCATCCAGGAAGCACCAAGATGTATAAGACATTGAAAGGGAGCATATTGATGGCTTGGGATGAAACGGGAGGTAGCTGAATATGTTGATAATGTTTGATCTGCTAATGAGTTAAACCGATTAGACGAGAGACCGGGAGGACTCCTTAATCCATTGCCAGTGCCGGAATGGAAATGGGAGCATATCACTATGTATTTTCTGTTTGGATTACCACGTACTTCTAGTGAACATGATGGTATTTGGGTAATAGTGGATAGCCTCACTAAAACAGCACGATTTATACCGATTAAAGCGACGTCTACGCTTGATCAGCTAGCTAAGCTATACGTCGATAGAATTGTGAGTCAATACGGAGTGCCAGTGTCCATAGTTTCAGATAGGGATCCAAGATTTACTTCTAAGTTTTGACCTAGCTTACAGAAAGCTATGGGGACAAAGATGAATTTTAGTACAACATTCCATCCTCAAACAGATGGTGTTACATGAGCTGCATCCATGGTGTTACCAGAATGAGGTTTCCAACCTTATTATTATACCATAGACTATTTAGGTTATATTCTTGAACTCAACCCAAATAGTGTCCACTACACCGATGTTCAAGATAAATGTTATAACCTTGGAGCTTTGTTTATTGGATTTATAAAGCAAGACTGAAATTCTATCAAAACAAATAACACTTTATTTAATTGATCAAAATTACCCTAGTTTAGGGCATGAATCCCAACAATCTCCCACTTGACCTAAAGCTTGTGGAGTACTAAAACATTACAATAATGTAAATACAATAAACTAGGGCATTTAAACCCCTTTGTACAAAATACTCCCACTTGCCTTAGTTGGGGAAGACTTGTAAACCTAGACCTTCTAGGTGACTCTCAAATACTTTAGCCGTGAGAGCCTTTGTGAAAGGATCAGCAATGTTGTGCTCTGAGGCTATCTTCGTGACAATCACGTCTCCTCTATGCACGATCTCCCGGATGAGATGAATACTTTCGCTCTATGTGTTTTTCCCTCTTGAGACTTCGAGGTTCCCTCGAATTTGCCACTGCACCACTGTTATCGCAATACCGTGTGATGGGCAAAGTCATATTTGGAACAACTTCTAAATTTAGCATGAATTTCCTTAACCAAACGGCTTCCTTAGCTGCTTCACAAGCTGCTACATATTCGGCCTCCATGGTGGAATCAGCGATGCATCCTTGTTTGACGCTTCACCATACTCTGACTCCTCCGTTAAGAGTGAATACGACCACTCGATGTAGATTTCAGAGAATCTTTATCATCCGAAAGTCGAATCTGTGTATCTGTAAGGATCAAATCTTAGCCCCATACACAAGCATGTAGTTCCTTGTTCTCAGAAGATACTTAAGGATTGTTTTAAGCTGTTGTCCGGTGTTCAAGTCTGGATTGGATTGATACCTACTGACCATCCCAACTGCAAAACAGATGTCGGGCCTAGTACATAACATGGCGTACATCAGGCTCCCAACAGTCGATGCATAAGGAATCCGTCTCATATCCTCAACTTCTTGAGGTGTCTTAGGACACTGTTCCTTAGACAAATGGATTCCATGTCTAAAAGGCAACAAGCCCTTTTTGGAATCTTGCATCTTAAACCTTGACAACACTTTGTCTATGTAAGATACTTGAGACAAGGCTAGTGTTTTATTCTTGCGGTTTCGGAAAATCTGGATCCCAAGAACAAACTGCGCATCACCCAAATCTTTGATTTGGTATTGCGTAGCTAGCCATTCCTTCATGTCAGTAAGATAACCTACATCATTCCCAATGAGTAGGATATCATCCACATAGAGAATTAGGAATGCGACAGAACTATTGATGATTTTCTTGTAGACACAAGGTTCATCATCATTCTGGTCAAAACCATAAGATCTAATTGCCTCATCAAATCTTATATTCCAGGACCTAGAGGCTTGTTTCAGTCCATAAATTGACCTTTTAAGCCTGCAAACCTTTTGCTCTTGTCCTGGTTCAATGAACCCTTTGGGTTGGTCCATGTAGATGTTTTCCTCAAGATTGCCATTCAAGAAGGATGTCTTGACATCCATTTGCCATACCTCATAGTCATAATATGCGGCAATGGCAAGAAGGATACGGATAGACTTTACCATAGCAACAGGTGAAAAGGTCTCCTCATAGTCAACCCCTTCAACCTGGGTATAACCCTTTGCAACTAGTCTAGCTTTAAAGGTTTGTACCTTTCCATCTACACCACGCTTTCTCTTGTAGATCCACTTACAACCTATAGGTTTTACCCCATCAGGCTTATCTACAAGATCCCAAACAGAATTGAAGTACATAGACTCCATTTCTTGGTCCATGGCTATGACCCATTTGTCTTTGTCTTTGTCAACCATTGCTTGATTATAAGTCGATGGATCCTCGCAGTTGTCATCTGGTATAACAACTTGGGTTTCAAATTTAAACCCATGTAACAGTCAGTCAGACACAACCCTCCACTACGTCGAGGCATACTCAACTCTTGAGATGGACTCTCTTGACTAGACAAACTTGTATCAATAACTCTTGTTGATGTACTAGTGTTCTTATTAGCAACCTTTGCTATTGTTCCGTCGAACTCACTCAACACTACTTTACTTTTTGGTTTGTGGTCCCTTATGTGGTCCTCCTCCAAGAAAATGGTATTTGTCGACACAAAAACCTTATCTTCCTTAGGATCATAGAATAAACCACCTCTTGTTTCTTTTGGGTATCCTACGAATAGGCATAACTTTGAACGTGAATCCAACTTCTTTGGATTTGTCACAAGCACATGTGTCGGACAACCCCATATTCTGAAGTGACATAAACTACCTTTACGTCCTTTCCAGAGTTCAAAAGGTGTTTCTGAAACACTTTTGGAGGGCACATTATTCAAAATGTATACTGCAGTATCCACTGCGTAACCCCAAAAAGAACTAGGGAGATGAGCATAACTCATCATTGATCGAACCATGTCCAACAATGTTCTATTTCTCATTTTCGATACGCCGTTTTGCTGTGGTGTGCCGGGAGCTGAGAGTTGGGATGTAATTCTATGTTCTATCATATAGTTCTGGAATTTTAAATCCATGTACTCCCCACCTCGATCCGATCGAAGTGTTTTAATAGTTTTACTTAATTGATTTTCAACCTCAGTCTTGAATTCCTTGAACTTTTCAAGTGCTTCAGACTTGTGGTGCATTAGGTAAATGTGCCCAAATCTAGAATAATCATCTATAAAAGAGATGAAATATTCATATCCTCCCCTGACTTTAACATTCATCGGACCACAAAGGTCTGAATGTATAAACTCTAGAGGGTCTTTGGCTCTATAACATTTTCCAATAAAAGGTCTTTTAATCATTTTGCCTTCTAGGCATGATTCACATATTGGTAAATAATTTTCTTCTAACTCGTTTAGAAGTTTGTTCTTTACCAATCTCTCAATCCTATTGAGATTAATGTGACCCAATCTTAGATGCCAAAGATGAGCATTTTCTTTAGGAGTAATTTTACGTTTCTTAGTTTGTGCGTTTGTAGTTTTAAATAATTTAGTGTTCAAAACCATTTTGACTGAATTAGGCCTTAAAACATACAATCCATTTTCTAATGAAGCTGAACATATTTCTAAACCTTTCTTCAAAATAAACATTTTATTCATAGAAAAGGAAACAGAAATACATTGTTCTATAAGGCAAGAAATGGAAATAAGGTTTCTAGTAAACCCTGGTATCACTAATATATTGTCCAACAATACATATTTCTTCCCAAAATAAAGTTTCATTGTGCCTACTGCTACAACTGAGACGACTTCTCCATTTCCAACCCAGAGCGTTATCTCTCCTTGTTGTAGCTGTTGCCGAGAATCAATTCCCTGAAAAGAAGAGCAAACGTGATTAGTGGTGCCTGAATCAAGTATCCAAGTTGTTTTATCATTATCCACTAAATAAGATTCTAGGAAAAGTAAATCATATTTACCTTCCTTCTTCTTTCTCGCAATGTACTTCTGGATGATTAAAGTCTCCAATGCCCGTCTTCATTGCAGTGGAAACACTTTCCTTTGTCAGTAACGTCTTTGACTTTCTTGCCCTTTTGGGCGACAGCTTTGTCAGCCTGTTTCCCTTCACCAACCTTCTTCATGTTCTTCTTCTTTCCTCTCAGGTTAGAAGAAGATGAAGCCACTGTTTTTGTCCTAGAGGTCGAACCTCTGTGATAACTCCTACTGGCAACATTTTCCTCACCTTTCGATCCCTGAATTTTCATCAAAGACTGAAAGGTTTGGAGTTCATTCAGAAGGGAGGTAAGATTAAAAGTAAGCTTGTTCATAACAACATTACTTCTAAACTGCAAGAAACTATCTTGAAGGGTTTCCAGAATGAAGCTGACCTGGCTCGACTCATCGATGGAAGCACCATTCGACTCTGTGATGTTAAAGTGCACCATCATATCCAGGACATGATCCCGAAAAGATGTACCCTCTGGAATCCTCGAGTTGAATATGTACTTTAGGGCATTATGTCGGGCCTGTGTGGATTGTTGTCCAAACATACCCTGCACATAATCCATGATTTCCTTGGCGATAATCATACCCTCATGCTTCTTGGCTAATATGTCAGACATACTTTCCAGCATGTAGACCTTGGCCTTATCATTGGCCTTGATCCATCGATCATATGTATCACGAACATTTCGTGACGCATTCGAGCCTGGCACCTGAGGACACTCCTCAGTTAGCACAAACTTCAGATCATCTACTACCAATATAGTGTTGAGTTTGTTTTTCCATGTAATCATATTCTCTCCGGTTAACTTTTCAACACCCAATAAGGAAATTATAGAGCTAGACATTTTTGCTGAAAAATTTACAAACAAACTTGTATGAGTTTCTTGCTATAACTCTAATCCAATCATGTTTTAGCTAATTATAAAATGATTCCTAGGCCATTTATAATTTGCAGTGATACTCCAAAGGTTTAGAATGTATGACACCGAAGGGTAATAAAAAACACTCCTCCTCTGGATCAATACACTCTTGACCAAAACCTAATACCAGAATAACTCTTATTCCTATAGGTTTTAGTTACCATTTTTCGGTCTGGATACATACACAACTTATGTATCCCGCGAGTGTAACCCTCTGTCTTTAGATCCCAGAGTCTCCATCCAATAAAATCTGCCGAAGGGAGGACTAGATTGAAAAATAGTCTAAGAAAATTTTATCCCTTTCGGGTGTCTACTGTGTTCGATCCCCTATGATCAAGCCCTCCGAAGGGATTGTCTGGTCCAGGCCAAACTAGCAGGCTGACCATAGTGGTCTAACGGTGTAAACCGACAAAAGAGACCGTAGGTTTTGTTTTCACTAAACCTGCTCTCACTCACTATAAGTATCCTCTCCATTCACCTTGATATTGACTCATACAAACACCATCCGAAGGGGGACGCTCCCGTTTGCGCCACGAGGCCAAGTATGAGTCTCACGGTGTGAACTTCCCGGAGATAGCGTAGGTGGAAAAATATGTATCTCATACACTTTTTCCTCTCACTTAATACTTTAAAGTTTATAGGAATCTTACTTAGGCTAAAACCCGGCTAATGGTTTTACCTAACTCTATCAATATAACTTTTATATTGATAATCAATATAACTCTTATATTGATTTTATCCTAAGTTTTTTAATATAACTCCTTATATTATACCTAGGATTTCTAGTTTATTAACCCCTTAATAAACCCGCTGACGCTACTGTAATTTATAAAACTCTCTGATTAAATTTCACTCCCAAGTCAGTTCTTAGGTAGGGGTGTTCCGTTTCTGTCAGCTTAAATACCCCAGCCTCGACAGAACTTTCCTTAGACAGAGTTCCTCTTTTAATCATAGCTTATAAATTACTTGTTCCTAATTCTAATCTAATTAGAACTAGATAACCTAAGGTCTATTATTTTCAAGTTCTAAACACTTTAAAACTAATAATTAACCTTAGGTGACATGCATACTATGTTATAGTGCTTGATCATTCATCACGTGAATAATAAGACATTCATAGCATATTCATCTCATGATATATAATGCATGTCAATGTTGTCCATAAATTAATATAACAACTTTATATTAATTAACCATGCAAACTATATAATATAACTCCTTATATTTTAAATGATGCATGAAAATACTTAACTTAAGGTGAGATTTCTAAAATATAAGCATACATTATGCATAGTAATAATTACAGAACAATTTCATAATTTAAATAGCAAAAATAGACCAATTTTGGCACCCTAGAAATAGTTTTAATTAATATAATCTAATTATATTAATTAAAAATTTAATAATGAAATATAAATTAAATATAAAATGTTTTTATATTTAATATATATAAAATAAACGTTTTCTGCCTGTTGCTGAAATGCGCGAAACGTCTCTAGCGTTGGAATGCTGCTTCTTGTTGTCTTCTGCCAGTTGAAACGCGCCTCTCGTCAAGCGTTGCAACGCCGATGATAGCGTTACCGCGTAACGCCGCGTCTCGCGCGCGCTCCCGGCAAGCGCAGCTGCGTTAACGCCAATGAAGCGTTGCAGCAACACGCGCATACACGCATAAACACATGGATCCGTTATTCCTTGCTCGTTTTCGCTCCGATCTTCTCAGCAACCACTTTGCCTCGATCGACACGGACTTACAAACTCGATTTACACTTAAAATTGCCCAAAACACCGGACCCTCACATTGAACGATTCAATGGAAATTGTAAATCTAAGTGCCAAAATTGAAACCATCTAATTTTGCAAAAACCGTTCATACATCTCATGCAAAAACAGTATATCCCACCTTGTTCTTGAAAAATCCAGAACATAAATCAAGAACACAATTCGGCTCCGATACCAATTGAAGGGAATCAAAGTCCCGCAGCGGAAGCGATTGTGAATCGCGCGCTCTTGATTTAGTTACAACGATTTAATTCAAGAACATATATAACTAAATTAAGCATATGAATATAATGGACAACAAGAAAGTTACCTTTGAAGAACCTTTCTTCAAGTGCTCCTCCTCTCTCTCACGATCAAGATCTCAAAGAACACGAACTCGCATTTAATACTGACACTACCCCACGGATCTTCTCCGTTGCTCTCTAGGTGAGGGAGGAAGGTGGGTTTCCTTTAGGAGAGGTGAGGTGTTTTTGTGAGAGAGATGTTTGTGTCTTGGAACCTTTCCAACAACACAACAAAGCTTGGAATCACTTAACCTAGTTGCATCTCATGCAACCATATATATAGGGAAATAGGATGGAAATGACCATCCTACCCCTCCTTTATTCTCTCTTTAGTATATAGGTTATATATGAATCTAATTCACATTAAAACTATATATTATATCAATTATATCATATATAATTGATATAACACCTCATTTATGAAATTGTACACTTCAATTTCATTCCTAACTTTATACCTCAATATTACCATATTGAGCCAACGGAGGGACCTAATGGACCTACAGTTCATGAGCTCCAATGATGTGAGATTAACTGATCAAACTCTTTGATCCAGTTAATCAATATTCATTAACTACAAGTCACTCCACTATAGACTTGTAGCTGCACTCTCCTCACTGTAGATAGTATTGTGTCCACTGATATAGTCATTACCCATGAGTCAACCCTTCACAGGTTGTTCATAATCATGGTTGGGTCAAATTATCGTTTTACCCTTGTGATTACCTCTTTGCTCCTTATGCACCACTGATCCTCTAATGAACAACAAGTCTAAGGTCCTACCTTAGACTCATACCCTCATAGAGGGCGGGGCCCCGTTGTTCAAGACCTGGAGTCAGTTCTTAAGAGAACAACCAATCTAATTCCTTAGTATAGGAATGAGTGAATTCCATCTTGCACAGTTAAGTTCCCAACTACCTACAAGGTTCTGTCCCTGAGAAGGTAGGCTTATTGAGTCGGCTACATGCCACTCTCACCCATACTAGTCTAAGGGCAAACCCCTATAAGCAGGAGTTCTTAACGTGCTCAGGATTCAGGTCGAGTCACTAATGACCATCTACAAATTACTAGTCTTATCCTGTTAACGGTGATACACTGGTTAGACTAATAATTTGTGATCCAGTCTTGTATGAACTTTTCATACAGAATGCCCCCACTCGCATGTCAACTACATGAATGAGTTTGATTAGCTCATTTGTACTAATTACAAAGTGAGCCGCATCCATGGTGTTACCAGAATGAGGTTTCCAACCTTATTCTTATACCATAGACTATTTAGGTTATATTCTTGAACTCAACCCAAATAGTGTCCACTACACTGATGTTCAAGATAAATGTTATAACCTTGTAGCTTAGTTTATTGGATTTATAAAGCAAGACTATAATTCTATCAAAACAAATAACACTTTATTTAATTGATCTAGTTTAGGGCATGAATCCCAACAAAAATATGTTTCATATACACTTTTCCTCCCACTGGATACCTTAAATCTATAGGAAATTTACTTAGGCTGAAACCCGGCTAATGGTTTTACCTAAATTTATCAATATAACTCTTATATTGACTTTATCCTAAGTTTGCTAATAAAACTTTTTATATTAAGTTTAGGATATTCTAGTTTATTAACCTCTTAATAAACCTACTGGCGCTACTATAATTTATAAACTCTCTGATTAAAATTCACTCCTGTGTCGGTTCCGGGTAGGGGTGTTAGTTCAGTAAATAAATACTGACCTAGATAGAACCTTCCTTAGACAGAGTTCCTCTTTTAATCATTGTTTATAAATTACTTGGTTCCTAATTCTAATCTAATTAGAACTAGATAACCTAAGGTCTATTAATTCCAAGTTCTAAACATTTTAAAACTAATAATTAATCCATAGGTGGCATGCATACTATGTCATAGTGCTTGATCATTCATCTCATGAATAATAAAACATACATAGCATAATCATCTCATGAATTATAATGCATGTCAATGCTGTCCATAAATTAATATAAGACTTTATATTAATAATTCATGTAAACTATATAATATAACACTTTATATTATAAATGATGCATGGAAATACTTAACCTAAAGTGGGATATCTAAAATAAAAGTATACATTATGCATGACAATAATTATACAACAATTGCATAATTTAAATAGCAAAATTATACTAACTTTGGCACCCTAAAATAAATTTTAATTAATATAATCTAATTATATTAATTAAAATTAAATAAATTAAATATAATTAAATAGAAAATGTTTTTATATTTAATATATATATAAAATAAACATTTTTTGGCCGGTTTGAAACTGATGAAACGCCTTCGGCGTTGCAACGCTGTAATTTGTCTGCATTTCGCATCGTTGAAGTCTTATTCGAAACGCCTTGGCGCTTGTAACATCGATGGCGCGTTGCGGTAACGCGCGCTCGATGCACGCCTCCATCCGCAAGCGTGGCGTTGCAACGCCAATGAATAGCGTTACAACGCTGCACGTAGACAACAAGAGATACTCCATGATTTTGCCTCGTTTTCGCTCCGTTCTTCTCAGCAACCACTTTGCCTCGATCGACACGAACTTACAGACTTGATTTACAACTAAAATTGCCTAAAACACCGGGCTCATACATTGAACGATTCAATGAAAAAATTACAATTCTAAGTGCAAAAATTGAAAACATCTAATTTGCAAACCGTTCATTCATCACATGAAAACAGTAAATCCCACTTATGATCTTGAAAATTCCAGAACAAAATCAAGAACACAACTTGGCTGGGATACCAATTGAAGGGATCGAATCTCGCAACGGAAGCGATTGTTAATCGCGTGTTCTTAATTTTGTTTCACAAATTACAATCAAGAACAAAAATAATACGATTAAGCATATAATTCTACATAGGACAACAAGAGATTACCTTTGAAAAACTCTTTCTTCACGTGCTCCTTCTCCCACGATCACGATCTCAGCAACTCGAACCCGAGCGTATGAAGTTGACACCACTAGATCTTCTTCGTTGTTCTCTAGGTGAGGGAGGAAAGTGGGTTCTTTTAGGATAAGGTGTAGGGGTTGTGAGAGAGGTTGTGTATGGAACTCTTCCAACAACACAACTATGTAATTCTCTAGGCTTTCCAAAGATTAGTTTTTATTTACAAAGTTGCATCTCATGCAACCATTTATAGGGAAATAGGATAGAAATTACCATCCTATCCCTCCTTCATTCTCTCATTAGTATATACTTTATAAATGAATCTAATTCACATGAAAACCATATATTATAATAATTAAATCATATATACTCTCAATATTACCATCTTGAGCCAACGAAGGGACCTAATGGACCTACAGTTCATGAGCTCCAATGATGTGAGATTAACTGATCAAACTCTTTGATTTAGTTAATCAATATTCATTAACTACAAATCACTCCACTATAGACTTGTAGTTGCACTCTCCTCACTGTAAATTATATTGTATCCATCGATATAATCATTACCCATGAGTCGACCCTTCACAAGTTGTTCGTAATCACGGATGGGTCAAATTATCGTTTTACCCTTGTGATTACCTCTTTGTTCCTCAAGCACCACTGATCCTCTAATGAACGACAAGTCTAAGGTCCTAACATAGACTCATATAGGGGTGAGCGAAAAAATGCCGAAAACCGACACGACCGACCAAAATCGGCCGAACCGACGTCGGCCGGTCGGGGACAGTACAGTGTCGGTCGGTTTCGGTTTTTCAAAAAAATGGTGGACCGGTCGGTCGGTCGGCTGGTTCGGTATACATGGAACCGACCGACCGGCCGATTTATTTATACATTTATAATGATTTTTTATTTATTTAAGTTTTATTTAATATTTAATATATAAATATATTATTATAATACATAAATAAAAAAAAAGAAGGACAGAAAGCAGAAAGGAAACCCTCGCGCCTCATCTTCTTCGAATCTTCGGCCTTCGCAGTCGCAGAATCGCGCGAACCGGAACCACGAAGACGCACGCCAGACCAGACGTCTACCTCCTCTCTGCCTCACGTCACCGCCTCAGCTTCTTGCTTCTTCCTCTTCGCCTGACGCACGCGGCTCCGGAACTGAAGACTCTACGGCGTCGCGCTTCTTCCTCTTCGCCTGACGCACGCAACTTCCGACGCCAGACACACGCCAGACCATCTCGCCGTCGCCGACGCCTGCCGAACGTTTGGGAAGGGTATAGATGATTTAATTTCGTGAAATGATTTGAGATTTTTTTACTTTATGAGGGGCATGCATTTTGGGAATGTTATACTGTTATAAACTTATAGGGGTATAGATCTTATAATCTCTTTTAAATTGAATGAAAATAAATGAACGAATTTTAAGAAATGAACCAAGAACGACAAAGTCTTGATGGAATAATCATACCCGATAACTTTTGAAAATCTTATCATTATGATTTTTTTTATTTTTGAGCTTAAGTGTTCCAAGGAATGGTCTCTTTGTTTTCCTCCATTTGAGCATGACTAATTCATTCTACATATTATATATGTTTCATTTAGTGGGATCGCTCGGATGTTCTTTTTTGCTCGCTTTCACCTTTTTGTTGAGATACATGTGAGGGGAAAAATCTAAACTGAGTTGATAGGAAATATTTTGGACAGAATTTGCAAAAGTCTAAACTAAGTTTCAATTTCATACATTTTGTATACTTACTTAGTTACTAATTTGTTAATTTTTGTTATTATTACATACATTATTATTTTGTAGCGTAAATATGGATTCAAATGTAGAGAGAGGGACAACTAGCTCGAAGGAGACTACAAAAAGCAAAGATGTCGATCTCGATCCAAAAGAAGGTTCTGAGAATCCAAGTAAGAAGCAACGTAAGAACCCCAAACAATCAATGGTGTGGGATCATTTTGAGCGGTTAGAAGGTGATCCTAATGATCCTTATGCTAAGTGTAAATATTGTGGAGCTACTTATGCATGTCATTCTAAACGTAATGGTACTGGGAGTATGAAAAATCACTTAGACAATTGTAAGAAATATCCTTATCAAAAGAAGAGAGATCCAACCCAAAAGACATTAGCTTTCAAACCTATAGAAACTCGAGCTACTAAGGGTGGGGAATGCCAAGTTGTATGTGAGTCATTTGATTTGCAGAGTTGTCGGGAAGCTTTAGCTGAAATGATAATTCTAGATGAAGTGCCTTTTAAGTTTGTAGAACGTAAAGGTTTTCGGAAATTTGTCAATAAGTTAACATGTGGAAGTCCAATTGAACATAGATTTGTGGTTCCATCGCGATTTACAATTGCTAGAGATGTTCTTAAGATATATGTGAGTGAGAAGGACGCGTTTGAAGGAAATGTTTAAGAATAAGAAATATAGAGTTTCTCTCACTATCGATTGTTGGACTTCAGAACAAAACATTAACTATATGGTATTGACTGCACATTTCATTGATTTATATTGGAAATTACATAAACGGATTCTTAGTTTTTCTCAAGTTGAGAATCATAAAGGGGATACAATTGGTAAGACTATTGAAAATAATTTGAAAGATTGGGGTATTGAAAAGATAATGGTATGTGAATAGATTGATAATGCAGTTCAAATGATACCGCTATTGCTTTTCCGATCAAGAGATTCAATAAAGGGTTGATATTTAATGGTGAATATCTACATGTTAGATGTTGTGCACACATATTAAATCTTATTGTATGTGATGCTTTGAAGGAACATTATGAATGCATTAGTAGGATTCCAATGCTGTTAGATTTGTAAGGTCTTCTCCTGCACGTTTGTTGAAATTTAAGAAGTGCGCTGAGCATGAAAAGATTGATTGTAAGAGTGTTGTATGTCTTGATGTCCCAACTAGATGGAACTCTACATATATGATGCTTGAGGCGGCTATAAAGTTTGCAAAAGCATTTGATAGATTAGAGGATGAAGATGATGCTTATAGGAATGATTCACCACCTACTAAATTGGATTGGGCAAATGCTAGGATGTTGATTAGGTTTTTGAAAGTTTTTTATAATGTCACATTGACAGTCTCAGGCTCTTTGTATACTACTTCTAATTTGGTTTTCCACCAAATCTCTCTGATTCAAAATTGTATACAAGTGAATTCTTGTAGTTCAAATAGAATGCTTTCTAGTATGGCTAAGAACATGAAGGCTAAATTTGAGAAATATTGGGGATATATCGATAATGAGAGATTTAAGAAAAATAACATGTTATTGTGCATTGTTGTGGTGTTGGATCCTCGATATAAATTGAAGCTTTTATCATATTGTTGGAACAATTTTTTTGGACCAGACATTAGCTAAAGTTTGACAAAGACAGTGGAGTATGTTCTGAGACGTCTCTTTCATGCATACAATATTGTTGGACCTAGTGCTAGTGCTAGTGCTAGTGCTGGTGTTAGTGTTTGTGCTAGTGTCAGTGCCAGTGCTAGTGCTAGTGCCAGTGCTTGTTTTAGTTCTACTGCTAGTAAGCCTAGTGCTCATGCTATTCATAGTACTAGTACAAGCACATATGCACCAATAGTTGAGGATGTTAACTTACATGAAGATTTTGATGAAGATTTTGATATGGATTTGGAGGTTGATTTGGATTTGGAGGTAGATTATGATGTAAGACCTGCATTTAAGAGTGCTGATAATGCTACTTTCGATAAAGAATCAGAAATTGATGTATATTTGTTAGAAACCCTTTCTGATCAGGACGATAGTACTTTTGACATTCTTCTTTGGTGGAAGCAAAATGGGCATCGATTTGAAGTTCTTAGTCGTATAAGCAGAGATATTTCGCAATTCCAAAGATCTCAGTGAGCATCCGAGTCGACTTTCGATCTTGGAGGCGTGTAGTTCGATCATCTCGTTGTTCATTGGCTCCAAGAATGGTAGAAGCTCTTATATGCACTCAAAATTGGCTAGATTCTAATCCAATAGACCTTGAATTTCATCAAGATTTGGAGGAAGATGCAATGTTTGAAGAAGGTATTGATTTTAACTTTTTTTTAATATTTAATTTATATATCCTAATAGTTAATAATGTTGTCTTCATTTTTTTTCTCTTATAGGTTACAATGTTGTTATGAATGGAGAAAAAGATTTGAAAGACCTCCCCGACTTTTCAAAGTTGGTGATTTGAAAGACTTTTGTTTATTAGTTTGTAACTTTGTGATTTTAAAGACCTTTGTTTAATAGTTGTGATTTTAAATACTTTTGTTCTTGAAGAATGTTGTGAATTGTTATTTTGTCTATTTATGTTATTATGAGTTATGACTTGACTCCTATTCCTATTCTATTTTACAATTTACAATTACGAACTAGAGTATGATAATTGCAATTAAAGTACTATGAAGTATGGAGTATGAATGATAACTAATAAAGGTTTAAATCTAAAATAGTAAAAAAGAAAAGAATTGAAGAGGGAAAATATAGTGTAATTTCAAAGTTCGAATTTCGAACTTCAAATGAGCAAATTCAAGACAAGAAATAACCAATTGCAATTAAAGTACTATGGAGTGGAGTATGGAAATGGATGATAACTATTAACTAATAAGTTTAAATCTAAAATAGTAAAAGTAAGAAGAAGTAAGAAAAAAAAAGATACATTGTAACTAAGAAAGAAGTTCAAAATTCGAATTTCAAATGATCAAATCAAATTCAAGGCAAGAAAAAAGTTCAAAATTCGAATTTCAAACGATCAAATTCAAGGAAAGAAAGAACCAAAATCTATTGTTAAAAAAAAAAAAAAAAAAAAATCGAACTTTAAACCGACAAACCGACCGACCGACACGTCGGCCGACCGGTCGGTTTAAATCTAAAAAAAGATCGCTCATCGGTTTTCGAGTAACAGAATGACTGTCAGTTTCGGGGTCGGTTTTTTATAAAAACCGACCCCGACCGACCGATGCACACCCTTAGACTCATACCCTCTTAAGTAAGTTTAGAAGGCAGGACCTCGTTGTTCAAGACCTGGACTCAGTTCTTAAGGGAACAACCTATCTAATTCCTTAGTGTTGGAATAGTGAATTCCATATTGTATAGTTAAGTCCCCAGCTACCACGAGGTTTTGTCCCTGAGAAGGTAGGCTTATTGAGTCGGCTACAAGCCACTCTCACCCATACTATTCTAAGGACAAACCCCTATAAGCAGGAGTTCTTAACTTGCTCAGGATTAAGGTCGAGTCACTAATGATCATCTATAAATTATCAGTCTTATCCTCTTAACGACGTTATACTGGTTGGACTAATAATTTACAGTCCGGTCTTGTATGAACTCTTCATATAGGATGCCTCCACTCGCATGTTAATCCACATGAATGAGTTGGATTACCTCATTTGTACTAATTACAAAGTGGGTCGCATCCATGGTGTTACCAACCTTATTCTTGTAACATAGACCCTTTAGGCTATATTCTTGAACACAATCCAAATAGTGTTTTCGACACTGATGTTCAAGATACATTATAACCTTGGAGTTTAGTTTATTGTATTTATAGAGCATGAATATAATTTTATCAAGACAAATAACTCTTTATTTATTTGATCAAAATTACTTAAGTTTAGGGCACAAATCCCAACACTAGGATCAACAACACTTGTTGACGTACTAGCCCCATCAACAACTCTTGTCGATGTACTGTCCATTTAATTTAACACAATCTTACTCCTTAGTAAGTGATCCCTGATGTGGTCTTCCTCAGGGAAAGTGGTGTTTGTGGACACAAGTGTCCTATTTTCCTTAGGATCGTAAAACAGACCACCCCTAGTCTCTTTTGGGTAACCTTCAAAGAGGCACAATTTTGAATAGGGTTCGAACTTTTTCGGGTTTGACACCAACACATGGGTTAGGCATCCCCAAATCCTGAAATGGTGTAAACTGTCTTACGTCCATTCTTGAGTTTGAAAGATGTTTCACAAACACTTTTCGACGAAACATTGTTCAAAATATATATCGCAGTCTCCACTGTGTAACCTAAAAAAGAATTAGAGAGACGAGCATAACTCATTATCGACCGAACCATGTCCAACAGGGTTCTGTTTCACTTCTCCGATACACCATTCTGCTGTGGAATACTAGGTGCTGAGAGTTGGGACGTAATTTCATGTTCTATCATATAGTCCTAGAATTTAGTGTCCATATACTCTCCACGTAGATCCGATCGAAGTGTTTTAATCGTTTTACCTAACAGGAGTGTTATCTCACCGTGCCAACCACTGCAGCAGAGACAACCTCCCCGGATCCAACCCGTAGTGTTATCTCACCCTCTTGCAGCTGCTGCCAGGAACTAATTCCCTGAAAGGAAGAATAAACATGGTTAGTCGCGCCTGAATCCAGTATCCAGGCAGAGTCATTACTCTCCACTAAACAAGTTTCAGTTACACGTAAATCACATTTACCTTCTTTCTTCTTGTCGCAAGGAACTTGGGACAGTTTCTCTTCCAGTGACCATCCCTATTGCAGTGGAAACATTTTCCTTTCTCCGCAACTTTCTTGACCTTTTTTTCCTTCTGGGCGGCAACACGGTCAGCGTTTCTCTTCTTCAACTTCTTCTTCTTCCCTTTCGGGCCTGAAGAACCTACAGATTTTGTCCCCAGAGGTCGAACCCCTATGATAGGACCTGAAGGCAACATTTGCCTCAGCTTCCGGTCCCCTGATCTTCATCAAGTACTAGAAGTTCTGTAGTTCGTCGAGTAGGGTGGTCAGAGTATAGCTAATTTTGTTCATAACAACATTGCTACGAAACTGAAAGAAACTCTTCAGAAGAGTCTCCATAATAAAGCTGACCTGGCTCGACTCGTCGATCAAATCCCCGTTCATCTCTGCGAGGTTTAAGTGGGTCATCATGTCAAGAACGTGTTCACGGACAAACACCTCCTCCTTCATCCTAGCATTGAAGACGTGTTTGAGGGAATCGTGTCGGACATGAAAGGACTGTTGTCCAAACATTTCCTGCAGAGAGTCCATGATCTCCTTAGCGGTGATCACCACCTCATGCTTCTTTGCTAAAACTTCAGATAAGCTGGCAATTATGTAGACCTTGGCCTTTTCATTAGCCCTGATCCACCGATCGTACGCATCACGAACACTTCGCGATGCGGTCGAGCCTGACACCTGAGGACACTCCTCAGTGAGCACGAACTTTAAGTCGTCAGTTACCAGTATCGTGTTGATATTATTTTTCAATGTTTGAAAATTATCACCGACGAGTTTATCAGAAGCTAAAAGGGCAATTATTGAACTTGACATTTTGCTTGCTGAAAATAAGAAAAACTTTATATTAGTCTCGCAAAAACTTTGAAAAATCCAAATAGGTTTAAGCAAATTTTTATCCTATGATCCCTAGGTCATTTAAAAAATTGCAATGATACCCCAACAGTTTAGAACGACTGCCACCGAAGGGTGAACAAAAACACTGCTCCTCTGGGACAAGACTTTCTCGACAAGACCCTAATACCAGAATAACTCTTATTCTATTAGGCATCCAGTTACCATTATTCGGTCTGAATCCATTAACTCTTAATGAATCCCGTGAGTGTGACCCTCTATCTTTAAATTTCCAAGTATCCGTCCAAACAATAGCTACCGAAGGGTGAACTACGAGGGAAAACCAACAAGGAAATCGTATCCCTTTCAGAAATTCATGGTGTTCCGACTCCCATGATCAAGGGCCTCCGAAGGGGTTGTCTGGTCCAGGCCAAACTAACAGGCGGATCATAGGCGTCTCACGGTGTGAATCGATAAAAGAGATTGTGGGTCTCGTTTTCACAGGTCTCGCTCCCACTCACTATAAGTACTCTCACCATTCACGTTGAATATTGACCCATACAAATACCATCCAAAGAGGGACGCTCTCATTTGCGCCACAAGGCCGAGTATGGATCTCACGGTGTGAAATTAACGGAGATTTGTGGTCGAAAAATTAAATGTATCTCATACACTTTATTTCCTCCCACTCAACACTTTAAATTAATCGAGATTGACCTAGATAAACCGACTAATATTTACCTAAGTCTACCAATATAACACTTATATTGGATTAGCCTAAGTCTATAATCACATTATTAACTTAGGTCTATGTGAGTAATTTAATTAACTTTTAATTAAACGTCACTCACAAGAATATAACCTATGAATCTCCGGACCAAATTCACTCCCAGGTCGGTTCTCAAGTAGGGGTGTTCCGCAAAGCATCAGCTTAAATACCCCAGCCTTAGACAGAACCTTCCTTAGACAGAGTTACTAATTAGTCATCATTCATAAGTCATATTTGATTTCCTAATTCTAATCGTATTAGAAGTAGAAAACCTAAGTCTAATTATTCAAATTTTAAACAATTTAAAACTAATAATTAACTTAGGTTACATGCATTTCTATGTTATAGTGTTTGATCATTCATCACATGAATAATAAACTATATAACATACATTCATCACATGAGTAAATGCATGTCTATGCTTTTAAAATAAGAAACATAACACTTATTAAATAAATTAAAAACATACATTATATTATAACTCTTATAATATAATACTATCATGCATAGTATATATTATAACTCTTATAATATAAAATGATGCATGAAATGTTTAACCTTAGGTGGGATTTTAATCTATATGACATACATTATGCACATAGAATAATAAATTTCATACATCAGATGCATAAAATTAAATAAATAACAATATTGGACCAATTTTGGCACCATAGGGACATTTAATTCAATTAATTAATATCAATATAACTCTTATATCAATATTAATTAATTAATTAAAATAAAAATACATTTTACAGAAATAAAAATGAATAAAATGAACAAAAACTAAATTAAACTGTCCATCATGCCCACATCAGCCACTACTCGCGTGCTTTTCTCGCATGAACTACCCACTACGCAGCAGCGTTGCAACGTCGTGGCCAACGTTGTACTTCATGCGCCCAACACCTCAGCGTTGCAACGCTGCTCTGCAGCACAACCTCCATCCGCGCGCTTGGCATTGCAACGCCGAAGAATAGCGTTGCAACACCAATGAAATTCCAACAAACACTTTTGCTTTTTTTCATCGATTTCACCCGTTTTCATTTTGATTTCTTTACAACAACTCTTGCCACGAACGACACAGACTTACTAACTCCATTTACATTAAACAATACCCAAAACAACGGGCCCTTACATTGATTTCATCAACGAAAAATGTAAATCTAATTAAGTGCCAAAACCGAAAACATCCAATATGCAAGCCACAATTTCATCTCATGAATTTGAAGCTACCCACCTAAGTTTAAGAAAAACAGATTACACAACAAAAAAGCCAACCATTGACACTGATACCAATTGAAGGGAATAAAACTCCCACAGCGAAAAATGGCATGATACGTCGTGGTTTTCGTTATGCTATTGATTTCTTAAAATTGAATCTATCACATAAATTCTAGGCTAAACATGTTTATTTAAGAATAAAACAGTAAAGTAAAAGTACTTACTTGTTGAAGAACACTTCTTCGACGTTTCCTTCTTCGATCTCGATCTTTTTTCGTTCCAACGATCTCTACACGCGATCTCACGAATCGAATAGTTTGGACACCTCCAAATAGCCTTCTCGGTTGTTCTCGATCGGTTAAGGGAGAGTGGTGAAACTCCTTTTGGTTTGGGTGGAGAGAATTTGGTAGAGAGATTGAGAGAATAGAGAGAGCTTCTTTGGATGGAATTCCAAAAAACATGAGAAGTGATTACCAAAACCTTCTTGCAAAAGTCTTTATATAATGGTGAGAGGTGGAGTTGAAATCTCTACCAATTCACCATTTTACCACAACCTTATAATATGCAAATCATATTTGCATATCATATAGAATAGGGTATCTCATACCTTATTATACAAATCTCATTTGTATAATTGTGGAATTTTTAAATTAAATCACATTCAATTTAATTTCTCTCAATCCAATTTCTCCAAATTAGCACTAATTAATCTATTAGGCTAACATATAATTTATTATGAATCTCATGTTGGGATTTATTGTGACGACCGAAGCCACAGGTACTAATTATTTATTTTATTTAGCGTCCTATCAGCCTTTGTGCTTAGTCGGATTAGTGAATTTTCTTCAGGTTCGGAGAGTGAGTGTTTGATTTTATTTAGTTTAAGTGAAGTATTTCTCCTAGAGATGAAATTAACTATAAAATTTAAAAGAAGAGGGCGTGGCAATGGCACTTTAGTGATTATTACCTAAATGAGGGTTATAGTGGGCATTTGAATTTTAACCTAATTCATGGTATTTAACATCCTTAAGTCCCAACCAAAAGAAGGAGAAATCAAAACCCTAACCCTAAGTCTAACAATTCTCTTCTTCTCCTCTAAACCCTAGACCCAACATAGCATTGGTGTCGCTGCGCCCCACCGATCTCGTCGCCACCCACACACACACGAAGGGGATTTGGCGAGTCCTCGAACAGAAGCTCTCACCGCGGCGTCTCAGATTACTGCCGAGCTTCACGCAAGTTTTTGCCGTCCAAGTCGCCGTGCCCTAGCCGCCGACCAGAAGCCCACGTACAGAAGCAGCCGCCGGCGAGTCCACGATCGAAGTTGCTGCAGCCACTCGCGCCGGCGAAAACCCTCGAACGTGAAGTCACACCATTGAAGCTTTGCGTGCCGGATCTCTCACGCACGCACCGGCCCGCCGCGCGCTCGTGAACTTCGCCCCGATCGTCCGCGCTCCGATCGTCGGTAGGCCGCGCGCGAGGAGAGCTCACCATCCTTCCACGCGTGCGCTTTCACGGTGGCGCGCGCCGCCGCTGCCGGAGTGTACGAGCAAGCGATGTGACGCCGCCGATAGCTCGTGGTAGCGCGCCGCGCTCCGATCGTCCGGCTACCCACAAGCTTCACTCCGCCTCCGCCATCGCCCGTCGGCGCCGCCGCCGAGCTCTAATAACGCCGCCAAGAATCAGATAAAGAAGGCTAAGACTTGATCCGGTGAGCGATCTGTTTAAGTTTCGAACTTGATTGAGAATTATTCTTGACCTATTGATTATCTAAGCGTATAACCGAGAGCCTAAGCTACTATTTCGAACACAATTTGTAGGGACTAAACTTGGAGCGGAATTGGAGGTCGAACGCCAAAACAAACTAAGAGATATTAAGTCCTCGCGTTGAACTCGAGGTAAGCGGGGCATAAAGTCTTAAGGACTAGAAGTAGGCACCCTTACGTTTATGGAATTGGTTAATGCTTGGAAAATAATTTCGAATTATTGTGTGGACCAGGTTCCACTAAAAGAAGAGTACTCAAGGAGCTCGGGTTAAGTCTTGGAGTAGAATTCGAATTAAGGTAAGGGACCTTGTGCCGAATCTTTTTAAATGGGATTAAAGAAAACGAATTTCAATATTTTATGTGAAATTAGTACGATATTTTACTTAAAAAGATTTAATGATTTTTACACGAGAATATCCCGAGATTTTATGTGAAAATACTTTGATATTCTATGTGAAGATATCTCAATATTTTATGCGAGCATAATCTAGTATTTTATGCGAGAATGTCTTTGTATTTTACGTAAGGATATTCCAGTATTTCATGTGAGGATAGTACAGTATTATCTTTGAGAATATTGCATGATTATATACGTGAGTATTACACCCTATCTGATGTGAAAAGTCATGATTTGCATATTAATGATAATGGTTGTGGCATGTACACTATAGTTATGTTGAATGATGGGACCTCATGCATGTTATGTATGTCACGAAATGATTTGATGAAAAATGTGGACATTGGTCTCTCACGAGTGCATTATGTGCATGGTCAAACATGCATTAGAGACCCTATGGGTCAAATTACAGAGGGTCCGTGAGGGACTCAATTTATACTGAGAGTGCTGTGAGGGACTCAAACCATACAGGGTCTGTGAGGGACTCAAATGATTACTGTGAGTCCGTGGAGAGGACTCAAAACGAAATGACTCGGGATGACCAATCGACCACATAAATAAAAAGGAAGTCATGGATTAAAGACCTGACAATATGAGAAAGTTTTAGGTCCCGCATATGTACATTTCGAACAAGTTTAAAAGTCATGATTGTATGTGTATGCATATCCCAAACCTCGGTAGCGAGGTCACTTACGGGGTATTGTTTTGCAATACTCACCCTTTCTTTTAAAAATGTTTTTCAGGTAAGGCCAAGGACGTGCAGGGCGAGTGACGGGGGCGCGTTACTAGAACCATGGGAATAGACATGTTTTCCACACATTTCTTTTATAACTAATGTTGTCCCTTTATGTTTTTGAAGTTTAAATTTACTTTACAGATTTTAAATAGGCCATGTTAAACTGCTCCTTTTATCTGTTTTGAATGTTTTATTTGGGATCCCTAAAGACAAATTATTTTCATTGGAGGTTTTAAAGATCTTTTTATCTCTTGGCCTATAAATGCATGCATGTGTAGTAATGTCCCTAAGAGTCTAGTCATAGAAAAGTAGGGGCGTTTCAGTTGGTATCAGAGCCCCAGGTTTAAGGGTTCTGTAGACTTGCTTACAGAGTAAGCACAGAGTAGTTCCCATGGTTGAACAACGCGTTCCGGTCACCGCCAGGTACGTCCGGTATTTTATAAATTAAGCAAATGATTATGATGTAAATCTATATTGTGAATGTAAATGAATTTAAACCCTAAGGGTGATTCTATCTTATGGTTAGAAAGTAATGAAAATTGAGTTAGAAACTCTCTGTATTGTAGTACGGACAAAATGCCACCTAGAGGTCGTGGGAGAGGTAGAGGACGTGGTAGGGGTCGGAGATCAGGAGTTAATGTTAACACCCAGCCAGAACTACCACTGGAACAGGAGGAAATTACCCCACCCGCGCGGATCTCCCCGGGACCAGTCAAATCGCAAGGAGAATGCACCTGCAGTTGCTCCAGTGGCGGATCAAGGGAACACTAACGTTATGACTATGATGGTAGAGGCTATGCGGACTCTAGTGCGAGCCACTCTGATAGCCACCGGTGGCCCAAGCAAATCGAGGGACGGAACGATGCAACTCGAGTCTCGATATCCGAAGGACTTCGGAAATATGATCCCGAGATCGTTTGATGGGTCTTCGGTGACCCCATTGTGGTGAGTTATGGTCGTCCTCCATTGAGACCATCTTGATTGATGAACCGCCACGAGGACCGAGAGGGTGTCCTGTGCTACCTTTATCTTTGAGGATGACGCGTATTTATGGTGGGAGTCCGCCCAGAGGAACCATTGTCGCCAATGAGAAACGATTACGGAATATGTTTAAGGAAGCATTTCAGCGGAAATTTTACCTGCTGCGGCTCGTTCTGAGAAACAAGCGAGAATTCTAACAACTTAGCCAAAATAGGAGGCGGTGGAGGTATATGAGAGAGAATTCACCCGCTTGTCACGCTTTGCCCCCGAGCTAGTAGACACAGAGGCGAAGAAGACAGAGCGTTTCATCATGGGATTTGGATGAAAATGTTCGAGGCTTCATTCAAGCACTAGCACCCCGATTATGCCTCCGCAGTGAGAGTGGCGAATTGATTTGGGTGCAGACGCATCGCATGCAGCAGTCGTGGTTAACTGGGCGACCATGACAAATCATAAGAGGAAGTGGGACCACCAAATTCAAGCTCACAGCGTCCCCCAGCGTACACCGCATAGACGGGAAATTTTTCGTGTGAGTTGGTCGAAACCACAGTCAACAGAGCGGAAATAACGGTGGAGATAAGCCACAATGCAAAGAGCGTGGTAAGCGGCATTGGGGTAAGTGTTTGGCCCGGTCCCGGTGTGCCGGATGTGGGAAAGAAGGGCACAGCTAGCTAATTTTGCCCGAGTCAAGCCGGCGCTAGCCAACCTCGAGTTATCAATAGTGGGATTCTTTGTGAAGCCTGTTATACATCAAGGAAGAGCTTATGCAAGCACCGGTAAAAACATCTATGGCTCGGACTCAATGGTTACAGTACACTTCCATTACTTGGGCACCTTGCCTTTGTATTATTTGATTACGGTTCTACACACTCTTTTATTTCTCGCATCCTTCGTAAGTCAAGTCGAGTTAGAACTAGAACGATTCTGATATGCTGCTGCCTGTCTCCACTCTGTGGGGATAAATTTGTTAGCCACTATGAAAGTCAAGGATGGTAGTGTGACCATCGAGACCATGAGTTAATGATAAATCTAGTAGTCTTAGACATGTTTGACTTTGATGTGATATTGGGTATGGATGGTTAGCGCAGAACCATGCTTGCATTGATTGCTTTAGGAAGGAGGTAGTGTTTACTCCTCCCGACCAACCTAGCTACCGGGTTCAGAGGCACGATAGCAGGAAGTAGGCCTAAGGTAATCATCGCCTTAAGGCCGTGAAATTATTACATCGGGAGCTTGGGGCGTCTTAGCTTGCATATTAGATGCAAGGTGTATGGAGATTTCCATGTGTCGCCGGTACGAGTGGTAAATGAATTTCCAGACGTTTTCTCCGAGGACCTCCCCGGAATACCTCCGGTCAGAGAAGTAGATTTTAACATCAGATTGGAATTGGGGACGACCAGATATCCAAGGCCGTCGCAGAATGGCACTTTGGAGAGTTGAAAGAACTAAAATTACAGTTACAAGACTTACTAGACAAGGGGTTTATACGCCCTAGCGTTTCGCTTTGGGGAGCACCTGTGTTGTTCGTGAAAAAGAAAGACGGGTCCATGCGCCTGTGTATAGATTACAGGGAGTTGAATAAGGTTACAATCAAGAATAAATACCCTCTTCCCAGAATAGATGATTTGTTCGATCAGTTGCAAGGAGCAACAGTGTTCTCCAAGATTGATCTGAGATCAGGCTACCATCAGTTGAGGATCAGTGAAGAGGATATTCCTAAAAGCAAAGATGAGATCACGTTATGAGCATTACGAGTTCCACGGTGATGCCGTTTGGTTTGACCAACGCTCCGCCGCTTTCATGGACTTGATGAACCGTTTATTCAAAGAGTTTCTAGATACGTTCGTGATTGTGTTTATTGACGATATTCTGATATACTCCAGATGTGATGAAGATCATGAAAGACACCTGAGAAAAGTTTTACTCACGCTGAGAGAGAATAAGTTATATGCAAAATTTTCCAAGTGTGAATTCTGGCTCAGACAGGTATCTTTCTTAGGGCATGTGGTGTGTCCGAGAAGTTGGAGTCTCTGTTGACCCGGTGAAAGTGGAGGCCATCACGCGCGGTGGCCTCGTCCGAGAGCACCGCTATGAGGTACGTAGTTTTACGGGTCTTGCGGAGTTACTATAGACGTTTCGTGCGAGGACTTCGCCAAGATAGCCATGCCCATGACTCGGTGACGCGCAAGGTAACTCATTTGTTTGGGATGATGCTTTGCGGCGAGTTTCGAGAACTCAAGTGTAGATTAGTGTCAGCCCCGATTCTTACAGTCCCCGAGGGAACAGGGAGCTTTGTAGTTTACAGTGATGCTTCAAAGAAAGGTTTGGGTTGTGTTCTAATGCAGCACGGTAAAGTAATAGCCTATGCGTCCCGACAATTGAAGACGCATGAGAGGAATTATCCAACTCATGACTTGGAACTAGCAGCAGATGGTCTTTGCATTAAAGATCCGGAGACACTACACGTATGGCGAGAGAAAATTGATTTTACAGATCATAAAAGTCAAGTATCTGTTCACCCGTAAGGAATTGAACATGAGGCAACGCAGATGGTTGGAATTAGTGAAGAATTACGATATTGACATTCAATACCACCCCGGTAAGGCTAATGTCGTGGCCGATGCCCTCTCGTAGGAAGCGGTGCATACTTCAAAGACGAGTTTCGAGAGAGCGAGTTACAGCGAGTTTGCTGCGGTGAAATTGCGATACTAGTAGGAAAGACCACGGCGCAGTTAGCTCAGTTAACGGTACAACCAACCTTGAGACAACGCATCGTTGAGTCTCAACAGGGAGACCCTCAGTTAGTGGAAAAACTTACTGCAGTAACTACAGGTGAGTTGGCGAGTTTTCCCTATCCACGAGATGGAGGATTACTATTTCGGGGGCGATTATGTGTGCGACGATGACAAAGCTGGCGAGATCTTGGCGAAGCCCACAACTCACCATTTTCTATGCATCTGGCAGTACCAAGATGTATCGAGATCTCAAAGCAGATCATTTTGGTGGCGTAACATGAAGCGCGACGTAGCGAGTTTGTCGCAAGTGTTTGACTTGTCGGCAGTGAAGGCACCTGGCGAGACCCGCAGGATTACCGCAACCTTTACATGTACCTCGGTGGAAATGGGAGGAGATCTCTATGGATTTCATAGTCTGATCGCCTAGAACCTTACGAGGTTACTCGGTAATTTGAGTCATAGTGGGCCAGATTAACCAAGTCAAGCACATTTCATACTGTGGAAACCCACCTATTCTCTGAGATAAGTGGGCGCAGCTTTACGGAAGAGATAGTCCGTTTGCATGGGATTCCGGTCAAGATTATTTCGCAGCGAGGATCAACGTTTCACCTCCAACACGGAGGAGTTTACGTAAAGCGTTAGGTTCACGGTTGAACTTTAGTCGACTTTTCATCCACAGGCGGATGGCGAGCGCGAGCGTTTAAACCGGATATTAGAAGACATGTTGCGAGCTTGCACCTTAGACTTTCGGGTAGTTGGGACACTCATTTGCATTTGATGGAGTTTGCTTACAATAAAAGTTACCGATCGACCATCGGGATGGCTCCATTTGAAGCTCTCTATGGAAAACGTTGCAGAACTCCGTTTTCGGGAGGAGGTTGGTGAACGCCGATTATTGGGTCCGAGTTAGTACTGAGTCACAAATAGTGCGATGCAAAAGATTAGGCGCGAATGCGCACCGCCCAAGACACGCATACAAAAGAGTTATGCCGACACGAGGCGAAGGGACCTAGAATTGGTGTTGGGGACCACGTATTTCTTAAGGTGGCCCCAATGAAAGGAATTCTAAGGTTTGGCCGAAAGGGAAATTGAGTCCGCGCTTCATCCGGACCATTTGAGATTTTAGAGAGGATTGGTGCGATGGCCTCTGATTAGCAGCGCGCGCCTTCCCTTTCAGCGGTTCATAACGTGTTTCATGTCTCCATGTTGAGAAAATACGATCCAGACCCGACTCACGTCATAGACTTGAACCATTACGCTAATGAGAAGATTTGAGTTATGGCGAGCGACTGCATGCATTATTGCTAGAGATCGAAAGACCCTCCGTAACCGTGAGATCAACTTAGTTAAAGTGTTGTGGCAAAATCACCGCACGGAAGAAGCTACCTAGGAGCGAGAAGAAGAAGTGCGAGCTAAATATCCAGAACTATTCCAAGAATAGGAACTTTCGAGGACGAAAGTTCTTAAGGAGGGAAGATTGTGACGACCGCAGCCACAGGTACTAATTATTTATTTTATTTAGCGTCCTATCAGCCTTTGTGCTTAGTCGGATTAGTGAATTTTCTTCAGGTTCGGAGAGTGGGTGTTTGATTTTATTTAGTTTAAGTGAAGTATTTCTCCTAGAGATGAAATTAACTATAAAATTTAAAAGAAGAGGGCGTGCCAATGGCACTTTAGTGATTATTACCTAAATGAGGGTTATAGTGGGCATTTGAATTTTAACCTAATTCATGGTATTTAACATCCTTAAGTCCCAACCAAAAGAAGGAGAAATCAAAACCCTAACCCTAAGTCTAACAATTCTCTTCTTCTCCTCTAAACCCTAGACCCAACATAGCATTGGTGTCATTGTCGCCCGTCCCGCCTCAATCACGCCACCCACACACGAAGGGACGCGCGAGTCCTCGAATCGAAGCTCTCCACCGCGAAGCGTCGTGCATTACAAATGCCGAGCTTCACGCGCAAGTTTTGTCGCCCAAGTCGCGTGTGCCCTAGCCGCCATGACCGAAGCCCACGTCTGAAGCAGCTTGGCGGCGAGTCCACGATCGAAGTTGCTGCAGCCACTCGCGCCGGCGAAAACCCTCGAACGTGAAGTCACACCATTGAAGCTTTGCAGCGCCGGATCTCCTCACGCACCAGCCAGCCGCCGCCGCTCGTGAACTTCGTCCCAGTCGTCCGCTCCGATCGTCCGGTGGCGCGCGAAGGAGAGAGAGCTCGGCCATCCTTCCGCGTGCGATTCACTACGGTGCGCGCGCGCCGCTTTGCGAGTGTACGAGCAAGGCAAGCGATGACGCCGTCGATAGCTCGTGGTAGCGCCGTCGCCGCTCCGATCGTCCAGCTACCCACAAGCTTCACTCCAGCCTCCGCCATCGCCCGTCGGGTGCGCCGCGCCGAGCTACATAACGCCGCCAACGAATCAGACATCTGAGCCTAAGACTTGATCCGGTGGCGATCCATTTAAGTTTCGAACTTGATTGAGAATTATTCTTGACCTATTGATTATCTAAGCGTATAACCGAGAGCCTAAGCTACTATTTCGAACACAATTTGTAGGGACTAAACTTGGAGCGGAATTGGAGGTCGAACGCCAAAACAAACTAAGAGATATTAAGTCCTCGCGTTGAACTCGAGGTAAGCGGGGCATAAAGTCTTAAGGACTAGAAGTAGGCACCCTTACGTTTATGGAATTGGTTAATGCTTGGAAAATAATTTCGAATTATTGTGTGGACCAGGTTCCACTAAAAGAAGAGTACTCAAGGAGCTCGGGTTAAGTCTTGGAGTAGAATTCGAATTAAGGTAAGGGACCTTGTGCCGAATCTTTTTAAATGGGATTAAAGAAAACGAATTTAAATATTTTATGTGAAATTAGTACGATATTTTACTTAAAAAGATTTAATGATTTTTACACGAGAATATCCCGAGATTTTATGTGAAAATACTTTGATATTCTATGTGAAGATATCTCAATATTTTATGCGAGCATAATCTAGTATTTTATGCGAGAATGTCTTTGTATTTTACGTAAGGATATTCCAGTATTTCATGTGAGGATAGTACAGTATTATCTATGAGAATATTGCATGATTATATACGTGAGTATTACACCCTATCTGATGTGAAAAGTCATGATTTGCATATTAATGATAATGGTTGTGGCATGTACACTATAGTTATGTTGAATGATGGGACCTCATGCATGTTATGTATGTCACGAAATGATTTGATGAAAAATGTGGACATTGGTCTCCTGAGTGCATTATGTGCATGGTCAAACATGCATTAGAGACCCTATGGGTCAAATTACAGGGGTCTGTGAGGGACTCAATTTATACAGGGGTCTGTGAGGGACTCAAACCATACAGGGGTCTGTGAGGGACTCAAATGATTACAGGGGTCTGTGAGGGACTCAAAACGAAATGACTCAGGATGACCAATCGGCCACATAAATAAAAATGAAGTCATGGATTAAAGACCTGACAATATGAGAATGTTTTAGGTCCCGCATATGTACATTTCGAACAAGTTTAAAAGTCATGATTGTATGTGTATGCATATCCCAAACCTCGGTAGCGAGGTCACTTACTGGGTATTGTTTTGCAATACTCACCCTTTCTTTTAAAAAATGTTTTTCAGGTAAGGCCAAGGACGTGCAGGGCGAGTGACGGGGGCGCGTTACTAGAACCATGGGAATAGACATGTTTTCCGCACATTTCTTTTATAACTGATGTTGTCCCTTTATGTTTTTGAAGTTTAAATTTACTTTACAGATTTTAAATAGGCCATGTTAAACTGCTCCTTTTATCTGTTTTGAATGTTTTATTTGGGATCCCTAAAGACAAATTATTTTCATTGGAGGTTTTAAAGATCTTTTTATCTCTTGGCCTATAAATGCATGCATGTGTAGTAATGTCCCTAAGAGTCTAGTCATAGAAAAGTAGGGGCGTTACATTTATGCCCTTAACTTGTGTAATTTTGATCAATTAAATAAAGTGTTATTTGTTTTGATAAGATTACAGTCTTGCTTTTATAAATCCAATAAACTAAGCTCCAAGCTTATAACGTTTATCTTGAAATCAGTGTAGTGGACACTATTTGGGTTGACATTAAGATTATAACCTAAATAGTCTATGGTATAAGAATAAGGTTGGAAACCTCATTCTGGTAACATCATGGATGCGACCCACTTTGTAATTAGTACAAATGAGGTAATCCAACTGTTTCATGTAGTTGACATGCAAGTAGGGGCACCCTGTATGAAAAGTTCATAAAAGACTGGATCACAAATTATTAGTCTAACAAGTGTAACACCGTTAACAGGATAAGACTAGTAATTTAGAGATGGTCATTAGTGACTTGACCTGAATCCTGAGCAAGTTAAGAACTCCTGCTTATAGGGGTTTGTCCTTAGACTAGTATGGGTGAGAGTGGCCTGTAGCCGACTCAATAAGCCTACCTTCTCAGGGAAAGAACCACGTAGGTAGCTGGGAACTTAACTGTGCAAGATGGAATTCACTCATTCCTCTACTAAGGAATTAGATAGGTTGTTCCTTTAAGAACTGACTCCAGGTCTTGAATAATGGGGCCCTGCCCTCTATGAGGGTATGAGTCTAAGGTAGGACCTTAGACTTGTTGTTCATTAGAGGATCAGTGGTGCTTAAGGAACAAAGAGGTAATCACAGGGGTAAAACAGTAATTTGACCCAGCTGTGATTACAAACAACCTGTGAAGGGTCGACTCATGGGTAATGACTATATCAGTGGACACAATAATATCCACAGTGAGGAGAGTGCAACTACAAGTCTATAGTGGAGTGACTTGTAGTTAATGAATATTGATTAACTGGATCAAAGAATTTGATCAGTTAATCTCACATCATTGGAGCTCATGATCTGTAGGTCCATTAGATCCCTCCGTTGGCTCAATATGGTAAAATTGAGGGTATAAAGTTAGGAGTGAAATTGAAGTGTTCAATTTCAAACATGAGGTGTTATATCTATTATATATGATATAATTGATATAATATATAGTTTTAATGTGAATTAGATTCATATATAAACTATATACTAAAGAGAGAATAAAGGAGGGGTAGGATGGTCATTTCCATCCCATTCCCCTATAAATATGGTTGCATGAGATGCAACTAGGTTAAGATATTCTAAGGTTTTGGAAAAGCTCTTTTGTTGTTGTTGGAAGAGTTCCAAGACAACAAAAACATCTCTCTCTCAAAATACCTCACATCTCCTAAAGGGAACCCACCTTCCTCCCTCACCTAGAGAACAATGGAGAAGATCCGGTGGTCGTGTCTTCGCACGTTGGAGTTCTTGTTGCTGAGATCGTGACCGTGGAGAGAGGAGCACTCGAAGAAAGGTTCTTCAAAGGTAAATTCTTGTTGTCCATTTCACTTTTATGCTTAATCTAGTTTTTTATGTTCTTGAATTTATCGTTGTAACTAAATCAAGAGCGCGCGATTCGCAATCGCTTCCGCTGCAGGGACTTCGATTCCCTTCATCTCATTCACATTAAACTATTTATTATGTCAATCATATCTCATATAAATGACATAAATATCCTTTATTAATGAATTTGAACACTTCAAATCCACACCAAACTATAAACCCTCAATTTATCCAGTTTGAACCAACTGAGGGACCTAATGGACCTACAGATGACGAGCTCCATTGATCCGAGATTAACCGGTCAAATTCTTTGACCCGGTTATTGAACATTCATTAGCTACGGTAACACTCCACTAAAGTCCGTAGATGCACTCTTATCACTGTAGGACAAGTTGTGCCCATCGATATGACGAATGCCTGTGAGTTGACCCTTCACAGGTTGTTCGTAGTCACGCTGGGTCAAATTATCGTTTTACCCCTTTGTGTACCTTTTGCTCCTTAAGTCCCACTACTCCTCAATGAACAACAACGTTGTATAGTCCAACCATAAACAACATCCCTCTCGGACCAGTGAGAGGGTGGGCGCCCGTTGTCCAAGCCCTGAATACAACACTTAAGGAACAACCCCTCTAGTTTCCCTAAGTCGGGAACGAGTGAATTTCATCTCGCGTAGTCAAGTTCCCAACTCCCCACGTGGTCCTGTCCCTGAGAAGATAGGCATATTGGATGAGTAACTGTGACCACCCTCACCCGTACTAGTCAAAGGACAGACCCCCGCAGACAGGAGTCCGTAACACGCTCAGTATTAAGGTTAAGTCACTATTTGTCATCTACGAAGTTATTAGCCCTATACTATTAACGGTGTTACATAAGTAAGTCTAATAATTCACAGTCTGGTCTTGTACAATCTCATTGCATAGGATGCCCCCACTCGCATGTCAACCACATGAACGAGTTGGATCACCTCGTTTGTATCTAATACAAAGCGAGTCGCATCCACAGTGTATCCAGGATTACGTCTCCAACCATATCCGTATGTTGGGATTTACGCCCTAAACTTATGTAATTTTGATCAAATAAATAAAGAGTTATTTTTTTTTTGATAAAACTAGATTCTTGCTATATAAATCCAATAAAATAAGCTCCAAGTTTATAATGTATCTTGAACATCAGTGTAGTAGACACTATTTGGATTGTGTTCAAGAGTATAACATCAATGGTCTATGGTATAAGAATAAAGTTGGAAACCTTATTCTAGTAACACCATGCACGCGACCCACTTTGTAATTAGTACAAATGAGGTAATCCAACTCATTCATGTGATTGACATGCGAGTGGGGGCATCCTGTATGAAGAGTTCATACAAGACCGGACTGCAAATTATTAGTCTAACAAGTAGAACGCCATTAACAGGATAAGAGTGCTAATTTATAGATGGTCATTAGTGACTCGACCTGAATCCTGAGCAAGTTAAGAACTCTTGCTTATAGAGGTTTGTCCTTAGACTAGTATGGGTGAGAGTGGCCTGTAGCCGACTCAATAAGCCTACCTTCTCAGGGACAAAACCTCGTAGGTAGCTATGGGCTTAACTATGCAAGATGGAATTCACTCATTCCTACACTAAGGAATTAGATAGGTTGTTCCCTTAAGAACTGAGTCCAGGTCTTGAACAACAGGGCCCCACCCTCTAAACTAACTTAAGAGGGTATGAGTCTATGGTAGGACCATAGACTTGTTGTTCATTAGAGGATCAGTGGTGTTTAAGGAACAAAGAGGTAATCACAGGGGTAAAACGGTAATTTGACACAACTGTGATTACGAACAACCTGTGAACGGTCAACTCATGGGTAATGATTATATCAATGGACATAATATAATCTACAGTGAGGAGAGTGCAGCTACAAATCTATAGTGGAGTTACTTGTGGTTAATGAATATTGATTAACTGGATCAAAGAGTTTGATTAATTAATCTCATATCATTAGAGCCCATGAACTGTAGGTCCATTAGGTCCCTCCGTTGGCTCAACATGGTAATATTTAGGGTATAAAGTTAGGAATGAAATTGAAGAGTTCAATTTCATATATAAGGTGTTTTATCAATTATATGTGATATAATTGATATAATATATGGTTTTAATGTGAATTAGATTCACATATTAACTATATAATAATGAGAGAATGAAGGAGGGATAGGATGGTAATTTTCATCCTATTTTCCTATAAATAGTTGCATGAGATGCAACTTTGAGATCAATCTTTGGTAACCCTAGAGTACCATATTATTGTGTTGTTGGAAAAGTTCCAAACACAACTTCTCTCATAATCTCCACATCTCACCCTAAACGAACCCACCTTCCTCGCTCACCTAGAGAACAACGGAGAAGATCTAATGGTGGAATCTTCATACGTTCGGGTTCGAGTTGCTGAGATCGTGATCATGGGAGAAGGGGCTCGAGAAGAAAGCGTTCTTCAAAGGTAATTTTCTTGTTGTCCTATGTTGTTAAGCATGCTTAATCTTATATATATCGTTCTTGATTGAGAATTGCTTCCACTGTGGAATTCGATCCCTTCAATTGGTATCAGAGCCCAATTGTGTTCTTGAAAGGAATCGTAGTCCCGCTGCGGAAGCGATTGCGAATCGCGCGCTCTTGATTTAGTTACAACGATAAATTCAAGAACAAATATAAATAGCTTAAGCGTGTAAAACAGAATGGACAAGAAAGATAATTACCTTTGAAGAACCTTTCTTCAAGTGCTCCACTCTCCCACGATCACGATCTCAGCAACAGGAACTCCAACGTACGAAGACACAACCACCGGATCTTCTCCGTTGTTCTCTAGGAGAGGGAGGAAGGTGGGTTCCCTTTAGGAGAGGTGAGGTATTTTGAGAGAGATGTGTGCTTTGGAACTCTTCCAACAACACAACAAGAGAGAGCTTGTTATTCCTTGGAATGTCTATTTTCTAGTTGCATCTCATGCAACCATATATATAGGGGAATGGGATAGAAATTACCATCCTACCCCTCCTTTATTCTCTCTTTAGTATATAGTTTACATATGAATCTAATTCACATTAAAACTATATATTATATCAATGATATCATATATGATTGATATAACACCTCATGTATGAAATTGAACACTTTAATTTCACTCCTAACTTTATACCCTCAATATTACCATATTGAGCCAACGGAGGGATCTAATGGACCTACAATTCATGAGCTCCAATGATGTGAGATTAACTGATCAAACTCTTTGATCCAGTTAATCAATATTCATTAACTACAAGTCACTCCACTATAGACTTGTAGTTGCACTCTCCTCTCTGTAGATAATATTGTGTCTACTGATATAGTCATTACCCATGAGTCGATCCTTCACAGGTTGTTCGTAATCACAGCTGGGTCAAATTATCGTTTTACCCCTGTGATTACCTCTTTGCTCCTTAAGCACCACTGATCCTCTAATGAACAACAAGTCTAAGGTCCTACCTTAGACTCATACCCTCATAGAGAGCGGGGCCCCGTTGTTCAAGACTTGGAGTTAGTTCTTAAGGGAACAACCTATCTAATTCCTTAGTAAAGAAATGAGTGAATTCCATCTTGCACAGTTAAGTTCCCAGCTACCTACGAGATTATGTCCCTGAGAAGGTAGGCTTATTGAGTGCTCTGGCCATGTGCCACTCTCACCCATACTAGTCTAATGACAAACCCCTATAGCAGGAGTTCTTAACTTGCTCAGATTCAGTCGAGTCACTAATGACCATCTATAAATTACTAGTCTTATTCATTGCGATCTGTTACTTTGGTTAGACTAATAATTTGCGATCCAGTCTTGTATGAACTCTTCATACAGGATGCCCCCACTCGCATGTCAACTACATGAATGAGTTGGATTACCTCATTTGTACTAATTACAAAGTGAGTCGCATCCATTGTGTTACTAGAATGAGGTTTCCAACCTTATTCTTATACCATAGACTACTTAGGTTATATTCTTGAACTCAACCCAAATAGTGTCCACTACACTGATGTTATAGATAAAAGTTATAACCTTGGAGCTTAGTTTATTGGATTTATAAAGGAAGACTGTAATTCTATCAAACCAAATAACACTTTATTTAATTGATCAAAATTACACAAGTTTAGGGCATAAATCCCAACAGTTCTTGATTATGTTCTGGATTTATCAAGAATGAAGGTGGGATTTACTGTTTTCATGTGATAAATGAACGGTTTGCAAATTATATGTTTTCGTTTTTGGCACCATAGATTTATAATTTTATTTCATTGAATCGATTAATGTAAGGGCCCGGTGTTTTGAGCAATTTTAATTGTAAATAGAGTCTGTAAGTCCGTGTCGATCGAGGCAAAGTGGTTGCTGAGAAGAACGGAGCAAAAAACGAGCAAACAATAATGGAAGGATGCTTGCTTTCTGCGTGCAGCGTTGCAACGTTGTTCATCGGCGTTGCAACGTTGTTCATCGGCGTTGCAACACCACGCTTGCGGATGAAGGCGCGCAACAGAGGCAGTGTTGCAACGCTGCCATCAGCGTTGCAACGCCGAAGACGTTTCATAGCACGCTCCAACGGTCAGAAATGGACAAAATGCAGCGTTGCAACGTTGCCATCAACGTTGCAACACCGAAGGTGTTTCAGGAGCTTTCCAAACAGGTGGAATTCAGTTTTTTTATATATTAAATATAAAAATGTTTTATATTTAATTTTATTTAATATTATTAATTAATTAATATAATTAGGTTATATTAATTAAATTAATTTTTAGGGTGCCAAAAATGGTCTAATATTTCTATTTAAATTATGCAATTGTTGTATAATTATTTCCATGCATAATGTATACTTTTATTTTAGATATCTCACCTTAGGTTAAGCATTACCATGCATCATTTATTATATAAAGTGTTATATTATATAGTTTGGATGTATAATTAATATAAGTGTTATATTAATTTATGGACAACATTGACATGCATTATAATTCATGAGATGAATATGCTATGTATGTTTTATTATTCATGAGATGAATGATGAAGCACTATAACATAGTATGCAAGTCACCTAAGGTTAATTATTAGTTTTAAAATGTTTAGAACTTGGAATTAATAAACATTAGGTTATCTAGTTCTAATTAGATTAGAATTAGGAACCAAGTAATTTATAAACAATGATTAAAAGAGGAACTCTGTCTAAGGAAGGTTTTGTCTAGGTTGGGGTATTTAAGCTGACGGAAACGGAATACCCCTACCTGGGAACTGACCTGGGAGTGAATTTTAATCAGAGAATTTATTAATTATAGTAGCGTCAACGGGTTTATTAAGGGGTTAATAAACTAAAAATCCTAGGCTTAATATAAAGAGGTATATTAGCAAACTTAGGATAAAACCAATATAAAGAATTAAATTGATTATCAATATAAGAGTTATATTGATAAATTTAGGTAAAACCATTAGTCGAGTTTAGTCTAAGTAAATTTTCTATAGAGTTAAAGTATCCAGTGGGAGGAAAAGTGTATATGATACATATTTTTCCACCTACGTTTCTCTGGGAAGTTCACATCGTGAGACTCATACTTGGCTTCGTGGCGCAAATGGGACCGTCCTCCTTCGGATGGTGTTTGTATGAGTCGATATGATGGTGAATGGAGAGGGTACTTATAGTGAGTGGGAGCAGGTATAGTGAGTGCTAATTTGGCCTGGACCAGACAAACCCTTCGGAAGGCTTGATCATAGGAGATCGAACACAGTGGACACCCGAAAGGGCTAAGAATTTCCTTAGTCTGTTTTTCAACCTAGTCCTCCCTTCGACGGATTTTGTGGGATGCAGACTCTGGGGTCTAAAGACTGAGGGTTACACTCATAAGGTACATAAGAAGTGTATGTATCCTGACCGAATAATGGTAACTAAAGCCTATAGGAATAAGAGTTATTCTGGCATTAGGTTTTGGTCAAGAGTGTCTTGATCAAGAGGAGGAGTGTTTTTGATAACCCTTTGGTATCATACATTCTAAGCCTTTGAGTATCATTGAAAATTATTAATAACTTAGGAATCATTTGATAATTAGCTAAAACATGATTGGATTAGAAAATTGTAGCAAGAAGCTTACACAAGTTTTTTTTGTAAATTTTCAGCAAAATGTCTAGCTCTATAATTTCCTTACTGGGTGCGGAAAAATTAACCGGAGAGAACATGAAGGCATGGAAAAACAAACTTAACACTATTTTGGTAATGGATGATCTGAAGTTTGTGCTGACTGAGGAGTGTCCTCATGTGCGAGCTCAAATGCCGCATTTAAATGTTCGTGATGCATATGATCGATGGATCAAGGCCAATGATAAGGCCAAGGTCTATATCTTTGGCAAGTATGTCCGACATATTAGCCAAGAAGCACGAGGCATGATGACCTCAAAGGAAATCATGGATTCAGTGCAGAGGTATGTTTGGACAACGATGTCTACGGGCTCGAAACAATGCCTCAAGTATATATTCAACTCGAGGATGCCAGAGGGTTCATCTGTTCGGGATCATGTCCTGGATATGATGGTACACTTTAACATCGCGGAGTCGAATGGTGCTTCTATCGATGAATCGAGTCAGGTCAGCTTCATTCTGGAAACTCTTCTAGATAGTTTCCTACAGTTTAGAAGTAATGTTGTTATGAACAAGCTTACTTTTAATCTTACCTCCCTTCTGAATGAACTCTAGACCTTTCAATCTTTGATGAAAATTCAGGGATCGAAAAGTGAGGCAAATGTTGCCAGTAGGAGTTATCATAGAGGTTCGACCTCTGGATCAAAAGTAGTGGCTCCATCTTCTTCTAACCTGAAAGGGAAGAAGAAGAACACGAATAAGGTTGGTAAAGGGAAACGAGCTGACAAAGCTGCCACCCAGAAGGACACGAAAGTCAAAGAAGTTGCAAACAAAGGAAAGTGTTTCCACTACAATGAAGACGGGCATTGGAAACGGAACAGTCCGAAGTACGTTGCAGCAAAAAAGAAGGAAGGTAAATATCATTTACTTTGCTTAGAAGCTTGTTTAGTGGATAATGATAAAACTACTTGGATACATGATTCAGGCGCCATTAATCATGTTTGCTTTTCTTTTTAGGGAATTGATTCTTGGCAACAGCTACAGAAATGAGAGATAACGCTCCGGGTTGAAAATGGAGAAGTGGTCTCAGCTGTAGCAATAGACACGATGAAGCTTAATTTTGGCAAGAAATATATGTTGTTAGACAATATATTAGTGATACCAGGGTTTACTAGAAACCTTATTTCAATTTCTTGCCTTAAATAACAATGTATTTCTGTTTCTTTTTCTTTGAATAAAGTGCTTATTTTAAAGAAAGGTATGGAAATATGTTCAACTTCATTAGAAAATGGGTTGTATGTTTTAAGACCTAATTCAGTCAAAATGGTTTTGAACACTAAATTATTTAAAACTGCAAACACATAAACTAAGAAACGTAAAATTTCTCCTAAAGAAAATGCTCATTTTTGGCATCTTACATTGGGTCACATTAACCTCAATAGGATTGAGAGATTGGTAAAGAATGAACTTCTAAATGAGTTAGATGAAAATACTTTACCTGGATGTGAATCCTGTCTGGAAGGCAAAATGACTAACAGACCTTTTAGTGGAAAAGATTATAGAGTCAAAGAACCTCTTGAGCTTATACATTCAGACCTTTGTTGTCCAATGAATGTTAAAGCCAGAGAAGGTTATGAATATTTCATCTCTTTTATAGATGATTATTCTAGATTTGGGCATATTTGCCTAATGCATCATAAGTCTGAAGCACTTGAAAAGTTTAAGGAATTCAAGACTGAAGTTGAAAATCAATTAGGTAAAACAATTAAAACACTTCGATCAGATCGAGGTGGAAAGTACATGGATTTATAATTCCAGAACTATGTGATAGAACATGGAATTACATCCCAACTCTCAGCTCTCGGTACGCCACAGCAAAATGGTGTATCGAAAAGGAGAAATAGAACCTTGTTGGACATGGTTTGATCAATGATGAGTTATGTTCATCTCCCTCATTCCTTTTGGGGTTACGCAGTAGAGACTGCGGGATATATTTTGAACAATGTACCATCACAGAGTGTTTCTAAAACACCTTTTGAACTCTAGAAAGGACGTAAAAGTAGTTTATGTCATTTAAGAATTTGGGGTTGTCCAGCACATGTGTTTGTGACAAATCCAAAGAAGTTGGATTCACGTTCAAAATTTTGCCTATTCGTATGCTATCCAAAAGAAACAAGAGGTGGATTATTCCATGATCCTAAGGAAGATAAGGTACTCGTGTCGACAAATGCCATTTTCTTAGAGGAGGACCATATAAGGGACAACAAACCAAGAAGTAAAGTTGTGTTAAGTGAGTTAGACGGAACAATAGCAAAGGTTGCTAATAAAACTAGTACGTCTACAAAAGTTGTTGATACTAGCTTGTCTAGTCATGAGAATCCATCTCAAAAGTTTAGTATGCCTCGACGTACTAGGAGGGTTATAACACAACCTGCCCGTTTCATGGGTTTATCTGAAACCCAAGTTGTTATACCAGAGGACGACTGTGAGGACCCATCGACTTATAATCAAGCGATGGTTGACAAAGACAAAGACAAATGGGTCATAGCCATGGACCAAGAAATGGAGTCTATGTACTTCAATTCTGTTTGGGATCTTGTAGATAAACCTGATTGGGTAAAACCTATAGGTTGTAAGTGGATCTACAAGAGAGAGCGTGGTGTAGATGGAAAGGTACAAACCTTCAAAGTTAGACTAGTAGCAAAGGGTTATACCCAAGTTGAAGGGGTTGACTAGTAGGAAACCTTTTCACCTGTAACTATGAAAAAGTCTATCCGTATCCTACTTTTCGTTGTCACATATTATTGACGGGATCAAATCCCGCTGCGGAAATGATTGTAGATTGCGTGTTCTTAATTTAGTTATATGGATTACAATCAAGAACTAATCTAACTAGATTAAACATGCATTTCTACAAGATGGACAATAAGAAATTATACCTTTGAAGAACTCTTTCTTCAAGTGCTCTTTCTCCAACGATCACGATCTCAGCAACTCGAACGCAACTTCCCGTATGAAACCAACGATCACAGAAACTACCACCGGATCTTCTCCGTTGTTCTCTAGGTGAGGGAGGAAAGTGGGTTCCATTAGGATGAGGTGTGAGGTTGTGAGAGAGATTTTGTGTGTGGAACTCTTCCAACACAAGTATGTGATACTTTTAGGGTTTCACAAAAAGCTCTTTCTAAAGTTGCATCTCATGCAACTATATATAGGGAAATAGGATGGAAATTACCATCCTATCCCTCCTTTATTCTCTCATTAGTATATAGTCAATATGTGAATCTAATTCACATTAAAACTATATATTATATCAATTATATCACATATATTTGATATAACACCTTATATATGAAATTGAACACTTCAATTTCATTCCTAACTTTATACCATCAATATTACCATGTTGAGCCAACGGAGAGACCGAATGGACCTACAGTTCATGAGCCCCAATGATGTGAGATTAACTTATCAAACTCTTTTGATCTAGTTAATCAATATTCATTAACTACAAGTCACTCCACTATAGACTTGTAGCTGCACTCTCCTCACTGTAGATTATATTTTGTCTGTTGATATAATCATTACCGATGAGTCGACCCTTCATAGGTTGTTCGTAATCACAGCCAGGTCAAATTACCGTTTGACCCCTGTGATTACCTCTTTGTTCCTTAAGCACTACTAATCCTCTAATGAACAACAAGTCTAAGGTCCTACCATAGACTCGTACCCTTTTAGAGGGCGGGGCCCCGTTGTTCAAGACCTGGAGTCAGTTCTTAAGGGAACAACCTATCTAATTCCTAAGTGTAGGAATGAGTGAATTCCATCTTGTATAGTTAAGTCCCCAGCTACCTACGAGGTTCTGTCCTTGAGAAGGTAGGCTTATTGAGTCGGCTACAGGCCACTCTCGCCCATACTAGTCTAAGGACAAACCCTTACCGCCCGACGAAACAGCGGTTTACAACAGAGCGACCCGGGACATCATAAGCAGGAATTCTTAAGTTACTCAGGATTCAGGTCGAGTCACTAATGACCAACTATAAATTATAAGTCTAATCCTGTTAACGGTGTTATACTGGTTAGACTAATAATTTGCAGTCCGGTCTTGTATGAACTCTTAATACAGGATGCCTCCACTCGCATGTCAACCACATGAATGAGTTGGATTACCTCATTTGTACTAATTACAAAGTGGGTCGCATCCATGGTGTTACCAACCTTATTCTTATACCATAGACCATTTAGGTTATAATCTTGAACACAATCCAAACAGTGTCCACTACACTGATGTTCAAGATACATTATAACCTTGGAGCTTAGTTTATTCGATTTATAAAGCAAGAATATAATTTTATCAAAAACAAATAACTCTTTATTTATTTGAACAGAATTACACAAGTTTAGGGCATAAATCACAACAATCTCCCACTTGACCTAAAGCTTGTGAAGTACTAAAACATTACAATAATGTAAATACAATAAACAAGGACATTTAAACTCTTTGTACAGAATACTCCAACTTGCCCTAGTTGGGGAAGACTTGTAAACCTAGACCTTCTAGGTGACTCTCAAACACTTTAGCCGTGAGAGCCTTTGTAAAAGGATCAGCAACGTTGTGCTCCGAGGCTATCTTCGTGACGATCACGTCCCCTCGATGTACGATCTCCCGGATGAGATGATATTTCCGCTCAATATGCTTTCCCCTCTTGTGACTTCGGGGTTCCCTTGAATTTGTCACTGCACCACTGTTATCGCAATACAGCGTGATGGGCAACATCATATTTGGAACAACTTCCAAATTTAGCATGAATTTCCTTGACCAAACGACCTCTTTAGTTTTTTCACAAGGTGCTACATATTCGGCCTCCATGGTGGAATCAGCGATGCATCCTTGCTTGACGCTTCGCCATACTACAGCTCCTCCGTTAAGAGTAATCATCGACCACGATGTTGATTTACGAGAATCTTTATCATCTGAAAGTCGAGAATCTGTGTATCTGTAAGGATCAAATCCTTAGCCCCATACACAAGCATGTAGTTCCTTGTTCTCCGTAGATACTTAAGGATTGTTTTAACCGTTGTCCAGTGTTCAGGTCCTGGATAGGATTGATACCTACTGACCATTCAAACTGCAAAACAGATGTTAGGCATAGTACACAACATGACGTACATAAGGCTCCCAACAACTGATGCATACAGAATCCGTCTCATATTCTCAACTCCTTGAGGTGTCTTAGGACAGTGTTCCTTAGACAAATGAACTTCATATCAGAAAGGCAATAAACCCTTTTTGGAGTCTTGCATCTTGAACCTCGACATCACTTTGTCTATGTAAGATGTTTGAGACAAGGCTAGTGTTTTATTCTTCCGGTTCCAGACAATCTGGATCCTAAGAACAAACTGTGCTTCACCCAAATCTTTCATTTGGAATTGCGTAGCTAGCCAATTCTTAATATCAGTAAGATATCCTACATCATTCCCAATGAGTAGGATATCATCCACATATAGAACTAGGAATGGGACAGAACTATTGATGATTTTCTTATAGACACAAGGTTCATCACCATTCTGGTCAAAACCAAAGGATTTGATTGCCTCATCAAATCTTATATTCCAGGACCTAGAGGCTTGTTTCAGTCCATAGATGGACCTTTTAAGCATGCAAACCTTTTGCTCTTGTCCTGGTTCAATGAACCCTTTGGGTTGGTCCATGTAGATGTTCTCGTCAAGATTGCCCTTCAAAAAGGTTGTCTTGGCATCCATTTTCCATACCTCATAGTCATAATATGCGGCAATGGACAGTAGGATACGGATAGACTTTACCATAGCAACTGGTGAAAAGGTTTCCTCATAGTCAACCCCTTCAACTTGGGTATAATCTTTTGCTACTAGTCTAGATTTAAAGGTTTGTACCTTTCCATCTACACCACGCTTTCTCTTGTAGATCCACTTAACCTATAGGTTTTACCCCATCAGGTTTACCTACAAGATCCCAAACAGAATTGAAGTGCATAGACTCCATTTCTTGGTCCATGGCTATGACCCATTTGTATTTGTCTTTGTCAACCATCGCTTGATTATAAGTCGATGGATCCTCACAGTTGACATCTGGTATAACAACTTGAGTTTCAGATAAACCCATGTAACGGTCAGGTTGCGTTATAACCCTCCCACTACGTCGAGGCATACTCAACTATTGAGATGGACTTCTTGACTAGACAAGCTAGTATCAACAACTTTTGTTGACGTACTAGTTTTATTAGCAACCTTTGTTATTGTTCCGTCTAACTCACTCAACACAATTTTAATTCTTGGTTTGTGGTCCCTTATGTGGTCCTCCTCTAAGAAAATGGCATTTGTCGACAAAAAAACCTTATCTTCCTTAGGATTATAGAATAAACCACCTCTTGTTTCTTTTGAGTAGCCTACGAATAGACATAATTTTGAACGCAAATCCAACTTCTTTGGATTTGTCACAAGCACATGTGCTGGACATCCCCAAATTCTGAAATGACATAAACTACCTTTACGTCCTTTCCAGAGTTCAAAAGGTGTTTCAGAAACACTTTTTGAAGGCACATTGTTCAAAATTTGTACCACAGTCTCTACTGCGTAACCCCAAAAGGAACTAGGGAGATGAGCATAACTCCATGTTCTATCATATAGTTCTGGAATTTTAAATCCATGTACTCTCCACCTCGATCTGATTGAAGTGTTTTAATTGTTTTACCTAATTGATTTTCAACTTCAGTCTTGAATTCCTTGAACTTTTCAAGTGCTTCAGACTTATGTTGTATTAGGTAAACATGCCCAAATCTAGAATAATCATCTATAAAGGAGATGAAATATTCATAACCTCCTCTGGCTTTAACACTCATCGATCGGACCACAAAGGTCTGAATGTACAAGCTCAAGAAGTTCTTTGGCTCTATAACCTTTTCCACTAAAAGATCTTTTAGTCATTTTGCCTTCTAGGCAGGATTCACATACTGGTAAAACATTTTCTTCTAACTCATTTAGAAGTCCATTCTTTACCAATATCTCAATCCTATTGAAGTTAATGTGACCCAATCTAAGATGTCAAAGATGAGCATTTTCTTTAGGAGAAATTTTACGTTTCTTAGTTTGTGTGTTTGTAGTTTTAAATAATTCAGTATTCAAAACCATTTTGACTGAATTAGGCCTTAAAACATACAACCAATTTTCTAATGAAGCTGAACATATTTCATACCTTTCTTCAAAATAAACACTTTATTCAATGAGAAAGAAACAGAAATACATTGTTCTATAAGGCAAGAAATCGAAATAAGGTTTCTAGTAAACCTTGGTATCACTAATATATTGTCCAACAACATATATTTCTTGCCAAAATAAAGCTTTATCGTGCCTACTGCTACAGCTGAGACGACTTCTCCATTTCCAACTCGGAGCGTTAACTCTCCTTTCTGTAGCTGCTGCTAGGAATCAATTCCATTAAAGGAAAAGCAAACATGATTAGTGGCGCCTAAATCAAGTATCCAAATAGTTTTGTCATTATCCACTAAACAAGTTTCTAAGCAAAGTAAATCATATTTACCTTCCTTCTTCTTTTCTGCAATGTACTTCGGACAATTTTGTTTTCAATGCCCGTCTTCGTTGCAGTAGAAACATTTTTCTTTGTCTGCATCTTCTTTGACTTTCTTGCCCTTCTGGGCGGCAGATTTGTCAACTCGTTTCCCTTTACCAACCTACTTCATGTTCTTCTTCTTCCCTTTCAGGTTAGAAGAAGATTAAGCCACTATTTTTTATCCAGAGGTCGAACCTCTATGATAACTCCTACTGGCAACATTTGCCTCACCTTTCGATCCCTGAATTTTCATCAAAGATTGAAAGGTCTGGAGTTCATTTAGAAGGGAGATAAGATTAAAAGTAAGTTTGTTCATAACAACATTACTTCTAAACTGTAGGAAACTATTTGGAAGGGTTTCCAGAATGAAGCTTACCTGGCTCGATTCATCGATGGAAGCACCATTCGACTCCGCGATGCTAAAGTGTACCATCATATCCAGGACATGATCCCGAACAGATGTACCATCTGGCATCCTTGAGTTGAATATGTATTTGAGGGCATTGTGTCGGACTTGTGTGGACTATTGTCCAAACATACCCTGCACTGAATCTATGATTTCCTTAGCGGTTATCATGCTCTCATGCTTCTTGGCTAATATATCAGACATACTTGCCAGCATGTAGATCTTGGCCTTATCATTGGCCTTGATCCATCGATCATATACAACACGAACATTTCGTGACGCATTCGAGCCTGACACCTGAGGACACTCCTCAGTCAGCACAAACTTCAGATCGTCCACTACCAATATAGTGTTGAGTTTGTTTTTCCACGTCATCATATTCTCTCCGGTTAACTTTTCCGCACCCAATAAGGATATTATAGAGCTTGACATTTTGCTGAAAATTTACAAACAAAACTTGTATGAGTTTCTTGCTATAATTGTCTAATCCAATCATGTTTTAGCTAATTATCAAATGATTCCTAGGTCATTTATAATTTGCAATGATACACCAAAGGTTTAGAATGTATGACACCTAAGGGTAATTAAAAACACTTTTCCTCTGGATCAAGACACTCTTAACCAAAACCTAATGCCAGAATAACTCTTATTCCTATAGGCTTTAGTTACCATTATTCGGTTAGGATACATACACCTCTTATATACCTTGTGAGTGTAACCCTCTGTCTTTAGATCCCAGAGTCCCCATCCAATAAAATCCGCCAAAGGGAGGACTAGATTGAAAAACAGAGTAAGGAAATTCTTATCCCTTTCGGGTGTCTACTGTGTTCGATCTCATATGATCAAGCCCTCCGAAGGGATTGTCTGGTCCAGGCCAAACTAGCAGGCTGACCATAGTGATCTTATGGTGCAAACTGGTTGAAGAGACCATAGGTTTTGTTTTCATTAAACCTGCTCCCACTCACTATAAGTACCCTCTCCATTCACCTTGATATTGACTCATACAAACACCATCCGAAGGGGGACGTTTGCGCCACGAGGCCAAGTATGAGTCTCACGGTGTGAACTTCCCATAGATACGTAGGTGGAAAAATATGTATCATATACACTTTTCCTCCCACTGAATGCTTTAACTCTATAGGAAATTTACTTAGTCTAAAACCCAGCTAATGGTTTTACCTAGACTTATCAATATAACTCTTATATTGATTTTATCCTCAGTTTTCTATTATAACTCTTTATATTAAGCCTAGGATTTCTAGTTTATTAACCCCCTTAATAAATCTGCTGACGCTACTATAATTTATAAACTCTCTGATTAAATTTCACTCCTGAGTCGGTTTTAGGGTAGGGGTGTTAGTTTAAAGTCGAACTTAAATACCCCAGCCTAGACAGAACCTTCCTTAGACAAAGTTCCTCTTTAATAATTGTTTATAAATTACTTGGTTCCTAATTCTAATCTAATTAGAACTAGATAACCTAAGGTCTATTATTTCCAAGTTTTAAATATTTTAAAACTAATAATTATCCTTAGGTGACATGCATACTATGTTATAGTGCTTGATCATTCATCTCATGAATAATAAAACATACATAGCATAATCATCTCATGAATTATAATGCATGTCAATGTTGTCTAAAAATTAACATAACACCTTATATTAATTAATCATGCAAACTATATAATATAACTCTTTATATTATAAATGATGCATGGAAATTCTTAACCTAAGGTGGGATATCTAAATTAAAAGCATACATTATGCATGACAATAATTACACAACAATTGCATAATTTAAATAGCAAAATTGGACCAATTTTGCCACCCTAAATTAATTTTAATTAATATAATCTAATTATATTAATTAAAATTAAATTAAATAAATATAATTAAATATAAAACATTTTTACATTTAATATATATATTAAAATAAACGTTTTTGCCCGTTTGAAGACTGCTGAAACGCCTTCGGCGTTGCAACACTCCACCTTGTCTGTTTCTGCCAGTTGAGACGCGCCTCAGCTCCTGCGATGCAACGCTGATGACAACGTTGCAACGTTGTCGCCTTCTCAACCGCGCGCCTGCCGCAGTGGCGTGGCAACGCTAATGAACAACATTGCAACGCCATTCACATAACAACAACAATACCTCAATTTCTTGCTCGTTTTTGCTCTTTTCTTCTCAGCAACCACTTTGTCTCGATCGACACGGACTTACAGACTCGATTTACATAATAAATGAAAGAGTGTAGATTAAGAAAGCGGAAGCAATTTTGGATCTTGAACACTCTAAGTTGATCAATTTTGTAAAATAAAAAACATGCTCAAAGCTGGAAAAATAGAGGGATAGAAAACTCAACTTTGAAGATCAAATTCTCTTCACCTGGTGGATGGTTTTCAGCACGAACACTTCGTGGACAACCGTTAGAGTCTTCCCTACTATCCTCAGGCCTTAGAACGGATTGTGGGATCCTAGGTTGAGAGAATTTGAAAGAAAAGACCTCAAAGGTCACTAATTCGGGAATATTAAATTTTCTGTGTAATTCTCACAAAACACCTCAAATCACCATTATATAAAGCTTCAAAAAGCTTCAATGGAGTGACAACTCAAGGGTGATGAGGATGCTTTGAGATGGAGGTGGCCAATTTTGGTGAATTTTGAAGATGAGTAAGATTGGGCAAGTTGTCAAGTTGGGTTTCATGGAAATCCTTGAATTTTCATTTAATTTTAATTCAAAAATCAATATTAAATTGATTTTTAATTAAAATTAATTAAATTAATTAATTTAATTTAATTAATTAATTTTTAATTTAATTTAATATCAAATATTAAATTAAATAAATTACCGGATCCCGATCAATTTTCTGAACATGAATCCTAATTCATGCTAAAAACCGATCCAATATTTAAATCATATTTAAATATATCCACCTTCTGTTAATCATAGTTTAATTCATAATTAGGCTATGACTCGTTAAATATATCATATATAATTAACGATTTCTCCCAAAAATGAATTTGAACAATTCAAACTCTTTTCTCTCAAAATGTTACAAGGCTTAGTCCGAGCTAGCAAAGAGGACCTAATGGACCTACAGATCATGAGCTCTAACGAAACGTGATTAACCGCCCAAACTCTTTAGCCTAACTAATCAACATTCGTTAACCACCGGGTCACTCCACTAAAGCCCAGTTGTTGCACTCTCCTCACTGGAGATATATTTCTGTCCACTCGATATAACCATGATTAGTAAGTCGATCCTTCACAGGTCGTTCGTAATTACAACTGGGTCAAAATTACCGTTTTACCCCTGTAATTACCTCTTGTTCCTTAAGTCCCACTGATCCTCTAATGAACAATTTGTTTGTGGTCCAACCAGCAAACCGAATCCCTCTCGGGCCAATGAGAGGGGTGGGCCCATTGTTCAAGACCCGAAGTCAGTACTTAAGGGAACAACCTCTCTACTAATCCCTAAAGTGGGTAGGAGTGAATTCCAGCTTGCAGAACTATGTTCCCAGCTATCTATCTGGTTTTATCCCTGAAATGGGAGGCTTATTGAGTCGACAGTCTCGAGCCACTCTCACCCATGCAAATCTAAGGATAATCCAAATAAACAGTTGTCCATAGAACGCTTAGGATTAAGGTCGAGTTACCTAGGTCATTGTATGAATATAGTCAGTTAAGACAGTAAACGGAGTTATAAAGTCTAAGTGACTATTTCGTGTCGATCTTATGCAAACTCATTGCATATAGGCGCCCCACTCACATGTCTCCACATGAGCGATTTAGGATCACATCGTTTGTTCTCTACAAAGTGTGTCGCGTCCATAGTGTCCCGGGATAAGGTACCCACCCTATCCTTATACTATAGACTGCTCAGCTATAACTTGAACTTGATCCACTTTTATGTCACATATAAAGTTCAAGTATTCATCCTATAGCCAAGGGTTTTTATTTGATTAAGGTTACACAATACACAAAAGTCAATAACACCTTTACTGAATAAATTTCAATAACAACTTTATTGTGAAATAGAATATACATTCAGTTTACAAAACCACGAGTATTAGGACATAAAACCCAACAATCTTCCACTTGGACTAAAGCGTCTGTGGGGTAAAACATCTTTGAGCAAAGAAAAAGCGCCCCTCTTTGTACAGCAACCCGTAGTCCTATACTCTCTAGGTGTCCTCAAACACTTTAGCCGTGAGGGGCTTTGTAAGCGGATCAAGCAATGTTGTGCTCCGAAGCGATCTACGTGACGATCACGTCTCCTCGTTGCACAATCTCCCTGATGAGATGATATTTGCGCTCTATGTGCTTTCCGCGCTTATGGCTTCTAGGTTCTTTGGAATTTGCCACTGCACCACTATTATCACAATAAAGAGTGATAGGCAAATTCATATTTGGAACAACTTCCAAATCAGTCAAGAACTTCCTAAGCCATACAACCTCCTTCGCTGCTTCGCAAGCTGCGACATACTCAGCCTCCATGGTGGAGTCAGCAACACAACCTTGCTTTATACTCCTCCATACTATAGCTCCTCCGTTAAGAGTGAACATTGATCCTGATGTGGATTTTCTCGAATCTACATCAGTCTGAAAATCAGAGTCAGTGTATCCTGCAAGGATCAAATCCTTTGCGCCATACACAAGCATATAGTCCCTCGTTCTCCTAAGATACTTGAGGATGTTCTTAACGGCAGTCCAGTGATCATATCCTGGATTAGACTGATATCTGCTGACTATTCCCACTGCATAGCATATGTCGGGTCGAGTACATAGCATGGCATACATCAGACTACCGACAGCTGATGCATAGGGAATGCGTCTCATATCCTCTACTTCTTGAGGTGTCTTAGGACACTGTTCCTTAGACAGATGAATTCCATGCCTGAAAGGTAATGAACCTTTCTTGGAATTCTACATCTTATCTCTAACCAACATCTTGTCAATATAAGATGCTTGAGACAGTGCTAGCGTTTTGTTCTTGCGATTCTGAACAATTTGGATTCCAAGAACAAACTGAGCCTCTCCCAAATCTTTCATTTGGAATTGGGTCGCTAGCCATTGCTTAACTTGATCGAGAATCTTGCATCATTCCCAATGAGCAAGATATCGTCTACGTATAGAACTAAGAAAGCTACAGTGATATTGACTATCTTCTTGTAAACACAAGGCTCGTCAATATTCTGTTCAAAGCCCTAAGATTTGATCGCAGTATCAAATCTTATATTCCAGGATCTAGATGCTTGTTTCAATCCATAGATGGATCGTTTAAGCTTGCAAACCTTTTTCTCTTGACCCTGAACTATGAACCCCTCTGGTTGATCCATATAGATAATCTCTTCAAGATTGCCTTTCAGAAAGGCTGTCTTGACATCCATTTGCCAAATTTCATAGTCATAAAACGTGGCAATAGACAAGAGTATTCTAATGGACTTAAGCATGGCAACAGGGGAGAAGGTTTCTTCATAGTCCACCCCTTCCCTTTAGGTATAACCCTTTGCTACAAGTCGAGCCTTAAAGCTTTGCACCTTACCGGCTTGATCTCGCTTCCTCTTGTAGATCCACTTGCAACCGATAGGTCTTTCACCATCTGGTTGATCTACAAGTTTCCAGACTGAATTGAAGTACATTGACTCCATTTCAAGGTCCATGGCTTTAATCCACTGGTCTTTATCTATATCATTCATTGCCTGTTTATAGGTCAATGGATCCTCGACGCCATCATCAGGTATGACGACTTGGGTTTCAGTCAAACCCATGTAATGGTCAGGTTGTCTAACATCCCTCCCACTACGTCGAGGCATTCTCAACAATTGAGAAGGACCAGCTTGATCAACAACTTTTGTTGATTTATCTGCAGCTTCCCTAAAAATTTCGCTCAAGACAATTCTGCTACGAGGCCGATGATCTTTCATGTGGTCTTCCTCTGAGAACGTGGCATTTGACGACACAAGCACCTTGTCCTCTAAAGGATCATAAAACAGACCACCTTTCATTTCTTTGGAGTATCCTACGAATAGGCATAATTTTGAACGATGTTCCAGTTTCTTTGGATTGGACACTAGCACATGTGCCGGACATCCCCAAATTCTGAAGTGACGTAAACTATCTTTACGCCCTTTCCATAACTCATAGGGTGTTTCTGAAACACTCTTAGAGGGAACCATGTTCAAAATATATGCAGCAGCTTCTACTGCATATCCCCAAAACGAACTAGGCAGTTGAGCATAGCTCATCATAGATCGAACCATGTCTAACAAGGTTCTATTTCTCCTCTCAGATACACCATTCTCTTTGAGGTGTGTACGGTATTGAGAGTTGGGATACAATTCCATGTTCTATCATATAGTCTTAGAATCTCAAATCCATATACTCTCCACCTCGATCTGATCGAAGTGTTTTAATTGTTTTACCTAATGTGTTCTCAACCTCTGCCTTATACTCCTTGAACTTTTCAAGAGTTTGGACTTATGATGCATTAGGTATAGATAGCCATACCTAGAATAATCATCAATAAAAGCGATGAAGTATTCATACCCTCCTCGTGCCTTGACATTCATAGGACCACATAGATCAGAATGCACGAGTTCCAAGGGCTCTTTGGCTCTATAACCTTTTTCAGAAAAAGGTCTTTTAGTCATTTTTCCTTCGAGACAGGACTCACATGGTGGTAAAGAGTTTTCCTCTAACTGACTTAGGAGACCACTCTTGACCAATCTCTCAATCCTATTGAGATTAATGTGGCCTAGTCTCAAGTCCAAAGATAGGTACTAGGAGAAAGTTTCTGCCTTTTATTTTGAGTATCAACTGTTTTAAACATCTCAGTGTTCAAAATAGCTTTTACTTCAGTTGGTCTTAACACGTATAAGTTGTTTTCAAGTTTAGCAGAACATATTCGTACACCTCTTTTGCAAATGAACGCTTCATTATGATCAAAAGATACTTTATACATATGTTCAAGCAAACAAGAGATAGATACAAGATTTCTTTTGATTCCAGGAACCAAAAGTACATTTTCTAATAAAATAAATCTATCTCTAAACAACAACTTCACAGCTCCCACTGCTTTGGCTGAGACAACCTCTCCCGTTCCAACCCTGAGAGATATCTCCCCATCGCCAATTCTTTGCCGGGAACTAGTTTCCTGAAAAGAAGAACAAACATGGTTAGTGGCTCCTGAATCTAATATCCAGGCGGAATCATCATGTTCCACTAAAAGCTCTTTCCAAAGTTGCATCTCATGCAACTATATATAGGGAAATAGGATGGCAATTACCATCATATCCCTCCTTTATTCTCTCATTAGTATATAGTCAATATGTGAATCTAATTCACACTAAAACTATATATTATATCAATTATATCACAAGTTGAGCCAAGTTGTGATATCCTATCCCTCCTTTATTCCCTCCTTTATTCCTAACTTTATACCCTCAACATTACCAAGTTGAGCCAACGGAGGGACCTAATAGACCTACAGTTCATGCGCTCCAATGATGTGAGACTAACTGATCAAACTCTTTTGATCCAGTTAATCAATATTCATTAACTACAAGTCACTCCACTATAGACTTGTAGCTGCACTCTCCTCACTGTAGATTATATTTTGTCTATTGATATAATCATTACCCATGAGTTTACCCTTCACAGGTTGTTCGTAATCACAGCTGGGTCAAATTACCGTTTTACCCCTATGATTACCTCTTTGTTCCTTAAGCACTACTGATCCTCTAATGAACAACAAGTCTAAGGTCCTACCATAGACTCGTACCCTCTTAGAGGGCGGGGCCCCGTTGTTCAAGACCTGGAGTTAGTTCTTAAGGGAACAACCTATCTAATTCTTAAGTGTAGGAATGAGTGAATTCCATCTTGTATAGTTAAGTCCCCAGCTACCTATGAGGTTGTGTCCCTAAGAAGGTAGGCTTATTGAGTCGGCTACATGCAACTCTCACCCATACTAGTCTAAGGACAAACCCCTATAAGCAAAAGTTCTTAACTTACTCAGGATTCAGGTCGAGTTACTAATGACCATCTATAAATTATAAGTCTTATCCTGTTAACGGTGTTATACTGGTTAGACTAATAATTTATTGTCCGATCTTGTATGAACTCTTCATACAGGATGGCCCCACTCGCATGTCAACCACATGAATGAGTTGGATTACCTCATTTGTACTAATTACAAAGTGGGTTGCATCCATGGTGTTACCAGAATAAGGTTCCAACCTTATTCTTATACCATAGACCATTTAGGTTATAATCTTGAACACAATCCAAACAGTGTCCATTACACTGATGTTCAAGATACATTATAACATTGGAGCTTAGTTTATTGAATTTATAAAGCAAGAATATAATTTTATCAAAAACAAATAATTTGTTATTTATTTGAACAAAATTACACAAGTTTAGGGCATAAATCCCAACAATTTTGACTATGAGGTATGACAAATGGATGTCAAGACAACATTCTTGAATGCAATCTTGACGAGAACACCTATATGGACCAACCCAAAGGGTTCATCAAACAAGGACAAGAGCAAAAGGTCTGCAGGCTTAAAAGGTACATCTATGGAATGAAACAAGCCTTTAAGTCATGGAATATAAGATTTGATCAGGCAATCAAATCTTTTGGCTTTGATCAGAATGACGATGAACCTTGTGTGTACAAGAAAATCATCAATAGTTCTGTCGCATTCCTAGTTCTATATGTGGATGATATCCTACTCATTGGGAATGATGTAGGTTATCTTACTAATACTAAGAATTTGCTAGCTACGCAATTCCAAATGAAAGATTTGGGCGAAGCGCAGTTTGTTATTGGGATCCAGATTGTCCGGAATCGCAAGAATAAAACACTAGCCCTGTCTCAGACATCTTATATCGACAAAGTGTTGTTGAGGTTTAAGATGCAAGACGCCAAAAAGTGTTTATTTCCTTTTAGATTTGATGTTCATTTGTCTAAGGAACAGTGTCCTAAGACACCTCAAGGAGTTAAGGATATGAGACAGATTCCTTATGCATCAGTTGTTGGGAGCCTGATGTATGCAATGTTGTGTACTAGGCCAGACATCTGTTTTGCAGTTGGAATGGTCAGTAGGTATCTATCCAATCCAGGACCTGAACACTGGATAGCGGTAAAAACAATCCTTAAGTATCTATGGAGAACAAGGAACTACATGCTTGTGTATGGGGCTAAGGATTTGATCCTTACAGGATACACGGATTCTAACATTCAGACTAATAAAGATTCTCGTAAATCTACATCAGGGTCAGTATTTACTCTTAACGGAGGAGTTGTAGTATGGCGAAGCGTCAAGCAGGGATGCATTGTTGATTCCACCATGGAGGTCGAATATGTAGCAGCTTGTGAAGCAGCTAAAGAGGTCGTCGGTTAAGAAATTTCATGTTAGATTTGGATGTTGTTCCAATTATGAGTTTGCCCATCACTCTATATTGTGATAACAATGGTGTCATGGCAAATTCAAGGGAACCCCGAAGTCACAAGAGGAGAAAGCATATTGAGCGGAAATATCATCTCATCCGGGAGATCGTGCATCGAGGAGACGTGATCGTCACGAAGATAGCCTCAGAGCACAACATTACTGATCCTTTTACAAAGGCTCTCACGGCTAAAGTATTTGAGAGTCACCTAGAAGGTCTAGGTTTACAAGTCTTCCCCAACTAGGGCAAGTGGGAGTATATTGTACAAAGGGGTTCAATGCCCTAGTTTATTGTATTTACATTATTGTAATGTTTTAGTACTCCACAAGCTTTAAGTCAAGTGCGAGATTGTTGGGATTTATGCCCTAAACTTATGTAATTTTGATCAAATAAATAAAGAGTTATTTATTTTGGTAAAATTATATCCTTGAACATCAGTGTAGTAGACACTATTTGGATTGTGTTCAAGAGTATAACCTAAATGGTGTATGGTATAAGAATAAGGTTGGAAACCTTATTCTGGTAACACCATGGATGCAACCCACTTTGTAATTAGTAAAAAAGAGGTAATTCAACTCATTCATGTGATTGACATGCGAGTGGGGGCATCCTATATGAGAGTTCATACAAGAGCGGACTGCAAACTATTAGTCTAACCAGTATAACGCCGTTAACAGATAAGACTGATAATTTATAGATGGTCATTAGTGACTTGACCTAAATCCTGAGCAAGTTAAGAACTTCTGTTTATAGGGGTTTGTCCTTAGACTAGTATGGGTGAGAGTGGTCTGTAGCCGACTCAATAAGCCTACCTTCTCAGGGACAGAACCTCATAGGTAGCTGGGGACTTAACTATGCAAGAAGGAATTCATTCATTCCTACACTAAGGAATTAGATAGGTTGTTCCCTTAAGAACTGAGTCTAGTTCTTGAACAACGGCGTCCTTCCCTCTAAACTGACTTAAGAAGGTATGAGTCTATGGTAGGACTATAGACTTGTTGTTCATTAGATTATTAGTGGTGCTTAAGGAACAAAGAGGTAATCACAAGGGTAAAACGATAATTTGGCCCAACTATGATTACGAACAACCTGTGAAGGATCGACTCATGGGTAATTGATATAATATAATCTACAGCGAGGAGAGTGTAGCTACAAGTCTATAGTGGAGTGACTTGTAGTTAATGAATATTGATTAACTGGATCAAAGAGTTTAATTAGTTAATCTCATATCATTGGAGCTCATGAACTGTAGGTCCATTAGGTCCCTCCGTTATATAAAGTTAGGAATGAAATTGAAGAGTTCAATTTCATATATGAGGTGTTATATCAATTATATGTGATATAATTGATATAATATATGGTTTTAATGTGAATTAGATTCACATATTAACTATATACTAATGAGACAATGAATGAGGGATAGGATGGTAATTTCTATCCTATTTCCCAATAAATAGTTGCATGAGATGCAACTTTGAGATCAATCATTGGTAACCCTAGAGTACCATATTATTGTGTTGTTGGAAAAGTTCCAAACACAACTTCTCTCATAATCTCCACATCTCACCCTAAAGGAACCCACCTTCCTCCCTCACCTAGAGAACAACAGAGAAGATCTAGTGGTGGAATCTTCATACGTTCGGGTTCGAGTTGCTGAGATCGTGATCGTGGGAGAAGGAGCTCGAGAAGAAAGCATTCTTCAAAGGTAATTTTCTTGTTGTCCTATGTTGTTAAGCATGCTTAATCTTAGATATATCGTTCTTGATTGAAATCTGTGTAAAAAAATAAAGAACACGCGATTCACAATCGCTTCCTCTGCGGGATTCGATCCCTTCACCGTATACTAAGACCGTTTGGGTCATTAACTCGAACGTGATCCTCCTTGTGTGTCCACTACACACCGTTCAATATCTAGTTCTCTCATAATGTAATGGCCCTGGAGCTTGGCTTATTGGATTAAGTTTGTAAATATGCGAGACACAAAGTGATGAAAAAATAACTCTTATTTATTTCAACTTGGAATGTTACAAACATATATGAGATTAGGACATACATCCCAATAATTTGTAGGTTCATTAGGCCCCCCTTACTTGCTCGGACTAAGCCTTGTAACAATTTGAGAGAAAAGAATTTGAATTATTCAAATTCGATTTTAGGAGAAAGTGTTATTTATATGTGATATATTTAACGTGTCAAAGCTTAATTATGAATTAAACTATGATTAAGAAGAGGTGCACAAATTTAAATATGATTTAAATATTGGTTCGATTTATAGAATGAATAGGGATTCAAGTTCGAAAAAGAAGTACTTATTTAAAGAATGACTTCGACCCAAGTATTGTCGGCGATGAGGGTAACACGAAAGGGAGAGTTGGCGTTCGGAGGGAGAAGAAGAAGAAGAACGAAAGGAGGGCACAATTTGGGGTTTCTTTTTTCCCAATTTAGCCTAAACCCTAAAAGTGCACTCAAAACAATTTTTTCCCCTTCCAAAATTACCCTTTCAAACTCTCTAAACCTCATTATAGCCCAACAACCTAATAAACCAATATTTTCTTTCCAAAGTTTCAAAATCAGACCCCAAAATAAGTTGGGTGTTCTTAAAAAAAAACTTTCTTCCTTGAAAGTGGCTAGTCTTGAAAAAGCTTGAGTAACTTGCTTGCATCTCACCCTCATGCTCCCAAGTTGATTTTGCTAGCTGGTGGTTTTAGGTTTTTTTGATTTTGTATACCTGCCTACATCGTACGCACCGGTCCTTATAGCCTCTCATAGAAAGTTGCCTTGTTGTCATCAGCTTTGTCTTCTACTAGTTATGAAAAGTAGCGTAGAATTAATAACTGCATACGGTCCTTTGTTTCTTTGCATGTTGGTTGTGAAATAACCTTTATTTTGGCATATGATTACGATTTTGCCTATATCGTGAAGAAGATTTATGCATTGTAGGTTGTGCATCCATGGGAAGGATGATTTAAGCGAGATAAAGTCCTTGAATGTCTATAAGCATTGTGGATGGTAGTCGTGAGGAGACTACCTCTCGGGTCCTTTCTTTTACAAGTTAAGGTTTGTGGCGCAAGAAATTTATTTTGTCGTTACTCATTTGCTAGGCTAAAAGAACGTTAAAGCTTGGGAGTAATAGACTATGAGTTGTAGCATTCCAAATGAGAAAACTATGAAAGGGCGTGGGTTAGGGTCGTGTTTCTTTTCCCTCATAGGGGAAATATTCGACTTGGAAAAAAACAAGGGGCCTTAATGGGTTAAATAAAGAGAAAAATGAGGGAAAAGAATGGTAATATAGAAAAGTTCAATTTGCCCGAAATTTAGGGAAGGGAATGTTTATATTGAGGTTTCTAGTACTCCAATAATTGTATGATTTATGGTTAAAGGTGTTGCATGTAGCGATAAAAGAAATTGGTTAGTAGTTGAAACTCAAAACTTGTAAATTTTGGGTAAAGGTTGATAGGGATCTGATCCCCTTGAGCAGCGAAACGTGTTTTAAGATCGATTAACTTGATTGTTTTGGTTTACTAGAAATACCAGTACATTTGGTAAAACATACAAAATAAGCATAATCTAATCTAATTAGGGATGGAACTAAAACATGCAAACATATGTTGTAAAAAGATTAAACTAAAAAGGAAAGATAGATTACCTTTGTAGTTTCGAAGCAACTCCTTGCTCCTTTTGTACAACAACACAGCGTTCTTCTCCACAGGGACAACACCACGAGGAAAACCTTCTATCCTCTGAGTTCTTTTTGTCTACCTTGGTGGGAAGGTATTCCAACTTTTGGAGAGGAAGAGAATTTGAGAGAGAGAACAAAAAATTTCCAAGAGTGAACTTAATCGATCAACCAAACCTCTGTCTTGAGAGGTTAAGTTAAAGGAGCTCTTCCCCTACTCCCTATCGATAGGGGGTTAGTGGGGAAGAAGGGAACGTGTCCTCCTAACATGTTTCCATTAATTAATCAATTAATAATTAATTAATTATAAAATTAATTAAATTTAATTTAATTAAATATCATATATTTAATTAATCCTTAAATATCATATATTTAATTGAGATTAAATCATATTTAATCAATTTCTCCTCTAACCTATAGTTTTAATGCACATCTCATGCACATTAAATTTTAACATATAGTTTTTAAATATGAATCACATTCACATTTAAATTAACATTTGAACTCTTTCAAATATTTAATCTCTCATATAATTTAATATGAATCATATTCACATTAAATTTATAATATAAAGTTCCAAAACTTTATTTTATAACGTATCTATATACATTAAATTTATTCCCTAATGAATTTGAACATTTCAAATTTAAACGATCTAAGAACCCTTTACGAGCTAGAAGGTGGACCTAATGGACCTACAGATCAGAAGCTACGATACGAAATTATTCGGTTAATCTCATTAACCTCCTAATCACCATTCGTTAACTGCGGGAACACTCCACTAAAGTCCCACAGCTGCACTCTTATCATTGCAGATATATTTCTGCGTCCACGGATATTAACCAATAACAGCAAGTCAATCATTCACGAATGTTCGTAGCACCAACTGGGTCAAATTACCGTTTTACCCCTGGGTTACATCTTGTGCCTTAAGTATCAGTGCTCCTCTAATGAACAATTTGTTTGTGGTCCTACCAAAAATATAGAAGTCCCTCTCGAGCCAATGAGAGGATCATGCCCTTTGTTCAAGTCCCAGAGACACCACTTAAGGGAACATTCATCTACTTACCCTAGTAGGCGGGAAGGAGTGAATTCCATCTTGCTAAGCTAAGTCCCCAACTGCTCACTCGGTCTTGTCCCCAAGAAGGTAGGCATATTGAGTCAGCGAATCTGGCCACTCTCACCCATAGTAGTCAAAGGGCAATCCCTCGCAAACAGGAGTTCGTAAACTGCTAAGGATTGGGATCAAGTTGCCTAGGTCATCCTAGTGAAATAGAAACCTAGCTAGTCAACGGAGTTACATCTAGTGGTTACTATCTCGCGGTCCGGTCTTATGTAATCTCATTACATAGGATATCCCCACTCACATGTCATCTACACAACACGTTAGGATCACAGTGTTTGTATCATATACAAAGTGGGTCACATCCATAGTGTTACCAGGATAAGGTATCCAAACCTTATCCTCTTACTATAGACCCTTTAGGTTGTATCTCGAACCGAGATCATTTATATGTACACTACATTCAGTTCAAGAGACATTTTACAGCCTTACATGTTTAGTTTATTGGATTTAAGGTTAAAATAAAGGGAAATATAGTAAATAACGAACAATAACTCTTTATTGAAATAATAACTCTTTATTATAATAATTAGAAAAAAATTACAAACTACGAGTTTTAGGACATAAATCCCAACAAAGGTAAGTGCATGAGACTCGGGTTATTAAACTAAAATTAGCATGTTAGACCTCTCTCCTAGAGCAAACAATAAACTTTGTAAAATTTCAACCTTGGGAGAAAATTTCCGTGAAGACTTTGTTTCAGGTTTGCAAAGGAGTTGGAGGGAGTAATTGATAACTCGCCATAGGAGAGTTATTTTACTAGAATTTTAGTGCTTAATCTACTTCAATTGCATAAAATTTACTGAGCCTCATGTTATTTTATCCCTAAATTGTGCATGTTAGCTAGAAAATCTTGAATTAAGCATTAGGTTCGAAAAGAATTAATTTTGATGTTTTTATGCTTTAATTTAAGAAATTTGAAAAAATAAGCTAACAAGAATTAAAAACCGGAAGACAAAATTTTAACTCCAGAAAAATCCTCTCATATTTAGTTGATCCATAATTTAATTGATGAATTTATTTGAGATTATTCTGTGCGCAGGAGATGTTTAAAATTATAGGAGTCCCTAAGGGCATTTTAGACATTTTACTCGAAGGGTAAGATGGTCTTTCTACCCCTAAAGGTATTTTTGTAATTTGTGGAGTTGGAAAAATACCATCTTATAAGGACGCTAGGGTTTACAAGTGTCAGGGAGAAGGATTTGCCACGAGAGGAAGAGACCAAGAGGGAGAAGAAGAAACCGTGAGATTGTTGAAGCAAAAGGGCGTACGTGGAAGGAAAAAAATCTATAGCCCTTCGTTGAAGCAATCGAAAAGTAGATGAGTGCAGTCGAGAGAGAGTGGGTATTTGTTGAAGCAATCTTTGTTGCGCTCAACCAAGGGGTTGTTGTTGTGTAGGCTTTTACTGAAGCAACCCGTGGAGTAGAGGGTTGTTGTTGCTACGTTCACCTACCTTTGCTGAAGCAATCGCTGTTGCGCACATCCGAGGGAGAGACATTGCTGAAGCAGAGCCGCAGGAACGCTTAGCCATATGCTGTTGTGGCTTGCTGTTGCTGAAGCATTGGTTTTGTTGAAGCAGTCGGTAGGGCGGTAGGCCTTTTGCTAGAGCAATCGGCAGATTTGTTGCTGAAGCCAACCGAGACACTTTGCTGAAGCAAAGTGCACTGCTGCTGACTAACGACAAAGGGTGTTTCTAAGCAATTGTTGTAGCAAAGTTCGAAGGAACTGACCTGCTGCAACTTGCCAATTTTTACTAAAGCAATTCGTGGACATCACCAGCTGAGATTAACTTGCAATTGCTGAAGAAAATTCGGGGATGAATGGAATAAAATCCCGTGCAACGGAAGGGTGATCGGATCACCGTGGTATCGTTGCGAAATTTGTTTTCTTAAAATCGTTTCTATCACATAAAAACTGGGCTAAACATAAAAATAAGAAGAAAAACAACAAGTATTACTTCCTTGTTGAAGAACCGTCTTCAAGTTTTCCTTCTCCGTTCATGAACCCTTCGTGGTCACGATCTCAACGTCCTCGATCTCCTCAAACAGCAAGTAACCCGGACACCTCCACACAGTTTCTTGGTTGTTCTACTTTTGGTAGAAGGAGAGTTATGGGACTCTTTCTTTTAGTGAAAGGGAGGAGAAAATGAGAGAAGGGTTGAGAGAAAATGCAAGAGCTCTTTGGTGAGATTTCCAAAAAATGAGCCTTGTGTTTAGAAATCCTTCTTGCAAAGGAGTTTAAATAATGGTGATAGGTGGAGTTGAAATCTTCACCTATTTACCATTTAACCACAACCATAGGCTATGCAAATCATATTTGCATAAACACATATAATAAGATATCTCATATCTCATTATACAAATCACATTTTTATAATTGTGGATTTTAAATTGAATCACATTCAATTTAATTTCTCTCAATCTAATTTCTCCAAATTAACCCTAATTCGACAGTTAGACTAACCTATAGTTTATTATGAATCTCAATCCCATTAAACTATAGAATATGTCATCCATATCTCATATAAATGACATAATTACCCTTTAGTGAACTTGAACACTTCAAATTCACACCAAAACTGTAAACCCTCTATTAATCACGTTTGAGCCAACCGAGTGACCTAATGGACCTACAGTGACGAGCTCCAATGATCCGAGACTAACCAGTCAAACTCTTTGACCCGATTAATCAACATTCATTAGCTACGGTAACACTCAACTAAAGCTCGTAGTTGCACTCCTGTCAGTGTATGACAAGTTGTGTCCACTGATATAACCAATGTCCATGAGTCGACCCTTCATAGGTTGTTCGTAGACACTGATGGGTCAAATTACAGTTTTACCCCTGTGTCTACTTCTTGCTCCTTAAGTCCCCACTGTTGCTCTAATGAACAACAACGTTGTAATTGTCCAACTATACACAACACCCCTCTCGGCCGGTGAGAGAGGTGGCGCCGTTGTCCAAACCCCTGGAGACGAAGACTTAAGGGAACAACCCTCTAGTTTCCTAAAAAGGCGGGAACAAGTGAATTCCATCTCGCGTAGTTAAGTTCCCGGCTCCTACTTGGTTCTTGTCCCGAGAAGATAGGCATATTGGGCGAGATGGCGTGGCCACCCTTACCCTGCAGTACTAGTCAAAGGACGGACTTCGCAGATAAGAGTCCGTAACACGCTCAGGATTCAGGTCGAGTCACTAATGGTCATCTACAAAGTTATTAGTCCCATACTGTTAACGGCGTTACATTAGTAGGTCTAATAATTCACGATCCGGCCTTGTACAATCTCATTGCACAGGATGCCCCTACTCACATGTCAACCACATGAACGAGTCAGATCACCTCGTTTGTATCTAATACAAAGCGGGTTGCATCCACAACGTATCCAGGATTAGGTCTCCATCCCTATCCATATACTGTAGACCATTCGGGTCATTAACTCGAACGTGATTCTCCTTGTGTGTCCACTACACACCGTTCAAGTTCTAGTTCTCTCATAAATTCAATGACCCTGGAGCTTAGTTTATTGGACAAAGTTTGTAAAATTTGTGAGACACAAAACGATGAAAGAAATAACTCTTATTAATTTCAAATGGTAAATTACAAACAAAATCGAGATTAGGACATACATCCCAACAAGGGGTACGGTTGCCAATCAGTTGCTGCCTTGTGGAGTTTCTTGGTCGTTTGCTGAAGCAAAACACGTGTCATTACCTCACGTATGTCGCTCCTAATTTCTAATTGTTAATGTTGCTTTTTCTACCATTGGACACATATTTTAAACTGTTTTTGCTCGCTGTTTTAGACCGAATTCGTGACTGTTTTTAGGCTAGAATTGTGACTTATTTAGGCTAAATTTGTGAACATTGTTGGGTTGTTTTCATGAGTTCTTTGATCGATAAAAACATGCATCAATTAGAAATTGTGAGTTGTTGTTATGAACTAAATTGTCTTAGACAAGAGTTAGATTGTTTCAATGTAATTTTGGATTAAATTATGATTGATGTCGTGATTGGATTTATGAAGTTTTATTGTTTTTAACGGTGCATGAGAATTAAAATTGACCACTTTAATTTCTCTAGAATTCATGAACTTGGAAAAGTTAATTGATTAGGAAACTAAAATTTCATTTTAGGATTATTGAGTTGATTAGGAATAATTAACCCACCTAAAACCTTAAATAGTGAGCGTAATTTAGATCTCAATTGGGAATTTGTAGGTTTTAAAACTTAGTGATTTTGGAAAATTCATTTGAATACTTGTGTAGGTAAATTCAAGGCATCACTCAAAATTCATTCCAATTGAACATGAAAACTCCAACCTAATCCGAGCCTATTTTTCATTAAAATATCGTCTCTTACATCTTCCCCCTTGTTTGCATTCTCCTATCCCCTCATTTAAATTCAGTTATTTTTTGCATCTTGTCTTATCTTTTCTCATTTATCGCATCAGTTTATTTATTTACAACAGTACATTGCAGGCCCATGCATTGCACGAAATTTAAGGAAAATTTGCTAGGACACTCATCTATTTAGGTCTAACTAGTCCTTGTGGGATCGATCTTTAACTTATCACTTGTTGCTCTCGACCATGTATACTTGCACGTCGTAAGTGTCGAAGTCTTATTCTAATTTGCGTTAGTTTAGGACACTTGATATTTTTCGCATCAAGTTTTTAGCGTCATTGTCGAAGACTAGTTGTGTATCTTGTTTGTGAAGTTCTATGAATTTTTTTTTTCTAGAATAGTTGATTTTATCTTGTTTGAGTTAATTGATTCTGGATGTGTTGGTGTATATCGTGTTCATGAGCCTGTTATAATTGCCTCATTACTTTATTATGGCTTATGATAACTTTGGGTGGTCTTTTGAGCCCAATGAGCGAACATAGTGTAGTTCTTTTTCTTATGATCATCCCTTTGCCAACTTAGAGTCTTTTAGTGAGGAAAATGAAGCTTATGGCAACCAAATGCCTACTTACTATCATACTTACCCTACGAGTTATGGGTATCCTATGTATGATAATAATCAGAGAAATTGGGTCTATGAACCATATCCTAGGGGTTTTGAGTCATATCCCTCCTATATTCAAGAAACCCAGGTAGAAGATGAATCTTCCTTTGAAACATTGTTATTAGAATTTATGAGAAACACAGATACACTTGCCTCCCTTAAAGAACAAATGTATTTAGACTTGTCTGAGGTTGAGCACCCTAGGGAAGATAGTGAAGGAAGACCCACACCCTTAGATAGTTTGGTGAGTCACTTGATCACTGACCCGCTGATAGACCTTCAGGATCCTAGTCCTTCACATTTTCTTGAGTATGAGCATTCAGAGGATTGTGCTTTCGATGTAAAACAACTAGAACCTTTTAGCACACACCAGGATAGAGTTAGTGAGAGTGTGGAAGAAGTCGAGCCTTATGTTGTTGAGTTAGGCCAGGAGGTAGAGTTTGAGGCCTTTGAGTCTATGTTAGTTCTATCTTCTGATTTTTCACTTATTGGTGAGTGTTTTTCTTTCTATTCTCTCGAGTCAGTGTCTTTGTGTGAGTCTGCTCTCGAGTCAGTGTCTTTGTGTGAGTCTTTTTATTTTTCTATTTTTTCTTTTTTTCTTTTAGTATATAAAAATCTGAAAAATATATCTGTTTCGAGCTCTCACGAGAAGTTAGTATTCTTGCTAGCTTTGATTTGTTTTGTAGATTCAAGAAAGAGCGACTCGAAGAAATGTGATAATTTTTATGTACCTTGACAAGCCCAAGTGTACTCTGTCAAGCTAATGACGCTAAACAACCGCTTCTTGGGAGACAACCCAAGGATTATTTCTTTTGTTTCATTTTTAGTTGTTTTTGCTTTTGTTTTAGTCGAATAAATAACCCTTGCCTATTTTGTAGCTCCCTTGGGGTTTGGTGATTGATTTGCGCTTTAGTAGATGCCTCCTCGATTCAATGCAGTATTGTTCTCCCTTCCATCTTTATTAGTTGTCCTTAAGCATGCTGAAGTGAGTAGTTTATACATTAAGGGAAATATATGCTTTAATCATGAGGGGGAGATGTGTTGTACTAAATCTGAGTTTTGGGCTTAATTGAAAATTTTTCTGTCCTGCTGAGGTTGTTGTGATATTTACTTGCTTTAGGACTTCAAAATGATCTATCTTTTACTACCGGATTCCATGTTTAGTTGCTAGTTTTCATTTGTCTTTGATATGCATGATGTAGATAGTTTATTCATTATGTTTAAGCAAATAAAAATAGGAAAGATAGTTGTTGTTTTTTTATAAAAATTGAGTTTCTTCATGTTTTTAATGGTAAAAAGTGTGTTGTCTTTTGTAGAAACTTGGTATACATTGAAGGAGATCTAATCCCCGTGAGCAGCGGAAACATAGTTTAATGAATCAAATGTTTGATTATTTTGGTTTACTTCAAATACCGATACATTGGGTAAAAAATATAGAATAAGCAATCCAACTAATCTAATTAGAGCATGAAATTTAGACATGCAAACATGCTGTAAAATAACTAAACTAAAATGGGAATTCAGAATTACCTGTGTAGTTTTTCAACAACAACTCCTTACTCCTTTTGCACAACAACTCAGCAAACGGTAACTTTCCTCTGTTCTTCCAAGTAGGACACTACCAAAATGGAAAACCTACTATGTCTCTGAGTCTCTACTTAGATCAAACCTTGGTGGGAAGGTTTCCAACTTTTTGGAAGAGTATAGGAAAAATTTGAGAGAAAAATTCCAGCAATTCACCAATTGCTCAATCGATCATCATCCTCACCTCTGTCTAACCAGAGGATAAAGAGGGATAACTTCCCTCACTCCCTATCGATGGAGAGTTGGAGGGAAGTGGAGAATGTGTCCTCTTGACACGTTCTCATTTATTTAATATTAAATAAATAAATAATAATAATAATTAATCTAATTAATTATTATATATATTAATTAAATCTTATTTAATTAATTAAATTAAATATCTTATATTTAATTGAGATTAAATAATATTTAATCATATTTTGCCCTCTAACCTATAGTTTTAATGCACATCTTATGCACATTAAATTTTAACCTATAGTTTTTAAATATGAATCACATTCACATTTAAATTAATATTTGAACTCTTTCAAATATTTAATTCTCTCATATAATTTAATATGAATCATATTCACATTAAATTTATAATATAAAGTTCCAAAACTTTATATTATAACGTATTTATATACATTAAATTTATTCCCTAATGAATTTGAACATTTCAAATTCAAACGATCTAAGAACCCTTTACGAGCTAGAAGGTGGACCTAATGGACCTACAGATCAGAAGCTCCAACGATACGAAATTATTCGGTTAATCTCATTAACCTCCTAATCAACATTCGTTAACTGCAGGAACACTCCAATAAAGTCCCGCAGCTGCACTCTTCTCACTGCAGATATATTTCTGTGTCCACGTATATTGACCAATAACACCAAGTCAATCCTTCACGAATGTTCGTAACACCAGTTGGGTCAAATTATCGTTTTACCCCTGGGTTACATCTTGTACCTTAAGTACCAGTGCTTCTCTAATGAACAATTTATTTGTGGTCCTACCAAGTCCCTCTCATGCCAATGAGAGGGTTGGACTCTTTGTTCAAGTCCTGGAGACACCACTTAAGAGAACATTCATCTACTTACCCTAGTAGGCGGAAGGAGTGAATTCCATCTTGCAAAGTTAAGTCCCCAGCCGCTCACTCGGTCTTGTCCCCAAGAAGGTAGGCATATTGAGTCGGCAAATCTGGCCACTTTCACCCATATTAGTCAAAGGACAATCTCTCACAAACAGGAGTTAGTAACCTGCTCATGATTGATATCAAGTTGCCTAGGTCATCCTAGTGAAATAGAAACCTAACTAGTCAACGGAGTTACATCGAGTGGTTACTATTTCACAGCTGGTCTTATGTGATCTCATTACATAGGATATCTGTTGGGATTTCTGTCCTAATCTCCTGGTTGTAAAATATTGTTTTGAAATTAATAAGAGTTATTCATTTCTTCACTTTGTGTCTCGGAAATATTTTAAACCTTTCCAATAAACTAAGCTCCAGGGTCATTGAATATATGAGAGAACTAGAACTTGAGCGGTGTGTAGTTGACACACAAGGAGGATCACGTTCGAGTTAATGATCCGAACGGTCTCTGATGTAAGGATGAGGTTGGGACCTAATCCTGGATACATTGTGGATGCGGCCCGCTTTGTATTAGATACAAGCGAGGTGATCGACTCGTTCATGTGGTTGACATGCGAGTGGGGCATCTGTACAATGAGATTGTACAAGACCGGACCGTGAATTATTAGACTTCTCGATATAACACCGTTGTGGTAAAGACTAATAAATTCATAGATGACCATTAGTGACTCGACCTAAATCACGAGCGTATTACGGACTCCTGTCTGCGGAAGTGCATCCTTTAACTAATGCGGGTGAGAGGTAGTATCGATTACTTGCCCAATATGTCTATCTTCTCGAGGGACGAGAACCAAGTAGAGAGTCGGGAACCTACTTACGCGAGATGGAATTCACTCGTTCCCCATATAGGGAATCTAGAGGGTTGTTCCCTTAAGTCTTTGTCTCGTGGCTTGGACAACAGGCGACCACCTTCTCACCGCCCGAGAAGGGTGTTGTGTATGGTTGGACCATCACAATATGTTGTTAATTAGAGAGGCTGTGGGGACTTAAGGAACAAGATGTGAGACACAGGGTAAAGCGGTAATTTGACCCACCGTGTCTCACGAACAACTGTGAAGGGTCGACTCATGGGCATTGGTTATATCGGTGGACACGTAATATCTCTACAGCGATGGGAGTACAACTACACGGGCTTTAGTGGAGTGTTCTGTAGCTAATGAACATTGGTTGATTGGGTAAAAGAGTTTGATTGGTTAACCTCAAATCATTGGAGCCGTCAATGTAGGTCCATTAGGTCCCTTGGTTGGCTCAATGCGGGATAAAAGAAGGGTTAATGTTTTGGCATGAAATTGAAGTGTTCAATTTCACTTTAAAATATTTATATCATATAGATGATATAATATATAGTTTAATATGAATGAGATTCATAATGAACTATATATTAGCCTAATTGTTGAATTAAAGGCTAATTGGAGAAATTGATAGAGAGAAAATAAATTGAATGTGATTCAATTTAATTAAATCCACAATTATTGCAAATGAGGTTTGCAACATAAGATATGAGATATCTTATATTATATAATTATGTAAATAAGATTTACATAACATATGGTTGTGGTAAAGTGGTAATTATGTGAAGTTTTGAACTTCATCATTCCACTATTTAAACCCTTTGTAAGATGGGTTTAAAAAGCTAAGTTGTCATTTTTGGATTTTGACCTAAGAATCCAAGAGGGCTCTCTCCCCACTCTCACATTTCTCCTCTCTTCCAAAACATAAAAGAAGTTCCCACCAACTTCCCTTCTCCTAAAGAGAACAACCAAGAAGATCTATTTTGGTAGTGTTCGAGATCCGTTCGTGGGAAGAATTCGTGGAGATCGAGGAGCGCGAAGAGTTCGTGATCTGCAAGGAGAGGTTGTTGAATCGATCTACAACAAGTAAGTTATTCTAACCGTTGTAATCTTTTCAGCATGTTTAGCCTAGATCTAATAGGTAGATCAATTTTAGTAAACACGTTGCATGATGATACCATGACGATTCAATCGTCTTCCACTACGCGGGGATTCTCATTCCCTTCAAATGGTATCAGAGTCATTTCAATGGTCATTCATCTATGCATTGTTTTATTAAGATTAAGGTGGGTCTTTTACCATGTTTTCATAAGATGAATGTTTGGTTTGCGAAATGGATGTTTTCGGTTTTTGGCACTAGATTAGATTTACAATTATGTTGATGAGATCAATGTACAGGCCCGTTGTTTTGGACAATTTTCATGAAAATCGAGTCTGTCAGTCCGGATCGTTCGTGGCAAGAGTTGTCGTGAAGAAATCGGAGCGGAAAAAGGCAAAAAACCGGGCGGAAAACAGCAAGGATGTTGCTGTCTGTCGATGGCGTTGAGACGCTGCCCAACGGCGTCTCAACGCCGTGCTCGCGGACGAAGGCCCTGCAGCAGAGTGGCGCGTTGTAACGCGGATGTAGCGTTAACTTATTTGGATGTAGCGTTACAACGCCGCTGGCGTTGAGGACGCGCCTCAACGCTATAGGCGACAGCGTTGCAAACTGCGTATGCGTTTGCGGGAGTAATAGCGCGCGAGGATGGCCGTTTTTCAGTTTTTATATTATTAATTTTCAGTTTTTTTTTTATAAAAATGGTTTTTAATTTATTTTATTAATTATTTTATTAAATATTATTAATATAAATGTTATATTAATTTTATCTAATTAAATAATTGCCCCTAGGTGCCAAAAACCGATCGAATTTGCTATTTAATTATTTTATGCATGAGATGTATGATTTTTAATTAAATTCTATGTGCATAATGTATGTCATATAAATTTAAAATCCCACCTTAGGTTGAACATACTCATGCATCATGTATATTATAAGAGTTATAATATAGTTTGCATGATAGGTTATATTATAAGAGTTATAATGTAATTAAATGCATCTTTAATTTTATTAATATAAGTGTTATATTTCTAGATTAAAGTATGCTCATGCATTTATATTCATGTGATGAATGGTAATTATGTTATAGTATATACTTATTCATGTGATGAATGATCAAGCACTATAACATAGAAATGCATGCAAACCTAAGTTAATTATTAGTTTTAAAGTGTTTAGAACTTGCATAATTAGACTTAGGTTTTCTAATTTTCTAATTAGATTAGAAATTTAGGAAATCAAATATAATCTTTGAATGGAGACTGATTAGTAACTCTGTCTAAGGAAGGTTTTGTCTAAGGCTGGGGTATTTAAGTTGGCGCTTGCATGAACACCACTACCTAGAAACCGACACAGGAGTGAATTCGGTCAGGAGATTCTTAGATTATATTTACGTGGAGCTGTAGATTAATTAAGTGTTAATTAATTTTCTCACATAGACCTAAGTTAATAATGTGATTATAGACTTAGGCAAAATACCATATAAGAGTTATATTGGTAGACTTAGGTAAATTTTAGCCGGTTTATCTAGGTCAATCCCTATTAAAATTAAAGTACTGAATGGGAGGAAATATAGTGTATGAGATACATTTCAATTTCCAACCACAAATCTCTTTTAAGTCCACACCGTGAGATCTATACTCGGCCTCGTGGCGCAAATGGGAGCGTCCCCCTTCGGATGGCATTTGTATAGGTCAATATCATCGTGGATGGAGAGAGTACTTATAGTGAGTGGGAATGGGACTTGTGGCAGAGACCCACGGTCTCTTCTTTCGATTCACACCGTGAGACACCCATGATACATGCGCTAGTTTGGCTGGACTGGACAATCCCGCCGGAGGGCATGATCATGAGAGTGGAACACGTGAATTCGAAAGGGATACAGTTTCCTGGTTGGTTTTCCTTCTTAGTTCACCCTTCGGTGGCTATTGTTAGGACGGATACTTGGAAACTTAAAGATTGAGGGTGACACTCACAGAATTCGTTAAGTGTTAATGAATTTGACCGAACAATGGTAATTGGATGCCTAATGGAATAAGAGTTATTCTGGGATTAGGGTCTGATCGAGAAAGTCTCGTCTTAGAGGAGGAGTGTTCTGTTCACCCTTCCGGTGGTGAGTCATTCTAAACCTTTAGGGTATCATTGCAAAATTTTGAATGACCTAGGGATCATGAAATATTTTTGCTAAAATTAGATTGGTTTTCAAAAGGTTTTTGCGAGACTAATACAAAGTTTTTCTTAAATTTTCAGCTAAAAATGTCTAGCGCTATTATAGCTTTACTTGCTTCCGATAAGTTAGTGGGAGATAATTACCAGAGCTGGAAAAACAACATCAATACAATATTGGTAACTGACGACATAAAGTTCGTGTTGTCTGAGGAGTGTCCTCGATTTAGGGCATGACCGTATCGCGAGTTGTTCGCGATACGTGCGATCGATGGATCGGGGCCAATGAAAAGGCCAAGGTCTACATAATTGCGGCATGTCCGATGTCTTGGCAAAGAAGCATGGTGATGGTTTTCGCTAAGGAAATCATGGAGTCCTTGTAGGAAATGTTTGGACAACGATCCCTTCAGTCCGACATGACTCGCTCAAATATATTTTCAACGCTCGGATGAAAGAGGGGTCGTGCATGCGTGAACATGTTCTAGACATGATGACCCGCTTTATCTGTTTGAGATGAATGGGGCTTCGATCGGCCAGTCGAGCGAGGTCAATTTTATCATGGAGACTCTTAGAAGAGTTTCTTTCGAGTTTCAGTAGCAATGTTGTTATGAACAAAATTAGCTACAATCGACTACCCTCCTCAATGAGCTACTGAAATTTCCGGTCCACGAGCAGGTCAAGGAATCTGAGGCAAATGTTGCCTACCTCTGTGTCTTATCACGGGGTTCGACCTGCAGGACAAAATCTGTTGCTCCTTCACGCCCGAAAGGGAAGAAGAGGATGAAGAGGGGTAAGCCCGGCCGAGCTGCCGCCCGAAGGGCAAGAAGGTCAAGGAGGTTGCGAGAGAGAAAGGAAAGTGTTTCCCACTGCAATGGAAGCGGACATTGGAAAAGAAAGCGTCAGAAATTCTGGTCGAGAGGAAGAACCAAGGTAAATGTGATTTACTTTTGGTAGAAACATGTTTAGTGGAGAGTAATGACTATTCACGGATATTAGATTCGGCGCCACTAACCACGTTTGTTCTTCTTTTCGTGGATTGATTCTGGCGGCACCGCTGCGAGAGGGTGAGGTGACTCTACGGGTTGGATGCGGGAGCTTGTCTCTCGCTGCAGCAATCGGCTTACGCAGTGAAGTCGCATTTTGGCGGGACGTACTTATTGTTAGAAAATTTGTACATAGTTTTGGGTTTACTAGAAACCTTGTTTCTATTTCTTAATTGAACACTTTGTATTTGATTTCTTTTGAATTAAATAAAGCGTTTATTTCTTTCAAAGGAAATGTTATTTGTTAAACTTCACTTGAAAATAATCTGTATGTTTTAAAACCCAATTCGGTTAAAAGTATTTTGAATCTTTGAATTGTTTAAAGCTCATGAAACACGAACTAAGAAAGCAAAAATTTCTCCGAAAGAAAATGCCCATCTTTGGCATCTACGGTTAGGCCACATTTATCTCAATAGGATTGAGAAACTAGTGAAGAGTGGACTTCTAAACGAGTTGGAAGAAAACTCTTTACCAGTATGTGAGTCATGCCTTGAAGGCAAAATGACCAAACGTCCTTTTAGTGGAAAGGATATAGAGCCAAGGAGCCTCTTGAGTTAATACATTCGACCCTCGTGGTTCGATAAATGTTAAAGCTGGGGCGGTTATGAGTACTTCGTGTCTTTCATGAGACGATTACTCCAGATATGGGTACATTTACCTAATGCATAAGAAGTCTGAAACTCTTGAAAAGTTCAAGGAGTATAAAACTGAGGTTGAGAACCTCTTAGGTAAATCACTTAAAACACTTCGATCGGATCGAGGTGGAGAGTACATGGACACTAAATTCCAGGACTATATGATAGAACACGGAATTACATCCCAACTCTCAGCACCTGGTATGCCACAGTAGAATGGTGTATCGGAGAGGAGAAACAGAACCTTGTTGGACATGGTTCGGTCGATGATGAGCTATGCTCGTCTCCCTGATTCTTTCTGGGGGTACGCAGTAGAGACTGCGGTTTACATTTAGAACAATGTTCCCTCAAAGAGTGTTTGTGAAACACCCTTTGAGCTCTGGAATGCACGTAAAGGTAGTTTACATCACTTCAGAATTTGGGGATGCCCGGCCCATGTGTTGGTGTCAAGCTCGAAGAAGTTGGAACCCCGTTCAAGATTATGCCTATTCGTAGGTTACCCTAAAGAGACTAGGGGTGGTATGTTCTACGATCCCAAGGAAAACAGGGTGCTTGTGTCGACAAACGTCGTTTTCCTAGAGGAAGACCACATCAGGGATCATTTACCTAGAAGCAAAATTGTATTGAATGAAATGGACAGTACATCAGCAAGAGTTGCTGATGGAACTAGTACGTTAGTAAGCGTTGCTGACCCTAACGCGTCTAGTCAAATTCGTTCCCAAGAGTTGGGAATGCCTCAACGTAGTGGGAGGACTGTGAGACAGCCCGATCGCTATATGGGTTTAGCTGAAACCTCAGTTGTCGCTGCTAACGATGATTGTGAGGATCCATTGACCTATAATCGGGAAATGGTTGATGTTGATAAAGACGAGTGGATTAAAGCTATGGACCAAGAAATGGAGTCTATGTACTTCAATGCATGCGGGAGCTTGTGGATCAACCGGATGGGGTAAAACCTATTGGTTGTAAATGGATCTACAAGCGTAAGCGTGGCGTAGATGGGAAGGTGCAAACCTTCAAAGCCCGACTAGTGGCAAAGGGTTTTACCAGGTTGAAGGGTTGACTATGAGGAGACCTTTTCACTGTTGCCATGGTAAAGTCGATCGAGATCCTTACGGCCATCGCCGCGTATTATGACTACGAGGTATGGCGGATGGATGTCAAGGCGACCTTTACGAATGGCAAACTTGATGAGACCATCTACATGGACCGGCCCAAAGGGTTCATTGCCCAAGGCCAAGAGCAAAAGGTTTGCGGCTTCATAGGTCCATTTATGGGTGAAACAAGCTTCGAGGTCTTGGAACATAAGATTTGATGAGGCAATCAAGTCTTATGGTTTTGATCAAAATGCCGAAGCGAGCCTTGTGTCTACAAGAAAATCGTTGACAAAGCTATCGCATTTTTGGTGTTGTATGTGGACGATATTCTTCTCATTGAGAATGAGGTAGAATTTCTTACTGATGTTAAGAAGTGGCTAGCTTCACAATTCCAAATGAAAGATTTGGGAGAAGCTCAGTATGTTCTCGGTATCTAGATAGTCCGGAACCGGAAGAACAGAATGCTAGCCTTGTCTCAGGCGTCTTATATTGACAAGATGTTGTCTAGATATAAGATGCAAAACTCCAAGAAGGGCTTGCTGCCTTTTCGGCATGGGGTTCACTTGTGTAAGGATCAGTGTCCTAAGACTCCGTAAGATGTTGAGGATATGAGACGCATTCCATATGCTTCAGCTGTAGGGAGCCTGATGTATGCAATGTTGTGTACTAGGCCCGACATCTGTTATGCAGTAGGAATTGTCAATAGATATCAGTCCAATCCAGGATTAGATCATTGGACAGCCGTAAACACAATCCACAAGTATCTTAGGAGAACGAGGAACTACGACTTAGTGTATGGTCGTGGGGATTTGATCCTTACAGGATACACGGATTTCGATTTTCAGACCGATAAGGATTCTAGGAAATCTACTTGGGGTCGACCGTCTTGAATGGAGGAGTTGTAGTATGGCGAAGCATCAAGCAGGGATGCATTGCTGATTCCACTATGGAAGCGAGTATGTTGCGGCTTGTGAAGTCTGCAAAGGAAAGTTGTTTGGCTTAGGAAGTTCATGATGATTTGGAAGTTATTCCAAATATGAACTTGCCAATCACGCTGCTACGTGATAATGATGGTGCGATGAGCCAACTCACGTGAGCCTCGAAGCCATAAAAAGAGGTAAACACATTGGCGCAAGTATCATCGATCACGGGAAATGTGCACCGTGAGCGTGGTGATCCACGCGCAGATAGCATCGGAGCACAATGTAGGTGATCCATTTACAAAACCCCTCACACTAAAGTGTTTGAGGTCACCCTAGAGAGTCTAGGTATTCGAGAGCTTCACGACTAGGGCAAGTGGGAGATGTGTAAGCGGGTATTCAATGCCCTAGTTTGTTGTAATTTTTATTGTAACTCAAATACATTTTGAAATGTATCTTCTCCACTAGCTTAGTCCAAGTGGGAGTTTGTTGGGATTTCTATCCTAATCTCGTGGTTGTAAAATATTGTTTTGAAATTAATAAGAGTTATTCATTTCTTCACTTTGTGTCTCGGAAATATTTTAAACCTTTCCAATAAACTAAGCTCCGGGGTCATTGAATATATGAGAGAACTAGAACTTGAGCGGTGTGTAGTTGACACACAAGGAGGATCACGTTCGAGTTAATGACCCGAAGCGGTCTCTGATATAAGGATGGGGTTGGAGACCTAATCCTCGGATACATTAATGGATGCGACCCGCTTTGTATTAGATACAAGCGAGGTGATCGACTCGTTCATGTGGTTGACATGCGAGTGGGGGCATCTGTACAATGAGATTGTACAAGACCGGACCGTGAATTATTAGACTTATCGATATAACACCGCTTGTGGAAAGACTAATAAATTCATAGATGACCACACCGACTCGACACGAATCACGAGCGTATTACGGACTCACATCATGCGGGGTCCGTCCCTTTGACTAATGCGGGTGAGGGTAGTATCGATTTACTTGCCCAATATGCCTATCTTACGTGGGACGAGAACCAAGTAGAGAGAGAGGAACCTACTTACGCGAGATGGAATTCACTCGTTCCGCGTATAGGGAATCTAGAGGGTTGTTCCCTTAAGTCTTTGTCTCCGGGGCTTGGACAACGAGCGCCCACCTTCTCACCGGCCCGAGAAGGGTGTTGTGTATGGTTGGACCATCACAATATGTTGTTCATTAGAGGAGCTATGGGGGTGAAGAAACAAGATGTAGACACGGGGGTAAAATGTTAATTTGACCCGGTAGGTGTCTCTGAACAACTGTGAAGGGTCGACTCATGGGCATTGGTTATATCGGTGGACACGTAATATTCTACAATCGATGGGAGTACAACTACAGGCTTTAGTGGAGTGTTCTTGTAGCTAATGAACATTGGTTGGCCGGGTAAAAGAGTTTGTTGGTTAACCTCAAATCATTGGAGCCGTCAATGTAGGTCCATTAGGTCCCTTGGTTGGCTCAAACTGGGATAAAAGAAGGGTTAATGTTTTGGCATGAAATTGAAGTGTTCAATTTCACTTTAAGAGTATTTATATCATATAGATGATATAATATATAGTTTAATATGAATGAGATTCATAATGAACTATATATTAGCCTAATTGTTGAATTAAAGGCTAATTGGAGAAATTGATAGAGAGAAAATAAATTGAATGTGATTCAATTTAATTAAATCCACAATTATTACAAATGAGATTTGCAACATAAGATATGAGATATCTTATATTATATAATTATGTAAATAAGATTTACATAACATATGGTTGTGGTAAAGTGGTAATTATGTGAAGTTTTGAACTTCATCATTCCACTATTTAAACCCTTTGTAAGATGGGTTTAAAAAGCTAAGTTGTCATTTTTCGGATTTTGACCTAAGAATCCAAGAGGGCTCTCTCCCCACTCTTACATTTCTCCTCTCTTCCAAAACACAAAAGAAGTTCCCACCAACTTTCCTTCTCCTAAAGAGAACAACCAAGAAGATCTATTTTGGTAGTGTTCGAGATCCGTTCGTGGGAAGAATTCGTGGAGATCGAGGAGCACGAAGAGTTCGTGATCTGCAAGGAGAGGTTGTCGAATCGATCTACAACAAGTAAGTTATTCTAACCGTTGTAATCTTTTCAGCATGTTTAGCCTAGATCTAATAGGTAGATCAATTTTAGTAAACACGTTGCATGATGATACCATGACGATTCAATCGTCTTCCGCTGCGCGAGGATTCTCATTCCCTTCAATATCCCCACTCACATGTCGTCTACACGAACACGCTAGGATCACTTTGTTTGTATCAACACTACAAGAAAAACCACATTACTTGGCGCTTGCAACATTTAATTACTTGACATTTTTATGAAAAAACGTCAAGTAAAATGGATTTTAAAAAAAACGTTAAGAAAATGAAAAAAAAGGCGGAGGTTGACGAACTTTTTTGGATTTTTTCAAACTATGATAAAACTTGAAACTTTAAGAATTTCAAATTAAAAAATTTTAAAATTAAAAAAACACGGTAATAACCGTTGCTTAAAAAAAAGCGAGAGAAAGGGAACGATGGTTCCCTCGCCGCGCAGAACCAACCCACCCGACTTCTTCTTCTTCTTCGTCTTCTTCGGGTTCTATCGCCAGCGACACGCCAACCAACCAGTTGTTTTCTTCTTCTCGCGCGCCTCTAATTTCCCCATCCGTCCTCTCCGTCGACCGACCAACACGAAAGCTAACGTCTTCTTCTTCGCATTTTTGCGCAGCATAAGCCGTGGGAATCCTCGTATTTTTCGATCGGTTTCTTCGTGTTTCGCCAACACCTCTTTCGATTCTCTTCTCTTCTTCCACCACCGTCCCTGCTCTGGCCAGCTTCCTCGCGAAATTTCAGTGTAGCCTCATCGCATATGAGTTTTCTCAAAACAAAATTTCAGTTCTCTCTCACCAAATGGATTTTGTAGCTCTTTCATCTTCTTCTTAAAACTTCCTCCCTCTGACTGAAGTAAAAAATCTTGACTACTCATAACCTTGAGCCGATATATTGTTGATTCTTCAGGGAAGATGACAGGTAAGGGTTCGTTGAACAGCTGCAGCTTTGGAGGAATTCATGTTCTCTATGATAGAGAGTTTGAAACATTTTTTAGGAATTCATACTCTCTCTTCACCCAGATGCACACGCAAACAAACATAGCCATCGTGAACACTTTCAGTGGTTTAAACAGTTTCTTATCTTGTATTTTTAGACATTGAAAGGATTTGTTACTCTTGCCAAGACATAGGTGGAATCTGTGACAGTTCTTTACTCGGTGGCGGTAATCTTCTAGACCATATCATTTATGTTAAACTATCATTTGAAGTTATTGATAAATAAAATAAACCATGCCTTTTCTTACTGCTTGGTGGTAGGGTAGAAATGTTGATGCACATGCGCTTTATTTTGAACAAGGTTAGTAAATGGTGCACAACCTGACTTTTTGTCTTTCATTGTTTCATGGTGGGCATAGTTGTAAAGTCTGTAGTTCAATAGGTGTTCAATAGGTATCATAAACTAGAGATGGAACTACTTGTAACATGAACATGAAATTGGGTATTTTATTTCAAATTTTTTTCTTTTTCTAAAAAAGTTAACTTATTCATTTGTTACATTTGTTTTATAGCTATATCTCAACATATGAAACTTTATTCCAAAACAATTAGTTCAAGATTATGGCATCAACTAGAGTGGAAGATAAAGTATTGCTTCAACACATTCTTATGCCATTTCAATTTTTTAGTCGTGCTTAAGTTGCGATATTCATTTATGCCATAAAATTATTTATGAAGTGTGTCACTTCATGAATTACTTTTGTAGGATGCAGTAGAGTCTATCCAAGTCTACTTTTTTTATGATATTTATCTAGAAAACTTTAATATACATCTCTTAGTTATGAAGAAATAGTATAGTTTTTCTTTGCTATGTTAATATTTGTTGTTTCTAATATAAATCTTATGCTTTATGTGAGATTGAAATCGGTTGGTATCCTTTCTTTAAGTTAAATTGAAATGCCTTAAGTAAAAAGGATTTTGGTCTTGAGATTTATGAGATTGAAGCCTAAGATCTAATCTCTGAAATTTTTTCCTTGGTTTCTCAAAGTATTTGGTTGTTTTTCAGTGTGGGTTTTTCTTGTAGTTTCGTGTTTTCTCCAAGTCTTCTTCATTATTTTTTTGATCATTTTGTTGCTTGAGTTGGTTTTTTCAAGCCTTATTTTCAGTCTATGGGTTACAAGTTCTTTTGGTGATTTATCCCAACATGGTCTTTTTTGGCTAAAAGTTGTTTTTAGCTTTGTGGTAGTTTTCTTCGTTGTTGAAGGCTGAAGCTATAGGACCAGTAGGTTTGCTATTTTTGCCTAGTTACCATTGGTTGCTTGGGAGTAGTTATTTTGCTAGCTTTTTTTCTTTAGTTTCTTCATGTTGTTAAGTGATTCTTTAGTTTATTGGTTCTTTATTGTGAGTTAATTTTGTTTTTTTTTTTAGGTTTAAGTTTTATTTCTTACTGGAGGCTACTGTTTTGCCTTTTTATTTAGTTTGGATGTTTTATTCTTTGTCCTTTTGGGACATTTGTATCCTTGAGTTCTAAAAAGTTATTAATATGGTTATTGTCATTATAATATAAAAGAAAAAATGAATCTTCAGCCACTTAAGTTTATTTCAGGTTGTGAACGAGACGATTCATGCACTTCAAAAGCTGAAGGAAGCTGGGAAGACTCGTTTCATTGGTATTACAGGACTTCTATTGGAAATTTTTACGTATGTGCTTGATCGAGTACCACCTAGCTACATTGATGTGATTCTTTCATATTGTCACTACAGTCTTAACGACTCAACATTGTTAGATTTGCTACCTTACTTGAAGAGTAGGGGATGAAGCGAATGAAATCCCGTGCAGCGGAAGGACGGTTGAATCATCGTGGTATTGTTGTGAAACTCGTTTTCTTAAAATTAAACTATCACATAGAATTAAGCTAAACATACAATTGAGAAGGAAAAACAGTAAGAGACTTACTTGTTGAAGAACCTTTCTTCACGATTCCTTTCTTTGATCACGAACCCTTCATGTTGTTCTCAACGATCTCGAACTCCTCATACGAACCAACGAACTGAACACTTCCACTCAGTTTCTCGATTGTTCTACTTTTGGTAGAAGGAGAATGGTGGGATTCTCTTCTTTGGTGTAGGGAGGAGAGATTGAGAGAGAGATGTTTTTGAGAGAGAATTGCCAATTGCTTTTTGGTGAGAAATCCAAAAATGAGCAATCAACCTCACCACCCCTTCTTGCAAAGGGGTTTATATAATGGTGATAGGTGGAGTTGAAATCTCCACCTATTTACCATTTTACCACAACCATAGGTTATGCAAATCATATTTGCATAACCACATATAATAAGATATCTCATATCTCATTTTACAAATCACATTTGTATAATTGTGGATTTTTATATTGAATCACATTCAATTTAATTTCTCTCAATGTAATTTCTCCAAATTAGCCTTAATTTAACAATTAGGCTAACCTATAGTTTATTATGAATCTCATTCACATTAAACTATATAATATGTCATTCATATCTCATATAAATGACATAATTATCCTTTAGTGAACTTGAACACTTCAAATTCACATCAAACCTGTAAACCTTCTATTAATTAAGTTTGAGCCAACCGAGGGACCTAATGGACCTACAGTGACGAGCTCCAATGATCCGAGATTAACCTGTCAAACTCTTTGACTGGGTTAATCAACATTCATTAGCTACGGTAACACTCCACTAAAGCCCGTAGCTGCACTCCCATAGTGTAAGACAAGTTGTGTCCACTGATATGAACCCTTTGGGCTGGTCCATGTAGATGGTTTCGTCAAGGTTGCCATTCAGAAAGGCGGTTTTGACATCTATCTGTCATACCTCATAGTCATAATATGCGACAATGGCCAGAAGGATCTTGATCGACTTTACCATGGCAACAGGTGAAAAGGTTTTCTCATAGTCAACCCCTTCAACCTGGGTAAAACCCTTTGCCACTAGTCGTGCTTTGAAGGTCAGCACCTTCCCATCTACGCCACGTTTACGCTTGTAGATCTATTTCCAACCAATAGGTTTTACCCCATCCGGTTGATCCACAAGCTCCCAGACGAAATTGAAGTACATCGACTCTATTTTCTGGTCCATAGCTTTAATCCATTCGTCCTTGTCAACGTCAGTCATTGTCTGATCATAGGTCAATGGATCCTTGCAGTCATCATCAGGGGTGACGACTTGGATTTCAGCTAAACCAATGTAACGTTCATGTTGTCTGACAACCCTCCCACTACGTCGAGGCCTTCCCAACTCTTGGGAACGGACTTGACTAGACGTGCTAGGATCAACAACACTTGTTGACGTACTTGCCCCATCAACAACTCTTGCTGATGTACTGTCCATTTCGTTCAACACGATTTTTCTTCTAGGGAAATGATTCCTGACGTGGTCTTGCTCAAGAAAAGTGGCAGTTTGTCGACACAAACACCCTATTTTCCTTAGGATCGTAAAATAGACCACCCCTAGTCTATTTTGGATAACCTACGAATAGGCACAATTTTGAATGGGGTTCCAACTTCTTCGGGTTTGACACTAACACGTGGGTCGAGCATCCCCAAGTTCGAAATGGTGTAAAGCGCTTTACGTCCATTCCGAGTTCGAAAGGTGTTTCACAAACACTTTTCGATTTTAACGTTGTTCAAAATATAAGTCGCATCTCTCTGCACAGAACCCCAAAAAGAATCGAGAGACGAACATAGCTCATCATCGATCGAACCATGTCCAACAAGCTCTCGCTTTTTCTCCTCTCGATACACCATTATCTTTGTGGCATACCAGTCTTGAGAGTTGGGACGTAATTTCGTGTTCTATCATATAGTCCTGGAATTCAGTGTTCATATACTCTCCACCTCGATCCGATTGAAGTATTTTTATCATTTTACCTAACAGGTTCTCAACCTCAGTCTTGTACTCCTTGAAATTTTCAAGAGTTTCAGACTTCTAATGCATTAGGTAAATATACTCATACCTTGAATAGTCATCTATGAAAAATACAAAGTATTCGTAACCTCCTCGTGTTTTAACACTCATCGGACCACAAAGGTCAGAATGTATAAGCTCTGTTGGGATTTTTTTCCTAAACTCCTGTTTGTAAATTACTATTTGAAATTAATAAGAGTTATTTATTTCATTACTTTGTGTCTACAAATTTTACAAACTTTTCCAATAAACTAAGCTTCAGGGTCATTGAATTTATGAGAGAACTAGAACTTGAAGCGGTGTGTAGTGGACACACGGGGAGGATGACGTTCGATTTAATGACCCGAGCGGTCTCTGATATATGGATAGGGTTGGAGACCTAATCCTCGGATACTGCTTGTGGATGCGCCCGCTTTGTATTAGATACAAGCGAGGTGATCTGACTCGTTCATGTGGTTGACATGCGAGTGGGAGCATCCTGTGCAATGAGATTATACAAGACTGGACCGTGAATTATTAGACCTAATGATGTAACACCGTTGGCAGTAAGGACTAATAAATTCGTAGATGACCATTAGTGACTCGACCTGAATCCTTAGCGTGTTACGGACTCACGTTCTGCGGGTCCGTCCCTTTGACTAATGCGGGTGAGGGTGATCACGATTACTCACCCAATATGCCTATCTTCTAAGGGACAGGACCAAGTAGGAGCTGGGAACTTAACTACGCGAGATGGAATTCACTCGTTCCCGCCTTTAGGGAAATTAAAGGGATTGTTCTCTTAAGTGTTGTCTCCAGGGCTTGGATAACGGGCGCCCACCTTCTCACTGGCCCGAGAAGGGTGTTGTGTATGGTTGGACCATCACAATATGTTGTTCATTAGAGGAGCAGTGGGGACTTAAGGAACAAGAAGTAGACACAGGGGTAAAACGGTAATTTGACCCAGTCGTGTCTACGAACAACCTGTGAAGGGTCTACTCATGGGCATTGGTTATATCAGTGGACACGTAATATTCTGCACTGACGGGAGTGCAGCTACGAGCAATAGTGGAGTGTTACCGTAGCTAATGAATGTTGATTAACCAGGTCAAAGAGTTTGATAGGTTAATCTCGTATCATTGGAGCTCGTCACTGTAGGTCCATTAGGTCCCTCGGTTGGCTCAAACTGGGTTAAAAGAATGGTTAATGTTTTGGTGTGAAATTAAAGTGTTTAATTTCACTTAGAGGCATTTATGTCATTTATATGAGATATGAATGATATAATATATAGTTTAATGTGAATGAGATTCATAATAAACTGTAGGTTAGCCTAATTGATGAATTAGGGCAAATTGGAGAAATTAATTTAGAGAAATTAAATTGGATGTGATTCAATTTAATAAATCCACAATTATTACAAATGTGATTTGTAATATGAGATATGAGATATCTTATCATCTATGGTTATGCAAATATGATTTGCATAACCTATAGTTGTGGTAAAGTGGTAATAATGTGGAGATTTCAATCCATCATTTTCTACTATTTAAACCCTTTACAAGAAGAGTTTCTTATCTCATTCTCTTATTTTTTGGATTTCACCAAAGAGAAGAGACTTGATTTTCTCTCAAAACTCTCTCATTTTCTCTCCTCCTTCACCAAAACTCAAGTTCCCACAAACTTCCTTCTTCCAAAAGAAGAACAACCGAGACTTTGATTGGTTGTGTTTGTTATTGATCGGGAGAAGAGTTTGATAAATTCGAGATCATTGGGAGAACACGCAGAGTTCGTGACCAGAAAGAAAAAGTCGAAGCACGTCTACAACAAGTAAGTGTTCTACTTGTTGTTTTTCTTTCCACTTTTGAGCATGTTTAGCTTAAACTATTAGATAGTTAATTTTAGTGAAATCGAGTAGCATAACGATACCACAACGATTTGATCGTCTTTCGCTGCGCGGGGATTCTCATTCCCTTCAAGCTCAAGGGGCTCTTTGGCTCTATATCATTTTCCACTAAAAGAATGTTTGGTCATTTTGCCTTCGAAGCATGACTCACATACTGGTAAAGAGTTTTCTTCTAACTCGTTTAGAAGTTCACTCTTCACTAGTCTCTCAATCCTATTGAGATTAATGTGGCCTAATCGTATATGCCAAAGATGGGCATTTTCTTTTGGAGAAACTTTTACTTTTTTAGTTCGTGTTTCTGCTGTTTTAAATAATTCAGTGTTCAAAACGCTTTTGACCAAATTAGGTTTCAAAACATACAGATTAGACTCAAGTAAAGCAAAACAAATCAAATTGCCTTTGTAAGAAATAAACGCTTTATTATGTTCAAAGGAAATTGAAATACATTGTTTAATCAACTAGGAAATAGAAACGAGTTTTTTAGTAAACCCTGGAACAATATACAAATTATCTAATAAAATGTAATTCCTGCCGAAAAAGAGCTTCACTTTGTCGATCACTGCAGCAGAGACAATCTCCCCGGATCCAACCCGCAGAGTCACCTCACTCTCTTGCAGCTGTTGCAAGGAACTAATTCCCTGAAAAGAAGAACAAAGTGGTTAGTGGCGCCCAAATCCAATATCCAGGCAGAGTCATTACTTTTCGCTAAACAAGTTTCAGTCACTAGTAAATCACATTTACCTGTATTCTTCCTCTCGGCAAGGTACTTGGGACAGTTTTGCTTCCAGAGGTCGTCCCCATTGCAGTAGAAACACTTTCCTTTTTCTGTAACTTTCTTAACCTTTTTGCCCTTTTGGGCGGCAGAACAGTCAGCTTTACCCTTTTTCATCTTCTTCTTCTTCCCTTTCGGGTGAGAAAGAGACACAGATTTTGTCCCAGAGGTCGAACCCCTGTGATAGGACCTGTAAGTAACATTTGCCTCAGCTTTCGATGTCTTGATCCTCATCAAGGACTGGAAGTTCTGTAGCTCATTGACAAGGGTGGTCAGTGTGTAGCTAATCTTGTTCATAACAACGTTGCTACGAAACTGAAGGAAATTCTTCGGAAGAGTCTCCTAGATAAAGCTGACCTAGCTCGACTCATCGATCGAAGCCCCATTCATCTCTACCACATTAAAGTGGGTCATCATGTCTAGAACGTGTTCTCGGACAGACGTCCCTTCTTTCATCAGGCGTTGGCGTGTTTGAGAGCGAGTCATCTTTGGACTTGAAAGGACTGTTGTCCAAACATATCCTGCAAAGACTGTTGGGATTTGTGCCCTAAAACTCGTAGTTTGTAATTATGTTCTAATTAATGTAATAAAGTGTTATTATTTCAATAAAGTGTTATTGTTCCTTATCTACCTTATCTACGAGTTTGCCTTTATTTATACCCTAAATCCAATAACCTAAACATCGAAGGCTGTTAAATGAATCTTTAATTGAATGTAATGTACATAAAAAGGATCTCGGTTCGAGATACAGCCTAAAGGGTCTATAGTTAGGGGATAAGGTTTGGGTACCTTACCCTGGTAAAACTATGGATGTGGCCCACTTTGTATTTGATACAAACACAGTGATCCTAACGTGTTTGTGTACATGACATGTGAGTGGGAATATCCTATGTAATGAGATTACATAAGACCGGACCACAAAATAGTAACCTCTAGCTGTAACTTCGTTGACTAGTTACGTTTCTATTTCACTAGGATGACCTAGGCAACTTGATCTCAATCCTGAGCAGGTTAAGAACTCGTGTTCGCGAGGGATTGTCCTTTGACTAGTATGGGTGAGAGTGGCCAAATTCGCCGACTCAATATGCCTACCTTCCTAAGAACAAGACCGAGTGAGCGGCTGGAAACTTAACTTAGCAAGATGGAATTCACTCCTTCCCGCCTACTAGGGTAAGTAGAGGAATGTTCCCTTAAGTGGTGTCTCCGGGACTTGAACAAAGGGCCCGACCCTCTCAATGGCCCGAGAGGGACTCTGTTTGTTGGTAGGACCACAAACAAATTGTTCATTAGAGGAGCACTGGTACTTGAGGCACAAGATTTAACCCAGGGGTAAAACGGTAATTTGACCCAGCTGGTGTTACGAACATTCGTGAAGGATTGACTTGCTTTTATTGGTCAATATCCATGGACACAGAAATATATCTGCGGTGAGAAGAGTGCGGTGTGGGACTTTAGTGGAGTGTTCCATGATTAACGAATGTAGATTAGGAGGTTAATGAGATTAGCAAGAGCAATCTTGTATCGTTGGAGCTTACGATCAGTAGGTCCATTAGGTCCACCTTCTAGCTCGTAAAAGGTTCTTAGATCATTAGAATTTGAAATGTTCAAATTCATTAGGGAATAAACTTAATGATTATTGATACGATATAATATATAGTTTTGGAACTATATATTATAAATTTAATGTGAATATGATTCATATTAAATTATGTGAGAGAATTAAATATTTGAAAGAGTTCAAATATTAAATTTAAATGTGAATGTGATTCATATTTAAAAACTATAGGTTAAATTTAATGTACATTGGATGTGCATTAAAACTATAGGATAGAGGGATAATTCATTAAATGTGTTTAATATAAATTAAATATAAGATATTTAATTTATTTTGATTATTTAATTAATATGATTAATTAATTAAATAAGGAACATATCAGGAGGACACGTTCTCCCTCTCTCTCCCAACTCCCTATTCGATAGGAAGTGGGAGATGCCCTCTACTGGGTTTAACTTCTCCTGGAGAGAAGTGAAGCGATGATGATTGATCGATTGATTTTTTCAATTGATAGAAGGCAAAAACTCTCTCTCTCTCACTCTCATTCCCAAAAACCTTCCAATTGTTGGAATCCTTCCCACAAATGAGAGATCTAAGCACTCAGAGACATAGAGGGTTTTCCAAGTGGTAGTGTTCCTGCTTGAAAAACAGAGAGTTGATGTGTTGCTGATTTACTAGAATTTGCTTAGAGCAAGGAGTTGCTGCGAGTCTACAAAGGTAATTCCTTCTTCCCTTTAGTTTTATTGTTAAACTTAGTTGTTTGTATGCAATTAATCCATGTATAATAGAATTAGAATTTCATGCTTGTTCTATATTTATCAATGTACTGGTTTTTATTTTAAGCAAAACAATCAACCACATTAACGATCCCAAACACGTTTTCGCTGCTCAAGGAGATCAGATCTCCATCAATTGGTATCAGAGAAATGCTTGTATTGTTTTGTTTTGAAACAAAATTGCATTGATTTGGTGGGAAATGCATTTGGTTTGCTGTAAAACTGTTTAGGAATTTTTTGGTCTTAGTTTACTTTGATTTTGATCAAATTGTATATGTAGCCCCTGCAATTTTGGGCATAAACTGCATAATTGAGTCTGTAATTGAGTTATGAGTCATTCGGGACCAGTTTCATGCAATTCGGTTGAGAATCGAAGGAGAAATTGAAGAACGAAGCTGTTGTGTTCCAAGAAGAAAGGTGTTGTCGAAGCAGCAGCGTTGCAACGGTATCAGCAGCGTTGCAACGCCGTTCATTAGCGTTGCAACGCTGAAGAACGGCGTCGCAACGTTGCCCCTTAGCGTTGCAACGCCATCTCGACAACATGAAATTAGTAACGCTGCCCCTTAGCGTTGCAACGCCGTTCATTAGCGTTGCAACGCCATCCCGATAGCTGAAGAACGGCGTCGCAACGCTGCCCCTTGAGTAATTAATTATAATTGTTATGATTAGATTATATGGAAAATAAATTGTATGGAGCATGAAATTACTTATTTTAAAATAAATGTTATTTTACTTAAGTAATTTTATAATTCAATTAGTTCAATTTCTTTTATAATTCCAAGTTGAATAATGATTGTTGGATTTACAATATAGTTTCTTTATCATAGGTTCATTAGTAAAATTTATAAAAGTTATAAATTAAAGGGGTTTTAGAAACCATAACCTATAATAAAGAAATGCATGCAAACATAGGAACTTGGGTTAAAATTTAAATTAGTTTTAAATCGTTTAAAATTAATTTAGACCTAAGTTTTAATTTCTAATAGGATTAGAAATTGGTCTTACGTAGTATTTTAAATAGTTTAAAATCTAGTAGGACATTAGAACTTTGGTTATAAGGGAACTCTACCAGTGAAGTTCTGTCTAAGGCTGGGGGTACTTAAGTTGACGGATAACGGAACACCTCCTACCTGGGAACTGACCCGGAACTTGAGTTGAATTAACCTTAGTTCTATTTTATCTCTAGGTAATTAAAATGTTTATTCACCTAGACATAAGGTTTTAAGACCTAGTTATAATAGTTATAATAGGCATAGACTTAGATAGATTCTTTTAGCCAGAATCCAGCTAAGTTAAACCTATACCCTAATTTTAGGAACTTCAGTGGGAGAAAACGAGATGATCGCATCGAGTTTACTCTCACGTCCTCAAGAGTTCACACCGTGAGTTTCATGCTCGGCTACGTGGCGTCAATAAGGCGTCCCCCTACGGTAAATGTTTGCATGGTTCAATACCAAGGTGAATGAGGGAAGTATCCATAGTAAATGGGAGCAGGACGCGTGTCAATGTATCCTACGGTCTCCTCCATTAGGTTGCACCATGAGATTTCTATAGTCTGCCTGCTAGGTTGTCCTGAAACAGCCAAACCCTACGGAGGGCCTGACTATAGGGATCGGAACACCGCGAACTCCAGAAATGGATAGGGTCTCTTAGGTTGTTTGCCATCAGTTGTCTTTCTTAATAGTAGCCTGGTTGCTCGGGCCATTGGATCTGAAAATGGTAGGGTCACATTTACGGGATGAGTTAAGCTAGTTAACAAGTCCTTGACCAAACAAACGGTAGCTAAGGACAATTGGGACATGAGATGTTCTGGTAGTGGGAATTGGCTGAGAAAGTCTCAATTCAAGGGAGGAATGATTGACCGCCCGACGGAGGCTTTTGTTCTAAACCCTTGAAGTATCGTTACAAAATTAAAGGTTTAATTTAAACATTGGGTTTAGTTTAAACGCTAGGGTTCTTTAATAATTTTGCTAAATTTGATTGGTTTTTATAATGGGTTAAAAGGCATAACTAACTAGAACTGTTTTGGATTTTCAGCATGTCGTCCTCTATAATAGCCTTACTTAAAAGCGACCGTTTAACTGGTGAGAATTTTACTACGTGGAAGTCCAACTTGAATACGATTCTCGTTGTTGACGATCTACGGTTTGTACTGTCTGAGGAATGTCCTCAGATCCTTGCTCGTAACGCTTCTCAATCTGTTAAGGAGGCGTACGACCGCTGGATCAAGGCCAATGACAAGGCCAAGGTCTACATTTTGGCTAGTGTTTCTGAAGTTCTGGCCAAAAAGCACGAGGGCATGGTCTCAGCTCGTGAGATCATGAGTTCGCTGCAGGAAATGTTTGGACAACTGTCTTGACAGATTCGACACGAATCCCTCAAATACATTTATAACTCCGGTATGAAGGAGTGATCATCCGTGAGAGAACACGTTCTCGATCTGATGGTCCACTTCAACGTGGCTGAGATGAACGGAGCGGTCATTGATGAGCAAAGTCAGGTATTGTTCATCCTAGAGTCTCTTTTAAAGAGTTTCCTGCAATTCCGCAGAAATGCGGTGATGAACAAGATAGAGTATAACCTGACTACTCTCCTTAATGAACTACAGACTTTCCAGTCTCTTATGAAGAATAAGGGACGGTGATGGAGAGGCAAATCTGTTTGCCCATTCCGAATGTTCGTAAGGTTCATCCTCCGGGACTAAGTCTTGTAGCTCATCTTACAGGCTTAAGAAGACCCAAAAGAAGAAAATAGGAGGAAAAGGAAGGCAGGCACTGCTCTTCGACAAAGACAAGGGAAAAGCCAAGGTTGCGAGATAAAGGAAAATGTTTCCACTGCAACATGGATGGGCACTGGAAGCGAAACTGCCCAAAATACCTTGTTGAGCTCAAAGAGAAGAAAGGTAAATTAGATTTACTTGTTCTTGAAACTTGTTTATTGGAAAATAATGATTTGACCTGGATACTTGATTCAGGAGCCACTAATCACGTTTGCTCTTCATTTCAGGAAACTAGTTCCTTCAAAGAGCTCGAAGAGGGTGAGATGATGCTCAGGGTCAGAACGGGAGACGTCGTCTCAGCTCGTGCATTGGGAGATGCCAAGCTATTTTTCGGAGATAGATTTCTTTTATTAAAAAATCTGTATATAGTTCCTAAGCTTAAAAGGAACTTAATTTCTATCTCTTGTTTAATAGAACTTGGATATTGTATTTATTTTTCAATTAATGAACCGTTCATTTTGAAAGAGGGTGTCAATATTTGTTCTGCTAAATTGAAAAATGGCTTGTATGTACTGAAACCGAACAAAACGAATGCAATTTTAAATCATGAGATGTTTAAGAATGCTAACACTCAAAATAAAAGGCAAAGAATTTCTCCAAACAATAATACCTATCTATGGCATCTTAGACTTGGTCATATTAATCTCAATCGGATTGAGAGACTCTCTAAGAATGGACTTCTAAATAAGTTAGAAGATGATTCTTTACCTCCTTGCGAATCTTACTTGGAAGGTAAAATGACCAAGCGACCTTTTACAGGAAAAGGTTATAGAGCCATAGAACCCTTAGAACTTGTACATTCGGATCTTTGTGGTCCGGTGAATGTTAAAGCTCGAGGAGGGTACGAATATTTCATCTCTTTCATAGATGATTATTCGAGGTATGGTTATCTATACCTAATGCATCACAAGTCTCAAGCTCTTGAATAGTTCAAAGAGTATAAGGCTGAAGTAGAGAATGCATTAGGGAAAACCATTAAAACACTTCGATCCGATCGAGGTGGAGAGTATATGGATTTGAGATTCCAGGACTATATGATAGAACATGAAATTAAATCTCAACTCTCAGCGCCTAATACACCATAGCAAAATGGTGTGTCAGAAAGGAGAAATAGAACCTTCTTGGACATGGTTCGTTCTATGATGAGCTATGCTCAGTTGCCTGCCTCGTTTTGGGGATACGCAGTAAAGACTGCAGTTCAAATCTTGAATAATGTTCCTTCAAAAAGTGTTTCAGAAACACCTTTTGAACTTTGGAAGGGGCGTAAACCTAGTTTACAACACTTCAGGATTTGGGGTTGTCCGGCACACGTGCTCGTGACAAACCCAAGGAAACTAGAACCTCGTTCAAGATTGTGCCAATTTGTTGGCTATCCCAAAGAAACGAGATGTGAAATTTTCTACGACCCACAAGAAAACAAGGTGATTGTATCGACAAACACCACATTCTTGGAGGAAGATCACATGAGGAACAACAAACCGCATAGTAAATTAGTACTAAATGAAGCTACACATGAACCAACAAGAGTTGTTGATCAAGCTGGACCTTCATCAAGAGTTGATGGAAGAGCCAGCACCTCAAGTCAGTCTCGTCCTTCTCAATCGTTGGGAATGCCCCGACGCAGTGGGAGGGTTGTTTTCCAACCTAACCGCTACTTGGGTTTAGCTGAAACTTAAGTTGTCATACCTGATGACGGTGTAGAAGATCCATTATCTTATAAACAGGCAATGAATGACGTAGACAACGACCAATGGATCAAAGCCATGGACCTTGAAATAGAATGAATGAACTTCAATTCAGTATGGGAACTTGTAGACCAACCTGAAAGGATTAGACCCATAGGGTGTAAATGGATCTATAAGAGAAAGAGAGATGCAGCTGGAAAGGTACAGACCTTTAAGGCTAGACTTGTAGCAAAGGGTTTTACTCAAAGGGAAGGAGTTGACTATGAAGAAACTTTTTCCCATGTTGCTATGTTGAAGTCTATAAGGATACTCTTGTCCATAGCCGCGTTTTATGATTATGAAATTTGGCAAATGGACGTCAAGACTGCCTTTTTGAACGGTAATCTTGACGAGAGCATCTATATGTCTCAGCCCGAAGGGTTCATAGCCCAAGATCAGGTGCAAAAAGTTTGCAAGCTAAATCGATCCATTTATGGGTTGAAACAAGCGTCAAGATCTTGGAATATAAGATTTGATACTGCGATCATGTCTTACGGCTTTGACCAAAACGTTGATGAGCCTTGTGTTTACAAGAAGATCATTAACGACAAAGTAGCTTTGTTAGTACTTTATGTGGATGATATCCTACTCATTGGAAATGATGTAGGATACCTTACTGACATAAAGAATTGGCTGGCGACCCAATTCCAAATTAAATATTTGGGAGAGGCACAATATGTTCTTGGGATTCAGATCCTCAGGAATCGCAAGAACAGAACGCTAGCACTGTCTCAAGCGCCTTATATCGACAACATGTTGTCTAGATATTCGATGCAGAATTCCAAGAGGGCTTATTACCCTTCGTGCACGGAGTTCATCATGCTGCAGAGGAACAGTGTCCCAAGACACCTCAAGAAGTTGAGGATATGAGACATATTCCCGATGCCTCTGCAGTAGGTAGCTTAATGTATGCTATGCTGTGCACGAGGCCGGACATTTGTTATGCAGTGGGAATAATCAATAGGTGCCAGTCCAATCAAGGGTTAGACCACTGGACAACAGTTAAAAATATCCTCAAGTATCTAAGGAGAACGAGGGACTATATGCTTGTGTATGGGTCTAAGGATTTGATCTTTATTGGATACACATCGATTACGATTTTACGATCGATAAGGATTCTCGAAAATCCACATCGGGATCAGTTTTCACCCTTAACGGGGGAGCTATAGTATGGCGAAGCATCAAGCAAGGATGCATCGTTGACTCCACAATGGAGGCTGAGTATGTCGCTACTTGTGAAGCAGGTAAAGAGGTTGTTTGGCTAAGGAAATTCCTTACTGATTTGGAATTTGTTCCAAATATGGAATCTCCCATCACCTTATCTTTGTGACAACAAAAGTGGTGTGTAGCCAATTCGAAGGAACCTCGCAGCCATAAGCGAGGTAAGCACATCGAGAGGAAGTATCACCTGATACGAGAAATAGTGCAACGAGGAGATGTGACAGTCACGAAGATCGCTTCGGAGCACAATATTGTTGATCCGTTTACAAAGACTCCCACGGCTAAAGTGTTCGAGGTTCATCTGGAAAGTCTGGGTCTACGAGATATGTACATAGGCTAATCTAGGGCAAGTGGAAGATATGTAATGGGGTATATGGATGCCCTAGTTTATTGTATTTATATCTCTGTAACCACTATTTAGATTATGTTGTACCCGATTAGAGTTTTAGTGCAAGTGGGAGTTTGTTGGGATTTGTTCCCTAAAACTCGTAGTTTGTAATTATGTTCTAATTAATGTAATAAAGTGTTATTATTTCAATAAAGTGTTATTGTTCCTTATCTACCTTATCTACGAGTTTGCCTTTATTTAAACCCTAAATCCAATAAACTAAACATCCAAGGTTGTTAAATGAATCTTTAACTGAATGTAATGTACATAAAAAGGATCTCGGTTCGAGATACAACCTAAAGGGTCTATAGTTAGGGGATAAGGTTTGGGTACCTTACCCTTGTTAAACTATGGATGTGGCCCACTTTGTATTTGATACAAACACTGTGATCCTAACGTGTTCGTGTAGATGACATGTGAGTAGGGATATCCTATGTAATGAGATTACATAAGATCGGACCACGAAATAGTAACCTCTAGCTGTAACTCCGTTGACTAGTTACGTTTCTATTTCACTAGGATGACCTAGGCAACTTGATCTCAATCTCGAAAGGAGTTACGAACTCCTGTTCGCGAGGGATTGTCCTTTGACTAGTATGGGTGAGAGTGACCAGATTCGCCGACTCAATATGCCTAACCTTCTTGGGGACTTAACTTAGCAAGATGGAATTCACTCCTTCCCGCCTACTAGGGTAAGTAGAGGAATGTTCCCTTAAGTGGTGTGTCCGGGACTTGAACAAGGGGCCGAACCTTTCATTGGGCCGGGAGGGAATCTGGTTTTTGGTTAGGACCACAAACAAATTGTTCATTAGAGGAGCACTGGTACTTAAGACACAAGATGTAACCCAGGGGTAAAACGGTAATTTGACCCGGTGGTGTTACGAACATTCGTGAAGGATTGACTTGTCGTTATTGGTCAATATCCATGGACACGTAAATATATCTGCGCAGTGAGAAGAGTGCAGCTGTGGGACTTTAGTGGAGTGTTCCCGCAGTTAACGAATGTTGATTAGGAGGTTAATGAGATTAACCGAGCAATCTTGTATCGTTGGAGCTTCTGATCTGTAGGTCCATTAGGTCCACCTTCTAGCTCGTAAATGGTTCTTAGATCATTAGAATTTGAAATGTTTAAATTCATTAGGGAATAAACTTAATGTATATTGATACGATATAATATATAGTTTTGGAACTATATATTATAAATTTAATGTGAATATGATTCATATTAAATTATGTGAGAGAATTAAATATTTGAAAGAGTTCAAATATTAAATTTAAATGTGAATGTGATTCATATTTAAAAACTATATGTTAAATTTAATGTACATTGGATGTGCATCAAAACTATAGGATAGAGGGATAATTCATTAAATGTGTTTAATATAAATTAAATATAAGATATTTAATTTATTTTGATTATTTAATTAATATGATTAATTAATTAAATAAGGAACGTGTCAGGAGAACACGTTCCCCCTCTCTCTCCCAACTCCCTATTCGATAGGAAGTGGGAGATACCCTCTACTGGGTTTAACTTCTCCTGGAGAGAAGTGAAGCGATGATGATTGATCGATTGATTTTTTCAATTGATAGAAGGCAAAAACTCGCTCTCTCTCACTCTCATTCCCAAAAACCTTCCAATTGTTGGAATCCTTCCCACAAAGGAGAGATCTAAGCACTCAGAGACATAGAGGGTTTTCCAAGTGGTAGTGTTCCTGCTTGAAAAACAGAGAGTTGTTGTGTTGCTGATTTACTGGAATTTGCTTGGAGCAAGGAGTTGCTGCGAGTCTACAAAGGTAATTCCTTCTTCCCTTTAATTTAATTGTTAAACTTAGTTTGTTTGTATGCAATTAATCTATGCCTAATAGGATTAGAATTTCATGCTTGTTCTGTATTTATCAATGTACTGGTTTTTGTTTTAAGCAAAACAATCAAGCACATTAACGATCCCAAACACGTTTCCACTGCTCAAGGAGATCAGATCTCCATCAGAGACTCCATGATCTCCTTAGCGGTGACCATCAACACATGTTTCTTTGCTAATACTTCAGACAAGCTTGCAATTATATAGACCTTGGCCTTTTCACTGGACCTGATCCACCGATCGTATGATCACGAACACTTCGTGACGCAGTCGAGCTTGGCAACTGAGGACACTCCTCAGTAAGCACGAACTTAAGGTAGTCGGTTACAAGAATCGTATTAATATTGTTTTTCCATGTTTGGAAATTGTCTCCCACTAGTTTATCGGAAGCTAGTACTGCTATTATCGACCTAGACATTTTGCTGAAAAAATCAAATTAAAACTTTGTGTCAGTCTCGCAAAAAACTTTTTGAAATCCAATCAAGTTTTAGCAAACAATTATCCTATGATCCCTAGGTCATTTAAAATTTGCAATGATATCCCAAAGGTTAAGAACGACCGCCATGGAAGGGTGAACAGAAGCATTCCTCCTCTAGAATGAGACTATCTCGACCAGACCCTAATCCCAAAATAACTCTTATTCCATTAGGCGTCCAGTTACCATTTTTCGGTCGAATTCATTAACTCTTAATGAATCCCGTGAGTGTCACCCTCAATCTTTAAATTTCCAAGTATCCGTCCAAACAATAGCCACCGAAGGGTGAACTAAGAAGGAAAACCAACAAGTAAACTGTATCCCTTTAGGGAATTCACGGTGTTCCAACTCCCATGATCAAGGCCCTCCGAAGGGATTGTCTGGTCCAGGCCAAACTAGCAGGCGGATCATAGGGGTCTCATGGTGTGAATCGAAAGAAGAGACCGTGGGTCCTGTTTTCACAGGTCCCGCTCCCACTCACTATAAGTACTCTCTCCATCCACTATGATATTGATTCATACAAATATCATCCGAAGGGGGACACTCCCATTTGCGCCACGAGGCCGAGTATGGATCTCACGGTGCTGGCTTTAACGGAGATTTGTGGTCGAAAAATTAAATGTATCTTATACACTTTATTTCTTCCCACTCAGTACTTTATATTTTTCGGGATTGACCTAGATAAACAGGCTAAAATTTACCTAAGTCTACCAATATAACACTTATATTGAATTAGCTTAAGTTTATAATCACATTATTAACTTAGGTCTATGTGAGTAAATTAATCAACTTTTAATTAACGCCACTCACAATAATATAACCTAAGAATCTCCGGACTGAATTCACTCATGGTCGGTTTTGTAGAGTGTGTCATGCAAGCGCCAACTTAAATACTGACTTTAGACAAAACCTTCCTTAGACAGAGTTACTTATCAGTCACCATTCAAAGGTCATATTTTTTATTTCCTAATTCTAATCTTATTAGAACTAGAAAAGCTAAGTCTAATTATTCAAGTTCTAAACATTTTAAAACTAATAATTAACTTAGGTTTCATGCATTTCTATGTTATAGTGCTTGATCATTCATCACATGAATAACTATATACTATAACATATATTCATCACATGAATTAAATGCATGGGCATGCTTTTAATATAAAATATAACTCTTATATTAAATAAATTAGAACATGCTTTAAATTATATTATAACACTTATAATATAATCTATCATGCATACTATATATTATAACACTTATAATATAAAATGATGCATGAAATGTTTAACCTAAGGTGAGATTTTAAATCTATATGACATACATTATGCACATAGGAAAAATTAATTCATACATCTCATGCATAAAATGATTAAATAGCAAAAATTGGGCTGATTTTGGCACTAAGGGACAATTAAATAAATTAATTAACATTAATATAACATTTATATTAATATTAATTAATAAATTTAATTAAATAAATAAATACATGCATTTTACCAAAAAAAAACTAAATTAAGACGCCCCACGTTTGTGAAACCTCCATCACGCCCACGTATTGCGAACTAGATGCTCGAACCGCCCATCACACATGTAGTGTTGCAATGCTGCAGCGCTCTGTGTCGTGCCCCGCGCGCTCTACGCCTCGGCGTTACAACGCTACTCTGCAACCAAGCCTCCGCCCGCATTGACAGCGTTGAGACGTCGAAGAATAGCGTCTCAATGTCGTCGACAAAACAGCAAGCTCCTCTTGCTGTTCTTCGTCGTTTCTCGCCCGTTTTCGCTCTGATTTCTTCACAGCATCTCATGCCACGAATGACACGGACTTACAGACTCAATTTACATTAAAAAATGCCCAAAATACTGGACCCTTATATTGATCTCATCAACATTAATGTAAATCTAAAACTAGTGCCAAAACCGAAAACATCCATTTTCGCAAAACACAATTTATCTCATAAATTGAAGGATTTACCCACCTGATTTTAAGAAAACACATGCACAACGAGAAGCCAACGATTGGCTCTGATATCAATTGAAGAGAATGAAATCCCGTGCAGCGGAAGGATGATTGAATCGTCGTGGAACTCGTTTTCTTAAAATTAAACTATCACATAGAATTAGGCTAAACTTACAATTGATAAGGAAAAACAGTAAGAGACTTACTTGTTGAAGAACCTTTCTTCATTATTCCTTCCTTCGATCACGAACCCTTCAAGTTGTTCTCAACGATCTCGAACTCCTCGTACAAACCAACAAACCGGACACTTCCACTCAGTTTCTTGGTTGTTCCACTTTTTGTAGAAGGAGAATGGTGGGATTCTCTTCTTTGGTGTAGGGAGGAGAGATTGAGAGAGAGATTTTTTTTAGAGAGAATTGCCAATTGCTTTTTGGTGAGAAATCCAAAAATGAGCAATCAACCTCACCACCCCTTCTTGCAAAGGGGTTTATATAATGGTGATAGGTGGAGTTGAAATCTCCACCTATTTACCATTTTACCATAACCATAGGTTATGCAAATCATATTTGCATAACCACATATAATAAGATATCTCATATCTCATTTTACAAATGACATTTGTATAATTGTGGATTTTTAAATTGAATCACATTCAATTTAATTTCTCTCAATGTAATTTCTCCAAATTAGCCCTAATTTAACAATTAGGCTAACCTATAGTTTATTATGAATCTCATTCACATTAAACTTTATAATATGTCATTCATATCTCATATAAATGACATAATTACCCTTTAGTGAACTTGAACACTTCAAATTCACACCAAAACTGTAAACCTTCTATTAATCTAGTTTGAGCCAACCGAGGGATCTGATGGACCTACAGTGACGAGCTCCAATGATTCGAGATTAACCTATCAAACTCTTTGACCCGGTTAATCAACATTCATTAGTTATGGTAACACTCCACTAAAGCCCGTAGCTGCACTCCCGTCAGTGTAAAACAAGTTGTGTCCACTGATATAACCAATGCCCATGAGTCGACCCTTCACAGGTTGTTCGTAGACACTGTTGTTTCAAATTACCATTTTACCCCTGTGCCTACTTCTTGCTCCTTAAGTCCCCACTACTCCTCTAATGAACTACAACGTTGTCATGGTCCAACCATACACAACACCTCTCTCGGGCCAGTGAGAGGGTGGGTGTCCGTTGTCCAAGCCCTGGAGACAACACTTAACGGAGCAACCCCTCTAGTTTTCCTAAAGGCGGGAACATGTGCATTCCATCTCGCGTAATTAAGTTTCCAGCTCCCCACTTGGTCCTATCCCTGAGAAGATAGGCAATAGTGGGGGAGTAACTGTGACCACCCTCACCCGTACTAGTCAAAGGACAGACCCACGTAGACCGGAGTCCGCAATACGCTCAGGATTAAGGTCGAGTCACTAATGGTCATCAACGAAGTTATTAGTCCCATACTGTTAACGGTGTTACGTTAGTAGGTCTAATAATTCACGGTCCGGTCTTGTATAATCTCATTGCACATGATGCCCTCACTCGTATGTCAACCACATGAACGAGTCAGATCACCTCGTTTGTATCTAATACAAAGCGAGTCGCATCCACAGCATATCTAGGATTAGGTCTCCAACCCTATCCATATACTGTAGACCGTTCAGGTCATTAACTCGAACGTGATCCTCCCGGTGTGTCCACTTCACACCGTTCAAGTTCTAATTCTCTCATTTATTCAATGACCCTGGAGCTTAGTTTATTGGACAAAGTTTGTAAAATTTGCGAGACACAAAGTAATGAAATAAATAATTCTTATTAATTTCAAATGTTAAAATTACAAACTAAACGAGATTAGGACATACATCCCAACAGGGGAATCAAAATAATCAGTGTTTCTCCTCTAGCAATGGGACTTCTAACTGATTGTGGTCCCCCATAATGGCACCCAGCTTCACCAGAATTGAAGGTACAATTTCTCACGCCCTTTCTTTCATTAGCTTCATAGTTGAATTGTGAGACTTAAGAAGCTTGAGTAGGGAAAGCACTTTTAGTTGACCAGTGTCATGTAAAGAAGACACAATTGTTTGGGGGAGTTCACTTCTGGTTCTTTACTCTGATGGGGTTTAAGGTCCCATTATGGAAATTTTATCTTTTGAAATGAAAATAAGTGTCTAGGTATTGGTTATACTATGCAGTAATTTACCAACTCTGCTTTGTCTCATCCTTGGCATTACCTGGAAAAGTGATATTATTCTCCAATTTAAAATTGCTACAGTCTGCATGTCAAGCTGCAGCTGCTCATTGTAAAAAGAAAAGGAAGAATATTTCAAAGTTAGCCCCCAATGCAATCTGTCAAACAAAGATATTTAAACTGTGCTGGTTGGTATGAACTCTGTTAGACAGGTACCTATCAATAATCTTGTTGTTTGATATTCTTTTCCCAATAGTATTTTCAATATCTTTAATAGCACACAAAATGTGCTATCCTTAGGTTTAATAATTCCTAGTTTTATAATGATTTCAGGGCCTGTACGTGTTTAATTCATTCAATTTCAGGTTAAGAGCTTAAACGGAGCTATTGGAGACAAATTGGATCACTCGAAATCAAAACGAGGCTATTTGGAGCTAAAAAAAACATCAATTGGAAGTGAAAGGACCAAACCAAGCTAATGGACCCGAAGTGATGGCGTTGCAACGCTGTCTATAGCGTTGCAATGTCGAGCGTGCGGTGAAGCTGTATTGAAGACTACAGGCGATAGCGTTGCAACGCTATCTCGATAAGAAGGCATGCACGAGGAGCCGCACAGAGGGTGTTGCAACGCTGCCTTGCAGCGTCGCAACGCCAGATCGATAAGGGCGCGCGATTTAGGGTAGCAGCGTTGCAACGCCATCGACAGATTCCATATTTGATACGCGCCTAGGGTACAGCATTGCAACGCTGTCCCTAGCGTTGCAATGTTGCACCGATTCCGTCTATAAATATATCCTTATGATTTCATCACAAAGGAGCCGAATTTGGTAGATTTTTGCCCTATTTTCGAAATACACCTTGTAAGAAGAGAGAAAAGAGTGTTTTTGGAGCCAAAGCATTCATGGAGGTTCGAGATCGAAGGCGGGAGCTCGGAGACGAAGGACCAGCATCGACACATAAGTTTAATTTCCTTTTCTTTCAATTTGTAATAGCGTTCTAAGACGTTTTCTACTTGTTTAGTTTGATTTTCATGTGATTTAGAGTTGCTAAACATTGTAGTTAGGATTTGATTTACTTGTTATGACTTTCTTGCTATGGTAATGAAGCATGTTTTGTCCTTATTTTTGACAATTCGTTCCTTACTTCTTAATTTGTTGATTTAAGTGAACTCGAGAGATAAAGCTTAAATTAGATCAAAATTGTCAAAACCTTTAGAAATCTGGCATGAGAATGACCTAGAAATCTTAGGGAAACGCGTAAAGAAGTTGCTTAATGCCATGCATGTTATAGGTTGATATGGAGACTATGGATTTTATTGCATGTGTGAGGCTCACTAAGAATCGAGAGATTTTCTTGAGTATTCTATTTCTTGTTTATAAATTCATCTCATTGGTTCATTGCATGTGTTAATTGAGTCATTAACTTGTATAATCACTTCCCTCAATTCTATCAATTCGTGTCTCCACATGTTTGTTTGTTACTTGTCTTTACTTTCAACCAAATATCCATGTTATGTTTCATAGCTAAAATAGAGAATCAGTATCTTAGTAATTAATTAATCTAGAAACCCATTCCCGAGGACGATACTTGGACTCATAAATCACTATACTAAAACTTGACCCGTACACTGCGGTATTGCATATCAAAAAATAATTTTACGCAACAAGTTTTTGGCGCCATTGCCGGGGAATGACGATTATTTAGATTAATTAATATTAGGAGAAAATTTAAAAATTTAGACTAAAGTTTGTTTGTGTGTTTTTCCTTATTTGTTCTTTTTGTGTGTTTATTTTTTTCCTTATTTGTTTTATTTTATTTTTGTGTGTTTTTGAGTCTTTGTCCCCTGTTTTTGTTTTGTTGCTATTGTGTAGAAGTCTTGATCTGAATTATTAATTTTTTTTATTATTATTATGACTTCGCATGATTTTGAGTTTCCACCATTCTATTGTCACTCTCAGGACCCTAGGTATGTGCATCATGATTTATTTGAGCACCATGTGTCTAATTTTCACTATTATGTACTTGACATTTATGAAAATCCACGTGAGGGTAGTTATTTAGGCACTTGGGACCATAATTTTTTGCACCCTAACCAACAATTAGAAAAATCTTCTCTTTTAGACCAATTGGCGGAATATACCTTAGAATTGAAATTTAAAAATTTGGTTCATAGTGAATTAGAGAGGTTGGATAGGTTAGAAACTGAGGTGGTAGGACTTGGGGAAATAGTGCAAGATAGAACTCAGTACCTTAACCAGCTAGTGGTTTCCCTTAAGGCCTTACAGGAGCAATTTCTTGTCCTTACCACTCAGGAGATGCCACCTAGGAGGATTAGTTCAGATGATAATGAGGATAGTTTGGGGGAGACTGAGGCACACCATGATCAGGTTAGTGAGGAAGGCAGTGGTGATACACTTAGTTCCGCAAGGGAAATCCAGGTGATAGAGTTAGAGGCTGAGAAGCCTACTTTCCTTCTATCCCCAGAAGTTTCCTTTATTGTTGATAACCATTTGTCATATACTCACGAGTCTTGCTTTGATTTCAGTTCTTTCATTTCATTAAACAAAAATACCAAAAATAATTCTCTCTCTGGTGCCCATAAAAAGCAGGATAACCTTTTAAACTTAGAAGGCTATATCGATTCGAGCAAGAAAGGTCCGAAAAAATATGAGCAATTTTATGTGCCCTGATAAGTCATTGTCTAGCTAAAGACGTTAAAGAAAGCGCTTCTTGGGAGGCAACCCAAGCTTTTATGTTTCATGTCTTTATTTTTATTTTATTTTTTAGTTGTTTTTGTGTTTTTGTCTAATTTCTTTCTTTTTGTACTTCCAGGTGTATGCCCCAGGGGAGAGCTGCTGACTTGTATCATTTTGATCCTGAGATCGAGAGGACCTGTTGGAGACTCCTAAGGGAAGGAAAAGCAGAAACTCATACTATGGTTGATCAGGAGCTCATCAATAACCCCAAATCTATCAGGGAGTATTTCCAACCTGTGTTTAAAGCAGGCTGGAATAGTCCATGTCCCTATAAATGCTAATAATTTTGAATTTAAGACAGGGTTGATACAAATGGTTAGGGAAGGTGCTTTCAGAGGCTTAGCCACAGAAGATCCTAACTCTCATCTTCAAAATTTCTTAGAAATCTGTGGTACATTTAAAATGAATGGTATCTCTGCTGATAATATTCGCTTACGTCTCTTTCCTTTCTCTTTGCAGGGTAGAGCCAAAGAATGGCTAGGGTCCCTTCCCTCAGGTAGTATCACTTTCTGGGAGGAATTGGCCCAAGCCTTCATGACAAAATTCTTCCCACTAGTGAAGGCTGCAAAGTTAAGGACTAAGATTGGCACATTCAGGCAGCAAGAGGGAGAGCAGCTATTCGAGGCATGGGAAAGGTATAAGGACATGCTCAGGAAGTGCCCAAAGCATGGCTACCCAGATTGGCTCCAGGTACAACTATTTTATAATGGACTGGAAGATAAGACCAGGACCATTCTGGATGCCACTGCTGGAGGGATTTTCATGGCAAAGACTGTGCTAGAAACACGTGTCCTCCTCGAGGAAGTGTCAACTGCCAGTTACCAGTGGCCTACAGAGAATGATAGATCTAAGCCAGTAGCAGGATTGTATCAACTAGATGAGGTAACTTCTCTTAGATCTCATATGGCATCTCTCACTCATGCTCTGAATAATTTTGCAGGATCACCACAAAAAGGGATGTCCTCTCAATGCTCCCAGCCAATTGGAGAATCCACTATGGAGCAATTGCTCTACCTGAACAACAGAAACAACACCTATGGAGGAAATCAAACTCAGAATAACCTACCAACACATTACAATCCAGGTTTGAGGTATTATGAGAATTTCTCTTATGCTAACAACAAAAATGTGTTGAATCCTCCTACAGGGTATGCTTCTACATCAAAAAGGAAACCATCACTAGAAGACACATTGCACTCCTTCATAGCTGAATCCAGAAGTCGGTCTAACCAGCTGGAGAATGCAGTCACCAGCCTATCTGGTATAGTGACTAGTCATGGAGCTGCGATAAAAAATATAAAGACCCAGATTGGTCAAATGAACACATCACTCCAGGCACTGCAAGCAAGGAAGGAAACACCTTGAGGGAGTACAGTCTAGCTAAAGACGTTAAACAAAGCGCTTCATTGGAGCCAACCCAAGCTTTAATTACTTTTGTTTTCTTGTCTTTAGCTTGCTTTAGTTTGTTGTTTTTCAATTCTTAGTTAGTTGTTGTTTTGCTTTGTAGGTTGTGACGATGCATTTCTTCGTTGAATTCTATGCTCCCGTTCTGAGGAACTCCGACATACATGATTTGGCTATCCAAGAAACTCAGAAAGATCTCCATTACCCAAGACAGTATTGTTCACTCTTACCCTTATACTTAATTTGTGTTTAATTCTGCAAACATTGGGGATAATGTTTAGTTTAAGTTTGGGGGTGGGATGTGTTTATTTGTTGTGACTGTCCTGAGTATGTGCTGAATTGTTGATTGATCTTTTACATAAGTATGAGTATGATAACCTAGGATGAGATATAATTAGAAATCTTTGTGATTATGCTGAAACCTGAGAGCATGACATGAATTTGAGTTAATTTAAAAAATTTTCTTAAGTTTCTCCTGCATTATTATGCACATAGCTTGTGTTCCTGTAGTTTTGAAATGCTTAGAACAAAGTTATTAGGTTTAGAAGTTTGATGTCACCTCGATAGGTCTAAGAACTGATTTGAGAGTTAAACTGCAGGATAGGGTGAATAACACTATGAAGTGCATGATCTGTATAATATGTGAAATAGTTTGTTTTTGTTGTTTGTTTGTTAAAGAAAAAAAATCGTGAGGGCAAAAAGAGCTACATTCACTGTGATCAGTTAGGCCACTCATTGAGTGAGTGCTCTGGGTAAGGGTCCCTGCAGTGGATGTGTGAAAACTAGTGTCCTTACACAAAAAAAGAAGAAAATAGAAAAAAAAATAATGATAAAAAGTGAGTAAGTGCTGAGTAGAGTTATTTAGTTCTTGAATGTGGAGAGCCTCAAAGATTAGTAATTAAGACCAGTGTAGGGGGAAGTTGAATGGAGAGCCTAATAAAGTTGATCCGGGCTTAGTAAGAATGAAGGGAACATAGGCTAATCACACACACACGTAGGAACACTTAGGAAATGTTTTAAATTGCTTATTGAAGTGTTATGTTTGAGTGTTTCCTGTGATTGCCAGATTTTCTCTTAAATCTTTGAGGCTTGAATCAAATGTATGTTTAAGAACAATCTAATGTTTAACTCGGTTTTTGCTGGGGACTAGCAAAAGTTTAAGTTTGGGGGTGTTTGATAGCACACAAAATGTGCTATCCTTAGGTTTAATAATTGCTAGTTTTATAATGATTTCAGGGCCTGTACGTGTTTAATTCATTCAATTTCAGGTTAAGAGCTTAAACGGAGATATTGGAGACAAATTGGATCACTCGGGATCAAAACGAGGTTATTTGGAGCTAAAAAGAACACCAATTCGAAGTGAAAGGACCAAACCAAGCTAATGGACCCGAAGTGATGGCGTTGCAATGCTGTCCATAGCGTTGCAACGCCGAGCGTGCTGTGAAGCTGTATTGAAGACTACAGGCGATAGCGTTGCAACGCTGCCTTAGGGCGTTACAACGCTATCTCGATAAGAAGGCATGCACGAGGAGCCGCACAGAGGGCGTTGCAACACTACCTTGCAGCGTCGCAACACTAGATCGATAAGGGCACGCGCGTTAGGGTAGCAGTGTTGCAACGCTGCCCTCAGCGTTGCAACGCCATCGACAGATTCCATATTTGATACGCGCCTAGGGTACAACGTTGCAACGTTGTCCCTAACGTTGCAACGCTGCACCGAGTCCATCTATAAATATATCCTTATGATTTCAATACAAGGGAGCCGAATTTGGTAGATTTTTGCCCTATTTTCGAAATACACCTTGTAAGAAGAGAGAAAAGAGTGTTTTTGGAGCAAAAGCATTCGTGGAGGTTCGAGATCGAAGGCGGGAGCTCGGAGATGAAGGATCGGCATCGACACATAAGTTTAATTTCCTTTTCTTTCAATTTGTAACAACATTCTAAGACGTTTTCTACTTGTTTAGTTTGATTTTCATGTGATTTAGAGTAGCTAAACATTGTAGTTAGGATTTGATTTACTTGTTATGACTTTCTTGCTATGTAATGAAGCATGTTTTGTCCTTATTTTTGGCAATTCGTTCCTTACTTCTTAATTTGTTGATTTAAGTGGACTCGAGAGATAAAGCTTAAATTAGATCAAAATTGTCAAAACCTTTAGAAATCTGGCATGAGAATAACCTAGAAGTCTTAGGGAAACGCATAAAGAATTTGCTTAATGCCATGCATGTTGTAGGTTCATATGGAGACTAGGGATTTTATTGCATGTGTGAGGCTCACTAAGAATCGAGAGATTTTCTTGAGTATTCTACTTCTTGTTTATAAATTCATCTCATTGGTTCATTGCATGTATTAATTGAGTCATTAACTTGTATAATCACTTCCCTCAATTCTATCAATTCGTGTCTCCACATGTTTGTTTGTTACTTGTCTTTACTTTCAACCAAATATCCATGTTATGTTTCTTTAGCTAAAATAGAGAATCAGTATCTTAGTAATTAAATAATCTAGAAACCCATTCCCGAGGACGATACTTAGACTCATAAATCACTATACTAAAACTTGACCCGTACATTGCGGTATTGCATATCAAAAAATAATTTTACGCAACAATCTTTGTGTCACACTCCCTCCCGAACTACCTGCTAACTTAGCCCGGCAGACGGCGTGAAGCCAACAGTCATCGTTCACCTCTCTAACGATATCTGTTGACCCTGCTTTACCTGATGAGCATACTATACTTGTATAAGAAACACTTTAAACATAACACAGCGGAATATTGACAATTACGTAACCTACGTAAGGAGTAACCCTACTTAAGACTCTCTGGAAAACTGAAACGTATGTGAACATCACAACCAAAAACATACCCAACCATGGTTTACACAACCACAACCTAGAATGTACACATAAACATAACTTCATAGTCCTTCTTCTATACATAGAGATTTTCTATACAACTCCACCCATGTACAACATATCAAACTTGTGGAGCTTCCAGCAGACTATGGCAAAGTTATCGTGCACTTTGGGAGCTCGATCTCTCACGAAAAGTGGGAAAAACATCGAAAGAATGAGCTATGAAGCTCGGTGAGTGACTTGAGTTTTAAAGAAAACTATTAACTCGTAAATCATATCACCTGGCCATCTATGAGCATATGCATCTGTAATCAAATGTTAAAAGTAACTGTGTAATCATAATAGCTTTTCAAGAAAACCAGCAAGTATGTCGTTAAATCTCGTAAAGCATATGAATGATATAAATTCTTTTTAAAACATGTCACAATCCACGTTGTGTAGGGCACGCCCAGTACAACCAACGTTTACTCTACGATGTAGTGGGGTTCGCTCAGCACTCTCATCGTCTTTGTCGTAGTGGGGCTCGCCCAGCATTCACGAAAGCATTGTTGTCACGGAGTACACTCAACGTCGACAACAGAAAATGACCTGTGTGCACACGGTACCATATAGCCTCGGGCTCAATATCTCAAAAAAACATCATAAAAACATTTGAACATGCCTGCTTATCTTTTCTTTCATAAAACTCAAGCTTACTCAGCTTGTTCGTAAAACTGAAAAATCTTTAAATCATACTTGCTAGTACATACTTGCTTGAAATCATTACATTTCCATAAATTTCGACAATCAAGAACATATGCTCATATATAAATTTCATCAAGACATTTAGGCTCACAACGAGCACTTGAAATCATTTCATAGAAAATATGAATACTCATAAACATGTGTTTCAAGGAAAACTTAAAGCATTGAAATCTTTCATTCTTGCAAAACTTGCATTTCTTAAAGCATTTTTCAAGCATATAGTTCATTTTCGAAGTTCGTTATGTCACTCACAGTGTTAGAACTAGAGTCTTGACCCGTACACTTGACCTATTTCTTCTTGGCCTGCCAAACAAACCAAAACCATGTTTAAGAACCTCGAGCTCATGGATTTTAACCTTGAAATTACAAAAAAACACACCATTCAAAATTTTAGCATTTACAGATTTCATGCCCTGTATTCAGACACTCATAACTTCTTCATTACTTAGCCAAACAGGGTGAACTTTATACCAAACTCTTCCTTTTTGAATTCTCGAAAAATCATATGAAGACATGAAATTGATATTCCCAACGGATTTATTCGAAAATAGCTCGAAAACTTCTTCCCCAGGAACTAACTTCTGCTATTCCAGATTCGATTTCCTGCTGCAACCCAAAACTTGACCTGATATTTACAACATCTTCCAATCATTTTCTATTCACGCTTTCTTCATGAAAGTTGTAGAAAATCCAATAAGCTTGCCAACCATACCTATTAGAGCTTCTAATTCCAACTCTACAGATCAGGACAACCAAAAAACCAGAGACTTCTCGGATTTGATAGCAAATTTCTTTCTTATGTCTTCCTCTTCATAAAACAGCAACTTAAGGTCAGAATTGACTCAAGCATCCTTCACGAACTTTTTTCAAAAATGAATTAGAATTAAAGAAAACTAAACCTCAACTCTTACCTCTTCCTGTGGAGCTCGAGATGAACAGAAAACCAGAACAGGGTTGAGTTGATCACCTTGCTGCTATATAATCAAACTTTGAGTTCTCCTCCCTCTCTTCTGCAATTCCAGCTCCAAAATAACCTTCTTCCTCTTCCTTTAAGCTTCTCCCACGAAACCCTTACCTTCCTTTTGATAAATGAAGAATAAGATCGATGGTGGAAAAGTTTTTAAAAAGAAAACAAAGGTGGGGGTCCCACCTCCCACCTCCCACTTTCCCTTTTTCATTCTTTTCCTTTTTCCTTTCTTTTCTTTTCTTTTCTTTTCTTTTCAAAACAAATCCAACCATAATACATTAACCTTTTCTTTCTTGAATTCCGAAGAATGATCTCGAGTTTACACTTTGAGTCCAATCTCCTCTTTAAAGATCGTGAATTGTCCCTGTGCCATTGTATATATACTCATTTTGTATCGTTGGTTGGTAATTTCCTCTTCTATTCTTGTACTTTTGTGCCTACTTTTTCGTCAAAAAAACTTGAGAGTTGTTGGAACTTTTCTGGTTTAAGTACACTTGTAGGATTACTTGTTCTGCTGAACTTTCTTGGCATGTTTTAAGTCATAAGTTGTGTTTTGAGCTAAAATTAGTCTTGTTCTGCTGAGAAATATCTGATTTTTGAACCCCAACCCTTGTGTATTTGAAGTTGGTGAGTGGTTGGGAATACTGATTTGTTTTTAAGTGTTTATGATGTTAAAACAGGTCATTTAAATTTTGGACAAGTCCTAGTACCATCGTTATGCTGCCAAAATTTTGGAGTGAACGACGTGTATTAAGTAAGTCCCAAGTTAGGTTTACCCCCAGAATTTAGGGTCGTTACACTTTGCATGACATTAGGCTACATCTCATTCCCTCCCTTTGAGCATGCTTCTTAGGATTAGCATGAGGGTTGCTTTCCTTCACTATTCGGGATGTGAGGGAGTGAGTGGAGTAGGCAGATGGGTGGCCAATATTCGAGATCGTTGTGTTTTAAGAGAGGTTGGCATGATTGAGTAAATTCACTCGTTGCATGTTTTAGAGTTCTAAATTATTAGAGATAGGTTGCTTACTTAATATGTTTATGTTCACTCTTGTTGCTTAATGTTGTGTTTTGCAGGTAACACTCAACTACTTGGCGGGTGACAAAGGTGTTGCAGAATTATGGTGACGTTTTCAAAGTTTTGGTCATAACGTTGTTAATAAGTTTCATTTTTAAACCCTTTACAGAGTGTTAGGCTAGTGAATGTAAAGTTCTCTTGTTTTGTAAACCTCCTTGAATGTTAGTTGAGTTTATGGCTTAGGATCATTACAATAGTTCTTGTAATTTTTGAATTGTTGGCATGAGGTTTGATAAGTCCTTGTAATTTTAGAATTGTTCATGAGCTTAATAGTTTGATATTGTTAAAAATGTGAATTTTGTTAAAGTGTGGAAGATTGGTTGATGAAATTATGCATTTTTCAATATAACAAATTATTGGAACACGGTGCAGAAAATTCAAGATAATAGGGAATATTTAATAGATTGAAAAAAACACAAACCAACAAGACATGTATAATGTGTCAAGATCTAATTCCTTTTGAAATTTTTGAAACGTCAAGATAAAATTATATTTGACTCATTTAAATCGTCAAGTAATTTATATTTGACATTCTTGAAACGTAAAGATAAACATATATTTGACACAGAGAAAACGTCAAGTATTAACACAAATTTGACACTTTTTCAAAGTCAAGATAAAATTACATTTGACGAATAAAACGTGTCAAGCTTTCATGTTAAAAATGACACATTATAAGCGTCTAAAAAAAAGACTATACATAACACTTTATAAGTGTCTGGCATCGTATATTATTCTTGACGGTGGATTCCTTGACGGTTTGAAAAACGTCAAGTAAAGCAAAATTCGATATTTTATAAGCGTCAAGAAATATAGTTTTTGTAGTAGTGAAAATACAAAGTGGGTCATATCCAAAGTATTACCAGGGTAAGGTACCCAAACCTTATTCCCTTACTATAGACCTTTTAGGTTGTATCTCGAACCGAGATCCTTTATATGTACACTACATTCAGTTCAAGAGACATTTTACAGCATTGGATGTTAGTTTATTGGATTTAGGGTTAAAACAAGGGCAATATCGTAAATAAGGAACAATAACTCTTTATTGAAAATAATAACTCTTTATTACATTAATTAGAACAAAAATTTACAAACTACGAGTTTTAGGGCACAAACCTCAACATACATCTCCTTGAACATGAAAAGGTTAAGGCCTAATCTTATAATTAATGAAAATAAGAGTTGTTGCTTATGTTTGAGGTAAGAGTACGTTATCTTGTTGGTGTTTCTCGAGGTCAAGCTTGTCATTAGGGTTCTTTAGTGCACTTATAGTTAATGTGTCAATCAAACTAGTTAGGATTCAACTCCTAGGCCAAAATTTGAAAGCTAGAAGCCATGACAAGTTAAGTAACCCGTGCATCTTTTAGAGCACTCCAAAATTTGTAAACTCCAAATTTATGATCATTTCAAGTTTAGGAGATTTACCCAGCCTCCCTAACTCGAAAAGGACATTGAGTACTCTATGTTTGGGGGGGGAGGGGGGAAGGTAAGTTCTCTGTGAAAGAAAAAAAGAAGAGAAAAAAAGAAAACGAAAAAAATGCAAATCTTTCATTTCCCTAAAACTCTATTGGGGCTAGACAAAAAATATGCTACTTATTTTGTTATTTAGAGCCAGTTCAGGAAACTTGGTGCTTGATGTCAGGGGGTCTGGGCACTAACCATGCTGACCTCTTAGAGCGAAGGTATCAAGTAAGAAGCTTGTACCCATTGCTTAGGTGCGTTGCGCTAACCACGTGTGTCATTCTAAGAACTATGGGAGAGAAAAAAAACAAAGGAAAGAGAAAAAAAACTAGCCCTAAGTAGTGAGTTTTATGGAAATGAAGGAGAATAATGTACATATTTATTTTTTAAAAAAATAAAATAAAAGGGAATGGTCATAGAATTGTAGTCATGCGAGTTTAGGAGTATGATTTATCTTTAAGTTCTCCGTGAAAAAAAATAAGAGAAAAAAAGAAGAAAAAAAAAGAAAACCTCTCATTTCCCTAAAACTCTATTGGGGCTAGACCAAAAATATGTTACTTATTCTGTTATTTAGAGTTAGTTCAGGCAACTTGGTGCTCGATGTCAGGGGTCTGGGCACTAACCATGTTGGCCTCTTGGAGCGAAGGTATCAAGCAAGAAGCTTGTACTCATTGCTTAGGTGTGTTGCACTAACCACGTGTGTCATTCTAAGAACTACGGGAGAGTAAACAAAAATAAACAAAGGAAAGAGAAAAAAAACCTAGCCCTAAGTAGTGAGTTTTATGGAAATGGAGGGGAATAATGTACATATTTGTTTTTAAAAAATAAAAAATAAAAAGGAATGGTCATAGAATTGTAGTCATGCGTGTTTAGGAGTGTGGTTTATCTTTAACTATGGGTTGCCTGATTTGAATGATTAGGATTATAGTGATTGAGCTTGAGGGTAGGGGTCAAATCCTAGTTGGTTTGCTCTTGGTTATTGATGCATAAGTGTAACTAGAAAACCCCAGGTGAGCCACTTAGAGAGCATTGACTGAATGGTGACTTGTAGCTTAGAGCATAAGTATTCAATCTTTGTTTAATTAACCGTAAATGATTTGAGTCTAGAAAGGTTTTTATAGTCTTTAGGGAAGAGAACTCATTGAGGACAATGAGTAGTTCAAGTTTGGGGGTTTGATAACTCGCCATAGAAGAGTTATTTTATTAGAATTTTAGTGCTTAATCTACTTGAATTGCATAAAATTTACTGAGCCTCATGTTATTTTATCCCTAAATTGTGTATGTTAGCTAGAAAATCTTGAATTTAAGCATTAGGTTCAAAAAGAATTAATTTTGATGTTTTTATGCTTTAATTTAAGAAATTTGAAAAAATAAGCTAACAGGAATTAAAGATCGGAAGACAAAATTTTAACTCCAGAAAAATACTCTCATATTTAGTTGATCCATAATTTAATTGATGAATTTATTTGAGATTTTTCTGTGTGGAGGAGATGTTTAAAAATTACAGGAGTCCCAAAGGACATTTTAGACATTTTACCTGAAGGGTAAGATGGTCTTTCTACCCCTAAGGGCATTTTTGTAGTTTGTAAAGTTAGGGCAACACCATCTTATATGGAGGCTAGGGTTACAAGTGTCAGGGAGAAGGATTTGCCGCGAGAGGAAGACACCGAGAGGGAGAAGAAGAAATCGTGAGATTGCTGAAGCAAAATGGTGTGTGTGGAAGGAAAAAAACCTACAACCCTTTGCTGAAGCAATTGGAAAGCAGAGCAGTGCAGTCGAGAGAGAGTAGGTATTTGTTGAAGCAATCGTTGTTGCGCTCAACCAAGGGGGTTGTTGTTGCATAGGCTTTTGTTGAAGCAACCCGTGGAGTAAAGGGTTGTTGCTGCTACGTTCACATACCTTTGTTGAAACAATCACTGTTGTGCACATCCGAGGGAGAGACGTTGTTGAAGCAGAGCCGTGGGAACGCCTAGCCATCTGTTTTTGCTGAAGCATTGGTTTTGCTTAAGCAGTCAGTAGGGCGGTAGGCCTTTTGCTGTAGCAATCGACAGATCTGTTATTTAAGCCAACCGAGGCGCTTTGCTGAAACAAAGTGCACTACTGCTGACTAACGACATGGGTGTTTCTAAGCAATTGTTGTAGCTGAAAGGAATCGAAGCCCCCGCAGTGGAAGCGAATGCGAATCGCGCGCTCTTGATTAAGTTACAACGATTAATTCAAGAATATACATAACAAGATCAAGCATAAAATCCGAAGATACTTAAGGATTGTTTTAACTATATTCCAGTGTTCAAGTCTTGGATTGGATTGATACCTACTGACCATCCCAACTGCAAAACAGATGTCAGGCCTAGTACACAACATGGCGTACATCAGGCTCCCAACAACTGATGCGTAAGGAATCCGTCTCATATCCTCAACTCCTTGAGGTGTCTTAGGACACTGTTCCTTAGACAAATGAATTCCATGTCTAAAAGGCAACAAACCCTTTTTGGAATCTTGTATCTTAAACCTTGACAACACTTTGTCTATGTATGATGCTTGAGACAAGGCTAGTGTTTTATTCTTGCAGTTCCGGACAATTTGGATCCCAAGAACAAACTGCGCATCACCCAAATCTTTCATTTGGAATTGCGTAGCTAGCCATTCCTTGATGTCAGTGAGATAACCTACATCATTCCCAATGAGTAGGATATCATCCACATAGAGAATTAGGAAAGCGACAGAACTATTGATGATTTTCTTGTAGACACAAGGTTCATCATCATTCTGGTGGAAACCATAAGATCTGATAGCCTCATCAAATCTTATATTCCGGGACCTAGAGGCTTGTTTCATCCATAAATCGACCTTTTAAGCCCTGCAAACTTTTGCTCTTGTCCTGGTTTAATGAACCCTTTGGGTTGGTCCATGTAGATGGTTTCCTCAAGATTGCCATTCAAAAAGGTTGTCTTGACATCCATTTCCCATACCTCATAGTCATAATATGCGGCAATGGCAAGAAGGATACGAATAGACTTTACCATAGCAACAGGTGAAAAGGTCTCATCTGTTGGGATTTATGCCCCAAACATGTGTAATTTTGATCAATTAAATAAAGTGTTATTTGTTTTGATAAGATTACTATCTTGCTTTTATAAATCCAATAAACTAAGCTCCAAGGTTATAACGTTTATCTTGAAATCAGTGTAGTGGACACTATTTGGGTTGAATTCAAGATTATAACCTAAATAGTCTATGACATAAGAATAAGGTTGGAAACCTCATTCTGGTAACACCATGGATGCGGCCCATTTGTAATTAGTACAAATGAGGTAATCCAACTCATTCATGTAGTTGACATGCGAGTGGGGGCATCCTGTATGAAGAGTTCATATAAGACTGGATCGTAAATTATTAGTCTAACCAGTATAACACCGTTAACAGGATAAGACTAGTAATTTATAGATGGTCATTAGTGACTCGATCTGAATCCTGAGCAAGTTAAGAACTCCTACTTATAGGGGTTTGTCCTTAGACTAGTATGGGTGAGAGTGGCTTGTAGCCGATTCAATAAGCCTACCTTCTCGTGATGTAACCTCGTGAGGTAGCTGGGAACTTAGCTGTGCAAGATGGAATTCACTCATTCCTCTCGAGGAATTAGATAGGTTGTTCCCTTAAGAACCGACTCTGTGTCTTGAACAACGCGCCCCCGCCCTCTATGAGGGTATGAGTCTAAGGTAGGACCTTAGACTTGTTGTTCATTAGAGGATCAATGGTGCTTAAGGAGCAAAGAGGTAATCACAGGGGTAAAACGGTAATTTGACCCAGCTGTGATTACGAACAACCTGTGAAGGGTCGACTCATGGGTAATGACTATATCAGTGGACACAATAATATCTACAGTGAGGAGAGTGCAGCTACAAGTCGATAGTGGAGTGACTTGTAGTTAATGAATATTGATTAACTGGATCAAAGAGTTTGATCAGTTAATCTCACATCATTGGAGCTCATGATCTATAGGTCCATTAGATCCTTCTGTTGGCTCAACATGGTAATATTGAGGGTATAAAATTAGGAGATAAATTGAAGTGTTCAATTTTATACATGAGGAATTATATCAATTATATATGATATAATTGATATAATATATAGTTTTAATGTGAATTAGATTCATTTATAAACTATATGATAAAGAGACTTAAAAGGAGGGGTAGGATGGTCATTTCCATCCCATTTCCCTATATATATGGTTGCATGAGATGCAACTAGGTCAAGTGATTTTGGAAATCATTCTAAGTTATTCCTAGCCTCCTTGTTGTGTTGTTGGAAGAGTTCCAAAACACACATCTCTCTCTCAAAATACCTCACCACTCCTAAATGGAACCCACCTTCCTCCCTCACCTAGAGAACAACGGAGAAGATCCGGTGGTGGTGTCGGTGTTCATACGAGTTCGTGTTGCGTTAATCTTGATCGTGAAGAGAGGAGGAGCACTTGAAGAAAGGTTTTTCAAAGGTAAATACTTGTTGTCCATTTTATTATATCTGCTTAATCTATGTTTTACGTTCTTGAATTTTTCGTTGTAACTAAATCAAGAGCGCGCGATTCGCAATCGCTTCCACTGCGAGGACTTCGATTCCCTTCAATTGGTATCAGAGCCCAATTGCGTTCTTGATTTATGTTCTGGATTTTTCAAGAACAAGGTGGGATGGTGATTCTCAATGTTGTCTGTGTGCAGCGTTGCAACGCTGTTCATCGGCGTTGCAACGCCGTGCTTGCAGGAGAAAGCGCGCAGAGAGGCGGCGTTACAACGTTGTGGCGTTGCGCAACGCCGCGTGAACGACAAAAGCGGCGTTAGGTAACGCCGCTATCTCTGCGTTGCAACGCCGGATACGTTTCACGCGAGGAGCAATGGGCAGAAACATTTATTTTATTATTTATATTAATTATAAAAATATTTTATTTTAATATATTTAATAATTTTAATTTTAATTAATATAATTAGATTATATTAATTAAAATTATTTATAGGGTGCCAAAATTGGTCTAATTTTTGCTATTTTAATTATGCAATTGTTGTGTAATTATTGCCATGCATAGTGTATGCTTGTATTTTAGAAATCCCACCTTAGGTTAAGCATTTTCATGCATCATTTATAATATAAGGAGTTATATTATATAGTTTGCATGATTAATTAATATAAGGTTGTTATATTAATTTTTGGACAAAGATTGACATGCATTATTTTTCATGAGATGAATATGCTATGAATGTCTTATTATTCATGTGATGAATGATCAAGCACTATAACATAGTATGCATGTCATCTAAGGTTAATTATTAGTTTTAAAGTGTTTAGAACTTGGAAATAATAGACCTTAGGTTATCTAGTTCTAATTAGATTAGAATTAGGAACCATGTAATTTATAAGCTATGATTAAAAGAGAACTCTGTCTAAGGAAGGTTACGTCTAGGTTGGGTATTTAAGTCGACGGAAATGGAACACCTTACCGGGAGGCGACACGGGAGTGAAATTTAATCAGAGAGCCTTATAAATCACAGTAGCGTCAGCGGGTTTATTAAAGGGTTAATAAACTAGAAATCCTAGGTTTAATATAAGGAGTTATATTAACAAACTTAGGATAAAATCAATATAAGAGTTATATTGATCATCAATATAAGAGTTATGTTGATAGAATTAGGTAAAACCATTAGCCGGGTTTTAGCCTAAGAATGATTCCTATAGACTTAAAGTATTCAGTGGGAGGAAAAAGTGTATGAGATACATATTTTTCCACCTAGGCTATCTCCGGGAAGTTCACACTTTGAGACTCATACTTGGCCTCGTGGCGCAAACGGGAGCGTCCCCCTTCGGATGGTGTTTGTATGAGTCAATATCAAGGTGAACGGAGAGGGTACTTATAATGAGTGGGAGCAGGTTTAGTGAAAACAAAACCTACGGTCTCTTTTGTCGGTTTACACCGTTAGACCACTATGGTCAGCCTGCTAGTTTGGCCTGGACCAGACAATCCCTTCGGAGGGCTTGATCATAGGGGATCTAACACAGTAGACACCCGAAAGGGATAAAGATTTTCTTAAATTATTTTCCAATCTAGTCCTCCCTTCGGGGGATTTTATTGGATCGAGACTCTGGGATCTAAAAACAAAGGGTTACACTCACGGGGTACATAAGTTGTGTATGTATCCAGACCGAAAAATGGTAACTAAAACCTATAGGAATAAGAGTTATTCTGGTGTTAGGTTTTGATCAAGAGTGTTTTGATCCAGAGGAGGAGTGTTTTTTATTACCCTTCAGTGTCATACATTCTAAACCTTTGGAGTATCATTGCAAATTATAAATGGCGTAGGAATCATTTGATAATTAGCTAAAACATGATTGGATTAGAGTTATAGCAAGGAACTCATACAAGTTTGTTTGTAATTTTTCAGCAAAAATGTCTAGCTCTATCATTTCCTTATTGGGTGCAAAAAAGTTAACCGGAGAGAATATGATGACATGGAAAAACAAACTCAACACTATTTTGGTAGTGGATGATCTGAAGTTTGTGCTAACTGAGGAGTGTCCTCAGGTGCCAGGCTCGAATGCGTCACGAAATGTTTGTGATGCATATGATCGATGGATCAAGGCCAATGATAAGGACAAGGTCTACATGCTGGCAAGTATGTCTGACATTTTAGCCAAGAAGCATGAGGGCATGATTACCGCCAAGGAAATCATGGATTCTGTGCAGGGTATGTTTGGACAACAGTCCACACAAGTGGGATCATGTCCTGGATATGATGGTACACTTTAACATCGCGGAGTCGAATGGTGCTTCCATCGATGAGTCGAGCAGTCGACTTCATTCGAAACCCTTCCAGATAGTTTCTCGCAGATTTAGAAGTAATCTTTGTTATGAACAAGCTTACTTTTAATCTTACCTCCCTTCTGAATGAACTCCAGACTTTTCAATCTTTGATGAAAATTCAGGGATCGAAAGGTGAGGCAAATGTTGCCAGTAGGAGTTATCACAGAGGTTCGATCTCTGGGACAAAAACAATGGCTTTATCTTCTTCTAACCTGAGAGGTAAGAAGAAGAACATGAAGAAGGTTGGTAAAGGAAAACAAGCTGACAAAGCTGCCACCCAGAAGGGCAAGAAAGTCAAAGACGTTGCTGACAAAGGAAAGTGTTTCCACTGCAACGAAGACGGGCATTGAAAATGGAACTGTCCGAAGTACATTGCAGAAAAGAAGAAGGAAGGTAAATATGATTTACTTTGCCTAGAAGCTTGTTTAGTGGATAATAATAAAACAACTTGGATACTTGATTCAGGCGCCACTAATCATGTTTGTTCTTCTTTTCAGGGAATTGATTCCTGGCGGCTACAACAAGGAGAGATAACGCCCGGGTTGGAAATGGAGAGTCGTCTCACTTTAGCAGTGAGGGCACAATGAAGCTTTATTTTGGCAAGAAATATGTATTGTTGGACAATATATTAGTGATACCAGGGTTTACTAGAAACCTCATTTCCATTTCTTGCCTTATTGAACAATGTATTTCTGTTTCCTTCTCTATGAATAAAGTGTTTATTTTGAAGAAGGGTTTAGAAATATGTTCAGCTTCATTAGAAAATGGATTGTATGTTTTAAGGTCTAATTCAGTCAAAATGGTTTTGAACACTGAATTATTTACAACTGCAAACGCACAAACTAAGAAACGTAAAATTTCTCCTAAAGAAAATGCTCATCTTTGGCATCTAAGATTGGGTCACATTAATCTCAATAGGATTGAGAGATTGATAAAGAAAGGACTTCTAAACGAGTTAGAAGAAAATTCTTTGCCAGTATGTGAATCCTTCCTAGAAGGCAAGATGACTAAAAGACCTTTTAGTGGAAAAGGTCATAGAGCCAAAGATACTCTAGAGCTTATACATTCAAACCTTTGTGGTCCGATGAATGTTAAAGCCAGGGGAGGATATGAATATTTCATCTCTTTTATAGATGATTATTCCAGATATGGGCATATTTACCTAATATAGCACAAGTCTAAGGCACTTGAAAAGTTCAAGGAATTCAAGGCTGAGGTTGAAAATCAATTAGGTAAAAGAGTTAATACACTTCGATCGAATCGAGGTGGAGAGTACATGGATTTAAAATTCCAGAACTATATGATAGAACATGGAATTACATCCCAACTCTCAGCTCCTGGCACACCACAACAAAATGGTGTATCAGAAAGGAGAAATAGAACCTTGTTAAACATGGTTCGATCAATGATGAGTTATGCTCATCTCCCTAGTTCCTTTTGGGGTTATGCAGTGGAGACTGCAGTATACATTTTGAATAGTGTGCCCTCCAAAAGTGTTTCTAAAACACCTTTTTAAATCTGGAAAGGACGTAAAGGTAGTTTATGTCACTTCAGAATATGGGGTTGTCCAACACATGTGCTTGTGACAAATCCAAAGAAGTTGGATTCACGTTCAAAGTTGTGCCTATTCGTAGGATACCCAAAAGAATCAATAGGTGGTTTATTCTATGATCCTAAGGAAGATAAGGTCTTTGTGTCGACAAATGCCACTTTCTTGGAGGAGGACTACATAAGGGACCACAAACCAAAAAGTAAGGTAGTGTTGAGTGAATTAGACGGAACAATAGCAAAGGTTGCTAATAAGAACACTAGTACGTCAACAAGAGTTGTTGATACTAGTTTGTCTAGTCAAGAGGGTCCATCTCAAGAGTTGAGTATGCCTCGACGTAGTGGGAGGGTTGTGATACAATCTGACCGTTACATGGGTTTAACTGAAACCCAAGTTGTTATACCAGATGACAACTGCGAGGATCCATTGACATATAATCAAGTAATGGTTGACAAAGACAAAGACAAATGGGTCATAGCCATGGACCAAGAAATGGAGTCGATGTACTTCAATTCTGTTTGGGATCTTGTAGATAAGCCTGATGGGGTGAAACCTATAGGTTGTAAATTGATCTACAAGAGAAAACGTGGTGTAGATGGGAAGGTGCAAACCTTTAAAGCTAGACTAGTAGCAAAGGGTTATACCCAGGTTGAAGGGGTTGACTTTGAGGAAACCTTTTCACCCGTTGCTATGGTAAAGTCTATCCGTATCCTTCTTGCCATTGCCGCATATTATGACTATGAGGTATGGCAAATGGATGTCAAAGATGACCTTTTGAATGGCAATCTGAGAAAACCATCTACATGGACCAACCAAAAGGGTTCATTAAACCAGACAAGAGCAAAAAGTTTGCGAGGAGCTTAAAAGGTCGATTTATGGACTGAAACAAGCCTCTAGGTCCTGGAATATAAGATTTGATGAGACTATCAAGATCTTATGGTTTTGACAGAATGATGATGAACCTTGTGTCTACAAGAAAATCATCAATAGTTCTGTCGCTTTCCTAATTCTCTATGTGGATGATATCCTACTCATTGGGAATGATGTAGGTTATCTCACTGACATCAAGGAATGGCTAGCTACGCAATTCCAAATGAAAGATTTGGGTGATGCGTAGATTTGTTCTTGGGATCCAGATTGTCCGGAACCGCAAGAATAAAACACTAACCTTGTCTCAAGCATCATACATAGACAAAGTGTTGTCAAGGTTTAAGATGCAAGATTCTAAAAAGGGCTTGTTACCTTTTAGACATGGAATCCATTTGTCTAAGGAACAGTGTCCTAAGACACCTCAAGGAGTTGAGGATATGAGACGGATTCTTACGCATCGGTTGTTGGCGGACTGATGTACGCCATGTTGTGTACTAGGCCCGACATCCTGCTTTGCTGATTGGGATGGTCGTGAGGTATTAATCCAATCCAGGACTTGAACACTGGACAATGGTTAAAACAATCCTTAAGTATCTTCTGAGAACAAGGAACTACATGCTTCGTATGGGGCTAAGGATTTGATCCTTACGGGATATACTGATTCGACTTTTCGATCGATAAAGATTCTCGAAAATCTACATCAGGGTCAGTTTTCACTCTTAACGGAGGAGTTGTAGTATGGCGAAGCATCAAGCAAGGATGCATCGCTGATTCCACCATGGAGGTCGAATATGTAGCAGCTTGTAAAGCAGCTAAGTAGGTCGTTTGGTTAAGGAAATTTATGCTAAATTTGGAAGTTGTTCCAAATATGACTTTGCCCAAATCACCTTTGTATTGCGATACTTGAGTGGTGCGTTGGCAAATTCAAAGGACCCAGAAGTCACAAGAGGGAAAGCACATAGAGCAGAAGTATCATCTCATCCGGGAGATCGTTCATAGAGGAGACGTGATTGTCACGAAGATAGCCTCAAAGCACAACATTGTTGATCCTTTTACAAAAGCTCTCACGGCTAAAGTATTTGAGAGTCACCTAGAAGGTCTAGGTTTACAAGTCTTCCCCAACTAGGGCAAGTTGGAGTATTTTGTACAAAGGGGTTTAAATACCCTAGTTTATTGTATTTACATTAATGTAATGTTTAGTACTCCACAAGCTTTAGGTCAAGTGGGAGATTGTTGGGATTTATGCCCCAAACTTGTGTATTTTGATCAATTAAATAAAGTGTTATTTGTTTTGATAAGATTAGAGTCTTGCTTTTATAAATCCTATAAACTAAGCTCCAAGGTTATAACGTTTATCTTGAAATCAGTGTAGTGGACACTATTTGGGTTGAATTCAAGATTATAAACTAAATAGTCTATGGCATAAGAATAAGGTTGGAAACCTAATTCTGGTAACACCATGAATGCGACCCACTTTGTAATTAGTACAAATGAGGTAATCCAACTCATTCATGTAGTTGACATGCGAGTGGGGGCATCCTGTATGAAGAGTTCATACAAGACTGGATCACAAATTATTATTCTAACCATTATAACACCGTTAACAGGATAAGACTAGTAATTATTTATAGATGGTCATTAGTGACTCGATTTGAATCCTGAGCAAGATAAGAACTCCTACTTATAGGGGTTTGTCTTAAACTAGTATGGGTGAGAGTGGCCTGTAGCCGACTCAATAAGCCTACCTTCTCAGGGACAGAAACTCGTAGGTAGCTGGTAACTTAATTGTGCAAGATGGAATTCACTCATTCCTCTACTGAGGAATTAGATAGGTTGTTCCCTTAAGAACTGACTCCAGGTCTTGAACAACGGGCCCCGCCCTCTATGAGGGTATGAGTCTAAGGTAGGACCTTAGACTTGTTGTTCATTAGAGGATCAGTGGTGCTTAAGGAGCAAAGAGATAATCGCAGGGGTAAAACGGTAATTTTACCCAGCTGTGATTACGAACAACCTGTGAAGGGTCGACTCATGGGTAATGACTATATTAGTGGACACAATAATATCTACTGTGAGAAGAGTGCAGCTACAAGTCTATAGTGGAGTGACTTGTAGTTAATAAATATTGATTAACTGGATCAAAAAGTTTGATCAGTTAATCTCACATCATTGGAGCTCATGATCTGTAGGTCCATTAGATCCCTCCGTTGGCTCAACATGGTAATATTGAGGGTATAAAGTTAGGAGATAAATTGAAGTGTTCAATTTTATACATGAGAAATTATATCAATTATCTATGATATAATTGATATAATATATAGTTTTAATGTGAATTAGATTCATATATAAACTATATACTAATGAGAGATAAAATGAGGGGTAGGATGGTCATTTCCATCCTATTTCCCTATATATATGGTTGCATGAGATGCAACTAGGTCAAGTGATTTTGGAAATCATTCTAAGCTATTCCTAGCCTCCTTGTTGTGTTGTTGGAAGAGTTCCAAAACACACATCTCTCTCCTAAAATACCTCACCACTCCTAAAGGGAACCCACCTTCCTCCCTCACCTAGAGAACAACGGAGAAGATCTGGTGGTGGTGTCGGTGTTCGTACGAGTTCGTGTTGCGTTGATCTTGATCGTGAAGAGAGAAAGAGCACTTGAAGAAAGGTTCTTCAAAGGTAAATACTTGTTGTCCATTTTATTATATCTGCTTAATCTATGTTTTACGTTCTTGAATTTTTCGTTGTAACTAAATCAAGAGCGCGCGATTCGCAATCGCTTCTGCTGCAGGGACTTCGATTCCCTTCATCCTCATAGTCAACCCCTTCAACCTGGGTATAACCCTTTGCTACTAGTCTAGCTTTAAAGGTTTGCACCTTCCCATCTACACCACGTTTTCTCTTGTAGATCCACTAACAACCTATAGGTTTTACCCCATGAGGCTTATCTACAAGATTCCAAACAGAATTGAAGTGCATAGACTCCATTTCTTGGTCCATGGCTATGACCCATTTGTCTCTGTCAATGTCAACCATTGCTTGATTATAAGTCAATGGATCCTCCCAGTTGTCATCTGGTATAACAACTTGGGTTTCAGCTAAACCCATGTAACAGTCAGGTTGTATCACTACCCTCCCATTACGTCGAGGCATACTCAACTCTTGAGATGGACCCTCTTGACTAGACAAACTAGTATCAACAACTCTTGTTGACGTACTAGTGTTCTTATTAGCAACCTTTTCTATTGTTCCGTCTTACTCACTCAACACTACCTTACTTTTTGGTTTGTGGTCCCTTATGTGGTCCTCCTCCAAGAAAGTGACATTTGTCGACACAAAGACCTTATCTTCCTTAGTATCATAGAATAAACCACCTCTTGTTTCTTTTGGGTATCCTACGAATAGGCACAACTTTGAACATGAATCCAACTTCTTTGGATTTGTCACAAGCACATGTGTTGGGTAGCCCCATATTCTGAAGTGACATAAACTACCTTTATGTCCTTTCCAGAGTTCAAAAGGTGTTTCAAAAACAATTTTGGAGGGCACACTATTCAAAATGTATACTGCAGTCTCCACTGCATAACCCCAAAAGGAACTAGGGAGATGAGCATAACTCATCATTGATCGAACCATGTCCAACAAGGTTCTATTTCTCCTTTCCGATACACCGCTTTTCTTTTGTGGTGTGGGAGGAGCCGAGAGTTGGGATGTAATTCCATGTTCTATCATATAGTTCTGGAATTTTAAATCCATGTACTCTCCACCTCGATCCGATCGAAGTGTTTTAACTCTTTTACCTAATTGATTTTCAAATAATTCTCAAGAAGAGCAACACATAGTACAATACTTTTCCAATGAAATAAACACTTTATTTAATTGAAAAGTAAAAGAAATACAATGTTCTCTAAGGCAAGAAATAAGGTTTCTAATAAACCTTTAAGCTACATGTTATCAAATAACAACTTTTCTTTGCCAGACAGTTGCTCTTTATCTGCTCATTTTCCTCTTCTTCTGTATCTTCTTAAGTCCAGAAGTATGGTTGCAGTTCTTAGTCCCAGAGGATGAATCCTCCTGAGAACTTTTGGAATGAGCAAACAAATTTGTCTCTCCATTTTGTTGTCTCTTATCATCCATAAGAGACTGATAATTCTGCAGCTCATGTAGTAGAGAAGTCAGATCATATTCTATGTTGTTCATCGTTGCATTGCTACGGAATCGCTGAAAACTCTTCGGAAGAGATTCTAGGATGAACAAAATCTGACATTTCTCATCTATGATCGCTTCGTTTAATTTCGCTATATTGAAGTGGGCAATCAGATTGAGAACATGTTCTCTCACCGATGTTCCTTCCTTCATACGTGCGTTATAAACGAATTTTAGGGCTTCATGCCGAATTTGTTTGGACGGTTGTCTAGACAAATTTAGCACAAAATCCATGATCTCTCGAGCTGAGACCTTGCCCTCCAGCCTCATGGCTAAAGCATCAGGTATGCTAGCCAGGATATAGGCTTTCGCCTTTTCGTTGGCATTAATCCAGCGGTCATACGCATCCTCAACAACTTGAGATGCATTTTGAGCAGGAAATTGAGGACACTCCAATCATGTTGAGTCCATCCCTCCAAGTCACTATGTTCTCTCCGGTTAACTTTTTCGCACCCAATAAGGAAATCATAGAGCTAGACATTTTTGCTGAAATATTTACAAATAAACTTGTATGAGTTTCTTGCTATAACTCTAATCCAATCATATTTTAGCTAATTATCAAATGATTCCTAGGCCATTTATAATTTGCAATGATACTCCAAAGGTTTAGAATGTATGACACCAAAGGGTAATAAAAAACACTCTTCCTCTGGATCAAGACACTCTTGACCAAAACCTAATACCAGAATAACTCTTATTCCTATAGGTTTTAGTTACCATTTTTCGGTCTGGATACATACACAACTTATGTACCCCGTGAGTGTAACCCTTTTTCTTTAGATCCCAGAGTGTCGATCCAATAAAATCCGCCGAAGGGAGGACTAGATTGGAGAATAGTCTAAAGAAATCTTTATCCCTTTCGGGTGTCTACTATGTTAGATCCTCTATGATCAAGCCCTCCGAAAGGATTGTCTGATCCAGGCCAAACTAACAGGCTGATCATAGTGGTCTAACGGTGTAAACTGAAAAAAGAGACCGTAGGTTTTGTTTTCACTAAACCTGCTCCCACTCACTATAAGTACCCTCTCCATTCACCTTGATATTGACTCATATAAACACCATCCGAAGGGAGACGCTCCCGTTTGCGCCACGAGGCCAAGTATGAGTCTCACGGTGTGAACTTCCGGAGATAGCGTGAGGTGGAAAAATGTGTATCTCATACACTTTTTCCTCCCACTGAATACTTTAAGTCTATAGGAATCTTTCTTAGGCTAAAACCCGACTAATGGTTTTACCTAACTCTATCAACATAACTCTTATATTGATAATCAATATAACTCTTATATTGATTTTATCCTAAGTTTGTTAATATAACTCCTTATATTAAACCTAGGATTTCTAGTTTATTAACCCCTTAATAAACCATTGACTTATCTTGTAATTTATAAGACTCTCGATTAAATTTCACTCCCAGTCGATTCCCCAGATAGGGGTGTTCAAGTTCACAAATCAACTTAAATACCCCAACCTAGAGACAGTAACCTTCCTTAGACAGAGTTCCTCTTTAATCATAGCTTATAAATTACATGGTTCCTAATTCTAATCTAATTAGAACTAGATAACCTAAGGTCTATTATTTCCAAGTTCTAAACACTTTAAAACTAATAATTAACCTTAGGTGACATGCATACTATGTTATAGTGCTTGATCATTCATCACATGAATAATAAGACATTCATAGCATATTCATCTCATGAAAAATAATGCATGTCAATGTTGTCCAAAAATTAATATAACAACCTTATATTAATTAATCATGCAAACTATATAATATAACTCCTTATATTATAAATGATGCATGGAAATGCTTAACCTAAGGTGGGATTTCTAAAATACAAGCATACACTATGCATGGAAATAATTACACAACAATTGCATAATTAGCAAAAATTAGACCAATTTTGGCACCCTAGAAATAATTTTAATTAATATAATCTAATTATATTAATTAAAATTAAAAATACTAAATATATTAAATATAAAATATTTTTATAATTAATATATATAATAAAAAAAATATTTTCTGCCCGTTGCTCCTCGCGTGAAACGTATTTTGGCGTTGGGTAACGCCTTTGTCGCTCATCGCCGGCGTTGTAACGCCGAGGTCGCGTTGCAACGATGCCTCCCTGCGCGCGTCTTCTCTCATAAGCGCAGCTTTAACGCCGATGAACAGCGTAACGCGCATACGCATGAAAACAACAATCTCCATTGTTTTTGGCTCGTTTTTTCTCCGATCTTCTCAGCAACCGCTTTGTCTCGATCGACACGGACTTACAGACTCGATTTACAATTAAATTTATCCAAAACACCAAGCCCTTACATTGAACATTTCAATGAAATTGTAAATCTAAGTGCCAAAATTGAAAACATCTAATTTTGCAAAACCGTTCATACATCTCATGCAAAAAACAGTAAATCTCACCTTGTTCTTGAAAAATCTAGAACATAAATCAAGAACGCAATTGGGCTCTGATACCAATTAAAAGGAATCGAAGTCCCGCAGCGGAAGCGATTGCGAATCGCGCGCTCTTGATTTAGTTACAACGATTAATTCTAGAACATACATAACAAGATTAAGCATAAAATCAGAATTGGCAGCAAGTATTTACCTTTGAAGAACCTTTCTTTGAGTGATCCTCTCTCCCACGGTCACGATCTCAGCAACACGAACTCGTACAAACACCGACACTACCACCGGATCTTCTCCGTTGTTCTCTAGGTGAGGGAGGAAGGTGGGTTCCCTTTAGGAATAGTGAGGTGTTTTGTGAGAGAGATATTTGTTGTCTTGGAACTTTTCCAACAACAACAAAAAACTAGGAATCACTTAGAATGACTTTTTTTTAGTTGCATCTCATGCAACCATATATATAGGGTAATGGGATGGAAATGACCATTCTACCTCTCCTTTAATTTCTCTTTAGTATATAGTTTATATATGAATCTAATTCACATTAAAACTATATATTATATCAATTATATCATATATAATTGATATAACTCCTCATATATGAAATTGAACACTTCAATTTCACTCCTAACTTTATACCCTCAATGTTACCATATTGAGCCAACAGAGGGATCTAATGGACCTACAGATCATGAGCTCCAATGATGTGAGATTAACTGATCAAACTTTTTGATCCAGCTTAATCAATATTCATTAACTACAAGTCACTCCACTATAGACTTGTAGATGCACTCTCTCTCATGTAGATATTATTGTGTCCATCGATATAGTCATTACCCATGAGTCGACCCTTCACGGGTTGTTCGTAATCACGGTGGGTCAAATTATCGTTTTACCCCCGTGATTACCTCTTTGCTCCTTAAGCACCACCGATCCTCTAATGAACAACAAGTCTAAGGTCCTACCTTAGACTCATACCCCTCATAGAGGCGGGCCCCGTTGTTCAAGACTTGAGTCGATTCTTAAGGGAACAACCTATCTAATTCCTCGAGAGAGGAATGAGTGAATTCCATCTTGCAGCTTAAGTTGCGGGCTACTTACGAGGTTCTCGTCCCGAGAAGGTAGGCTTATTGAGTCGGCTACAGGCCACTCTCACCCATACTAGTCTAAGGACATACCCCTATAAGGTGGAGTTCTTAACTTGCTCAGGATTCAGGTCGAATCACTAATGACCATCTATAAATTACTAGTCTTATCCTATTAACGGTGTTACACTGGTTAGACTAATAATTTGCGATCTAGTCTTGTATGAAATCCTCATACAGGATGCCCCCACTCGCATGTCAACTACATGAATGAGTTGGATTACCTCATTTGAACTAATTACAAAGTGGGTTGCATCCATGGTGTTACCAGAATGAGGTTTCCAACCTTATTCTTATACCATAGACTATTTAGGTTATAATCTTGAAGTCAACCCAAATAGTGTCCACTACACTGATTTCAAGATAAACGTTATAACCTTGAAGCTTAGTTTATTGGATTTCTAAAAGCAAGACTGTAATCTTATCAAAACAAATAACACTTTATTTAATTGATCAAAATTACACAAGTTTAGCGCATAAATCCCAACAGTAGCAAAGTTCGAAGGACCTGACCTGCTGCAACCTGCCCATCTTTGCTGAAGCAATCCATGGACATCACCAGCTGGGATTGACTTGCAATTGCTGAAGCAAAGTCAGGGATAGGGTTGCCAATCAGTTGCTGCCTTTTGGAGTTTCTTGGTGTTTTGCTCAAGCAAAAGCAAAACGCGTGTCATTACCTCGCATAACCCGCTCTTAAACTCTAATTGTTAATGTTATTTTTTTTGCCATTGGACACATATTTTAGACTATTTTACTCATTGTTTTAGACCGAATTCATGATTATTTTTAGGCTAGAATTGTCTGATTTAGGCTAAATTTGTGAACATTGTTTGGTTGTTTTCATGAATTCTTTGATCGATAAAAACATGCATCAATTAGAAATTTGTGAGTCGATTGTTGTCATCAACTAAATTGTCTTAAGCAAGGGTTAGGTTGTTTCAATGTAATTTTGGATTTAATTATGATTGATGTCGTGATTAGATTTATGAAGTTTTATTATTTTTAACGGTGTATGAGAATTAAAATTGGTCACTTTAATTTCTCTAGAATTCATGAACTTGGAAAAGTTAATGGATTAGGAAACTAAAATTTCATTCTAGGATTCTTGAGTTAATTAGGAATAATTAACCCACCTAGAACCTTAAATAGTGAGCATAATTTAGATTTCAATTGGGAAGTTGTAGGTTTTAAAACTTAGTGATTTTGGAAAATTCATTTGAATAGGTAAATTCAAGGCATCACTCTAAATTCATTCCAATTGAACATGAAAACTCCAACCTAACCCGAGCCTATTTTTCATTAAAATCTTGTCTCTTGCATCTTCCCCCTTGTTTGCATTCTCCTATCCCCTCATTTAAATTCAGTTATTTTCTTGCATCTTGTCTTACTTTTCTCATTGATCGCATCGGTTTAATTTATTTATTTACAACAGTACATTGCATGCCCATGCATTGCACGAAAATAAGGAAAATTTGCTAGGACACTCATCCATTTAGGTCTAATTAGTCCTCGTGGGATCAATACTTTAACTTATCACTTGCTACTCTCGACTGTGTATACTTACACGTCGTAGAAGTGTCGAAGTCTTATTCTAATTTGTATTAGTTTAGGGCACTCGATATTTTCGCATCAGTAACGCATTCTTTCTTGAAATTGAGCATTAGTCATCGATAAAGGAGTTTCTAGAGAGTAGCGGTGAAACCATAAAGATGATTAGAAAGTTAGTGGTCTTGGAGATTGGAGCATTGGTGGTGATGCTTTGTCCTAAAACTTAGGAAGTATGGGGGCCAACCGATGGGAAACTTCGAAGTCAAGTGTTGATACGGATGGAATGTTTGGTGGTTAGGGGTCAGGTTGGAAGGCAACGCCAAATAGGAACGAGCACAATAAGTTGGAAAGCATTTAGTCCTGGTGGCATGGGTCATTTTGTTGGAATAAGTGGATTGTGAACCAAGCATCAAAGAAGGGCTCGAATGTAACGCCCCTACTTTTCTATGACTAAACTCTTAGGGACATTACTACACATGCATGCATTTATAGGCCAAGAGATAAAAGATCTTAAAAGAAAACCTCCAACTGAAATAATTTGTCTTTAGGGATCCCAAATAAAACATTCAAAACAGATAAAAGGAGCAGTTTAGCATGGCCTGTTTAAAATCTGTAAAGTAAATTTAAACCTCCAAAAACATAAAGGACAACATCAGTTATAAAAGAAATATGCGGAAAAACATGTCTAATCCCATGGTCCTAGCAACGCGCCTCCGTCACTCGCCCCGCACGCCCTTAGCCTTACGAAAAACATTTTGAAAAGAAAGGGTGAGTATTGTAAAGACAATACCCAGTAAGTGACCTCGCTCACGAGGTTTGGGATATGCATACCATACAATCATGACTTTAAACTTGTTCGAAATGTACATATACGGGACCTAAAACTTTCTCATATTGTCAGTCTTTAATCCATGACTTCCTTTTTATTGGTGTGGCCGATTGGTCATCCTGAGTCATTTCATTTTGAGTCCTCACGGACCACTGTAATAATTTGAGTCCCTCATGCACCCTGTAATAATTTGAGTCCCTCATGGACTTCTGTAATTTGACCCTTAGGGTCTCTATTGCATGTTTGACCATGCACATAATGCTCTCGTGGAGACCAATGTCCACACTTTTCATTAATTCATTTCATGACATACATAACATGCATGAGGTCCCATCATTCATCATAACTATAGTGTACATGCCACAACCATTATCATTAATATGCAAATCATGACTTTTCACATCGGATCGGGCGTAATACTCGCGTACAAAATCATGCAATATTCTTATAGATAATCTTGTCACTATCCACACATGAAATCTTTGGAATATCCTACATATAAAATACAAAGACATTCTCGCATAAAATACTAGATTATTCTCGCATAAAATATTGAGATATCTTCTCATAGAATATCAAAATATTTTCGCATAAAATCTAAAGGATATTCTCGTATAAAAACATTAAATCCTTTTAAGTAAAATATCGTACTAATTTCACATAAAATATTGAGGTTCATTTTCTTTAATCCCATTTAAAAGATTCGGCACAAGGTCCCTTACCTTAGCTCGAAACTCCTAACATTCCGTTCCTAACTCAAGGTTTCGCTTGGTCGTGCTCGATCGTCGAATCCCCTAAATCACATTCATCAATTCTTTAATTAACTTACATAATTAGAAACTTATTTTGAATCCAATCATAGTTAGGCTAAATTACCCCGGATGGACGCCTAAAACGAACTCGGAAGAAACGAGGCGACAGGCGATTGGCGAGCGGGAAGCGCGCGGCGGTGGCGAGCACGGCGCGTGGCGTGGAGGCAGGGAGGCGGCGCGTCGTTGCGCCTTTCGGAGCGTGGGAGCCAGATCTGCAAAGCTCGTGAGTCGATCTATTCATAACCGATCTCTTCTCTCTGAAAACCAATCAAAAACAACCCAAAAAGCTCGAACCAAACCGTGGGCCGGCGACTGTGACTAGCTGCGGCGTCGACGTCCGACGGTTCAGACCCACACGAAAAAGACGACCCAGCAGCTTCAACCTCGTTCTCGGCTCGGCGACAAGGTGACTCGAGTGGCTTGGCGTGCCCAGCTCTTCGACGGCAACCGTGAGCGATCGTTCCGATCGGTGGCGGCGTGTGTCCGTGGATGCGAGGTCGAGGTTGTTGGCGGCGATTGGCGCGACTGTGGATGAACAGGATGGCGGCGTGGCTTCGTGCGGCTCGCGAATGAACGACCGATCGGCCGATTCACCAGCGGCGCGCGACGTGGAAGGCTAGCCGGCGCAAGGACGTGGAGCTTGAATCCTCGCCGGCGGCTGCACAATGGTTTCTCCCATGGAGGCTGGCGGTGGTCTCGAAAACAGAGGTGAGGAAGATGGAGAAGATTTCTTGAGGGTTGTGCAATAATAAGACAAAAAAGGGGGGATGGAAGCCCTACTTCTCTTTTTTTATTTAATTACAGGAATGCCCCTCTTTTATCCCCTAACTACAAAAGTGCCCCAAAGCTTATTTAAGACCTTAATTCATCTAATTCTCTTTAACTTGTACAAGCATTTTAAATTCATTTAATTATTTTAAAGGTCCAACTTAAATAATTTTCATTGAATTAAACTTAAGGCACAAGAGCTATTGAGAAAGTTCCGGGGCGTTACAATCTTCCCTCCTTAAGAACTTTCGTCCTCGAAAGTTTCCAATCTTGTACTAAAACCGGGATAGCCCTCTCGCACCTTCTCCACTCGGTTACGATGAGTCTTCGACCCTTGTGCAAGAATTAGCACTAGCTGCTCCTCAAGTATCACACCTTAGCGTGAACTTATTACCCAACGGTCTCATAACTTTGACTTGAGCTCAATCTCTTCACAGGAATTCTCCTACTATAGCCTACGTAACTGATGCCCTTGACTCGGATTCTAAATTTGGAAGGTTCCAGATTCAAATTTCAAGATAACTCGGGATATTTAGCTCGTACTTTCTTCTCTAGTCCCTTAACTAAGCTATTCCGTATTGTGATCCTTGGGTGGAACGCTTTACTAAACCAATGTCTCTTTGGTTGATTCTCAAAACCCTCTTAATGCATACTGTACTGGTTACTAGCATTTATTTCGAGGTATGACTTAATCGTTCGTCCAATCATTGTTTCCATAAGTTTATCATCCTCCCAGGAGATGTGACTTCAATAAGGATGGAGTTAGTAACTTAATTCCACTGTTCAACACTCCCTACATTATTGGTTCTCGCTACCCCCAAAAACAATTTAGTACACGCCAGTCGACAATCTCACTCACGCACTTAACTAACTTTGAGCTTCTCTTTGAAATTAATAACTCGCTGCTCTAAGTTATGGTACGAGTAACTCAAACTTAGGTCTCCTTTGGTTGTCGTGACTCATGGAAAGTTTCATAAAACTTTATCAATTTTATTACAAAAATGCTCCAAAAAATTTCAGCAGCATAACGACATAACTACAACCATGCCAAAATTTTCTCTAACACCCGTTTGGTAGAAAATGCACTTCTAAAATCGGAAAACCAACCAATCATGCCTCCAAACTTCATTTCAGATTACTCAGGGTTCAGAAACACACAAAACACAGAAATGTTAAACAACCAATTATAAGTGAAACTGAATTTCTTTAATCGTAAACGATGATCCTCCAAAGACACAAAAGTCTAACAATCAGGCTGCGACAACAACCCTAAACTAACTTTAAAAGAATGTAATGAAATCCTCTTGACTTACCCTGCTTAAGAGCCTAAACAATTATAGGTTATCGCATTAAGTGACAAAATTTTCATTGTAAGTTCTAGGATTAGAACGAACCCTTTAAAGCAAGTTATTCAAGATATAACTCATACTCTATCTCTTTTAATCTTTCCTCAGTCTGTGGCACAACGGAACAGTCATTCATATCACTCCCCTTAATATAACTCAACTGCTAACCACCTCGATGTTAAGCGATCTCGCGAAAAGGAATTTAGTCTTTTAAAACTCATTCTCCCTTTATCCTTCACTCCCTTGAATATCCTGCTCAAGTAATCACTTGAATATAATGCAATTTTCTTAACACCAATAGGGTTGGATACCTTACAATGGCATCCGCTACATTTCTTAACTTCTCCGACTCTTTTGTCATGAAACCCTAACGTTCAAACCTTGAATACGAATGCTTTATTTAACACCTCTAGACTTTGAACTTTTCAAGAATTACAATATTCTTTTGCTAATGTTCTACTCATGAACTCGGTTGTTTAAGGTTTCTTGAAAGACTTTCGCCCAGTGGTGTCTACCCTTTCCTTCCTTTGTCCAAACTACTCTTTTTTTTTTTTTTTTTTTTTACAGCAAGTGAGTCTTATCTTGACAAAGATTCCTTTAAGCCTTACATCCCGAACTCGGACATTCCTTTCTAATATCACTCACCGAGGTCACATACTGTCTCTTTTCTTAGCTTGACAAATTTCCTTATGCTCATCTTTTGAAATCTACTTGAGCACTTAACTCCTTAGTGCCCTTTCGACTACTTCCATATCTCAGGACTTACTCTTCCCTCCTTATGCCTAAAGCAATCCTTCCGAATTGTCATTTCTGCCCCTTCTTATGCTTGGTTTAACTAGAACGTCTCCGACAACTTTATCCCAACAATGATTTACCTTTTTCTTGAGCACTAAATCCATCAAGCCTATAGACATTAGGGGCATTTAAGTAAAGTCTCTACAATCTTCATGATGTTCGTAGAGTGATTTGGAAGTTGTCTCGGAATATCTAATCCCTGGTTCATGACAGGCGCTAACTTGTCTTCCAAAATCATCTTAAGGAACACTATGTGTCCTTGTACTGGTGGAATAGGTCGTTCATCCACGGACGAAGAGATTTATTCTTAGCAACCACTTTCTTCCACTTCTCATCTCCCATGCACAAGCGTAAGAATACACCTTTCTCCTTTACGCAACCCCCTATTACTCCTTATGGCGAATAAACTACTATCAACTCTTACATGGAAGGTCATGCACCTATGACTTGAGTTCTTTCACTTTCTTTGGAGCATTCGGTAAGGAGTATTAGAAATCTTCATTACGCTCTACTTTTAATTCCATAATTAAGTCTGTCTCTTGTGTTAGGGGTAACTTTAAAAGATAGAACCTTTCTTATCTAACACTAACGCATTGTTCCTCGTGCTTACTATCCTTAAACTTGGCCTTCTTCTTTTAGTAAGATTAAGAACTTTCTCAACTATTTGTACTCGTTTGGTTATAAAGTCAAATTCACTAAAACTTCTCTTAAGAAGCCATCAACCTAGCCTTTACTAAAGGAACCTTATAGTTTCATGTTTCTAATGGTCGTTCGACCACTACCACTATACACTTTACTAATTGAAAGAAGTTCCTCAGCTTGACTGCTATATAGCGAAGAAGAGACTCAAAGCACTCCCCTCTATTAACTGAATCCTCTCTCCTTAACCCTCTGATTGGGGAAAAGGAAACTTTGCTACATAAGGGTTCAAGGGTAACATCACCTGTTATCTCTTTCAAGTTGTACGCATACATTTAGCCCAATGGTAGAAATTTGTGGCAAGGTTCTTATACACATTCCACAAGCTTGAATACACAAGTGACCATATGAAAGTCAATTCGTGCACAAGTTTCTGGAGTCCCGACAATCAATTTTCCTGTGTTCTCAAACTAAAACTCCAACTCCTTACTTTTCTTCTTTATACTTGTCTTTATTAAGTCTATTTAGTTTATGGAATCGCTTTTGAAACTTCGTATCATGCCTATCTGTAGTGACACATTAATTGTGTATATCCCTGTGGCTTTCCTCTCAGAGCAATGGTCTAAATAAAAGCGAAGTGTTTCAAATATTTTGAAAGAATTAATTTTCATCTCAACAATAATGATCTATTTTTCCCTTTACATCTCGAGCCCATTTTTGAACACTTTTGCTCTCTTTACTTTTCAACTCCTTAAATACTATGGTTATGTATTCTTGAAGATGAAGGGACTTTATTCAGGAGTCAACATGGTCGAGAATTTTAAAGTGGTACGTTTACTAAATCTCATACCTTTCCATCCAATTGTTCTAGCATGAATGAATGAGACCACTAAGCTCTTACCGAACACATTCAAACTTTGAACTTCTCATGAGTAGTCTTAACTTTTATTATTGAAAGCTATACTTAAGTAATCTAGTTTCTTAGCAACCTTTAACACTCTAACCTCTTAAGTCTTACTCTTTACTCCCTTGGTCAAAGCGGACCTTTTAATAATTCTCAACACGTGTTTTATGGCTATAAGACTTCATTTTTAGCGTAAACATTCTTAACTAAAACATTTTCCTTTCTATCATCAATAGTAGGAATCACATGTGTTCTCTTTCCTTTTCTCGGCGTAAGATCACGTCAACGCTATGACGATATCTGCGTATAGATTCACATATAAGCATTTCATTTATGCATTTCCTTTTCATAGACATATAGTTTAGCTCATACATTCTCATTCTTTCTTAGTTTGGAAATTCATCAAACTTGATTTTTATATGAAAGTATCTTTACATAGAATACTAAATTTTCTTTTCATGAACAATAAAACTTTTAATTGAAGGCATACAGCGGTGGACCTAACGCGTTGTTCAACCATGGGAACTACTCAGTGCTTACTCTGTAAGCAAGTCTCTGAAACCCCTTAAACCTAGGGCTCTGATACCAACTATAACGCCCCTACTTTTCTATGACTAAACTCTTAGGGACATTACTACACATGCATGCATTTATAGGCCAAGAGATAAAAGATCTTAAAAGAAAACCTCCAACTGAAATAATTTGTCTTTAGGGATCCCAAATAAAACATTCAAAACAGATAAAAGGAGCAGTTTAGCATGGCCTGTTTAAAATCTGTAAAGTAAATTTAAACCTCCAAAAACATAAAGGACAACATCAGTTATAAAAGAAATATGCGGAAAAACATGTCTAATCCCATGGTCCTAGCAACGCGCCTCCGTCACTCGCCCTGCACGTCCTTAGCCTTACCTGAAAAACATTTTGAAAAGAAAGGGTGAGTATTGTAAAGACAATACCCAGTAAGTGACCTCGCTACCGAGGTTTGGGATATGCATACACATACAATCATGACTTTAAACTTGTTCGAAATGTACATATGCGGGACCTAAAACTTTCTCATATTGTCAGGTCTTTAATCCATGACTTCCTTTTTATTGGTGTGGCCGACTGGTCATCCTGAGTCATTTCATTTTGAGTCCCTCATGCACTGTAATAATTTGAGTCCTCACATGACCCTGTAATAATTTGAGTCCTCATGGACCACTGTAATTTGACCCTTAGGGTCTCTATTGCATGTTTGACCATGCACATAATGCTCTCAGGAGACCAATGTCCACACTTTTCATTAATTCATTTCATGACATACATAACATGCATGAGGTCCCATCATTCATCATAACTATAGTGTACATGCCACAACCATTATCATTAATATGCAAATCATGACTTTTCACATCAGATCGGGCGTAATACTCGTGTACAAAATCATGCAATATTCTTATAGATAATACTGTACTATCCACACATGAAATACTGGAATATCCTTACATAAAATACAAAGACATTCTCGCATAAAATACTAGATTATTCTCGCATAAAATATTGAGATATCTTCTCATAGAATATCAAAATATTTTCGCATAAAATCTCGGGATATTCTCGTATAAAAACATTAAATCCTTTTAAGTAAAATATCGTACTAATTTCACATAAAATATTGAGGTTCATTTTCTTTAATCCCATTTAAAAGATTCGGCACAAGGTCCCTTACCTTAGCTCGAAACTCCTAACATTCCGTTCCTAACTCAAGGTTTCGCTTGGTCGTGCTCGATCGTCGAATCCCCTAAATCACATTCATCAATTCTTTAATTAACTTACATAATTAGAAACTTATTTTGAATCCAATCATAGTTAGGCTAAATTACCCCAGATGGACGCCTAAAACGAACTCGGGAAACGAAACGGAGGCGATTGGCCAGAACGGGGAAGCGGCGGCGCGTGGCCGGAGCACGGCGGCGCGTGGAGGCAGGGAGGCGGCGCGTCGTTGCGCCTTTCGGAGCGTGGGAGCCAGATCTGCAAAGCTCGTGAGCCGATCTATTCAGAACCGATCTCTTCTCTCTGAAAACCAATCAAAAACAACCCAAAAAGCTCGAACCAAACCGTGGGCCGGCGACTGTGACTAGCTGCGGCGTCGACGTCCGACGGTTCAAACCCACACGAAAAAGACGACCCAGCAGCTTCAACCTCGTTCTCGGCTCGGCGACAAGGTGACTCGAGTGGCTTGGCGTGCCCAGCTCTTCGACGGCAACCAGTAGACGATCGTTCCCAGTCGGCTGGCGGTGTCTGGTGGATGCGAGGTCGAGGTTGTTGGCGGCGATTGGCGCGACTGTGGATGAACAGGATGGCGGCGTGGCTTCGTGCGGCTCGCGAATGGACGACCGATCGGCCGATTCACGGCCGCGCGCGCGACGTGGAAGGCTAGCCGCGCAAGGCGTGGAGCTTGATCTCTCGCCGGCACAGACAATGGTTTCTCCCATGGAGGTGGCGGTGGTCTCGAAAACAGAGGTGAGGAAGATGGAGAAGATTTCTTGAGGGTTGTGCAATAATAAGACAAAAAAGGGGGGATGGAAGCCCTACTTCTCTTTTTTTATTTAATTACAGGAATGCCCCTCTTTTATCCCCTAACTACAAAAGTGCCCCAAAGCTTATTTAAGACCTTAATTCATCTAATTCTCTTTAACTTGTACAAGCATTTTAAATTCATTTAATTATTTTAAAGGTCCAACTTAAATAATTTTCATTGAATTAAACTTAAGGCACAAGAGCTATTGAGAAAGTTCCGGGGCGTTACATCGAATGTGGGTGCTAGTAACGCTGCAAGATGGGGTCGGTAATATTATCTCAATTTGAGTGTGAGCTCTAGTTTTAGTAGTTGACTTTCTTAGGACACGAGGTACCAAACGATTGATTTTTTTTATTTTTTTTCCCAATTTAGCCTAAAACCCAAAAGTGCCCTCAAAATATTTTTTTTCCTTCCAAAATTACCCTTCCAAACTCTCTAAACTTCACTGTAGCCCAACAACCAAATTTTTCTTTCCAAAGTTTCAAAATTAGGCCCCAAAATAAGTCGGGTGTTACACATGGAGTTTGCACGAAGGTTGTAACTGGTCTCACAATACACGTTCTAGGGGAAGTCTCATCATTCTACCTGATTGTATCAATTCGAAATGGAGCATTGAGGATGTGGATAAAATCGACGATGATAGAGATGAAGAAACTGAGATGAATGTTAATTCAGTAACTGCAACCGATGTTGAGCAACCTACCAAAAAGAAGACTAAAAAGGTACATAACTTGTAACTTGTAATGTTGTTAAACTTGAAAAACTTTTATAAGTTTCAATGTTGATGCATATGACTTCCAGAACTTAAGTAGCATCGTTCTTGCAAGATGTTGTGAAAAAAGAGATTACATAAAAGAAAGTTGTCTCGAAGAAGGAAAAAATGGTCTCGTCAAAGAGACCTGTTTAAGACCAAATTTGAGGCAAAGAAGGTAATTTGGTATATACATAGGGTATATATCCCTCACTACTTCTGGGTATACTAATTTTTTTACTCACAATATATACACACACACACACACACACTCACGGACAACTCATTGTGAAATCTTATATGTTGTAAATGGTAATATAGATATGACTTGATAGTACTTACGGTTATCTACTGGTTTGATGCTCATTGTTTAATCATGTATATACAAACACTTTTATGCATGTAAATGGTAGTGTAAACATTACTTGATAGTTCTTACGATTATCAGCTTGTTTGATGTGAATATATAACTACCCTTTACGGATGTAATTACAAGTGATTAGATAAAAATTAATGGTTGGGATGACTCCATTACAAATGGATTGATTTATATTTGGGGACCTAACATAATTTTCAATAATTTCACTCGCTTTTATAGATGCTTGGACTGTAGTACATGTATATGCAAGTGGTATGCCCTATTATCTTCTTCGAGATATGATTGTTCTGTATTCGTTGAGAAACTTATGTACCAATTTTGTTGGTATAATTAAACAGAATGATCATTTGAATTTCTACAACGTTTGTATTTCCATCTAATATTTCAAAAAAAAAAATTAGAATTTTCTTCCTAGATATAGTCAAGTTTGTTAGCCATAATTGTAGACATTAGAAACACAAAATCTCTCATAAGGATATTTTCGTCACAATATTAAATTATGTTCTATTGAAAAATTGTTTTAGCTATTTTTAGGATATGAAAGTTGATTAGACATTTTTCAAGTCAGGTATCTAAGATTTAAACATTCCACTTATTCCCCCTTTAAACTAAGGAGTGAAATGACTTATTTGGTATGCAATGTATGAATTCTGTTTACATTTTTAAATTTACTAAATAAATGTATGCTTGGTAGATTTATTTCTGAAAATTGTTTTTTTTTTTATTATATGTAATTCCAAGTAATTAAAGAAGGATTGCTACTTGATTTTGATTGAATTCCTTATTTTTAAATTTTCTATTTTCAAATCACCAATCAAACACACTCTTAAATTTCTTAAATGTTTGCTACCCTTTGTTCTTCTTCATAATAATAATTACTGATTAGACTATTTAATAAATCAATTCCATTGTCATGGAGGGTTAAAATTAATGAACTTGATTTTATATAAGCGTTACAATCTTTAATACTTATTATCTTATTCTTTTTAACACATATATAAATTTTGATCTCTAATTTATTGATCTTCTTGAATTGATTTGTTAACTTTTGATCTTTTATTGGATTGGCTTAATGGCTTGTTCATCTTCTTAGATCAACTTTTGATTTATTGGTCTTCTTCGATTGACCTACAATAGCTGCTTGATCTCGTTGAAGAAAATTAAGAGTCTTGAAGTTATTTACACTCCAAGCATCAGCTTCAAATTGTCTTCAAAATTTTAAGATCTTCAAATAGATTTCAGTCTTCAAAGTCTTCGAATCTTCAAAGCGTCTTTGATCTTTAGAGAGCCTTTAATTTTGCAAAGAGATCTCAATCTTGTAGGAGTCTTAATTTTCCTGGAATGAAGATACTGAACTTCTTTTATTTATTGAATTTTAGTAGGTTTATGTAGGCTTGGCCTTAATTGACTTTGGATCCAATCCTTAGGTTTTTCCTTTACGACCCTTTTTATTAGGCTTGTATTATAGGTATAATTAAAATTCAAATAGTACAACTCGAAAAAATGGCTAAACCTATTATATTTAGGAGGAGTGGCTAAAATTATTTTTTTAATAAAACCTTCAAATGTTATTGTGATGAAAATACCCAACAGAGATTTACACTTTTAATCCACCTAAAAGAATGACTAAAAAAAGGAGTGCATTAAGGAAGAAAAACACATTAGATTAATTCCAATAATTAATGTATGAGATCAATTCAAATTAGTTTATGGTATAAATACTTACGAAGAAATCAACTCAAAAAAGAAATACAATAGACCAACTGAAATTGAAATTAATTGGCTATCTATGGCATTGAAGGACTAAACTATATATAGTTAATAATTATGAAAACTTTTTTTGAGATCAATACAGGTAACATATTACATACAGATACAGATATTTAGTTGCCGCAATTGAATTATCCCTATTGAACAGCATATGAACTTGAAAGAATAAAGCACCATTGAAGGATTTGAAGAAAGAATTAATCAAGGTATCATTCCATTGGTTGATGGGAAAACATCAAACTTATTTGGTAAAACGAATTATTCATCTAAAATCACTTTTCAATTTCTTCTTAAGTGCAAAATCACCTACCTAGAAGCTTTCAAAAATAGCTTTCCTAAAAATTTGTCATATTTCCCAACTAGAATTTTAATTTTTCAATTCTATCATTCTTATATTTTTTTTCTTTCACATTTATTTCATCCTATGTTAATAAAATTTTGATTGATCCAATTTTTTTTATAACAATTGTTTTTCGTACACTTTTATCAAATAACTTATATTAAATAAAATAACTTGTAATTAAAATAATATATCTATTTTGATCATTATTGGGGGTGTACAATAACTGATAACCCGAGCAACTCGGACTGTCTAACCCTACCAAGGGTTGGGTTGGGTTAGGTTTTTTTTCGGTTTGGATTGGGTTAGAAGTTTGGAGAACTGAAAAAGTTCGGGTCGATTCTTGGGTTTGGCTTTTTAAGCTCGGGTTGATTCAACCCAACTTAAAGTTTATATATTTTTTATTTTATTTTAATTACATATATACTTATAAATGAATTATTTGTCAATTTTTTATGTTTTTCTTCTAGACTTCTAACCTATGATGTTATAAACTTTAAAGTTTCGATATTTGAATTTTATGTGATTTAAGTTATTAATTAAAAAAAAGTATTTTAAAAAATAAAAAAGAAATTAACCCGACTACCCAATCCAACTCAACTCGAAAATATTGGGTTGAGTTACTCTCATGAATAGGGTTGGTTAGGTATTTTCGGATTGGTCCAAAAAACTCTCCCAACCCAACCCAACCCAACCCGGCTTATGTACACCCCTAATCATTATAGCTAAATCACGACGAGTTTTGTGTTGTTTTACTAAACGCTACAATCTAATTTTTCAAGTTTAATGTTAAAATTTACCAAACACTAATTTACTTCCTCTTATAGCTAATTTTTTTAAAAGTAAAATTGTCAACAATTATTTTAAAAACTACAACCATCTAAAAACTCAAAGTAAGCTCCAGTTAGGACGGATTTCGAGCATAGTCTCAAAGTCAAATTTTCACGATGAGCTTACTCATTTTCTATTGTTAAATCTTTAGATTGGATTCGAATAACTCCTTTTGTGAATTAAAGTTGGCTCACAAGTCATTTAGGTCAACTTTGGATTAGAATAACAATTGGCCCAATTATAATTCCACTCAAATGGGTTGTTGGAATAATCTTAAGAGACCTTTCCTTGCCCATATCTGAACTTTTCTTTCAAAATGTTTTAGAAAAATTAAATATTAAAAAAGGACTAAAAAATCAGGAAATTTTCCTTAAAATTTTAGTTTGGCTAGATTATAAAAAAATAACTTTTCCCTTATTTAAAAAATACATATATTCTTTCACAAATTGTAATATTATCCTTGACATTTCTTAAAAATTTCAAAACAATCTTTAGAGTAGAAAAACCCATAAAAATGTTGAACAAAAAGTCGATGTGACTGAATGTCGTTCTTTCAAACTTAATCCAAACAAGCATCCTAGTCATTGTCATGTTATTTTAGGTCATCATCATTTCAATTTTTCATCCAACATTTTAACGAATTTCTACTCCAAGAATAGTTTGAAAAATGTTTATGAAAAGTTAAGGGTAATATTGCAAGAGTTTAAAAAGAATATGAGTATTTTTAAATTAGGGAGCAAAATGCAAGCGTATTTTTTTTTATAATTTTGCCTAAAATTTTTACCTTAAAAGTAATGAAATCTAATTGAAAAGGAAATTATATAATTATTCAATAGAGCAAAATCAAAAGTAATCAAATCTTAAGGCATTGATTCAAGGTCTAATTTGATTGTTCAACTGGTTAAAGTATATACTTTCGACTAAAAATTTAAAGGTTCAAATCTCCCACCCCATGTATGGTGAAACTCAAGACATAGGTCTAATTTAATGAATCGTTATAAGCTAATCTAAAACTTGATTACACAATCTAACCTATCCTTCATATTAAGTATCGATTAAATATTTCAACTACTTGTATTTTGGGTTGTTTCTTTAATATATAAATTATTTTCTACTCAAAGTTGAGGTTAGACAAAGACAGGAAACTTGTTTATCTACTTGTGGGAAAGTTATCTAAATACCAAAAAAATTCATCTTTATTTATATTGTGATATGAAATGTTCTTATATATGCCCAAATGGGGTTTAATTTGAAGAAATCGAAAGTTTAAAGTCAAAATTAATACATTAAATCAAAAGTACAATGACAAAAAATATTATTTTTTAAATATTATAATTATAAAAAAAACATTAAATATTCATTCAACACACTACAATTCAATCCCATTTTCCAAACCAAACCAATAATTTCTTCATCCTATAAAAATCATTTCCCACACATGGACTAAAGACCACCATAAAATAAAATCAAAGGCAACAACTTCTTTTGCCAAACACTTTTTGGAATAATATAATTCCCTTTTCACAAGAAGCATACTTATTTGACTCTATAATGCACTCATCATCATTTGTTGACTCTTCTCTCTTCCTCTCTAAACTTTTTTCTTTATAAAATTTCTCTTTTTGAGCATGTGCCTACCTACAAGAAATTGGGGAATTGAAAGTGGACAATGCTTATCCAAAATTATCTCAAACCCCATAAAAATAATTTAAAAAAAAAAAACAAAAAATTGAAGCCCATAACTTCACCACTTGTTTTCATTTCAAACACAACTCTAAATAAACCTTTTTTTTTTTTCCTTTTTTTGTTCTTCATTTCAGTCCCTTTGACAGCAAATTGTTGAAGTCGGCTTCTCCACTCTGAAAACACAATAATTTTCAACTACAAGACAAGCAAAATCTCTCTTTACATCGATCGCTACACGTTAAATATCGATATCGATAGACATTATCTTGATGTTGATCAATATTTTGAAAAAGGATGATATAGAAGTCATGTGAATTTATAAATTCTTTTGAATTGGAACTAGAGATTTTAGAAATTATAAGTCTCTGTTTTTAGGGATAAAGTCGAACTTTTCGTTATAAAAATGGATAAATTTTTAGTTTTCAAGTCGTCAAAAGAAAAAAAATTATCTTTTTTTTTTCTTTAAATCTAATACAATTTTTTACTTTTCAATGACTATTATAAGTAAATTCATATGATCAGCATTTTTTATATTTTTACAATATTTTAAAAATATATTTTAAAATATATATTTTTTTAATTTTTTTTCTTTTTTTTAGTTCAATCACATATGGAAGTAGAAAATTTTGAATATCTAACATTTTGATTGATGACATATCCTAATCAATTGAGCTACATTCAAGTTAGTAATAAAAAAATCAATTAATAACTATAATTTACAATGTTGAGTGCTTGTAAGTGTGAAGACACTATCTCCACAAACTAACACGGGTCCTTTTAGGATGTTTTGTCTTCATTCACGAAAATTTTCAGGAGGTCACCCAACATAGGATTGGTTCAAGCCAAGCACACTTAACTTTAAAGTTCTTATGATTGAGCCACCGAAAAGAAAGTGCATCTTGTTGGTATAGATAGTAGCTACCAGTTCTTTTAGGTCTTTCTCATCCATACTTTCATATCCCTAGAATCCCTCTCATTCAGATGTGGTCCCGATTCATTCATATACCTTTCTTTATCTCGGATGTCACATTATTTCTCTCCATACAAATGGCCAAACACGTGTATATAATATGTGCCAAATATTTGGTTGGCTCAGGCACTTTACACCCTTTCCTTTCATATATAATTTTTCATTAGATTTTGTTTTATATATTTTTTTAATTAATAAAAATAGTAAAAAAAATAATACTTTTATGGACTCTTTCCTAATTTTGTCGGGTTGGTGTCATAATCTGAAGGAATATTTTCAATCGTAGTTAGTATACAGACTTTTTTTTTTTTAATGAATATTGCGGTTTCTAAAATTTATTATAAAAATATTGTATTTTTTAATATTAATATTGTAGATTTAATGGACTAGGATGGCAACCACATCGCCATCTTTTGTCCATTTTAAAAAAGATAGGATCAATCATCCATCTTCTTATTAACTATCGTTATAGTTGGCATATTACTCCATTAATCATTTTAAATCTTAAAGGTCTTGAATTCTAGCATTATGCAACGCAATTTGGTCTCTTAGATAGTCGTCTCTTCAAGAGACCTCATTGTCAATTAATTAAAACTACAATATGATTATAAATAGTTTAAAAAATACAATATTTTTATTAAAAAAAACTTTAAAATTTACAATATTAATAATAATTTTTTAAAAAAAAAATCCAGTTAGCACTACTCTATATTTTTTTTATATAAAATTGATTTAGTTTTTCTAAAGAAATAAATAACAATTAAAGTGTTGTTTGATAACCATAGTATTTAATTACTTTTTTTAGTTTTCAAAACTTTGCTTGTTTTTTAAAACACATCTTAGAAATAGATAAAAAAAACATGAAAAACCATAAGTAAAGTAGTATTTATAGGCTTAATTTTTAAAAACTAAAAATGAAAAATCAAATAGTTTTCATACAAAGTATAAGTGATCCAAAAAATAAGTAATTTTGTCATAGAAGTGTCTAGTTACTTTTAATAATTTTCATCCAATTAAACCTAAAAGTAAAATTTTTACATTTTCTTTAATATTTATATCTAACTAAGAATCATTATTATAATTTGATTAAACTATTTTTTGAGTACTGGATCTTTTGGCAATGATGGATGATTTTTAGTTGGGACGACTTAGTATTTTAATTTATTGATGACTTTGTTACCTAGTTACTTTATTTTTTTCAGTTACTTTATTTTTTTAAATTAATACCATGTTTTAGTCCTTTTATGCAACAAAAAGGAAATAATGGTCGAATATGAATGATGCATAAAGGGACACTATTTTTTGCATAATGGTGATATATATATTACTTATATTGTTTTTATTATGAATATCATTAAATTTAAATTATAAAGACCAACGATCACTTTCAACGATCTCCGATGGAAAATTCAAAAGGTAGGATTTCAAAGATTGCGTCCACATTGAGCTCACAAGGACAAGGCTTTTTGTCTTTCTCATTGACCTCAAATATATCTAATTATATTATTTAGGCTCCGAATAACCATTTATGCCTTGTTTGATAACCATTTTATTTTTTATTTTTTGTTTTTAATTTTTGAAAGTTAAGCTTATTTTCATCTAATTTCTGTACAATAGAGATCATTTACTTTAAGTAAGCATTTGAACTCTTAGCCAAATTCTAAAAACAAAGTCAAGTTTTTGAAAACTATTTTTTTAGTTTTCAAAAGTTAGCTTGGTTTTTTAATACATAGGTACAAAGTAGATAAGAAGACATATAAACTCCTTGGTAAAAGTAGTATTTTTAGGTTTAAATTTCAAAAACTAAAAAACAAAAACAAAATGGTTATCAAACGGGGCGTTAGTTTTTTGTGTTTAGTTTTTGAAAAGTAAGTCTAAAAGTATTAAATCTTCTAATGAATTTCTATGTTTTCTTATCTACTTATACGTACGTTTTTTAAAAACTAAGTAAAATTTAGAAAACTAAGCCCCTGTTTGATAACCATTTTGTTTTTTGTTTTTAGTTTTTGAAAGTTAAGCTTATTTTCACCTAATTTCTCTACAATAGGGATCATCCCCCTTAAGCAAGCATTTGAACTCTTAGCCAAATTCTAAAAACAAAGTCAAGTTTTTTACAACTATTTTTTTTAGTTTTAAAAAATTAGCTTAGTTTTTGAAAACATAGCTACAAAATAGATAAGAAAACATATAAACTCATTGGTAAAAACAGTATTTCTAGGCTTAAATTTCAAAAACTAAAAACCAAAAGCAAAATAGTTATCAAACCTAAAAAAATAGTTTTCAAAAACTAGTTTTTATTTTTAAAATTTGGCTAGAAACTTAGGTACTAGAAAGATGGAAATCTTGGTAGAGAAGATGAAGGAAAATTATGAAAAAAAACAAGCATAATTTTCAAAATCCAAAAATTAAATGGTTATCAAACTAGGTTTTAATTTTTCTAGGTGCATATTTTCTAATTTAATATATCAAAGGCCCTTTAATAATTTTCTGAGTTATATTTTTCCAAACCTATGATTATTTATTAATAATGTTCTACGCTATGGAATCTATTTTTAAAACCCTCTTCTCAGAAGAAATTAAATGTAAAATATAAAACCTATATTAAAAAAAAAATAAAAGTTTGGTTGACTGCAATTTAAAATTTTTGTTTGCCCTATTAATCTTTTTTTCTTAATTTTATAAGCGGTTTGAAGAGATATTTTATTTTATTTGTTATTTCATTTATTTTCTTCTGCGTATTAATTTAAATACATAACTCATTTGATTAAGTTCTACTTAAATAATGGTAAAAAATGAGTTTGGCTCAATCGTAATTGACATGTACTATCACTCCTTGATTCTTTGAATTTCAATTCTTCCATATTTATACTAAAAAAAAGTTGTACTTAAAATAGTAATTAATTATTAATTCTATGGTCAAAAAATTAATTATTATTAATTATAAGTGAAGTTTGATATTTATTTAGGAAACTTGCAAAACACTATATGAAACCATTGTAATTAAATTCTACTTTTTTTAGGCCTCATTTTGAATTTCAATTCTCCCATATTTATACTAAAAAACGTTGTACTTAAAATAGTAATTCATTATTAATTCTTTTGTCAAAAAATTAATTATTATTAATTATAAGTGAAGTTTGATATTTATTTAGGAAACTTGCAAAACACCATATGAAGCCATTGCAATTAAATTCTACTTTTTTTTTTTTTGCCTCATTTTGATAGTCATTTGATTTTTTTGTTTTCATTTTTTGAAAATTAAATTTATAAATATTACTTCTACCTATGAGTTTTCTTGTTTTGTTACCTACCTTTTATGTATGTTTTAAAAAAAACCAAGCAAGTTTTGAAAACTAAAAATATAGTTTTCAAAACGTTATTTTTTTCTTTTTTAATTTAACTATGAATTCAAACGTTTTCTTAAGAAATATGAAATTCATTGTAGAAAGATGATGAGAAAACAAGTATAATTTTCAATACCTAAAAATAAAAATATATATAGGTATTAAATGATGTTGGAGGAATTACAAATAACAAAGGAAAATAGAGAAACAAATTGAGAAGCAACTACGTAAACAATCAGGTTGAGGCACAACTATCTCGCTCTCTTTAAGGAGATTCAAGCCCTCTGCGGTGTATATTTATTTATCAACCACCAGTGCAACAGTCTTCTCTGACCTGTCCCCTCTAGGATATAACAACCCAACTGAAACGTTGTGTAGCTCAAACCACTTTGCACTAAGAGGTTGAGCTCAAAGCTCCACAACAAAGAACACCCTTCTTTTGGTCAATTTTCTCTTAAAAGAGCAAAGTAGAGAATATGAAAATTAGAGAGAAAGAACTTGAAGTGTTGGTATGTTTGAAAGAGTGGTAAGAGAGGTATTTATATGAAAATTTTAGATCTAAGAATTAATTACAAAAACTCAAGTAATTAAAAGTAAAATTTAACATCTTACCAATACGTTTTCTTTTTTAAAGAAATGAAAACTCTCTCAAATTAAAAACAAAAGACAAACTCGTATAATAAATATTAAAATGTTACAACATTCCCCCACTAATTTTAATATTTAAAATAATCAAAATCAATTGACCAAAAGAAAGATAATTATGCATGATAAAGGTGTGACTCTACATTGAACTTTTACTAGTGAAATAATAATATCTACTTCACCGTTAGTAGTTGTCTTTGACTTGAACTCTAACACTTGAGGGAAAATAGAGTAATTATTATCCACACATAATTATCGAGATGTTGATATAAGCTTTATTGGTTAGCACATTATGGCCTTATGTTGATCCCAGAATTTCATGAGTGTATTTGAGAATAAACCCCATATCCTCATAGAGAGCGACCTCACTCTCACACCCATTGTTGGGATTTATGCCCTAAACTTGTGTAATTTTAATCAAATAAATAAAGAGTTATTTGTTTTGATAAAATTTTATTCTTGTTTTATAAATCCAATAAACTAAGCTCCAAGATTATAATATATCTTGAACATCAGTATAGTAGACACTATTTGGATTGTGTTCAAGAATATAACCTAAATGGTCTATGGTATAAGAATAAGGTTGGAAACCTGATTCTGGTAACACCATGGATGCGACCCACTTTGTAATTAGTACAAATGAGGTAATCCAACTCATTCATGTAGTTGACATGCGAGTGGAGGCATCCCTGTATGAAGAGTTCATACAAGACTGCATCGCAAATTATTAGTCTAACCGATTGTAACATCATAATGAGGATAAGACTCGATAATTTATAGATGGTCATTAGTGACTCGACCTGAATCCTGAGTAAGTTGAGAACTCCTGCTTATAAAGGTTTGTCCTTAGACTAGTATGGGTGAGAGTGGCCTGTAGCCGACTTGTTGGGATTTGTGCCCTAAAACTCGTAGTTTTATGTTCTAATTAATGTTATAAAGTGTTATTATTTCAATAAAGTGTTATTGTTCATTATCTACGAGTTTGCCTTTATTTAAACCCTAAATCCAATAAACTGAACATCCAAGGCTGTTAAATGAATCTTTAACTGAATGTAATGTACATAAAAAGGATCTCGGTTCGAGATACAACCTAAAAGGTCTATAGTTAGGAGATAAGGTTTGGGTACCTTGCCCTGGTTAAACTATGGATGTGGCCCACTTTGTATTTGATACAAACACAGTGATCCTAACGTGTTCGTGTAGATGACATGTGAGTAGGGATATCCTATGTAATAAGATTACATAAGACCGGGCCACGAAATAGTAATCTCTAGTTGTAACTCCATTGACTAGTTAGGTTTCTATTTCACTAGGATGACCTAGGCAACTTGATCTCAATCCACGAAAGCGAGTTACGAACTCTCTGTTCACGAGGGATTGTCCTTTGACTAGTATGGGTGAGAGTGGCCAGATTCGCCGACTCAATATGCCTACCTTCTTGGGGACAAGACCGAGTGAGCGGCTGGGAACTTAACTTAGCAAGATGGAATTCACTCCTTCCCGCCTACTAGGGTAAGTACAGGAATGTTCCCTTAAGTGGTGTCTCCGGGACTTGAACAAAGGGCCCGACCCTCTCATTGACCCGAGAGGGACTCTATTTGTTGGTAGGACCACGAACAAATTGTTCATTAGAGGAGCACTGGTACTTAAGGCACAAGATGTAACCCAGGGGTAAAATGGTAATGTGACCCAGCTGGTGTTACGAACATTCGTGAAGGACTGACTTGCTGGTATTGGTCAAAATCTGTGGACACAGAAATATATCTGCTGTGAGAAGAGTGCAGCTGTGGGACTTTAGTGGAGTGTTGTTCGCAGATTAACGAATGTTGATTGGGAGGTTAATGAGATTAACCGAGCAATCTTGTATCGTTGGAGCTTTCGATCCAGAGGTCCATTAGGTCCACCTTCTAGCTCGTAAAGGGTTCTTAGATCATTTGAATTTGAAATGTTCAAATTCATTAGGGAATATATTTAATGTACTTAGATACGATATAATATATAGTTTTGGAACTATATATTATAAATTTAATGTGAATATGATTCATATTAAATTATATGAGAGAATTGAATATTTGAAAGAGTTCAAATATTAAATTTAAATGTGAATGTGATTCATATTTGAAAACCATAGGTTAAAATTTAATGTGCATAAGATGTACATTAAAACTATAGGTTAAAGGGGTAATATGATTAAATGAGATTTAATCCAAATTAAATATATGATATTTAATTTGATTTATTTAAATATGATTTAAATTAATAACTAAATTTGATTTAATTATTATTATTTGATTATTATTATTATTTTAATAATAAAATAAGGGAACGTGTCATCCAGACACGTTCCCACTACCCCTCTCCTTCTCCCTATCAATAGTTTAACAGGGAGAAGGGGGTTGCTCATTTGATTATGAGGAATTGATCGATCAATTGTTTTTGCAGAAGTCAAAAATTCTCTCTCACTCTCATTATCCAAATTCCAATTGTTGGATTACCTTTCCACCAAGGTAGATCTAAGTAGAACTCAGAGACATAGGAGGTTTTCCTGTTGGTAGTGTCTTTCTTGGAGAAAAACAGAGAAGTTCTGTTGTATTGGAAGAAAGCTAGGAGCAAGGTGTTGCTGGAGAACTAGAAACTACCAAGGTAATTCTTCCTTCTTCTTTATTAGTTTAATTGTTAAACTTGTAGCATGTTTGCATGTAAAACATCCATGCCTAATTAGATTAGAGTTAATTATTTGCTTGTTCTGTATATTTGTCAATGTACTTGTTTTTTTGTTTCAATTAAAACAATCAAGCAATTTACGATCCAAAACTACGTTTTCGCTGCTCAAGGAGATAAGATCTCCATCAATTGGTATCAGAGCAATGCTTGATTTGTTTTGTTTTGAAACAACATTGCATTTATTTGGTGGGAAATGCATTGGGTTTGCTGTAAAACTTGTTTAGGAATTTTTTGGCCTTAGTTTACGTTGATTTTGATCAAATTGAATGTAAAGCCCCTGCGTTTTTGGACAAAAAGTGCATTATTGAGTCTGTAAATGAGTTACGAGTCGTTCGGGACCAATTTCAAGCAATTCGGTGGAGAATCGAAGGAGAAATTACAATTGGAAGCTGCTGTGTTCGTGGAAGAAAGTTGTCGCCGGAAGCGTTAGCTGCGTTGTAACGCCGCTCATCATCAGCAGTAACAACATCAAGAACGGCGTCGCAACGCCTGCGCTCCCTATCGACGCGGGCGCTCAAGGGGTCAGCGGCGTTGCAACGCTGCCCCTCAGCATTGCAACGCTACCCCGATAGCAGGCGCGCATAAGGACAAAGCGGGCGTTGCAACACTCCCATCAGCGTTGCAACGCCGTGGAGCATTCCAGCAGCTGCAGACCGGTTCGGCTGGTTCATTGGTTTTGGTTCGGTTCGAGCGGTTCAAGGCCGATTCAGGGTATTTTTGGACCGGTTTCATGAAATAAAATTAATGTAATTTTATTTTTGCACTTTAGGGGTCAAATTATTCTGGTTTTACAGCTTTATATCTTTATGAACGTCATTTAGATTTTTCCCACCTTAGGATAAGCATGTTCATGCATTTTGTTTATATAATTGTTATATGAATATGATCAATGCATGATTAATTTATTTTTCATGAGTAATTAATTGTAATTGTTATGATTAGATTATATGGAAAATAAATTGCATGAAGCATGAAATTACTTAGTTTAAAATAAATGTTATTTTGTTTAAGTAATTTTATAATTCAATTAGTTGAATTTCCTTTAATAATTCCAATTTGAATAATGATGGTTGGATTTATAATATAGTTTCTTTCATAGGTTAATTATTAAATTTATAAAAGTTATAAATTAAAGGGGTTTTAGAAACCATAACCTATAATAAAGAAATGCATGCAAACATAGGAACTTGGGTTAAAATTTAATTAGTTTTAAATCGTTTAAAATTAATTTAGACCTAAGTTTTAATTTCTAATGGGATTAGAAATTAGTCTTACATAGTATTTTAAATAATTTAAAATCTAGTAGGACGTTGGAACTTTGGTTATAAGGGAACTCTCTGGGGTGAAGTTCATCTAAGACCTGGGGTATTTAAGTCGGACTCAAGTAAGCTAACACCTTCTACCTGAGAACTGACCCGAAACCTGAGTTGAATTAACCTTAGTTCTATTTTATCTCTAGGTAATTAAAATGTTTATTCACCTAGACATAAGGTTTTAAGACCGAGTTATAATAGTTATAATAGGCATAGACTTAGATAGATTCTTTTAGCCAGAATCCGACTAAGTTAAACTTATACCGTAATCTTAGGAGCTTCAGTGGGAGAAAATGAGATGTTCACATCGAGTTTACTCTCACGTCCTCAAGAGTTCACACCGTGAGTTCCATGCTCGGCTACGTGGCGTCAATAGGGTGTCTCTCTACGGTATGTGTTTGCATGGTTTAATACCAAGGTGAATGAGGGAAGTATCCATAGTAAATGGGAGCAGGACGCGTGTCAACGTATCCTACGGTCTCCTTCATTAGGTTGCACCGTGAGATTTCTATAGTCCGCATGCTAGGTTGTCTTAGAACAGCCAAACCCTATGGAGGGCCTGACTATAGGGATCGGAACACCGCGAACTCCAGAAATGGATAGGGTCTCTTAGGTTATTTGCCAACAGTTGTCTTTCTTAATAGTAGCCTGTTGGTTCGGGCCTATTGGATCTGAAAATGGTAGGGTCACATTTACGGGATGAGTTAAGTTAGTTAACAAGTCCTTGACCAAACAAACGGTACCTAAGGACCATTGGGACATGAGATGTTCTGGTAGTGAGAATTGGCTGAGAAAGTCTCAGTTCAAGGGAGGAATGACTGACCGCCCGACGGATGCTTTTGTTCTAAACCCTTGAAGTATCGTTGCAAAATTAAAGGTTTAATTTAAACAGTGGGTTTAGTTTAAACACTAGGGTTCTTTAATAATTTTGCTAAATTTGATTTGTTTTTTACAATGGGTTAAAAGGCATAATTAATTAGAATTATTTTAGATTTTCAACATGTCGTCAAATAGCCTTACTTAAAAGAGATTGTTTAACTGGTGAAAATTTTACTACGTGGAAGTCCAACTTGAATACGATTCTCGTTGTTGACGACCTGCGGTTTGTACTATCTGAGGAATGGCCTCAGGTCCCTGCTCGTAACGCTCCTCAATTTGTTAAGGAGGGGTATGACCGCTGGATCAAGGTCAATGATAAGGCCAAGGTCTACATTTTGGCTAGTGTTTCTGAAATTCTGGCCAAAAAGCACGAGGGCGTGGTCTCAGCTCGTGAGATCATGAGTTCTCTACAGGAAATGTTTGGACAACCGTCTGGACAAATTCTGCACGAATCCCTCAAATACGTTTATAACTCCCGTATGAAGGAGGGGTCATCGGTGAGAGAACACGTTCTTGATCTGATGGTCCACTTCAACGTGGCTGGGATGAACGGAGCGGTCATTGACGAGCAAAGTCAGGTATCGTTCATCTTGTAATCTCTTCCGAAGAGTTTCCTGCAATTCCGCAGCAATGCGGTGATGAACAAGATAGAGTATAACCTGACTACTCTCCTTAATGAACAACAAACTTTTCAGTCTCTTATGAAGAATAAAGGGCGGTGATGGAGAGGCAAATCTGTTTGCCCATTCCGTAAGGTTCCGTAAGGTTCATCCTCGGGGACTAAGTCTCAGTAGCTCATCTTCCGGGCTTAAGAAGACCCAAAAGAAGAAAATAGGAGGAAAGGGAAGGTACTGCTTTGCACGACAAAGGCAAGGGAAAAGTCAAGGTTGCAGATAAAGGAAAATGTTTCCCTTCGCAACGTGGATGGGCCTTTGGAAGCAAAGCGCCCAAAATACCTTCACGAGCTCAAAGAGAAGAAAGGTAAATTAGATTTACTTGTTCTTGAAACTTGTTTAGTGGAAAATGATGATTTTACCTGGATACTAGATTCAGGAGCCACTGATCATGTTTGCTCTTCATTTTAGGAAACTAGTTTCTTCAAGGAGCTCGAAGAGGGTGAGATGACGCTCAAGGTCGGAACGGGAGACATCGTTTTCACTGCGCAAGATGGGAGATGCCAAGCTATTTTTCGGAGATAGATTTCTTTTATTAAAAAATCTGTATATAGTTCCTAAGCTTAAAAGGAACTTAATTTCTATCTCTTGTTTAATAGAACTTGGTTATTGTATTTCTTTTTCAATTAATGAAGCGTTCATTTTGAAAGAGGGTGTCAATATTTGTTCTGCTAAATTGAAAAATAGCTTGTACATACTGAAACCGAATAAAACCAAAGAAATTTTAAATCATGAGATGTTTAAAAATGCTAGTACTCAAAATAAAAGGCAAAGAATTTCTCCAAATAATAATACCTATTTATGGCATCTTAGACTTGGTCATATTAATCTCAACCGGATTGAGAGGCGATTGTGGCGACCACACAACTACTGTGTACTAGTTGTTTATTTTATTTAACGCTCACAACTTTGTGTATGTGGGTCTAGTTGGAATAGTGAATTTCATCAAGCTCGGTGTTAATGAGTCGTAGATTTTATTAGTTTAAAGTGAAACATTCTCCATTAGACAACTAATTATAAAATTAAAAGGGAGGGGAAGAGTCAATGGCATTTTAGTTATTAGGGTAAATGAGGGTTTGTGGTAACATTTAAAATTTGACCTAAACCCTAGCCCCTTAGTCTCCTTAGTATTTAATCATAAGAAAACCCTAACCCTAAAAATCATATACACTTCCATCTTCTCCTTCTCCCTATATTTTTGCCCTAACCTAAACCCTAGACACCTTGTGCTGCTGCTCTACCGCCGACTAAGCCCTAGACGCTGCCTTCGCCGCCGGTGATTCACGAACAGAGACTCCAACCGCACGTCTGCCTCTTCAGCCCCTCGCGCCGGCGAAAACCCACGAGCCCAGACGTCCGAGAGCTTCCATTCGCAGCCACGTCCAACCGAGAGCCACGCACGTCCGCTGAGAGTGAGACGTTCGATCGCGAGCAGCAGCCCTTGAAGCCGCTCGTCCGATCGCGAACGCCTGCAGTCCACGCCGGAGACCGCGCGAAATTCCAGCTACTCGCGTTGAAACCTCAGCCGCCGCCGCTCGTGAACTCCTCGCCAGCACGATTCACGTCTGCAAAGACCGATATCCTCCAATGAAGTACAATCGCCGTTCGCAAAAGCGCCGCCCACGCTCGCTGCAGACCGGTATCTTCCAGCGAGCCACGCCCGTGTCGATTCTACGCGAATCCGATCAGCGGTCGTGGTTCGTTGTTACGCTGCAATCAGGAAGTAATCGAGGCCAAAGTTGTGGATTAGGTGAGCCACGCGAAACCCTCTTCGATTTTGGAATATAGGATTATTTGGATCTGATTCGCATGAATTTATTCGCATGAAAATGTTGTAGGAACGAATTGAATTTTAGGATCAAGATTCCCAAGCTTTGGAGCAACCGAATCTACGTTCGGATTATTATTCGGAGTCGAGGTAATTGGTGTAAAGTGAGAATTATAGACGCTTTCGTACTTAGATTCTTTATATTGAATGAACTGTGTAGTAGGATAACGAATAGAAGGATTCTTGATTGACAGGTTATTTGAAAAGGACCGTTAAGTTAAGAATTAGAAGGAAAGAGTGAGATCAAAGCTCGAGGTAAGGGACCTTGTGCCGAATCTTTTTTTTAAAGGGGATTAAAGAAAACGAATTTCAATATTTTATGTGAAATTAGTACGACATTTTACTTAAAAGGATTTAATGATTTTTACACAAGAATATCCCGAGATTTTATGTGAAAATACTTTGATATTCTATGTGAAGATATCTCAATATTTTATGCGAGAATAATCTAGTATTTTATGCGAGAATGTCTTTGTATTGTACGTAAGGATATTCCAGTATTTCATGTGAGGATAGTACAGTATTATCTATGAGAATATTGCATGATTTTATACGCGAGTATTACACCCTATCTGATGTGAAAAGTCATGATTTGCATATTAATGATAATGTTTGTGGCATGTACACTATAGTTATGATGAATGATGGGACCTCATGCATGTTATGTATGTCATGAAATGAATTGATGAAAAGTGTGGACATTGGTCTCCTGAGAGCATTATGTGCATGGTCAAACATGCAATAGAGACCCTATGGGTCAAATTACAGGGTCCGTGAGGACTCAAATTATTACAGTGGGTGCTGTGAGGACTCAAACCATCAGGGTCCGTGAGAGGACTCAAAATGAAATGACTCGAGGATGACCCAATGGGCCACATAAATAAAAAGAAGTCATGGATTAAAGACTGACAATATGAGAAAGTTTTAGGTCCCGTGATATGTACATTTCGAACAAGTTTAAAAGTCATGATTGTATGTGTATGCAATCCCAAACCTCTGTGAAGCGAGGTCACTTATCGGGTATTGTTTTGCAATACTCACCCTTTCTTTTAAAAATGTTTTTCGTAAGGGTAAGGCCAAGGACGTGCGAGGTATGAGTGACGGAGCGCGTTACATTAGAACCATGGGAATAGACATGTTTTCGCACATTTCTTTTATAATCGATGTTGTCTCTTTATGTTTTTGGAATTTAAATTTGCTTACAGATTTTTAATAGGCCATGTTAAACTGCTCCTTTTATCTGTTTTAAATATTTTATTTGGGATCCCTAAAGACAAATTATGTTTAGTTGGAGGTTTTTTTTTTAAGATCTTTTTATCTCTTGGCCTATAAATGCATGCATGTGTAGTAATGTCCCTAAGAGTTTAGTTATAGAAAAGTAGGGGCGTTACAGTTGGTATCAGAGCCCTAGGTTTAAGTGGTTTCAGTAGACTTGCTTACTGAGTAAGCATAGAGTAGTTCCCATGGTTGAACAACGCGTTCCGGTCACCGCCAGGTACGTTCTGGTATTTTATTAATTAAGTAAATGATTATGAGGTGATTATGTTTTATGCATATACATGAACTTAAAACCCTAAGGGGTGATCCTATCTTGTAGTTAGAAAGTAATGAAACTGAGTTAGAAACTCTCTGTATTGTAGTACCAGACAAAATGCCACCTAGAGGTCGAGGAGAGGTAGGGGACGTGGTAGGGCCTCGGAGGCAAGAGAAAACGTTGACACCCAACCGGAATTACCGTTGGAGCAGGGAAGAGGTTGCTCCACCCGCACGGCACCTTCCCCAGACCCACTGCCGCCGGGAGAATGCACTGCATCGCTCCGTTGGCGGATCAAGGGAACACTAACGTTATGACTATGATGGTAGAGGCTATGCAGACTCTGAAGTGCGAGCTCTGATAGCCACTCACCGCCCAAGCAAATCGGACGAACGATGCAACTCGAGTCTCGATATCCGAAGGACTTCGAGGAAATATGATCCCGCATCGTTTGATGGGTCTTCCGGTGACCCCACCGTGGTCGAGTTATGGCCGTCCTCCATTGAGACCATCTTCGATTGATGAACCGCCGAGGACCGAGGGTGTCTGTGCTACCTTTATCTTTGAGGATGACGCGTATTTATGGTGGGGAGTCCGCCCAGGAACCATTGTCGCCAGCCGAGAAACGATTACGGAATATGTTTAAGGAAGCATTCGGCGAAATTTTACCCAGTGCGGCTCGTTCACGAGAAACAAGGTAATTCTTACAACTTAGCCGAAGCAGGAGGGCGTGGAGGTATATGAGAGAGAATTCACCCGCTTGTCACGCTTTGCCCCGAACCGGTTGACACAGAGGCAAAGAAAGCAGAGCGCCGTTATGGGACTGGATGAGAATGTTCGAGGCTTCATCCAAGCACTAGCACCTCCCGATTATGCCTCCGCAGTGAGAGAGTGGCGGAATTGATTTGGGTGCAGCGCAGATCGCATGTGCAAGTAGTGGTTAACCCGGGCACCCATGGCAAATCATAAGAGGAAGTGGGACCGGCCAAATTCAAGCTCACAAACGGCGTCGTCCCAGACACGCGTGATAGACCGGGGACATTTTCGTGCGAGTGTTCAAAGTCGAAACCACAGTCAACGGGACGGGAAATAACGGTGGAGATAAGCCACAATGCAAAGAAGCGTGGTAAGCGGCATTGGGGTAAGTGTTTGGCCCGATCCGAGAGTGCTTCAGATGTGGGAAAGAAGGGCACAGAGCTAATAGCCGCCGAGTCAAGCCAAGACTAGCCAACCTCAAAGTTATCAATAGTGGGACTCTTTGTGAAGCTCGTTATACATCAAGGAAGAGCTTATGCAAGCACCAAGAAAACATCTATGGCTCGAGACTCGGTGGTTGCGGTGTACACTTCCATTACTTGGGCACCTTGCCTTTGTATTATTTGATTCTCGCTCTACACATTCTTTTATTTACGCATCCTTCGTAAGTCAAGTCGTGAGTTAGAATTAGAAACGATTCTGATGATGCTTTGTCTGTTTCCACTCCTCGCGAGGATAAATTTATTAGCCACTATGAAAGTCAAGGATGGTAGTGTGACCATCGCGCACCATGAGTTAGCAAATGAACCTAGTAGTCTTAGACATGTTTGACTTTGATGTGATATTGGGCATGGGGTGGTTAGCGCAGAGAACCATGCTTGCATTGATTGTTTCGGGAAGGAGGTAGTGTTCACTCCTCCGACCAAACCCGGCTGAGTTCAGAGGCACGATAGCGGGAAGTAGGCCTAAGGTAATTCATCGCCCTTAAGGCCGTGAAGTTATTACATCGGGAGCTTGGGCGCCTTAGCTTGCATATTAGATGCAAGGTGTATGGAGATTTCCGTGTCGCCGGTATCAGTGGTAAATGAATTTCAGACGTTTTCCCGAGGACCTTTCCTGAATACCTCCGGTCGAGAGAGGTAGATTTTAACATCGGATTGGAATTAGGGACGACCCGATATCCAAGGCACCGCATGTAATGGCACCGCAGAGTTGAAAGAACTCGAAACTACGATTTGCAGGACTTCATGGACAAGGGTTTATACGCCCAAGCGTTTCGCCTTGGGAGCCCCCTGTGTTGTTCGTGAAAAGAAAGAGCGGATCCATGCGCCGTGCATAGATTCTGAGGAGTTGAATAAAGTTACGATCAAGAATAAATACCCTCTTCCCGAATAGATGATTTGTTCGATCGATTTGCAGGAGGAGCAATGGTGTTCTCCAAGATTGATCCGAGATCAAAGCTACCATCGATTGAGAATCGGTGAAGAGGATATTCCTAAAAGCAAAGATTGAGATCACGTTATGGGCATTACGAGTTCACGCAGTGATGCCGTTTGGTTTGACCAACGCCCCGCCGCTTTCATGGACTTGATGAACCGTCTATTCAAAGAGTTTCTAGATACGTTCGTGATTGTGTTTATCGACGATATAACCGATATACTGTGTGTGATGAAGAGCATGAAATGCACCGAGAAAAGTTTTACTCACGCCGAGAGAGAATAAGTTATATGCAAAATTTTCCAAGTGTGAATTCCGCTCGCATGGTATCTTTCTTAGGGCATGTGGTGTCCGAAGTCGAGTCTCTGTTGACCCAAAGAAAAGTGGAGGCCGTCACACACGGTGGCCTCGTCCGACCACCGCTTCTGCAGGTACGTAGTTTTTCGGGTCTTGCGGGGATACTATAGGCGTTTCGTGCGCGAATTTTGCCAAGATAGCCATGCCCATGACTCAACCGACGCGCGCAAGGGAAACTCATTTGTTTGGGATGATGCTTGCAGGCGAGTTTCAGAACTCAAGTATGATTAGTGTCACCGATTCTTACAAATTCCGAGAGGAACAGGAGCTTTGTGGTTTACAAATGATGCTTCTAAGAAAGGTTTGGGTTGTGGTCCTAATGCAAAGACGGTAAAGTAATAGCCTATGCGTCCCGACAATTAAAGACGCATGAGAGGAATTATCCAACCCATGATTTGGAGCTAGCAAAGCAGTGGTCTTTGCATTAAAGATCCGGAGACACTACCTATATATGGCGAGAAAATTGATTTTTACAGATCATAAAAGTGCAAGTATCTGCATTCACCCGAAGGAATTGAACATGAGGCAACGCAGATGGTTGGAATTAGTGAAGGATTACGATATTGACATACAATACCACCCCGGTGAAGGCTAATGTAGTGGCCGATGCCCCCGCGAGAGAGAAGCCAGTTCATACTTCAAAGACGAAGATTCTTGACAGAGCAGCGAGTTACAGAGCGAGTTTGCACGAAGTGAAATCGCAGACTAGTAGGAAAGACCACGGCTCGATTAGCTCGATTAACGGTGCAACCAACTTTGAGACAACGTATCATTGAGGCTCAACAGGTGGACCTCGGTTAGTAGAAAAGCGCATGCGGTAACTACAGTGAGTTGGCGCGAGCTTTCCTATCCACAGATGGAGGATTACTATTCCAGGACAATTATGTGTGCGACGACGATGACAAACCGAAAAATCGAAATCTTGAGCGAAGCCCACAACTCACCATTTTCTATGCATCCGGCAGTACCAAGATGTATCGAGATCTCAAAAGATCATTTTGGTGGCGTAACATGAAGCGCGACGTAGCGAGTTTGTCGCAAGTGTTTGACTTGTCGCCAGTGAAGGCACCTAGGCGAGACCCAGGAATACCGCAACCTTTACATGTACCTCGGTGGAAATGGGAGGAGATCTCTATGGATTTCATAGTCGGATCGCCTAGAACCTTACGAGGTTACTCGGTAATTTGGGTCATAGTGGGACAGATTAACCAAGTCAAGACATTTCATACTGTGGAAACCCACCTATTCTACAGATAAGTGGGCAGCTTTACCGGAAGAGATAGTCCGTTTGCATGGGATTCCGGAAAGATTATTTGCACGAGGATCCACGTTTCACCTCCAACTTACGGAGGAGTTTACGTAAAGCGTTAGGTTCACGGTTGAACTTTTTAGTACGGCTTTTCACCTGAGGCGGATGGGCGCAGCGAGCGTTTAAACCGGATATTAGAAGATATGTTGCGAGCTTGCACCTTAGACTTCCCGGTAGTTGGGACACTCATTTGCATTTGATGGAGTTTGCTTACAATAATGATTATCGATCGACCATCGGAATGGCTCCATTTGAAGCTCTCTATGGGAACGTTGCGAAACTCCGCTCGGGAGGAGGTTGGTGAACGCCGATTATTGGGTCCAGAGTTAGTACAGTCACAAATAGTGCGATACAAAAGATTGGGGCGAATGCAGATCGCCCAAGACAGCAGAAAAAGAGTTATGCCGACACGAGACGCGAGGACCTAGAATTCGGTGTTGGGGACCACGTATTTCTTAAGGTGGCCCCAATGAAAGGAATTCTAAGGTTTGGCCAAAAGGGAAATTGAGTCGCGCTTCACGCCGGATCATTTGAGATTTTAGAGAGGGTTGGTGTAGTGGCCTCACTGACCGCACCGCCGCCTTCCCCGTCGCCAGATTCATAACGTGTTTCATGTCTCCATGTTGAGAAAATACGTTTCGCATCCGACTCACGTCATAGACTTGAACCATTACTGATTAGCAGAAGATCCGAGTTATGGCGGCGACACTGCATGCATTATTGCAAGAGATCGAAAGACCCTCCGTGAATCGTGAGATCAACTTAGTTAAAGTGTTATGGCAAAACCACCGCGGAAGAAGCTACCGGGAGCGAGAAGAGGAAGTACGAGCTAAGTACCCAGAATTATTCCAAGAATAGGAACTTTCGAGGACGAAAGTTCTTAAGGAGGGAAGATTGTGACGACCACAACTACAGGTACTAGTTGTTTATTTTATTTAACGTTCTGTCAACCTGTGTATGTGGGTCTAGTTGGAATAGTGAATTTCATCAAGCTCGGTGTTAATGAGTCGTAGATTTTATTAGTTTAAAGTGAAACATTCTCCATTAGACAACTAATTATAAATTAAAAGGGAGGAAGAGTCAATGGCATTTTAGTTATTAGGGTAAATGAGGGTTTGTGGTAACATTTAAAATTTGACCTAAACCCTAGCCCCTTAGTCTCCTTAGTATTTAATCATAAGAAAACCCTAACCCTAAAAATCATATACACTTCCATCTTCTCCTTCTCCTTATATTTTTGCCCTAACCTAAACCCTAGACACCTTCAGGCCTTTGCTCACCGCCGACTAAGCTCCAAGACACGCGCCTTGCCGCGCGGTGATTCACGAACAGAGACTCCAACCGCACGTCTGCCTCTTCAGCCCCTCGCGCCGGCGAAAACCCACGAGCCCAGACGTCCGAGAGCTTCCATTCGCAGCCATGTCCAGCCGAGAGCCACGCACGTCCGCTGAGAGTGAGACGTTCGATCGCGAGCAACAGCCCTTGAAGCCGCTCGTCCGATCGCAAACGCCTGCAGTCCACGCCAGAGACCGCGCGAAGCTCCAGCTACTCGCGTTGAAACCCCAGCCGCCGCCGCTCGTGAACTCCTCGCCAGCGCGATTCACGTCTGCAGCACCGATATCCTCCATCGAGTACAACCGCCGTTCGCAAGCGCCGTCCACGTCTGCAGCACCGGTATCTTCCGAAGAGTCACGCCCGTGTCGATTCGCGGAATCCGATCGATCGGCGCGTGGTTCGTTGTTACGCCGCAATCGTGAAGTGTCGAGGCCAAAGTTGTGGATTAGGTGAGCCACGCGAAACCCTCTTCGATTTTGGAATATAGGATTATTTGGATCTGATTCGCATGAAAATGTTGTAGGAACGAATTGAATTTTAGGATCAAGATTCCCAAGCTTTGGAGCAACCGAATCTACGTTCGGATTATTATTCGGAGTCGAGGTAATTGGTGTAAAGTGAGAATTATAGACGCTTTCGTACTTAGATTCTTTATATTGAATGAACTGTGTAGTAGGATAACGAATAGAAGGATTCTTGATTGTGAGTTATTTGGAAAGGGATAGTTAAGTTAAGAATTAGAAGGAAAGAGTGAGATCAAAGCTCGAGGTAAGGGACCTTGTGCGAATCTTTTTTTAAAGGGATTAAAGAAAACAAATTTCAATATTTTATGTGAAATTAGTACGACATTTTACTTAAAAGGATTTAATGATTTTTACACAAGAATATCCCGAGATTTTATGTGAAAATACTTTGATATTCTATGTGAAGATATCTCAATATTTTATGCGAGAATAATCTAGTATTTTATGCGAGAATGTCTTTTGTATTTTACGTAAGGATATTCCAAAGTATTTCATGTGAGGATAGTATGCGATTATTATCTATGAGAATATTGCATGATTTTATACGCGAGTATTACACACCTATCGATGTGAAAAGTCATGATTTGCATATTAATGATAATGTTTGTGGCATGTACACTATAGTTATGATGAATGATGGGACCTCATGCATGTTATGTATGTCATGAAATGAATTGATGAAAAGTGTGGACATTGGTCTCCCGAGAGCATTATGTGCATGGTCAAACATGCAATAGAGACCCTATGGGTCAAATTACAGTGAAGTGCATGAGGACTCAAATTATTACAGTGTCAGTGCATGAGGGACTCAAACCATCGTGGGTCCGTGAGGGGACTCAAAATGAAATGTCTCGGGATGACCAATCACACATAATTAAAAAAGAAGTCATGGATTAAAGACCTAACAATATGAGAAAGTTTTAGGTCCCGTGATATGTACATTTCGAACAAGTTTAAAAGTCATGATTGTATGTGTATATGATATCCCAAAACCTCGGTAGCGAGGTCACTTACTGGGTATTGTTTTGCAATACTCACCCTTTCTTTTAAAAATGTTTTTTGGTAAGGCCAAGGGCGTGCGGGCGAGTGACTGGGCGCGTTATTAGAACCATGGGAATAGACATGTTTTCCGCACATTTCTTTTATAAGCGATGTTGTCTCTTTATGTTTTTGGAATTTAAATTTGCTACACTGATTTTTAATAGGCCATGTTAAACTCATTTCTTTTATCTGCATTTTAAATGTTTTATTTGGGATCCCTAAAGACAAATTATGTTTAGTTGGAGGTTTTTTTTAAGATCTTTTTATCTCTTGGCCTATAAATGCATGCATGTGTAGTAATGTCCCTAAGAGTTTAGTTATAGAAAAGTAGGGGCGTTACAGAGACTCTCTAAGAATGGACTTCTAAACAAGTTAGAAGATGATTCTTTACCGCCTCATGAGTCTTGCTTGGAAGGTAAAATGACCAAGCGACCTTTTCTTTGGAAAAGGTTACAGGTCAGTAGAGCCCACAGAACTTGTGCGTTCGGATATTTATGGTCTAGTGAATGTCAAAGCTCGAGGAGGGTACGAATATTTCATCTCTTTCATAGATGATTATTCGAGGTATGGTTATCTTCATCTAATGCATCACAAGTCTGAGGCTCTTGAAAAGTTCAAAGAGTATAAGGCTGAAGTAGAGAATCCATTAGGGAAAACCATCAAAACACTTCGATCTGATCGAGGTGGAACTAGAAGAAAAGAGGGTTTTAATGACAGGCATTGCCCGTCATTAAAGGGTTTTGATGACGGGTGTGCGCTCGTCATCTATGTGAGTGTCATTGTATGTTACAATGATAGGCGAAAGTTTTAATGACGGGCATTGCCCGTCATTCGCGGCCAAATCATTGTAACATATAATAACAGATATATTTTAATGACGGGTAATGCCCGTCATTAAAGATCTTTGACCGTCATTAAAAGTGTCTATCATTATAGCCTATAATGACAGACACTTTTAATGACGGGCATTACCCGTGATTGTTTTGTTCGTAATTTAAGAAAAAAAAATTGTTGTTTGCCTCAATGGCTCTAACAAAAAATATTAATATTTCGCAAATTTTGTACAAAAAAATCTCAATACTAATATATTTTTACACAAGTAATCTTACCAACTTAACTTTAATTAATAAAATATAAAGTATGTATTAAAAGAAGTGTATTACATATCAGAAAATATATATAAAAACTACATTTACTTTACAAAGATAAGAAAAATTGCTAAACAAAATAAAGAACCCAACTTCTACTTCATGCTCTTCTTCCTCTTATCATCAACCGATTGATCTTCATGCCTGAAACTTTCCATATCGCAATAGCTACGATATTGACATAAAAATCAATTAAGATTGTCACCATTAACCTTAAATTGTAGAAGTTTGTAAATAGCAAAAATGTAAACTAGTTTTTAATTTTTTTTCCTCCTGGACTTTCAAATAAAATTAATTTGCAACAAAGTTCTTCCACAATCTAACCTTTTGGTACAATTCAGTAACAAAAGACTAAAGAACAGTGATCATGAATCTTTCAAACCCCTAGACTCCAAATGAACCACAAAAAGAGCAAACAGTTGGTAGTATACCCAAACAATATAGCTAATATATTCCAGCTTGAGGGTTTGCTAATGCTCCCAAGGAAAATAAGGAAAAAGAAAAGGATGTATTATCCAAAGATTATTTAATATAGAAAGAACTATATATCCATTTTTAAGGAGAATAAAGTTTCCAAAAAATTATTTTTTAACAACTTTGCTAAATACATTTTCGTTAAAGACCATATAAAAAATGTCCATCTCCATTAACACGATGCTAGCATTGAGAAACAAATATATACCTTTTTCCTCACTTTGAAACTCCCCGTAACCATAACAAATAAAAAAACAAGTAATTGAAATGAAACACTAACCTGAGCAAGTGACAAAACATTCAAGGAGAACCAGCTTTAAAATTTTATCAACTTGCACAAATCGACGGATGACTTTTCCACTACAAAAAGAGATAAAGAAACAGTAAGAACCTATGAGAATCTGCAAGGAAACACCATGTGTGTGTCTATGTCTTTAATGGCAATGAACTTCCCCCACTTCCTCACCTTTCTGAACATAACATCTAAAGCTCAACAATCATGAACATAAACTCAAACAAACTGAATACTAACATCTATGCATCAAACATGTTGAACGTGACTTTGTGTTGAAACTGTTGTAGGAGAGCACAAATTCTACATAACTCTAACAATTAATTATTTTGCAAAAATATTCATTCACAACATTCTAGAGCAACCGAGAGTAATAACAAAGGCCTCCATCATTAATCATGATTAAAACTTAAAAAATTCAATCGAAACACAACAAAAATAGAAGCAAATCACTTCATCATACACAAACAATCGAAAAATTCAAAAAATAAAGCAGAATTTAAACTACAAAAGTGCAAATTGAGAAAGGTACGCATCTGAGAAAGAATGAAGAATCATGTTGTGTGAAGCGTTTTTGTCTGTAAACATTAGATAGAATGTCAGAATTCAATCTTTAGAAACTCTCGAAGAGTCTGACAACTAAATCAACGCTATGTTGCCAAGAACAAAAAAGTTCAAAGATTGAAAATGAGTTAATAGACAAAGGTTAAACTTTCATACTTGTTGGGGAGCTTCAAAAGAAAAGATAAAACCAAACTCGAGTAATAGGAAGAAAACACAGATCATAACTCTTCAGAAGGTGTAATCATTTTAATGGTGTAATTGTTGGGGACTTTCAAAGGAAAACAAAAGACAAAACTTAGATTAAAAAAATAGGACAAATAATAATAGGAGCCATCATTTGAATGGGTCACGAAGATGAAAAAGAAGACTCTTCAAGGATGCATCATTGAAATGGGATTTGTTGGGGACTTTCAAAAGAGAACAGAAAGCAACACAAGTTATAAAAAGAGAACACAAAGAAGGATGAATAAGAAAAACATAAGCATCAATAAACAAAGTGGGCATACCTGAAGTGTCAATGCACTAGTGTGTTTTAGAAACCAAAAAATTGGTCAGGTTTACAAAATACGCAAGTACAGAGTTGAATAGCAGATACCAGATGATCCTTTTATCATCTCGAGCAAGAGCCAGAGTGATACCGACCACATTTTCATGTTCAACATTAAACTTTCATATTCACACCTAAACCCATCCAAACTTAACAAAAACAACCAAAACTTTAAACTAATTAACTTTCAAAGGTTAAATCCACATGTCTATCATAATAAATAGAGGCAAAATAAACACCTTAATCACTATAACATGGTTTGTATACTCCACAAGTCTATCATGAGCATATATATTAAAAATTTACAAAAAAAATAATACAAGAGAAAGTAGTAACATAGCCTTTGTTTGATAACCATTTGGGTTTTGAGAGTTTTGTTTTATAAATACTTAAAAAAAACCTAAACAAAAGAGAAATAACATGTCTAAAGGAAAAATGAGAATTATAAATTATGAATCATAAAAAAAGAGCTAAGATTTAGCTCATTAACACATCTAACGTACTGCTCAAATTAGTTGTCTCATCCCTTGTTGTATGTGTATGAGAAAAAAAAATCAAATTAGAATATTTAGACCAACATAATTAGTTCAGTGGCATGACAACTCTCTCATAAGGTTCTTCTCAGACTAAAAGTAAATAAACAGATATACACTACTGATATATATAAAATGGTATGAAAAGAAAACAAAAGTACCCCATAAACATAGTGTAATACAAGCGCAGAGGAAAAGGAAAGGGGCAACATTACCCATTTATGTACTAAATCTTTTGCAAGTTTATGGTTCGATGTGATTCGCGCCATTAACAGAATACCTTGAACTCGAATTCTTGTGGAGAGAACACCGAAAGGAACCTGGATGTGTCGTTGGAGAACACATACATACTTTCTTCTTGTTCGTCGATACCACATTCGTATTATTTTCACAATCCTTCTTCTGAATCGAAATCGAACACCAGGCCAAGGTCGACCTCCGATAAGTCTGAAACTGACGAACAAACCATATCAAGTGAAACTAAAACTAATGGGTTCAAAAACTCACCGTGAAGAAATTTTATGAATGGTTGTCGATACCCACGATGCAAACTCACGAAGAAAAAAACTCGAACTCATGGCGGCAAAATCCAGCAGCAAAACCCAAGATCTAAGGCACAGAGGTTAACGAAAACTCATGACAACGAAAAAATATAGACTAGCTAGCAATGGTGAACAAAATAACCACACGAATATAACAAACAACGAAGAATGAGAGAAGAAATTTGATGAACAACTATGAATCTATGATAAGAGTGAAAGAAGAAGAAGGTTGATATAAGTCTAGGGTTTTGTTGATAAAAGTGAAATGGAAAGAGTAAAGTAAAAGGTTTTTTTATTAAAAAAGGAAGAAAATTCCAATAAGCCCGACATTAAAGGATAGACACTTTTTTTTAAAAAAAAATAGCGCATTAATTTTCGCCTGTCATCATTTCCACCGAGTTTTTTTTTGTGTCTGTCATTAAAGATACAAATTGTTGTAGTGTGGTGAGTATATGGATTTGAGATTCCTGGACTATTTGATAGAACATGGAATTAAGTCTCAACTCACTGCACCTAATACACCACACAAAAAATGGTGTGTCGAGAAAGGAGAAATAGAACCTTGTTAGGCATGGTTCGTTTCATGATGAGCTATGCTCAGTTGTCTACCTCATTTTGGGGATACGCAGTAGAGACTGCAGTTCAAATCTTGAACAGTGTTCCATCAAAAAGTGTTTCAGAAATACCTTTTGAACTTTGGAAGGGGCGTAAACCTAGTTTACAACACTTCAGATTTGGGGTTGTCAAGCTGCGTGCTCGTGACAAACCCAAAGAAACTGGAACCTCGTTCAAGATTGTGCCAATTTGTTGGCTATCCCAAAGAAACGAGAGGTGGTCTTTTCTACGACCCACAAGAAAATAAGGTTATTGTATCGACAAACGCCACGTTCTTGGAGGAAGATCACATGAGGAACCACAAACCACGTAGTAAATTAGTATTAAATGAAGCTACACATGAACCAACGAAAGTTGTTGATCCAGCTGGACCTTCATCAAGAGTTGATAGAAGAGCCAACACCTCAAGTCAGTCTCGTCCTTCTCAATCGTTGGGAATGCCTCAACGCAGTGGGAGGGTTGTTTCCCAACCTGACCGCTACTTGGGTTTAGCTGAAACTCAAGTTGTCATACCGATGAACGGCGTAGAAGATCCATTGTCTTATAAACATGCAATGAATGACGTAGACAAGGACCAATGGATCAAAGCCATGGACCTTGAAATGGAGTCAATGGACTTCAATTCAGTATGGGAACTTGTAGACCAACCTGAAGGGGTTAGACCCATAGGGTGTAAATGGATCAATAAGAGAAAGAGAGATGCAGCCGGAAATGTATAGACCTTTAAGGCTAGGCTTGTAGCAGAGGGTTTTACCTAAAGGGAAGGAGTTGACTATGAAGAAACTTTTTCCCTTGTTGCTATGCTGAAGTCTATAAGGATACTCTTGTCCATAGCCGCACTTTATGATTATGAAATTTGGCAAATGGACGTCAAGACTGCCTTTTTGAATGGTAATCTTGACGAGAGCATCTATATGTCTCAGCTCGAAGGGTTCATAGCCCAAGGTCAGGAGCAAAAAGTTTGCAAGCTCAATCGATCAATTTATGGGTTGAAACAAGCGTCAAGATCTTGGAATATAAGATTTGATACTGCGATCAAGTCTTACGGCTTTGACCAAAACGTTGATGAGCCTTGTGTTTACAAGAGGATCATCAACGACAAAGTAGCTTTGTTAGTACTTTATGTGGATGATATCCTACTCATTGGGAATGATGTAGGATACCTTACCGACATAAAGAATTGGTCATGACCCAATTTCAAATGAAAGATTTGGGAGAGGCGCAATATGTTCTTGGGATTGAGATCTTCAAGAATCGCAAGAAACGTAACGCCTAGCATCGCCTCAAGCGTCTTATATCGACAAAATGTTGTCAAGATATTCGATGCAGAATTCCAAGAGGGGCCAATTACCCTTCAGGCATGAAGTTCATCTGTCTAGGGAACAGTGTCCCAAGACACCTCAAGAAGTTTAGAATATGAGGCATATTCCCTATGCCTATGCAGTAGGTAGCTTAATGTATGCTATGTTGTGCACGAGGCCAGACATTTGTTATGCAAATGGGAATAGTCGGTGAGGTACCACCCAATCGAGGTTAGACCACTAGACAACAGTTAAAAATATCCTCAAGTACCTAAAGAGAACGAGGGACTATATGCTTGTGTATGAGTCTAAGGATTTGATCCTTACTGGATACACTGATTCTGATTTTCTGACCGATAAGAATTCTCGGAAATCTACATCGGATCAGTTTTCACCCTTAACGGGAGAGCTATAGTATGGCGAAGCATCAAGCAAGGATGCATCGCTGACTCCACAATGGAGGTTGAGTATGTCGCCGCAGAAGCAACTAAAGAATTTCGTTTGGCTAAGGAAATTCTCATCTGGTTTGGAAGTTGTTCCAAATATGGAATCTCCCATCACCTTATACTGTGACAACAGTGGTGCGGTAGCCAATTCGAAGGAACCTCGCAGCCATAAGCGAGGTAAGCACATCGAGAGGAAGTATCACCTGATACGAGAAATCCTGCAACGAGGAGATGTGACAGTCACGAAGATCGCTTCGGAGCACAACATTGTTGATCCGTTTACAAAGACTCTCACGGCTAAAGTGTTCGAGGGTCATCTGGAAAGTCTGGGTCTACGAGATATGTACATAGGCTAAATCTAGGGCAAGTGGGAGATATGTATGATGAAGATTTGATCTCCTTGAGCAGCGAAAACGTGATTGGGATCGTTAATTTGCTTGATTGTTTTGCTTAAAACAAAAACCAGTACATTGATCCAAAAATATAGAACAAGCATGAATTTCTAATCCTATTAGACATGGATAATAGCATACATGCAAACATGTAAAGTTTAACAATTAAACTTAAGGAGAGAAAGAAGAATTATTACCTCTGTAGACTCACAACAACTCCTTGCTCCAAGCAATTTACAGTAACTTAGCAAGCTTTAGCTTCTCTGTTTTACAGAACACCACCAAAAGAATAAACCTTCTATCTTCTGAGTGCTTAGATCTTTCCTTTGTGGGAAGGATTCCAACAGTTGGAAGAACTTTTGAGAATTCTAGAATTGAGAGAGAGAGAGCAATTCCTAATTGCTTCAACAATACAGTTGATCGATCAATTGAAAGTGCAACCCCCTTCTCCCTGTTAAACTGTCGATAGGGAGAAGGGGAGGGGTAGTGGGGAACGTGTCTGGATGACACGTTCCCTTTTTATTATTAAAATAATAATAATAATTAAATCAAATTTAATTATTAATTAAATAATACAAATTAAATATCATATATTTAATTTGGATTAAATCTCATTTAATCATATTACCCTTTTAACCTATAGTTTTAATGTACATCCAGTGCACATTAAATTTTAACCTATAGTTTTCAAATGTGAATCACATTCACATTTAATATAATATTTGAACTCTTTCAAATATTCAATTCTCTCTTATAATTTAATATGAATCACATTCACATTAAATTTATAATATATAGTTCCAAGACTATATATTATAATGTATCAACATACATTAATTTTATTCTCTAATGAATTTGAACATTTCAAATTCAAATGATCTAAGAACTCTTTACTGAGCTAGAAGGTGGACTTAATGGACCTACTGGATCGAAGCTCCAACGATACGAGATTTCTGTTAATCTCATTAACATCCCAATCAACATTCGTTAAGCTGGGAACACTCCACTAAAGTCTCGCATGTTTGCACTCTTCTCACCGCAGATATATTTTCGTGTCCATGGATATTGACCAATAATGAAAGTCAATCCTTCACGAATGTTCGTAACACACCAGTGTGTCAAATTACCATTTACCCCTGGATTACATTTTGTGCCTTAAGTACCAGTGCTCCTCTAATGAACAATTTGTTTGTGGTCCTACCAACAAACTGAGTCCCTCTCGGGCCAATGAGAGGGTCAGGCCCTTTGTAATGTACATAAAAAGGATCTCGGTTCGAGATACAGCCTAAAGGGTCTATAGTTAGGGGATTAGGTTTGGGCACCTTGCCCTGGTTAAACTATGGATATGGCCCACTTTGTATTTAATACAAACACAGTGATCCTAACGTGTTCATGTAGATGACATGTGAGTGGGGATATCCTATGTAATGAGATTACATAAGACCGGACCACGAAATAGTAATCTCTAGTTGTAACTCCGTTGACTAGTTAGGTTTCTATTTCACTAGGATGACCTAGGCAACTTGATCTCAATCCTGAGCAGGTTACGAAGGAGTTCACGAGGGATTGTCCTTTGACTAGTATGGGTGAGAGTGGCCAGATTCGCTGACTCAATATGCCTACCTTCTTCGGGACAAGACCGAGTGAGCGGCTGGGAACTTAACTTAGCAAGATGGAATTCACTCCTTCCCGCCTACTAGGGTAAGTAGAGGAATGTTCCCTTAAGTGGTGTCTTCGGGACTTGAACAAAGGGTCCGACCCTCTCATTGGCCTGAGAGGGACTCAGTTTGTTGGTAGGACCACAAACAAATTGTTCAATAGAGGAGCACTGGTACATAAGGCACAAGATGTAACCTAGGGGTAAAACGGTAATGTGACCCAGTTAGTGTTACGAACATTCGTGAAGGATTGACTTGCTGGCATTGGTCAAAATCCGTGGACACAGAAATATATCTGCAGTGAGAAGAGTGCAGCTGTGGGACTTTAGTGGAGTGTTCCCACAGTTAACGAATGTTGATTGGGAGGTTAATGAGATTAACCGAGCAATCTTGTATCGTTGGAGCTTCTGATTTGTAGGTCCATTAGGTCCACCTTCTAGCTCGTAAAGGGTTCTTAGATCATTTGAATTTGAAATGTTCAAATTCATTAGGGAATATATTTAATGTATTTAGATACGATATAATATATAGTTTTGGAACTATATATTATAAATTTAATGTGAATATGATTTATATTAAATTATATGAGAGAATTGAATATTTGAAAGAGTTCAAATATTAAATTTAAATGTGAATGTGATTCATATTTGAAAACCATAGGTTAAAATTTAATGTGCATAAGATGTACATTAAAATTATAGGTTAAAGGGGTAATATGATTAAATGAGATTTAATCCAAATTAAATATATGATATTTAATTTAATTTATTTAAATATGATTTAAATTAATAATTAAATTTGGTTTTATTATTATTATTTTATTATTATTATTATTTTAATTATAAAATAAGGGAACGTGTCATCCAGACACGTTCCCACTACCCCTTTCCTTCTCCCTATCGACAATTTAACAGGGAGAAGGGGGTTGCTCATTTGATTATGAGGAATTGATCGATCAATTATTTTTGCAGAAGTAAAAAATTCTCACTCTCATTTCCCAAATTCCAATTGTTGGATTACCTTTCCACCAAGGTAGATCTAAGTAGAACTCAGAGACATAGGAGGTTCTCCTGTTGGTAGTGTCTTTCTTGGAGAAAAATAGAGAAGTTCTGCTGTATTGGAAGAAAGCTAGGAGCAAGGTGTTGCTGGAGAACTAGAAACTACAAAGGTAATTCTTCCTTCTTTTTTATTAGTTTAATTGTTAAACTTGTAGCATGTTTGCATGTAAAACATCTATGCCTAATTAGATTAGAGTTAATTATATGCTTGTTCTGTATTTTTGTCAATGTACTGGTTTTTTTGTTTCAATTAAAACAATCAAGCAATTTACGATCCCAAACCACGTTTCCGCTGCTCAAGGAGTTCAGATCTCCATAAATTCAATGAGCTTACCTTCTCAGGGACACAACCTCGTAGGTAGCTGAGTACTTAACTATACAAGATGAAATACACTCATTCCTACTCTAAGGAATTAGATAGGTTGTTCCCTTAAGAACTGACTCCAGGTCTTGAACAATGGGGCCCTGCCCTCTATGAGGGTATGAGTCTATGGTAGGACCTTAGACTTGTTGTTCATTAGAGAATTAGTGGTGCTTAAGGAACAAAGAGATAATCACAGGGGTAAAACGGTAATTTTGACCCAACTGTGATTACGAACAACCTGTGAAGGGTCGACTCATAGGTAATGATTACATCAGTGGACACAATATAATCTACAGTGAGGAGAGTGCAGCTACAAGTGTATAGTGGAGTGTTTTGTAGTTAATGAATATTGATTAACTGGATCAAAGAGTTTGATCAGTTAACCTCACATCATTGGAGCTCATGAGCTGTAGGTCCATTAGGTCCCTCCGTTGGCTCAACATGGTTATATTGAGGGTATAAAGTTAGGAATGAAATTTAAGTGTTCAATTTCATATATGAGATGTCATATCAGTTATATGTGATATAATTGATATAAATATAGTTTTAATGTGAATTAGATTCACATATTAATTATATACTAAAGAGAGAATGAAAGAGGGATAAGATGATAATTTCCACCTTATTTCCCTATATATATAGTTGCATGAGATGCAACTTTAATCTAAGCCTTGGAAAAATCCTAGTGTGTTATTTTGTTGTTGGAAAGGTTCCAAAACACAATCTCTCTCACAAACATCTCATCTCACCTAAAAGGAACCCACCTTCCTCCCTCACCTAGAGAACAACGGAGAAGATCCGGTGGTAGTGTCCGTGATCGCTTGGGTTCGTGTTGCTGAGATCGTGATCGTGGGAGAAGGAGCACTTGAAGAAAAGTTCTTCAAACGTATTATTCTTGTTGTCCATCTTGCTATTGTTTGTTTAATCTATTTAGATTTGTTCTTGAATGTAATCCATGTAATGAAATTAAGAACGCGCGATTCACAATCGCTTCCGCTGCGGGATTTGATTCCCTTCAATTGGTATCAGAGCCCAATTGTGTTCTTAATTTTCATTCTGGATTTATCAAGAACGAGGTGGGATTTATTGTTTTTCATGAGATGAATAAACGGTTTGCAAATTAGATGTTTTCAATTTTGGCACTTAGATTTACATAATTTCGTTGAATTGTTCAATGTAAAGGCCTATAATTTTGGGCATTTTATTATGTAAATCGAGTCTGTAAGTCCGTGTCGATCGAGGCAAGGTGATTGCTGAGAAGATCAGAATGAAAACGAGCAAGAAATGGAGCTTTTTCTTTGCTATCTGTGTGCAGCGTTGCAACGTTGTTTATTGGTGTTGCAATGTTGTGCTTGCGGAAGGAGGTGCGCAGAAGACGACAGCGTTGCAAAGCTGTTATCAACGTTGCAACGCTAAGGCATTGTGCAACGCTGCTGCTGAGAGGCGCTTCAACGGGTAAAAGAGGACAAACCGCAGCGTTGCAACGCCACAGACGTTTCATGCAAAAGAGCAACGGGCAGAAATCAGATTTATTATATATAATAAATATAAAAAATATTTTATATTTATTTATATTAAATTTATTTAATTTTAATTAGTATAATTAGATTATATTAATTAAAATTGAATTTAGGGTGTCAAAATTGGTCTAATTTTGCTATTTAAATTATGAAATTGTTATGTAATTATTGCCATGCATAATGTATGCTTTTAATTTAGAAATCCCACCTTAGGTTTAGATTCCCATGCATCATTTATAATATAAAGAGTTATATTATATAGTTTGCATGATTAATTAATATAAGGTGTTATATTAATTTATGGACAGCATTGTCATGCATTATATTTCATGAGATGATTATGCTATGTATATCTTATTATTCATGAGATGAATGATCACGCACTATAACATAGTATGCATGTCACCTAAGGTTAATTATTAGTTTTAAAATGTTTAGAAATTGGAAATAATAGATCTTAGGTTATCTAGTTCTAATTAGATTAGAATTAGGAACCAAGTAATTTATAAACAATGATTAAAAGTGAAACTCTGTCAAAGGAAAGTTCTGTCTAGGCTGAGGTATTTAAGCTTACAGAAACGCAACACCCCTACATGAGAACTGACCTGGGAGTGAAATTTAATCAGAGAGTTTATAAATTACAATAGCGTCAGCGGGTTTATTAAGGGGTTAATTAATTAGAAATCCTAGGCTTAATATAAAGAGTTATATTAGCAAACTTATGATAAAATCAATATAAGAGTTATATTGATTATCAATATAAGAATTATATTGATAAGTTTAGGTAAAACCATTAGTCGGGTTTTAGCCTAAGTACGATTCCTATAGATTTAAAGTATCCGGTGGGAGGAAAAGTGTATATGATACATATTTTTCCACCTACGTATCTCGAGAAGTTCACACCAGTGAGAGACTCATACTTAGCCTCGTGTGGCACAAAGCAGAGCGTCTCCCCTCGGATGGTGTTTGTATGAGTCAATATCAAGGTGAATGGAGATGGTACTTATAGTGAGTGGGAGAAGGTTTAGTGAAAACAAAACCTATGGTCTCTTACGCTTTGGTTTACCAGTAAATCACTATATGGTCACTGCTAGTTTGGCTGGACCAGACAATCTCTTGGAGAGGGCTTGATCATGGGGATCGAATATGAAAAACACAGAAAGGGATAAAGATTTCCTTAGTCTGTTTTTCAATCTAGCCCTCCCTTCGGCGGATTTTATTGGATGGGGACTCTGAGATCTAAAGACAGAGGGTTACACTCACGAGGTACATATGTTGTGTATGTATCCTGACCGAATAATGGTAACTAAAGCTTATAGGAATAAGAGTTATTCTGGTTAGGTTTTGGTCAAGAATGTCTTGATCCAGAGGATGAGTGTTTTTTATTACTCTTCGGTGTCATACACTATAAACCTTTGGAGTATCATTGCAAATTATAAATGACCTAGGAATCATTTGATAATTAGCTAAAACATGATTGGATTAGACAATTATAGCAAGAAACTCATACAAGTTTTGCTTGTAAATTTTCAGCAAAAATGTCTAGCTCTATAATTTCCTTATTGGGTGCGGAAAAGTTAACCGGAGAGAATATGATGACGTGAAAAAACAAACTCAACACTATATTGGTAGTGGACGATCTCAAGTTTGTGCTAACTGAGGAGTGTCCTCAAGTGCCAAGCTCGAATGCATCACGAAATGTTCGTGATCCATATGATCGATGGATCAAGGCCAATGATAAGGCCAAGGTCTACATTCTGGCAAGTATGTCTGACATATTAGCCAAGAAGCATGAGGGCATGATGACCGCTAAGAAAATCATGGATTCAGTGCATGGTATGTTTGGACAACAGTCCACACAGGCCCGACACAATGCCCTAAAGTATATTTTCAACTCGAGGATGTCAGAGGGTACATCTGTTCGGGATCATGTCCTGGATATGATGGTGCACTTTAACATCGTGGAGTCGAATGGTGATTCCATCGATACTTGATTCAGGCGCCACTAATCATGTTTGCTCTTCTTTTCAGGGAATTGATTCCTGGCAGCAGCTACAGAAAGGAGAGATAACACTCCGGATTGGAAATGGAGAAGTCGTCTCAGCTGTAGCAGTAGGAACGATGAAACTTTATTTTGGCAAGAAATATATGTTGTTATACAATATATTAGTGATACCAGGGTTTACTAGAAACCTTGTTTCAATTTTTTGCCTTATAGAACAATGTATTTCTGTTTTTTTCTCTATGAATAAAGTGTTTATTTTGAAGAAAGGTGTGGAAACATGTTCAGCTTCATTAGAAAATGGCTTGTATGTTTTAAGGCCTAATTTAGTCAAAATGGTTTTGAACACTGAATTATTTAAAACTGCAAACACACAAACTAAGAAACGTAAAATTTCTCCTAAAGAAAATACTCATCTTTGGCATCTTAGATTGGGTCACATTAATCTCAATAGGATTGAGAGATTGGTAAACAATGGATTTCTAAATGAGTTAGAAGAAAATACTTTACCTGTATGTGAATCCTGCCTAGAAAGAAAAATGACTAAAAGACCTTTTACTGAAAAAGGTTATAGAGCCAAAGAACCTCTTGAGCTTATACATTCAGACCTTTGTGGTCCGATGAGTGTTAAAGCTAGAGGAGGTTATAAATATTTCATCTCTTTTATAGATGATTATTCTAGATTTTGGCATATTTACATAATACAACATAAGTCTGAAGCACTTGAAAAGTTCAAGGAATTCAAGACTGAAGTTGAAAATCAATTAGGTAAAACGATTAAAACACTTCGATCGAATCGAGGTGGAGAGCACATGGATTTAAAATTCGATAACCATATGATAGAACATGGAATTACATCCCAACTCTCGGCTCCTGGTACACCACAACAAAACGGTATATCGAAAAGGAGAAATAGAACCCTGTTGGACATGGTTCGATCAATGATGATATGCTCATCTCCCTAGTTCCTTTTAGGGTTACGCATTGGAGACTGCGGTATACATTTTGAACAATGTGCCATCAAAAAGTGTTTCTGAAACACCTTTTGAACTCTGGAAAGGACGTAAAGGTAGTTTATGTCATTTCAGAATATGGGGTTGTCTAACACATGTGCTTGTGACAAATCTAAAGAAATTGGATTCACTTTCAAAATTGTGCCTATTCGTAGGATACCCAAAAGAAACAAGAAGTGGTTTATACTATGATCTTAAGGAAGATAAGGTTTTTGTGTCGACAAATACCACTTTCTTAGAGGAGAACCACATAAAGGACCACAAACCAAGAGTAAAGTTGTGTTGAGTGAGTTAGACGAAACAATAACAAAGGTTGCTAATAAAACTAGTACGTCAACAAAAGTTGTTGATACTTGCTTGTCTAGTCAAGAGAGTCCATCTCAAGAGTTGAGTATGCCTCGACGTAGTGGGAGGGTTATAACCAAATCTGACCGTTACATGGGTTTATTTGAAACCCAAGTTGTTATACCAGATGACAACTACGAGGATCCATCGACTTATTATCAAGCGATGGTTGACAAAGACAAAGTCAAATGGGTCATAGCCATGAACCAAGAAATGGAGTCTATGCACTTCAATTCTGTTTGGGATCTTGTAGATAAACCTGATGGGGTAAAACCTATAGGTTGTAAGTGGATCTACAAGAGAAAGTGTGGTGTAGATGGGAAGGCGCAAACCTTTAAAGCTAGACTAGTAGCAAAGGGTTATACCCAGATTGAAGGGGTTGACTATGAGGAAATCTCTTCACCTGTTGGTATAATTGACAAGCTTCCACCATCATGGAGAGAATTTCAAAAAAATATGCCTCATAAGCAAAAAGAAATTTCTCTAAAAATGCTAATTACTCGCATTCACGTGGAGGAAGAAGCAAGAGGGCAAGATGCATTGATTCAAGAAGAGAATGAAAATTTCACTAAGGTAAATCTAATCTCTTCTAATGATAATTTATCTAAGGGTCAGATTCCTAAAAATAGTCATTTAAAGCGATAGAAGAGTTATATGAAAAAAAATAATAAACCAGAATTTTCTTATAAGAAAAATCCAAACCAAGTGAATAAGAATCAAGTTTATCCTCAACACTCAAAAGCCGGTTGGTTTGTTTATGGCAAAAATGGGCATATGGCTTGATTTTGCAAATTTTGGAAACATGAACCTGTACCTCATGCTAATGTTACTGAATAACCATTTGTGGCTATGATAACGGATATTTATATGGTTCAAAGTGTTGAAGGATGGTGGGTTGATTCTGGAGCCAATAGACATGTCTGTTATGATAGAGATTGGTTCAAAAGTTTATACTTCTTTTAAGGAAACTAAAACAATAATACTTGGTGATTCTCATACTACTCAAATTATGGGAACTGGTGAGGTTGAATTAAAATTCACCTCTGGAAGGGTTCTAATTTTTAAAGATGTGCTTTATACACCCTCCATGAGGAAGAATTTAATGTCGAGTTATCTTGTTAATAAGACTGACTTTAAACAAACTATGGAATCTGATCAATATGTGATAACTATAAAGGGAATTTTTGTTGGAAAATGTTATGCTTGTGATGGAATGTTCAAATTGAATATTGAGTATATTAATAAAGCATCAACCAGTTCGATTTATATGCTCTTTTCTTTGAATTTTTGGCATGCTCGTTTGTGTCACATAAATAGTAAGTATGTGGGGGGTGATGAGTAGTCTTGGGTTACTTCCTAGTTTAAAAAATAATTTTAAGAAATGTGAAATATGCAGTAAAGCTAAAATCACTAAGAGACCTCATAAAAGTGTTGAAAGAAATACCGAATTATTAGAGTTAATTCATACAGACTTGTGTGAATTTGAGGGAGTTTTAACTAGAGGAGGAAATAGATATTTTATCACTTTTATTGATGATTTTTCAAAATACACCCATGTTTATTTATTGAAAAATAAAAGTGATGTTTTTGAGAATTTCAAAAAATTTCTCCTCGAAGTTGAAAATCAATTTGGTAGAAAAATTAAAAGAATTAGAAGTGATAGAGGTTGAGAATATGAATCATTTGAATTCAATTCATACGTTGAATCATTAGGAATAATTCATGAGACTACTCTACCATATTCACCTGCTTCTAATGGAGTAGCTGAGAGAAAAAATAAAACCTTAATTGGTTTGACTAATGTTATGCTATTAGAATCAGGTGCTTCTTTTAATCTTTGGGGTGAAGCGGTTTTGACTGCTTGTCATGTGTTAAACAGAGTCCCACATAAAAAGACTAAAATTACACCTTTTCAGTTGTGGAAAGGGTATAAGTCAAATTTGGGTTATTTAAGAGTTTGGGGATGTTTGGCTTTTGTGAGGCTAACAAATCCAAAAAAACCTAAATTAGGGTCTAAAGCTACCACTTGTGTGTTTCCTTGGATATGCAGCTCATAGTACAACATATAGATTTCTTGATATTGAACATAATGTGATTTTTGAATCAAATTATGCAATTTTTCATGAAGAAAAATTTCTCTAAGTTCTGTGTGAATTTGAGGGAGTTTGTTCACAATATTTCACATTTCTCAAAATTGCAACACCAATGAACAACATTGCAACGCTGCACACAGATAGCAAAGAAAAAGCTCCATTTCTTGCTCATTTTCGTTCCGATCTTCTCAACAACCACCTTGCCTCGATCGACACGGACTTACAGACTCGATTTACATAATAAAATGCCCAAAACAATAGGCCTTGACATTGAACAATTCAACGAAATTATGTAAATCTAAGTGCCAAAATTGAAAACATCTAATTCGCAAACCGTTCATTCATCTCATGAAAAATAATAAATCTCACCTCGTTCTTGATATAGGTTACAAACCACATCAAAAGAAAAAAAAAATTAAAAATTATTTTGTGAAAGAAAGTATCATGTCATCTATTGTTTGTCAAGCATGTGGAAAACATGGTCACAAAGCCTATGCATATCATTTAAGGAAATCCAACGTTATAAATGAAAATAAAGAGAGATGGATTCCTAAGTTCTTATTGACTAACTCCCAAGGACCCAAACAAATTTGGGTACATAAGATTATATCTTGAGAATAATATTCTTTCAGGTATGTTTGAGATCAATAAAGAACAAGTGGTACTTGGATAGTGGGTGTTCAAAACACATGACTGGGGACCACACAAAATTTGCATACCTAGAAAAGAAAGATGGAGGATATGTTACCTTCGGCGACGACAAAAAGGGTAAGATCATTGGCAAAGGTAACATAGGTAATGGTTCAAATTTTCTTATTGAAGATGTTTTGTTAGTGAATGGATTAAACCGATTTACTAAGCATTAGCCAATTATGTGCTAAGGGATATAAGGTAGTTTTTAATAATAAAAATTACATAATTGAAAATGCATGTGATTAAAAAATTCTGTTTGTTTGAAATAGAGATAGAAATGTTTATACTGTTGATCTGATGAATTGTCCTATAGTAGATAATAAATGCCTATCTGCTTTGCATGATGATCCACTGGTTGTGGCATAGAAGATTAGGACATGCAAGTATGCATTTAATTTCAAATATCTCTAAGAAATCTCTTGTTAGAGGTCTTCCAAAATTAAATTTTGAAAAAGATAAAGTTTGTGATGCTTCTCAAATGGGTAAACAAACTAAGTGTTCTTTCAAACCAAAGAAAATGGTTTCTACCTCTAGGCCTTTGCAACTATACATATGGATCTTTTTGGACCTACTAGAGTTGCAAGTCTAAGTGGAAAACATTATGCTTTTGTTATAGTTGATGATTTTTATTTTTATCTCATAAGGATGAATCTTTAAAATCTTTTATCAGTTTTTCAAAAAGAATTAAAAATGAGAAAGGTTTTATGATTTCAAAAATTAGAAGTGGCCATGGAGGAGAATTTGAAAATGCTTCTTTCGAAACTTTTTTGTGAAGAAAATGGTATTTCTCATGATTTTTTCTCTCCAAGAACACCTCAACAAAATGGAGTTGTAGAAAGGAAAAATAGATCTTTGCAAGAATTAGCCACCTCCATGCTAAATGAATATAATTTGCCAAAGTATTTTTGAAATTTCAAGTCGTTATTATCTTGCATCATATATAATGAATAGAGTTTTAATAAGGCTTGTGTTAAATAAAACTCCCTATGAGCTTTTTAATGATAAAATCCTGAATATCATTTATTTCAAAGTCTTTGGTTGCAAGTGTTTCATTTTGAAAGACAAAGGGAAACTTGAAAAGTTTGATTCAAAAACTGACATTGACATATTTTTAGGATATTCTGCATGAAGTAAAACATATAGAGTTTTTAATAAAAGAACTCTTGTTGCTGAAGAATCAAAGAATGTCATATTTGATGAAACACATGTTGCATTTAATAAAGCATCCGTGAGTTATGATTTAGAAAAATCATTTGAGGAGTTGAATATTCAAGATAAGAACACAAAAGCAATTGAAAATGAAACTCAAAAGGAGCAAGAGGAAATCCTCCCTCAAGATTGGAGATTCTCTACTCACCATCCTTAGGAGCAAATTATAGGTGATGTATCTCAAGGAGTAAGAACTCGATCTTCTTTAAATGCTTTAAATAATCTTGCATTTGTGTCTCAAATTGAACCAAAATCTTTTAAAGTTGTTGAATGTGATGAGTTCTGGTTAATGGCCATGCAAGAAGAATTAAATCAATTTGAAAGAAATAATGTGTGTGAGTTAGTTACGCGCCCTATTAATCATTCAGTTATAGGAACTAAATGGGTATATAGAAATAAAATGGATGAATATGGTAATATTGTTAGGAATAAAGCTAGGTTAGTTGCTCAGGGTTACAATAAGGAAGAAGGAATAGACTATGAGGAAACATTCTGTCCTGTTGCTAGACTTGAGTCAATTCGCATGTTACTTGCTTTTGCATCTCATAAGAATTTTACCTTATTTCAAATGGATGTGAAAAGTGCTTTCTTAAATGGTTTCATAATGGAGGAAGTCTATGTTGAACAATCTCCTGACTTTGAAAGTTTTGAAAATCCAAATCATGTTTTCAAACTAAATAAAGCTCTTTACGGTCTTAAACAAGCTCCTCGAGCTTGGTATGACCGTTTGAGTAAATTCTTGCTTGAAAATGGTTTTAAAATTGGACTTATTGACACTACAATTTGTATTAAAACTAAAGAAAATGATATTTTGCGAGTACAAATTTATGTTGATGACTTTATTTTTGGTGCCACTAACCCTTCTCTTTGTGAAGAATTTTCTAAGTGTATGCATAGTGAGTTTGAAATGAGCATGATGGGAGAACTTAAGTTCTTTCTCGGGCTTCAAATGAAGCAACTCGAAAAAGGAATCTTCATAAATCAAGAAAAGTATACAAAGGACCTACTCAAGCGATTTAAGTTCGATAATGCAAAAGTAGCAAAGACCCCAATCAGCACAACTACAAAGCTTGATAGGATGAAAAAGGTAAAAACGTAGATATTAAAGCTTATCGAGGTATGATCGGATCTCTACTTTACTTCACTGCAAGTAGGCCAGATATTATGTTTAGTGTTTGCATATGTGCTAGATTTCAATCCTGTCCTAAAGAATCACACTTGTATGCTGTAAAAAGAATTTTTAAATGTCTACTTGGAACTGTAGATTTAGGTTTGTGGTATCCTAAGAATGCATCTTTAGATTTAATTACATATTCTGATGTTGATTTTGCTGGATGTTTAACTGATAGGAAAAGTACTAGTGGAACATGTCACTTCTTAGGTAACTCACTAGTCTCTTGGTATATCAAAAGCAAAACTCTGTTTGCTTTATCCACTACTGAGGTTGACTACATTGTTGTTGCAAGTTGTTGTTCTCAGGTCTTATGGATGAAACAAACCTTGCGTGATTTTGGTTTAAATTTTGAACAAGTACCTATCTTTTGTGATAATACTAGTTCAATTAATTTAACTAAAAATCCTATTCAGCACTCTAGGACAAAACATATAGATATAAGACATCACTTTCTCAGAGAGCATGTGCAAAAAGATCACATTGTCATTAATTATGTTCACACAGAAAAATAAGTAGCAGATATTTTTACAAAAGCACTTAATGAAGAAGCATTTTGTAAAAATAGACTTGCACTTGGTATCCTTCGCATTTAATGACATCACTTTGATTGATAGAGGGAGCATATATTTAATTGTATATTGAATTCAGGGGGAGCTTTTTATCTCTTTTATTATGTGAAAAAGGGGGAAACCTCATGGTATGTAACACCCCCTAAATTTCAGGTACCGTTAACTTGTATTTTTTTGGATTATTCTGAAGGGAAATCAAATTATTTAGACATTGTGGTTTGGTATTTTAATGAAAGATTATGTGGTTTGTGAATTTTGTATAATTAAGGGCATTTAAATGAGACAAGGGTATGTTGGTAGATAAAGGTGGAATGGGGGGTATTTTCGTAATTTTGTTAAAGGGAGAGAATTAGGGTTTTTCTAGATTGGGGACACATGTTTCGAGGAACCTCCTTCTACCTCCACCTTGCTTTCACGATGGAGCTTCCCACTTGAAGGATTAGTCTCACGCACGCCAACGCAGCGATGTGCGCGCCGTGTCGTGCCCCGCCGTGAGCCGCCGCCACACGGTCGCCGTTGAAGCCACCAATCCTCCAAACCATCTCGCCGCCAACCAGCCCGCCCAGCCGCAACCGTCGTAGAAGAACGGGTCATCGGCCACTCGCCGAATCGCCGCACGACGACGCCGTTTGAAGGAGAAGAAGCGCGTCGATTTCGCCTACGCGACGCGGCCACGCGCAGCTGCGGAGACTTCATCACCGTGTGATCCTCATGACGTGTTGGAGGAATCGCGAACCGCCGGTCTGCGCAACCATCGCTGCCGTGGAAGTCGAGCCAACGCCGCAAGCCGCCGCCGCGAAGAAGTCGCCGTCGACTCGCTCTCTACAACCGTCGCCCGCCGGTGTCTGAACGACTGCACTCGTTGTCAGAGTTAAGACGTCTTCCCCATCGGAGTCGCAAGCCACGAAGCCCGCAGCAAAGAGTTGAGGGTCGCTCGGAAGTTGAACGGTTGGTCGCCGGCGGCCATTTTTGGTTCGGGTTTTGAGGAGTTTCCGATCGTTTTGAAATTATAGGACCGGTTACGAATAGATCGGCTCACGGGCTTTGCGAGATCGGCCTCTACGCTCGAGCGCCGCCCACGCGCCGCCGCTGCCGTCCGATCCGCGCGCGCCGTCCCGGCCACGCGCCGCCGCCGCCGCCGCGTCGCTGCTCCGCCCACCTGTTTTGATCTCCGAGTTTGTTTTAAGCGCGTTTGTGGTAATTTAGCCTAACTATGATTGGATTCAAAATAAGTGTCTAATTACGTAAGTTAATTAAGGAATTGATGAATTTGATTTAGGGATTCGACTATCGAGCTCGACTAAGCGAAACCTTGAGTTAAAAACGGAATGTAAGGAGCTCCGAGCTAAGGTAAGGGACCTTGTGCCGAATCTTTTAAATGGGATTAAAGAAAACGAATTTCAATATTTTATGTGAAATTAGTAATGCGATATTTTACTTAAAAGATCTAATGATTTTACACGAGAATATTCCAAGATTTTATTGAGAATGCCTTGATATTCTATGTGAAGATATCTCAATATTTTATGTGAGTGTAATCTAGTATTTTATGCGAGATTATCTTTGTATTTTATGTAAGAATATTCCAATTATTTCATGTAAGGATATTAAAGATTATCTATGAGAATATTGCATGATTATATACGTGGGTATTACACTCTATCGATGTGGAAAGTCATGATTTGCATATCAATGATAATGGTCGTGGCATGTACACTATATTTATGTTGAATGATGGGACCTCATGCATGTTATGTATGTCATGAAATGATTTGATAAAAAATGTGGACATTGGTCTCCTGAGTGCATTATGTGCATGGTCAAACATGCATTAGAGACCCTATGGGTCAAATTACAGGGGTCTGTGAGGGACTCAATCTATACAGGGGTCTGTGAGGGACTCAAACCATACAGGGTGCGTGAGGGACTCAAATTATTACAGGGTCCGTGAGGACTCAAAATGAAATGACTCAGGATGACCCAATCGGCCACATAAATAAAAAGGAAGTCATGGATTAAAGACCTGACAATATGAGAAAGTTTTATGTCCCGCATATGTACATTTCGAACAAGTTTAAAAGTGATGATTGTATGTGGTTGCATATCCCAAACCTCGGTAGCGAGGTCACTTACTGGGTATTGTTTTTACAATACTCACCCTTTCTTTTAAAAATGTTTTTGTGTAAGGCTAAGGACGTGCGTGGCGGCGAGTGACGGAGGCGCGTTGCGGAGACCATGGGAATAGACATGTTTTCCGCACATTCTTTTATAACTGACGTTGTTCCTTTATATTTTCGAAGTTCAAATTTACTTTACAGATTTTAAATAGGCCATGTTAAACTGCTCATTTTATCTGGTTTTGAATGTTTTCTTGGGATCCCTAAAGACAAATTATTTTCATTGGAGATTTAAAGTTCGCTTTATCTCTCTCTTTGCCTATAAATGCATGCATGTGTAGTAATGTCCCTAAGAGTTTAGTCATAGAAAAGTAGGGCGTTATAGGTTGGTATATGAGCCCTAGGTTTAAGGGTTTCAGTAGACTTGCTTACTGAGTAAGCATAGAGTAGTTCCCATGGTTGAACAACGCGTCTTGGCCACCGCAGTGTGTATGCCTTGAATTAAAAGTTTTATTGTTCATGAAAAGAAAATTTAGTATTCTATGTAAAGATATTTTTATATAAAAATCGAGTTTGATGAATTTCCAAACTAAGAAAGAATGAGAATGTATGAACTAAACTATATGTCTATGAAAAGGAAATGCATAAAGGGAATGCTTATATGCGAATCTATATGCGTATATGTCGTAAAGTTGACGTGATTTTTACGAAAGGAAAGGAAAGAGAATACATGTGATCTCGCTTTTGACGATAGAAAGGAAAATGTTTTATTTAAGGATGTTCACGCTAAAAATGAAGTTTTACACCATAAAACACATATTCAGGTTATTAAAAAGTCCGCTTTGACCAAGGGAGTAAAGAGTAAGACTTAAGAGGTTGGAGTGTTAAAGGTTGCTAAGAAACTAGATTACTTGAGTATAGTTTTCAATAATAAAAGTTAAGACTACTCATGAGAAGTTCAAAGTTTGAAGGTGTTGGTGAAGAGGTTAGTGGTCTAATTCATTCATGCTAGATCAATTGGATAGAAAGGTATGAGATTTAGTAAACGTACCACTTTGGAGTTTTCGACTTTGTTGGTTCTGAATAAAGTCCCTTCACCTTCAAGTGAATACGTAACTATGGTATTTAAGGAGTTGAAAAGTAAAGAGAGCAAAAGTGTTTTGAAAATGGGCTCTAGAGATGTAAAGGAAAAATAGATTGTTAATGTTGAGATGAAAATTAGTCTTTTTCAAAATACTTGAAACACTTCGAGTTATTTATACCATTACTCTGAGAGGAAAGCCTCAGGGATATACACAATTAATGTGTTACTACAGATAGGCATGATACGAAGTTTCAAAAGCGATACCATAAACTAAATAAACTTAATAAAGACAAGTATAAAGAAGAAAAGTAAAGAGTTAGAGTTTTAGTTTGAGAACACAAGAGAATTGATTGTCGGGACGCCAGAAACTTGTGCACGAATTGACTTTTATATGATCACTTGTGTATTCAAGCTTGTGGAATGTGTATAAGAATCTTGCCACTAATTTCTACCTGTTGGACTAAATGTATGTGTACAACTTGAAAGAGATAACATGAAGTGTTAACCTTGATCTATGACGTAGTAAAGTTTCTTTTCCCCAATCAGAGGGTTAAGGAGAGAGGATTCAGTTAATAGATGAAAGTGCTTGGAATCTCTTCTTCGTTAGGTAGCAGTCAAGCTGAAGAACTCCTTCCAATTAAATTAAGTGTCTAGTAGTAGTGGTCGAACGACCATTAGAAACATGAATCTATAAGGTTCCTTTAGTAAAGGCTAGGTTGATGGTTTCTTAAGAGAGGTTTTAGTGAATTTGACTTTATAACCAAACAAGTACAAATAGTTGAGAAAGTCCTTAATCTTACTAAAAGAAGAAGGCCAAGTTTAAGGAGAGTAAGCACGAGGATCAATGCGTTAGTATTAGATAAGGAAGGTTTTATCTTTAAAGTTACCCCTAACACAAGAGACAGACTTAAGTATGGAATTAAAAGTAGAGAGTAATGATAATTTCTAATACTCCACACTGAATGCTCCAAAGAAAGTAAAAGAACTCAAGTCACAGTACATAACCTTCCGGTAAGAGTTAGTAATAGTTTATCGCCATAAGGAGTATTAGAAGTGCGTAAAGGAGAAAGGTGTATCCTTATGCTCGTGCATAAGAGATGAGAATTTGAAGACAGTTTGTTGCTAAGAATAAACCTCTTCGTTTTTGGATGAATGGCCTATTCCACCAATACGAGTAGTACAAATGTCACTTAAGGTGATTTTGGAGTCGAGTTAGCTACTTTGTCATGAACCAGGATTAGATATTTCAAACGACTTTCAAATCACTTTACTTAACATCATAAAGATTGTAGAGATTTTACTTAAATACCCCTAACGTGTATAGGCTTGATAGACTTAGTGCTCAAGAAAAAGGTAAATCATTGTTGGAATAAAGTTGTCGGAGACGTTCCAGCTTAAACCAAGCTAAGAAAAAGGCGAGAAATGACAATTCGGAAGGATCGCTTTAGGCATAAGGAGGGAAGAGTAAGTCCGAGAGATATGCAAGTAGTCGAAAGAAAGGGCACTAAGGAGTTAAGTGCTCAAGTAAACTTCAAAGGATGAGCATAATGGAATTTGTTAAGCTAAGAAAAGACGCAGTATGTGACCTCGGGTGTTTGATATTAGAAAGGAAATGTCCGAGTTCGGGATGCAAAGCTTAAAGGAAACTTTGTCAAGATAAGACTCACTTATGCGTTATCAAAAAGTAGTAGTTTGGACAAAGGGAGGAAAGGGTAGACATTACGAGGCGAAAGTCTTTCAAGAAACCCTTGAACAACCGAGTTCATGAGTAGGACCTTAGCAAAGGAATATTGTAATTCGGAAAAGTTCAAAGTCTAGAGGTGTTAAATAAAGTATTCGTATTCAAGGTTTGAACGTTAGAGTTTCCTGACAAAAGGGTCGGAAAAGTTAAGAAATGTAGTGGATGCCATTGTAAAGTATCCAACCCTATTGGTGTTACGAAAATTGCACTATATCCAAGTGATTACTTGAGCGGGATATTCAAGGGAGTGAAGGATAAAGGAAGAATGAGTTTTAAAAGACTAAATGCCTTTTCATGAGATCGCTTAACACCGAGGTTGTTAGCAGATTGAGTTATATTAAGGGAGTGATATGAACGATCGCATTGCATTGTGCATAAGTCGAGGAAAGATTGAAAGCGATAGAGTACGAGCTGTATCTTGAATAACTTGTCTTAAAGAGGGTCATTCTAACTCCTAGAACTTGCAATGAAAACTTTGACACTTCATGCGATAGCCTTTGATTGTTTAGCCTCTAAAGCAAGGTAAGTCAAGAGAATTTCAGTACACTCCTCTAAAAGTTTGTCTTAAAGTTGATGTCGCTATCTGATTGACAGATTATTTTGTCTTGAAGAATCATCGTTTACGATTAAAGAAATTTAGTGTCACTTATAATTGGTTGTTTAACATTTCTGTGTATTGTGTGTTTCTGAACTCTGAGTAATCTCGAAATGAAGTTGGAAGTATGATTGGTTTGCTGTCTGATTTTAGAAGTGCATTTTCTATCAATCAGGTGTTAAAGAAAATTTTGGCACTGTTGTAGTTATGCCGTTATGCTGCCGAAATTTTCGGAGCATTTTTGGTAATAAGACTGACGGAGTGTATGGAACATCCCACATGTCGTTAACAACCAAAGGGGACCTAAGTTTGGGTTCGTCCTACCACGATTTAAGACTTTCAACGAGTTATTGATTGCATTAGAAGGCCCCAAAGTTAATTAAGTAGGCATGTGAGTGAGATTGTTACTGTAACGTTTACTAAAAGGTCATGGAGAGTAGCGAGAGAGGTTAACCAATAGTGTAAAGAGGCTTGAACGATCAAACAAAGTTGCTAACTTTATCCCTGAAGTCACATCTCTTAAAAAGGTGTTAAGGTTATGGAAACGATGGTCAGATGGTACGATCGAGTCATGCCTTGAGGTGAATGCTAGTAGCTGGTGCAACAAACCTCAAAGAGGATGTGGAGGCTCAACAACAACGGAATCGTTTTGGCAAAGAATTCCATTCTGAATTCACAAGGCAGGAGAGACTGATTAAAGTACGGAAGAAGAAAGTACGAGTTAAATATCCCGAGTTATCTTAGAATGTGAAATTTAGAATTTTCAAATTTAGAATTCGAGTCAAGGACATCAGTTATGTAGGCCTTCGTAGAAAGACCCCAGTGAAGAGATCGAGCTCAAGTTAAAAGTTATGAGACCGTTGGGTAATAAGTTTACGCTAAGGTGTGATACTGGAGGAGCAGCTAGTGCTAATTCTTGCACAAGGATCGAAGACTCATCGTAACCAAGTGGAGCGGGTGTGAGCAAGCTTTCCCCAAAGTGTTATAAGATTAGAAACTTTCGAGGACGAAAGTTCTTAAGGAGGAAGATCAGAACACCCCAAAATTCAGTGTATCGTTAACTTGTATTTTTTTGGATTATTCTGAAGGGAAATCAAATTATTTAGACATTGTGGTTTGGTATTTTAATGAAAGATTATGTGGTTTGTGAATTTTGTATAATTAAGGGCATTTAAATGAGACAAGGGTATGTTGGTAGATAAAGGTGGAATGGGGGGTATTTTCGTAATTTTGTTAAAGGGAGAGAATTAGGGTTTTTCTAGATTGGGGACACATGTTTCGAGGAACCTCCTTCTACCTCCACCTTGCTTTCACGATGGAGCTTCCCACTTGAAGGATTAGTCTACCGCCGGCCAACGCAGTTGAGTCGCGCTGCCGTCGTCCCGCCGTGAGCCGCCACACGGCCGCGGTTGAAGCCACCCAATCCTCCAAACCATCTCGCCGCCAACCACCCGCCACCGCAACAAGTCGCCGAGAACCGGGTCATCAAGCCACCGCCGAATCGCTTTCGCACGACGACGCCGTTTGAAGGAAGAAGCCGCGTCGATTTCGTCTTCTGCACGCGAAGCCACGCTGCCGGAGACTTCATCACCGTGAATCCCTGTACGTGTTGGAGGAATCGCGAACCGCCGGTCTGCAACCATCGTTGCCGTGAAGTCGAGCCCAACGCCGCAAGCCGCTCGCCGCGAAGAAGTCGTCGTCGACTCGCTCTCTACAACCGTCGCCCGCCGGTGTCTGAACGACTGCACTCGTTGTCGGAGTTAAGACGTCTTCCCCATCGGAGTCGCAAGCCACGAAGCCCAGAAAAACAGGTTGAGGTCGTCGGAAGTCGAACGGTTGGTCGCCAATCTGTTTTTGGTTCGGGTTTTTGAGGGAGTTTCCGATCGGTTTTCGAAATTATAGGACCAGGTTCGAATAGATCGGCTCACGGGCTTTGCGTGATCCGCCTCTACGCTCCGGAGAGCGCCTCCGCGCGCGCGCGCGCGCCGTCTCAGTCACGCGCGCCGCCGCCGCCGGCCCGCGCCACGCCGCGCCGCGAGTCGCCCTCCCCCCCTGCTTTTATCTCCCGAGTTCGTTTTAAGCGCCCGTTTGTGGTAATTTAGCCTAACTATGATTGGATTCAAAATAAGTGTCTAATTACGTAAGTTAATTAAGGAATTGATGAATTTGATTTAGGGGATTCGACTATCGAGCTCGACTAAGCGAAACCTTGAGTTAAAAACGGAATGTAAGGAGCTCCGAGCTAAGGTAAGGGACCTTGTGCCGAATCTTTTTAAATGGGATTAAAGAAAACGAATTTCAATATTTTATGTGAAATTAGTACGATAGTTTACTTAAAAAGATCTAATGATTTTACACGAGAATATTCCAAGATTTTATTGAGAATGTCTTGATATTCTATGTGAAGATATCTCAATATTTTATAAGAGTGTAATCTAGTATTTTATGCGAGATTATCTTTGTATTTTATGTAAGAATATTCCAGTATTTCATGTAAGGATATTACAGTATTATCTATGAGAATATTGCATGATTATATACGTGGGTATTACACTCTATCTGATGTGGAAAGTCATGATTTGCATATCAATGATAATGGTTGTGGCATGTACACTATATTTATGTTGAATGATGGGACCTCATGCATGTTATGTATGTCATGAAATGATTTGATGAAAAATGTGGACATTGGTCTCCTGAGTGCATTATGTGCATGGTCAAACATGCATTAGAGACCCTATGGGTCAAATTACAGGGGTCTGTGAGGGACTCAATCTATCTGAGAGGGTCCGTGAGGGACTCAAACCATAGAGGGTGCATGAGGACTCAAATTATTACGAGTGGGTCCGTGAGGACTCAAAATGAAATGACTCAGGATGACCAGTCGGCCACATAAATAAAAAGGAAGTCATGGATTAAAGACCTGACAATATGAGAAAGTTTTAGGTCCCGCATATGTACATTTCGAACAAGTTTAAAAGTGATGATTGTATGTGGTTGCATATCCCAAACCTCAGAGCGAGGTCACTTCACTGGGTATTGTTTTTACAATACTCACCCTTTCTTTTAAAAATGTTTTGGTGTAAGGCTAAGGACGCGAGGTGGCGAGTGACTGAGGCGCGTTGCGTGACCATGGGAATAGACATGTTTTCCGCACATTCTTTTATAATTGACGTTGTTCCTTTATATTTTCGAAGTTCAAATTTACTTTACAGATTTTAAATAGGCCATGTTAAACTGCTCATTTTATCTGGTTTTGAATGTTTTCTTGGGATCCCTAAAGACAAATTATTTTCATTGGAGATTTAAAGTTCGTTTTATCTCTGTTGGCCTATAAATGCATGCATGTGTAGTAATGTCCCTAAGAGTTTAGTCATAGAAAAGTAGGGGCGTTACATGGTATGTCTTTTTGGTGATAACAAATGGAGATAATTTATTTAAAAATGTATGCATTATTTTGAGGTTTGTCATCATCAAAAAGAGGGAAATTGTTAGTTTTCAGGCTTCAATCAAACTAAATATTTTGATGATAACAAATTCAAATTTTTGTACTAATCGTTTTCATATTTCAAAGGGTCAATCTTGTAGAGCTCGAAGAGACGAGTACAAGGCAATTTGAATCGCTCAAATCGGAGTTCAAACGAAGGAGATATGTGCAAAAAAAAGTTTGAAAAGGGAAACTAATAAGACAGTGACACGTGGCACTGTGCTGACGTGGCGGTGACTAATGTGGCGATGACGTGGTGATTGATGTGGCAGATGACGTGGTACTCCAACGGTCGAATAAGATGACGTGGCATTGGCATGACACTCCAACTGCCAAATTTGTCGACATGGCAGATGACGTGGCACTTAACGATTATATTTTGATGACATGGCACATAACGACTAAATTTTGCTAACGTGACATACGTGGATGAATAAAAAGCGTACATGTGGCGAGAAGCGGTCAAAAATTTAAAATTTTGAAATTCAAATGAATTAAACAAAAAAAAAGAAGGAAAGAATGTCACATATGGATATTTTGGAGAAGAATCTTTTCTCCTCTCTCCTCTTCAATTATGGACCTTAACCTTTCCAAAATTCAATCATTCAATCTCAACCATCCATTCTTTTTGACCTAAATCCATTGGCCTATTTTCAATTTGTTCAAAATCCTTTTTAACCCTAAAAACATCATCTTTCTTACACTTTTTGAAAATTTTCCAGCAACCAAAAAGCCATCAAAAAGTCTCCAAAAAGGCTCTAATATTCAAGAATTCTCACCATCCTCTAAACCGGCAAATCCTGCAATTGTTGTGAGAATTTTGAAATTGAAGCGTGATCCAAAATTTGTGTAATCTTGTTTTTTTGAAGCAATCTTTTCTTTTGTTCAATTTTCTTTCTTTTGGGAATATTGTATTAAGGTGTGGGTATACCTTGGGTTGTGTGAAAATTCAATTGATTTAATCTGAACCAGAAAAAAGATTTGGGTTTCTCTTTAGCCTAGGAAAAAATGAGTCGTGACGGTTTGGTTCTCACCTGCACGAGGATCGAATTTAGTGAAATACCCAAGAAGAGCTTGGGGAGTGGAGTAGGAAATTTGCCGAACCACTATAAAATTTTCGGTGTCCTCTTTTCCCTTAACTTTTTAATTTCTGCACTTTACTTTCTGCTCTAGTATTTTTTTTAGATTGCATGATTTAGGATTTGCTTATTTGAATTGTTTTGTCTGCAATCTTTCTATCATTGAATTACTTTTTTTTAAAAGTTTGTTGTATTAAAATTGATTGAGTGCAAATTTCTTAAATTTCTCATTGTGTGAAAAAGTGCCTAAAAAGTGTTGAAATTAATTTTTTAATAAATCAAAAAGTTGGTAGACAACCCTATTCACCCCCTCTAGTGTTGACATACGGTCCTACACCTGATATATCTTCAATATTTATTACAATGTAATTTTTTGCTTAATTTATATTTTTAGTTTAATTTTAAAAAAAATCAAAGACGATTCCATGCTTCCGATGTGGAGTGAAACGATCATTTCTTCAGCCTCCAAATTGAACAAAAGGCAGAAAAGCTACTTAGGGGATATGCTTCCCTAGTAAACAAAAAGCACGTGAAATGCAAAGGAAATCTAGAAATTAAAAAAATACAGGTCAACCCTCCTTTAGGCCAAAGTCGATCCTAACAAACAAGTTTGCATAGACTTTTCAAGTTGAGCCACATGAACAGGGAGCTTCCAGAAAGCTCAAAACAAATTATAGTTGTCCTAATAAAGTAAGAAGTCGAAGCTTAATGAACAAGTCATAATGAGAGTCAGAAGAAGGAAAATAAAGTGAAGAAGAGGTCGAGGCCGACCTCCAGATTTCAAGTCATGCTCACAATTTCTTTCCTTTCGTCCTCTTGAAATGAAGCTATACTTTGCAAAAGAATTGCTTTCGAATAAGAAAAAAACTGCAAAAGTCATCCCTGTTAGGTTGAATGAGCTATCCTACGGATGATTCAAGGTTCACCTTGGAGCTGTTGAACTTGAGAAAGTCCAAAATTAGACCATATTTTGGATCAGTTCGACAACAAATGAATGGGATTCATACAGACTTGTGTGAATTTGAGGGAGTTTTAACTAGAGGAGGAAATAGATATTTTATCAAAATTGCAACGAGGTTCATTGGTGTTGAGCCAATGGAGACTACCACCGGATCTTTTTGATTCTTAATGAAAACAAAATATTTCTCTAAGCAATGGCATGAAAAAATTGATTCTTGCATGCTAAATAATGGTTATACCATATTCGGTAGGGGTCAAAATTGTGAACAAATCAGAACCAAAATCTTTCATAGTCTTGCTCTTTTACTATCTGTGTGCAGCGTTGCAACGTTGTTCCTTGGTGTTGCAATTTATGAGGTCTCTTTTATGAGGTCTCTTAGTGATGAACCTTGTGTCTACAAGAAAATTATCAATAGTTCTGTCGCATTCCTAGTTCTATATGTAGATGATATCCTACTCATTAGGAATGATGTAGGATATCTTACTGACATTAGGAATTGGCTAGCTACGCAATTCCAAATGAAAGATTTGGGTGATGCACAGTTTGTTCTTGGGATCCAGATTGTCCGGAACCGCAAGAATAAAACACTAGCCTTGTCTAAAACATCTTACATAGACAAAGTGTTGTCAAAGTTTAAGATGCAAGACTCCAAAAAGGGCTTATTGCTTATGACGCATATCTTATATTCATCTTTTAACACATGCAAATCTGATTTAGACATATCAAAGCCTTTTCTTAAAGTCTTATTTTCTTATTTTATATTTTCTAGCTCAATTGATAGGTTATTATTTTCGTGAGCTATTTTAGCATTTTTCTTTCTAAGAGACATGTATTTGCAGCCTAATTTTTCAAATTCATTTTTAATTTCATTAAAGGCTTCTACAAGTTCATCAAAGGAAAGATTTCCAGGAATTACCTCATCGTCATCGTCATCGTCTCTGAATGCCATAAAACAAAGGTTGGCTACTTCTCCTTCACTTTCAGATTCACTCTTGTCGCTTTCATCCCAAGTGGCTTTCATGGCCTTCTTGCTCTTCTTCAAAGATGACTTCCTTTGTGGACAATCCCACTTCACATGTCCAGGCTTCTTACATTCAAAACATATAATTGCGTCCCTATTGCTCTTTTCTCCCTTTCATTCTTGACTGTTACTTTTCTTGGAGAAATTTTTCTTTTTAAGAAACCTCTTGAACTTTTTGGCCAGATACGCATATTTATCAATATCATTCAATTCATTCTCACTTTCAGAACTGCCTTGAGCTTGAGTAGACTTTAATGCTAGGTTCTTCTTCTTCTATACGTCATCCTCCATGTTACCCTTCATGATTATCTCATGTGTCATGAGAGGCCCAATGAGCTCCTCTAAAGGAACTGTTGAGAGATCTTTGGCTTCTTGAATCGTCGTGACTTTAGCTTCCCAAATTTTGGGCAATGACCTGAGGATCTTCCTGACATTCTCAGAGGTAGAGTAAGTTTTTCCTAATCCTTTCAAGGCATTTACGATATTAGTAAATCGAGTAAACATTTTAGAAATAGACTCATTTGCATCCATTCTAAATAATTCATAATTATGGACTAACATGCTAATTTTTTATTCTTTTACTTGATGTGTTCCTTCATGAGTTACTTCGAGCATATCCCAAATTTCTTTAGCAGAGTTACATGCAGAGACTCGATTGAACTCATCAGGACATAAGGCACAAACCAGACAGTTAATAGCTCTAAAATTAATAGACATTTTTTTTATCATCTTTATTTAACACATTTTCATTTCTGGGCACTTCTTGATTTGCAACAGATTTAGTTGGGACAACAGAACGCTTGGAAACTATTTTCCATAAATTATAATCAATGGATAACAGGTAAATTCTCATCCTAGTCTTCCACCATGCATAATTATTTCCATCAACGAAAGGTGTCTAGTGGTAGATTAACCCTCTACAAACCCATTTATTCCAGTATTTGCCATAAGCTCGAACAATTAAGAGTTTTAGAAAAAAATTAAAACAATAAAATATTATTCAATTTTAAAAAATTATTTATTTTATTTTTTTTTTAATTAAGATGAATTTTAGTGAAGAAAATTTTTCAATAAAATTTCAAAACTTGTTTAGAGTTTTAGAAACAATAAAAAAAAAAAGTTGAATTTTAAGAGTCAATTTTCAAAGAAAGATATTTCTAGTGAAATAACCCTTTTAAAAACTCAAAAATCAACTTTTTCTTTAATTAAAAAAAATTAGATTTAAAAAAAAAATCAAAAATAGTTTAAAAATATAAAAAAAATTAAAATACCCTTCCAGATAAAAAAAAACGAGCTACCCGCTCTGATACCAACACGTGACACTATGCTGACGTGGCAGTGACTAATGTGGAATAAAAGATTAGGACAAGAAAGTATGGATTTAATTTCAAATATCTCTAAGAAATCCCTTGTTAGAGATCTTCCAAAATTAAATTTTGAAAAAGATAAAGTTTGTGATGCTTGTCAAATGGGTAAACAAACTAAGTCTTCTTTCAAACCAAAGAAAATGGTTTCTACCTCTAGGCCTTTGCAACTATTACATATGGATCTTTTTGCTACTAGAGTTGCAAGTCTAAGTGGAAAAAATTATGCTTTTGTTATAGTTGATGATTTTTAGAGATTCACTTGGGTTTTATTTTTATCTCGAAAGGATGAAGCTTTAAAATCTTGTATCAGTTTTTCAAAAAAATGTATTTAAAAATGTATGCATTATTTTTAGGTTTGTCATCATCAAAAAGGGGGAGATTGTTAGCTTTGAGGCTTCAATCAAACTAAGTATTTTGATGATAACAAACTCAAATTTTTGTACTAATCTTTTTAGTATTTCAAAGGATCTATATTGTAGAGCTCGAAGAGACGAGTACAAGGCAATTTGAATCGCTAAAAAATTTTGACCGCTCCTCGCCACATGTACGTTTTTTATTCGTCCACGTATGTCACATCAGCAAAATTTAGTCATTATGTGCCATGTCATCAAAATATAATCGTTAAGTGCCACGTCAGTTGACACGTGATCTGCCATGTCAGCAAATTTGACGGTTGGAGTGTCATGCCAACGCCACGTGATCTTATTCGACCGTTGGAGTACCACATCATGTGCCACGTCATCACCACATTAGTCACTGCAACATCAGCACAGTGCCACGTGTCACAACCTTATTAGTTTCCCTTTTCAAACTTGTTTTACTCATATCTCCTTCGTTTGAGCTCCGATTTGAGCGATTCAAATTGCCTTGTGCTCATCTCTTCGAGCATTATAAGATAGACCCTTTGAAATACTAAAAAGATTAGTATAAAAATTTGAGTTTGTTATCATCAAAATATTTAGTTTAATTGAAGCCTTAAAGGTAACATCAAGCGGGTCTTTGTCTCCTCTAAAGGAATGAACGTTTCACGGAAGTATTGGATTATTTTTTATTTTAGTTTTATTTTTGATGAATTAAGATTAAGCGTCGTAATTTATGTTTTGGGAAAGAAAATCCTTAAAGGGATTAGAGAGGAATAAGTCTAGATAATTCTTCAATTAGAAGATGTGTAGAAAAGTCATTTAATGGCTCACCCTTAGGGTATTTAGAGTAGCCTAGGGAGCATAATTAAATAATATATCTTAATATCTAATATATTAAAATATATTTATCTAACTAATTTTAATCATATTCAAATCTTTCCAAATTCTCCTACGATGTTTATTTCCTAATTTGAATCTAATTCAAATTTAATAAATATTTTTTATTTAATCTATCTTAATACGTTAATGATTCTAATCCAAATTCTCCTACGACATTTATTTCCAAATTTGAATCAAATTTAATAAATATTTTTGTATTTAATGTATCTTAATATATTAATGATTTTAAACCAAATTCTCCTATGGCATTTATTTCCTAATTTGAATCTAATTCAAATTTAATAAATATCTCTTATTTAATATATCTTAATGCATTAATGATTTTAATATTTAATGTATCAAATATAATAAATATATTCTCCTTTTTGACATTTAATATATCTAATATATTATATATTAATTTGAACATTTTAAATTTTTCTTTCAACTCTTCCTTATTTGTTCATATGAGCTAGCAAGGGGACCTTATGGATTTATAGATTATAAGCTCCAGTGATATAAAATTAATTCATTAATGTCAAAAAAAAAAAAAATCACTGAACTCTTTAAGTAATCAATTTTCATTCATTAACTCTAGGGTCACTCCACTATAAACCTAGAGTTGAACTTTTATGCATTGTAGCACAAGTTGTGTCCATGGATAATTACATACAAGTCAATCCTTCACGAGTTGTTTGTAATTACAGCTGGGTCAAAAGTTCGTTTTACCCTTGTAATTACATCTTGTACCTTAAGTACTATTCATAATCTAATGAACAATTCATTTATAATCTAACCATAAACTAAGTCCCTCTCGACCTGTGAGATGGTAGGGCCCCTTGTTCAAGTCCTAAAATCAACATTTAAGGGAACTACTCATCCACTTACCCTATATGGGAAGGAGCGAATTCCATTTTGTGAGATTATGTTCCCTGCTCCTTATTTGGTCAACTCTCCAAAGTGGTAGGCTTATTGAATCGTCTGCAAAATTCACTCTCACCCATGCAATTCAAAGGACAAACCATCACAAGCAGGAGTTCATAACTCATTCAGGATTAAGATCGAGTCGCATACGTTCATCCTGATGAAATATTAATCTTTTCAATTAATGGATTTGTAAAGGGATTTCGTGGATTAATCCACAATTAATGGATTTTGTGGTCCGGTCTTATACAAACTCATTGTATAAGATATCCTCACTCACATGTCTCCACGTGAATAATTTGGATCAAATCGTTTGTAACTATTAATAAGTGGGTTGTATCAATAGTGTTACCAGAATAAGACACTCAATCTTATCCATATACTATGACTTTTTAGGTTATTTCTTGAACATGATCCTCTCGTATGTCAACCACATACTGTTTAAGATTACACTAATAACCTTAGATTTTTCATATAATAGATAATATCATATTGCAAATAAGATAATTAAAATAATTATTAATTATTAAATAAAAAATTAATTACGATTCTTTAGGACATAAATCCCAACATCTTCCACAAAGTCTTTCTAACTATGACGCGAACACAAAATCTGAAGGGATCGGATCTCGCAGCGGAAACAAATTGTATCGCGTGTTCTTGAAATTTGTTTCAAAGATCGAATCAAGATCATTATACAAACTAAGATTAAGCATATAAAGAGAAACATGAAAAACATTATTACCTTTGAAGAATAAATACTTCCTGTACTCCTCACGATCTCACGTTCTCTCCAAGCCTCGAACGAATCGACACAATTGATCAACGATCACCGACGCTAGATCTTCTTCGTTGTATCTCTAGGAAAGGGAGGAAGGTGGGATTCCCTTTTGGAGTTAGGAGAGGTGTAGAGAAAGATAGAGATTATGTTTTGGAACTTTTCCAACAACATAACAAGATGAACACTAGGGTTTCTCAAGTTTTGCTTAGTTCACATAGTTGCATCCCATGCACCTATTTATATGAAAATAGGATAGAAATTTTCATCTTATCCCTATTGTTAATATAATGCTCATTTTATGCATATGAAAATCATATTTACATAATAATATAATTATAAGGTATCTTATACCTTATTATATAAATCACATTTGCATAATTGAATCTATATTCAATTTTTCATATCTCTCATTTTAGTATATAGTTTATTGTGAACCCAATTCTCATTAAATTATATATTATATCAATTATATCACATATAACTGATATATCTCCTTATATATGAAGTTGAACATTTCAATTTCACTCCAAACTTTATACCCTCAATATTTCCATGTTAAGTCAACGGAGGGACCTAATGGACCTATAGATCATGAGCTCCAATGATACGAGATTAACCAATCAAACTCTTTGATCTAACTAATCAACATTCATTAACTACTACTCACTCCACTAAAAACTCGTAGTTGCACACTCCTCACTGTAGACTGTGTTGTGTCCATTGATATAATTAATACTTGTGAGTCGACCCTTCACAGGTTGTTCGTAATCACCATTCGACTCTGCCACGTTGAAGTGAACCATGGTCCCAAACAGATGATCCCTCCGCCATCCTGGCGTTGAAAATGTACTTGAGGGTTTTGTGCCTGACTTGAACAAACTGTTGTCCGAACATGCCTTGCAACGATTCCATGATTTCCTTAGCGGTTGTCATGCCCTCGTGATTTTTGGCTAGTATGTCAGACATACTTGCCAACATATAGACCTTGGCCTTATCATTGGCCTTGATCCATCTATCGTATGCATCACAAACATTTCGTGTTGCATTCGAGCCTGGCACCTAAGGACACTCCTTAGTGAACACAAACTTAAGATCGCCACAACTAAGATTATGTTAAGGTTGTTCTTCCAAGTCATCATATTTTCCCTGGTTAATTTTTTCGCAGCCAATAAAGAAATAATTGAGCTAGTCATTTTTGCTGAAAGAAATAAATTACTTGTATTAGATTCTCGTTAATCCTTTAACTAATCCAGTCAGTTTTAGCTGATTATCTAATGATTCCTAGGTCATTAATAATTTGTAATGATACTCCAAAGGTTTAGAATGTATGACACCGAAGTGTAATAAAAAGCACTCTTCCTCTGGATCGAGACAGTCTCGACCAAGACTTAATTCCAGAATAACTCTTATTCCTCTAGGTTTTAGTTACCATTAATTGGTCTGAAGACACTTACTCCTAATGTATACCGTGAGTGTGACCTTCTATCTTTAGATTCCAGAGTCTCTATCTAACAAAATCCGTCGAAGGGAGGACTAAGTTGGAAAATAGACTAAGGTAACCTTTATCCTTTTTGGGTGTTCACTGTGCTCCGATCCCCTATGATCAAGTCCTCCGAAGTGATTGTCTGGTCCATGCCAAACTAGAAGGCTGACCATAGTGATCTCACGGTGTGAACCGATAGAAGAGACCGTGGATTTTGTTTCACAATTCCCGCTCCCACTCACTACAAGTACCCTCTCCATTCACCTTGATATTGACTCATACAAACACCATCCGAAGGAGTAAGCTCCCATTTGAACCACGAGACCAAATATGGATCTCACAGTGTGAATTTCTCTGGAGAGATGTGGGTGAAAAAATTAATGTATCATATACACCTTTTCTTCCCATTGAATACTTTAATTATTTAAGAAATTGACCAAGGTTAAACCCGACTATTGATTTTACCTAAGTTTATCAATATAACCCTTTATATTGAATTTTACCTAAGTCTATAAACCTAGGTTTTCTAGTTTATTAACCTCTTAATAAACACTACTGGTGATTTAATAATTTATAAACCCTATATTGAATTCACTCGCATGTCAGTTCTCAGGTAGGGGTGTTCCGTTTCCGTCAACTTAAATACCCCAGCCTAGACAGAACCTTCCTTAGACAGAGTTCTTCTTCAATCATAGTTTATAAATTATATGGTTACCTAATTCTAATCTAATTAGAACTAGATAACCTAAGGTCTATTGGTTCCATATTCTAAACATTTTAAAACTAATTATTAACCTTAGGTGACATGCAATTCTATGTTATAAGTGCTTGATCATTCATCACCTGAATAATAAAATATACATAACACATTCATTTCATGAATTAACATGTCAATGTTATCCAAAATTAATATAACACCTATACTAATTTATCATGCAAACTATATAATACAACACCTTATATTATAAATGATGCATGAATATGCTTAACCTAAGATGGGATTAAATCTAAATAGCATACATTATGCAAATAATAATTCATACAACAATTGCATAAGTTAAATAGAAAAATTAGACAATTTTTGGCATCCTAGGATTAATTTCAATTAATATAATCTAATTATATTAATTATAATTTATAATATTAATTAAAATAATATAAAAACCTGATGGAACACGAGACATACGCAACGAAAAAAAAAAGATCTAATGACACTCTAATTGCATCTAACTTAATAGAAATTAACATGCAAACATACAAAAAACAGTGAACTAAAAAAGGGAAGAGAGTACAATCTTTTAGCTCGATTTATTCACGATCTCCTTGCCTAAGCACAATCCGAACACAACCGGACCACCACTAGAGCTTCCCTGCTATCCTCTGGACTCAGAACTGACTTGTGGGACCCGGTGAATGAAGGAATGAAAAGGAAGAATGGGAGGTTCAAAGGTTTATGTGAGGAAAAAGAATTTTTGGTGACTCTTTGGGAAAAATCTAAAAAAAAAAATCAGCAAAAAAAAAACTTTGTTTTAAAACCATTCCTATTTATAAAACAATTACATGCATCAAATGCATGTCAAATCTCACCAAAATGCAACACCTTACAAAACACTAACTAAAGTGGGCTATGTGTCATTCTATAATGTTTACACATAGTTCACTTAAGTTAGTAGGATTGTCCAACAAAAAATTGGATAATTCCACTAACTCTAGTTAAAGGTAAAATGGTCTTTTCCATTTGGTCAAAGTCAAACTTTGACTTTCCTGAGCCAAAAAGTCAACCATTTGACTTTTACAGTTTTGGCCCTCTTGACTAATTTTGACCTCCCGAACATGAATCCGCATTCATATTTTTGAAATTCAAATAACATTTGAATATAGAGTGTCATACAAAAATCGATAGTTATATCACATATACTTGTCGGTTTAAAACTCATTTCCTAATTCGAACAATTCAAATTAATCCAACATATTGTTCTAAGTTTAATCCATATGAGCTAGCAGGGGACCTAATGAACCTACAGATCATGGGCTCCAGCAATCTGAGATTAACTAGACAAACTATTTAACCTAATTAATCAACATTTGTTAACTAACGGGTCATTCCACTAAAGTCCCGTAGTTGCACTCCCCTCACTGTAGATATATTTATGTCCACCTAATATAACCATAACTAGTAAGTCAATCTTTCACAGGTTTTTCGTGATCTCGGTTGGATCAAAATACCGTTTTACCCCCGGGAACACATCTTGTTCCTTAAGTCCCACTAAACCTCTATAGAACAATTGATTTGTGGTCCAACCAACAAATCTAGCCCCTCTGAGCCTAGTGAGAGTGTGGGGCCCCTTGTTCTAGTTCCGAAGTCAACACTTAAGGAACAACCTATCTACGATCCCTAGAGTTGGGTAGGAGTGAATTCCGTCTTGCACCCTATATCCCCAGCTATTTACCCGGTCTTACCCCTGAAATGGGAGGCTTATTGAGTCAGCGCTATGATTTTCTACTGCCGCAACGCAATTGCGTAGGACTGCGTCAGCGATCGGCTGCTAAGCGATGTGATTCGGTCAAACCTTCCAAACGAAGTAAACCGAGCCCTACTCTCATTTGACCTTCTTTTAAGTATCGTTAGGAGGTTGAACGATTGAACCTATATGTCTATCGTCAATCTATCTCAAATGTTCATGCCCATGGCTCTATGATTTTGGAGTCTTACCCTATGCCTAGGGTCAAAGTTCGGCTCTTATGTCTGAGCCCCTTTACTCCATTACTTTTAGCCACTAAGGCTTCCCGTAATAAAATCACAAATGTTCATGCCCATGGCTCTATGATTTTGGAGTCTTACCCTATGCCTAGGGTCAAAGTTCGGCTCTTATGTCTGAGCCCCTTTACTCCATTACTTTTGTTGTCTTCCCTTAGGGCATTCACATTCCGAATCCCTAAGGGAAGTTAACTCCTCATAAATAAAATAGTAAAAGTAAAATCAAACTTAGCTTGCGAAGACAACCTCTTAAGCTTCCTCCTCGGTCTACCACTATTAAGCATGAACCGAGAAAGCCACTCAAGTTGTTAACTAAAGATAAACTTGCAGAATGAGAACTCTAACAAACAACTAATCTTGTTGAACGAAATAAGCACGTTTGTAACATATAACCACAGAATGGGATGCGTACAAAATACTGAATCTGAATTAACAAAACCGAAACAAAATTGAAGATGTACTGGTAGCGTGCGATACATAATGAAATAAAGCTACAGAAATCGAAATCTAGATCTAATACAATCAAAACAGAATTGTATAGGTTTGAAACTTGAAGCTGCAACTAGTAAACTAGATCTACTGCTTGATAAAGAGGTAAAGAAAATTGGGCAGCATGATGACAGTAAGCTAAAGACATCAACAACTAAAAAGAACTTAAAGAACTTAAAGAAAAACCCAAAACAGAAAAGTGGAATCTCCTCATAAGACGAGCTCCCTTTTTTACGGCTCCCTCCTCCAAAATTTATAGGGTTTATATGCTAAGGTTTCCATCATGGTTGGTCAACTTATCTTGCTGAATTTGTGGAGAAAATCGGAATAAAATCCCCCAAAATCACGGAATTCCCGAACTTTCTGCAATTTTCTGCATTTTCCAGATCTGTGTGCTACGCAATTGCGTGGTATGTAATTGCGTCAGTTTGCGTTCCTGCGTCCAAAACTAAAATAATATGAGATTTTTCTTTCATGTTTTCTTATTTTCTCTCATTCTTCAAGAATCTTTATCTTTTCCTTAATTATATGCAATTGACTCCACTATATCCACTTTTACCTAAAGAATTGAAGAAAACATACAAGTATAACTAAGTTTAAAGGCTAAATAATTCTCATAAATGAGACTTATCAGCCGTCCCCGTTGCAGCAGAAACATTTTCCTTTATCTGTAACTTCCTTGACCTTCTTGCCCTTCTGGGCTGCAACGCGGTCAGCTTTCCCGACCTTCTTCAACTTCTTCTTCTTCCCTTTTGGGCCTGAAGAAGAACCCACAGACTTTGTCCCAAAGGTCGAACCCCTATGAAAAGACCTCAAGGCAACATTTGCATAAGCTTCCTGTCCCTTGATTCGCATCAAGGACTGGAAGGTATGTAGTTCATTAAGGGTGGTCAGATTGTTGCTAATTTTGTTCATAACAGCATTGCTACGAAACTGAAGAAAACTCTTTGGAAGAGTCTCTACGATAAAGCTGACCTAGCTCGACTCATCAATCGAAGCACCGTTCATTTCCGCCAAGCTAAAGTGGGTCATCATTGAAGGGAATGAAAATTCCCGCGCAGCGGAAGACGATTGAATCGTCGAGGTATCATTATGCAACTTGTATTTATTAAAATCGATCTAACACTTAGACCTAGATTAAACATGCTTAAAGAAGAAGAAATTTACAAAGCAAGAAGAAGTTTTACTTACTTGTTGTAGACAAACTCAAACAATTTCTTCCTCGATCACGAACTCTTCGTGCTACTCCGATCTCAACGAATTCTTCCCACAAATGGATCCCGAACACCACCAAATGGTCTTCTCGGTTGTTCTCTTTTGAGAAGGGAAGTTGGTGGGAACTTGTTTGTGTTTTGGAGAGGGAGGAGAAATGAGAGAGTAGAGAGAATTCTAGTTTCTTCTCTTTGATCAAAATCAAAAAATGAGAAGTTAGCCTTACCATTCCCTTCTTGCAAAGGGTTTAAATAGTGGAATGAGGGAGTTAATATCTCCTCATTATTACCACTTTATTATTAAACCATAGGTTATGCAAATCTCATTTGCATAACCACATAATATAAGATATCTCATATCTCATATTACAAATCTCATTTGCAATAATTGTGGATTAATTAAATTGAATCACATCCAATTTAATTTCTCTCAATCAAATTCTCCAATTAGCCCTAATTCAACAATTAGGCTAACCTATAGTTTATTATGAATCTCGTTCACATTAAACTATATATTATATCATTCATATCTCATATAAATGACATAAATGTTTCTTAAAGTGAAATTGAACACTTCAATTTCATTCCAAAACATTAACCCTTCTTTAACCCAGATTGAGCCAATCGAAGGACCTAATGGACCTCCAAAGTGGCGGGCTCCAATGATCCGAGATTAACTCGTCAAACTCTTTGACCCTTGGTTAACCAACATTCATTAGCTACGGTAACACTCCACTATAGCCCGTAGCTGCACTCCCGCGTCGGTCAAAGATATTACGTGTCCACCGATATAATCAATACCCATGAGTCGACCCTTCACAAAGTTGTTCGAGAGACACGGTGGGTCAAATTACCGCTTTACCCCTATGTCTACCTCTTGTTCCTTAAGTCCCCACTGCTCCTCTAATGAACAACATATTGTGATGGTCCAACCATACACAACACCCTTCTCGGGCCGGTGAGAAGGTGGGCGCCTGTCCAAGCCACGGAGACAAAGACTTAAAGGAACAACCCCTTTGTTTCCTAAAAGCGGGAACGAGTGAATTCCACCTCGCGTAGTTAAGTTCCCAGCTCCCCTACTTGGTTCTTTCCCCGAGAAGATAGGCATATTGGGCGAGTAATCGTGACCACCCTCACCCGCATTTAGTCAAAAACGGACACTCGCAGATGCGAGTCCGTAACACGCTCGTGATTCGTGTCGAGTCACTAATGGTCATCTACGGTTATTAGTCTCATCACAGCGGTGTTACATCGTGAGGTCTAATAATTCACGATCCGATCTTGTACAATCTCATTGCACGAGGATGCCCCACTCGCATGTCAACCACATGAACGAGTCGAGATCACCTCGTTTGTATCTAATACAGCAAAGCGTATCCACGATGTATCCGTGGATTAGGTCTCCAACCCTATCCATATACTGTAGACCGTTCGGGTCATTAACTCGAACGTGATCCTCTCTGTGTGTCCACTACACACCATTTAAGTTCTAGTTCTCTCATAAATTCAATGACCCTGGAGCTTAGTTTATTGGAAAAATTTATAACTATTGCGAGACACAAAGTGATGAAATGAATAACTCTTATTAATTTCAAACAATATATTACAAACACGAGATTAGGACAAAAATCTCAACAAACTCCCACTTGGACTAAGCTAGTAGAGAAAATACATTTTTGAAATGTACATAAATTACAATAAAGTAATACAATAAACAAGGGCATTGAATACCCGTTTACACATCTCCCATTTGCCCTAGTCAGGAAGCTCTCGAAGACCTAGACTCTCTAGGTGACCCTCAAACACCTTAGCCGTGAGGGACTTTGTAAATGGATCATTCACGTTGTGCTCGACGCTATCTGCGCATGCGAAATCACGTCTTCGCGGTGCACAATCTCCCGTGATCGGATGATACTTGCGCCAATGTGTTTGCCTCTCTTATGGCTCCGAGGCTCACGTGAGTTGGCATCGCACCACCGTTATCACGAGCAATTGTGATTGGCAAGTTCATATTTGGAACAATTTCCAAATCGTCATGAAGTTCCTAAGCCAAATAGCTTCTTTTGCGCCTTCACAAGCCGCAACATACCCGCTTCCATAGTGGAATCGATGCATCCTCGCTGATGCTTCGCCATACTACACTGACTCCTCCATTCAGAATGAAGGTCGACACAAGTGGATTTCCTAGAATCCTTATCGGCCCGAAAATTAGGATCTGTGTATCCCGTAAGGATCAAATCCCCACTACCATACACTAAGTCGTAGTTCCTCGTTCTCCTAAGATACTTGAGGATTGCCTTTACTACCGCCCGGTGATCTAATCCTTGATTGGACCTGATATCTCATCGACAATTCTTATTGCATAATGTATGTCGGGCCTAGTACACAAAGCATGACATACATCAAAGCTCCCTACAATCAAGCATATGGAATCCGCCTCATATCCTCAACATCTTGAGGAGTCTTAGGACACCGATCCTCAGACAGTGAACCCCATGCCCGAAAGGCGCAAGCCTTTCTTGGAGTTCTCAGATCTTATATCTAGACAACATCTTGTCAATATAAGACGCCCGAGACAAGGCTAGTGTTCTGTTCTTAGGTTCGGACTATCTGGATACCTAGAACATACCGAGCTTCTCCCAAATCTTTCATTTAGAATTGCGAAGCTAGCCACTTCTTAACGTCAAGAAGAAATTCTACCTCATTCCCAATGAGAAGAATATCGTCCACGTACAACACCAAAAATGCGACATAGTTTAGTCAGCGATTTTCTTGTAGACACAAGGCTCGTCGTCATTTTGATCAAAGCCATAAGATTTTATCGCCTCATCAAACCTTATATTCCAAGACCTCGAAGCTTGTTTCAACCCATAAATGGATCTATGAAGCCGACAAACCTTTTGCTCTTGGCCTTGGGCAATGAACCCTTTGGGCTGGTCAATGTAGATGGTCTCATCAAGTTTGCCATTCGTAAAGGTTGTCTTGGCGCCCATCCGCCATACCCGTAGTCATAATACACGCGGCAATGGCCGTAAGGATCCTCGATCGACTTTACCATGGCAACGGTGAAAAGGTCTCCTCATAGTCAACCCTTCAACTCGGGTAAAACCCTTTGCCACTAGTCGGGCTTTGAAGGTCTGCACCTTCCCATCTACGCCACGTTTACGCTTGTAGATCTATTTGCAACCAATAGGTTTTACCCCATCCGGTTGATCCGCAAGCTTCCATATAGAATTGAAGTACATAGACTCCATTTCCTGGTCCATAGCTTTAATCCACTCGTCTTTGTCAACATCCACCATTGCCTGGTCATAGATCAATGGATCCTCATAGTCATCATCAGGAGCGACAACTGAGGTTTCAGCTAAACCCATGTAGCGATCAGGCTGTCTCACAGCCCTCCCACTACGTCGAGGCATTCCCAACTGTTGGGAACGGATTTGACTAGACGTGTTAGGATCAACAACACTTGTTGACGTACTAGCCCCATCAGCAACTCTTGCTGATGTACTGTCCATTTCATTCAACACAATTTTACTCCTTGGTAAATGATCCCTGACGTGGTCTTCCTCTAGGAAAGTGGCGTTTGTCAACACAAGCACCCTATTTTCCTTAGGATCGAAAAGCAGACCCCCTAGTCTCTTTAGGGTAACCTACGAATAGGCACAATTTCGAACGGGGTTCCAACTTTTTCGGGTTTGACACCAACACGTGGGTCGGGCATCCCCAAATCCTGAAGTGATGTAACTGCCTTTACGTCCACTCCAGAGCTCGAAAGGTATTTCACAAACACTTTTCGACGGAACATTGTTCAAAATATAAACCGCAGCCTCCCGCTGCGTACTTCAAAAAGAATCGGGGGAGACGAGCATAGCTCATCATCGACCGAACCATGTCCAACAAAGTTCTATTTCTCCTCTCCGATACACCATTCTCATTGTGGCATACCAGCGCCGAGAGTTGGGACGTAATTCAAGTGTTCTATCATATAGTCCTCGAATTCGGTGTCCATGTACTCTCCACCTCGATCCGATCGGAAGTGTTTTAAGCGATTTACCTAAGAGGTTCTCAACCTCGAGTCTTGTACTCCTTGAACTTTTCAAGAGTTTTGCACTTCTTGTGCATTAGGTAAATATACTCATATCTGGAGTAATCGTTTATGAAAGACACGAAATACTCATAACCGCCCCGAGCTTTAACATTCATCGGACAACAGAGGTCAGAATGTACTAACTCAAGAGACTCTTTGGCTCTATATCCTTTTCCACTAAAAGGACGTTTGGTCATCTTGCCCTCAAGGCATGACTCACACACCAGCAAAGAGTTTTCTTCCAACTCGTTTAGAAGTCCACTCTTCACTAGTTTCTCAATCCTATTGAGATTAATGTGGCCTAACCGTAGATGCCAAAGATGGGCATTTTCTTTAGAAGAAACTTTTGCTTTCTTAGTTCGTGTTTCTGCAGTTTTAAACAATTCAGTATTCAAAACACTTTTGACCGAATTGGGTTTCAAAACATACAAATTATTTTCGAGTGAAGCTGAACAAATAACATTCCCTTTGAAAGAAATAAATGCTTTATTAAATTCAAAAGAGACTGAAATACAATGTTCAATTAAGCAGGAAATTGAAACAAAGTTTCTAGTAAACCCTGGAACTATGTACAAATTGTCCAACAATAAGTACTTCCCGCCAAAGTGCAGCTTCTTCACTGTGCGATCGATCGGCAAGGTGAGACAAGCTCCCGGATCCAACCCGTAGAGAGTCACCTCACCCCTCACGCGGTGCCAGAATCAATCCCTGAAAAGAAGAACAAACGTGGTTAGTGGCGCTCAATCCAATATCCAGCAGAGTCGCTTACTCTCCACTAAACATGTTTCGAAGAATAAGTAAATCACATTTACCTTGATTCTTCCTCTCGGCCAGGAATTTGGGACAGTTCCTCTTCCAGTGTCCGCCCCCATTGCAGTGGAAACACTTTCCTTTCTCTGCAACCTCCTTGACCTTCTTGCCCTTGTGGGCGACAGCTCGGTCAGTTTTACCCCTCTTCATCCTCTTTTCCCTTTCGGGCGTGAAGGAGCAACAGGTTTTGTCCCAGAGGGTGAACCCTTGGGATAAGACCTGTAGGCAACATTTGCCTCAGATTCCTTGACCCTGTTCAAGGATTGGAAATTTCAGTAGCTCATTGAGGAGGGTAGTCGAGTGTAGCTAATTTTGTTCATAACAAACATTGCTCTGAACCGAAGGAAACTCTTCGGAAGAGTCTCCAAAATAAAACTGACCTGGCTCGACTCATCGATCGAAGCTCCGTTCATCTCGGCCAGATTAAAGTGGCTCATCATGTCTACAACGTGTTCACGGACAGACGACCACTCTTTCATCCGTGCGTTGAAAACGTATTTAAGCGAGTCATGCCGGACTTGAAAGGACTGTTGTCCAAACATTTCCTGCAAGGACTCCATGATCTCCTTGGCGGAAACCATCAGCTCATGCTTCTTTGCCAAGACATTAGACATGCTGGCAATAATGTAGACCTTGGCCTTTTCATTGGCCCTAATCCACCGATCGTACGCATCGCGAACACTTCGCGACGCGGTCGAGCTCGGCATCTGAGGACACTCCTCAGATAGCACGAACTTTGTGTCGTAAGTTACCAAAATTGTATTAATGTTGTTTTTCCAACTCTGGTAATTATCTCCCACTAACTTATCGGAAGCGAGTAAAGCTATTATAGCGCTAGACATTTTTAGCTGAAAAATAAGGAAAAACTTTGTATTAGTCTCGCAAAAAACTTTTTGAAATCCAATCAAGTTTTAGCTAAAAATGTTTCATGATCCCTAGGTCATTCAAAATTTTGCAATGATATCCTAAAGGTTTAGAATGACCGCCACCGAAGGGTGAACAGAACACTCCTCCTCTAGGACGAGACTTTCTCGATCAGACCCTAATCCCAGAATAACTCTTATTCCATTAGGCTTCCAATTACCACTGTTCGGTCGAATTCATTAACACTTAACGAGATTGCGTGAGTGTCACCTCAATCTTTAAATTTCCAAGTATCTCGCCCAAACAATAGCCACCAGGAAGGGTGAACCAAGAATGAAAACCAACTAGGAAACTGTATCCCTTTCAGGAATTCACGGTGTTCCGACTCCCATGATCAAGGCCTCCGAAGAGATTGTCTGGTCCAGGCCAAACTAGCAGGCAGATCATAGGCGTCTCACGGTGTGAATCGAAAGAAGAGACCGTGGGTCTCGTTTTCACAAGTCCCGCTCCCACTCACTATAAGTACTCTCTTCATCCACGATGATATTGACCTATACAAATGCCACCCGAAGGGGGGACGCTCCCATTTGCGCCACGAGGCCGAGTATAGATCTCATGGTGCGGACTTAAAGGAGATTTGTGGTTGAAAATTCAAATGTATCTCATACACTATATTTCCTCTCACTCAACACTTTAATTTTATTAGGGATTGACCTAGATAAACCGGTTAAAATTTACCTAAGTCTACCAATATAACTCTTATGTGGTATTAACCTAAGTCTATAATCACATTATAACTTAGGTCTATGTGAGTAAATTAATTAACACTTAATTAACGGCACTCACAAGAATATAACCTAAGAATCTCCAGACCGATTTCACTCCCAGGTCGGTTTCCTGGTAGGGGTGTTCCGCAAGCGTCAACTTAAATACCCCAACCTTAGACAAAACCTTCCTTAGACAGAGTTACTTATCAGTCTCCATTCAAAGGTCATATTTGATTTCCTAATTTCTAATCTTATTAGAAAATTAGAAAACCTAAGTCTAATTATTCAAGTTCTAAACTCTTTAAAACTAATAATTAACTTAGGTTGCATGCATTTCTATGTTATAGTGCTTGATCATCCATCACATGAATAATACTATACTATAACATACATTCATCACATGAATTAAATGCATGAGCATGCTTTTAATTTAAAAATATAACACTTATATTAAAATAAAATAAAACATGCATACATTATATTATAACTCTTATAATATAATCCTATCATGCATACTATATATTATAACTCTTATAATATAAATATGATGCATGAAATGTTTAACCTAAGGTGGGATTTTAAATCTATATGACATACATTATGCACATAGAAATTAATTAAAATATACATCTCGTGCATAAAATAATTAAATAGCAATAATGGACCGGTTTTTGGCACCTATGGGCAATTATTTAATTAAATAACATTAATATAACATTTATATTAATATTATTTAATAAAATAATTAAATTAAATAAATAAATACATTTTGTAAATCAAAAAATAATAAAAATACGAAATAAACCGCTGCCCACTTAAGAATCACCCCACGTTCTCGCGAAACCGCCTCCAGCAACTGCCTTCAACACGTGCAACGTTGCAACGTCGTGGGCAACGTTGCAACGTTGTCGCCTACAACGTTGAGCCGCGTTCTCAACGCCAGCGGCGTTGCAACGCCGCTCTACAGCAATGCCTCCGCCTGCAAGAACAACGTTGAGACGCCGTTGGGCAGCGTCTCAACGCCATCGACAGAACAACAAACACTTTGTTGTTCTTCCACCGATTTTCGCCTGTTTCCGCTCCGATTTCTTCACAGCAACTTTTGCCACGAACGACCCAGACTTACAGACTCGATTTACAACAAAATGCCCAAAAACAACGGGCCCTTACATTGATCTCATCAACATAATTGTAAATCTAATCTAGTGCCAAAAACCGAAAACATCCATTATGCAAACCAAACATTCATCTCATGAATTATGGCAAAATACCCACCTAATTTTAACAAAACAGTGCATAAATGAAGAACCATCGAGATGGCTCTGATACCAATTGAAGGGAATGAAAATCCCCGCGCAGCGGAAGACGATTGAATCGTCGAGGTATCATTATGCAGCTTGTATTTATTAAAATCGATCTAACACTTAGACCTAGATTAAACATGCTTAAAGAAGAAGAAATTTACAGCAAGAAGAAGTTTTACTTACTTGTTGTAGACAAACTCAACAATTTCTTCCTCTGATCACGAACTCTTCGTGCTACTCGATCTCAACGAATTCTTCCCACAAATGGATCCCGAACACCACCAAATGGTCTTCTCGGTTGTTCTCTTTTGGAGAAGGGAAGTTGGTGGGAACTTGTTTGTGTTTTGGAGAGGGAGGAGAAATGAGAGAGGAGAGAGAATTCTAGTTTCTTCTCTTTGATCAAAATCAAAAAATGAGAAGTTAGCCTTACTATTCCCTTCTTGCAAAGGGTTTAAATAGTGGAATGAGGGAGTTAATATCTCCTCATTATTACCACTTTACCACAACCATAGGTTATGCAAATCTCATTTGCATAACCACATAATATAAGATATCTCATATCTCATATTGCAAATCTCATTTGCAATAATTGTGGATTAATTAAATTGAATCACATCCAATTTAATTTCTCTCAATCAAATTCTCCAATTAGCCCTAATTCAACAATTAGGCTAACCTATAGTTTATTATGAATCTCATTCACATTAAACTATATATTATATCATTCATATCTCATATAAATGACATAAATGTTTTAAAGTGAAATTGAACACTTCAATTTCATACCAAAACATTAACCCTTCTTTTAACCCAGATTGAGCCAACCGAGGGACCTAATGGACCTACAATGACGAGCTTCAATGATCCGAGATTAACCTGTTAAACTCTTTGACCCGGTTAACCAACATTCATTAGATACGGTAACACTCCACTATAGCCCGTAGCTGCACTCCCGTTAGTGCAGTATATTACGTGTCCACTGATATAACCAATACCCATGAGTCGACCCTTCACAGGTTGTTCGTAGACACGGCTGGGTCAAATTATCGTTTTACCCCTGTGTCTACCTCTTGTTCCTTAAGTCCCCACTGCTCCTCTAATGAACAACATATTGTGATGGTCGAACCATACACAACACCCTTCTCGGGCCAGTGAGAAGGTAGGCGCCCGTTGTCCAAGCCCTGGAGACAGCACTTAAGGGAACAACCCCTTTTGTTTCCCTAAAAGCGGGAACGAGTGAATTCCATCTCGCGTAGTTAAGTTCCCAGCTCCCTACTTGGTTCTTTCCCTGAGAAGATAAGTATATTGGGCGAGTAATTGTGACCACTCTCACCCGTACTAGTCAAAGAACAGACTCTCGCAAACAGGAGTCCGTAACACGCTTAGGATTCAGGTCGAGTCACTAATGGTCATCTACGAAGTTATTAGTCCTTCATCACAGCGGTGTTACATCGTAGGTCTAATAATTCACGGTCCGGGTCTTGTACAATCTCATTGCACAGGATGCCCCCACTCGCATGTCAACCACATGAACGAGTCAGATCACCTCGTTTGTATCTAATACAAAGCGGGTCGCATCCACAGTGTATCCAGGATTAGGTTGTCACACCCCCTCTCGAACTACCTGCTACTTAGCCCGAAAGGCGGCGTGAAACCAACAGACATTGTTTACCTCTTAACAATACCTGTTGACCCCGCTTCTCTCGATAAACATACTATGTTCGCATTTGGAACATTTTAACATAACACAACAGAATCTGGACAACTATTAAACATAAACAAGGAGAAACCCTTCATAAGTCTCACTTGGAAACTAAAAGTCAAGTGCATCAAAACAACACAAGACAACTCAATGTTTATACAACCACTAATGTACAAAACTTCTATAACTACATAACGACTTGCTATACAACACCAATTACCACGTACAAACTAACAACTTATGAAACTTCCAGCAGACTATATGGGGATGTCAGTACTGTGAGCTTGATCTCTACACCAAAAAAGGTTTGAAAACATTGAGAGAATGAGCTAAAAAGCTCGGTGAGTGTCTATCTTTAAAACATTATAAGCTCACGGGTGAATCATAATAATGGCAAATTATAAGTAGAAAATAACCTAACATCTGTTTGTAAACATAAACAAATCATACTTCCAATTTACTGTGTTTAAGTCATCACTTGTGCATAGCACAAAACTCGAAATGTACTAACATATCGAGGGTTGATAGATCAATAAAATAGAAACTCATAACAATAAAACACATGACATGATACCACATTAAACCATAGAGGTGGTAGAGTTACATTTATACCAATAAGGTTCGTACTACACTCTCTCTCTCTCACGTGCACGTGGAATGCCTTTAGTCGTTTGGTTTTCCTAATACCTTCTCTATGTCCTTCAAGATTAAGGTAAAACCATTTACTACCCGAATACCTTCTCATTGTCCTTCAAGTATTTAGGTAAAACTATTTACTTCCGGATACCTTCTCATTGTCCTTCAAAGATATCGGGATATCATGATTCATTCCCCTAAGTACCTTCTCGAATGTCCTTCAAGATTAGGGTTAACCCCAAACAAGGGCATAATTTGTGTACCATGGAAATCATGTCTTTATAACACATACAACAATTCCTTGACATTTCCACATTGTCATTTATACATGTTCCCAAGTGGATTTACACAAAACATTCTCTAAAGGAAAGCATACTTTCATAATTTAGTTTCCATACCTGGATTTATAGTTACAACTAATTCAAAGCATGCTTAGGTTCCATCATGACTTTATGTTAGAAAACTCTATGAAGCCATTCACAACTAGTTCAATCAAGATGTAATTATTAACACTTATACTCATGAAGAAAAACATAGGTCAAACATAGTTCTAAGATAGAGTCACTCACCGTATTAGAATTAGAACCTTGGCTTGTAAACTTGACCTATTGCTCTTGGCCTGTCAAACAAGCCAAATCAATCATTAGAACCTCGAGCTCATGATTTTTGACCTTAAAACTTGCAAGAAAACACACTTTCAAAATTCCAGCATTTTCAGATTTTCTGCCCTGTTTTCAGACAGCCATAACTTCTTCATTACTTAGCCAAACAGGGTGAAATTTATACCAAACTCTTCCTTTTTGAATCCTCTAAAACTCTTATGAAGACATGAAAATGAGATTCCCAATAGATTGGTTCAGAAATATCTCGAAGTCTTCTTTCCCAGGAACCAACTTCTGCTATTCCAGATTCGATTTTCTGCTGCAACCCGAAACTTGACCTGCTATTTAAAACATCTTCCAGTCATTTTCTATTCACGATTTCTTCATGAAAGTTGTAGGAAATTCAATAATCTTTCCAACCATACCTAATAGAGCTTCTAACTCCAAGTATACAGATCAGAACAACCAAAACATCAGAGGCTTCCCGGATTTGACAGCAAAATCTGTCATCTGTCTTCCTCTTCACAAATCAGTAGCTTAAGATCCGAATTTGCTCGAGCTTCCTTCATGAATTTTGTTCCAATATGAGTTAACTTACACGAAACAAAAGCTCAACTATTACCTCTTTCTTTGGAGCTCGAGATGAACAAAATAGCAGAACTGGTCTGAGTTGATCAAAGAATTTCCATGGAAATTGAATGATTCTTCTCCTTTCTTCTTCAACCTCAACCAGAAACTTTCTCCCCTCTTCTTCTCTCAAACCTCTCCCACGATGCTCTGGCCTTTCTTGGTTGAAATTGATAACAAAATGAGTTGGAAAATTAATTGAAATGGTTTAATAAAAGCCCAAACGGTTGCTTTTGTCCTTTTCTTCTTTTTCTTTTCCTTTTTCTCTTTTCCTTTATCTCTTCATTTTACTTTTCTTTCCTTTGCTTTTGTTTTCAAAGAAAAACCAAACCAAACTATTCCTTTCTTGTTTCCTTTTGTTTTTCTTTTTTTAAACATAACATAATATAATAACCATAGCTTTCATTTTCTTTCCTTCATTATTCTTAGAGCAAACCAAACCAAAATGGTTTATGTTTTTCCTTCCTTGTTTTCCTTTTGCCTTTCACTTCATTACTTTTCTTTTTAAAACAAGGAAAACCATGTTTTAAGCATTCTTTTCTTCCTTTCTTTTGTTGTTTGATATTAAGGAGGTTCCAAAGAAAGATCTCGGGTTTACATAGGTCTCCAATCATATCCATATACTGTAGACCGATCGGGTCATTAACTCAAACGTGATCCTCCCTGTGTGTCCACTACACACCGTTCAAGTTCTAGTTCTCTCATAGATTCAATGACCCTGGAGCTTAGTTTATTGGAAAAGTTTATAAATATTGCGAGACACAATGTGATGAAATGAATAACTCTTATTAATTTCAAAAAATATATTACAAACACGAGATTAGGACAAAAATCCCAACATGTCGAGAACATGTTCCCTAACAGACATTCTCTCCTTCATCCTAGCATTGAACACATGTTTGAGCGCGTTGTGCCTAACCTTAAAGGATTGTTGTCCAAACATGTTCTACAATGACTCCATGATCTCCTTAGCGGTGACCAGGTTCACGTGCTTCTTAGCCAAAACTTCAGACAAGCTGGCTATGATGTAGACCTTGGCCTTTTCATTGGCCTTGATCCACCGATCATACACATCACGAACACTTCTTGATGCAGTCAGGACGAGCACCTAAGACATTCCTCAGTGAGCGCGAACTTAAGGTCGTCGGTGACTAAGATCGTGTTTATATTATTCTTCCATGTTTGGTAGTTATCACCCACGAGTTTGTCGAAAGCTAAGAGGGTTATTATTGAACTCGACATTTTTGCTGAAAAAAAAATAACTTTGTATTAGTTTTCGCAAAAACTTTTGAAAATCCAATCATTTTTTAGCAAATTTTAATCCATGATCCCTAGGTCATTTAAAATCGCAAGGATACCCCAAAGGTTTAGAATGACCGCCACCGAAGGGTAGAAAAAATCACTCCTACTCTGGGACGAGACTTTCTCGACCATACCTTAATGCCAGAATAACTTTTATTCTTATAGGCACCCAATTACCATTTTTCGGTCGGACTCATTAACTCTTAATGACTTCCGTTAGTGTAACCCTCTATCTTTAAACCCCAGAGTTCCCATCTAAACAATAGTCGCCGAAGGGAGGACTACGTAAGAAGATAAACTAAGGTGATCGTATCCTTTTCGGGAATTCACGGTGTTCCGACCCCCTTGATCAAGGTCCTTTGAAGGGATTGTCTGGTCCAGCCAAACTAGCAGGCAAATCATAGGTATCGACAAGAGGGAATCTTCTGTTTGCCCATTCCAAAAGGATTCAAGAGGGTTCATCCTCTAGATCCACGTATAGCAGCCATCCTTCTGGACTTGAGAAGACACAGAAGGAAAGGAAATGAGGAAAATGAAAAGGGAAAGGCACGGAAGAGCTATTGTTCGGCAAGGGAATACTGTTATTTGATAACATGTAAATAGTTCAAGGGTTTACTGGAAACGTTATTTCTATTTCTTGCCTTACTAAACAGTGTGTTTACATTTCATGAGTAATAAAGTGTTTATTTCTCGAAATGCAAATTCGTTATGTTCTGCCTTGCTTGAGAATAGTTTGTATGTTTTAAAACCAAAGTCAGCCAAAAGTGTTTTAAATACTGAATTGTTTAAAACAGTTGAAGCACGAACTAATAAATTAAAAGTTTCTCCAAAAGAAAACACCCATCTTTGGCATCTAAGGTTAGGCCACATAAATCTCAATAGGATTGAGAGACTTGTGAAGAGTGGACTTCTAAGCGAGTTAGAAGAAAACTCATTACCAGTCTGTGAGTCATGCTTTGAAGGAAGAATGACCAAAAGACCTTTTAGTGGAAAATGTTATAGAGCCAAGGAGCCTCTTGAGCTTGTACATTCTGACCTCTGTGGTCCGATGAATGTTAAAGCACGGGGAGGTTACAAGTACTTTGTATCTTTTATAGATGACTACTTGAGATATGGGTACATTTACCTAATGCATCGAAAGTCTGAAATTCTTGAAAAGTTCAAGGAGTACAAGACCGATGTTGAGAACCAATTAGGCAAAACATTTAAAACGCTTTGATCAGATCGAGGTGGAGAGTACATGGACACTGAATTCCAAGACTAGATGATAGAGCATGGAATTACGTCCCAACTCTCAGCACCTGGTATGCCACAACATAATGGTGTATCGGAGAAGAGAAACAGAACCTTGTTGGACATGGTTCGGTCGATGATGAGTTATGCTCATCTCCCTAATTTGTTTTGGGGTTATGTAGTGGAGACTGTTGTATATATTTTGAACACTGTTCCATCGAAGAGTGTTTCTGAAACACTATTCGAACTCTCGTTTGGTCGTAAAACAAGTTTACGCCACTTCAAGATTTAGGGATGCCCGGCCTATGTGTTGGTGTCAAACCCGAAGAAATTGGAATCTCGTTCAAAATTATGCCTATTCGTAGGTTACCCAAAAGAAACAAGGGGTGGTTTCTTTTACGATCCTTAGGAGAATAGGGTGCTTGTATCGACAAACGCCACGTTCCTTGAGGAGGATCACATTAGGGACCATAAACCAAGAAGTAAGATTGTGTTGAACGAAACAGACAAATCATCAGCAAAAGTTGTTGATGAACCTAGTACGTCAACAAGTGTTGTTGATCTTAGCTCGTCTAATCAAGTCCATTCTCAAGAGTTGAGAATGTCTCGACGTAGTGGGAGGGTTGTCAAACAGCCTGAACGTTACATGGGTTTGGCTGAAACCCAAGTTATCATACCTGATGATGATTGCGAGGATCCATTGACTTATGATCAGGCAATGAATGATGTTGACGAAGACGAATGGATTAAAGTCATGGACCAGGAAATGGAGTCTATCTACTTCAATTCCGTCTGGGAGCTTGTGGACCAACCGGATGGGGTTAAACCTATTGGTTGCAAGTGGATCTACAAGCGTAAACGTGGTGTAGATGGGAAGGTACAGACCTTCAAAGCCAGACTAGTGGCAAAGGGTTTTACCCAGAGAGAAGAGGTTGACTATGAGGAAACCTTTTTTCCTATTGCCATGGTAAAGTCTATCAGGATCCTTCTAGCCATTTTCGCATATTATGACTATGAGGTATGGCAGATGGATGTCAAGACGGCCTTTCTGAATGGCAATCTTGACGAGACCATCTACATGGACCAGCCCAAGGGGTTCATTGCCCAAGGCCAAGAGCAAAAAGTTTGCAAGCTTCGAAGGTCTATTTATGGACTGAAACAAACCTCAAGGTATTGGAATATAAGATTTAATGAGACAATTAAATCTTATGGTTTTCATCAAAATGTTGATGAGCCTTGTGTGTACAAGAAAATCATCAACAGTACTGTCTCATTTCTTATATTGTATGTGGATGTTATCCTATTCATTGGGAATTATGTAGGATTTCTAACTGACATTAAGAAATGGCTAGCTTTGCAATTCCAAATGAAAGATTTGGGAGAAGCTCAATATATTCTAGGTATCCAGATAGTCCGGAACCGAAAGAACTGAACGTTAGCCATGTCTCAAGCGTCCTATATCGACAAGATGTTGTCCATATATAGTATGCAGAACTCCAAGAAGGGTTTGTTGCCTTTCAGGCATGAGGTTCACCTGTCTAAGGATCAATGTCCTAAGACACCTAAAGTGAAAGAGTCTAGATTATGAAAGCGGAAGCAATTTTGGATCTTCAACACTCTAAGTTGATCAATTTTGTAAAATAAAATGCATGCTCAAGGCTGGAAAAACAGAGGGATAGAAAACTCAACTTTGAAGATCAAATTCTTTTCACTCGGAGGATGGTTTTCAACACAAACACTTCGTGGACAACCGTTAGAGTCTTCCCTACTATCCTCAGGCCTTAGAACGGATTGTGGAATCCTAGGTTGAGAGAATTTGGAAGAAAAAACCTCAAAGGTCACTGATTCGGGAATTTAGAATTTTCTGCAAAATTCTCTTAACATCCCTCAAATCACCATTATATAAAGCTTCAATAAGCTTCAATAGAGTGACAACTCAAGGGTGATGAGAGTGTTTTGAGATGGAGGTGGCCAATTTTGGCCAATTTAAAGATGAGAGGGATTGGGCAAGTGTTCAAGTTGATTTTCATGAAAATCATGAAAATCCTTCATTTTTCATTTAATTTTAATTCCAAAATCAATATTAAATTGATTTTAAATTAAAATTAATTTAATTAATTAAATAATTCAAAAACTAATTTAATTAAATAATATTTAATTTAATTTAAAATTAAATATTAAATTAAATAAATTGTCCAATCCCGATCGTTTTTCCGAACATGAATCTTTATTCATGCAATAAATCGATCCAATATTTAAATCATATTTAAATATATCCACCTACTCTTAATCATAGTTTAATTCATAATTAAGCTATGATTCATTAAATATATCACATATAATTAATGCTCTCTTCCAAACTCGAATTTGAACAATTCAAATTCTTTTCTCTCAAAATGTTACAAGGTTTAGTCGAGCTACTAAGGAGGACCTAATGGACCTACAGATCATGAGCTCCAACGATACGAGATTAACTGGCCAAACTCTTTAGCCTAGCTAATCAACATTCGTTAACCACCGGGGCACTCCACTAAAGCCCAGTGGATGCACTCTCCTCACTGTAGATATATTTCTGTCCACTCGATATAACCATGATTAGTAAGTCGATCCTTCACCGGTCGTTCGTAATTTCAGCTGGGTCAAAATTACCGTTTTACCCCTGTAATTACCTTTTGTTTCTTAAGTCTCACTAATCCTCTAATGAACAATTGGTTTGTGGTCCAACCAGCAAACCAAATCCCTCTCGGGCCAATGAGAGGGGTGGGCCCTTTGTTCAAGACCCGAAGTCAGCACTTAAGGGAACAACCTCTCTGCTAAACCTTAAAGCGGGTAGAAGTGAATTTCATCTTGCAAAACTACGTTCCCAGCAATCTACCCAGACTTATCCCTGAAATGGGAGGCATATTGAGTCGGCAGTCTCGGGCCACTCTCACCCATGCAAATCTAAGGATAATCCAAATAAACAGGAGTTCATAGAACGCTCAGGATTAAGATCGAGCTACCTAGGTAATCGTATGAATATAGTCGATTAAGGCGATGGCGGAGTTATAAAGTCTAAGTGACTATTTCGTAGTCCAGTCTTATGCAAACTTATTGCATAGGACGCCATCACTCGCATGTCTCCACATGAACGATTTAGGATCACATCGTTTGTACTCTACAAAGTGGGTCGCATCCATAGTATCCCCAGGATAAGGTACCCAACCCTATCTTTATACTATAGACTGTTATGGCTATAACTTGAACTTGATCCACTTTTATGTCACACATAAAGTTCAAGTATTCATCCTATAGCCAAGCGTTCTTTATTGGATTAAGGTTACACAATACACAATTCACTTTATTCAATAACACCTTTACTGAATAAATTTCAATAACAACTTTATTGCGAAATAGAATATACATTCAGTTTACAAAACCACGAGTTTTAGGACATAAAACCCAACAAACTCCCTTGGGTGAAACGTCTGTGGGGTAAAATATCTTTGAGCAAAAAAAGCGCCTCTTCAGACAACCCGTAGTCCTAGACTCTCTAGGTGTCCCTCAAACACTTTAGCCGTGAGGGGCTTTGTAAACGGATCAACAATGTTGTGCTCCGAAGTGATCTGCTGGACGATCACATCTCCTCGTTGCACAATCTCCCTGATGAGATGGTACTTGCGCTCTATGTGCTTTCTGCACTCATGGCTTCTAGGTTCTTTAGAATTTGCCACTGCACTACTATTATCACAATAAAGGGTGATAGGCAAATTCATATTTGGAACAACTTCCAAATCGGTCAAGAACTTCCTAAGCCATATCTTGCCTCTCTTTCGCTGCTTCACAAGCTGCGACGTACTTAGCCTCCATAGTGGAGTCAGCAATACAACCTTGCTTTATACTCCTTCAAACTATAACTCCTCCGTTAAGAGTGAACACTGATCCTGATGTGGATTTCCTCGAATCTACATCGATCAAAATCAGAGTCGGTGTATCTCGCAAGGATCAAATCCTTTGCACCATACACAAGCATATAGTCCCTCGTTCTCCTAAGATACTTGAGGATGTTCTAATGGCGATCCGGTGATCATATCCTGGATTAGACTGATATCTGCTAACTATTCCCACTGCATAGCATATGTCGGGTCGAGTACATAGCATGGCATACATCAGACTATTGACAGCTGAAGCATAGGGAATGCGTCTCATATCCTCAACTTCTTGAGGTGTCTTAGGACACTGTTCTTTAGACAAATGAATTTCATGCCTTAAAGGTAAAAACCCCTTCTTGAAATTCTGCATCTTATATCTAACCAACATCTTGTCAATATAAGATGCTTGAGACAGTGCTAGCATTTTGTTCTTGTGATTCCGAACGATTTGGATTCCAAGAACAAATTGAGTCTCTCCCAAATCTTTCATTTGGAATTGGGTCGCTAGCCATTGCTTAACGCCAGTCAGGAACCCTGCATCATTCCCAATGAGAAAGATATCGTCTACGTATAGAAATAAGAAAGCTACAGTGGTATTGACTATCTTCTTGTAAACACAAGGCTCGTCAATATTCTTTCCAAAGCCATAAGATTTGATCGCAGTATCAAATCTTATATTCCAGGATCTAGAAGCTTGTTTCAATCCATAGATGGATCGTTTAAGCTTGCAAATCTTTTGCTCTTGACCCTGAACTATGAACCCCTCTGGTTGATCCATATAGATACTCTCTTCAAGATTGCCATTCAGAAAGGCTGTCTTGACATCTATTTGCCAAATTTCATAGTCATAAAACGTGGCAATGGACAAGAGTATTCTAATGGACATGAGCGTGTCAACAGGGGAGAAGGTTTCTTCATAGTCCACCCCTTCCCTTTGAGTATAACCCTTTGCCACAAGTCGAGCCTTACAGGTTTGCACCTTACCGGCTTGATCTCGTTTCCTCTTGTAGATCCACTTGCAACCGATAGGTCTTTCACCATCTGATTGATCTACAAGTTTCCAGACTGAATTGAAGTACATTGACTCCATTTCAAGGTCCATGGCTTTAATCCACTGTCCCTATCTATATCATTTATTGCCTGTTTATAGGTTAATGGAGCATCAACGCCATCATCAGGTATGACGACTTGGGTTTCAGTCAAACCCATGTAACGGTCGGGTTGTCTAACATCTCTCCCACTACGTCGAGGCATTCTCAACACTTGAGAAGGACTAGCTTGATCAACAACTTTTGTTGATTTATCTGTAGCTTCCCTGGAAATTTCACTTAAGACAATCCTTCTACAAGGCTGATGATCTCTCATGTGGTCTTCCTCTAAGAACGTGGCATTTGTCGACACAAGCACCTTGTCCTCTTGAGGATCATAAAACAGACCAACTTTCGTTTATTTGGAGTATCCTACGAATAGGCATAATTTTGAACGATGTTCCAATTTCTTTGGACACCAACACATGTGTCGGACATCCCCAAATCCTGAAGTGACGTAAACTCCCTTTACGCCCTTTCCATAACTCATAGGGTGTTTCTGAAAAACTCTTAGAGGGAACCATGTTCAAAATAATACAGCAACTTCTACTGCATATCCCCAAAACGAACTAGGTCGCTGAGCGTAGCTCATCATGGATCGAACCATGTCTAACAAGGTTGTATTTCTCCTCTTAGATACACCATTTTGCTTAGGTGTACCAGGTGCTGAGAGTTGGGATACGATTCCATATTCTATCATATAGTCTTGGAATCTCAAATCCATATACTCCCACCTCGATCTGATCGAAATGTTTTAATTGTTTTACCTAATGTGTTCTCAACCTCTGCCTTATACTCCTTGAACTTTTCAAGGGTTTCAGACTTATGATGCATTAGGTATAGATAGCCATACCTAGAATAATCATCAATAAAAAAGCGATGAAGTATTCATACCCCCGCTCGTGCCTTGACATTCATAGGACCACGAGAGATCCGAATGCACGAGTTCCAAGGGCTCTTTGGCTCTATAACCTTTTTCAATAAAAGGTCTTTTGGTCATTTTCCTTCGAGACAAGACTCACATGGTAGTAAAGAGTTATCCTCTAACTGACTTAGGAGACCACTCTTGACCAATCTCCCAATCCTATTGACATTAATGTGGCCTAGTCTCAAGTGCCAAAGATAGGTACTAGGAGAAAGTTTATGCCTTTTATTTTGAGTATCAATTGTTTTAAACATTTCAGTGTTCAAAATAGCTTTTACATCTGTTGGTCTTAACACATATAAGTTGTTTTCAAGTTTAGCAAAACATATTCGAACACCTCTTTTGCAAATGAACGCTTCATTATGATCAAAAGATACTTTATACATATGTTCAAGCAAACAAGAGATAGATGCAAGATTTCTTTTGATTCCAGGAACCAAAAGTACATTTTCTAATAAAACGAATCTATCTCTAAACAACAAACTTCATCGCTTCCCCCCTTTTTTTGCTCGAGACAACCTCTCCGTTCCAACCACGAGTTAGTTATCTCCCCATCCGTAAGTCGCCAGAACTAGTTTTTTAAAAAGCAGAACAAACATGGTTAGTGGCTCCTGAATCTAATATCTAGGTGAAATCATCATGTTCCACTAAACATGTTTCAACAACAAGTAAATCATATTTAGCTTGTCTTTCCTTCTCAGCTTTCTTTTCTGCAAGGTACTTCGGGCAGTTCCTCTTCAAGTGCCCGTCACCACCACAATGGAAACATTTTCCTGTGGCTTTAGCCTTGCGTGTGGGAGCTTGTCCCTTCCCTTTGTCCTTCTTCTTCTTCTGAATACCCTTATTCTTGGTAAAAGAAGGACCAGACTTGGTCCCTGAGGACGATCCTTTTAGCAACTTGTTCGTAGTGACAACATTTGCCTCCTTCTCTTTTCCTTTTGATTTCATCAGGGATTCAAAAGTCTGAAGCTCATTGAGGAGGGTAGTCAGGTTATACTCTATTTTATTGATCACCGCATTGGTGCGGAATGGCAGGAAACTCTTTGGAAGAGATTCCATAATAAAAGTTACCTGACTTTTCTCATCTATGACAACCCCATTTACTTCAGCCACGTTGAAGTGGACCATCATGTCAAGGACATGTTCCCTAACAGAGGCTCATTCCTTCATACGGGAGTTGTAACGTATTTAAGAGTATCATAATGGACCAATGAGGATGGTTGTCCGAACATCACCTGTAATGATCCCATGATCTCCTTAGCGGTGACCATGCTCTCATGTTTTTTAGACAACACATCAGATATGCTGGCTAAGATATAGATTCGGGCCTTCTCATTAGCCCAAATCCATCTGTCATATGCATCCCGAATAATTCGGTTTCTTTATCGACACCGGGAGGGGGAGGACATTCCTCCGTTAAGACGAACCTCAGATCATCAAGAACAAGAATCGTATCCAAGTTTGATTTCCAGGTTCCATAATTATCGCCGCTAAGTTTATTAAAGGCGAGTAAGAGTTCGACATGCTGAAAAAAAATGAATTCTATTAGTAAATTGTTTGTAACCTATCCAATTTAAGAATTTAGCAAAAGTAATAATGTACCCATAAACTCATTATTGTTTTTGCAATGATACTTCAGTGAGTCGAGAGCAAGCAGCAGCTCAGAGAGGCGATCAATCACTCTTCACTGAACCAAGACATTCTTGACTAAATGCTAACACCGGAATAACTCTTATTCCTATAGCATTCTAGTTATCGCTACTTTGGTCAAGAATTTACTAACACTTAGTAATTCTTGTAAGTGTGACCCGCCATTTTTAGACCTCAGAGGTCGGCCCCAACAATGCTACCAAACTGGAGAGACAAAGCTGGAAATGGACCTAAGAGACCCTATCCATTTCTGGAGTTTATGTTGTTCTCAATCGCATGTTACATCCTCTCGAATGGATGGTGCTACTTGAGCAACTGCGCAGCGCAACATGGGAATCTCACGGTCCAACCTAATGGAGGAGACCGTACGATGTGTTGACACACTTCCTTCTCCCACTTACTATAAATACTTTCTCCATTCACCTTGCTCTTGATTTATGCAAACACCATCCGAATGGGGATGCCCTATTGACATCATTAGGCCGAGCATAAATCTCACGGTGTGAACTTCGCAGAGAGCGTTAGAGGAAATTGATATATCATATATACCTTTTCACACCCACTAAGTATTTTAAACAGTTTGGGCATACTTTTACTTAGGCATATTCCGGCTAAAACAATATGACTAAGTCTACCAATATAACAATTATACTGGAATTACCTAAGTCTATTAACCTTTTAATAAACCTAGGTCTATGAGTTTAATTTATTAACTTTTAATAAACGCCACTCACGAAAGATAATTTATAAACCTATGGATTAAATTCACTCCAAGGTCAGTTTCAAGGTAGGGGTGTTCCGTTTCCGTCAGCTAAAGTACCCTAACCTAGCCAGAACCTTCCTTAGTCAGAGTCCCTCTTTAATCAAAGTTTATAAATTATTAGTTTCTTAATTCTAATCTTATTAGAACTACATAACCTTAGGTCTAATTAATTCCAGTTCTAAAACCATTTTAAAGCTAATTAATTAATCTTAAGTTACATGCATTTCTATGTTATAAATTGCTTGGTCATTCATCACATGAATAAACATACATTTATAACAAATTCATCACATGAATAAATGCATAGCAATTATATGTTTAATTTTTAATTAATATAACTCTTATATTAATTATAATTAAAACATATAATATTTGTTTCATAATTTAATATAACACTTATATTAATTCTTATGAAACCCAATAAACATGCATACAATATATTATAACACTTATAACATACTTTCAATGCTTGGAGCATGCTTCTTATGGTGGGATTTTAAAATCTATATGGCATACTTTATGCACATATAATCAGGGATTTTAATTAAAACATACATTCACAATGCATAATTAATTAAACACACTAAAGTGGACTGGTTTTAGCATCTAATGCAAACAAACTACTAAATTATTACATTAATAATCTAGGATTAACATCGAATCACTTCGAATTTGGGTCGAACCGGCTTGCAAATGTGTGAACCGGACCTTCGAAAGGTTGAACCGGGCTGTAAAAGGCTGAACCGAGCCTCCAATTGGTGAAACGGGCCTCTAAAATGGAAAAACCGACCTCGAAATAGTCAAAACTGGCCTAAAACTACTCGAGCCGGACCAAAATCGAGCCGAACCGGTCCAAAAAAGATTGAACCGATCAAAGTCAACCAAGCCAATCAAAGGTCAAAGTCAACTTCATCTTCCTTTTTGAAAAACTCAAATTCACGGCCTGAAGGAAAAATTTCACTGTAGCAGAAATTAAAAAAAAAAAAACACACAACAGCATGCTCTGTTTTTCAGTTCAGTGACCTCTTTAGCTTCAAACGTCAAATTGAAGGCCTTTCCGAACTCCAATCGACCTGAAATTTTTACAGCTTATTCTACACACATTAATGCTCAAACACACTTGAGCAATTTGAAAATAAAGCACGAATTGATGGTTAATTTAAATGCCAAAGCCAGAAGAACACTTTAGACGCCCAGAAAAAATAGATTTCAAAAAACACCCACCACAGAATAAAATTGATCAAATTCAGTGCTCAAAATTGCTCCGATACCAATTGAAAGAGTCTAGATTAAGAAAGCGGAAGCAATTTTGGATCTTGAACACTCTAAGTTGATCAATTTTGTAAAACAGAGGGATAGAAAACTCAACTTTGAAGATCAAATTCTCGTCACTCGGTGGATGGTTTTCAACACGAACACTTTGTGGACAACCGTTAGAGTCTTCCCTACTATCCTCAGGCCTTAGAACGGATTGTGGGATCCTAGGTTGAGAGAATTTGGAAGAAAAAACGTTAAAGGTCATTGATTCAGGAATTTAGAATTTTCTGCAAAATTCTCTTAACATCCCTCAAATCACCATTATATAAATCTTCAATAAGCTTCAATAGAGTGACAACTCACGGGTGATGAGGATGCTTTAAGATGGAGGTGGCCAATTTTGGCCAATTTAAAGATGAGAGGGATTGCGCAAGTGGACAAGTTGATTTTCATGAAAATCATGAAAATCCTTCATTTTTCATTTAATTTTAATTCCAAAATAAATATTAAATTGATTTTAAATTAAAATTAATTTAATTAATTAAATAATTCAAAACTTAATTTAATTAAATAATATTTAATTTAATTTAATATTAAATATTAAATTAAATAAATTGTCCAATCCCGATCGTTTTTCCGAACATGAATCTTTATTCATGCAATAAACTGATCCAATATTTAAATATATCCACCTCCTTTTAATCATAATTTAATTCACAATTAAGCTATGATTCGTTAAATATATCACATATAATTAACGCTTTCTTCCAAACTCAAATTTGAACAATTCAAATTCTTTTCTCTCAAAATGTTACAAGACTTAGTCCGGGCTAGTAAGGAGGACCTAATGGACCTACAGATCATGAGCTCCAACGATACGAGATTAACCGGTCAAACTCTTTAGCCTAGCTAATCAACATTCGTTAACCACCGGGGCACTCCACTAAAACCCAGTGGCTGCACTCTCCTCACTGTAGATATATTTCTGTCCACTCGATATAACCATGATTAGTAAGTCGATCCTTCACAGGTCATTCGTAATTACAGCTGGGTCAAAATTATCGTTTTACCCCTGTAATTATCTCTTGTTCCTTAAGTCCCACTAACCCTCTAATGAACAATTGGTTTGTTGTCCAACCAGCAAATCGAATCCCTCTCGGGCCATTGAGAGGGGTGGGCCATTTGTTCAAGACCCGGAGTCAGCACTTAAGGGAACAACCTCTCTACTAATCCTTAAAGCGGGTAGGAGTGAATTCCATCTTGTAGAAATACGTTCCATCTATCTACCCAGACTTATCCCTGAAATGGGAGGCATATTGAGTCGGCAGTCTCGGGCCACTCTCACCCATGCAAATCTAAGGATAATCCGAATAAACATGAGTTCATAGAACGCTCAGGATTAAGATCGAGTTACCTAGGTAATTGTATGAATATAGTCAGTTAAGACAGTAAACGGAGTTATAAAGTTTAAGTGACTATTTCGTAGTCCAGTCTTATGCAAACTCATTGCATAGGGCGCCCCCACTCGCATGTCTTCACATGAACGATTTAGGATCACATTGTTTGTACTCTACAAAGTGGGTCGCGTCCATAGTGTCCCTAGGATAAGGTACCCAACCCTATCCTTATACTATAGACTGTTCTGGATATAACTTGAACTTGATCCACTTTTATGTCACACATAAAGTTCAAGTATTCATCCTATAGCCATGGGTTCTTTATTGGATTAAGGTTACACAATACACAATTCACTTTATTCAATAACACCTTAACTAAATAAATTTCAGTAACAAATTTATTGCAAAATAGAATATACATTTAGTTTACAAAACCAAGAGTTTTAGGACATAAAACCCAACATCAAGAAGTTGAGGATATGAGACACATCCCTTATGCTTCAGCTGTGGGGAGCCTTATGTATGTAATGTTGTGTACTAGGCCCGACATCTGTTATGCAGTTGGGATTGTCAGTAGATATCAATCCAATCCAGGATTAAATCACTAGACAGTCGTAAAGGCAATCCTCAAGTATCTTAGGAGAACGAGGGACTACATGTTGGTGTATGGAAGTAGGGATTTGATCCTTACGGGATACACAAACTCTGACTTTCAGACCGATAAGGATTCTAGGAAATCCAAATCGGCGTCAGTCTTCACCCTCAACGGAGGAACTGTAGTGTGACGAAGCATCAAACAGAGATGCATTTTTTATTCCACGATGGAAGCCGAGTATGTAGCAACTTGTGAAGCTGCAAAAGAAGTTGTTTGGCTTAAGAAGTTCATGCTAGATTTGGAAGTTGTTCCAAATATGAACTTGCTAGTGACCCTGTTTTGTGATAACAGTGGAGCAGTAGCCAACCCGAGAGAACCTCGAAGTCATAAGAGGGGCAATCATATTGAACACAAGTATCACCTGCTACGGGAGATTGTGCACGCATGAGAGGCGGATGATCCACACTGAGATAGCTTTGAGCACAACGTTGTTGATCCGTTTACAAAGGCCCTCACGGCTAAGGTGCTTGAGGGTCACCTAGAGAGTCTAGGTGTTCGAGTCCTTCCAGACTAGGGCAAGTGTGAGTACTGTAAAGGGTATTTGTATGCCCTAGCTTATTGTATTACATTCATGTATTACTTTGCATTTGAGAAATGTATAAGTACTCCACTAGCTTAGTTCAAGTGGGAGTTTGTTGGGGTGTTTGCCCTAATCTCGTGTAGTTTGTAATACAGTTATTATAAATGAATAAAAGTTATTAATTTGTCAAAACTTTGTATCTCGCATTTTATAAAACTTAATCCAATAAACTAAACTCCAGGGTCATATTATAGTACTTGAACGGTGTGTAGTTGACACACGGGAAGGATCACGTTTGAGTTAGTGACCCGAACGGTCTACAGTATATGGATATGGTTGGAAACCTCATCCTGGTTACACCGTGGATGCGGCCCGCTTTGTATTAGATACAAACGAGGTGATCCAGCTCGTTCATCTGGTTTACATGCAAGTGGGGGCATCATGTGCAATGAGGTTGTACAAGACCGAACCGTGAATTATTAGACCTACTGATGTAACACCGTTAACAGTAGGACTAATTACTTCGTAGATGACCATTAGTGACTCGTCCTTAATCCTGACTGCGTCATGCACTCCTGTCTACGGGAGTCTGCCCTTTGACTAGTACGGGTGAGGGTTGTATGGATACACCCAATATGTCTGCCTTCTTGGGGGCAGGACCTCATAGGATGCTGGGAACTTGACTACGCAAGAAGAAATTCACTCGTTCCCGACCTAAAGAAACCAGAGAGGTTGTTCCCTTAAGTGTTGTCTCCAGGGCTTGACCAACGAGCGCCCGTCCTCTCACTAGCCCGAGAGGGACATTGTTTATGGTTGGATCATACAACAAAGTTGTTCATTAGAGAAGCAGTGGGACTTAAGGAACAAGAAGTAGACATAGGGGTAAAACGATAATTTGACCCAGCAATGGCTACGAACAACTTGTGAAGGTACGACTCACGGGGATTGGTTATATCAATGGACACAACTTGTCCTACAGTCGTGGGAGTTCAGCTACGGGTTTTAGTAGAGTGTTACTGTAGCTAATGAATAGTGATTAACTAGATCAAAGAGTTTGATCGGTTAATCTCATATCATTGGAGCTCATCAATTGTAGGTCCATTAGGTCCCTCGGTTGGCTCAATTGGACAAATTGAGGGTTTACAGTTTGGAGTGGATTTGAAGTGTTCAAATTCATTAATTGGGTAGTTATGTCAATTATATGTGATATAGTTGATATAATATATAGTTTGATGTGAATTAGATTCATAATAAACTATAGAATAGCCTAATTGATTAATTAGTGCTAAATTGGAGAAATTGAATTGAGAAAAATTAAATTGAATGTGATTCAATTTATTATTCCACAATTATGCAAATAAGATTTGTTCAATAAGGTATGAGATACCTTATATTATGTGATATGGAAATATGATTTGCATATCATATGGTTGTGGTAAAATGGTGAATTGGTGAAGATTTTAACTCCACCACACACCATTATAAATAGGTGCTTTGTGAAGCACTTAAGTGACTAAGAATCCACTTTTTGGAATTCCATCAAAGAGATAGACCAAATTCTCTCTAGCTTCTCTCATTTCTCAAAAAGACCTTTCTCCATCCCAAACCCCAAAGAGAGTTCCACAACTCTCCCCCAACCTCCCGAGAACAACCGAGAAGAGCTTCTGGAAGTGTCTTTGTTCGTGAGGTTCGTTGGATCGAGAGAGACCGAGAAGGAACTGCAAGAAGTTGTCTACAAGAGGTTAGTAAAATGTTTACTTTTTGTATTCCTTCTCAAATCAACATGATTAACTTAGATTTTATGAGATAATTTTTGTTTTTAAGAAAGTACACACACAACGAATCAACGATGTTTCACAACGTCTTCCGTTGCGGAAAATCGATTCCCTTCAGGTGTCTCACGGTGTGAATCGATAGAAAAGACCGTGGGTCCAGTTTTCACAAGTCCCGCTCCCACTCAGTTAAGTACTCTCTCCATTCACCCATGAATTTTGACTCATACAAATACCATCCGAAGGGGGACACCCCCATTTGCGCCACGAACCCGAGTATGGATCTCACGGTGTGAACTTAACGAAGATTTGTGGTGGAATTTAAATGTATCTCATACACTTTATTTCCTCCCACTCAGCATTTTAGTTTAGCGGGATTGACCTAGATAAACCGGCTATATTTACCTAAAGTCTACCAATATAACTCTTATATTGGATTAGCCTAAGTCTATAAAAAATAATTAACTTAGGTCTAAGTGAGTTTGATTTAATTAACACTTAATTAACGCCACTCACGAGAATATAACCTATGAATCACCAGACTAAATTCACTCCCAGGTCGGATCCCAGGTAGAGGTGTTCTGCAAAACGTCAGCTTAAATACCCCAGCCTTAGACAGAACCTTCCTTAGACAGAGTTACTAATTAGTCACCATTCATAAGTCATATTTGATTTCCTAATTCTAATCTTATTAGAACTAGAAAACCTAAGTCTAATTAATTCAAGTTCTAAACCTTTTACAACTAATTAATTAACTTAGGTTACATGCATTTATATGTTATTGTGTTTGATCATTCATCACATGGATAATTAAACTATATAACATACATTCATCACATGAATAAATGGCATGTCAATGCAATTATCTAATTAATATAACACTTACATTAATTAAACATGCATATCTTATATTATAACACTTATAATATAAATTAATCATGCATACTATATATTATAACACTTATAATATAAACATGATGCATGATATGCTTAACCTAAGGTGGAATTTTAAACTATATAGCATACATTATGCACATAATATTTCATACAACACTTGCATAAAATTAAATAGCAAATTGGACCGATTTTTGGCACCATAGGGGCATTAATTAAATTAATTAACATTTATATAACATTTATATTAATATTAATTAAAAAAAATAATTAAAAAAAACTCATTTTAGAAAAAAAAAATGAAGTTAAATGCTAATTTTTGGAGAAAAACTACTCCAAAACCGTCCCTCTTGCCACTCCCGCAGGAAATTTGCTCGTGCAACTGCCCACAACGCAGCGGTGTTGCAACGTCGTGGCCAACATTGCAACGTCACGCTGCTAACCGTCATCCTCACATCACAATGTCGAGCGGCGTTGCAACGCCGGTCAGCAACACAACCTCCTTCCGGATGCATGGTGTTGCAACGCTGATGAACAACGTTGCAACGTCGTACTTTGTATAGCACTGGACCTTGCTGATTTTTGCCCGTTTCTGCTCCGTTTCTTCACAGCAACTCTTGCCACGAACGACACGAACTTATAGACTCGAATTACATTCAAAAATTCCCAAAAACAACGGGCCCTTACATTAATTTCATAAACGAAATGTAAATCTAATCTAAGTGTCAAAAACCAAAAACATCCATTTTGCAAACCATTAACATTCATCACATGAAAATTAATGCTACCCACCTAATTTTGAGAAAATTCTAGAACCAACAACGAATTTCAACATTAGGCTCGGATACCAATCGAAGGGAATGGATTTCCCGCAGCGGAATTGCAACATGAATCGTCAATGTTTCGTTGTTGTTCTAATTTTCTTAAAAGTGAAAGTATCAACATACAAACTAGATTAAGCATGTTTTTTAGAAGAAAAACAGAAAGTTTTAACGAAACCTACCTCTTGAAGAACCGTTCTTTGAGTTTTCCTTCTTCGGTCACAATCTCAACGATCCAACGAACTCTCCAATCACGAATGTACCACGAACGGAATCAAGGGGACACCTCCACTTGATCTTCTCGGTTGTTCTCAGGAGGATAGGGGAGAGTGGTGGGTCTCACTTTGGATTTCGGGTTGGAGAGAATTGTAGAGAATTGAGAGAGAGTTGCTTTCTCTTTTGGATGGAATTCCAAAAAATGAGAGACAAGCTTTTTGGAATGTCTTACATTCCACCAATATATAGTGTCATGTGGTGGAGTTAAAATCTCCACCATTTACCATTTTACCACAACTATATAATATGTAAATCATATTTGCATATCACATAATATAAGGTATCTCATACCATATTATACAAATCACATTTGCATAATCGTGGAATTTTAAATTGAATCATATTCAATTTAATTTCTCTCAAATCAATTTCTCCAAATTAGCCCTAATTAAATAATTAGGCTACACTATAGTTTATTATGAATCTCATTCACATTAAACTATATATTATGTCCATTATATCATATATAAATGACATAAATACTCTTTTAATGAATTTAAACACTTCAAATTCACTCCAAACTTTAAATCCTCATTTAGTCCAATTTGAGCCAACCGAGGGACCTAATGGACCTACAGATGATAAGCTCCAATGATACGAAATTAACCGATCAAACTCTTTGACCCGATTAATCAACATTCATAAACTACATTAACACTCCACTACAGCCTGTAACTGCACTCTTCTCACTGTAGGACAAGTTGTGTCCATCGATATAACCAATGCCCGTGAGTTGACCCTTCACAGGTTGCTCGTAGTCACAGTTGGGTCAAATTACCGTTTTACCCTTGTGTCTACATCTTGCTCCTTAAGTCTCACTGCTCCTCTAATGAACAAGTTTGTTGCATGGTCCAACCATAAACATGAAGGGAATTGAATCCCGTGCGGAAGCGATTGGTCGCATATGCACTTAGTTGTGTTACATAGAAGTTGCTTAAAAAAATGAATCTAGGTTAAATATACTAGTTTGAAAGCAAAGAGAGATTAGAAGGGTTACCTTTGAAGACCAATTCTTCAAGTAGTTTCTCGTCGTCCACGACTTCTTCTTCTCTACGAATGATTTCTCAAACACCGCCAAAAAGCCTTCTCGGTTGTTCTCTAGGAGAGGGAGAGAGGTGGGATCTCCTTTTGGTTTAGGGGTGTTTTGAGAGAGAACTTTGAGAGAACTCTTGTGTTTGCCTTAGATGAAAAACTACACAAATGGTTCAAGTATTGCAAAATGCATCCAAATGGATGCTTTTATAGGCAATGTGGGTGGTGACAAATTCTCCACCCATCTTGCCACTATCTCCACATATTATGCATAAATGTATAATATAAGGTGTCAAAACACCTTATTATATGAATCATATTCATATAATGTGGAGAAATTGGATTTGAATAAGTCCAATTTCATTTCTCCAAAGTTCTACTATATTTTATGTCTCAATTCCATAACTAGACATAATTAAGTTCAATATGAATCATATTTACATTGAACTATATATTATATCAATCATATCATATATAATTGATATATTCCCTAAATTTGAACTTGAACATTTCAAATTCATTCCAAAACTTTATACCCTCTATTAAATTCCATGTTGAGCCAACCGAGTGACCTAATGGACCTACAGATCATGAGCTCCAACGATACGAGATTGACTAATCAAACTCATTGATCCCGTCAATCAACATTCGTTAACTACGAGTCACCCCACTAAAGACTCGTAGTTGCACTCTCCTCACTGTAGGACAAGTTGTGTCCATTGATTTAACCAATGCCCGTGAATCAACCCTTCATAGGTCGTTCGTAGTCACAGCTGGGTCAAATTACCGTTTTACCCCTATGACTACCTCTTGCACCTTAAGCACCATTGATCCTCTAATGAACAACAAGTTTATGGTCTGACCATAAACATTATCCCTCTCGGGCCAGCAAGAGGGAGGAGGTCCCGTTGTTCAAGACCTGAATATAGCTTTTAAGGGAACAATCTATCTAGTTACCCTAGAACGGGGAACGAGTGAATTCCTCCTTGCGAAGTTGAGTCCCCAGCTCCCTACTAGGTTGTTGGGATTTGTGCCCTAAACTTATGTAATTTTGATCAAATAAATAAAGAGTTATTTGTTTTGATAAAATTATATTCTTACTTTATAAATCCAATAAACTAAGCTCTAAGGTTATAATGTATCTTGAACATCAGTGTAGTAGACACTATTTTGATTGTGTTCAAGAGTATAACCTAAATGGTCTATGGTATAAGAATAAGGTTGGAAACCTTATGCTGGTAACACCATGGATGCGGCCCACTTTGTAATTAGTACAAATGAGATAATCCAACTCATTCATGTGGTTGACATGCAAGTGGTGGCATCCTGTATGAAGAGTTCATACAAGACCAGACTGCAAATTATTAGTCTAACCAAGATAATAATCAAGTAATGAGGATAAGACATCGATAATTTATAGATGGTCATTAGTGACTCGACCTGAATCCTGAGAAAGTTAAGAACTCATGCTTATAGGGGTTTGTCCTTAGACTAGTATGGGTGAGAGTGGCCTGTAGCCGACTCAATAAGCCTACCTTCTCAGGGACAGAACCTTGTAGGTAGCTGGGGACTTAACTACGTAAGATGGAATTCACTCATTCCTACACTAAGGAATTAGATAGGTTGTTCCCTTAAGAACTGAGTTTGGGTCTTGAACTACGGGGCCCCACCCTCTAAACTGACTTAAGAGGGTATGAGTCTATGGTAGGACCTTAGACTTGTTGTTCATTAGAGGATCAGTGATGCTTATGATCTTAAGTTCGTTTTCAATGAGGAGTGTCCTCAATTCCCTGCTCAAAACACACCTCAATCTGTTGAGGATGCGTATGACCGTTGGTCAATGCCAATGAAAAGGCAAAAACCTATATCCTGGCTAGCATACATGATGTTTTAGCCACAAGGTTGGAGGGCAAGGTCTCAGCTCGTGAGATCGTGGATTTTGTGCTAAATTTGTCTAGACAACCGTCCAAACAAATTCGGCATGAAGCCCTAAAGTACGTTTACAACGCGCACATGGAGGAGGGAACGTTAGTAAGAGAACATGTTCTCAATCTGATGGTTCACTACAACATAGCGAAATTAAACGGGGCGGTCATAGATGAGAAAAGTCAGGTTTCGTTCATCCTAGAATCTCTTCCGAAGAGTTTTCTGCAATTTCACAGCAATGCAGCGATGAACAACATAGAGTATGATCTGACTTCTCTGCTACATGAGCTGTAGAATTATCAGTTTCTTATGGATGATAAGAGACAAAAGAATGGAGAGACAAATCTGTTTGCCCATTCATAAAGTTCTAAGAAGGGTTCACCCTCTGGAACTAAGAACTACAGTCATACTTTTGAACTTAAGAAGGTACATAAGAAAAAGAAAATGAGCAAATAAAGAGCAATCGTCTGGCAAGAAAAAGTTGTTATTTGATAACGTGTATGTAGTTTCGGGGTTTATTAGAAACCTTATTTCTATTTCTTACCTTAGCGAATATTGTACTTCAATTTCTTTTCAATTGAATAAAGAGTTTATTTCTTTGGAAAAGTATTGAACTATGTGTTGCTCTTCTTGAGAATTATTTGCAATGGTTTAATTCAGTTAAAATAGTTTTAAACATTGAATTATTCAAAATAGCAAGTACACGAACTGATTTCTCCTAAAGAAAATGCTCATCTTTGGCATCTTAGATTGGGTCACATTAACCTCAATAGGATTGAGAGATTGGTAAAGAATGGACTTAATGAGTTAGAAGAAAATACTTTACCTATATGTGAATACTGCCTAGGAGGCAAAATTTCTGAAAGACCTTTTAGTGGGAAAGGTTATAGAGCCAAAGAACCTCTTGAGCTTATACATTCAGACCTTTGTGGTCCGATGAGTGTTAGATCTAGAGCAGGTTATGAATATTTCATCTCCTTTATAGATGAGGATTCTAGATTTGGGCATATTTACCTAATGCATCATAAGTCTGAAGCACTTGAAAAGTTCAAGGAATTCAAGACTAAAGTTGAAAATCAATTAGGTAAAATAATTAAAACACTTCGATCAGATCGAGGTGCAGAGTACATGGATTTAAAATTCCAGAACTATATAATAGAACATGGAATTACATCCCAACTCTAAGCTCCTGGTACGCCACAGCAAAACGGTGTATCGAAAAGGAGAAATAGAACCCTGTTGGTGTTGGGTTTTATGTCCTAAAACTCGTGGTTTTGCAAACTGGATGTATATTCTATTTCACAATAAAGTTGTTATTGAAATTTATTCAGTAAAGGTGTTATTGAATATTGTGTATTGTGTAACCTTAATCCAATAAAGAACCCTTGGATATAGGATGAATACTTGAACTTTATGTGTGACATAAAAGTAGATCAAATTCAAGTTATAGCCAGAACAGTCTATAGTATAAGGATAGGGTTGGGTACCTTACCTTGGGGACACTATGGACGCGACCCAATTTGTAGAGTACAAACGATGTGATCCTAAATCGTTCATGTGGAGACATGTGAGTGGGAGCGCCCTATGCAATGAGTTTGCATAAGATCGGACCATGAAATAGTTACTTAGACTTTATAACGTTCTTCGTCTTAATCGACTATATTCATACGATGACCTAGGTAACTCGATCTTAATCCTGAGCGTTCTATGGACTCCTGTTTATTCGAATTATCCTTAGATTTGCATGGGTGAGAGTGGCTCGAGATTGCCGACTCAATAAGTCTCCCATTTCAGGGATAAAACCGGGTAGATAGCTGGGAACATAGTTCTATAAGATGGAATTCACTCCTACCCGCTTTAGGGATAAGTAGAGAGGTTGTTACCTTAAGTGCTGATTCCAGGTCTTGAACAATGAGCCCACCCCTCTCATTGGCTCGAAAGGGATTTGGTTTGCTGGTTGGACCACAAACCAATTGTTCATTAGAGGATCAGTGGTACTTAAGGAACAAAAGGTAATTCTGAGGGTAAAACGATAATTTTGACCCAAATTGTAATTCTGAACGACTGTGAAGGATCGACTTACTAATCATGGTTATATCGAGTGGACAGAAATATATCTACAGTGAGGAGAGTGCAACCACTGGGCTTTAGTGGAGTGTCCCGGTGGTTAACGAATGTTGATTAGCTAGGCTAAAGAGTTTAGCTGGTTAATCTCGTATCATTGGAGCTCATGATCTGTAGGTCCATTAGGTCCCCCTTACTAGCTTGGACTTAGCCTTGTAACATTTTGAGAGAAAAGAATTTGAATTGTTCAAATTCGAGTTTGGAAGAAAGCGTTAATTATATGTGATATATTTAACGAATCATAGCTTAATTATGAATTAAACTATGATTAATAGGAGGTGGATATGTTTAAATATGATTTAAGTATTGGATCAGTTTATAGCATGAATAATGATTCATGTTTGGAAAATCGATCGGGATCGGGCAATTTATTTAATTTAATATTTGATATTAAATTATATTAAAAATTAATTAATTAAATTAATTTTGAATTATTTAATTAATTATATTAATTTTAATTCTAAAATCAATAGTATAATTTTAATTAAAAATCAATTTACTATTGATTTTAGAATTAAAATTAATGGTAAAATTAGTGGATTTTCATGGATTTTCATAAAATCCAAATTGCAACTTGCCCAATCCCTCTCATCTTCAAATTCACCAAAATTGGCCACCTTCATCTCAAAGCATCCTCATCACCCTTGAGTTTTCACTCTATTGAAGCTTATTGAAACTTTATATAATGGTAATTTGAGGGATGTTGAGAGAATTTTGCAAAAAACTCTAAATTCCTGAATTAGTGACCTTTGAGGTCTTTTCTTCCAAATTCACTCAACTTAGGATCCCACAATCCGTTCTAAGGCCTGAGGATAGTAGGGAAGACTCTAACGGTTGTCCACGAAGTATTCGTGTTGAAGATCATCCACCGGGTGAAAAGAATTTGATCTTCAAAGTTGAGTTTTCTATCCCTCTATTTTTCCAGCTTTGAGCATGCATTTTATTTTACAAAATTGATCAACTTAGAGTATTCAAGATCCAAAATTGCTTCCGCTTTCTTAATCTAGACTCTTTCAATTGGTATTAGAGCAATTTTGAGCACTCAATTTGATCTATTTATTTTTGTGGTGGGTGATTTTTGAAATATAATTTTTCTGGGCGTCTAAAGTGTTCTTCTGGTTTTGGCATTTAAATTGAGCATCAATATGTGCTTTATTTTCAAATTTCTCAAGTGTGTTTGAGCATTAATGTGTGTAGAATAAGCTGTAAAAATTTCGGGTTGATTGGAGTTCGGAAGGCCTTCAATTTGAAGAAAGAAGCTCGAGAGGTCACAATAACTGGAAACAGAGCTGCTGGATTTTTTGAATTTCTGGAAATTGCTACAGTTACTTCATAATATTTGGCTCGTGAATTTCAATTTTGGGAAGATGAAGTTGACTTTTCATTGACCGTTGACTTTTGACTTCTGGTTTGGTTGACTTTGACCGATTCTGACTATTTCGAGGCCGGTTTTTCAATTTTAGGGGTCCATTTCATCAATTGGAGGCCCGGTTCAACCTTTTGAAGGTCTGGTTCACACAATTGCAAGCCGGTTCGACCCAAATTCGAAGTGTTTGAAGTGGTTCGATGTTAATCCTAGATTATTATTGTAATAATTTAGTAGTTTGCTTGCATTAGATGCCAAAACCAGTCCACTTTAGTGTGTTTAATTAATTATGCATTGTGAATGTATGTTTTAATTAAAATCCCTCATTATATGTGCATAAAGTATGCCATATAGATTTTAAAATCCCACCATAGGAAGCATGCTCTATGCATTGAAAGTATGTTATAAGTGTTATAATATATTGTATGCATGTTTATTGGGTTTCATAAGAATTAATATAAGTGTTATATTAATTTATGAAACAAATATTATATGTTTTAATTATAATTAATATAAGAGTTATATTAATTAAAAATTAAACATATAATTGCTATGCATTTATTCATATGATGAATTTGTTATAAATGTATGTTTATTTATGTGATGAATGATGAAACAATTTATAACATAGAAATGCATGTAACCTAAGGTTAATTAATTAGTTTTAAAATGGTTTTAGAACTGGAATTAATTAGATCTTAGGTTATCTAGTTCTAATAAGATTAGAATTAGGAACCTAATAATTTATAAACTTTGATTAAAGAGGACTCACGACTAAGGAAGGTTTCAGCTAGGTCAGTACTTAAGCTGACGGAAATGGAACACCCCTATCTTGGAACTGACTTGGGAGTGAATTTAATCCATAGGTTTATAAATTATCTTTCGTGAGTGACGTTTATTAAATGTTAATAAATCGAACTCATAGACCTAGGTTTATTAAATGGTTAATAAACTTAGGCAATTCCAGTATAATTGTTATATTGGTAGACTTAGGTCATATTGTTTTAGCCGGAATATGCCTAAGTAAAAGTAACTGTTTAAAATACTTAGTGGGAGTGAAAAGCTATATATGATATATCAATTTCCTCTTACGCTCTCCGCGAAGTTCACACAGTCAGATTTATGCTCGGCCTCGTGATGTCAATAGGGCATCTCCATTCGGATGGTGTTTGCATAAATCAAGAGCAAGGTGAATGGAGAAAGTATTTATAGTAAGTGGGAGAAGGAAGTGTGTCAACACATCCTACGGTCTCCTCCATTAGGTTGGACCGTGAGATTCCCATGTTGCGCCTGCAAGTTGCCCGAAGTAGCACCATCCATCGGTCCATTCGGACAACCATCCTCATCGGTCCATTATGATGCTCTCAAATACGTTTACAACTCCCGTATGAAGGAGGGAGCCTCTGTTAGGGAACATGTCCTTGACATGATGGTCCACTTCAACGTGGCTGAAGTAAATGGGGTTGTCATAGATGAGAAAAGTCAGGTAACCTTTATTATGGAATCTCTTCTGAAGAGCTTCCTGCCATTCCGCACCAATGCGGTGATGAATAAAATAGAGTATAACCTGACTACTCTCCTCAATGAGCTTCAGACTTTTGAATCCCTGATGAAATCAAAAGGAAAAGAGAAGGAGGCAAATGTTTTCACTTCGAAGAAGTTCCTAAAATGATCGTCCTCAGGGACCAAGTCTGGTCCTTCTTTTACCAAGAATAAGGGTATTCACAAGAAGAAGAAGGACAAAGGGAAGGGACAAGCTCCCACACGCAAGGCTAAGACCAGGAAAGTGTTTCCATTGTGGTGGTGACGGGCACTGGAAAAGGAACTGCCCAAAGTACCTTGCAGAAAAGAAAGCTGAGAAGGAAAAACAAGGTAAATATGATTTACTTGTTGTTGAAACATGTTTAGTGGAACATGATGATTTCGCCTGGATATTGATTCAAGAGCCACTAACCATGTTTGTTCTTCTTTTCAGGAAACTAGTTCCTGGCAGCATGTGACGACCACAGTCACAGGTACTAGTTATTTATTTTAGTTAACGTTCTATCAACCTTTGTGCTTAGTCGGATCAGTGAATTTTCATCAGGCTCGGTGAGGGTGAGTCCTTGATTTTATTTAGTTAAGTGAATTGTTTCTTTTTTTAGATGGAATTATTTATAAAATTAAAGGAAAAAGAAGTAGCAATGGCACTTTGGTTAATAATAACTAAATGAGGGTTACATAGGAATTTTGGATGTTGACCTAATGTTGTAGTATTTAAGCTCCTTAAGTTGCAAACTAAAGCAAACCCTAACCCTAATTTTCCATCACCATCTTCTCCTTCCTTCACCTTGCCCTAACCAAGACCCTAACCCTTATGTGCTTCTTCGCGCCACCAAGCTCACGGCCACAAAGAGAAAAAAAAACGCGCTCGTCTCGATCAACCATTTGCGGTAGAAGGAGACCGCAACCGCCGTCGAGGGGAACGTCGAGCGGCGAAGTCACGCCTCTTCGCGGATTTCCACGTACTCGGCGCCACGCCGAAATTCTCTTGACCACTGCGTGCGGCGAAGACTCACGAGCAGAGACGAACGTCGATCCACGAGCCGACCGCGCGGCGGCCACTCCAAAGACCTACGTCGCGCGCGCCGTAGAGAGCCCACGTTCACCGCTTCTTCGTGGTGGTTCTCGCGCGGCAAGCCCTCGATCGAAGTTCTCATTGCGGCCCGCTCGCGCGGCGAGCCCACTCACCAAGACGACTTCAAGACTCACGACGGACCACGAGCACAACAGCGAACGCCACCGCCTATCGTCGAAGAGCCACCACCCGCCGCCTGGGGATCGTGCCGCTGATCGCCGGAGCTCGCGTCGTCGCCGCCGCCATCGCCGCCCCACCATCCGACCAGCGACATTGGTTCGTCGTTACGCCGCAAATCCTAAGTATTCGAGGTCAAGATTGTGGATTAGGTGAGCCATGCGAAACCCTCTTCGATTTTGGAATATAGGATTATTTGGATCCGATTCGTATGAAAATATTCTTATGAAAATATTGTAGGAACGAGTGAATTTGGGATCAAGACTCCCAAGTAGTTTTGGAGCAAATAAATCAACATTCAAACTTATTCTTTGAGTCGAGGTAATTGGAGCAAAGTGAGAATTTTAGACGCTTTTGGTACTTAGACTTTTGTATTGGATGAGTTGCGTAGTAGGATGACGAAATAGAAGAATTCTTGGTTTTCGGAGTTATTTGGAGGGACCAGTTAAATTGAGAATTAGAAGGAAAGAGTGAGATCAAAGCTCGAGGTAAGGGACCTTGTGCCGAACTTTTTAAATGGGATTAAAGAAAATGAATTTCATTATTTTATGCGAAATTAATTAGTGATTTTACTCAAAAAGGTTTGATGATTTTACGTGAGAATATTCTAAGATTTTATGTGAAAATATCTCTCCTATTTTATGTGAGCATAATTCAATATTTTATGTGAGAATATCCTTGTATTTTACGTAAGAAAAATCCAATATTTTATGTGAGGATATTACTGATTATCTTGTATGAGGATATTTCATGATTACCTATAAGATTGTTATCAACAAACTGTCTATGAGGAAATGATGATTTGCATATTATGATGATGCTTGTGGCATGTACACTATTGTTATGTTGAATGATGGGACCTCATGCATGTTATGTATGTCATGAAATGATTTGATGAAAAATGTAGAAATTGGTCTCCTGAGTGCATTGTGTGCATGGTCAAACATGCATTAGAGACCCTATGGGTCAAATTACACACAGTCCGTGAGGGACTCAATCTATACAGGGTGCGTGAGGGACTCAAACCATACGAGGTCTGTGTGAGGGACTCAAATTATCTGAGGGTGCGTGTGAGGACTCAAAATGAAATGACTCGGGATGACCAATTGGCCACTTAAAGAAAAAGGAAGTCATGAATTATAGTCATGATGATATGAGAAAGTTTTAGGTCTCGCATATGTACATTCGAACAGGTTTAAAAGTCATGATTGCATGTGTTTGCATATCCCAAACCTCGGTAGTGAGGTCACTTACTGGGTATTGTTTTTGCAATACTCACCCTTTCTTTTAAAAATGTTTTCAGGTAAGGCCAAGGACGTGCAGGACGAGTGACGGAGGCGCGTTGCCAGGACCATGGGAATAGACATGTCTTCCGCATAAATTCTTCTATAAATGATGTTGTCGTTTATGTTTTCGGAGTTTAAATTTACTTTCCAGATTTTAAATAGGCCATGTTTAAACTACTTCTTTTGCGCGTTTTGAATGTTTTAATGGGATCCCTAAAGACAATTTATTTTCTATTGGAGATTTAAAGATCGTTTTATATCCTTTGGCCTATAAATGCATGCATGTGTAGTAATGTCCCTAAGAGTTTAGTTATAGAAAAGTAGGGGCGTTACACAGCAGCTTGCAGATGGGGAGATACCTCTTAGGGTTGGAACGGGAGAGGTTGTCTCAGCCAAAGTAGTGGGAGCAGTGAAGCTGTTGTTAAGAGATAGATTCTTTTTATTAGAAAATGTACTTTTGGTTCCTGGAATCAAAAGAAATCTTGTATCTATCTCTTGTTTACTTGAACATATGTATAAAGTATCTTTTAATCATAATGAAGCGTTCATTTGCAAAAGAGGTGTACGAATATGTTCTGCTAAACTTGAAAACAACTTATATGTGTTAAGACCAACAGAAGTAAAAGCTATTTTGAACACCGAGATGTTTAAAATAGCTGATACTCAAAATAAAAGGTAGAAACTTTCTCCTAGTACCTATCTTTGGCACTTAAGACTAGGCCACATTAATCTCAATAGGATTGGGAGATTGGTCAAGAGTGGTCTTCTAAGTCACTTAGAGGACAACTCTTTACCACCATAAGAGTCCTGTCTCGAAGGAAAAATGACTAAAAGACCTTTTTCTGAAAAAGGTTATAGAGCCAAAGAACCCTTGGAATTCGTGCATTTGGATCTCTGTGGTCCTATGAATGTCAAGGCACGAGGAGGGTATGAATATTTCATCATTTTTATTGATGATTATTCTAGGTATGGTTATCTATACCTAATGCATCATAAATCCGAAACCCTTGAAAAGTTCAAGGAGTATAAGGCAGAGGTTGAGAACACATTAGGTAAAATGATTAAAACACTTCGATCAGATCGAGGTGGAGAGTACATGAATTTGAGATTCCAAGACTATATGATAGAACATGGAATCGTATCCCAACTCTCAGCGCCCGGTACACCTCAGCAGAATGGTGTATCTGAGAGGAGAAATAGAACTCTGTTAGACATGGTTCGATCCATGATGAGCTACACTCAGCTACCTAGTTCGTTTTGGGGATATGCAGTAGAAGTTGTTGTATATATTTTGAACATGGTTCCTTCTAAGAGTGTTTCATAAACACCCTATGAGTTATGGAAAGGGCGTAAAGGGAGTTTACGTCACTTCAGGATTTGGGGATGTCTGACACATGTGTTGGTGTCCAATCCAAAAAAATTGGAACATCGTTCAAAATTATGCCTATTCGTAGGATACTCCAAAGAAACGAAAGGTGGTCTGTTTTATGATCTTCAAGAGGACAAGGTGCTTGTGTCGACAAACGCCACGTTCTTAGAAGAAGACCACATGAGAGATCATCAGCCTCGAAGCAGGATTATCTTGAGCGAAATTTCCAGGGAAGCTACAGATAAATCAACAAGAGTTGTTGAAGAAGCTGGTCCTTCTCAAGAGTTGAGAATGCCTCGACGTAGTGGGAGGGATGTTCGACAACCCGACCGATTACATGGGTTTGACCCGAAACCAGTGTCGTCTTACCCGATGATGGCATTGAGGATCCATTGACCTATAAACAGCAATGAATGATATAGATAGGGACCGGTGGATTAAAGCCATGGACCTTGAAATGAAGTCAATGTACTTCAATTACCGAAACTTGTAGATCAACCGGATGGTGAAAGACCTATTGGTTGCAAGTGGATCTACAAGAGGAAACGAGATCAAGCCGGTAAGGTGCAAACCTTTAAGGCTCGACTTGTGGCAAAGGGTTATACTCAAAGGGAAGGGGTGGACTATGAAGAAACCTTCTTCCCTGTTGCCATGCTCAAGTCCATTAGAATACTGTTGTCCATTGCCACGTTTTATGACTATGAAATTTGGCAAATGGATGTCAAGACAGCTTTTCTGAATGGCAATCTTGAAGAGAGTATCTATATGGATTAACCAGAGGGGTTCATATTTCAGGGTCAAGAGCAAAAGGTTTTCAAGCTTAAACGATCCATCTATGGATTGAAACAAGCTTCTAGATCCTAGAATATAAGATTTGATACTGCGATCAAATCTTATGGCTTTGAACAGAATATTGACGAGCCTTGTGTTTACAAGAAGATAGTCAATACCACTGTAGTTTTCTTAGTTCTATACGTAGATGATATCTTGCTCATTAGAAATGATGCAGGGTTCCTGACTGGCGTTAAGCAATGACTAGCAACTCAATTCCAAATGAAAGATTTGGGAGAGACTCAGTTTGTTCTTGGAATCCAAATCGTTCGGAATCGCAAGAACAAAACGCTAGCACTGTCTTAGGCATCTTATATTGACAAGATGTTGGTTAGATATAAGATGCAGAATTCCAAGAAGGGTTCATTACCTTTCAGGCATGGAATTCATTTGTCTAAGGAACAGAATCCTAAGACACCTCAAGAAGTTGAGGATATGAGACGAATTCCCTATACATCTGTTATCGGTAGTCTGATGTATATCATGCTATGTACTCGACCCGACATATGCTATGCAGTGAGAATAGTCAGCAGATATCAGTCTAATCCAGGTTGCTGATAAAACTAGTACGTCAACAAAAGTTGTTGATACTAGTTTGTCTTGTCAAGAGAGTCCATCTCAAGAGTTGAGCATGCCTTGACGTAGTGAGAGGGTTATAACACAACCTGACCGTTAAATGGGTTTATCTGAAACCCAAGTTGTTATACCAGATGACGACTGTGAGGATCCATCGACTTATAATCAAGTGATGGCTGACAAAGACAAGGACAAATGGGTCATAGCCATGGGCCAAGAAATGGAGTCTATGTACTTCAATTCTGTTTGGGATCTTGTAGATAAACCTGATGGGGTAAAACCTATAGGTTGTAAGTGGATCTACAAGAGAAAATGTGGTGTAGATGGAAAGATGCAAAACTTTAAAGCTAGACTAGTAGCAAAGGGTTATACCCAGGTTGAAGGGGTTGACTATGAGGAAACCTTTTCACCTGTTGCTATGGTAAAGTCTATCCGTATCTTACTTGCCATTGCCACATATTATGACTATGAAGTATGGTAAATGGATGTCAAGACAGCTTTTTTGAATGGCAATCTTGACGAGAACATTTACATGGACCAACCCAAAGGGTTCATTGAACCAGGACAAGAGCAAAAGGTTTGAAGGCTTAAAAGGTCAATCTATGGACTGAAACAAGCCTCTAGGTCCTGGAATATTAGATTTGATAAGGCAATCAAATCTTTTGGCTTTGATCAGAATGATGATGAACCTTGTGTCTACAAGAAAATCATCAATAGTTCTGTCGCATTCCTTGTTCTGTATGTGGATGATATCCTACTCATTGGGAATGATGTAGGATATCATACTGACATTAAGAATTGGCTAGCTACGCAATTCCAAATGAAAGATTTGGGTGAAGCGCAACTTGTTCTTGGGATCTAGATTGTCCAGAATCGCAAGAATAAAACACTAGCTCTGTCTCAGACATCTTACATCAACAAAGTGGTGTTGAGGTTTAAGATGCAAAACTCCAAAAAGGGTTTGCCTTTTAGATATGGAGTTCATTTATCTAAAGAGCAGTGTCCTAAGACACCTCAAGGAGTTGAGGATATGAGACGGATTCCTTATACATCAGCTGTTGGGAGCCTTATGTACGCCATGTTGTGTACTAGGCCTGACATCTGTTTTGCAGTTGGAATGGTCAGTAAGTATCAATCCAATCCAGGACATGAACACTGGACATCGGTTAAAACAATCCTTAAGTATCTACGGAGAACAAGGAACTACATGCTTGTGTATGGGGCTAAGGATTTTATCCTTATAGGATACACGGATTCTGACTTTCAAACTGATAAAGATTCTCGGAAATCTACATCAGGGTCAATATTTACTCTTAACGGGGGAGCTGTAGTATGGCGAACCGTCAAGCAAGGATGCATCGTTGATTCCACCATGGAGGTCGAATATGTAGCAGCTTATAAAGCAGCTAAAGAGGTTGTTTGGTTAAGGAAATTCATGTTAAATTTGGAAGTTGTTCCAAATATGAGTTTGCCCATTACGTTGTATTGTGATAACAGTGGTGTCGTGGCAAATTTAAAGGAACCCCGAAGTCACAAAAGGGAAAAACATATTGAGCGAAAATATCATCTCATCTGGGAGATCGTGCATTGAGGAGACGTGATCGTCACAAAGATACCCTCAGAGCACAACATTGTTGATCCTTTTACAAACGCTCTCACGGCTAAAGTATTTGAGAGTCACCTAGAAGGTCTAGATTTACAAGTCTTTCCCAACTAGGGCAAGTGGGAGTATATTCTACAAAGGGTTTCAATGCCCTAGTTTATTGTATATACATTATTGTAATGTTTTAGTACTCCACAAGCTTTAGGTCAAGTGGGAGATTGTTGGGATTTGTGCCCTAAACTTATGTAATTTTGATCAAATAAATAAAGAGTTATTTGTTTTGATAAAATTATATTCTTGCTTTATAAATCCAATAAACTAACCTCCAAGGTTATAATGTATCTTGAACATCAGTGTAGTAGACACTATTTGGATTGTGTTCAAAAGTATAACCTAAATGGTCTATGGTATAAGAATAAGGTTGGAAACCTTATTCTGGTAACACCATGGATGCGGCCCACTTTGTAATTAGTACAAATGAGGTAATCCAACTCATTCATGTGGTTGACATGCGAGTGGGGGCATCCTGTATGAAGAGTTCATACAAGACCGGACTGCAAATTATTAGTCTAACCAGTATAACATCGTTAACAGGATAAGACTGATAATTTATAAATGATCATTAGTGACTCGACCTGAATCCTGAGCAAGTTAAGAACTCCTGCTTATAAGGGTTTGTCCTTAGACTAGTATCGGTGAGAGTGGCCTGCAGTCGAGTCAATAAGCCTACCTTCTCAGGTACAGAACCTCGTAGGTAGCTGGGGACTTAACTATGCAAGATGGAATTCACTCTTTCCTACACTAAGGAATTAGATAGGTTGTTCCCTTAAGAACTGAGTCTGGGTCTTGAACAACGAGGCCCCACCCTCTAAACTGACTTAAGAGGGTATGAGTCTATGGTAGGACCTTAGACTTGTTGTTCATTAGAGGATCAATGGTGCTTAAGGAACAAAGAGGTAATCACAGGGGCAAAACGATAATTTTGACCCAGCTGTGATTACGAATAACCTGTGAAGGGTCGACTCATGGGTAATGATTATATCAATGGACACAATATAATCTACAGTGAGGAGTGTGCAACTACAAGTCTATAGTGGAGTGACTTGTAGTTAATGAATATTGATTAACTGGATCAAAGAGTTTGATCAGTTAATCTCACATCATTGGAGCTCATGAACTGCAGGTCCATTAGGTCCCTCCGTTGGCTCAACATGGTAATATTGAGGGTATAAAGTTAAGAATGAAATTGAAGTGTTCAATTTCATATATGAGGTGTTATATCAGTTATATGTGATATAATTGATATAATATATGGTTTTAATGTGAATTAGATTCACATATAAACTATATACTAATGAGAGAATAAAGGAGGGATGTGATGGTAATTTTCATCCTATTTCCCTATAAATAGTTGCATGAGATGCAACTTTATGGAAATATATATATATATATATTTCTTTTTTTTTTTTAGAGACCCTAGAGGATCACATAGTTGTGTTGTTGGAAGAGTTCCATACACAACTTCTCTCACAACCCCTACACCTTATCCTAAAGTAACTCACCTTCCTCCCTCACCTAGAGAACAACGGAGAAGATCTGGTGGTGGTATCATCATACGTTCGGGTTCGAGTTGCTGAGATCGTGATCGTGGGAGAAGGACCACGTGAAGAAAGAGTTTTTCAAAGGTAATTCTCTTGTTGCCCTATGTCATATTGCATGCTTAATCTTAGTTGTTTTGTTCTTGATTGAAATCCTTGAAACAAAATGAAGAACACGCGATTCACAATCGCTTATGTTGCGAGATTCGATCCCTTCAAAGGTTTCATCCCTGAGAAGGTAGGCATATTGAGTCGGCAACTGTGACCACTCTCACCCGTACTAGTCAAGGGATAATCCCTAGCAGACAGGAGTTCGCAACTCGCTCATGATTAAGGTTGAATCACTATTGGTTATCGTTTGAATCCTTAGCCCTAACCTATCAACGGCGTTACTAGATTAGTCTAATAATTCTTGGTCCGGTCTTGTACAAACTCTTTGCATAGTATGCCCCCACTCACATGTCAACTACATGAACGAGTTGGATTGCCTCGTTTGTATCAAATACAAAGTGGGTCGCATTCATAGTGTTAACAGTATAAGGTTCCCGACCTAATCCATCTACTATAGACCATTTGGGTGACATTCTAAATGTGACCCTGGAGCTTAGTTTATTGGATTTAAGTTTGTAATTGCGAGAATACAAGTTTGAAGGAAAAAATAACAACTTTATTCATTTCCTCAAATAATTACAAATACACGAGTTTAGGGCATAAATCCCAACAAAACAACATCCCTCTCAAGTCAGTGAGAGGGTGGGCGCCCGTTCTCCAAGCCCTGGAGACAGCACTTAAGGGAACAACCCCTCTAGTTTTCCTAGCTCGAGAACGAGTGAATTCCTTCTTGCGTAGTTAAGTTCCCAGCTCCCCACGTGGTCATGTCCCCAAGAAGATAGGCATATTGGGCGAGCAACTCAGGTCATCCTCACTCGTACTAATCAAAGGACAGACCCCCGCAGACAAGAGTTCGTAACACGCTCAGGATTAAGGGTGAGTCACTAATGGCCATCTACGAAGTTATTAGTCCTATACTGTTAACGGTGTTACATCAGTAGGTCTAATAATTCACGGTCCGGTCTTGTACAATCTCATTGCACATGATGCCTCCACTTACATGTCAACCACATGAACGAGTTGGATCACCTCGTTTGTATCTAATATAAACCGGGTCGCATCCACAGTGTTACTAGGATGTGGTTCCCAACCCTATCCGTATACTGTAGACTGTTCGGGTCAAAACTCGAACGTGATCCTCCCTGTGTGTCCACTACACACCGTTCAAGTTCTCTCATAATAATATGACCCTGGAGCTTAGTTTATTGGATTAAGTTTATAAAATGTGAGATACAAAGTTTGATGAATAAATAACTTTTATTTATTAAACCAACTGTATTACAAACTACACGAGATTAAGGCATACACCCCAATAGTTTGATCATGTTTTCATCTTTCAAGTCGCTTCAATAAGTTTGAATGGCGTACCTCCATTTGAATGTATTCCAGGGGAGTTGATGTTGGAGTGTACTTCTCGAAGTTCCTAGATGAGTGGCCAAGTCGAAGTGGATTCTGGTCATCCATCTTCTGTCTCTTAGTCTCTTCATTTAATATTTTACATGGTATTTTTCTATCATCTAATTGATATGATCTTCTTTCAAGTTCATCAACATTTTTTTCATATGAAGCAATTCTTCTACATGCACGTAGTTTTGAGCTCAAGTGAGCTCTAAATACGATGTGGGTTTTCTCTTTCTAAAAGGTTATATGAGTTTTCGATCTCTAAGTCCATTTACTATGGTAATCAACGTTGTTCTGTCAATGTAATTCTCAACATGTAAAGTTTCACTATTGAATCAAAAAATATATTCTCTTAAGGTTTCTTCAGATCCTTCTTTGATGGAAAACAAGTGAGTTGCTGGTGTGCATTGTTCTCTTCCTCCCAAGAATTGTGTCACGAGTGTTAAAGCTAGTTCCGTAAACGAACCTATAGATCTTTTTTTTTTATGTTGAGATATCAATTTTTTGTTGGTCCTACTAGAGTGAATGAGAAAGTTTTGCATATGATTGTATCTTCTACTCCATGAAGTTCTATCCATGGTCTATACACATTCACATGCACTATAGGGTCGTTGTTTCTATCATAGGGTTTAATCTTTGGAACTTTGAATATGAGAGGTAGTTTTACATTCATGATTTTATCAATAAAAGATGGATCTAACTGTTCTATCAAAGTATCAATACCAAATTACCTAGTATATATTTTCTTGTATATGGTCTAGCTCACTTTGAATCTTCAATAATTCTGCCCTCTAATGGCAAATTGTTTGCTTCATCTTTGGCCTCGAAATTTGCCCCAACTTTGGCCTTGGTCTCTGTATCGAAATTGGCCTCAGCCTCCTCAAAATTGGCCTCAGCCTCGACACTTTGTTGTTGTTTTCACTCAATGACACTTCCCAAATTCGTTGCTTCAGTATCTAGAAGATTGCTCGCCTTCGCCTCGGTTAAGGCTCTTTGTCGCTTCTTTTCCTCGATTATGCATCTTAAATTCATCTCTTCTTCACATTGATCCAAACTAGGGTCTTATCATTGTCTCGACCTCTACCTCGATTTCGACCTCTTTTACCTTTGTTTTTTAATGTTGGGTATATAACGAATTTCGTTTCATTTGTTTGGCTTACCTTGCTTCCTTGTTGGTCATGTTGATCTAGTCATTTTTTAATCAGAGTAGCTTGAATGATGTGGGTGGCCTCGACCTCTTTGTGGTCAACCTCGATCATGTTTTGATCGGCCTCGATTTTTGCCAACAGGGATTTGTCGGCCTTGACTTTGGTCGACAGATTTTGGATGACTTCGATTCGATCTTCGAAGCATGTTCTTCCTTTTGAACCGACTTCATCTTGATTCCAATTACGCTTTCCCATAATTTTACTTATTTTTTAATGCACACGATATGCAAATTCTTTTATACAAGCTTGATTTTCTTCCCCACAGATGGCACCAACTATTGTTGCTAAATTTTAGGACAAGAGAATCTCACCTAATTTCCACGTGATATCCATGGTGAATTTGTTATTTGGAGAAAAATGTGTCTTGCAAGACAAGAAAGATCTAAACATCGGTGTAGTGTTTGTCACACAGGCTCCAATGCTTAAGTCAAAAAGTGAATGAATATGGCAAGTTAGGATTTAGAGAATGAGAAGAACTTACCTTGCTCTCCCCTGAAGAGAAAGCTTAAATACCTCATGTCTAAGGTTTTTGTGGGTATTCATCTTCAATTGGGAACAAGATGATTGAATGGAGTTGGACCGAGGGGACTTGGGCCATGAGGGACCAAGGTAAGGCCCAAGTGGGCCTTAGCATGTGGTCCACCTTGGCTTCTGTCGAGGTCGACCACGGGAAGCCAAGATGGACCACGGGATGAGGTCTCATCCCAAGCTCATTTTTTTTGTTTCTTATCGGCCTAGATCGGCCTTTTTTCAACTTCAGTTCGTTCTAACGGCATATTGGATTTTTTAGTATGAAATCCCCAATATGTGGCGAATTAGGAAAGGAAACATGTCGGAAACGAGCTGGACCAAGTCAAGGGAGCTAAAGGAGGTGGGTCGAACTCGTGGGAGGTCAATCCATGTGGATGGATCGAGGTCAAGGTTGACTGAAGGCCCAACTTTCTGCCTCCTTTATTTCTTGGAGACTCATTTTTTTTTCTTTGTTCCGATTTGATCCATTTTTTAGTTTTTCATTGCATATTTGCCCTTCCACTTCCATTATAATTGAACTTTATCCTTATGGTCAATTTTACCCATAGTACCCAATTAAAAAAGTGATCTTGGAATTGTAGACAATTATCAACATGTTATCCATATACATATGGTCAATCAATTAATTGAGAAGCAAACGACTTTACATGGAATTTGAACACAGGACCTTCATATACTGAAACCATGTTAAATCACCAATTAACCCAAAAGTTTAACTAATGAGTTATAGTAATAAATTTAATTATATCAATACTTTAATAGCATTGCAGTGAAGAGAGAGTTTTTAACATGATTTTTATATAAATTTTCGATTGTTCTCAAATTTTTATTCTAACTCAAAAGTTGCCATTGAGCTTGCAATGCAACTTTTGAACGTGAGAAAACCAAAGGACATTTTTGTTTCATAGTAAAGCCAGCTCCTAAGTTTAGGAGTTTTCTTTTAAGTGGCATATCAACAAGAAATCGACGAGAGAAGGAAAGCCACAAACCATAATTTAATGTCATCATGTATAACACCAACTATCAGCAATAATATTTCAATGGTGAATAATTAACCTTAAACGTTATTTCACTCATCTTCAAATCTCACTATATCGTGAACACAATAGAAGGACAAATCGTCCCCACGTCATTATGAATACCCTGTTTTCGTTGATACATAGCCACGATGTATCGATCAACATTATTGCCCATATATTTCAAGCATATGGTTAGGAATAGGATTGACTCAATGGCAAATGGTGTCCACTAACCCCAAAGTGAAGAAAAAATATATATATATGTGGCTGTTTATCGAACAGAATGGCAAAATGGGATTATACCTTTTTTTTTTCATAACTTTTACAAAAACCATCCTTAAAACTGGAAAAACAAAAAAGAAGAACTCATACCTTTGTAGCTCAAAATACTCGTAATCTGTGGCCAATTTCTTGTGGACCACCTCTAGTGTCTTCCCTACTATCCACAAGCCTTGAAACAGATTGTGGAGTCTTTGATTAAGAGAATTTGGAAGAAGAAGGAAGAAATGTCTCAAACCGAGAATTGCATAAATTCTACTTAATCCATGTGTTTCTTCTTCAATCAAAGCAAACCAAAAGTTTCTTCAAGCTAGGTGAAAATGACAACACAAAGATGATGAGGATTAAGTAAGAAGGAGATGCTCAATTTTGGTGAATTCGACATTCACAATAGCTTATTCACTTTTTAATGAATTTAAATTTCTTTTTAATTTTAATTCAAGTGGCACACTAGGCGAACAAAAGGACTCGGAAATGGTCAGAAGTATTATTGCTTTTGTAGTCTTTTCGTTTGATATTGTGGCAGTGGTCCAATTGATATATGGACAAGTCTTTCACTCTCCTTTTAGAGGGTCTTTCATTATTTGATTTGTATAGAAATAACCAATTAGATACTGACAATTCACATAACCAATCAACCAAATTTCAAACCAACATATGATTTATGGTCATTACATTTGTATGGTTCAAAGAATGATTGTTTTGTAATAAAACACACATAATAACAGTAATAATAATAAATAAATAAAACATGGCTTTTTTTTTTATTAATATTGTAAATTTTCAAATTTATTATAAAAATATTGTATTTTTCAAACTATTTATTATAATATTATAGTTTTAATGTGTTGTCAATGGTCGTCTAATCTATTTAAAATATTAGAAAAATTGAAGATATCTGATTTTATTTAAATATAATTAATAAAAGAAAAAAAAAGATAATAGAAAACTGAAAAAATGGAAGGAAAATAAGAAAGAAAAAGGAGAAAGGAAAAAAGGAAGAAAAAGTTCTTTTAAAAAAAAAATACATTTTGTGGTGCTTGAACCCATTGACTTAAAAAGTGAATGACCAATATGGTGTAGAAGTTGTTTTTGTCCAAGATCTGGAGAGAGACCATCTACAATTTTTTTTTAAAATTTGCAACAAATGGTAACATGGTCATCTCTTCAAGAGACAACCTTCCACGCATTAAGTGGACGTCTCTTTATTACCAACACATTAAAATTATAATAATATTGTAAATAGCTTGAAAAATACAATATTTTTATAATGAGTTTGAAAATTTGTAATATTAATTAAAAAAAATCCAATAAAACACACGTAATAACAAAAATAACCATCGGTTAATAGTGATGTGTCTCAAATTAAATAAAAATAGCAAAGGCCACTAGCTCTGTGCAAAAAGGGATACATCATTGGACAAGAGGGAATCTTTTCAAGCAAATGCATGCCCTTGTCAATCTTTCATGATCAAATTAATTAATGAACACTTGTTTCAAAAAAGATTTGGGAGAATTAAGTGAAATCACAAGCTCAAGGAGACATTCAAAAATGGGAATTAAACTAATTTTGCACATGTTATATATATATTTTACAATATAATATCTTTGACTTTAAAGGTTGGAAGTAATATAAATCTAATTGAAAAACAAATAAATTGGTAATAAACGCATCACAGCGTTCTAACTTCAATAATTTTTATCTAACACGAAAGAGAGAAAAATGAAAGATCGTTTTCCTCACACATTAATTTTTGCTAGTTAAAAGGTAATCCTAAAAAATCACAACGTAAAATTACCTAAGAAGATAAATTTTAAATGATATTTTTTCAAATTTAATCAGATTTGTCTTTAATATTTATAAAATATAACTTGTTGAAATAAACTACCTCACGATTAAAAGAGATTTTAAAAATAATCAATATGAGATAATATTGATGGGCAATATAAGGAATAATTTTGTTTGGAGTAATTGAAAAGATAATAGGATAAATTCGTGATACTAAGATCATTTTGGTCGGTCTAAATTTTGTTCCAAGTAATTAATAAGTGATTTGTTATTTTAATTAATGAATTTATCTAATATCTTTTAAAAAACATTCAATTATTGGGGTTTTTTTTGTACGAATAACCCGTTTTTCCACGTGACATTTCAAAATAATGAAATATGACTCATTCTGACGTAGCAATGTGTGCAAAATGACTCATAAAAGTAATATGAAACGATGTTTCTTGTTCACGCTCTCGTACGCGGAAACACTCTCACTCCCGTTGTCTCGTTCTCGTTGTCTCGCTCAAATGAATGGCCGAAAATATAAAAAAAAAAAGACAAAAAAAAAGTCAAAGAAGAGTTAAAGTAGCAGAGATAAAGCGAGAGCGAGTCAACTATAGTGCGATTTTTGTTATTTTTTTCTTTTCTCCATAATTTTGACAACTTCATTACTATCATGAGCGAGAGCGAAAGCGAGAACGAGACTTGAGCGAGAGCGAGAGAGTTAGAGTAGAGTATGATGCCCTTACGGTAATTTGGACGGAATACACAGTACAAAAAGGATCATATGTCATTAATTTCATAACATTAGTCAAATCACATCAATGCGCGTGAAAAGTAGTCTTCCATGCAATTTTCTCAACTATTTTGTACAAAATAGAGTTAGAAATAACTATAGGCTCCCATTTACAAGTCTTACAAGAAAAAAAATGATGTTGTCCCACGTGAAAAGATTTTGAGTTGGGAAGTGCATTTATATATTTGTGCATTTTGTGGGGTTTGCAAAGTGTGTATAGAGTGGTAATAAGATTTCTCCCCACACGTGCATAATTTTTTATTACCTCTACATCCATTTTTCTCGTTCTACTGTTCTTGTAGAACATAATTCATATCGAAGTCGTGTCAAATTTACTTTCAAAGTAGTGGTATTCCACGGGACAACAACCTAATTCTGATTTGTTCAATATCAAATATTTTGTTTTCTTTTTAATAATTTCATGAGATTCTTATTTCTAGAAATTATTTAATTTTTAATAAACAATCATTTCAAATTGAATTTTTACTCACGACATATTTATTATGAAAATGAAGACCATTTAATATATCGTGTTTATTTTTTAAAGTGGTAGACGGTTTTCAATTGCTTTCATGACTTTTGTGGCATGTTTCTTGCAATACCAAATTATTTGAGTTGTGTCACTAACTAAATATACTTTATCATCATTTAAAACAACCATACATTTTATATAATTATTTTAAAAATGATTAGACAAATGGAGATCATAAAATACATATAAAGATTAAAACTAATATATTTTATGGTGAAGTAAAACAAAACCAAACAATTTATAAAATCATTTCAAAATAATTAGCTAGACAAATGAAGATGATAAATAACATAATATTACAAATAAATTAAATAAATAGGTGAATTTATAATCAAATGCACAAGCAAGATATTAAATTTCTTATAAATTTGAAAGTTTCCAATTTGTTAAAATTTGATTCTCTATGATTTGGCTAGAAATTTTGGTTTTTGGTCCATTGAAAAGTAGCTTTATTCGAGGTTTTCTTAGAGTGGGCTCTTATGCAATACAACTTGTTTAGAGATGGCAATGGAGTGGAGTAGGTCAGAGATGCATTCTCCATCCCCATCTTCATGGAGATTTTTCATCCTTATCCCTGCTCCATTTTTTCGTTTTGGAGAATCGAGTCGGGATTCTTTGATCGGGGATTGGGTCCCTGCAAGAAAAAAATTCTCCTTTTTCTTTTTTAATTATTTTTATTCAAAATTAATTTAAAATAAAAATTACATTAAAATTATATATATATATATATATATATATATGTTCTTACAAATAATTATAATATATATTATATATTTTTTAAAAAAATTATAAAATAATTATTCGGGGCGATTTCAGATAAGGACGGGTGGGATACCATCTTCGTCCCCGCTCGTCCCCAACTGGAGATCTAAAAAAATCTTTAGTTTGAATTTTATACCCAGTCAAATCGAGATTTTCTGCCCTGTTTAGGAGTAAGTACCTGTAGGGACTCGGCCTTGCATATTTTTTTCTCATCCCTATTCGATATGTGGCCTAAAAAGTATAAAAAGTTAATTGGTTGATAAAAGAAAAACAAAGACCTAAGAATACAAGAATTTTCAAAACATGTGAAGTGGACTAATACACCTTGTGGACTAGGGAAGTCAATTTTCATGTAATCTCCTTGAATGCAACTAAATAATATGACCTCCATCATCCTCACATATTTTTGAACTAAAGACATTTAAATAATATGACTTTTGTTGAATTATTCCTATAATTCATCTTAAGTTGAACAACTAATTAAGGGTGTGAATCATTAAATATATTGTAGTTAATTACTTCCACTCTAAATCATTAGAGGTATAGTAGAACAACTATAAATTTTTGCTTCTCTCTCCTACATCCAATTATATAAACCAACCTATCAGCCACATTTTTTCAACCTTCTCAAATAGTTTAATTTTTAGTCAATAGAATTTGGATTTAGTCCAAATGCTGAAAAGAGGATATTGAATTCAAATAAGATACAAAATATATCTTAAATAACTTATAATAATATATTTATATTATTATTTTTACTAATAGGTAGAGACATGTGATATACTAGAAATAAAAGGGCAAATAATGAAAATTATAAAAAATATTAATACTAATTCATTTGGAGTAAATTTTAAAATATGATTTATTTAAATATTTCAATTAAACTCTCAACATTCATAAGTGTAACAATTTATATTATCTATCAAATTTCGTTTGGAAAACATTAATTTACACATAATTATATCAATTAAACTCTTGAACTTTCACGAGTGAATCAATTTAAACTATCCATTTTAAATAATTGATGATTTTCAAATAGATGGTCTAAATTTTTTAAGAACTCTATATACTTAAATTAATTGATGCTTGGACGATTTTCAAATTAAATGCCTAAATTGATCAATTATGACTGTTTATGGGTTTAATATTGGTACAATTATAAGTTTGCACATATTAATTAATATTTTCAAACGGAATCCAACAGATGGTGTAAATTGATACACTTATGAAATTTCAGGGTTTAATTTGATACAATTATTAGTTTATATTTTTTACTGATACAACATATCCAAAGTTTATAGATTTGAACATTCGACCTTAAAAAAAGAAATATATGTCAATTATTGTTGAGTTATGCTCACTTGGATAAATCTCTCGCATGATCCGAGAACATAAACTATAACGCCCGCAATTTTCGGGTTTCAGCGAATTTAGAGTTTGGATTTAAATTCATTGGAAATTATTAAGTTGGATTTTAAACTTGAAAGTGAGTTTAATTTGAAGAGATTGAATTGTAGGCAATTGGAAATTTGGGAGGAAATTGAAGGGCAAGATGATATTTTTCTCCTTTTGTCCTTTAGTGGAGCTAATTAAATAACAAAAAAAAAGAGAGAGGGTCTTCTTCTTCACCTTCTTCTCCTCCCTCACTTTCATGATAATAGGGACCAATCCGCCAGAGTACTCTTGTTGTCGTCGTCTGCCGCCAAGCCTTCAAGCCATACCGTCGTTGATTGCCAGACGTCAACCCACGTTGTGCTCGCCGACCAAACCTGCAGCGACACGAGCCCTCGCCTGTGACTGTCGAACGCCACTTGGTTGCGTCGTCCGCAAGCTGTCGGAACGGCCACGCCTCACCAGTTCGCTCGTCGAGCGCACAAACGCGTTGCACACGCACTTGTCGTCGCCTACAGATCGTCACCCAGTTTGTCGTGAAACCCAAGCCAAACCGACATCGAATCTTGGTTGGTTCGCCTCATTGTCGGTCGGTTCTTGTCACTTGGAGATCAGTTTTGGATAGATCGGGCCACGGGCATTCAGGAATTATGTTCCACACGCCGCCACTTGTCGGAAATCGTCGTTGCCGCTGGTGAGGTACATCCACTTGTTTCAGTTTTCTCGATTCCATTTTAAGTCTCCATGCATTAGTTTGGTTATTTAAGTCAAATTATTTCGATTATGGATGTTAGAGGCGCGTTTTAAACCTTTGTTTGCTAATTAGGGGCTTAAACGATTAAGGAAGTGTGTGGAACTCGTGACCGAATTTTCGAACCTCCACTATCTAGGTAAGTAGTCATTTGGATTAAGCCCCTAAAGTTATCAAATGCGATAAAATGGTGTGGTGGTTTGTCCTCCATCTAGTTGTGCGACTCGGGAAATGATTCCCAGAGTCGGAGGGGTTGGATACATTCATTCGCCCTAGTGTAGACCCGAGAATGAGCCTCGTGGTCAGTTGTGCCAACTTAGTTCAGAAGCTAAGGGTAGGACAGGACTGAGAATCTGAGCGAGATTAGGGTAAAGGTGCTTATGGAAGTTATGTGGCGGGCTAGGTGTCGTGTCTGGCTAGGTCTAAGGCCTGTTCTTTCGTATTATTTGTTTTTGGATGAAGTGGGTTGCTTACTGAGTATTTTTATATTCACCCGTCTACTTTGATGTTTTTGGTTGCAGGTAGAAATCCTGAGGTAGTTGACGACGACAACGCCCTGGCGAGGCTGTGGACACTTCCTTTCTCTTGTCTTTTGACTCAGTTTTCCTTTTGAGTTTGTCCTTGTTAGTGCTTGTTCCACTTGGTGACTCGTCAGTTATGTTTCTCTTTTATGTGGTTGTTTCATAGCTTGTTAGGTTCATTTATTGTCTTTGTGAACTTTGTTGTAAGCCTGTTCGAATAATTGTGCTTGTTAGAATTCTGGTTGGAGCTCAACCTATTTTCTGAATGAAGTTTTGAGGAGGTTGGACATTATCAGAGATTTACGAAGTGTCTTTTGTATATTAGGTTACAGAAAAAAATTTGGTTTTCTCCTAACTATGTCGTTATGCTGCCGAAATTTCGGCGCGAACGGTGTGGCAGAGTAACTTCTCTAACATAGGTTCATCTCGAATTTTAGGGTCGTTACATAAACTATAATAGATGGGAATGGGTAATAGATGCCTGAAATAAGATGTCTGGGAATAATAAATGTCTGAGAATAATATGACTGTGTTTGGTTCTACATGGGAATGTTATCAGATTTTTATATAAAAAAATGATATTTTATAGTTATTTAACGAAATTAATGTATAAATCTTATGTAATATTACTTACGATCTAATAAATAATGTGCAAATTTATTTTATGATATTTATCTTATAAATTTTATTTATTGTTATCTATTATTAATAAAATAATAAAAATACATTTAAAAAATAATTATTATTTAATATTTTTTAATAAAAAAATTAATTATTAATTGATAAAAAATAACTCGTGAATAATTAATTATAATGATTATCCTTACCATAAATTAATAATATTTATAATTAATTGATTAAATAATATTAATGAGTGATTTAATATTTTTATAATGAATGTTTATGCTTGTTTGATGAAATTAATCTTAAAAACATTATTTTATTAACTAATCAAAATTAATGTCAACGAATAAAAATAAATAAATTAATTATAATTTTTTTAATTAAATAAATAATTATGATTATTGAAAATAAATAAATAAATAAAAATATATAAATATTAATAAAGAAGAGAGACATTAATAAAGAAGAAAGAGAAAGAGAGAGATGGATGGGTATAAAGAAAACTCATCATTCTTGAAGGGTATAGGAAACTCATCCACCATGGGTGTAACACCCCGTAATTTTGAACACTTCCTACTCTGGGCATTACTCCCAAGTTGCTCGCTCGCGCCGAAAATCCGACAGCATAACGGCGCAACCTGGACAAACCAAAATTTTATAACAGCCTGAACCTGAACCAAGCACTTCAATAGGACTCGCGAAGGCACCCAGCCTCCACCAAACTACAAAGAAACGATAGGTTGGGCTCCAATCCCTCGGAGTTAACAGAATTCCACAAGACAACAAAACATGTTTTGAATATGAAAGAAACACATCAGAACATACATTGATTCAAACGGATAAAAAACGAGACATGCTAAAGTTCAAAACATAACCTAAAAGAAGAAGAGCGCAACAGAAGAAAAAGGAATGAAAGCAATTTCTAAACAACAACCCCTAACTAAGTCCTACAAGTCTTCCATAGTCTCGCAGGGGTCTCACCGTTGGTGGTCATCTCACTGGTTTGTCTTACCTGCAACAAAAGAAGAAATAACGAGGGATGAGTATAAAAATACCCAGTAAGCAGCCCACTTCGTCCAAAAATAAAGAACACAAAAGAACAAACTTAGACCTAGCTAAACACGATACCTAGCCCGTCTCACAATCTCATCAAGCACCCTGGCCCTATTTCTCACTCAGAATTCTCAATCTTGTCCTACCCTTAACTTCTGAGCTAGGTTGGCAACAACTGACCACGAGACTCATTCCCGAGCCTGTACTAGGGCGAATGACTCTATCCAACCCCTCTGTCTCTAAGGATCACACCCCGAATCGTACAACTGGATGGGGGACGGACCACCACATCCCATAAAGCATCAAAGGCGGCACTACCGTGCACAATCGACCACGGACTCATTCCTGGGCCTGTACTAGGGCGAAGGACTCTATCCAACCCCTTTGACTCTAAGGATCACACCCCGAGTCGCACAACTGGATGGAGGACGGATCACCACATCCCATAACATCATCATCATCTCGCCAACCTCGAGTCTCAGCCTGCTAAGGGCTACACAAAAACTAGGGCCTACACTAGGGCTAGTTGTGCTAACTACAATCCTAAGGCTCAATGACACTTCCCGAGTTACTTCAAACTAAGCACGAGATTATCAGGCTCGGGACAGACAATCGTAGCACATTAACACATTTAGAATACTCAGCACAAGCTTACATCAGCTCTCCTAACAAGATCACATCTAAGCACGAAGAGATAACAACCATGAAACATGAACAAACGTTCAATCTAACATGCACGATATTTCAACACGGTTCACATCAAATAAGAACAGGCAGACTTAAATCCAGGCGTCGTTGCGACTACCACAACCTAGCATGCCACTACAAGTCAAAGTCTGACTAAAGTATGCTACCAGATTCTAAAACATTCAATTACCGCATGCAATAGTGCCCTAAGCCCTACACTTAGGGGTAGTTTAGTCCAAACGACTACTTACGGAAATCCAACCACAATGAGCGACTTGAGTAACCCGGCGTTCCAAACGTGCTTCTACTTCCAAGTCATCCCTAACGAAAAACATGCACAAAGTTAATAAACTAAAACACAACACCCTAAAACATAAGCGGAGAAGAACTCACCCAACGGAGATCCGAAACGAACTAAGGAACGAACCGAGGCGACCGCACAGAAGGAGGCAGTCGGCGGCCCTGCAGGCGGCGGCGGGTGGGTAGCAGATCTGGAATCCTCGTGACCCGATCTATCCAGAATCGGTCTCGGATCTTCGAAAATCAACCGAAAAAGGCTCGAACCGATCAAACCAACACGTGGGTCTCGCGTGAACCTTCCTCTCCGACGGCGAGCACGGCACGGCTGCTCGTGGCAGCAGCGTTGCAGGCGCGACGAACGGCGACTGAAAGAGAGAGAACGACGACGATCTGAGGGAGAGAGAGAGGGCAACGTGAGAGAGAGAGTCGTGAGAGAAAGAGAGACTGTGAGGGAGAGAGGGGGTCGGGGAAGAAGAAGAGGGAGAAAGAGTGACGGGAGAGAGACGAAACGGCGTGGGAGAGGGAAGCGAGCGTGGCCACCGGCGAAACGGTCGGCAGCCGTTCCGCCGCAAGCCACGCGACGAGGGAGACGACTTCTCCCTGCTTTCTCTTTTTTTTTTTTCAAAGACCAACTGTTACAATGAGAAAAAGTGATATATGGGAATAAGTGATACTCATGTCTATGCTTACAAAACTTGTTCCAAACAAAAAGATTTAAAACTCTTACTCATTTTCATCCACCAAATCTTCCACAAACGTCCCCTAAAAACATTTATTTCAATGCGCTCTTGTAGTATGATGAAGTTTTTCCCAATTGCATGCGCTATTAATTTGTAGTCAACGTTATTAATTAATTAGTAATAAAACAATAAACAAAGAAACCATGTGGCTAGCTGGATTTGTTTTTTTTTTTTTCCCTCCGGAGAAAAATATGGGTAGATATGAATTTCAACGTTAGGGAAGCACTTCATACTCTTGTCGTTCAATCTAAAATATATAAATCAACTGTATATAGTCATTTATTTCTTAATTAATTAATACACTAGCTAATTTTATTCTAATTATTTTAAAATAAATTTACAACACTAGTGAAAGATAATCAATGAATGAAAATAAATAAAGAAGAATAATGCTGAAACAAAACATAGCCGTTAATGGGGATGCTCTACCCTTCATTATAAAAAAAAAAAATTTAAAAACATCATATGTTTGAAAATAAAGATTTTAAAATATATTCACGGCAGGAATCTTACGGTATCTAAGGACATGTTTGGGAGTGATTTTGGAGTGACCAAAATCACATTTGACATGTCTACAATCACTTTCCTACCCAAAATGCGATGTTTGGCAATATTAAGCAAGTGATTTTGGAAAAATCCAAAATTATTTGAAGTGATTCCTTTCAATCACTTTGGAGGTGATTCTCAAGTGATTTTTGTCAAGTGATTGTAATTTAAAATGACTATTATTCATTTTTAAAAATAGTATACTTTTAATGACCGCAAGGTTTTGTCAAAATTCATAAATTTTCATAAAAAAGTGATTTTTTTCAAAACCAAAATCACTATTAAAAGTATAGAACCAAACATGAAAATGATTATATGAAAATCACTTTTAATAAATCAATTATAGACAAATCAATTATACTATAATCAATATTTCTAAAATCATTTCCAAACATGCACTAAGAATGCCCAATATTTTTAGAATTTCTATAAAATAAATGTTACACAAATTTAATTTTTAAACTTTCACCCTTGCTATGGAGATTCAGGGAGGGCATGGCCCCAAAATTTCCAAAAAAATTAGTTTTGTATTATTAGTTTATTGAGTTTAATTTGTTTTTATGATAAATATACACTTTAATTTTATCTTCATTTGACTTTTTATAATATTATTAAAATTTAATATAATCTTAATAATATTCATATTATTACAATTAGTTTGTTTAGGTCATTTCCAATTTTGGCCAAATTTTGGGTTTGGTCTCTAACATTTCAAAATTGTATCTAACAAATTTTAAAATTTTGAATAGTTTATATATTATATGTTTATGAACTTTCAATGTAAAGTCTAGTAGACCTCCAAACTATATATTAATTTTGTATTTAATATCTTTTTTAACTTTAAAAAATGTCTCATAAATCAGGGATCTATTAGACACAAAATTAAAAATTTGAGGACTTATGAAATATAATATTTAAAGTTCATCAACTTATTAAATACTTTTTAAAATCAAAGACTATTTAGAGATTTTATTAGATATTTTTCAAACATAAATTTAAAAGTTTAGGAGCTAAATTTATAATTTAAACTTCAATTTTTTATACTTAAATATAACATTTTAAACATTGTAATTTAGTCTCAGAGGTTTTTTTTTTTTTTTTGAAAATTAATTTTAATTTAAAAAGAATTTTTTATTTGTATTCAAAGTAACTCTACTTCCTTTTATAAAAGAAATTATAATATCAAACGTTATAAAAATAGCATTTCTTTGATATCATTTTTTAGGAATTAAATTTTGTTTGGCCCCTCCAATTCTTTAGTTTTATGCTTTCAGGTTGATGTCTATTTCCCTCCTGTTAAATAAATTTGGAAAACTTTCAATTTTATATGTTAAATATATAAACTTTAATTATGATTCTAATTTTTTAATTTTGTGTGTCTATAAGTTTTTAACATATTTAAATTTTTTTAAAATAATTCTTATATATATATAGGTGTGAGCCAACGAAATTCGAAAACCGACACGATCGACCGAATTAATTTTGATTGGGCGATTTAATCCGGATTCAGTCGGAGTCGGTTTTACACTTTGCAAAACTAACCGATCAATTTTTTTTTGTATAAATATATATAATATTATAAATAATATAAAATTATTTTTATATTATATAATATAAATAATAAAAGACAAAAAAAAACTATAAAATTTTATTTATATATATATATATGTATGAAAGTTAAAAAAAAATGGGATTTTCGCCTAAACCGACTGATCAAATCAAAGTCGTTTCAGTCGATTTATGCATCATGCGAAAAAAAATTAGTGAACATGTCGATTGCATCAGCCTTTCGACCCTAACCGACCATGCTCTCTCTATATATATATTAGATAAAAACTTTGTTTTATTTCTAATAAGATCCTAAATTTTTAATTTTGAGTTTATGTTTAGAATTATGTGGGTGAATTTTAGTAAAAATATCATTTATTAGACACAAAATTTAAAATTTAGAAATTTATAAAATACAAAATTGAAAGTTAATGGACATAAAATTATAAATTCAAGTACTATTAGACACTTTTTAAAATTAGACTAAATAGACACGAATCTTAAAGTTGATGTCCCGTGTTTGATGACTATTTGATTTTTAGTTTTTTCTTTTTGAAAATTAAGTCTATAAATATTATTTACACCTATGTGTTTCGGTATTTTTCTTCTACTTTTTAAGTATGTTTTTAAAAACTAAAAAAGGTAGGTCCAATTGATAATCATCTATTTTTTATTTTTTTGTTTTTGAAAATTAAGTCTATAAATACTACTCTCACTCATGGATTTTCTTGAATTGTTATCTACTTTGTACATATCTTTTCAAAAATCAAGCTATGAAAACTAAAAAAAATCATTTTCAATATTTTGTTTTTATTTTCGAATTTGGTTAAATATTCAAATATTTTCTTTAGAGATATGAATCTCATGATAGAGAAATGATAAGAAAAACAAACACAATTTTCAAAAACAAAAAACCAAATGATTATCAAACGGGGCATAAATGATTGTCAAATGAGATTATAGTTAATTTAAAAAACTTTTTATTTTTTGGAATTTGGCTAAAAGCCCAAATGTTTCTAGATGAAAAATGAAAACATTATAGAGAAGATGAAAATAATTATAGAAAAATTGGGAGATCAAAACAAACATAATTTTTAAAAATCAAAAAGAGAAAGATTAAACTAAACTGGTAGTTTAAATCAAAATAACTCAGAATCAAGATGTGTAATTTATAGATTTACATTTGCTGTTGCAAAACAAACAAAAGCTTTTATAAAGAAAAATTTATCTTAGATCATTTGGGAGAGAGAGAGAGAGTCAAATGGAACTCTTAAAACCTTTAAGAGAGAGAAAGAGGGTTTAAAAATTAGGCGATAAGGGTGAGTAGTGAAGGTGTTGATGTTATTTATATGAAAAATTATTGATGAATTATTTGACCACTTGAGGATGAACATGCACTCTTCTTTCTTCACCATACTTTTCCGGGTCAATGTCCCCTTTGAATTTTTAATAATAATTTGTCGGTGCCCCGTAATTCTATTCAAAATATCAAACCCTTCATCTTAATCTAACTATTTAATTAAATCAATTCATTAAGTTTCGCATTAAAAAAAAATTTATTCTCATTCTCACAACCGATTTTCTTAAACCATACCCATGTAAAAGTGAGAATTTGTACATTCAACTTCGATTGAAAAATAAAATTCTTAGGAGGTCAGCCAACATATGATTGTTCCAAGCCAAGCACGCTTAACTGTGAAATTCATATACCACCGAAAAGGAAGGTGCACCTTGTTGGTATAGGTAGTAGCTATCAATTCTTTTAAACTTTTCTCAATTATACTTTCACATACTCATGGTCACTCGCATGTACCCCTTTTCCTCAGGCACCATACTTTCATATCCTCAAGATCCCTCTCATTCAGATGTGGCTCGATTCATTCATATACCCCCTCTTCCTCGGGCGTCACAAAAATGTGTCTAATAAGTTTTTAAACTTTAAATTTTGTGTCCAATAGGTCCCTGAATTTTCAAATTTGTATGTAATAAATCATTGATCTAATTGTAATTTTTTAAAATTCATGAACTTACTAGACACGAAGTTGAAAGTTTGGGGTCCCATTAGACATAAAATTCAATTTTATATTTAATAGATCAATTAATTTTCGAAAATTTTAAATATGTCAAGAACCTATTAGATATATATAAAATTGAAAGATCAGGGACTTATTAAACATTTTAAAAGTTTAGGCACTTATTAGATACAAAATTAAAAATTTAGAGATAGTTCAAAACCAAATAAACACAAATTTAAAAGTTTAAAAACTAAACTAGTAATTTAATCTATTAACTTTCAAGTTTTGTTTATCTTAACATCAATCTCATCACTCTCATTATAAATGAAACAAAAATCTCATCACTCTCATTATAAATGATAAGTTATATATATATATAATTTATATCTTATGTTTTCGTAATAAAATTGTTAGCTAGTTTTTTAACTACAATAAATGTGTGAGGTAGGTAAATTTAAATACCATTAAATTTAAGCTCACTTTGGCATTAACGGCTTTTTTTTGCATCATCCAACCATGATGACTAACTTCTTCCAAAAAAAAAATTGAGAATCTTCTAATATTTAATTCAGTGCCTTGATATCTTAGAAAAAAGAAATAATAATAATAATAATAATAATAATAATAATAATAATAATAATAATAATAATAATAATAGCAGCAGCAGTAGTAGTGCCTTGAAAGTAAAAAATAATAATAGTAGTTCAATTTTAATATTTTAGTTTAAGGATACACTACTACCTCTGGATGACAGCTTTCTTTAAGAATATTTTTATTTTTTCAAATACTATATATAATCACAGTAACACACATATACATACATATTTCAACTTCATATCTCAATTTTACTAAATAATTACAAAAATATTTATTTTCTCTCAAAACTGTAATAGGAGGAAAAGTTTATATATCTTTTTATACATATAAGAAAAGTATTTTTATACTCAAGTTTTTTTTTCAACAATTTATATTAAGTTTTTTCTCTTAAAATAGCCTAATAAAATTAGTACAATTATTAATTTGAAATTTTAATGGATATAGTCTTCAAAAGTTAGAAGTATAAATTGATTTTTCTTTTCTAAATTTTTTAGCTACTATATATTATCAAATAAATAAAAGAAATGGCTTTTAGAAGTTGTGTTTGATGGTACACAAATTTCAAATCCTATGAATCAGCCTATTTGACAGATGATCAACAATTATTCAAAATATCTTAAAAAAAGAAAAGGCAATTATACAACACGGAATCTGCCTTGAAATTATTGTTATTCTACTATTTTATTTTATTTTTTTCTAGAAAAATATCAATATTTTTAAATTTAATTTCCGTTGAATCTTCAGATACTCCAAACTTCGTTGAAAAGTTGACAAGTTGTAGAGGCCAACCTGTCGAATTTTGTGTTTCCACTGTACTTTCTCTGTTTATAATTTATTATTCTCAAATTTTATAAATATTGGGGGCACGGACAACGAACGAAAGAAGATAATAAATTATTAAAAAATTAAAAAAATATATTAAAAAATTATCCCTGTCACACTATTATAGAAATTAATAGAAAATATCTAATAAACAACAATTAACAAAGTTTATTCTTAAAAAAAAGCCACATCACTTACCTATCACATTAATTAACTATTACACAACGTTATAGTTCAAGAACCATTAGTTAGCGTTAAAGTAAACTTAGCTCAACGGTAATTGATATGTACTGTGACTATGAGGTTAAAAATTTAAATCACCCCACTTCTAAATATTGTTGAACTTGAAAAAAAAACAAAAAAGATTAGACAGCACTCAAAGCACCAAAGCTAAATATTTGAATATGTGATAAATTATATTAAGATTAAAATATCAATTTTAAAACTATAGAGACTAAAGAAAGTATTGAATTTAGTATAAATTTTGCATTCTAGGATTCATTTTTTTCTATCACAGTTGTGAAGAATGAACCAAAAGATTTTTTTTTTTAATCTTTTAGGGATTGTTTGGGACATTGAGTGATTTATAATAACATGAATTATAATAGTCTGTGGAATTATATAATATTATTTAAATGCAGAGTTTGTTTAGTCTGGATTATAATAGTCTGTGTTTTGAGTGTAGAGTATTCTACAGGTTATTATAACATGTGTCTCAAACATACCCTTAACTGCTAAAATAATAGAGATTTAGGCAACTTGCATTGATGATCTCATTGGCTCGCAATTGGTTTTTCTTCAAAATTTTGTCCTTTCTCACTTACCTTGGGAAGAAAAAGAGCCCTAATTAAAGAAGTCAATCTTTGAGTGTTACACAAATTCAAAGATTCCTATTAGGTTAATTAATTTGACTAATATCCAAAAAATTATTCATATAATAATAAATCAAATAATATCTGTGGAAGATTATGCTTAATGCTAAAATTTAATTAATCTTTTAGCTCTTTTGGTAATGACAATACTAAAGACATCATAACCTCACACATGTACTTATTTGAGTGGAAAGTTCTTATGGAAAATTAGTCTTAAACCTCATTTAATTAATTCAAATTCCTTGTCCTATACAATGTCTTTATTATGGTGAGAAAGACAATATTTTCCAACAGTTACGTATTCTCTTGAAAAATGTTAAACATGCAAATTATTATAAGTTTAGTTGCAAAACTTTTAGGTTTGTATATGCTTGGGTCTTTAATCTTTAAAAAATATTAATAAGTTTTTAATTTCCAATTTTGTGTTTGATAGGGCTATAAATTTTTAAAATGTTTAGCTAATAGGTCTTTAAATTTTTAATTTTGTATCTAATAGATCTATAATATATTTGAATTTTTAAAATATTAATTGATCAATTAGATATAAAATTTAATTTTATATATAATAGGACTAAACTTTCTATTTTGTGTCTAGTAAATCTGTGAATTTTAAAAAAATATCAAACATTTTATATATTTATTAGACACAAAATTAAAAATTTAGAAACATGTTGGACACAAAACTAAAAGTTCAAGCACCGGTGAAGAAATTTAAATTTCAAAAACTAAATAGATACAAATTTAAAAGTTTAAAAACTTATTAAACACTTTTTAAAGTTTGGAAATCAAATAGATGCAAATAAATTTCAAAGGCTAAATTTGTAATTTAGCCCTTGAATAATTAGGATCTTCTCAGAATAATATGAATCGAATTCAACACTTTGATAATTTTAAAGATTTATATAAAAATAATACATACACCTGCATGAGTTGTAGATGCATACAAAATTAACTCTTGAATTGATAGATTTAATATAAGAAATAATGGTCAAGAAGATTCGTGTAAGTTTGTAGTTGGTTTGAAAAAAAAAAAAAACATATATGTAATAAAACGTTAATTGTGCTTATGTGGTATTTATTAGATTAATTTTGACTGAGTTAAATTTATGTACGTGATAGATAATTGATGACATGTTATCTTATATCACCTTATATTCTATTTTAATAGTATGGATATTAACGATTTAAGCTAAATAGAAGCACAACAATTTATATATATTGTGACATGAAAAAAAGCATTAGAGAAAAAAAAATCCCATAAAACTTGGCGTCAAATATATATTTCTAATTTTTTTAGAAGATAGGGTTGATTAGTTCCAAATTATCCCAATTTTAAAAATAATTAGTATATTTTTTATTCATAAATCAATATTTTCTATTTAATTATTCATAACAAATAATAAATAATATAAATACACAAAATTTCAAATAAAATACACAAAATTTTAATATATTTTTAATTTGAGAAATAATTGAACATAAATATTAACTACATAAAAAATATCACCCTAAATTTTGAATTCTGATTCTCCTAATTGAAGAATGAGATTGGAACGAAGAATTCTAACTCAACTCCGATTTTCGGAACTCAAGACGAGATTAGGATGAAGATTTAAAAAACTTCTCCGACCCGACCCGACCCGACCCTATGTATGATCTTCCTCAAAAGGCATTCATGAATTGTGCAAATATTTCAACGCTTGCAAATTGCAAGGAAGAGAAGCCGTCACTTCTAACAATTCAAACACACTCGGGCCCGCTTTTGATATGTCGGACCCGCCCGCCCTTTCTGACCCGATGTGAATTTAATACATATTATTCAGCCACTTTTTCCACCCAACAATAATTGTTTTACACAAATTTGTCAAACTTCAAATTTTTGAACTTATTCGTTGACTTAGTGACTCACTTTTCTTGACTTCATTAAAAAAAAAAAAAACAAACAATTCTAATTTTAGTTTTTTAAGCTTACTTTTAATTTGATTTTTAGGTTTTGTAACGTTTTTGTTATTGTTCCTATACTATATACATCTAAGTGAGAAGTGATAAAAATTTAATGGAACATAGTATCCGGACAAGAACTGCGTACAATTCTTACACACTCTTAAATTTAAGTTGAACAATTTTTTAAATAATAGAGAATTTATAAGAATGAAGTTCGAAAACTAACTTGAAAACTTGGAGCATTATATTACACTAAACATGTGACAAGTTATTATAAAGATGTAGCAAATGAGCTGAATGATATGACATTTTATTTTAATTACGACATAGAGTCTAATGAATCGTATTGAAGGAAAGATGTGAATTTTAATCCAATTTTAAAGCATGGTAGATTTGTATTACTCTCGTTTCAAAATGTGACTATAAAAACTTGTTAAGTTAGATTTATACTATGTTTTGTTATTGATAAGGAGATATGTATTGTGGGTTTTAGATTAGTCATTCGATCATAATAAAAAAATGTAAAAATATGTATGAACTAAATTGAAATTCTTATGGTTAAAGACGACCTTAAGGTAACAATAAGGTGTTGGATTTTATATAATGAAAAATGTAAAAGAAATTGTTGATTTCAAACATCAAAATCCAATTGATGTTGATGTTATTTCACTTTAAATTCAAAATTTTCAAAATGGTTTGAAACATCCAAATGTGTTGAGATGTTTCTTATACAAATTTAACTTAAAAAGTTAAGTTTGTGAGTTTTATTTGAATTTCAATAAGTAACTACACAATTGAGTTACTTTTGATGTATGTTTCATATTATTCATATTAATTTGATTTTAGAAAGTTACTAAGTTCATAAATTTTATAAATGATAAAATTGTTTCTTCATTTGGAGCATCTTATTCCATTTTAGAGTATCTCATTCCAATTGAAGAGTTTTCTCTCTTTTCTTTCTTCTCTTTAATCTTGAGTCCAAATTGAGAGCAAGTATCCAAGAGCTCTGCTAGATTCGAATAATTCGAGGTTGTTGTTCTATTGGAGTTAGTCGTTGTATCCTACTGAGACGATCGTTGTAGTCTGCTTGCAACCCATGCAGAACGAATAATTGTCTTCAGAACAACGCTTAGTAAGCGTGCCTCAATTATTTATAATTTTTTGTTCAAGAATTTTGTGTTGTTATATATATACAAATTATTTACATGGTAATTGTTTGTAACCAGTTAAGTTGTAATATATTTGCTAGTGTTATTCAGAATACACAATAAAACGATATTTTCCAACATAGGGTATTAAAATTTCATCTACATGTCAATATTTCTATCGACACTTTTAAATATTTATGAATTCAACCTCGACATAAAAAGTAAATTGACATTTCTATTAAATGGTGAGAAATTAATTAGATATTTTTTAAAATAATAACAAAATGTAACTAATTTGATTATAATATCAATAATAAGTATTTCAACTGATTAGATACAAATATTTATTTATTAGTTTAAATCTTTTTAAAACTTTCTCACAAATATTCATTGGCATCGATATATTATCAAAATTTTCAGAATTTCAACAATGGAGACATTGAGATTTTAAACTTTAAACAGACAGACAAACTATAAAAGTGAAATTCGACCAAAAAAATTGAATAAATATTCCTCTTAAAAGAGAAACTATTTGTGTGTTTTTGTCTCGCAAAACTACAAAAATAAAATAAAATAAAAATAAAGATTCGTGTCAAGTAGTTCGATGAAGCCAATTTGTTAAAAGTTTTATAAAAAATAATTATGTTTTTGGGAATCCTAGTAATGAATAAAAAATTGAGACTAAAAACAAAAACCTTGTGATCGTCAAAAGTCTTCGTGTGGGGACAATTAAGATTGAGCATAAAAATAAAGTTCCTTCGTTCAAGAGAGATGATTTTTTTTTCTTTTTCATTTTGCTTAAAAGGCACTTTTAGTTTTATTTGAAAAATAGGTTTTATTGCATTTTTATTCCCTATATTTTATTCAATTTAATTCCTATATATTTAAAAATTTTCATTATCATCCCTAGTTCAAATAAGAAATGGGTATATTAGACATCTTAATATAATTAAATTTATCTCAAACTATGAACGTAAACTTTTAATTTGATAGATGATTTAATATGGTATGAGAGCAGTTGGTCCACGAGGTCTTGTATTCAAACCTCACTATCATCAACTTAAGCTTTTGGTGATTTAATATGATAAGAAATGCTATATTTCATTCGAATAAATCATGAAATACTATTTACCTATTAGTGAAAAATAATAGTTAAATGTGAAATGATAACCCCAAAAAAATCTTAAAATGATAGCCCTTCGATTGCTAATCTACTGCAGTATTCTACTCATTAGTCTTGAATTAGGGAATCTAATAAATAAAGTCTATATGTAAAAAGAATTGAAAATTTGTTTAAAAAATTTAGCTAATTTTTAAGCACTTAGATATAGCGAGAGTGAAAAATGTTTGAGTTGACCCGACCAAGTTTAGATAATCAAACTCTCATGAAAAACTTGAGAAATAGTAGATTTATTTATTTTATTGCTTTTTTTAAGAAGAGAAATAGTAAGTTAAAGATGGCTTGCACTCAACTCATCGATGCACTCCCGAAAAAAAAAAATCAATTTTTATCCATAAACTTGTCAAGTTCCATCAATTATCACCCCAAACTTTTAATTTCATCAAAATACCCTAAACTTAGACAAGCAATAGCGTGCTAATTTATTAACTTATTTCATGCTAGTTTAGTTGCTCTCATGCGTCTATTTATTTCTTTTGTAGGGATTGAATTCATTGACATTTAAAAGACTTTGGAAGAATCAGACCTAAACGAAAACTAATCGAGTCTATTTTTAGTGTTAAAATCGAGAAAATATTACATCCAAGTCAAGGGAATCGAGTGCAGAGCGTCTAGACGTTGTTTTGGGTGTCAAGATGTTAATGTATAGCCAGATCAAGCTTCAAGATCAATAGGAATAACGTCTAGACGTTAGCAATTTGAAGGATCAAGGCTCGCTCGACGCTGCGGAGAGGCTACCCTTGATGCTAGTAGCATCGAGACGCTACTTAGCATCTAGATGCTACCCAGATTTCGTCAAATTTGTCCCTTACTTGCGAAGACAGTGTCTTGGCATTGTCCTTAGCATCTAGACATTGTCCTACCTTATTTAAACAACTTTTCACTTTAGGGTTAACATTTTTTTGCCTCTTTGTCTATACATTTTTAGAGGTGTACAAATAACCCAATAACCTGAGCAACCTAGACTACCCAACTCAAACCGTAAGATTTGGGTTGGGTTAGAATTTTAGAAAAAAATTGGGTCGATTCTCGGATTGGCCTTTTTAAGGTTAGGTTAACCCAACCCAACCCAAAATTTATGTTTTTTTTAATTTTTTATATATATTTATAAATGAATTGTTTGTCAATTTTTAATATTTTCTTCTAAGATTGTAACAAATATTAAGATGTTATGAATTTTGAAGTTTGATAATTTTATTTTATGTGATTTTAGTTATAAATGCAAGAAAAAAGTTATTTTAAATAATTAAGAAAATTATTTCAAAAATAAAAAATTAACCTGACGATCCAACCCAACCCAACCCGAAAAGAGTTGAGTTCGGTTGGGTTGCAACTCTTAATCGGGTAATTCGAATTGTCAACCCAACTTCGGGTTGGTCCCAAAAAATTCTTTAACCCGACCCAACCCAACCCAACTCTCCCGTGTGTACTCCTAACATTTTTTAAGAGTTTTCTAGACCTTTTTTTTTCCTTTTATCCTTAGACGATTATTTATTAAATCGAACCATGTTGAACTTGAAAAAAATTTATGGAGATGCTCGACTAAACCTCGCGTTTCCAAGTTAGAGGTTAGTTGTAGCCAATTACAATGTTATGAGACTCGAGCTTTAATATAGTTTGCTTATACACAAGTTAATCTTTGATGTCCATGTATATTTTATGAGCATGTATCTTAGATAGAATTAACGTCTCGATCTGTAATGCCTTGAGCTGAGGATTTGGACCAAGATTCGAAATCTAGATTCGAGACCTGATGGCTCCCGACATTCCCCTGCATCCTCTACGACCTGACCACATCACCATACTAACCTTTAGCTGCTTATGAGAGTGAGAATTGCCCTTACAAATCAACACGGGCCCTTTTAGCATGTTTTGTCCTCACTCACATGCTCACTAAAAAAATTCTCAGGAGATCACCCAACATTAGGATTGCTCCTAGCCAATCACACTTAACTTTGGAGTTCCTATGATTGAGCCACCGAAAAGAAATATAGACCTTGTTGGTATAGGTAGTAGCTATCAATTCTTTTATACTTTTTCTCAACTAGACTTTCAAATCCTCAACATTTAGATATAGTCTCGGTTTATTCATGTTCCCCTCTTCCTCGGGCGTCACATGGTCACCAGATTCCATTTTGTTTCATCTCTAAACCAGATCTTACTAGGAGAGGTTACACTATGATACCATTAGTTCTTTCAGCATGTTTTGTCCTCACTCACATGCTCATTAGGAAAATTTCCAAGAGATCGTCCTGTTGGAATCGAAATTCCTAATGCACAACAAAAGTCCCTTCATTTGGCAAACTAAAATACCCATACATTGGCAAAACTTAACAATAAGTCAAATAAAAGAATGGGTATTGTAATTCAGAATACAGAAGCATACTTAAAACCTTTTCTAAACTAAAAGGTTATAAGAATATTACCTTTTGGCTTCTAGAATTGCAACACCTTGCACTTCTGTGAAACACGTACAGTAGACATTGCTTCCAAATTCTCCTTTTTGGAGAAACAGGACATCATCAAGGAGTTAACTTCCTATTCTCTAGATTCTAAGATTAGGATTTGTGGGAACCTTCTTGATTTTTGGAAAGAATTGCAAAGAGAGAACTTGGAAGATGCAAGGTTCAATAAGCAACCAAAAACCATCGATTAACCTATTTCTCCCAACTCCCCTGCTCTTATCGATAAGGAGAGGGAGAAGAAAGAGGAGAGTAGAGAGATGTGGGGAACGTGTCATTTACACGTTCCCCATTAATTAATTAATTAATTAATTTAATTAACATTTAATTAAATTAAACTTTTGTATTTAAATCATATTTAAATGCATACCTCACATAACCTATAGTTTTAATTAATTTAATTAAATCAAATTTAATTAATTTAATTAAAGTTACAAATTAACTAATTCTATAATTAATTAATTCATAAATTAAATATCACATATTCAACGTTGGTTATGATAATTAAATCATATTTAATCACTCTCCCTTAACCTATAGTATTTATTATATAAATTTAATTTTGAATATGATTCAAAGTAAATAATTAAATCATATTCAATGTACATCTTATGTGCAATAAAATTTAAACTATAGTTTTTAATGTGAATCCTATTCATATTAAAACAATATTTGAACTCCTTCAAATATTTAATTCTCTCGTGAATTTACTTTGAATCATATTCAAAATTAAATTTATATAATAAAGTTTTAATGCATGTGCATAAAAACTTTATATTATAATGTATCTCCATACATTAAATTAATTCCCAAAGTAAATTTGAACATTTCAAATTCTAATCAAGATCTAACAATCTTAGAACCCTTTACGAGTTAGGAAGTAGACCTAATGGACCTACAGATCAGAAGCTCTAACGATACAAGATTAATAAGTTAATCTCATTAACTGTTTAATCAACATTCGTTAACTACGGGTACACTCCACTAAAGACCAGCAGTTGCACTCTTCTTACTGTAGATATTTTTCTGTGTCCATGGATAAAAGACCAATAACAACAAGTTGATCCTTCACAAGTGTTCGTAACATGCACCAGCTGGGTCAAATTACCGTTTTACTGTGTTCGTAACGTGCACCAGCTGGGTCAAATTACCGTTTTACTCCTGGGTTACATCTTGACCTTTAAGTATCAGTGTTTCACTAATGAACAACATGTTTATGGTCCTACCAATAAATAGAATTCCCTCTCGGGCCAGTGAGAGGGTCAGCCCCTTTGTTCAAGTCCCGGAGACACTACTTAAGAAATCACTCATCTACTTACCCTAAGTTCGGGAAGGATTTTAATAAAAAGCAATATGAAGAATCTCCATAAACTCATTAATTTTTACTAAAATCAATTTTTTTTATTAAAATTAAATTTGATTAATCCTACAAATTAATCATTCAATAACCTTGCCAACATTCATCAATTTCAACAGAATTTAGCTCTATTGTTGTTTTTCTTTAAATTTTTTATCAATTTTGTATCATATGATGCTATTGTTGTTTTTCTTTAAATTTTTTATCAATTTTGTATCATATGAAAATGCATCTTTTGAGGACGTTTCAAACAAAAAGTTATCAAATATGTTAAAATTGTAATACTTTTTAAAATTTAGTGTTAAGATTATAATATTTATCTAAGTTTGAGGGGTAATTTGATGAAATTAAAATTTTAAGATAAAAATTGATATAATGTCACAATTTTAAGAATACAAATAAATTTTCCTCTTTTCTTTTTTAATTTCTTTTTTGAGTTCAACTTGACCTCCGTTCATACTAAGATCCATAATTGGTTTGGTACTTCTCATGTTGTTTTCAAAATTAAATTATAGATTATCTTGCTCTTTTCAACTTTTTAAAACAGATATTTGTCTTTTAACTTTTTTATATAATTTTATGAAAAATACTTAGGTGCAACTTGAGTTGTATTCATGGATTGTGCTCACATGATATATTTCTATTTCTATTTTAAGAAAATAAAATTATTGAAAAATGAGATGCACGACACTTTGTTCAACACACAAATTATGCCCCATTTCTATTTAATTTCTATAGGTGATATATGGATGTGACATGTTTATTATTAAAATATTAGTTAATTTGACTAGATGAGATGGTTAAATGAAAGAAAGTGACATGTTGACTAGTCAGAGCCAAAGAACTTCTCATCACCAACATGAACAAAACTTGTTAAAAGATTATAACTTCGATTAAAAAAATTTATCGCAGAACTTAAAAAAAAAACCATTGATTATCTTAATGGGGTAATTTTTTCAACTCAAATAATTTTATTTAACCAAAACTATTCAACTATAAAGACGTTATTCAATCACCATTCAATTTAATTTTTTAGGTCTCGTTTGATAACTATTTGATTTTTTATTTTTAAAAATTATACTTGTTTTTCTATAATTTCTCTCCATCTTTCTATAATAATTTTTATCTTTTTTTAGGTGCCATTTTCTAGTAAAATCTTAAAAACAAAAACATGTTTTTGAAAATTATTTTTTTTAGTTTTCAAAACTTATTTTTTTAAAAAAATATAGGTACAAAGTAGATAAAAATTAAAACATAGAAACTAAATGGTCATCAAACGGGTGCTTAGTTTCTGGTTTTTGAAACTTGGGCTTAATTTTCTCATTATTTTTCTACAATTTTCTACAATAACTTTTATCTTTCTTAAGAAAAGATTTGATTTCTTAGCCAAAGTTCAAAAATAAAACAAGCTTTTAAAAAATATTTTTTTTTTGTTTTCAAAACTTGGATTGACAGTTGAAAATATATTTAAAATATGGATAATAAAATAAAGGAATACATAGGTGTATGTATTTATAGACTTAATTTTTAAAAGCCAAAAACTAAATGGTTATCAAATAAGATTTTAATTTTTGGTTTTTGAAAATAAGTTTATAAATATTACTTTCATATATGAATTTTTTTGTTTTGTTATCTATTTTTTATCCATGATTTTAAAAATTAAGTCAAGTTTTTTTTTTAAAAAAAAAATAATTTTTAAAAACTTGTTTTTATTTTTGAAATTTGACTAAGAATTCAAATATTTTCTTAAGAAAGATGAAATCCACGGTAAAAAATGGATGAGAAAATAAACATAATTCTCAAAAATTAAAAACTAAATAGTTATCCAAACATAGAATTATGTTTTTTTAACCAACCTAATACTCACGGGCTAACATTAGAAGTTAAATGAAATCATAATTAAAAGTATAGGGATACCCTTGATTTTTTTTTTTATAAAAAAAAATAGAGATTAGATAATACCATCATAGAGACTGAATTTAATTTATTTATACTTCTATTGCATCTAGGATTTTGCATGGAATTAAATCAACCCACCTTAATTAAATTGGACGATTCAATTTCTTTCCCCACTAACAAAATTACTCTGGTAAATTTGAAGTAAAGGCAGCTCAGTCAAACACATTTTACACATTTTAAGTGATTCAATTCAACACGATGAGAACCCCCATAATTTTAAAAGATTGAATGATGAAATTTCTTTTTCAAAAAAAAAAAAAAAAACAAAAACTTATGTGTGGTCTATTTTTATGAATTTATTTTATATTAAATTTAATAAATAAATGAGTCCCATTATTTAATATTATGTATTCACTTTTTTTTAAAGCAAATATTATGTATTTAATTAAAGAAAGAAAACTAACTCAAAATATAAGAAGAAAGAAGTTCCACATTACGAGACATGGAGACCTATTAAGACACGTAAATGCTTGGATAATACTATAGTCTACAACTTTATATATTGTAATTATTAGACCCCTAAATTGTGGGGAATTGCATCAATTAAAATTTAAATTAATAATTTTATCAATTTAAATTCTAAACTTTCATAAATGAATCAGTTAGATCATCAATAATTTATAATTATTTTCACTTAATTTAATTTAAAAGTAATTTTTTTATTAATATTTAAAAGTAATTCAAAATCACTTAAATAAAATTATTTTTTTTCCAAAGTCTTACTAAAGTTGCAAGAAAATTATCATATATTATTTGTAAATAAATTGAAAAAAAATAGAAAAAGATAAAAAGTTAAAAAATCACTCATATTAATGAAAACTCACTTTACTATCTATTTGATTCTAACCTTTCTCTCTAATTTATAATAATTTTTGCATATAAGAAAGTCTGACTCTGTAATGAAATTTTAGAATTTTAAATTAACATAATTATTAATTTGAAATTTTAAGCTGTAGAACTCAAAAAGTTCAAACGTATAAATTAGCTAATCAGGGGCTAATTAAGTGCCATTAATATAAAATTCAACTTGGCAGCAAATTTGACAAAATAGTCCCTAATCTTTCGGGTAATTTTCGATTTGATTTTTAGTCTTCTAAAAATTTAGGGCCTATTTGGTACGCAATCTGAAAACAGAAATTTGAAAACAAGGATTCAATGAAAACAAGGTTGTATTTCATATTTTTAGATATGTGTTTGGTATAAGATTTAGAAATTTGATTTCATTCTAAACAGTTGTTTAAAGTGTGTCTTATAACATATTTATAGATCATGAAATTATTTGTAGTTGCAAAATTAATTATTAGATTGAATATAAGTTATTATTAATTAATTTATGAAATGATTTGTAAATTTTATAAAATTATCTTTTTATAATATAATATTCTATAATTTATAATATATTATATTATACATAAAAGTGACTTGAATTCATAACATGAAATATTGTATTTATTATTTTTATCTTTATTTAATATAATTATGCATTTTAAAATTTTAAATTCAAAATTTGGATACAATGAAAACATAAAAATGTTGTTTTTAATTTTTACTATTTGGATCCAGAATCCAAAAGCGATTTTTAAAACACATCTACCAAACACATATTCACTGAATTCAGTGAATCCGAAAACATAAAACAGGATCCGGATTGCATACCAAACAGACCTTTTTCATCCTTTCAGAAATTTTAATTTCATCTTTAATTTCATGAAGCTTTTAATTAGGTCATTTTGTAAAAACTTCGTTAACCAATAGTTGATTGACAATGAACTATTGTTTTATTAATACATTTAGAATGTAAATTTGTTATTTAAATGATACTCACAAATGAAATTCAACTTATCTATTCGCAAATCTAACCCCAGCCATCATTTAAATTCATTTATTCGACGATGTGGTTGCTCATATCTTTAAATATATTAATTAATCAATATTTTAATGGTACATACTAGCTTTTTGTTAACAATTTAATCTATTTTAAGAACAGATCAAGAATTTTCAATACATACAAATAAAGTGTGAAAATTTTGTGAAAATTTTAAAAGTTTAAGAATCGAAATTGAGATTTGCCTAAAGATTGGGGTCATTGGAGTCTTAGCCTTTTTTTTGTTTGTTTGTTTGAGTCTTAGCTTGAAATTCTAAAAAATTAATTAAGAAATGCTCTTCTAGTGATGTTTATGTTTTTTTTTCCTCATTTCTTATTTCACATCTTTTTTTTTAGTAAAGGATAAAAACAATTAATTGTGTTCAGCAACTATAAGACAAACATATTTGATAATCATCTCAAATCTCGAATTAAAAAGACAAAGTTTTTTTTTAAAAGGAATATTCAAAAGTATTATGTTATACCAAATTCTAGTATTTGTTATGCAGTTGATCAAAAGTAAAAAAAAATGATAAAATAATGCTTTCATTTTTTAAATCGAAAAATTAGATGTCAACAAACCTGAACATAACTCAAAAGGTTAAATTACAAATTTAGTTCATGAAGTTTTAAGTTTGTGTCTAAAAGATTAACTTTAAAATGTCTAATATGCCTTTGAAGTTTTAAATTTGTGTCATTGGTTGATCTATAAAATATAAATTAAATTTCATATTTGATAGAACCCTAAACTTTCAATTCGTTTTATGAGTAGTAGGTCGATAAATTCTTTTAGAAAATGGCATATCGATCAATGGCCTACCTAATAGATATAAAATTAAAAGTTTAAGAACTTATTAGACATTATTTAAAGTTTAGAAATTCATTGACACAAAATTGAGAATTTTGAAATCTATTAACCCCTTTTAAAGCTAAGTACCAAATAAAGATCAAAAACCAATTTTTTTTAAAAAAATTGAACTTTGTATCTTCTCTAAAAAATACTCTAATCTTTTCAGGGTTGAAATATTACCCTCGACCTTTTATAAATGACTTCAAAACTACATTTGAAGTAGAAAGGTCGTTAAAATATGAAACGAAAAGTGTGTGTGAATGTTTTGTTCTTTCATTCTTAAACATTTAAGTCATCGCCACACGGACTTTTCATTCGGGAGACGTTTGTTGGATGGTTTTAGAATCTAAACTCAAAACATTATTTGGATGACTGTGTTCAAAAGTCAATGGGTTTGAAACACAACTCATGGTTTTGTTTCGCTAATTCCTAGACATCAAAGACTTCACAACAAACACTATTTTCTAATTTCTAGAGTTTCAAACCCTTAGAACAAACGCCTTTCCACCGTGCTCCAAATGCCCCCAAATGTTAAAATGAAGTGGTACTAGAAAAGGGGAGAGGGAAATATTAGGGAGAAATGAGGGTGAGTGAAGAGGGGCACGAAATCTTATCGCTGTGTAAATTACCAAAACGAAAGCACATGGTTAGAAACTAAACTAGGCTCCCTCCAATTAAGGCTGTAAAATTCGTGTCTATATAAACAAACACACACCTTCCACTTTCTTTCCATTCATATCCATAACCCTCAACCACCCCATCCTCAATTAAGGATATGCCCATTCACTACTGACCTTCTTCTTCTTCTTCTTCTTCTTCTTCTTCTTCTTGACTTATAGCTAATTAATTAATTAACCATGGCAACTGACCCAAAAACCCAGAACCCACTGCCCGATTTCGACCCTCCCAAGAAGAAAAAGAGAAACAAATTTGCTCTTTCCTGTGCTGTTTTGGCTTCCATGTCCTCCGTTCTTCTCGGTTATGGTCAGTGTAATTAATATCACCATTTTATATATATACACTTTCTTCTTCTATTCTAAGAATTCATTTCCAATTCACTCTGTTTCTGTTTCTCTTTCTTTCTCTAGATATCGGTGTAATGAGTGGTGCCGCCATTTTTATCAAAGACGACTTCCACCTCTCCGACATCAAAATCGAAATCCTCGTTGGAATCCTTAATCTCTATTCCCTTATCGGCTCCGCCGCCGCTGGCCGTACTTCTGACTGGATCGGCCGCCGCTACACCATGGTTGTCGCTGCCGTTATCTTCTTCGCCGGCGCCCTTCTCATGGGCTTTGCCACCAACTACTCCTTCCTCATGTTCGGCCGTTTCGTTGCCGGCATCGGCGTTGGCTACGCTCTCATGATCGCCCCCGTCTACACCGCTGAGGTCTCGCCGGCCTCCTCCCGCGGCTTTCTCACTTCCTTTCCTGAAGTTTTCATCAATGCCGGAATCTTGCTCGGCTATGTCTCCAACTACGCCTTCTCCAAAGTCCCAAATCCCACAAAAATGGGGTGGCGGTTTATGCTTGGAATCGGCGCTATCCCCTCCGTCTTCCTCGCCGTCGTTGTTTTAACCATGCCGGAATCCCCCCGGTGGCTGGTCCTCCAAGGCCGCCTCGGCGAAGCCAAGAAAGTCCTCGATAAAACCTCCGATTCCAAAGAGGAAGCTCTCATCCGTCTTGCCGACATCAAACAGGCCGCCGGAATCCCACTGGAATGCAACGACGACGTCGTTGAAGTCACCAAAAAAGCCACCCACGGAGAAGGCGTGTGGCGGGAACTCCTCCTCCACCCGACCGCCGCCGTCCGCCACATCCTAATCTGCGGCGTCGGAATCCACTTTTTCCAACAAGCCTCCGGCATAGACGCCGTGGTTTTGTACAGCCCGAGAATCTTCGAGAAGGCCGGAATCACCTCGTCGAACGAGAAGCTCCTGGCCACGGTGGCCGTCGGATTCGTGAAAACCATGTTCATCTTAGTGGCAACGTTCCTCCTGGACAGAGTCGGACGGCGGCCGTTGCTGCTGACGAGCGTCGCCGGAATGATTCTTTCACTGACGATGCTGGGAATGGCTCTGACGATCATCGATCACACGGATCGGAAATTGATGTGGGCGGTGGTTCTGTGCATATCGATGGTGTTAACATACGTGGCGTCGTTCTCAATCGGAATGGGACCGATCACGTGGGTTTATAGCTCTGAGATTTTTCCGTTGAAGCTACGCGCTCAGGGAACGAGTATGGGAGTGGCGGTCAATCGGGTAACGAGTGGGGTCCTTTCCATGACGTTTTTGTCCTTGTATAAGGCCATTACCATCGGCGGCGCCTTCTTCTTATTCGCCGCCGTAGCTATCGTCGCCTGGATTTTCTTTTTTACCACTTTGCCGGAGACGCAGGGGAAGACTCTCGAGGAGATGGAGGGGCTTTTTGGTAATTTTAAGTGGAAGTCGGCCGCCGCTGGAAGGAAGAGGACTGGTGGCGGTGGCGACGGTGGAAATCGGGGTGGGGTTCAGTTGGCAGCAGCGGCGGCGGCCAACGGTCGGTCTTCTTAGTGCGGGGGTAGTTTGGTAAATATCTGTTTTTCTTTTTTCTTTTTTTTTTTCAAAAAATATATATGGGGGAAAATTTGTGGTGTGGTTTTGTGTGAGAGTAAGCTCTTCCCCTTTGCCTGCTTGAAAAAAGAAAGTTGAAGGAGAGAAAAAAAAGAACTAATATAGATAGAATGTTTCTTTTTCTTTTTTTGTTTATGTATCTCCTTCTCTATTTAGAAGCCTTTTCTTTAATATTTGCTTTGATAAATGGTTTAGCTTTCCCCCCTTTTCTTTTTAAGTTGTAACATTAAAAATCTATCTTAGGTTAAAATTTCGAACTTGTTACACCTATGTTATTTAGTGTTTAGTCTCTTTTTTTTGTTTGTCAAATTAATTCAACAATAGGCGTTAGATCATTCTATCAAAGAAATGGACACTCCGCTAATATTATTCATGATGTCAGAGTATTTATAGGAGATTTGGAGTGCATCTATGAGTCCCTTCTAATGAAAATAAATAAAATGTAATGAAAATTTGGTACATCTCACTCGTATTGTACCACACCTCTGCATCTTCCTCACGTCCTCCCTAAAGTCTTCATTCAATGAAGATTTGGTTCATTCCACAGACGTACACAACATTAAATAACTAGAAAGATTACTAAAGTGACCTTCCTTCAGCGATAATTGACATGTTTCTTTGATCAAAAGGTATGAAGTTTTAATCATAGGAATACCACTCTATTAAAAAAACAGCTAGAAAGGTTATTTCATTGAAAGATTAAAAAGGAGTTAAAAATGAATGAGTTGAGGGATGGGATTTAGAAAGAAAAATAGAATTTGGGTTTGATTTATTTCATTATTAATTTTTATTTTTTTAAAAAAATAAGGCTACTTGTGGATAAAAGGTTAAAATTATTTTATTAGAGTTAAGGTAGGTTTGGTCCACCAACCAACTAATAGGTTGAAAGATTTTGATTAAAGAAACTTAGTAAAGAACCAAAAAGGAAAAAATGATGATAATAATAATAATCAAACATTGCGGTTTTTAGTTTGTTAATTCAAATTATTATAATCTGAAAATAATGTTATGGTTTGGATAGATTAGATTCGAATATATTGACAACATTATTATAGCGTGTTTTGAAGAACCGACGCTTATTTATTTACATGAGGTGAAAATTGAAATGCACATTGCAAAATACTAAGGCCAAATTTCGAATATGGTCTCTAATGATTTTAAAAATTCCACTCTAGTTCATAGGTTTGTAAAACTCTCTCTAATCTTTATAATTTGAGTTTAATTTCAATTTATATTTATAATTTAAATAATTTTAGAAAAAAATCAATTTTTACCCCTAAACTTGTCATATTGCATCAATTTTCATCCCAAACTTTCAATTTCATCAAATTAGATTTTATTCTAGACTTAGGACTTATTTGGCGCACATGTTTGAAATCTTAAACCTGAGAATATTAAACTTGAGGAGTTTAGTTGGAAGTTCTAATAGTCTAGATTTAAAAATGTTGTGTGGTTTAGAAAATTTATATTTGGAGTGCAAGTTCAAAAAGCTTGAGTTTATAATGGAGATTTTAAAATATTAAATTTATGAAATGTTTGGTGGTATTTGATTAATTGTTAAAGTTTCATTCTAATTATTTATTTTTTATTTTAATATAGTTAAGTTAAAAATTAATTAATTTTTTATGGTTCAAATATAATTAAATTCAGAATTTAAATTATTTCTTATATTTTTGTTATTTTAAATTAACTAATTTAATTATATAAAAATAAGTAAATTAAAAAAAATATTGGGTAGTTTTTTTAAAAAAATTGACTATATCAAAAATATATCACTGGGTTGAAATCAAATATCATACTTTTTTTTTACTTTGAATACAACTCATTGATAAGTAAAATACTTTTTAATATGGATAGTTTAAAATTAAATATTATATATTTACTAATTTAATTTAATAAGTTTGTAATTCAAATTCAACTTAATTTTAATTACTTTTCAAAAAAACAAAACCAATATTTGTTTCATCAGTTTAGAAATTGAGATTGGACTAAATAATAAGAAAATGAACTATCTTATTCATTTTGTTTTGAGGTAACTAAATTAAAAATGAAATTTTATTTATAGATACAGTTTTAATGTAAATTAGTTTATTTTTTTATTATTTGTCTGTGTAGAGTTCAACTCAACACATGAACAAAACAGTAATTTTATTATTATTTGCAACAAGTAGATAAAAAAGAAAATGAGTACTTTTTAGTAGTTATTAATAATAAATTATCTATTTTACTAAGTTTCAAGTAAAATATCATATACTTTTGTCTATTTTAACTAATTTAAAATTAAATACTATTTTTTTAATTTTAATATTAGCAAGTTTAAAATAAATAAATGTTTTCTATCTTAAATTCAATTATTAGAAATTATATATTTTGGGCCAAAATTATACTTTTAATCCTAAACTTTTATTTTGATTTTTATTTGGTGTTTGAAATTCCAAAAATAACATTTTAGTCATTTAAGTTTTGAAAAAATGATTCTAATAAGTTAAATTAACTAACGAAAATTACAGACAACACATTTGAAGTTATCAAAATAGTTATTGATATTGGTGAAGATGAAAAAAAAAAAGAGACAGGAGTAAGAAAGAGAAAGAAAAAGAGAAAATATTTAAAAAGATAATAAATGATAATGATAATTAAAAAGCTAAAAGAATAAGAAGAAGATAGAGAAATAATATTTTAAAAAAACGAGGCGGCTGAGTATTTTGTCGATGATGACCATATTGCTGATCCTAGTGCCACTGCAGTGTCCTCTATTGGCGAGACGTCAGGTTAATCGTTTAAAAATTTTTCCTACATAATTTATTTTCGCTTACTATGTTAATTCTTATTTTTTTAGGTCATTCTACACGTAGAGGAACATGATATACTAGAGGCAAAGAGTTGGATAGGTATGTGAGCATTTATGGGAAGATTCTGATACAAATAACCAAGGAGTTCAACAAGCCTGTATGTGAATTTGCTACAAAGTTCAGTGGTCAGATAGGGGCGATTGTGAGAGAGTGTTTTCCAGTACGTCTATCGAAGTGGAAAGAAGCGATAACCGAATTAAAGGACCATGTTAAGAACAAACTCTTGGTAAGTTTAGGGGTTACCAAATTTTCTATCAAAGTGTTTATGATGCTCAGTTGTACCTAAGTTGACTAATATACTTTTCTTTGTTGTGCAGACCCATTTTGAGCTAAATTATTCTCAGTTCGTTGTCCACCAGTTTGTTGAACGTCAAATGAAAGCAATCTTCAAGGAGTATAGGGGAGAGTTGGTCGAACATTACAAAAAGTATCCTCCTGAGGAGGCGCGTGCACACCCACATGATCGTGTGGTTGATATAGCTGATTGACACTTGCTATGTAATAGGTGGGAGAGTGATGAATTTAAGGTGTGTTATTTACTTTCATAATAAATATGTCGCCTTACACACTCAATTCTAGATTTATTTACTGATACTTCTTTTTGTTAGAAAATTACTTAAATAAATAAAAAAAATCGAGCAAACCTACCTTGGAACCATCGCGCTGGGTCGAAGTCATTCCTACATATACGAGAAGCAAAGGTAGTATTGAAAAATGCTTATCTTTAGCCATTTTTTGATTTAGTAAATAATGCTAATATATATATTAAAAACTTTGATTCATAGAAAAAAAAAAGACGATAAACAAATAGGACCAATTGAGTTATTTCAAGCAACCAAATACAAAGAAAGGAAAGGGTGGGTGAATTTGGAAGCCGGTGTTGCTCATGTAAGTTTTCTACACCTACATGAGTTTTGGTTCAATCGGTTTGTGGGTTTTTAGTCCGATTCTCATAAAATGGGTGTTGGTTTTGAACAGATCGGGCCACGGGCATCTCGGATCTATGCTCCACGCGCCGCCGCTCGCCAGCTGCCGCCACCGCCAGTTAGGTACAAACAATCACTTCCATTTTCTCAATTCCGTTTTAATCTTCCATGTGTTGGTTTGGTTATTTAAGTCTAGTTGGTTCAATTTAAGTGTTTGGAACGTGATTTTTTAAGATTCTTTATTTGTGACTTAGGGGCAAACGGTTAAGGAAGTGCGTGGAACTCGAGATCGAACTCCCGAACCTTGGTTATCCAGGTAAGTAGCCATTTGGATTTAAGTCCGTTAAGTTATTGTTTGCTTTGATTATGTGAGAACCTTTGTGAATTTGTGACAGTATGCTCGAAATTGTGCCTTATGATACGTTTGTTGGTTGGAGGGATTGTATGGAGGTTGTTTGAGCTAAAAGGCCTAAAAGTACGTGGCTAATATGAAATTAGGGGCTTAATGTTTTGCACTAGCATGGTACTTTAAGAGATTGTCTATGTTAGAGGTTGGTTAAGGTTGGGTTATGTCGGCGGTGATTTCAGGTTTGCGCATACTTACTTAATATGGGTGTGTGGGGCATGGCGTAGTTGACGAAATCGAGTAGAGGAATACTGTTTTGGGCTTAAGGTCGCCTAAGCGTGAAACTATTCTTGTTAATGGGATCGTAGTTGCAAGCTAATGTTTTGGATACTGTGATTTGGGCCAAATGTGACTCTTAGGTGCAACGCCTTAAGTTTCGGTTCGTATTTAAGTTGTTTGGATCGCTATAACTGTGTTGGTTGGGCGTTAAAGGTGAGCTCTAGGCAACGTTTATGACCTTTCATCTCCTTGAAATTGTTTTAGGCGAGCTTGTGTTTGACTTTCGAAAGAAGTGGTTGTTTCATGGATTCTCGAATCGATGTACGTAGCTAACTTGATCCGGTAAGCGAGCTCGTAAGTGAAAGAGCTTGCTTGCATAGCTTGTGGATTGAAACCTTGTGTTGTTGTGTATGTTAAAGGGGTTGGTTCCGACCGTGAATGAGTTCACGCATGAGTGGTTGAGGATCATAAACGTTATGCAGCTTTTGTTGTTCGCATGATTGTTAGTATGTATTTTCGATTATGGTTTAGTATCAAGTCAAGAGAGTTGTGTCATGGAACCCCTCAGGCTAGTAGTCCCTTCCTTACTCCTTATTTAGGTGACGTTATCCTACAACCTTGTGTGGCGAGAAACTAGCATGGAGTATGTGTAGTGATGATGTCTCGAGGTGAGTCACAATGAGTGTGGCAATAGACTCGGAGTGAGACATAGCTTACGAGCGACCTGCGGGGCGAGTCAGAATGCTAGTTAGGGAGGCGTATACCGACGTGAAGCAAAGAGTTGAGCACTCCTGTGTGGACTTGGGGTAAAGCTGAGTTGGACGTCTAGCTGAGTGTGGTCTGAAGGTGGAATCTGGGTAGTTTGAGGTGTTGGCTAAAAGTGAGAACCTGGCTGAATTTGGGACCCTTGAGAATGGGTCGAGGATATTAAGAATGTCTAGTTAGAACCCTAATTAACCGAACCCAACACTTACTAAACCCTGAGTTACGCTTGAGCGAGTCAGAATCTCTAGGTTGACGATATATGATAGGCTCGTGAGATTGGGGTACGCCCCAATTGAGATCAGGGAGTGGTTGTTTTCCATTATCCCGTGCTAGCTTAGGGGTGATTCCCCATAGGGCGTGTTGGTTACGTACCCCACTGCACTATGTTATCGTGTTGTGTTGTGAGAGCCTGGGGTACGTCCCCGTCAGGGAGTGGTTGCTTTCCATTATCCCATGCTGGCTTAGGGGCAATTCCCTATAAGGCGTATAGGGTACGTACCTGCTCTGCTTTATGCCAGTGTGTAGTGGCGTGAGAGTTGCTTTCTCTCATTGCATTGTCAATCAAAGTTCCAGGACCGAAGGTAAAGCTCGAGTTATTACCGCAGGGGGGCTCAGGGTGAAGTGTGCTAAATGTGAGACTTGTTTGGGGTTGAGTGAGTTTAGAAGATGAGTCTTGTCTTGTTTGCATGTTAGCTTGTTTGGATGTGAGTGGGTTGCTTACTGAGTATTTTTATACTCACCCGTCTACTTTGTTGTTTTTTGTTCAAGGTAAGAAACTCTGAGGCGATTGACGACGACGACGACCCGACGAGGCTGTGGGACCCTATCTCCTTCCTATTTTCTTTTTGCTTAGAGTTCTTGCTTGACACTGTCATGTTTTAGTTTCTGTTTTATTTGTCTGGTCGCACGACACTACGTTTTCTCTTGTACTTGTTGGTTAGTGAATTTTCATTCTAGATGAGTTCTCTTTTCGCTGTGTGTTTGTTTGTCTAAGAGATTGTGCTTGGAACTGTGGTTATAGCCCAACCCATTCTTTGATTGTAGTTTGGTGGGGGTTGGACATTCCTTGAAACTTGTTGAAGTGTTTTCTGCTTGTTAGGTTCAAGGAAAATTTTGGTTTTCTCCTTGCTATGCCGTTATGTTGCCGAAATTTTGGCACAAACGGTGTGGTAGAGTGACTTCCCTAATGTAGGTTCGTCTCGATTTTTAGGGTCGTTACAATGGACATGTTTGGTAGGCAATCTGAATTCTATTTTATGTTTTTGGTTTTCTTTAATTCAGTGAATATGTGTTTAGCTGATGTGTTTTCGAAAACTATTTCTAGATTCTATCCAAATAGTGCAAATTCTGAAAACAATATTTTTATGTTTACATTGTATCCAGATTATGAATTTAAAATTTTAAATACAGAATCAAATTAAAAAAGATTATAAACATTTTAATAAATGTAGTATTTCATGTTATGAACTCAATTTATTTTTGTTATATTTTAATTATATGATATTATAAAATAATAATGATACTATACAAAATTTATAACAAAAATTATGTTCATAAATTAATTAATAGTGGTTTATAAATTCAACATAATATTTAGTTTTGTGACTATATAACTAGTTTTAAATATATTATACAACATTTTTTGGAACCATTATTTAATTTAGAATCCATTTTCTAAATCTGCTACCAAACACATATCAAATGGGGCCCTCAACCATTTTATTTTTGGTTTTTTGTTTTTGAAAGTTAAGCTTATTTTCACTTAATTTCTCTACAATAGAGATCATTTCTCTTAAGTAAGCATTTGAACTCTTAGCCAATTTCTAAAAACAAAGTCAAGTTTTTTAAAACTATTTTTTTTTAGTTTTCAAAAGTTAGCTTGGTTTTTGAAAACATAGTTTCAAAGTAGATAAGAAAACATATAAACTCATTGGTAGAAGTAGTATTTTTAAGTTTAAATTTTAAAAACTAAAAATAAAAAACAAAATGGTTATCAAACGGGGTCTGAATTACTTGTTTTCAAAATTTTGTTTTCAGATTGTCTATCAAACAAACCTAAGATTTCCTAAAACCCTTGCTCAAAACTAGATTGAACTTAGGAAAGCTAACTCACCCACAGTCTAACTCCCAAAACAAACAATTTTCTTAGTTAAATGTTGCAATTTCTACCTAAGGTAAAATCGTCATAAAATCACTAATTTTAATAATATCAAATTTTGCATTAATTTAAGTTTTATTAATGCACAAATTAACAGAAGCTGTTGTGCGATGGTTGGAGCATGTGACATTTGTCGATTGCCCTAAGTTGACAGGCATGGTGGGTCTTTTGGCTAGCAACCTTCGTCTTCTCCATTGAGCGAAACTGTTGCGTTTTGGTCTTTTGATTTTCCATTTTGGTTGTCCTTCCATTTTGATTGTTGAGCTACAATCAAAATTCACTGAATCTGTATTTGAAATATGTATTTTCGAAAACTGTTTTTGGATTATGTGATCCAAATAGTAGAAATTCTGAAAACAACATTTTTTTTTATGTTTTTATTGTATCCAAATTCTGAATTTAAAATTTAAAATGTAAAATTATATTAAACAAAGATAAAATTTTTAATAAATATAATATTTTATATTATAAACTCAATTTACTTTTGTATAATTCTATAAAAATTATAAAAATTATGTTCATAAATTAATTAATAATGACTTATATTCAATCTAAAAATTAGTTTTGCAAGTACAATTAATTTCATGATCTATAAATATGTTATAAGATACATTTTAAACAACTATTTTAGAATAGAAAATCAAACTTCTAATATATGCTACCAAACACATATCTAAAAACATGAAATGCAACTTTGTTTTCATTGAATCTTTCGTTTTCAAATTTCTGTTTTCAGAATTCAGATGGCTTACCAAACAGATCCTTAGTTCTTAGGATTTGGTTATCCTTACAAATCGTTTAGACATTTTTCTGACTTTCATTCAACTTTAAACTCTAGTGTAATCAACTTACAAGTTAGCTAAATAGACATATTAGCTCATTGCCATGAAAATAATATATATTTATATAGTTTAAATGATGTTTAAGTGTAAGGACCCTACGATTTTGGCTAAACCTGTCCCTAGAGTCTTTACTAAACATGCATGAATCGAGGCCCCTAAATGATTGAAGTTAAAGGTTGAAGAAATGAATAAAATCGAAACAGTTATTAAAAAAAAACAAATCAATCGTTCATTTGGGATCCCAATAAAAAGAATTGAAAATGACATTATTTTAACAAAGAATTTAACTTGACTTGGCCTCCCTAGACTTAAATCAAAGAATAAACGAAAAGGGAATGTTTTAACCAAAGAACAGCCGACAGAAAACATGTGACTCAAATTTGCGAAACTGGCTTCTCTTATCCCATGGCTCGAGTAGCGCTCCTCGTCATTCAATCAACTTGCCTTTGCCCTTACCTGAAAACATTTTTATTTTTAAAGAAGGGGGTGAGTATTATATACATAATACTCAGTAAGAGTCCCCACAGGCGGGGGTTCAAAAGTCATGGACCCTCAAAAAACATACAAGTAAAATATAAAAGACATTTGTGGCTTTTCTCTTCGGCTTTTTGTGGAAATTTTTACTTCCTGTTCCATGGCCTCCATTCTGGGTCGACCCAATATATTAATCATACATTCATTTAATGGTGGGAGTTAGTTGTCAAGCCTTCGTAAACAATTTCATTTAAATTTCTCTTCGGCTTCTAACGAACAACTAGTCCTCCCACAACATGGCCTCTAAGTGGGTCGACTCCGAGAATCATAAAATACGTAATTATATATTTCCAGGAAAATTTCACACAGCCTTCGCCATTAGATTTAGTAAGGCAATATCAGGGCCTCAGTTACTTAAAACATTCTATTTAGAACACAATAATTCTCATGGCATTAATATAGTTAAACCAACATGCATAATTTCAGGGAAAACAGTAATCTAATCATTCATGGCATAGATGGTTGGCAGTCCAACCCAATCATGGCATTTATAATATCAATAGAAAATCAGAACTCAATCCAACATGGCCTTTTTAAACCAAAACCTCCAACCATGTAGGATGTTTTCAGCAAACTTTTCAATTGGATTTGAGAATCTTATATGGGTTCCCTTACCTTAGCCTCAGCTAACAACTGGGTTGTAAATTTCTCCTGCGTAACCCGACTCAAACGACTTTCGTTTAGGTCCGTTGCGAATTTCTACAATTTCGACGAATACCTAACACAACCATGGGTTAATTAACCTCAACTTAAACAAATCTTATAGTTCAAACCCTTCATAGAAATGGCAACTCACTCACCGCGAATCCGACGAAGGCCAAAAATAAACTCGGCTACTGATGTGAGGGGCGCGGCGGCGACGGAAGGCGGCGGCGGCTGCAGCAGACGCGCGGGAGGCGCTGGACAAATGGATCTGCGCAGCGGAGCGCGCCGCGCGTCGGGCGTTAGGCGGTGGAGACTCGACGGCGCGCGCGCAGAGCTGGGACTTAATCGGCAGCGGCGCGCAGAAGCTGGACGAAAGCAGCGCGGCGAGGGCTCGCGATCTGCGGCGGCATGCGCGCGAGACTTCAGCGAGAGCAGCGATCAGAGAATCGCCATTGGCTGCGCGGCGAGCATGGCGTCGCGAAGTCTTCCGGCGGAGCGCGACAACCTGCGGACGGTGGACGGCGGCGGCTCGGAATCCGTGCGGCGGCTAGGGTTTGTGTGAGGGGAGATGGTGAGGAGATGATTACCTCGATTTGCGTGCATAAGAGGGCAAAAGGGCCTCTTTTAAAAACCCTACTTGGGGTTTGATTACTAAAATGCCCCTCAACCACCTACAATTCACAAAAAGGCCTTGACTAAGTCAAAACTCAAATTAAATGTATGATTTTACTAATATTAATAAATACTTTAATGGAGCATAAACCTGATTTTTGGTGCGGGCGTTACATTAAGTGCTAACAAGAGCTTAGCTCAACTGACTTTAAATTGGTTATGAGTTCGAATTCCATACTTTCAATTGTTAATGTACTAAAAAAAAATGATGTTTAACTATAATTTTTGTATTTAGATCAACAAGGCTTTTCAAAAAGTAGTTGTCATGTATTTTACTAAACACGAACCGTTGGGATATTTCGTCCTTAATTTCTTAATACGTTTACCCACATTTTCATTCTTTCACTAGCTTCTTTTTTTTTTCACACTAATTTCTTCATTCACAGAACATTTTCTCTTGTTAATGTTAATATGTATCTAACAAATACACTTTTTTTTCTCTTAATAATCCTTCTCATCACAAACTCTCTCAATTATTATTATTAGGTTTGTTTTGTTTTTTCTTTCATCAATTATTTTGTAAAACATTAGGGCAATCACGTGACTTCATTATGAGGAGACAGTAAGTTCAGAGCAGCATGGATCATGTGCAAGAAATCAGAAACAGTGTCAAAGAGAAAAGTGGTACTGTCTGTAAAATCAAACTTTTCAATAATAATAATAATTAAAAAAAAAAAAAATCACCAAGAAAGGAGTTTGGTGGTTGGCTTGGCTCCCTAGATGTTGGATACTCTACTGCCCATTTTGTGTTGGTTCTTTCTTTTTTAAATTAAATTAAATTTATTTTTTGAAGAATTGTGTTGGATCTTTTAGCCTATGAAAGTGACCCTTCAAATTCATTGAATCATTCAACCTTTTGTCTCTCTCTCTCCCCTCCCCTTCCATTTTAAGAATATTAGAATGTATTATTTTATTACTATTTTTTTATTTAAAATTTTAATGATAGTTGGAGTTAAATAATTCTACACTTTAAACACAAATTATTATAGTTCAAACTAAACAACTCTGCATTCTAAACACATATTATATAATTCTGCATTCTATTATAACCAAGACTGTTATAACTCACTGGCATCCAAACAATTCCTTAGAGCCTGTTTGGGATGTATACTATAATAATATGTGTTATAATAATCTATAGAACATTTTGCACTCCAAACATACACTATTATAATCCAGACTAAATAACTCTACATTCTAAACGAAGATTATATAACTCCACAAACTATTATAATTCATAGACTATTACTCATGTTATTATAACTCACTCAACACCCAAATAACTCCGAAAAGTTTAAGACTATTATTATATAAATTATTGCTTCATCCATAAACCTAATCAATTTTACCAACATGGTTGAATTATAGACAAACTCAACAACAAATAGCGAATGAACATTTATAAGATTAAATTATACATTTAGTCTTCAAACTTTATGTAACAACTTAAAAATGTTTTTATTACAACTCTCAACTTTTGATTCGGTTTCGTATTTTTATCAAGTTAATGTTGTTAACTTTTAAGTTAAATGTTGACGCGGTGCGTTGATTGGACTAAAAATGATGATTTGATGCACTAGTTACACAAAGAATACAACTACGTAAAATAAGAATAGAATGTATTCCATTCCACCCAGTATTTTTTTCACCTTTTGTAATGCTAAAATATCAATTGTCATTCTATTTTAACATATTGCATCAATGTCAAAGTAAGCATAGCTCAACGATAAATTGACATATATCTTCAACTAAGAGATTAGAAGTTTAAATCCTCCACTCTCAAATATTGTTGAACTAAAAAAATACATATTGCATCAACAATTAAATATTAATATTAATGATACAAATTTTGTTTTTAGTACAACATTTAAGGGTGAAAGGATTCAAACTTCTATCCTCCTTAGTCGACCAATAAACTAAACTCATTTTAGCATTTAATGACATTTAATAATGTTTAACGATAAAACTAAAATTTCAAAGTTTTAGAATTTAATAGAGACAACCATCAAAGTTCTAAGGGAGAAATTTACAATTTAACCTATTAATAAAAGTTCAAGGACTCGGAAAAACTATATGAGGGATTGATGTAGGAATATGATACAACAAATGTGGAGTATAGGAATTTGAACCTCACGCCAATGCCAGGTGTTGTTGTGAGGATTGGCATAGGATTTGAACAAATATAAAATTGAACCTTTGAAGCAATATTTGCTCATTCTGCTGGGAGAAAGAGAAAAGAAACGTAGCTCTTTTTTTTTACAGAAAAAATTGAAAATGTCTAATTTGTTACATAACTTCGGTAATACAAAATAAGAAAACCAAAAACAACATAAGAAAAAGGCCAAATTGACAAACAATTAATCAAATAAAAATGGCCATGGAATCCCACTGTAAAATCACATGACTCAATGTAAGCCAGCTTATTTACAGTCCTCTCCAGAGATTCAAAAAGCGAGATTCCTTGGAAAAGTTTGCTCTAACAAGACAGAAGAGTTTCTAATAATGGTGAGAGACTGAACCTTCTTATATCAGCCAGCCAGCTCAAAGAATCTGTTTGTTTTACTTCTCAATGCCTTGCTGAAGGTACTGTATCAAATCATAGCCAGCCGTTGTCCATTTGTTGTAAGCATCAACACAAACACGGATCATGAAGTTGGCAGCCTCGCGCTCACTCATCTCGGGATGAAATCTCTTTCGAAGATTTCCGATTGGATCACCTCGGCTGAAGCATGGCAGGCCACTGTCTAACATCAATGCCACAGTCGTGAGTATCCCATCCATATAACGACGTGCAGCTAGGTAACCCTTCACACACAAGCTGTTCGAGGCATTCGAATAAGTTACACTAGGAGAATTTTCATATAGGATTTCATGAACATCATAAAAACAGAGAAACAAACTAAACTACCTGAGAAATAAGTTCCAGGTCTCGCTTTTCATTACCCCGGAAGGATCGAGTAGTTGCGTCATTTCGTGACTCAGCTTGAAGTGTGCGCTCTCAAAACGCATATTACCACCGGGTGAAGTTTCCAAGATAAAACCGAAATCAATATGAATAAGCCTCCCCAAACTATACAGTATCACACGTATGCATATATGAGACTTGCATGCTGCTTTACAGGAAAGTCTAAAATTGGTTCTATGGGATGAAAGAGAGACCATACTTGTCGAAAAGAAGATTCCCATTGTGTCTATCCTTCGGTTGAAGTAAAAGGCTGGCAACTGCATAACCTGCACTACTGATAATGAAGTTTTCGCGGGCAGCTTCGAAACTGGGGGAGCCAACAGGCCCATAGTCTTGTTGAAATATCTCATACAAACCCCCATCAGTTGTTTCACCCATCTGACTTCGACTTCGGACATTGGGGACGACCTGCAACATGGAAACAAGCATGGGTTATGATAAATTTAATTATATCAATACTTTAACACTCCTCACTAGTAAATTTGGAAATTTGTAGAAGGGCCAACAAGTGGATATCAATATTAATTGTGATGGAATGACATTTACGGGGCTCGAACATAGAATTTCCTGCTCTTATATCATATTAAATCACCACTCAACCCAAAACTTAAGCTGATGGGTTATGGTAAATTTAATCTTATTACAATACTTTAACACTCTCGCTCACTTGTGGGCTTGGACATAGCTAGTAGTAATGGAGTAGAATCAAATACCTTCCTACTTGATGAAATTGATTTACATTACATATTGAGTTTTGATAAGACAAGTGTTACATATCCTACTTGATGAAATTGATTTACATTACATATTGAGTTTTGATAAGACAAGTGTTACATATCCTACTTGATGAAATTGATTTATATTACATACTGAGTTTTGATAAGACAAGTGTTACATATCGCCGAAGACAACGCAAAGTGCAAAAGAAAGCAAAACCCATACCGTTTATAAGAGAGGAGGATGGAAACTGACCTCAATTATACCTCTCTCAGGGCCAGTTGGGAGAACACCATAGGGAAACAAATAGAGATTAAGCCCAACAGCCTCAAATACATCTCTAAGAAGGGATATAACTTGTAATGCAAGGACGTCCTGACGACAGTCATCACCAACCTTGAAGAAGAAAAGGAGTAATTGAAGCTATGAAAGATAAAAGCCCCAAAACCAAAGGCAGGTAATAAAATGAGAACAATGAAGGAGGTGTTTAGAAAAGAATAGATTCTCAATGCATGCAAGTTACAACCAAAGGCATACATGTAGTCTTTACTTTTTCTCTTTCACAAACATTATTTAGTTCTGGAATATATTATTATCATGTTAATTCTATAATTACATAAAAAATTCCAATCATTTTTCTTAGTTCAAAAATTGCATCAATGATTCGTGCCTTATCCAATGAGCTATGCTCGGATTAATAACCAAAGTTTCAATCATTATTGTGACTATACAGGCATACCGGTCAAACCTTGTTGATCATGAGCCTGGTTTTAAATTACAGAATATCACACTGATTCATATAGTTTAATAGTCCAAACTCTAAACTGGTAACATTTGTGGAAGTGGCTAAGAAATATAGTTAATCAAACAATAAATTCTTAATATGTCAAAAAACAAGGTCTCACAGAAACAATAAGAAAATAGGCTTACCTTGAAGATGCAAGCTTGAGGCTTTACATCATTAGGGTCACCGTCACGATCAATCACATTAAATGTAATCATGATAGGAACTTTTGCTGCGGATTGTAAAGGTATTCCACTATCTACCTGTATTCCTCTTACAAACTTGCCAGGTGCAGTAGGTAGATAGAGATCATCACCATTCATTTCGATCTTCTCCAATTCCCTACGTTGAAAGTGCACATTTCAACTGCAATAATATAATCAAAACAGGAATTACGAGCTTCAGAAGTCTGAGAATAGAACTCTACCTTTGAATACCAGCACGGCGTTCATCCTTGGGGAGGGGAAAGAGAACACCAGAGATGGAAGTAACTTTGTCGAAGAAATCAAACTCTCTTTGAAATATATCACGGGCTGTGGGAGAGAAACCGTCAATAATTTGCTGCCTAACAACTGGCAACAACGCTTGAAATGAATTGCTCTGTAATTATCACCAAGAATCGTAGTTATTGACCCAAAAAAGGACAACTGAATAAGAATGAAAGCCCAAAAAATACAATTCTAATTGCATTATGAGTATGACAAATATGTTACATAACATGAAGAATGCATCTAGTTTGAACTATGAATACCCAAGAAAATCCCAAAATCACGAAGTGCTCGATATTTGGCATTAAACCTGAAGACAATAAGACACATAACACTACTAATACATCTAGTTCGAGCTATGAATATGTTAGACCCCCAATTATGATCACATATTCTAGAAAGGGTAAGAAAGGAAATTGAGGGAAAAGTTAGTTATGAGAGCTGTAAGGGGGACCACTGTGAGTGGGGTGAATGGGGAGTTTTTGTAAGGGAATGTTCCCTGGGGGAAGGGCAGTCTGTTTTTGAGGTAGGTTTAGCCTTGTGGGAGAGAACCAGCTCTCTCTAATAGCTGGGGGGTTTTTGGGGGTTTTTCCTTGTAATGTTCTGCTTTATTTCTTGCTTGTTGTTCATCTTGAAGTTCCATGAAATGATATAACCACTGTCTATTGCAGAGAAGCCAATAGAACAGTGTTTTCCAGTGTTTCCTTGGGTTATTTGGGTTGTTGTGAGTTTTCTGCTTGCAGGAAAGGAATTGGATACCTAACATCTTGGTATCAGAGCACGTGAAATCCTGGGGAGAACAAGGCGAATGATGCAACGGCAGATGGAGGAAAGAGTTGAAACATCTAAAAGAGAGATTACCGATCTCAGGGCAGCGATGCTGGAACTATCCAGAAACATGGGAATCCTTTCGGATAGGGTCGCAGATAGCCAACGGAATATAAAAGAATCGAGGGAGATTCATCAGAAACAGTTGGAAGAGATCAAAGAGAGTCAGAAGATGCTGGCAGTTGTGGTGGCTGGGAGTAGAGGAGGAAATCGTGAGAGTTCAGCTACAGTCACAAATCTTACTCAAACAACTTTTCGACTAGGGGAAAGCTCTGGTACGCGATCGGAGAAGAACGGGGAGGCCGGAGAACAGTCGTACCCGAAAATGGAACCTCCGACTGATAGAGGTAAGTTTAAGAAACTTGAAATGCCTGTTTTCGATGGTGCTAATCCGGATTCGTGATTATTTAGGGCTGAGACTTACTTCGAAGTTCATCAGCTGAGTGAGGTGTTCTCGGCGCCGGTGCTGCATCTCTTGCCGGAGGATGTGCTCAAAAATACGTTCCTAAACGGCCTGCGACCAACGGTCAGAGCGGCTGTGATTAGTCGGGAACCTAAGGGCTTAGACGATATGGTGAAGCAAGCCCAACTTATCGAAGATAGAGACCTTGCCATTAAATTGGCCCAAGAAGAAGAGGCCCAATGGGGCGGAGTTAACCAAAGGCGCGGAATGGGCCAGTCCCAAAGTGGCAGTCACTCAAGCCCAGGAGTTGTAGGGGGTAGTAAGCCCAATCCTTATGTGGCCGGCAAACCATACTCTAAACCTTCTGATTTCACGAAGATGGTATCCGTTCCTGAGAAGAGAGAAGTTGGCCGCCGGGAGCCCTCGAGGAGGTTATCTGACGCCGAGTTTCAGGCGAAACGAGAAAAAGGACTCTGCTTCCGTTGTGACGAGAAGTATTCGGCCAATCACAAGTGTAAAAACCGTGAAGTTCGAGAGTTGCGAGTCTTATTAGTAGGAGAGTTTGGAGAAATCGAAATTATACAAGGAGTGGGTGAAGATGGCGTTGACGAAACAGAGCAAGTCGAACTCCAGACCGCGGAGGTGCTTGAGGTAGCAGAGCTCGATTTGAAGTCCGTTCTGGGATTCTCTACACCGGGAACTATGAGAGTGCGGGGAAGAGTAGGAGAAAAGGAAGTGATCGTCCTCATCGATAGTGGGGCGACTCATAACTTCATCTCTCAAAAGGTTGTCGAGGACTGGAGGATACAGTGAGTTATGGAATTCTGATGGGCAACGGGAAGGCGATAAAAGGAAAAGGGGTGTGTAAGGATGTGGCAGTCCACCTCAGAGAGTTATCGATAATCGAAAACTTCCTTCCTTTCGATTTGGGACGAGTCGATTTAGTGTTGGGGATGCAGTGGTTAAAAACGATGGGGTATATGGGAGTCGATTGGAACGATCTCACAATGACAGTAGGAAGTGGAGATACGAAGGTCACCATCCAAGGCGATCCCTCTCTGACCACCACAGAAATTTCGTTGAAAAAGATGACTAAGAACTGGACTGAATAGGATGTGGGATTTTTGGTTGAATACAGGGGAATCACAATTGATGAGCACGAAGACTCGGAAGGTGAAAACGAACCGGGGATGGGAGAACTGACTCGAGGAGTTTGTGAGCTACTGGAAGAATATGAAGATGTATTCCATTTACCCAAAAAGTTACCTCCTAAACGTGGAGTCGACCATCGAATCACTTTGTAAGAAGATAACCATACGGTTAACGTCCGACCATATAGGTACGCACATGCTCAGAAGGCAGAAATTGAAAGACTTATTGGCGAAATGTTGGCTGCTGGAATAATTCGCATGAGCAACAGTCCCTTTTCCAGCTCGGTTCTCTTAGTGAAGAAAAAAGATGGGGGATGGAGGTTTTGTGTGGATTATCGAGCTCTAAATCAAGCAACCATACCTGATAAATTTTCAATTCCAGTCATTGAGGAGTTGTTGGATGAGCTACATGGTTCACAAATCTATTCGAAGCTAGATCTTAAGTCCGGATACCACCAGATCCGAATGTGTGAACAAGATATACCCAAGACCGCTTTCAGGACTCACGAAGGCCATTATGAGTTCCTAGTGATGCCGTTTGGTTTAACCAACGCCCCAGCCACCTTCCAGTCCCTGATGAACCAGGTATTCCGTCCTTTTTTAAGGAGGTTCGTATTGGTTTTTTTTGATGATATCTTGGTGTATAGTCTTGATTATGATACTCACCTTAAGCATCTAGCTATTGTGTTTGACACTTTACAAGAGAACTCTCTGTTTGCTAATCGGGCCAAGTGCGTTTTTGCACAAAGTAGAGTGGAGTATTTGGAACACTGGGTTTCTGCAGAAGGAGTAGAGGCAGATCATAGCAAAGTACAGGCAATGTTGAACTGGCCACAACCCCGTTCCGTTAAGGAACTGAGGGGATTTTTGGGACTCACAGGTTATTATAGACGATTTGTCTTGAATTATAGCTTGATTGCAGGACCACTGAACCAATTGTTGAAGAAAGATTCCTTTATATGGAACGAGGATGCGACTCAAGCCTTTGAACAACTAAAGAGGGCCATGGTAACACTTCCTGTACTTGCTCTCCCGAATTTCTCTTTACCTTTTATTATTGAAACTGACGCATCAGGCAAGGGAGTGGGCGCGGTCCTTTCGCAGAAGCAACGTCCCATAGCATACTTTAGCCAGTCACTTTCGACCGCATCAAGGTTGAAATCAGTCTATGAGCGTGAGTTAATGGCCATAGTACTTGCGGTTCAGAAATGGCGACACTATTTGATTGGTCTACGTTTCACAGTTCTTACCGATCAGAGAGCATTAAAGCACCTTTTAGAGCAAACAGAGGTTCAACCAGAGTATCAGAAATGGCTCACCAGATTGCTTGGGTATGACTTTGAGATCAGGTATCATCCTGGACTCTTGAATAAAGCAGCTGATGCTTTATCTCGGATGCCTGAGAGGGAGGAAGTACCTTCTACAGGGGAGTTACTTGCGCTATCAGCCCCGTCCCTACAGGACCATTCGGTCATTCAACAAGAGGTCCAGCAAGATCCAGAATTGGTGAAGGTAATGGAGGAAATGACACAAGATCCTCTTCAGCATCCGAAGTTCTCCTTACACAAGGATCGTTTATACTATAAAGATCGAATGGTAATCTCGCGTAAGTCTTCATTGCTTCCATCCATTCTAACTACATTCCATGACTCGGTGATGGGCGGACATTCGGGATTCCTTAGGACTTACAAACACCTAATTGGTGAACTCTATTGGAAGGGAATGAAATCTGATGTGAAGAAGTATGTGGACGGTTGCTCAATTTGTCAAAGAAATAAGGCTGACTCTGTTTCTCCAGCTGGTTTGCTCCAACCTTTGCCTGCTCCGAATGGTATTTGGGAAGAACTCACGATGGACTTCATTGAGGGGTTACCTCGCTCAAATGGTAAGAACTCGATTTTTGTGGTAGTTGACCGACTGAGCAAGTATGCACACTTCATGGCTTTACATCATCCTTTTACGACAAAAGAGGTCGCTGAGATGTTCATTAGAGAAATCGTGAGACTACATGGGTTTCCCAGTCCATAGTGTCCGATAGAGACAAAATTTTTGTTAGTAGATTTTGGAATGAACTCTTCCGGATGCAGGGAACCCAATTGCGCAAAAGTACCTTGTTCCACCCTCAAACAGATGGCCAATCAGAGAGAGTTAACAGGTGCTTGGAGAATTATCTTCGTTGTTTTTGCAGCGAGAAACCTCAACAGTGGGAGCGTTGGCTTCATTGGGCAGAGTATTGGTATAATACTACTTTCCACGTCTCTATCCACACCACTCCATTTAATGTGGTCTATGGTCGACAACCACCTCCCTTGCTGTCTTATGGTGAGAAGAAGACCACTAACGACTCGCTTGAGCAAATGTTACTAGACAGAGATAGGGCGCTTGTGGCTCTAAAGGAACACCTAAGATTGGCCCAAGATCGTATGAAAAAGAATGTCGATAGGAAGAGGCGCGATGTGGAATTCCTGGTGGGAGACATGGTCTATCTTAAGCTCCGCCCTTATCGGCAGAAGTCCATGGCCAAACGACGGTGTGAAAAACTTTCTCCCAAGTATTTCGGTCCTTATAAGGTGTTGGAGCGACTTGGCCCTGTTGCATATAAGCTTGACTTACCACCGGAGGCCGCAATACATGATGTCTTCCATGTCTCTCAACTGAAGCAGGTAGTCGGCCCCAATAAGGTGGTACAATCGACACCCCCCTTAATTACCCCGGAGTTTGAATGGACAGCCACTCCTTCTGAGTGGTTGGGCGTGCATTGGAATGAAAAATTGAATGAAGAACAATGGTTGGTCACATGGCAAGGGGGGAACGAATGCGATGCAACTTGGGAATCAGCTTCGGATTTGAGCAGTCAATTTCCAGGACTTCACCTTGAGGACAAGGTGCCTCAAAATCCGGGGGGTATTGTTAGACCCCCAATTATGATCACATATTCTAGAAAGGGTAAGAAAGGAAATTGAGGGAAAAGTTAGTTATGAGAGCTGTAAGGGGGACCACTGTGAGTGTGGTGAATGGGGAGTTTTGTAAGGGAATGTTCCTGGGGAAAGCGATCTGTTTTTGAGGTAGGTTTAGCCTTGTGGGAGAGAACCAGCTCTCTCTAATAGCGGGGGGGTTTTTCCTTGTAATGTTCTGCTTTATTTCTTGCTTGTTGTTCATCTTGAAGTTCCATGAAATGATATAACCACTGTCTATTGCAGAGAAGCCAATAGAACAGTGTTTTCCAGTGTTTCCTTGGGTTATTTGGGTTGTTGTGAGTTTTCTGCTTGCAGGAAAGGAATTGGATACCTGACAGAATACCCCTGAAAATCCCAAAACATTGAAGTGGACGATATTTGGCATTAAACCAGGACCAGGTTTGGTGTTCTTCAACAAACAAGTTAGACATAAGCAAATTGATGTAAAGCTGCTAATTTTGTAATTCTTCAAGTGTAACACACGATATTGCACTGAGGTGACAAGAATAAAGCCTCATGCTTTTCGTTTCCACATTATGGAAAGTATCAGCAGCATTACAAACCTCTTTATTTGAAAGTGAGTTTTATGAAAAATTGATCAGTTGACAAATTTTTGCAATCTATTAAACCAGACAGTTGCATCTACTTATTTATTATCTGTGGTTGATAAGGCAGCCTAAATTTCTTAAGAAGTAGAAAAGTACAGAAGCAAATCTATCTTCTTATCTAATTTTCAATTGCGTAAATAAGTTTTGGATTGTATTTTCCATAACCAGAAGAGGTTAAGTAAACACACATAAATGCATGGTCATTATTTCCTTAATTGGGTAAACCTAAGAATGAACAGAACTTGTATAATAGAGAGTGGATTTTCCCCCCGAACATGGATAATAAGCATACTATTCTTGTACAATGATATTGAAGTGTCATATCCGAGAATGCAAAAATTTCTTGTAGAATGTGCTATAACAAGAAAAATGCGGAAAAATAACCTGTACAAGCATACCTTTGTAGCGGTGGCCTCTTTCCCTGACGACTCTGGTTCACAAGACTCACCCTGCAGGTCAAACAGTATAAGATTTAACTAATGGAAACCAATTATTCACCATCCACTAAATCATTTATGTTAAACCACCAATATGTTTTGACTACACTGGGCAAAACGCAAGAGGAGAAGACGTATAGGCAATTACATCACTAATTGGCAATCTAAGAGCCCAAGGCAGACGAGGAGAAGGCATAGTTGTAACACAAAAAAAAAAATCTACCCTTTCTGTAATAATATAATTTGCTTTCAAAAGGAAAAGTTATATTCTGTGGCTTATGAAGATAAGTATTTCTGTTGAAGCATTGGGCTAACAAGGAAGACTTCTTAACAACAAATTTATAGCTTGTCAAATATAACAAGGCGAGAATGATAAATTGGCATACATCTACTCAAATTTTCCTGTTGCCTAGGTGCATCAAATCAAACTTTTCATGTCTCCTAATTCTAGCTGCACAATGCAGTAGGATCAATGTTCTAGAGTACTAACCTTCCACCTTAGTTCGTGAAGGAAATAAAATTGAGGTAGAGCTAGGATTGTTCCTGGATTGCAGCTGAAAATTCATTGAAAATTAGGAGAACTAGAGGTTTAAATACAATGGTATTGTGCGCCAAGGGTAAAGCTAATGCCATGATCCCTCGTTTCATCTTGAAGACAAGTTGCAAGCTTGGGTGGGAGTATTGATAATTCAGTAACCAACCAATATGTTTCACCTATACTGGTATAAAAGGAAGGAGCAAAGGGAAGTACTAGCATGCCGTTATATCACAAATTGACTAAGCACGAAGTCTAGGCAAAGGCAAGCAAGTGTAATTACTAATTGTTTCATTCATCACTTGTTAGAAATTAAAATTTTGGTTTGAAGCAAGACAAGATTTGCTGAGGTTTGAGCACTTGTAAATAAAAAGATGAGTTATGTGAGTGAGTTTTACATAAATTCATTTATTTGGAGTGATCAAACCTCGAGTTCTTATTCAATTCAATTAAGTAGTCAGCTTATTTCTAATTTACAAGCAGCTCCACCAACCCAAAGTAAAAAAGAGAATTAAATGCAGTAAAAGAGGCCAAGAGTAATGACAAGAACAGTCACGTTAGCATTGGCTGAAGAGTTTTTCAAACCTGTAGATGCCAAATAAGAATATGAGCAAATATATCACTTCTCTGAGCTGCTCTAAGCAAGTATCCTTCCACTAATTTCTGCAAAATGAAAGAATTAAACTAAAAAAACATAATAAATATGCATAACAAAGAAGTATTGGTAGAATATGCTAAGCAATCTGGGAGAAGATAAAGTGTATTGAGCGTAGGTCTGAATGTAGGGATATATAATCCAAACCCCAACTTTTCTATGAATTACCAGTATAATTTCTAATTTTGATGGCTTTGGCATGGTTAATTACAAAACTAATGATTTTAGAAGCCAAGTTATTTGCAGAATACTTTGCCTAAGTTCTGCGTCCAATTTCGTTGGATTATAGAACAATTAGAATTGCTAGGTGTTTTGTGGAAATGTTTTCCCCAGAATTTCAATGTGAGAAATTTGTGGTTAGCTTGAGACTGGACAGTCAAGCTCTTAACCAAAATTTTATTTGTGAGATGAAACTTTTAAACTAAATCCTAAACACCACTAAATAATACACAAATTTTGCCAAATCATGAAGACAGATAGACGAACAAATTGCCAATGAAATAATATTGGGACTCTTCAAAGTTTAAAACTCACTCCATCGTCGTGCCGCAGAGCTTGAACTAGCTGTGGCATGAAGAAGGTTACTCGTTCTGGTGGGTATGATTCCAAAACCCTAAGTACGTAAGCCATAACACGTGGATGCCCTTTATATGCAGGAGCAATGAACTCAATGGCTTGTGCAATTGAACAAGCAGCCCAATGAGGTAATTGTTGTAAAAGCACTGAATTTTCATCAACAGCCTTTGGGGAGACAAAAAATGGCAATGCTTCAGGTATGGAACGGATGTCCAATATGTGAGACTGCAAAACAAACCCAGTCAATTATTTTTACTTAAGTAAATATCCAGTCAACAAGTCAGGGTTATAGGCATAGCAGAGAGTAATTTAACAGCAAAATCGGTAAACTAGAAAAATGGAGACTTGTAAGCAGGAGACTGGCAAGAAAGCATCTTGAACCTTTAACATAAAAAGCAAACATGCCCAAACTATCACGGTACCACCTATGTCTAGGACACTTGCCTTAATATATTTGTTGTAACAAACATGTCACCGATTAAGCACTAGAACCTGCTTAGAAAGTGTAATTTACCAACTCTCCTACATAAGAATAAAATTTGCTCCTAAGGGAAAAAAAAACCAATTGATTAAATTAAGATGAATTAGATTACATGTCCAATGGATTCAGACACCAACTCCTTTTGCCAAGAAAAGAATACAGATAACCTTCCAAGAGTGGAGAAAAGATTAGAAAATTTTCAGAAACTTCCATATAATTCAAACGTTTATTATCCAAACAAGATAAAAACTAGTAAAAAGAGAATAAGAAAAGATTTAGATAGAAAGAGCCCCACCACGTACTATTGTTACCAAAACAACACATTCCCTTGTTGCACACCCAATAAAAATCCTAATTAGAGAAACGGGTTGAATGTTAAAAGATGAAGGTTCAAAGACCCTATATGAGCACCCCTTATCACCAAATCAAAACCCCAAACTTTACGATTGAGCTCATCATATTGATTAACAAAGATTGTGTGAAAGGAGTCTGCTCCTTGAAAGAATCTCCATAATTGTTTATTTTTGGGGGGCACTTGCATGAATAGCAAAAATTAAAAAAAAAAAAAAAGAATAGAGGCACTTGCAAAATGGAAAAAAAGTTTGGCCCAATTGCAAGCATGTCTCTTCTTTATCCTATTTGCAAATATAGCAAAAAAATCAACCCAACCTAAACAAAATATGCAAAAAGTCCAAAATGACCCTTTATTTAATCCCTTGTTTTAATCCTGCGTTTTTATAATTTGAAGTATATCAATCGTCTATCAATGATGTACTATTGATATACTTAATATGAAGTATATCAGCGATATACTACGGATATACTTTATTTAGGTATATCAATGAAATGACATTATTAATATAAAATATATCAACAGCATATTGGTAATTCATAATCAGTATATCAAGCGTATACCAATGATTCATATATGAGATATATACATAATATGAAGTATATTAGTGATATTGATTTTAGTTTTTGACTTTATTAATGAATTTTGGTCACTATTTTTTTGTTGATGCATTGGATTTTAGTCGATACACTTATCTAGTACTGTATCAGTAGTAAATGAATGATATAATACTAATATACTTCATTTCAGGTATATTATTTCGCTGGTATATCTAATATGAATTATATCTATTGTATATCAGTACTATATATTCATTATACTAGATATAGTACTGATGTACTCTATTTTAGTTTTTGACTTTATCAATAGTTATTCATCACTTAAGGTGATGATGAAGATCACTGAATGAAGTATATCGTTGATATACTACTGATATACTCAACATTGTTAGTTATATCAATGATACACTAAATATGCAAAATATCTTTAATATGTTACTGATGTACTTCATATAGAGTATGTCATTTATCTTATATACCTAAAAGAAAGTGCATCAGTAGTATATCAGTAACTATTAATATACTTCGTTTTAGGTATATATCAATTGACTGATATACCAAATGTAAAGCATATTAGATATACTACTGATATACCTGTTGATACACCAATGAGGGTAAAATTGGAATAATAAAAAAAAGGTTTTAAGATTTAGAAAATTTTTCTATATTTGCAAATCTCCAAAGACCATTACTATATATGTAAATATCCTAATATTTTTTACTAGCCATTACAATTCCCCAAAAAAATATATAAAAACTGCAGCATGTCACTTCTTAATTCAAAAAAAAAAAAAAAAAAACCAAACGAATAGAGTGAAAAGTAAAAAATACCCCTATATTGTCTGCATGTATTTTTCAATATGAACTATATCAATAGTCTATTAAAGATAAACTATTGATAGACTAATGATATACCTAATAAAGAGTAAATCATTGATATATTACAGTAAACCATGATATATTACTGATATACTTATATGAAGTTTATCATGAGTATGTCAGTAACTCACATATACGTAATATAGAGTATTTCAAAGGTGCATTACCGATATACTTTATTTTCCATGTGCGTTGTTCAATATGAAGTTTGTCAGTAGTCTATCAAAGACATACTACTGATAAACCAACAATATATCTAACATAGAGTATATCATTAATATACTGATATGAAGTTGATATACTATTGATAAACTCAATGTTAAGTATATTATTGAAATTAACATATCTAAAATAAAGTATATCGGTAATGTATCAATATACAAAATATCTTTGATATGCTACGAATATATAGAGAGTATATCATTTAACTGATATACCCAAAAAGAAATGTAACCGTAGTATATCAATACTACTAATATACTTCGTTTTAGGTATATATCAGTTGAATGACATATAAATATGAAGTTTATCAAATATACTACTGATATACCCCAAATGTAAAGTATATAAGATATACTACTGATATACCAAATGTAAAGTATATCAGATATACTACTAATAGACATGGAGATATACCATTGAGGCTAAAATTGGGATTAAAAAAAATGGAAATTAGATTTTAAATTTTTTTGCTATATTTACAAATCTAAGAAACCATGGCTAGATTTGCAAATATCCTAATATTTTTTGCTACCCATTACAATTTTCCCCTTTTTAGGGTCAATTTCCCGTATTTGATCGTAGCTCCCAAAGAAGAACCAAGGGGAATACAATGAAAGAGGTTCACAATTTTTCTGAATCCTGAAGAAGCAGATTCTGAGAGTACTAGTAAGGGGTATATTAGGTATATGAATATTTTATTAGTAAGGGCAAAGTAGTAATTAGTTAGTAGTATCTTGTTATAAATAGGGAAGTTAGGGTTCATAGAAGGGGGGAGGATTTTGGGTATTGTCTCAGTGTAGAGACTTTGGGAGACATACCCCTCTCGAAAGGCTATTGACTTTGTAATTTCTATTGATATTGCAATATAGTTCTATTTCGTATTTTCTTGTTAGTGGGGTATCCTAACACACATCCTCTAAAATTGATCTTGATATACTATGATTATGACCACGAGGAAAATGATAAGCAACAATCATTCTCATTTAATTTCAAAATGTCGAATAAGCCAAATATTTCTTCCATATCTGAAAATTGATCTGGTTCCTAAGAGCTAAGAATGAAGAAAGAAGTTACCTGTACTTGATGAGACACTTCAGACCGTAGGGCTACATTTGCTGGAAATCTTGAAACTAGAGAAAATGCAATTCGCGGATCCACAGAGTAGGCAGTCCGAGCATATTCAACCCACTTCTCTGAGCTTATTTTTGGTCGAGAGGATGTAGTTTCCCTATTAACATATGAAATTAAATTAAACCATTAATGTTCATGCAACTAAAAGATACAAGCACTTCACTATGCCATTTAAGCAACAAGAAAATTTTGCAAACTATGATTAGACATCACTTGGTGTTAACTGGTTGGGCCCAAACTTCAAGCCTATCTGCTTCATGCTGGCATAGCATCAACAATAGTTGCCTCCGTTTTTCTCTGCCCACAGTATAATTCTCCATCTGACCCCAGACTGGATGACAAGAGCTCTGCAGATATTCAGATACTCCTTTAAACAATTACTTGACCTCGTAAAACACAGCTTACAATAGCATACATAAAAGAGTAATTTTAGGGCATGCTCATTAGCAGAATTTCTTACATTGCAAATACAACTGTCTTACCAGGTCAACCGAGTTCCCATTTTCACGTACTTGTCCTTTCACATCTATTTGTGAACCATCTTTAAGGTAATTTGATAGGTACTGAACAAACAAAGCAACAGATTGAGCCTCACTCTGGGCAAAGTTCGTACTATTTATATCATGCCATTCAGGTTCATAAGCAAACCACCCTAAAGATGCCCTGGAACATGTACCAATCAGATTATCAACTTTAAAGAGAGAAAAAAAGAATTCTAAGTTTACTTCAATGAAGAAGCTATAAAATGCAAGTTGTTTCCTGTTGAGATGCAAGATGTGGCCAAGATGAACAGCAAGCAGTGGAAAATTAATAACCTGAGGAATATAAGGAAATAGAAAAACACGTGCAGTTGAAAATTAAAAAATAATTTTATTAATTGCTATCATAGCAAAAAAAAGCAGTGTAAGAGTTATAGTTGAGTTACATCTTCAAATATCTGGGATGCACAGAATAAAAGACTTACAGCAAATAAAGAAGTTCTCAGTAAGGCTATAATTTTCCTCTCGAAGGTTAACAAATCAAGTCTAATCTCAGGAGAATTCTCGTGCATGAAGTAGGAACAAGGGGTATTATTGTAGTTTAGTTATTCTTTAGTTTTTAGGATAGTTGATAGGTTAAATTACTTTCATGGTTGATAAATATTTGTAACCTAAGCACTTTACCATACCTATAGCTAAGCTAACCTATATATCTCCAAAGGTAAGGCTCCCCCTTTGTAACCAATTTCTGAGAATTAATAAAATAACCTGCCTTTTAGCTAAACTCTCCACCAAAGGCCAAAGTGAGCATAGTTCAACAGTAATTGACACGTACTCCTTCCCTTGAGGTCGGAGGTTCAAATCTCCATACCCCACGTTCGTTGTATTAAAAAAAAAAAAGAAAAAAACTCTCCACCAAAGTGGTCTAAAAAAGGGATTTAATACATTGCTGCGACTTTGAATTGTGCAACATACTCAAAGTAACATACTGAACCCATTTTATAGACCATGCTACTTTATTTTCTCTAGTTATCTGTAAATCACCAATCAACCCAAAAGCTTAAGCTGATAGGTTATGGTAAATTTAATTACATCAACACTAACACTCACACTCCCCCACACTTGTGAGGTTAGAAATTTGAACAAAAGCCCAACAAGTGCAAATCAATAATTGGGAGAAAACGACTTCACCAGGGTTGGAACACAGGACCTCCTGCTCTGATACCATGTAAATCACCAATCAACCCAAAAGCTTAAGCTGATAGGTTATGGTAAATTTAATTACATCAACACTAACACTATCCAATCCACCATGTTACATTATCATTTAGATAATTGACTAATTGCAACATATAATTTGTTTGCCAGCTAATTACATGCACCACACAATGTTCAATGTGTTTTCTACCAAATTAAATGATAAGGGTGATCATAGCCAAGAGCCTCACCACTCTAGACAACACATCTTGTTGTAGAAATGAACAAATATTACACATGTCGACATTTTCATTATATCATAGAGAGATTTATGAAATATTACTAAAATATCAACATAATATTACTAGTGTGGATCTAATATTAATAATAAGAAATTTAAACTTATTTTAAAATGGTGAAATGCTTATTTGTTAATTTAAATATTTTTTTATGAATTTTTTTATAGTTATAATTTTTCCAAAAATGTCCATGCTATCGTATCGATATTTCCATCGACATTTCAATAAAATTGAGACATTGATATTTCCTTTGCAAATCGCAATCGACATTTAAAACCTTGATTATATGTAATATTGCAGCTAATTAATAGAAGTTGGAAAATAACAGGAAATATTAGTAAAATTAATAGATAAGAGTGAACAGAACTCACCTGTAAACCCTGTCCTCTAGAAGCTGAAGCCCTGTTTTAAAATTCTGCAAATTGACTTGAGCCTGGCAGGAGCAAAATTTGAGCCCTAGAAACATTAAAGTGAAAAAAGAACCAGTAGCTGCAGGATGGTGTGAGAATTTCCATGGGAGCTCCATGCTCCCCTGTAACAAACGGCCAAAGAGCAATAACTGCTCAACACTTTGATATCTGACAACCTATGAAACAAAAGCAAGATTAGACATGACTATTTCCAGTCGACAGCAGAATAAACCGGAAAACATTCATCAAGATCATATGTAACTGAAATTAATACTGGTATGATCAAGCAGTCAAATATTAGATGGCTCATAACGACTTCATCATGTGATTTGATAAAGTTCTCAAACTAATAATCATCAATGGTATGCCCACCATGAAGAAGGGAAGATATTATAAATCTAAAAATATCTTTCATAAGGTTTGGCAAGGCATAATCGCTGATCTTGGCATAATCTTCTTGTCGTTGATTTAATTGCCCTATTAGAATTTAGCTCCTTGGAATATAAATTATGTTGACAAAATCATCCATCTCCCCAAAATGTCCAATCGTGAATAAGAAAGCCAACTCTGAAAAAGTACCATGCCCATTATGTGACAAACAAACATATTCATAGCATTCGGACATTGAGGGCCAGCTTGAAACAAAGATACGACTGAAGCAAATTAATTCTTGCATTCATATTATTGAGCTTTACATGAGACCTTTATATAGAAGGTTCTCTTTAACAAACTAGTTACAACAAACTTAGTTCTAACCAATCCAGCCTATCAACAAACAAATAACAGCTAGGATAACTAAACTACAACTGATACTTAACACAGCTAAGGTATGTCTCCACTCAAATGATCAGACACACTATCTCCATCTGAAGCCTTGAAAACCAATGAATCTTCTCGTCTCAAATTGGGCCGTTGTTAGCCATGCAAGACAACCCCCAAATTGTTGATTACGGAAATTTTTTTGTCAAGGACCAAGACTGACTTTAGGTCTCTCTCTGTCCAGAGTGAATATAAAACTACATCCCGACTACATTTTTTTGGGTGGATAGTTTCAAGGCCATGCTTTTGGTGTTATGTTTCAAAACATATAGAAGAGTCCTTGACAACGCATCCAAAAATTTTGAACTTTGAGAAGTTATAGTTATTGTTTTTGTCTTTGTGCCTTAAATTCAAGGTTTTCTTTATAATTATTCTCTTAATACTTGTTAGAAAAATGGCATTGATTTTGCTCCACTTTCCATAGGTGTTTGTTAAAGTGTTGATATATAATTAAATTTATCATTACCCATCAACTTTAAACTTTAGAAACTCATTTGCACCCAACTCTCAGTTTTCCTTTTTGGATATAAGAAACAATTTCATTGATAAATGAAATGGAGGAAACTCCAAACACCCAAAGGTGCATTACAAGAAAGATTGCCAATTATAAATGAAAAAAGAAGAGTTAAACAACCTAATGGGATAAACATCCTTACACCAAAGATAAACATTTAGAAGAATATTATTCATAAAACGATGAAAAGTAGAAGAAACATCCCTGAATAATCGTCCATTCCTCTCAATCCATAAGCTCCAAAGAAAAACTCGAACTAGAGCCAGCCAAATGACTTTCCTAATGCCTTTGAAAGGATGTCCCACCAAAACGTAGGATAGGAAATCAAAGATATTAATCGGAAGCAGCGATGACCAACCAAAAGCATTCAAAATCTTCCACCAAAAATTTAAAGAAAAGGGGCAATGCACAAAAAGATGACCCGCTGATTCAGAGTTCAATTTGCACATAAGACACCAAGATGAGGATAAGTTCATATAGGGTAATCGTTTTTGAAGACGATCTGCAGTATTAACAGCTCCTAAACTTAGCTCCCAGATAAGTATTTTAATCTTTTTTGGGTAAGAATCCTTCCAAATGACTGAATAGGTATCCTTTCGCCCCAGATTATCACAATTCAACAAATCAGCCGTGAGAGATCTCACAGAGAAGAAACCAGAAGGCTCTAATGACCATGCCCACGAGTCTGGTCTATTCGAGAAACGAACAGTAGATAATAAATGAGAAAGAGATGTCCACTCATCAATTTCTAAATTTGTTAAATTATGCCGGAGACGCAGGTCCCAAGCCAACTCCATCACATTCCACATATTAGCCACAGTCAAATCAGAGTTCAAAGTCAATCTAAATAGCCTTGGAAAAGCCTGGTTGATAGGTCCACAACTAAGCCAGTGATCCTTCCAAAAAACTGTGGAGCATCCATTCCCAATACAACGCAAAGAACGCCGAATCACCAAATCACGTAAAAGACAAATAAATCTCCATGGTGAATTGTGTTTAGTGTTCCTAATGATCGGGGGCCAATCAACTGAAGTCAAGGAGCCATAATATTTAGCTACTATAAATTTCTGCCATAAGGAGTCAGGTTCATGCATGAATCTCCAAATCCACTCAGCCAGCAAAGCCGAGTTTCTATGTGCAAAGTTACCAATCCCAAGACCACCCATGAGCTTAGGAAGCTGAACAGTTGCCCAATTCACATTATGTACTCCACCATCACCTTTAGCTCCTTCCCAGAAGAAATCACGAATAATTTTATTCAGGACTGAAATAATTTTCGACGGAAGTTTGAAAAGAGACATGTAGTAAGTTGGCATACTAGAAAGGGTGGCCTGAATCAGAGTATGCCACCCACCTTTGGAAATGAAGGCATATTTCCAATTATGAAATTTCTGTTTCAAACGCTCTATAATAGGTTGCCAAAAACAAACCGTTCTGGAATTACCTCCCAATGGCAAGCCTAGATAGCTGTTTGGCCAAAACCCCTGTTTACAACCAAAAGCGCCAAACTTTGTCCATCTCAAAGTTGATCAATATGTATGCCAATCATCTCACTCTTCGCAAGATTAATCCTTAAACCAGAAGCACTCTAAAAAATCTTTATCAAGTTGTAAGGCAGAATGATCAGAAATTGAAAAAAGGAGCGTATCATCCGCAAATTGCAGATGAGTTAAGGCAAAAGATGAGGTACCAATATAATGAGAAGATATTCTACCTGATCTGGCACCAAAGTCTAAAAGTCGGCTCAAACAATCAGACACCAAAATAAAGAGAAACGGGGATAGAGGATCACCTTGTCGGATACCACGAGTAAGAATGATCTTCCCTCGAGGGCGACCATTAATAATGATAGAGTAGTTAACACTCGTAAGACAACCCCGAATCCATTTCCTCCAGGTTGCCCCAAAACCTTTAACCTCCAATACGACATCTACAAAGTCCCAATCAACTGTATCAAAAGCCTTTTCAAGGTCAAATTTTATAACTACTCCCTTGATATTCCGGATGCTCCAGTCATCAATTAGTTCATTTGCCAATAATGATGCATCGAGAATCTGTCGGTTAGCCACAAAAGCAAGCTGATTTTCTGCTATTGTTGATGGTAAAACAAATTTCAACCGATTAGATAAAACACGCGCAATTATTTTATAAACGCAAGAGATAGGACTTATAGGGCGGAACTCGGTCACAGATTTTGACCCAAGCTTCTTCGGTATTAAGCAAATATAAGTTTCATTCAATGAAACATTGATGATGCCAGACGTAAAAAAATCATGAACCAGGCTCATAATGTCAGATTTAAGGATATCCCAAAAGAATTTGAAGAACTCAGCTGTAAGACCATCCGGTCCTGGGGATTTATTGGAACCCAAAGAAGAAACAGCATGAAATACTTCCTCTTTTGTAAAAGCAACTTCAAGAGTCGTTGCTTGTTCCGAGGAGATAGCACTCCAATTAACATTAGTGGGCAGAAATCTAGAGTTAACATCTCTGGTATACAACTTTGAGTAGAAATCAATAAACTCATTTTCAATATCTGATGCAGAAGTGAGACTAACACCTTCTTTTGACAAAATTTCAGAAATCGACTAACACCTTCTCGGTATGGTTGGCCGTTTGGAGGAAGCCACCACACTGCTTACCAATGTAACAAAAAACCTCCTTCTTTCAAAGAGTGAGAGGGAGATCCAATAAATCTATCCAGCCGCCATATGAGATTATTTTCCTATCGTGCAGCAAAGAGTTAGTATTGACTGTTTTAAATCTCAACTTGAAAGCTCCAATCAGTTGCCAAGAAGAGTTTTGACATAAGCGCGCAAACAACAACTCTCAGTTTTCCTAATGGCAACTCTTCAAGCCTCCATGTTTAATTCTTTACAAGAGCACTCATCCCGTCTTTCACAACTTTCCTCCACTCGGGAACATTTAGATCTTCTTGAATGCTATTAGGGATTTTAACATTTGAGACATAAGATGAAAAGGCAGAAAATGATTTTGAGAGTTTTGAGAGTGACACATGGTTTAGCATAGGATATTTGGCACATGAGCGTCTACCTTTTCTTAAAACTGGCATCTCCAGTCTCTTTAGACTACTCCTATCTCCTCCTGACTCCCTTCTAACAACTGATGATTCACCCTCCTCCGTGTCTTTCTTCTCTGAGAGTTCGTCTAGATTTTCCCCTTCTTTCAATTTTTGATTGGATGCTTTGGTGATCACCGATTTCCCTTTTGAAACAGCCAAATCGGAAATCAGGTACGTTAACTTCTCCAATGTTTTCTCAATCCCTTGAATGGGCATCTTCATCTCACCAATGTCTTTTTCTGTTGCTGACACTCTCTCCTCGATTTCTTCCTGAACCATATGTCGTGTTCTCCCCAGGATGACGTGCTCTAATACCAAATTGTTAGGTATCTAACCTTCCAAACCTGTTAAAGCAATTAACACAGAAACAAGAATACCATCCAATATAGCAAGTTCACTGTTCTATTGATAAACCTTCGAGGAACAATGTAACAATCCAGAAATAGGAAGTTCCAAGGAAGAAACAAACAGGAAATGTAGAAACCAGACAACCAAACAACCAGCTATTTCGAGAGAGTTGGGAATCCTTCCTTAGGTCGAAACCTTCACAAAAAACTGCCTACCTTCACCACCCAGTCCCCCACCCTTACATAATGATAGAAATTCTCACGATCCCTTCCTGGTCCCCACTAACAGAATTGCTTTCTTCCCACTTTACCCCTCCTCTCATACATTTTGGTAATTGGAGGTCTAACAGTCTTATGTTCATTTTAGATAAGAAACAATTTTGATATGTGGAATCTATAAAAGACAGAAATAGAAGAAAGAGGGAAAAGCAGCTTTACCAAAAAGGGACTCAATTTCAACAAACACACTTCAGAGAATAATTATTTAAAAAAAAGAAGAAGAAGAAGAAGAAGAAAATTGAACTTGAAGCTCCCGTGAAGATTACAGAAAAAAGATAACTTAGCCCATATCTAAACTCCCTCCCTTGAAGATTCTCCTGTTTTTTTCCCACCATCTCTTAAAAAGGGAAAAGTCATTAACCCACAAAACTTCAGCTTTATCTCTAAAGCCATGATTAGAGAAACCATAAGAGGATCCAATCTGTGATATTTTTTAGAATAGGTATTTCATTCTCATATTAAACTATCCCAAAGATTCCCTCCAAAAGGTCACTTAAAACTCGTAACCACACAAAACATGATCAAGGTCCTCACCATGAGCCCACCTAGGCAGCATCAATTCAACTTAAAAGTCATGAGTTTTCCTCCCGTGGACTTTAACGTGTGCATTCTTCAAAGGCCCATAAAATTACCTAACACTTCTTAGAATAGCACTATTGCAATGTGTTTGAATCACAAAGAAAAAGAAGTAAGTCTACTACAACAAGTTTGCCTCAATTTGTTTCTTATCATCACGAAAATTAGGGGCTTCTCCTTCCTATCAATACCCCTATCTCCAAGTTTGGTATCAGAGCAATGAGTGAACGGGAATGGTGACAATAATGGAATTGAGAGTGGAGACAGCGGAAGAGAGAATAGTGGAGTTCTAAAGTGCAATAGAAAGGGAGATTGGGTCAATTCGTGGTATAAAGAGGGACAAAGTTCAACGATCAATCAAGAAAAGTGTAGTTGAGGTGGTGAAGCAGAGTGCGGAGGAGGTATTCAATCATTTTGAGCAATGAAGTCGTCTCCAGAGGAGGTGGTTACTGGTTACTTGTGGGAAGGAAAAAAAAGATAAAGGAATGAATGTGAAGGAATCTGAACTAGTAAGTGTATGTTATAATTAGAGGGGCGTAGTAATGAGACTAGCCTCTGTAAGGCCTTAGCGTCTAAGTTTGATCTTCGATTGCAGAAGCTAGAGACACCCGTCTTTGAGGGAGAAGATCCTTCCGATTTGTTGCATCAGGTGGAGAGATAGTTTGTAGCGAACAAGTCGAAAAAATAAGAGAAATTAGAAGTTGCAGTGTTGTGCTTGGACAGCGAGGTGTTGTCATGGCACTAGTGGACGAAATTGTGGTAGCTAATTGAAAGTTGGGAGGAATCCGACGATTGGTTTTGCAGCGTTTTTTCACCAATGAATGAAGGAACCTTAACACAAATGATTTTTTGCATTGCAGCAAAGACACAACGGTCAAGGAGTATCGTCGAAAGTTTGAAGAATATCCCTCCGATGAACATGGATCACAATGCGCCTTGAAAAGCATGAACCCGCCTACGCCGCCATCACCGGAACCATTTATGATGGTCGTGGCTGTTAATGCTAAAGTATGAGAGAATCTGTATGTTCTATTCCATTCACTCAAGAGATATATATATACAAGTATACATGGTTAACCTAAATAAAAGAGCGTAAAAAGACAATAAAGGACACCCTAAGAGTTATATTAACAAAATATAATTATACTAATATAAGGACTCTAACACTCCCCCTCAAGTTGGAGCATATATATCCATCATGCACAACTTGTTAGAGAGGTAATCAATTCGTGCTCCGTTCAATGCTTTGGTGAAGATATCTCCTAATTGCTCTCCAGTCTTCACATATCCTGTCGATATCCAACCTTGTTGTATCTTCTCACGTACAAAATGACAATCAACTTCAATGTGTTTAGTTCTCTCATGAAATACTGGATTAGATACTATATGTAGAGCTGCTTGATTATCACACCACAATTTGGTCGGTGTTGTGATATCAAATCCCAATTCAATAAGAAGTTGACGTATCGGACTAATTCACGCATGCATTGTGCCATTGCTCTATATTTCGACTCAAAGACTTGATCGTGAAACCACATTTTGTTTCTTACTCTTCCAAGAAACCAAATTACCACCAACGAATACACAATATCCTGAAGTTGACCTTCTATCTTCCTTAGATCCTGCCCAATCAGCATCTGAGAAACATTCAATGTTCATATGCCCATAGCTCTTATATAATAAATCACGCCTAGGAGCTGCTTTCAAATAACACAAAATTTGTTCCACTGCAGCCCAATGATCAACTATAGGAGAAGACATGTATTGACTCACAATACTCACTGAATAAGCTATGTCTGGTCGAGTTACTGTAAGATAATTGAGTTTTCCCACCAACCTCCTATATCGTTCAGGATCTTTCAATAATTCTCCCTCTTTTGTGAGTTGTACATTAGGCATCATCGGGGTACTACATGGCTCCCCTAACTTCCCTGTTTCAATCAACAAGTCAATAACATACTTTTTCTGTGATAGCATGATTCCCTTCTTGGTTCTCATTACCTCAATTCCTAGAAAGTATTTCAACATTCCCAAATCTTTCGTGTGGAATTGACTATGGAGAAAGGTCTTGAGAGATTGGATGCCCAATGTATCATCTCCTGTAATCACAACATCGTCAACATACACAACCAACAGGATGACACCACTCTCAGACCGCTTGTAAAACACAGAATGATCTGATCTGCTCTTTCTCATTCCAAAGCTTTCAATCACCTGAGTGAATTTCTCAAACCATGCTCGTGGACTCTGCTTTAATCCATACAAGGATTTACGAAGGCGACATACCTTTCCCCTTCTCCCCGAGCAACAAACCACGGAGGTTGCTCCATATACACCTCTTCCCCAAGATCACCATGAAGAAAGGCATTTTTAATATCAAGTTGATGCAATGGCCAGTGATGAATCGATGCTAATGAAATGAATAACCTGACAGAGGTCATTTTAGCAACAGGAGAAAATGTGTCAGAATAGTCAATCCCATAAGTTTGTGCGTAGCCTTTAGCAACAAGGCGAGCTTTCAATCGAGCAACAGATCCATCTGGATTGACTTTAACCGCAAAAACCCACTTACAACCAATAGATTTCTTTCCTGCAGGAAGAGACACTAAATCCCAAGTACAATTGTCATCTAAGGCAGTCATCTCCTCCACCATTGCAGCACGCCAACCAGGATGAGACAAAGCTTCAGGAACAGTCTTAGGAACAGATATAGATTGGAGGGATGCAATGAATGAACAAGTAGAAGATGACAAATGGTTATATGAAACAAAAGATGAGATAGGATATGTGCATTGACGCTTACCTTTACGAAGTGCAATAGGAAGATCATCGTTTGTTCCTGAATCCAATGACGAAGAAGCCTGCAGTACAGGCATGCATCGAAGAAGGTGAAGTAAACGAGAATAAACCCGAGTGATAGGTGGGTTAATACAAGCGGATGGAGATGGAGAAGAAGCACCTGAAGACTCACAAGAGGAGAAAATTGTATAAACAAGAAAATCATCCTCGTCCTCTCGATGCTCCCCCTGATGCGTATTCGAAGATGAAGTAAAGAAAGAAGAATCTTCAAAGAACGTGACATCAGGAGAGACAAAGTAACGATCAAGACTAGGAGAATAGCACCGATACCCTTTTTGGACACGAGAATAACCAAGGAAGACACATTTTAAAGATTTTGGATCGAGTTAGGTGTGAAGAGGGCAAACATCTCGAACAAAGCAAGTACAACCAAAGATTTTCGGTGGGAGAGGAAACGTAGGGAGGTTGGGAAACAAAATACGATAAGGTATCTCACCTTTAAGAACCGACGAGGGCATACGGTTGATTAAGAAACAAGCCGTCAATATAGCATCAGCCCAAAATTGTTTGGGGACATTCATCTGAAACATTAAGGCTCTTGTTGTTTAAAGGAGATGACGATTCTTTCGTTCGGCAACTCCATTTTGAGACGGAGTATCAACACATGAGGATTGATGTAGAATGCCATGTTCACTCAGATAAGAACTGAGAGCATGAGAAAAGTATTCTTTAGCATTATCACTTTGCAGAACTTTAAGAGAACCATGATATTGAGTACGAATTTCAGCATGAAAATTGCGAAAATGAGAAAGTAACTCATAACGATTCTTCATTTAATATAACCACGTGACACGAGAAAAATCATCGACAAATGTAACAAAGTACCAAAACCCTCGCTTAGACTCAACAGGACAAGGACCCCAAACATCAGAATGAACTAACTCAAATGGAGCATTAGCTCGTTTATTGACTCTAGGATACATACTTAGACGATGAAATTTAGCAAACTGACATGACTCGCAATCTAACGAAGACAAGTGATTAAATTGAGGACGAAGACTCTTCAAGACAGAAAAGATGGATGACCCAAACGACAATGTTCTTCAAAAGGAGAGGTCCTTTGTAGAGCATGGAACGATTGTGGATATGTGTGGTTCAAAAATATAGAGACCTCCCGATTCGTGCCCTTTACCAATAGTCTTCTTCACAAAAGATCCTGAAATAAACAATAACCAGGAAAGAATAAGACACAACAATTTAGATCTCGAGTGAGCTTACTAACTGAAATCAAGTTAAAGGAGAACTGCGGTAAACTTAAAACAGAAGACAAGGAAATTGACTTGGTAAGATTTGTGGTGCGACCCTAAAAAACAGAGAGGTGGTCCCATCACTATAGTAACATTAGGTGAAGATTTATACGAGCAGATATGAGAGAATAAATTTGGATTACCTGTCATATGATCAGAGGCGCCAGAGTCTATGACCCATTTGGAAGAGGAAGAAAGAAGACACGTAGATATATTACCTGTGTCAGCAATGGCAATAATAGGAGTGGAGGGTGACGCCTTTAGCGACTCTTGAAACTGGCGGAACTTAGCAAACTCCTCTGCAGAAATCGAAATAGATTTATCGGGATTATCAGTGTAGAGGCAACATGCGCAGATGGAAACCTCTCGCCTCTATTCAACAATAAATCGCAATCACGCTTCATATGACAAAGCTTATGGCGGTAGTGACAAACAATATCGCTCGAGTTTGCTCTCTGAGTGTTCGAATTACCTTTATATGTGTTGGGTCCAACCCCTTTGTTTCCTTTGTACTCACCTGTCTATCCAACCAAGGCACTGTTTGACTCAGGTGGCAAGGTTACCTGCGACTTCTCAATACGAAGTATGCGAGTATAAGCATCTTCCAATGAGGAGATGTCAGAGCTAGATAGAACTTGATCTTTTGTCATATCATATTTAGAAGCGAGACCAACTAAAAAACTCATAATGAACGTTCACGTTGTGCAGTTTGAACTTTCACATCATTACTAATAGGCAACAAGGCATTAAACTCTGCATATGATGTTTTGCACTCCATAAAGTAACTAGTCAGAGATTTCTCACCTTGATCAGGTTGAAAGAGAGTTTTGCATACATCAAACACTCTACTAATATTCCCTTTTCCAGAGTAAAGGAATTCCAAATATTCCAAGATCTCGTGAACAGATTCACAATGATTAACCAACCCTACGATGTTGCTCTCAATAGAGTTCTTTATCTATAGAATAAGCCTAGAATCATCGCGTAACCAATTTTTTTCTAGTATCATCAGTCGGTGGTGAATTTCCAGTGACATGATCATCCATATCGAGACTCCGAATGTAGTGACGAATGTTTGTCCGCCATGCATAAAAATTAGACCCATTAAGCTTATGTTTTGTAATCTTTGACACCATAGGGATCATCTCCGTCATCACCATACCTTTCTTGTCATCCATAACTAAAGAAAAAAGGACCACAAAAAACAGATTGAAAGGCCCAAAACAGAACTATACCAAAAAACCCTAGATTGCCAAAGAGGGGTGTCTCAAACCGACCCTAAACCGAGAGGGATATGACCACAAAAAGCACACCACTAGAAAGAGTATGCAAAATCGAGCGAAACCCAAAAAAAAAAAAGCAGCAGATTTCGAGGCGGCGGCGATTTCCGGCGACAACAGCAGCGGATTTCAGCAGTGAAGAGAGTCCTGATAGTAGTGGCAGCAAGCAAACCTCACACACAAAGGACTTAAACCTTCAAATCTCAAACCCTAATTAGTTCCAAATCCCTAAGGACAACAAAAACAAAGAACCCTAATTGCTCTAGAAAACCCTAGGCTCTGATACCACTGTTAGGGACAATGACCCTCCACATATCTCCACATTGGTATGATATTGTCCACTTTGAGCATATGCCCTCATGGCTTTGTTTTTGGTTTCACCCAAAATGCCTCATACCAATAGAGATACTATCCCTCACTTATATACCCATGATCTTCCCCTTCTCTAGCCGATGTGGGACTTTGGTCGCACTCCCAACAATCCTCCCCTCGAACAAAATACCAATCGAGCCTCCCCTCAAATAGTCATCCATCAGTCTAGCTCTTATCCTGGCCAACTCCTTTACCCGGAGCACACTGCCAGCCTAGGCCGGCTCCTTTTACCCGGAGCACACCACCTATTCGATAGAGCTCTCTACTACGGATCTCCACCATGACTACACTTCAAGGCTCGCCTCCTTTGTTCAGCAGCCGAGGATTTTACCGATCACGACTCAGGGGCATGGCTCTGATACCATGTTAATGCTAAAGTATGAGAGAATCTGTATGTTGTATTCCATTCACTCAAGAGATATATATATACAAGTATACAGGGTTAACCTAAATAGAAAAGCGTAAAAAGACAATAAAGGACACCCTAAGAGTTAGATTAACAAAATATAATTATACTAATATAAAGATTCTAACAGTGGCCAACAATTTTTCGGGATAGATTGGGCTATTGGAAGCAAATGGAAAAGGAACACTGAGTGATGGGCTTCAAGAATATATCTAGGTTGAATTGCGGGTGATTTTTCCCAATGGGCTAACTCAGATTGAAATGGTCAAATGGGAGTTGTGCTGCAACGAGATAGCTCCAAGCCTGTACTGTGAGGCATTTGTTTCTACAATGAACTCACTGAAAATTTTGGATAGGGCCAAGATTGGGATGCTTGTCGTTGCTATTTACAACATCTCAAAGGCCTCTTTTGCTTGACTATTCTACCCAAACTAAAAAGCCCCCTACTATTTGTCCATAACACAATAGTACCCCATCAACCCTAGGAATCCCTACAAGTCCCTAGGGTTTTTAGTGCCATCGAGCATTGCTGGGAACTTTTCCCACACTTGTATTCCCTCTTCGAAATCAGTTGACCCAAGTATTCCAATGTTTGTTGCCTACCATAGCATTTCTTGCCATTGATATAGAGTTGATGTTGTCTATGTCCTCCCAAAACAGGGTCACGAGTCATATCGAAAAACACCGAAGCATGTAGATAAAGCTTTAGAATCATATTCTTCGGAGCTAGGAATGTGGAAAGTGAGCCCTAAACCATTTTTGAAATGTCCTCCTGCTTCACCCTAATTTGATGATAGCCTAACTTCAAGTGCAATTTAGAGAAAATAGTAGCACTACGTAATTCATCAATAACATAGATTAGGACTTTTCTGGAATTGTTTCCTTGTTGTGTGCATGATAGTCGATGCAAAATCGTCAACTCCTTTTGGACTAGCAATACCCAACTTTGAAAAGGACTACAACTTGGTCAGATTATCCCCATTGCCAGAATCTTCGCCACTAGCCCTTCAATTTCTATTTCTGAGTTTAGGGGTATAAGGTCGCATATTGATGTGTGATGTGCTTTCAAAGAAATAAATTGGTCGCAAGAAGCCATGAATGTGGTAAACAAGGTCAACTTATCAATTCATCACCCTTTAGCAGTATTGGCAACTTGTTTTGGACCATTGTCACCGCCCCCACTAGACAAACACCTCGACCAGTGAAAACACAACAGTTACAGAGGAAGGAGTCCCTTCAGTTCACGGTGTATTCGATTTCCTTCATTTTGAATTTCATTATTACTGTTTGTTAACTTGAAACTAAAAATGGGAGAATAACTCCTCCCATACACTAAAGTTAAATATATAGGCATACATGGAACCCTAAACTACAAGTACTAAAATTACAATAAAGGATAAAAGACTAATAAGCTCCTATTTACATATATATCCTATTACAGCGTATTCCAATTCACATACACAGGAAAGGTTGCTGGAAGATTAACCAAGAAAAGCAAAGTAGAATAACAAAGAAAAGAAAAGTAAAATAATGGGCTATAATTAAAGAAGGAAAACCCTCAAAAACTTTTACCCACTATATACCTCACTTTGATGTCCAAAGATTCCTTTATGTTAATAGTTCGCCCCAAAAAAGAAGTTAACTCATTCTACATGCTAACATCCAGGCATTAATGCAAATACAAACCATGCAATCGGAATACATTATGAGCATCTATTTATACCATGATACATAAAAGAGAAAAAAGAGATCTCAAAAGGCTTCAAAAAATTAAATAAGCATAACCTCAAAGCGGTCGAAGAAGAATCCAAGCCATAGTCTATGAGCAATTATCTGTTCTACAGGATCAATTTCAGGCGGTGTTTCTGGATCTCCTGGATAAAGATGGGGTCTTAATTTTGCGGTAGGTCCTGAAAAAGCTTCTCTTGAAGAAAAAAGACCTCGTTTTGTATCAATTGTCCATAACCATGCATCAACCAGTTCAGCAAGAACTACACATCCCAGTTGAGGTGCAGCAGATACTAACCATGTCCAAACGAATACACCAGTTTCCATTGCATTGGACGTAGAAATATAAGCCGGGCACCAACAGAGAAGGCGTAAAAGTTGTGACAAGCCCTCTATATTTGATTTTGAATCAGTACCCTGGAAAAGGTGGTGATATTTTGATGTAAGGAAAACATGGGCAACCAAGAGATGTGTCAAATGTAGCAGATGAAAATGAGTGGATCTTACCAAATTTGCTAGAAGGAAGGCAGTTGCCTGGGAACAAGTTTCATGAAATTGTGACTTGTCAATTTCTCCACCTGTCTCTGCATTGTTAACAAATTTCTGGAGTGACTGAACAAACTTTAGGAGCAACATCGCATTGAATGACTCATCTTCAGCAGCCTGTGGCTCCTGCGGAAATGCTCCCGTTATCAACCTTTGAAGGCCAATACCAATTCCGGAACCAGCAGGTGCGGCACCAGCAGATTGATACCCACCAAAGGTGTTATACAACCTTTTCATTCCAGCAATCTCGCCCACATAGTTGCACTTAACTGTTGCACTTCCTATGCCTGTACTGAGCACCTCCAAATTAAAGGCTTTCGTCAAATTTAAGTTGCCTCCTGAAGCAGCGGCCGCAGCAGACATGACTGCAGGAATATTTGCTGTCTGTATACCGGTCCAGCATTCATTTTTACCTGTTCCAATTCGTATCTCAGATAAAAGAGAGGCCACATCTGGGGTGTGTTGTGCTCTCTGCCAAGTGTTTGCTTTACAAAGCATTTCCTGAGTTGTACATATGATAACGTAAGACAAGCAAATGATTTATCAGACAGCTGAAATCTTTAAAACTAAATAAAACAATAAAACTAAAAAAAAAATGTTTTTTTTTTACAATGAGCACGTGATTACAAGAAAAACCATGTTATAAAACTATCATAGAAAGGATTCGTGCTCATCACCCTTGCATTTAATCAAAGTGGTCTTCATTAGCATATATTTTTCAACTTGGCTTATTTTAAATTTTTCGACCAATATTCCCCTCTTTGCCAATCTATTTGATATTCCCATTTTGCAAGTCATTTCCCTTCTTTATTAGAAATTATTTTTGTTTATCTTTTCATATTTTAGATAAAAGAAAGATCTAGCCAGAAGACACAGATATGAAGGAAATGATATTTTAATAGAGGCAGCAGGAAAGTCAATATGCTTCAAAACAAGACATTAACAAAGAGATGCATGCTCTTGTTTATCTAGGACAAGGAATGAAAGAAGCCACCGGAGGAGTCAACTCCATGAAGGAAAAGTTCAATTATCAACCTGTAAGAGGCCCTGGCTAGTGCAAGGAGCAAACGAAAGTGATCTGATGATCCATTCCCGAACAACCTTCTGGTATAATGAACGGATTGTCACTACCCATGCAGGATCATTGACAATGGTAGTTGGCGAGTTGTTATGCATTGAGAAGAGAAGGGAATCCAAACAAGATGTATTCCACATAACCTGTAAGCATTTAATTTTGTTTGTCTAAATTCATAATGAAAAGGTGAAAAAACTTGTACCCCCATGAATTTTACCTGAGGAAATTTTTCTCTAAACTGTGTTAGTAAGGTCACAGCTACTTCTCGAATATGGTCCTCCCTCTGGCACAGACTTTTTATAAGAAAACAGGTATGGGCGTTAAGGATTGAGTTTCTAACCGCAGCTTCATTGCCGATTTCAGAGATCCGATGTTCCTGAGTCCAGACTAGAGAGTCAACAAGATGTTTCATACCATAGAGAGCAAGAGGAGGCAGAAGCAACAAAACAATATTGCACAGAGAGGGAAAATATTTTAAACGTCCAAACCATCATAGAGCACATGATATAAGAATATTCTTTATACTTTACAGTGTCGTCTCCTCTACATAGTTATTGCACTAACTCATTTGTTCACAGACTCAGATAAACATTTTATGAGGAAAAATGACTGTTTGCAAGTGGCTCTTCAGAAAATATAAGAATAGTTCTCAACTCAAAGACTTGTTTAACATTATTGTTCTTGCTTTAGAATATTTTTACAAAAAACAAAAGATTAGTCAATAAAATAAAGAATACTTCCTTTCTGTTTGCTGAATTTCATCCTTTTTCTTTAGTTCTTGGTTGTAGAAAATGATAAAATTTCCCAATACACATTAACAAAAATTTATGAATTTAGATAAATTCCAACTAGAAACAAGTATATAACTTCCTTTTTCAGAAATTCATTAATTGAAACAAACAAAAGGAAAAAAAAAAATCACAGAAGCAACCAAACACAAATACCAAAATGTTTCTTTTTACCTCATTAAGTTACACTTCCAAACATAGTTACAAAGCACTACTTCAAAGGAAAATAAACAAACGGCACAACAACACTCCATGAAAGATACAATAAAAGCCCAAAACCCCAAACTAAAATAAAGATAAAAGAATCAACAAAACTATCCAATTGGAAAAGGAAGTAAACAATGAAAACACTGCCAGGAATCTAGAGCAATCAAACACCAAAAAAGACATGCCTTCAAACAACAACAAGGGGAGCCCTTTCGGCTAAGAAGTACAGATACTTGGACACTCTGACACTTGTTGGACACGTATCAGACAATTGTTAGTACAATAGTTGTGTTAGACACTAGTTGTACAAAGTCAATATAGGTCCAACATTTGTTAGACACGTATCGAACACTTGTTAAGTATATTAAATAAACATATACGAGTAAATTTTGAGGGTAAAATACATTAAACTCATATTTTTAAACATATAAATGCATAAACTTATGGACTTTGAATTTTCTTCCAGTACAAAAATTATATATATTAAAAAATGTATATTTTAACAAGCGTGTTCCTGTCATGTTTGTGTCCTAGATTTTTAAAAAACTAACGTGTCACAGTGTCCATGTCCTATCGTATCCATGTTTCATGTCTATATCCATGATTCTTAGCCTTTCGACAACAATTTTAGAATAAGTTCCATCAAAGCTAGTCTCTCCCAGAGAAGCTTGCATTGCCAAAACTATTTGAAGCCTTATGAAAGGAAGACAATTATGAAGCCACTGAAACCTTTCCACCAAGGAGTTGACTAAATAACATCTTGAGGCAATTTCAAATACCATATGTGTTAGAGTTCTTATATTAGTAAAATTGTAATTTGTGAATATATTAATTAGTTGTCCTTTATTGTCTTTTTACATTGTCCTATTTAGGTTAGCTTTGTATACTTGTATATATATATCTCTTGAGTGAGTGGAATGACACATCAATTCTCTCAAACCTTTAGCATTAACATGGTATCAGAGCATTAGGTCCGTCAGTGTTGATATTGTTGGTGTTGATATAATTAAATTTGCCATAACCTATCAGTTTAAGTTTTTGGGTTAATTGGTGATTTGCATGGTATCAGAGCAAGAGGTCCTGTGTTCGAACCCTGGTGAAATCGTTTATTCCCAATTATAGGGGAATGCGACTAGTCTTCAAATCTTCCTACCCGGAGTTATATACTATCGTGAGCGTGGTTGTCCCTTATTTGCTTGCTAGCCTATAACAATCTTTTCTCAAATGATTTTCCAAACTTTCTCTGACCCCGTTTTTGAAAACCATTTTCTCTTGAAACGGGGGTGGAGGTTGCGAGATACGGCCGTTGTGCCACCGGCGATCCTTTTTCTCTAAGTTGGCTTACTTGTTCAAGAGCGGGAACAAGTGTCGCACGATCACTCGAGACCCTTCTGAAAGTGTGATCGTGACACAAGGCAAAAGCCGCAGACTTTTTTTTCTAAGGTGCACTATTAGATTATATGGGGTTCCATCTCAAAACCAATTGGCAATGAGAGGAGTAGCCCATATATCATATATATTGTGAGGTTTCTCTCCACTTTTCCAATGTGGGATCCTCGACATGCTCCCTCAAGATGGTTCCTCTTTGGGTTCACCATTCTTGGATCGGATCCCAATTTCAATATTTGGACCGAATACCCGTTTGGGTTTAGTGGGCTATGATACCATATTAGATTATATGAGGTTCCATCTCAAAACCAATTGGCAATGAAAGGAGTAGCCCATATATCATATATATTGTGAGGTTTCTCTCCACTTTTCCAATGTGGGATCCTCGACACGCACTATATATATATAAAAAATAAAAAATATATATGTATACATACACAATAAGAAAAACCCCTTCATGGAAAGAAATTAAGTTTTAACCAAGAAAAATAGGTAAAAGAAATAAGGTTCAAGTATTAGTCTTTGAACATAGAGTCAATACTCCATTAAAAAACATGAAACAATACAACACTAATAAACAATACAAGATCAAAAGCCTTAAATATCAATCTCTTCTTCACTAAATATATTTAAAATAAGTAAAATGGTAAGTTTTACTTTTAAAACTAAAAAATAAATAAATAAATTGAAGAAGCCCCAGAGGCGAGTGCCTGGTGTGCCTCTTGGGCTTCATGGAAGGTGCGCGCCTCGCGCACGCTTTCCTACATGCGCCTCGCCTCGAAAGGCGAGGCACACGCCCGAATGGGTTTTGTAAAACACTGGGTCCAATTGTGACTACTTTTCCTAGACAACATAGGCTTGCACCAAGTTCTGAGCTTACAATGGCAGAAATGTGGAATGCTATTGATTCCGCATGGAATTTACATCTATGTCATAATTTGAATGCGCTGGAAACTAATGAATGGGTTGTATTGTCACGTCTTTTAGGTTCAATTTATTTGTTGGGCACCTCAGATTCATGGTATTGGTCTTTAGAGCCTTCTGGTTGTTTCTCAGTTAAATCTTTAGTGGAGAGCTTGGTGGATCCCACTGATACGTTGAGAAAGATTTTTACTCAGTAATTTGGGAGATGTGTATCCAAAAAAGATGAAGATCTTTATTTGGGAACTTAGTTTGAGAGTTATTAATACGCAAGATCATCTCCAAAGGCAAATGCCTTACATGACTCTTTTCACCATCCATGTGTATTATGTGTGGCTTGAACGTTGAACCTCCAAGACACTTGTTTGTGCCTTGCGCTTTTGCTTCTCAATACTGGTGGTGTATATTAAAGGCAATTGGTTGGCCAGTGGCTCTTCCTCACAACATTTTTACTTCATTTCTACTGTTTTGGTGGGTCATCCGTTTACAGAAACAAAGAAAATCCTCTGGGTTACTTTCGTTCAAGCTTTCCTTTGGAATCTTTGGATTGAAAGGAATGGTTGGTATTTTAGGATGTCTCTTCTCCTTTTAATTGCTTTATGGATGTTGTTTTATCCAATGTTTTTTATGGGTTAAGCATTTACAGTCTTTTAGTTTTTTAGTCTTTATAGTGTATCTTTTTTAACTTCCAATTGGAGAGCTTTTATATAATTCACCTCATGGTGCTCAGAGTTCTATCTCCTTTATTTCATTCACCAATGAAATTGTTTCTTATATAAAAAAAAAAAAAATCATCAATTTTCCTTTCTTCTTCTTCGCACCATAACTTCAGTCGAGGTTCTTCAAATTCCTCTGGCATGATTACACGATTTCGAGAAATTTCTTTTTCGTTTGTTTCGTCATCTTTGCTTGTTTTTTCTTCACACAATTGAATTTTTTTTCACCTGAAATAATTGCATGCTAACTTCGCTTGGGCAAGTTCTATCTCGTATTGAACTTTTTGTTAAATCAATCAAAATCGCTAGACATTTTATCCAAAAGTGGTTCGATCACCCCTTTTTTTATTTCCTCTAGATGTAGAGATTTTGGCGTGTTCTTGAAAATGTTTTGCCTCCATTGGTCGTGATTGAAATCCTAAAATGGATTTTTTTGTCTTTGAACTCTCTTCTTGTGTTGTAAAATTCTATTCTTGAAGTTTCTTCCTTGTTTCTTGAAAAGAGAATACACTGTAAGATGCTCTCTTGTAAATAAATGTGCAAGAGTTTTCCAGTCTTCCACCAACGACAACCAACGATGGGCCAGATGATTGCTCTGATACCAATTTGGTGTAGCCTAAGAAAGGAGAATTCTCTCTAAAAGTCAATCAAATCTTTATTATAATGAAAAAGCTAGGAATACAATGGGGAAATTCTCTATTTATAGAGAATTAGAAAACAAACTAACCATAATCCTAATTAACAAAGGAATTAAATCAAACAAACTAATCCTAATTCTAATTGATCGAGGAATTAAACCAAACAAATTAATCCTAATCCTAATCAACCAAGGAATCAAACAAACTAATCATAATCGTAATTAACAAAGGAATTAACGAAACAAACTAATCCTACTCCTAATTAACCAAGGAATTAACCAAGATATCTAATTAACCACTAATCCTACTATTGAGGAAAAACAAGAAGGAATCCCGTCTAAAATAGACTTTGAAAAAGCTTATAATCATGTTGATTGGGACTTCTTGGATAAGGTTTTGGCAAAAGGGGTTTGGTTTTAAGGGGCAGTCGTGGATTTAGAGTTATATCAGGACAGTTAGGTATTCTATCCTGGTTAATGGTAAACCCAGGGGTAGGATTCTTGCTTCTAGTGGACTCAGACAAGGTGACCCTCTCTCTCTCCTTTTCTCTACCTTTTGGTGGTGGATATCCTGAGTAAGATCATTTCTAAATGGGTGGAAGGAAATATTCTTGAAGGTTTCCTGGTTGGGAGGAATAAGATGACCCTGTCTCATCTTCAGCTTGTTGACGTTACGATCTTTTTCTGTTTAGGTAGGGAAGAGTCTTTCCGCAATTTTAATCAGATTCTTTTGTTTTTTGAGGCCATCTTGGGGCTCCAAATTAATAGAAGGAAATGTCAGATCGTAGGCCTTAATTGTGACCTTGCTAAGCTGGAAAGATGGGCATCTTTAGTGCAGTGTGAGATTGGTACTTTCCCTACCTCCTATCTAGGGCTTCCTCTTAGTCATAATCCAAGAAGTATCTCTTTTTTGGGACTCGGTTTTGAACAAAATCCGCAAGAGACTGGCGTCATGGAGAAAGAGTTTCTTTTCAAAAGGAGGGAGACTTACTCTCATCCAATCTGTCTTGAGTGGCATTTCGACGTACTTTATGTCCATTTTTAGAATCCTGAGCTTTGTCAGTAAGGGGATTGAGAAGCTTATGAAGGATTTTCTATGGGAAGGGGTGGATGAAGGCAAAGGTTCGCACCTTGTGAATTGGGAGGTGGTCTCTAAGCCACTCGACTTGGGGGTTTAGGGATTGGTAATGTGAGGGCAAAAAACAAGGCCTTTTTAGCTAAATGGATATGGTGATTACATCACAAACCCGATACCCTTTGGCACAAGATTATTGTAAGCAAACATGGCCCTCATCCCTTTGAGTAGACTTTTGGTGGGGTTCTTGGCACTTCTAGGAATCCGTGGAAAGAGTTCCGTTTGAGCTCCCTGCTTTTTCGCAGTTTGTTCGTTGTGTGGTGGGGAATGGGAGGGACACTTACTTTTGAGAAGACCAGTGAGTGGGGGATAAACCTGTTTGCTCCTTGTACCCCAATTATATCATTTGTCCTCGTTAAAAAACCACTCGATAGCTTCGATTATCTATAGTCCTTCCTCTTCTCATGATGTCACTCTCTCTCTTTCCCTTAGGTTCAGTCGTGCTTTGACCAATAGGTAAACGATTGAAGTTATATCTTTGTTGTCTCTGCTTTGTCAGTCTCGGCTCTACCCTCATCGGAGGGATTCCTGCCTTTGGATTCCTTCTCCTTCTAAAGGCTTTTCGTGTAGTTGCTTCTTTCATTGTTTAGTGAGTTCTGTCGCATCGAGTAGTTCTCCATTCTCCTCTCTGTGGAAGGTGAAGGTTCCAAAGAAGGTGAAGTTCTTTGTTTGGCAAATTTGGCACAGAAGGATGAACACTTTGGATTGTTTGTTGGCCAGGAGGTCTCCTTTGGTTAGGTCGTTCTGTTGTATTCTTTGTAGGAGGGCAGACGAGGATCTTGATCACATTCTCTAGAGTTGTGACTTTGCTCGAGCTATTTGGAATTGTTTCTTTCAGCAATTCAACTTTTGTTTTGTTGGATACTTGGATAGTAGAGAGATGTTCATGGAGCTTCTTTTCAATTCGTCTTTCCATGAGAAAGGGTTGTTTTTGTGGCAGGCTGGGATCTGTGCTATTCTGTGGAATCTGTGGCGGGAGAGAAACTGTTGGTTTATGTTGGTTTAACTATTTCCTTATTTAACTAAATAATATCTTATGTCTTTATTGTAGATATGCAAGATTATTATTTTCCTTAGTTGTAAATTCCATATTTGTACATGGGTGGTCTCTTAAGAACCCTATTCTATTCTCAAAATAATATAGATTATTGAATCATTATTTTGCTCATGGTATCAGAGCAACCCTAGTTTTTTCAACAAAAGAAAAAACCCTAACCCTAATTGACTGCCGCCGCCGCCGCCGCCGCTGCCCTAACCGCCGCCGTCGCCGCCGCACTCCTTAACCAACGCAGACAGAGCCGCCGGTCAACCTCCGTTCGCGAGTCGACGCCGATCACGTCGTGCAGATCCACTACCGCGATTCACGTGCAGACAGAACCGCAAGTCTTCCGCCGCCGCCGAGTCACAGCCGTGAATCGCCAGTTGACGCAGCCGTGAACCGCCAGTCCTCGCCGTTTTCAGGTCGACGCCTTCCATCGGACAGAACCACCAGTTGACGCCGTTTCACGTCGACACCTTTCCTCAGACAGAACCGCTCCACTGTGCGCAGCCCACGTCTCGACGCCGTTTCACGTCGACGCTTCACTGTGCGCAGCCCAGGTTCTGCAACCCCTCTGATTCAAGTTGACGCCTCTGTACCGCTCCACTGTTGACCGCCGGCCAGTCATCCTCGGTCAACTATTCGAAGAATCCCTAATTGGGTCACTTGAATCTTTCTTGCTCTGTCTTGTTTTTGTTGTTTGGATTGCTGGTCACTATTTTTTTTGTGAAAATGTCAGAAAATAAGTCTTCCATTGTTAAAGCTGCAGATAATCGCACCCATTCCAACAGTCCTACTGTCCAAATTACAACCATTCGGCTTAATGGAGACAACTTTCTTCGTTGGTCTCAAAGTGTTCGAATGTATATTCGTGGACAAGGGAAGATTGGATATCTTACTGGAGACAAAACAACACCCGCCAAAGATGATCCTTTGTTTGCTGTGTGGGATGCTGAAAACTCCATGGTGATGACGTGGCTAGTTAATTCAATGGTAGAAGACATTAGTTCTAACTATATGTGCTATGCTACTGCACAGGAACTATGGGATAGTGTGACGGAGATGTATTCAGATATGGGTAATCAGTCACAAGTATTTGAGTTGAATCTCAAGTTAGATGACATACGACAAGGAGGTAACTCAACTACGCAATATTTTCATTCCCTAAGAGGATCTGGCAAGACCTCGATCCGTTTTGATTCATATGAATGGAAGTCTACAGATGATCAGAAACACTACAGGAAACTCGTAGAAGATGGTCGTATTTATAAATTTCTGGCCGGCCTTAATGTTGAATTTGATGAGGTCAGAGGCAGAATACTCGGTAAGACCACCTTGCCCACTATTAATGAAGTTTTTTCTGAAGTGCGTAGGGAAGAAAGTCGTAGAAATGTGATGATTGGAAAGAAGCCTATCGATTCTGTTGAAAGTTCAGCGTTAGTGGTTGAAGCTACAGCATACAAAGCCTCTGATCAATCAAATAAGAACCATGAAAAACCTCGTGTCTGGTGTGACCACTGTAATAAACCCCGACATACTCGGGATACTTGTTGGAAACTGCACGGAAAAAACCGCTAATTGAAAGAGTTCTAAGCAAAGTGAGAAAAGTAGCAATCAACAATCCTCTAGTGCTAATGTTGTTGACTCCAACCCATTTAGCAAAGAGCAAGTTGATCAACTTCTGAAGCTGCTAAAGACTACTTCATCTTCTGGTAATCCTAGTGTTTCCTTGGCACAAACAGGTAATTCTCCTAAAGCCCTCTCTTGTTTTAACTCCTCTCCGTGGATTATAGATTCCGGAGCCTCTGATCACATGACTGGTTCCTCAAAACTATTTAACTCATACTCTCTCTATGTACTGCAATGAAAAATTCGAATTGCGGATGGTAGTTTTAATTCTATTGCTTAGGTAAAGGAATGATTCGTTTAACCCCACATATTACCCTACATTCTCATCCTTCATGTCCCAAAATTAACTTGTAATTTGTTGTCTGTTAGTAAAATCTCAAAGGATGCTAATTGTCGTGTTACCTTTTTGACTCTTATTGCACATTTCGGGATCGTGGATTCGGGAGATGATTGGGCGTGCTAAAATGCTCGATGGCCTCTACTATTTTGATGAGTCTCCAACTAGTCATAAAAAGTTCGGGGCTTATGTAGTGTTAGTTCTCCTTACATTCAAGAAACTATCATGCTTTGGCATCGTGAGACTAGGACATCCCAGTTTTTTCTACTTAAAATATTTGTTCCCAAAATTATTTAAAGGAATTGATTGCTCTGTTTTTAAGTGTGAAAGTTGCATCTTTGCAAAGCATCATAGATCTTCTTACTTGCCCAAACCTTACAAGACTTCTGCACCTTTTTACTTAATTCATAGTGATGTGTGGGGTCCGTCTAAAGTTTTAACACATAGTGGAAAACGATGGTTTGTTACTTTTATTGATGATCACACTCGTTTAACTTGGATTTATTTGTTAACAAAAAAATCAGAGGTGAAAGATACTTTTATTCGGTTTTATAACATGATTGAAACTCAATTTCATACTAAAATTAGTATTTTACACTCTGATAATGGCACTGAGTATTTTAATGAACAGTTAAATGATTTTTTGCTAGCTAAAGGAATTTTTCATCAATCTACGTGTAGAGATACACCCCAACAAAATGGCATTGCTGAACGAAAAAATCGCCATTTACTTGATGTCGCTCGTGCCCTTATGTTTTCTATGAATGTTCCTGCTTATTTATGGGGAGAATCTATTCTAACTGCTGCATATCTTATAAACCGAATGCCTACAAAAATTTTGGATTTTAAAACACCCTCTGGACCACTTCAAAACCTTTTTTCCCAATGTTCGCTTGTTTTTTCTCGATCTACTGATTAAGGTGTTTGGGTGTCTTCGCCTATGTTCATGTACCTAGTTTCTCACGGTCTAAATTAGATCCTCGAGCGGTGAAATGCATTTTTTTAGGTATGTCTCCCACAAAAGGCCTACAAATGTTTTGATCCCTTGAACCAAAAGTACTTCGAAAGTCTGGATGTGTCTTTTTGGGAAAATCAACCTTTCTTCACCAAAACTTCTCTTCAGGGGGAGACAACTACCTTAGAAGATAATTTTTGGGAGACTTCCCCTCTTCCTAGCATTACTAGCTTTGAAAATTCTAGTTCCAGTTCTCCAATGCCAAGTATGGAAACTTTGTGTGTGTGGGGAGAAACACTACCAATTGATAAAAATATCGAACTTGTGTTTATACTAGAAGGTCAACAAGTCAAAAGAATCGGGACGCATGCGGTGAATTTATCACAAGACCAATCTAATACTCCGATGAATGACCCTGAAGATTCAGGTAACATATCTCCGAATCCCATTCCTTTATCGAATCGTTCACCTGAAATATCTGATCTTGACATTCCAATAGCCCATAGGAAAGGTACTCGAAATTGCCCTAAATATCCTATTGCAAACTATCTCTCCTACCATAGACTGTCAGATAGCCATAGAGCCTTCACCTCTAGGATAACAAATCTGTTTGTTCCAAGAAATATACAGGAGGCCCTAGATGACTCGAAGTGGAAATTAGCAGTTATGGAGAGATGAATGCTCTTGCTGCACTGCACATGGGATGTTGTAGAATTACCAAAGAATAAGAAAACAGTAGGGTGCAAATGGGTGTTTACTATAAAGTGCAAGGCCGATGGAAGTGTTGAAAGGTACAAAGCCAGACTTGTTGCTAAAGGTTTCACACAGACCTATGGAATTGATTATCAAGAAACATTCGCTCCAGTTGCAAAAATTAACTCCATTAGAGTTCTGCTATCCGTTGCTGTAAATGCAGATTGGCCACTTTATCAACTCGATGTCAAGAATGCTTTTCTCAATGGAGAACTTGAAGAAGAGGTATTCATGAGTTTACCACCTGGTTTTGAGGAAAATCTGGGGCGTAACAATGTATGCAAGTTAAAAAAGGCTTTATACGGCCTCAAACAATCTCCTAGAGCGTGGTTTGAACGATTTGGAAAAACTGTCACAAGCTATGGATTTCTTCAAAGCCAGGTGATCATACTATTTTTTCAAACATCTTTGGGAAAGACAAAGTTGTTGTACTAATAGTATATGTTGATGACATTATCCTTACAGGGAATGATGAAACTGAATTGATTGATCTGAAGAAAAGACTAGCTAATGAATTCCAAATCAAAGACTTGGGAACACTAAAATACTTCCTAGGAATGGAATTTGCTAGGTCAGAACAAGGCATCCTTGTTAATCAGAGGAAGTACATCATTGACTTGCTTGAAGAAACTGGATTACTTGGTTGTAGAACTGCTGAGACACCTATTGAACCAAACTTGAAGTTACAAATCGCAATGAGAGAAAGAGGTAAAAGAGAGAGAAAAATATCGAGAGACTTGTGGGAAGACTAATTTACTTGTCTCACACACGCCCGACATCTCTTTATTTATTAGTATGGTGGTAAGTCGGTTTATGCATGCTCCGGATCTACTCATTTTGAGGTTGTCTATAGAATCCTAAGGTACTTGAAAGGTACACCAGGAAAAGGTATACTGTTTAAGAAGCATGACCATCTACATGTTGAAGTTTACACTGATGCAGACTGGGCTGGTAGTACCATAGATAGAAGATCTACTGGCATCTTTGTCACGTTTGTTGGAGGAATCTAGTCACTGGAGAAGTAAAAACAAAATGTAGTGGCTGTAAAGCGTAAGCTGAGAATTTAGAGCCTTAGCACATGGTATTTGTGAGGGCATGTGGATAAGGAGACTCTTGGAAGAATTGAAATTCTTCACAAAGGCACCCATACGGATTTATTGTGACAATAAAGTGCGATTTCAATCGCCCACAATCCGATTCTTCATGATAGGACAAAACACATTGAGGTTGATAAACACTTTATAAAGGAGAAAATTGATATGTGTGTAATATGCATTCCTTACCGCCTACAATCGAACAAATGTTGATGTATTCACAAAAGGACTCCCAAAATCACGGTTTGACAAGATGACAAGCAAGTCGGCAATGGAAGATATCTTCAAACCAACTTGAGGGGGAGTGTTGGTTTATGTTGGTTTAACTATTTCCTTATTTAACTAAATAATATCTTATGTCTTTATTGTAGATATGCAAGATTATTATTTTCCTTAGTTGTAAATTCCATATTTGTACATGGGTGGTCTCTTAAGAACCCTATTCTATTCTCAAAATAATATAGATTATTGAATCATTATTTTGCTCAGAAACAATAGAATCTTTAGGGGAAAAGAGAGTTCTCCTTTGGAAGTGTGGTCCCTAGTTAGATCCTATGTTTCTCTTTGGGCTTCGATGTCATGGCTTTTTTGAAATTATTCTCCAAGTCTAATCTTGCTTGATTGGAGCTCCTTTTTATAGTTGGCTCCCCCCTTTTTGTAGGCTTCTTTTTTGTACGCCCGTGTATTCTTTCATTTTTATCTCAATGAAAATTCAGTATTTCATAAATAGTAAAAAAATTCAGATCCATTTAACCACATTCAAATGCCAACCAGCCGTTGACAAAGTTCCAGTTAGCCAACAAGAAAAACCATTAGAAAACGAGAAATAAATGAACTTCAACAACTTCATCGACTGGATAGAGAGATCATTCAAGAATCAAGGGAATAAGGATATCCGAGTTGTTGGCGTTGATATAATTAAATTTTTCATAACCTGTCAGCTTAAGCTTTTGTGTTAATTGGTGATTTACATGGTATCAGAGCAGGAGGTCCTGTGTTCGAACCCTGGTGAAGTCGTTTTCTACCAATTAATATTGATTTGTACTTGTTGGGCCTTTGTTCAAATTTCTAAGTCCACAAGTTAGGGGAGTGTTTGATTTCCACTTGTTGGACCTTTGTTCAAATTTCTCAACCACAATTGAGGGGGAGTGTTGGTGTTGATATAATTAAATTTTCCATAACCTGTCAACTTAAGCTTTTGGGTTAATTGATGATTTACATCGTCCGACATTGTTGACCGATCACGCAGCGCCGCCACAGAGCTCATCGACTGGACGGTATTCTTCGCACCAGCAGATCACGCACAAAACAAGTCCCTTCGTCGATCGCTTGCGCTTTCGCCAACAAAAAACTTCGCCGCTTCGCTGATCGATTGTCGCAGGTACATGAGTGCACCTAATCAGTTGTCTTCTGTTCACCCTTCGGTGTCTGTACCACCTGAATTTTTTTTGCACTGCCACTAACGTGCAAACTTGCGAGACTGGGTTTTATTTTTGGACTATCACTTATTATTGGGCTCTATTGTTTCTGGGCTGATTGTACTATTCATATACTTTTTTTTTTTTAAGAAGAAGTTTCTGGTTTTTTGTCTTTGCTTTCAGCAAGAATGTCAGAAATCAAATCTTCGATTGTTAAAGTATCCGATAATCACACCCAGTCCAATATTGTTCAAATCACCACCATTCGACTTAATGGAGAAAATTTTCTTCGTTGGTCCCGAAGTGTACGGATGTATATTCGGGGACAAGGAAAGATTGACTACCTCACTGGAGATAAAGAGACACCAGCCAAAGATGATCCTTCATTTTCCGGATGGGATGCTGAAAACTCCATGGTAATGACTTGGTTAGTCAACTCTATGGTCGAAGATATAAGTTGTAACTATATATGTTACAATACTGCAAAGGAGCTTTGGGATAGCGTGACTGAGATGAAGTCGGATTTGGGCAACCAATCACAAGTCTTTAAACTGAATCTTAAATTGAGTGACATACGACAGGGAGGTAATTATGTTACTCAGTACTTTCATTCTCTCAAAAGAATATGGCAGGATCTGGACCTTTTTGATACATATGAATGGAAGTCTATCGAGGATCAAAAGCACTACAGGAAAACTGTTGAAGATGGTCGTATTTATAAATTCCTAGTTGGCCTCAATGTTGAATTTGATGAGGTTAAAGGTCGAATACTTGGTAAAGCTCAACTCCCAACCATTAATGATGTCTTTTCTGAAGTATGCAGGGAAGAGAATCGTCGGAATATTATGATCGAAAAAAAACATATTGATTTAGTTGAAAATTCTGCTCCAGTGGTTGAGGCTAGTGCACACAAGATTTCTGATCAATCAAACAAGCCTCGTGAAAACCCTCGTGTTTGGTGTGACTACTGCAACAAGCCTCGACATACTCATGAGACGTGTTGGAAACTCCATGGAAAACCTGCGAATTGGAAAAGTACTAGGCAAGGTGAGAAGAGCACAAATCAACATTCCTCCAGTGCCAATATTGTTGATTCCAATCCATTCAGTTAGGAGTAAGTCGATCAACTCCTCAAACTGCTAAAGGCCAATTCATCATCTGGTAATCCTAGTCTTTCCTTGGCACAAACAGGTAATTATCCTCTAGCTTTCTCTTGTCTCAATTCATCTCCATAGATTATAGATTCCGGAGCTTCTGATCATATGACTAGTTCCTCCAAACTTTTTAAATCATACTCTCCTATGTATTGTAATGAAAAAATTCGAATTGTCAATGGTAGTTTCTCTTCTATTGCTGGAAAAGGAACTATTACCTTGACCTCAAGCATTACTTTATCCTTTGTCCTTCATGTTCCAAAGCTTACTTGTAATTTATTATCAATTAGCAAAATATCTAAAGATGCCAACTGTCGGGTTACATTTTTTAATCCCATTGTATCATTCAGGATCAGGAATCGGGGGGAGACGATTGGACGTGCTAAGATGCTTGATGGCCTCTACTACTTTGATGAACCGCCTACTAGTCATAAAAAAGCTCAGGGTTTAAGTAGTGTTAGTTCTCCTTCTGTTAGAGAAACTATTATGCTTTGGTATCGTAGACTAGGGCATCCAAGTTTTTTTTTTTATTTAAAGTATTTGTTTCAAAACTATTTTAAAGGAATTGATTGTTCTACTTTTCATTGCGAAAATTGTATATTTGCAAAAAATCCTCATTCTACTTATTTGCCCAAACCTTACAAGGCTTCCGCACAGTTTTACCTAATTCATAGTGACGTTTGGGGACCCTAAAAAATTTTGACGCATAATGGAAAACGGTGGTTCGTTACCTTTATTGATGATCATACTCGCTGAACTTGGGTTTATTTGTTAACTAAAAAGTCAAAAGCAAAAGATGTTTTTATTCTTCTTTTTTTTTATGAAAAACTAAGCTTTCATTGAGAAAAAATGAAAGAATACACGGACATACAAAAACAAGCCCACAAAAAAACAAGGGGATCTTACAACAAAGCGCTCCACCAAAGCAAAATAAAGTCTAAAGGATAATTACAAAAAGGCTTGACCACCGAAGTGTTGATGGAGTTCCTTTTGTGTCCCCAGGTTCAGGGGAGAGGCGTCTTCTTGTGGAGAGTTGGTGTGTGTGTGCTATTCTTTCAGGGCTTTGGGGGGAGAGAAATAATAGAATCTTTCGAGGGGTTGATCGTTCCTCTTTTGATATTTGTTTTTATTCGTTTTTACAATATGATTGAAAACCAATTTCAGACTAAAATTAACATTTTGCACTCTGATAATGACACTGAGTATTTCAATACTTAACTACTTTTTTCCAAGTTAGAGGGATTGTGCATCAATCTACGTGTCGGGACACTCAACAAAATGGTATTGCTGAAAGAGAAAATAGACACTTACTTGATGTTGCTCGTGCCCTTATGTTTTCCATGCATGTGCCTCATTATTTATGAGGAGAGGCTATCCTCACTGCTACATATCTAATTAATCAGATGCCTACAAAAATTCTGGACTTTAAAACCCCTCTTGATCATTTTAAAACCTTTTTTCCCACTATCTGCTTATTCTCTTATTTACCAATCAAAGTTTTTGGTTGCACTCATATGTTAACATCTCAAGTCTTTCGCGGTCTAAACTTGATCCTTGGGCTGTCAAATGCATTTTTTTAGGGTACGCTTCCCAATAGAAGGCTTATAAATGTTTTGATCTGGTGACCAAAAAATATTTTGAAAGTATGGATGTGACTTTTTTGGAAAATCAACCTTTTTTTAGTCCACATTCTCTTCAGGGGGAGATATCTAACCTAGAAGATAATTTCTGGGACACTTCACCACTCCCTAATATCATCTATCCAGAGGTTGCTAGTTCTAGTTCCTCAATACCAAGCATGGAAAATACTTCTTCAGGGGAGAAACACTACAAAGTGATCAAAATCCTAGACTTCAGGTTTATACTAGAAGGGCATTAAATCAAAGGAACCAGGACCAGATAGTGGACCTAACACGAAACCGATCTAATGCTCCGACGAATGATTCTGAAGATCCAAGTATCATATCCTCTATTCCTATTTCTTCATTCATAACAATTTATCTGATACACTTGATCTTGACATTCCAATAGCCTATAGAAAGGTACTCAAAACTGCACCAAATATCTTATTGCTAATTATCTTTCTTATCATAGGCTATATGATAGTCATAGAGCTTTTACCTCTAGGATAACAATTTTGGTTGTTCCAAAGAATATACAGGAGACCCTAAATGACATGAATTGGAAGTTAGTAGTGATGGAAGAGATGAATGCCCGTGAACAAATCAAACCTGGGACATAGTAGAACTATCAAAGGATAAGAAAACAGTAGGATGTAAATGGGTGTTTACTATAAAGTGCAAAGCCGATGGTAGCATTGAGAGATATAAAGTTAGACTTGTTGCACAAAAGAAATAGGCGGCGGTCGGAGATACAATGAGCAAAGAAAGAAGAAATATATAATCGACAACGGCGTGCTTTCTTTTCTCATTGAGCAGTATATGGGTATTTCTTCTATTTCTTTGCTCATTGAGCAGGAGGTCGAAGATACAATCGGCGACTGCGGCGGATGGTTTAGGGTTTCTAAAGACTGTAATATATTTTTTTCTCTCTTTTATCCTTGAAAAAACTTAGGGTTTAACTCTGATACCATGAGCAAAAAAAGAAGAGATAATAAATTTTCTATATTTTCATTATGAGAGGTTAGGGTTTCTTAAATAGAAGAAATACTCATATACACATAAGGAAGTAAATTTCCAGCCATATAATACATTAAATACAAATATACTAATTAGCTATAAAAGGAAAACAACTTAGAAATAACCAACACCAACAAAACCACACACGTCAATAGTTTTCCAAGCTATCTTTTTAGAGCACCACAAAGAACTAAAGGTTCTAATAAAAGAACATCCATAACATATTATGGCATTAGATTTCGTATAACAATACTAAGAGTTCACGAGAAAACCCACAAGTTTTATGTCACAAGGCAGCATTTACTATTGCATTAAACTTCGGTAAGGTACTGACCTTGCATTTTTTTTTTTTTTTTGACAAGGCAACAACAAAAATTTCATTGAAATAATGAAAAGAGACTAATGCTCCAGTTACAATTTCCCTCAGGAAGCCAGTAAAAAAGCTCAAAAATAAAGACCACAACCCAAAATAAAAGACCTACAAAGCCACAAGAACGCACCACTTACAAGGCACCTAAACTTGAGTGCAAAAAGGTAAACCAAAAGCAAATCAATAGTAGGAAACCAGAACACAGAATCTCAACAAGTACAATTCAATCCAAAGACCTAAACCAAGCAAACAATACTAATTATTAAACAAAAAGGGATGCCAAGAAAAAGTCAAGTCTGATATAGAGTAGCCTGCGAACTCCTTGCTCTGAGAACTCCAAGACGAGGCTTTAACGATAGCTGAATCAAATCTTCTTGACCACTCCCAGCTTTTCCCTTCGAACACTCTCTGGTTCCTTTCAAACCATAAATCTAAAAGGAGAGCTTTGACCCCAGCCAACCACAACACCTTGGCCTTTGAACGAAAGGACGACCCCACCAATAACTGATAGACATTTTGAGTGACCGAGTTAGCAAACACCCAACTAACATTGAAAACTCCAAATAACTTTTCCCAACATCTTTTTGCATACGGACACTGAAAAAAGATATGCAAAGAGGTTTCTTCATGCCCCAAACAAAGACCACAGATTGAGGGTTGGAGCAAACAGTTAGGTTGCTTCTTCTGAAGGACCTCTGAAGTATTCACCTTGTCGTTCAGCAAAATCCACATAAGAAATAAGAGAGCGAGAGATATCACTTCCGGGCTTTGACCAAGTAAATGTTCCATTAGCAAGAGGAACCTCCAGCAACCCTCTTTCCAATATTAACTGATTGAATTTCTTCATCCCTTTGGTTACCCTTCCTTGTGGCATCCTCTCATGAACCCATCTGATAACATTAAAGTCCCCACCCAAGCACCAAGGTCCATCCACATACCCTGCCAACGATCGCCACTCTTCCCACAAAAATTTTCTTTCATAATAATGGTTAGGCCCACAGAAGTTTGAGATCCAAAATACAATCCCATTTAAGGAACAAACTTTTAGTGAAATGGAGTAACCTCCTTTTAAAACTTCCGTAACTTGAATTTTAGCTTCATCCCACATTATTAGTAAGCCCCCTGACTTTCCATACGCCTCTACATGAGCCCAACCTATGTCCCTTGAACTCCATAATGATTTAACAACTCTATCATCAATACTCAATAGCTTTGTTTCCTAAATAAGAACAAATTCGGGGCATAATCTTTGTATTACCCTTTTCAGCTTCAATCTCTTCCCACCATCTCCCAAGCCACAAGTATTCCAGGAAAGAATTCTCATGTTCAACTCACTAGAGTTCCCCTTACCGGAATCTCTTTTAATTGCAACCCACTTGCTCGTAGAATGGAATCGAAATGCCTTAAATCAGGTGTACAAGCACCTTTATCCTCAGCTACCTCCTTCCCAGACTCAATATTAGCCTCCTCTGCATCAAACAATCCAACAAGGTTAACGATAGGAGGGGACCCAATTAAAGGTTGGTCAGTTGCCTTTCTAACCGAGGAAACCTTCGGGCTGCTAATACTTACATCTGAGTCCTCCACAAAGTCCACCCTATCCCACGGAGAAGAGTAACTAGCCTCCTGATGCCGCCTATTAGAAAAAAGGAAAGAAGCACAAACAAAATACACCTCCTTTGGCCCAAGAGTACAGATTTGAACCGATCCAGCTTTCCCAGCTTTCCCCCCTAATTTCTCTTGAATATTCAACTGTACCGAATTCAACTGTGACTCAATACGTTCCCCCTGCTCCAAAAAGTCTGGGAAGCAAACTGACCCCTGAAAATCCGACACCTCTTTGGCTTCCGTTACTCGCTTCCTAGTGTAATACTTCCCACAGAAAGTATCTCTGACCTCCCTCACACTTACTGGTTCGTGGGAAGAAAAAAGGACACCATCATCAATTTCAACTCCTTTGAAACCAGGCGGGTGAGAACATAAAACAGGACGAATCTCTTCATCTGACCCTTCATCTAGCTCTTCAATCGAGTGTCTCCCCAACCCTTGTATCTCCAAACGATTCTCTGTGGAGATCGAACTCCCTTCCTGAATCCTTAACTCCTTTCCAATGCAAGGTGCGAACAAACGGTCCCCGGAAGCCGAGGAGTTACCATCCAAAACCGCCCTTTCAAGTGTAATATTCATGGCATTAATGTCTTTGATGCCAATGATGTCGTTGGAATCATTGAAGTCCTCCTTATCTTGAATGTACATCCCCTCTACGAATTGCCCCCTTTCCAAGAAATGACCTTTGACATTCTCCTCAGGTACAAATTCATCCTCCCATACTTTCCTTATCCTTTCCAGACGATAGGGTTTCCCACATCTTTCAACAGTAAATCCTCCCCAAGTTTAACTGGCACTGCCCCTTTCCCCATAAATTCACAATTGATCCAAAATTTTCCAAGTCTCGAGTCCTCTATAGGAATGACAGCGGGACAAAAACCACAAATATTTGGTGCCACCTTGATTTTAGCCAAAGAGATATCAATAAAATTCAGAGTATCAGAGGAAACCTCCTCCAAGCCTCCAAAGTGTTGTCCTACCTTCTCAAAAACCTCTCTCTTCCACAAACGCAAGGGCAAGTTCTTAACCGCCAGCCACCCTCCATAACCAATCATCAATGAAGGTAATTCGTGCCTCTTTTCGTTCCACCTTTCCACCAACAAGTGCATACCCCCAATAATCTTCCATTTGCTGCTGCTACCATCCACTTTCCTTTCCATGTCCGATGGTAACTCGTTATCAAAACGCAGAATCGCTTTATCACTTGCAAAGGGGTTAAGTTGCAGATGACACTGAAAGAAGCTTTGCAAAGCATCCTTAACTAATTTCCATTGAATATGTGCAAAAAGTGTAGTGACTACCCAGATTTTCAAAAAATCCACAGCCACTACCTGGTTTTCCTTGCGAACCCAATACCCTTTTGAGACCAACGATCTACATTGTTCAGAGCCAATGCCACTACTCCTTCTTTCCGGCGAAGCAATAACAGGAGACCCACCCACCTTCATGTTACAACAATGAGAAAATACTTCCTTAAGAAAATCAGATAAAAAGTCTTTGAAAACCATCCAGCCAACTCCATAACTCCCCAACGGCACCAGGAACAGTCTTCTTCCCCCAGAAGGTGGCCAAACCACTCCCTCAGCTGCCCACCCAACTTCCTTTCGAATCTTAAAGAGTCCCAAAGTAGCAGACTCATCCTTGTACTTTCTCCTTGCGAAATAGGCCGAAACATCTTCAGTGAGACAGACAAAGGAGTCACGAAACCAAACCACATGCTCAACGGACAACTGAATCGCCAGACTCCCCAACCAATCTTGAAGGAGCACTCATGGACCTTCAGACCAAATTCGGAAACTTCGATTTCCTACACTACAACTGAAACTCTTCGACTTCCGATTCATTGTCGACGAATATGTCCAAGGACAAGGACAACCAGGGCGTACCAACCTTCAGACAGATCCGACCGGAACCAGGCGCCACACACTCTCTATTGTAGTCTGAAGTAGCCGAAGAAAGTAACCAAGGACACCGGAGCCGAGAAAAGCAAACGGAATCGATCAGAAACTGAAAGGACAAAAGCGGGGGAAAGAGAGAGAAGAGAGAATCGCTGGGGTACTTCCTTCTCTATCAATTTTAATTAATCCCGACCTTACAATTTATTGATAATTAGAGAAAGAGTTGTCCTAAGGGAAAACAATGCTACTCACCTAATTCAAGGGGGCTAGTAAACTCTCATCTTCTTTCTAGAACACTCGCCATTAGACAAAAAGCATAAAAGAAAATACAACTCTACAAATATACTTCCCTCAACCTCTAACAAACTTTCTCTCACCTCCTTACTCTATGGTCCCTCTCTCGTGCCTCCAAACTTCTAACTAACTCACAGAGGCAGACATGCCCTTCTTGCCCCTTTCGGTGTATTGTTTAGTAATTGGAGGCCTAAAATTACCCTTGGGCTTACTGAAACCTTGTCCTCAAGGGTGTTGTCAGGAAACTGACATTGAAAATCTTCAAAGGCATAATTATCCCTGTTGTCAGCATTTCATCTACAAGTCTTTTAATCTCTATTTTTTGGAGTTGAGAGTAGCAATATGGGCCTTACATTAACTGGACGTGTTCCTTCCACTAAATGTACCCGGAGATCAACATCTCAATGAGGTGGTAATTGTTTGGGAAGCTTGAAAATGCATTCATACTCACTCAAAAGTAGCCCAACTGATTGAGGCAGTGGGGATGGATAGAGCTAACTCACTTAAATCTGGTGCTGCCTTGAGAGCTTGGAATTCAACCAGGAATCTCTGATCACTGTCATCCCATGTCTTCATCATTTTCTTCAAAGTAACAAGTCTTAGTCAAACTGGGATCACCTGTTAAGGTAATTTGCTCATTCCTTGTGCCCAAACACATCGCCAACGTTTTTCAATCCACCCTTGTCTCCCCCAACGTATGTAACCACTACATACCTAACACCACGCCTCCCAATTCAAGGGGTAAAAAAATTTCCATCGGAGATTCCTTGTTGCATTCCAAGCTCTCGAGGCAGCACCAGGCTTCAAAGTAACTCAAGTCTTAGTCAAACTGGGATCACCTTTAGGTAATTTGCTCATTCCCTGTGCCCAAACGCATAGTCAATGTTTTCCAATCCACCCTTGTTTTCCAATCCACCCTTGTCTCCCCCAACATATGTAACCACTGCATACCCACGCCTCCCAGTTCAAGGGGTAAAAGATTTTCTACGATTGTCAACTCCCCCATATTCAGAATGACCACTTTAAGGAGAACCATTTCATTTATGGAGTACTGCCATTTCTTCACATACCTCATATATCTTGTATAGAAAATTAATTAACAGTCCTACCAAGGGTCTCTCATAATCACAACTCCAACGACTATAGCTATATTCAAATTTCGACCTAGCTAGAAGGACTGAGTAAGAAATCAAAAGGAAGCAGAAACATGTCAACTCAGTTGTTATCTAATATTGGTTGATAATAATATTATTTTCTTTCCTTACGTACTTTTGAAAATGTATAAATATTTTAATTTTTACCCACAATTAGTAGAGTAGAATGTTCTTCCACATTTGTTCTCCAACACTCCTATAGTTTTACACAATCTTAAAGTGGCAATGGGGGTAGAAGTGTTATTCTCTATCAGAGGATCATTTCTAGCTTGTTCTTCTGAAATCTTGGAAATGTCCAATTTTTGTTTGTGTGCAGCATAAATGAAATATCGTAAATAGGTTTCCATTTTTTAGAACATTATCCAGCAAAAAGAGAGAGAGAGAGAGATTTATTCTATTCGTATAAAATCCCCTTGAAGAAAACAGTGATGATAAGAGCTATAAGATTTACATAAAACAATAACGTACCAGCCAAGATACTGCAGTTTCATATGCCCTATGTACCAGTGCTGTTAAACATTGTAAGACAGCTGGCACAAGATTTGGAGTTTTAAGGTATTCAAAGACACAACTGAAGGCACTTCTAGAAGCATCCACATTTATACTACCATTGAGGATCCCACCATTACTGCTAAAACGTGTGATCTCGAGGAAAGAAACTGCAAGAAGATATGTGGCCTTCACACCTGTACAAACAAAGCGCTAAAGTAACTTTCAAGAATATATCATGAAAAACCAGTAAAGATTTCCTTCCTGGAGATCTTTAGAAAGGCTTTATAGCATAAGCTGTGTCCTCAATGTAGGAGCTAAAATTATCGAGTAAACATTACAAGTCAAACGAAATGCAACCTGAAATTGTGCTCATTGCAGAAACGTCAACTCGTCCTCCTAAAGCAGTAGCAAGTGCAGCTCTTTGGGCTAGAACAACTTTCTCATTGGCAGTTCCTTGACGACTAACTGGGTTTTGAAGAGCATTAAGTTCCAATTCATCTTCAAGCCATTTAACAGTGCTAACAACCTTTGAAAAATATGAATCATTTTTCAAGAACTTCAAATAGGCTATAGTTTAAAACATGTTATATTAGCGTCGTATTTTCCAAAAGGGATTTATAAGAAAAGAGTTCAACAGGAGTATATTTCTTAGAACTTCATGTGATTGTGGACAGCCAGCTACCAATGTTAAGGCCTTCATTGGACAAACATTCAAGCCGGTTTGTTCATAGACTAGGCAATAGAAGCGCATGGGATCACAATTGAAAAGTAATTACAAGAAAAGAAAAGAAAAGAAAAAAAAGGACTACACACCCAATGCGATCTCAAAGAAGATCACAAATACATCAAAAGAAAGATCTCCAAGTGGCTGATAAAAATTTGCGGTTGAGAACCACAGGACACCACAAAATAAATCCTACTTTACTCTGCACCTAACAAAACTCATCACGAAAATTATACAAATTCTAAAAGAAAAGGTAAAGGCATTCAGTTTATAATTATTTTTTTTTTTTTTTTTTTTTTGGTAGCAAAAAAATAGACCCTTTAAAACCAAAAATAATAATAATAAAGAAAGAAAATACAATGGATGATGCGGCCTCCAGCCAAGAAGGCCAAAAAGGATTACAAAAGCTCCTATAAATCTTCCCTCTCTCTTGAGGAAAGAATCAGTGATTCCTTTTACTCCAAGGTTTTTTTTTAAAAAAAAATAGCCTTCACAAGGTATTAAACTCTTGCAGTAGGCATTCCTGGGGAAACACCATGCAATATTTAACTCTTGTAGTAAGGAAAGCCAAAGCTTTTGAGTATAGGCGCAGTACAAGAAAGGTGTTTCTAATTGTCGTGATCCTTTCTCCAAAAGCTTTCTCTCTCCTCCTCTCTCTCTGCTCGCTCTCCCTCCCGCTCCCACCCCAAGCCATGAACCTTTCCCCAACACCGCCCCCACCCACAGCCTCGCCCTCCATCTAGACCATGGCCGGAAAGAAGACCCGTCACAGTTTCACCCACGATCGGAAAACTTTCACCATTGACCATGATAGCCAATCTCACGGAAAAAGAGTTTGTCTTACCGAAATCCAACGAGATCGCTCCTTCTCCTTTACTACACTCATTCCTTCGATTCACTGGTTCTGCTCTACTCTAAACCTTCTTATCGACACCCCACTCACCCAGAAATTCTTCAAGGAAACAAGGATCGAAGGTTTTGTCTATTAGGTCGAAAAGCATTCTAACCGAAGAGGGCACTGTGTTGAATTAGCGAAGCTCGAAACAAACGACGGGTGCTCCAAAATTATTATCCTTGCGGGTGAAAATAGAAAAGGATGGCATCTCTTTTCAGTTTTATTGTCCAAATACCTCCCCAACCGCCCTCAGCCACCCTCCATAAATGCGACCCGACCACTCATCTACCTCCTAAAGCGCTTACCTATAAAGCCATCCTACAGAACTATTCGCAAGCTTCCAATTTAGCCACCACCAGTCCCCCATTCTCTGCTGATGAGCTCACACAAGATTTATCGCGTCCTTATGACCTTGCCTCCCTTAACCTGACCTCTGTGATCATTCTTCACCGGTTAAATTTCCATGACGATTGGTTTTCAATCACAGAAGAGTTAAAGAAAACAGTCGACGATTTTTGTGTGGTCAACCCAATCTATCCCAACAAGGCACTGCTCACCTGTGAGAGTCAGTCGCAAGCCAACAACCTCACTCTAAACAGCGACTGGCAGACAATAGGAACCTTCTCGGTGAAATTTGAAAAATAGAGCCACGAAGCGTATTACAGCGATTTAAAGGTCCCTTCATATGGAGGATGGATAAAAGTCAGGAATCTTCCGATTGATAGGTGGAGCTGGGAGTCTTTCAAACAGATAGGTGAAGCCTATGGTGGCTTATGTGAGGTATCGAAGAAGACACTATCCCGTCTGGATATGATGGAAGTCAGTCTTAAAGTCGAAGGAAATCGGACTAGTTTTCTCCCTGCTACAGTTCACTTACCCTCCTCCTCTACGTTGACTATTTCTGTTAGCATTGAACCTTTCTTTATTGTCGATTACTACATTGGGTTCATTGCCGAAATCCATGGCACAAAGGCTTCGATGAGACCTTTGGAAGATTCAGCCCTCCCTGTGGGGACGACGCGCCATCACCCCATCCAAAACTGAACACCAACCCCAAGGCCTCGCACGCTCTGACTCCAAAATTGATCGATGAAAGGCTGGACCCACCAGTCGTCCTTGACCCCTGCCACGTTGTGTTGTCAACCTCTTCATCGGTTGACCACAACATAGGTTTACCTGTTGACCCATCTATCCTAGGCCCAAAGCCCAAACAGAAGTCTCAATGCACTCTGTCCACCACATCTTTTGACTCCCAGCCCATCCACCCTTCGATCTCTTTTAACTTCGGCCCACCCTCATCCACTAAAAACCCAGCTTCCTCTTCCCTCCATCCACCTTGTTGCCCCAATCCAAAGCCCATCCACCCCTTTTATAATTCCATCAACCCACGCCGAAAATACAGTCATTGTTGATGGAAAACAGACCTTCCTTCTTCATGGTAAGAAACACGTCCCTGCTGTCTTTCCCCCTCCATCAAACTCAGATGATCTTCTCTCCAGTCCTTGCCCTGACATCAACTCCACCTTTTTATCCTTACCCCAATCCCCTTCTCAGCCCATTATCCCCCACAACCTTTTTGCCGAAGAATCCAACAAATCCCTCCAGCTCAGATTTGTTTTGATCCCCATCTCCCCTTCAAACAGAACAACCTCAACCAAGTCGATTCTGAGAATCTTGATCAGAGTTCTGTTCTTTGTGAGTTGGAGCCAATAGAGGATACGAAGGAGGAAACTTTCTTGAAAAGACTAGCACCTTGGTTGATCGTATATGGCCTCTGCATCATGGTCATCCCCTCTAGAACAAAGAAAAGAAAAAACCCAGCAAAGACCACAAAGTTGATCAGAGAAGTGAAGAACCTTGCATCCTCTATTAACTACGACAAGTTCTCCAATACACTTGTCACTAATGGGGGTCGTCGTCCATCAAATGATTATCCTCTCATGGACCGTTTGTGGCTTGGGCTCTAGGAAGAAAAGAGCCCTGATTAAAGATCTCCTCCAGTACTAATGCCACCATTGTTATCTTTCAAGAAACAAAATGCAATTCCATAGATAGAAGGTTTATCAAGACCCTGTGGAGCTCACGTAACATTGCTTGGGTAGCGTTAGATGCCATCGACAGTTCTGGGGGTATTTTGATAATATGAAACGACCCAAACATCAATGTTATCGAAGTCATTGAAGGTACCCACTCTCTCACTCTTCTCATTTATCTCTCACAGATGGTTACAACTGTTGGTTATTAGGTATTTATGGGCCTTCGAAAGCTTCTCTCCGACAGGCTCTCTAGGAAGAACTATACGATCTCTTTCACCTTTGTGTCGAACACTAGATTTTGGGGAGCAACTTCAATGTTTCCAGATGGTCTTTTGAGAAATCTTCTGGTAAATCTAGTACCAAAAGTATGAATCTATTCAACAAGTTTATCTCCGACTCTGCTCTCATTGCCCCCCCTCTTTCAAATGGGCAATACACATGGTCGAGTCTCCGTGAACAACCAATGATGACCCTCATAGACCGGTTTCTTTTAACTAGCCCTTGTGTTGACAAATTTAACAGTGCTTTGGTGAAGAGGCTCCCTCGAATCACTTCAGATCACTACCCCATCCTCATGACTCTCGGGCAACAAAAATGGGGATCGGGTTACTTCAAATTTGAAAATATGTGGTTGGGCCATCACTCTTTTGAACCACTCCTTCGCCAATGGTGGACCAATAACCAATTACAGGGTTGGTCGGGTCATGGGTTAATCCAAAAGCTTAAAAACTTCAAAACAATAGTGAAAATGTGGAATTTGAATACTTTTGGTTGTACCAAAACCAAAAAAGCAGATTTAATTACCGAACTTAACAGAATTGATGCCCTTGAAGAATCCAACAGGCTAAGTTCCCCACACGTTCAAAGAAGACTTGATATTAAGGTTGAGCTCATGGACATCTCCACCAAGGAGGAAATTGCTTGGCGACAGAAATGTAGAACTAGATGGACCTTAGAAGGTGATGAAAACAACTCCTCCTTCCACAGAATCATGTCTACTAGGAAAAGGAAAAACACCATTGTGGATCTTCTTTCAAGGAAAGGTGAAAGTCTAGTTGTTGACAAGCAAATCGAGGACGAATTCATCAACTTTTACTCAAACCTTTACTCAAAGGCCCCAAGACCGAGAATACCTCCCAATGTTGACTCATGGAGCCCTATCTCACCAGCCCAAGCTTTTTCTCTCGAGACTCCTTTCACGGAAGAAGAAATTAAGAAAGTTGTGATGGACCTTGGAACTAATAAATTTTCAGGCCTCGTAGAGATTCACTGCGGAATTCTTTAAAAAACATTGGAACATCCTCAAAGAAAATATAAAGAGAGTGTTCCAAGATTTTTTTGAGAATGGCATTATCAATGCAAGCCTCAACGAAACCTACATTTGTCTCATTCCAAAGAAGACCGACGCCAAGACGGTGGGGGATTATAGACCTATAAGCCTCACCACTTGTATTTACAAAGTGGTGGCAAGAGTTCTTCCCAAACGCCTCAAAAAGGTTCTTCCTGACACTATTATCGAAACCAATTTGCTTTTGTCGTCGATCGACCGATTATCGATGTCTCCCTTATTGCCAATGAGCTCATAAAGGAATACACGAAGAACAAAAAAACATGGGGTGGTGATCAAGCTTGAGATTGAAAAAGTTTTTGATATGGTTGACTGGGAATTCCTAGATAACATCCTTCTTGCAAAAGGTTTCGACATTAGATGGAGAAGATGGATCCATGGTTGTATCTCCTCAGCAAACTTTTCAATCATCATAAATGAGAAGCCTCGTGGAAAAATCAAAGCCACACAGGGGTTTAGACAAGGCAACCCCTTATCTCCTTTCCTTTTTATACTTACCATCGATTGTGTTAGCAGGATGTTGACTCATGAAGCACAGAGAGACCATATTAGTGGTTTGGAAATAGGAGGGGGAAAGCTTGTCATTAATCATTTACTTTTTGCAGATGATACCATCCTTTTCTCTAGCCCTTAAGGGGTCTTTTGGTTTAAGATTTTATTGGATGCTCATGGGTAATAGATGTCTGGGAATACTAAATGTCTGGAAATAATAAATGTCTAGGAATAAGATGACTGTGTTTGGTTCTACATGGGAATGTTATCAGATTTTATGTAAACAAATGATATTCATATTTGTTTGACGAAATTAATATATAAAAATTATGTAATATATACTTACGATCTAATAAATAATAAATAATGTGAAAATTTATTTTATGAGATTGATCTTATAAATTTTATATAATTATTATCTATTATTAATAAAATAATAAAAATGCATTTTAAAAAGATAATTAATTAATATTTTTTAATGAGAAAAATTAATTGTTAATTGATCACAAATAACTCATGAATAATTAATTCTAATGATTATCCTTACCATAAATTAATAATATTTGTAACCAATTGTTTAAATATAATATTAATTAATGATTCAAAGAAAATATAAAGAGAGTGTTCCAAGATTTTTTTGAGAATGGCATTATCAATGCAAGCCTCAACGAAACCTACATTTGTCTCATTCCAAAGAAGACCAACGCCAAGACGGTGGGGGATTATAGACCTACAAGCCTCACCACTTGTATTTACAAAGTGGTGGCAAGAGTTCTTCCCAAACGCCTCAAAAAGGTTCTTCCTGACACTATTATCGAAACCAATTTGCTTTTGTCGTCGATCGACCGATTATCGATGTCTCCCTTATTGCCAATGAGCTCATAAAGGAATACACGAAGAACAAAAAAACATGGGGTGGTGATCAAGCTTGAGATTGAAAAAGTTTTTGATATGGTTGACTGGGAATTCCTAGATAACATCCTTCTTGCAAAAGGTTTCGACATTAGATGGAGAAGATGGATCCATGGTTGTATCTCCTCAGCAAACTTTTCAATCATCATAAATGAGAAGCCTCGTGGAAAAATCAAAGCCACACAGGGGTTTAGACAAGGCAACCCCTTATCTCCTTTCCTTTTTATACTTACCATCGATTGTGTTAGCAGGATGTTGACTCATGAAGCACAGAGAGACCATATTAGTGGTTTGGAAATAGGAGGGGGAAAGCTTGTCATTAATCATTTACTTTTTGCAGATGATACCATCCTTTTCTCTAGCCCTTAAGGGTCTTTTGGTTTAAGATTTTATTGGATGCTCATGGGTAATAGATGATGCCAGGAATACTAAATGTCGGAAATAATAAATGTCTAGGAATAAGATGATCGTGTGTTTGGTTCTACATGGGAATGTTATCGATTTTATGTAAACAAATGATATTCATATTTGTTTGTTAAATTAATATATAAAAATTATGTAATATATACTTACGATCTAATAAATAATAAATAATGTGAAAATTTATTTTATGAGATTGATCTTATAAATTTTATATAATTATTATCTATTATTAATAAAATAATAAAAATGCATTTTAAAAAGATAATTAATTAATATTTTTTAATGAGAAAAATTAATTGTTAATTGATCACAAATAACTCATGAATAATTAATTCTAATGATTATCCTTACCATAAATTAATAATATTTGTAACCAATTGTTTAAATATAATATTAATTAATGATTTAATATTTTTATAATGAATGTTTATGCTTGCTTTATGAAATTAATCCTAAAAACATTATTTTATTAACTAATTAAAATTAATGTCAACTAATAAAAATAAATTAATTAATTATAAATATTTTTAATTAAATAATTAAGTATGATTATTGAAAATGTATATATATATATATACTTAAATATTAATAAAGAAGAGAGAGAAAGAGAGATGAATTGGTATAAAAAAAACTCATTATTCTTGAAGGGTATAGAAAACTCATTCATCATGGGAAAAAGTGATGCATGAGAATGGTGATACTCATGCCCATGTTTACAAACCTTATTCCAAACAAGGAGATTTAAAACTCTCACCCATTCTCATCTTCAAAACCTTACACCAAACGGCCCCTAAAAGGAAAAGATTGTAGCTCTTTTTGCCACTGTTAAAAAGTTTGAGGAAGTTTTTGGCTTACGCATCAACCACCATAAGTCGGAGTTCTTTGGCATACTCTTAGATGAGACTTTTTGTCGCTGACCTTGCAAAGGATTTCAGCTGCAAAAAATCTTCTTGGCCAGCAATATATTTGGGGTTGCCCTTAAACGGCAAAGCGCACACCAAAGCCTTCTGGGATCCCATCATTGAGAAGGTTGAAAGGCGCCTTCGAGGATGGCATAGCTCCTATGTCTTTAAAGGTGGTAGACTAACCCTTATACAAGCCACTTTATCCAATCTCCCCACCTATTACCTTTCTCTCTTCAAAATACCTTCCAAAGTCGCCAAAGCTATTGAAAAACTTTACAGGAAATTTCTGTGGATTGGCAATAAGGAGACAAAAGGATCTCATTCTATAAACTGGAAAACGGTCAAGCGTCCCCTTGATGAAGGTGGTCTTGGTATAACCGATTTGAGAGCAAAGAACAAATCCATCCTAGCTAAATGGATTTGGAGATTTCATTTGGAAAAAAAATCACTTTGGCGAAGAGTCTTGGCAGCAAAATACGGCACCATTCATTTTGATCTTCTCCCTGACACAAAACTGATTAAATACCACCGAGGTCCATGGAAGCACATTATGGGACAGCAGGGGTTGATTTTAGAAAACATTACTTGTAATATTGGAAATGGCAAACAAACATCCTTTTGGCGTGACCGACGGACTGGAGACTCACCCCTCAAAGATGCCTTTCCTCTCCTCTTCGCTCTGTCTCAGAAGAAGCATGAATCCATCCATGGAATGCTTAATGTTGATGGAACGAAGAAGCATGAATACATCCATGGAATGCTTAATGTTGATGAAACATTTTGGGATCTTAGTCTTCATCGGAATCTAAAGGATACCGAAATTGAAGAATGGGCACAACTTCTATCCTTCTCACACTCCCGAGGAGAACAACAACCATGGACACTTGGAATTGGTCTTTAGACAACGGTGGCAACTTCACCGTAAAGTCCCTCAGCCATAAGATGACCGCCAGCAACAATCTCTCCCACCAGCAGCTGTACAAGAACCTCTGGAAGGGCCCTATTCCCAAAAAAATCGTTTTTTTTCTATGGGAGGTCAGTCACGAAGGCATAAACACAGCGGATACTCTCTTGAAAAAGGCTCCATGGATTGTTTCTTCTCCAAATTGGTGCGTACAAAAAGAATAATGAAACAACAAGACACATCTTCACGACCTGCCCTTTCACAGCTAGTATTTGGGGAAAAATCCTTAGTGCTTCCAGACTACAGATTGTTTTCCCAGGGAACACGATGGCCCTCCTTGACCTTCTTCTGCTAGGACATCCCTTCACTCTTGAAAAGGCTTGCCTATAGGACAGTCTTATTAAAGCTCTTTTATGGTCCATTTGGCTCAAAAGAAACAGTAGGATCTTCCTCGACAAGGCCAGAGATCCACACTTAGTCCTAGAGCATTTTCTCTTTTTGGCTTTATCTTGGTGTAAATTCTCTCCTTTTTTTTGTGATTACAGTCTTACCTCCCTTCTCAACACTTGGGAAAATCTTTTGTAAGGAGTGTTTTTGCTCCTTTTGTACATTTCATACTATCAATGAAATGAATGTAATGTTTCTCATAATAAAAAAAAAATCCTTTCTCCAAAAGCTCTTTGGACAACTTAAGCCCACTTCAACCAGCTCCATCGCATCTGTACCTCATCTATAGTCACTGTGTGAGAATTAAATGCCCTTAACAATATTGTCCGTGTGTCTTATGGATTATGGAATTAGAACAGTACCTAAAGTGCCCGAATTTCAACCTGTTGGTATATATCCAAAGATCTTAGGTTTCAAAATGTGTAATTTGTGCTCAAACTAAAATGAAATGTACTTCACCATTAGTCAACTCACTCAAACAAGATTTTATCATCTGCAAAAGCTTTCTTTTTTTCCGATCAAGGAGCATAATTCTGCAGATCAGCAAATCGTTCAGCCTTGATAAATTCCCAAATGGTATAGCACTCCAGCGTTTTAAATAACCTTATTTCGCTTTCAATTTTTGATAAAATGGGAAAGCTGGGCAGCCTTGGATCTCACAAGAGGTCCACAAAAAATTGGAAAATAGAATAGAAATTGAGGTGGCTCAGCCAGCAGTTCTTGATCTTGACAGGACCGGATCCCAAGTGACTGTGTACCTAATTCTAATTAGATTGGGAAGTGATCAGAAGATTGATTCTTGCCTTACGTATTGCTCTAGTGTTCCGCATGCGCTCAAGCCTTCAAGCAAATCGTTAGGAGTCTAATATCATTGAGGTACAAATACTCTTTAAGAGAACTAAAAGTCCTGCTTTTTGTTTGTCTGCCTCCCCTAGATTTTCATGAGACCACCTAGCAATAACATTAAAATCTCCTTCAATACCCTATATACCCAAGCAAAGGCCTATGAGATCTTCAATTTCTCCCAATAAAGTCTTCTAATATGATATGGCCCTTAAAGCATGTAACCAGAGAGGGGGAAAAAGATGAGGCTCCTCAAATCTTAATTCCACAGGAAAAGGATGCCTTCCAAAGCTTCCAGACTATCAACAAGACCACCCCATATTTTAAAGCTCCAGAAGGGATTTTAGCATCCTTCTGTCACAACTAACCAACGTCGATTCTTCGAGGATAACATATCTGGATAATTTTGGAGAATAGTATCTTCGATGGTGCATTCTTCTGCCTAGCACTGACAACTGAGACCTCTCGCATTCGAACTGATGATTTCCATAAAGAAGCAGAGGGCCCCTCTTCTGAATCTTCGTGAGAACTTATTTGATAAGTCCATATGTAAATTAGGTTCTTCAACTCTATAGAGATAATCTTCGACTTTTAGGTTGTTGTTAAAGAATAAAAAAATTAATTTTAAATTTTTGAACCATTTTTAGCATTTAGATTCAATCCAACTATTTAAATTGCAAATATCTTCAATTCAAACCACTCTAATTAAGTGATGAACTCAAATCTAACCCAACCATGAAACATTTGGGTTAGATTAAGTTGGTTTAGGTTGATACGCAATAAATATATATATATATATATATATATTAATATTAAATTAAATTAAGATTAGAAACTTCATTTTAATTTATATTATGATTTTTTACCTTCCAATAGACTCAAAAACTTATTTTAAAAAGTTAATGAATAATAAATCATCTAAAAATAATTATAAAATTAAATAAATATATGCACATATAGTTATAATATAAGTAAAAAAATATTTTTTTAAAATTAATATGAAATTTGGGTTGGTTCGGTTCTAGGTTCAACCCAAACTAATTTTCCGTCAGCCCACGAACCAATCCAACTCATAAAAAATTTTTTTTTAACCCAACCCAACCCAAATCGTAGAATTGGGTTGGGTTGATCGGGTTCTTCGAGTCATCAGATTTTTGAACACCCCTACCACGAGTTTACACATACAGATATACTGTCCAAAAGTGTTGCAACTGACATGAAACAAAATGACATAAAACGCCTATGTGCGAAAGAAAAAAACTTATTTCATTTTTTTCTAACTTTTAAAAAAGAAATTACAAAATTGAGCCATTTAAGTGTACATTAAAAAAACAAAAAAATACCAAGTTTTTTTTTTTTTTAATAAAAATGTCACAAAGTTCAAAGGTTTTGAGAGTAGCATAAAAAATTGTTTAGTAACCACTTTTTAGTTTTATTTTAACCTTTTAAAAAATTGACTAGATTGTCGGATTGTTGGAGTTGTCGAGTTGATGAGATGGTTGGATTGTCGAGGTGGCCGCTGGATTTTTGGTTGTCCGTGGTCATCGGGTCATCGGAGTTGTTGTTGAAAATGTCGTTGATGCAGCCATCAGTGGTGGCGAGTCGCCGATGTGGTCGTCGGAGTTGTCGTTGTCTGTGGTCGTCGGAGTTGTCACTGGAGTTTGTTGTCGAAGTGGTGACTGAAAAATGGAAACGACAAATGAAAGAGGAAATGGGAAACCAAGTGGTCGCAAGAGGTAACCGTCAACAGTGGTTGAGTCCCTGGTGTGCTCGTTGTAGTTGTCATTGTCGGTGGTTGGCAGAGATGTCATCGGAGTTATTGTCGAAGCGATCACCGACAATGAAAAACGACAAATTGAAGAAGAAATGAAAAATCAAGTATTTTCGGAGGCAGCCGTCAATGGTAGTCGAATCATTGGAGTTGTCGTTGTTGGTGGTGTCGGTGGTCACCGGAGTTGTTGCCAAAGTGGTCGCCCGTACAGTCGTCAGAGTTGTCGTTGTCGGTGGTTGTTGGGTGGTCGTCGGAGTTGTCACTGGAGTTGTTGCCAAAGTGGTCGCCAGTGCGATCGTCAGAGTTGTCGTTGTCGATGGTCGTCGGGTGGTCGCCAGAGTTTTTACCAGAGTTGTCGAAGTAGTCGACAAATGGATGAGAAAAACATGGAACAAATTTCATGGGATTGCACTGTTGTAACCCATGGGGTTGCACTGTTGTAATCCATAGGATTGAGTTTCAAAATAAGGATTTGAAACACTTTACTCCAACACATGGGTTTAGATTTGGAATCTAAACCCATTCAAATCCAAACTCATGTGTCAAACACACTCATACAGTCTCTTCTCAATATTTGTTTTATAGGTAGCCTTAACTTTAGGTTAAAATGTTTTTGTTGGGTTCTAACAAAGACCAAAATGACCTTTTTTTTAAGTACAAAGATCAAAACGAATTTTTTAAAAATACATCGATTTAAATGAACTTTTAAAGTACAAGAACTAAAATAAATAAAATCATGTTTTTCAAAAAATAAATAAACAAATGGATGTAAACTAAAATCAACTAAAGTTGAAAATTTAGTGGCCAAAAACTACTATTTAAACCAGAATCTTATTTTTAATATGAAACTTTCATACTCATTTTAGACCCAAGGCACTTTAAAATAGTCTAACAAAGTATTTCAACTTTCAAATGTATGTTTTAGCCTTCAAAATTTGCATCCGTATTATTAATTTATCATTGAATTGTTGATCATTTGACTACAAATTAAATTCATTTAGAAATATCATCACTAACCTATTATAGGTTGATTCAAACACTTGTCTTAAATGAACAAAAGATCTTTGTAGAATGTATCTACTAAATAATTTATTAAAAATTTAAGACCATAATTAAAACAATTTTTATTAACAATGTCGGCTAGACTAAAAGAGTATTTGATAGTTAGAAACTATAATAAAATCAATATAATTAAATAGTAAAAAAAAATAGCTTCAAATTATTTATTTAAAAAGAGACTATAGGTTCACTCCTCCAAGCTACGCTTTCTAATTTACTCATCTATTATTTCTCTATTTTCTTTGCTATTTCACAAAAGCTATATAAGAATTTTCTATGGAGAGGTGATATCCACAAAAAAGGAAGTCATCTCTTAAAATGGTCCAGTTTACAAGCACCTATTGAGAGAGGTAGGTTGGATCTCTTTTGACATACACAAATGTAACATCTCATTTTTGGTGAAATGAAATTAGAGGTTTTACATCATAAAGGAGGCTCTTTGGAGAAGGTTGATCGCGACAAAATATGGTACTAGTCACTACAATTTCAACCACGACGGTTTGTCTTTGAAAATTATCAAGGGTCCTTGGGAATCTATCTAGAACTTGAGATTCTGGTTTACAACAACATTGAAGTCATTGTTGGGAAAGGAGACGACACACAATTGGGGAAAGATGTTTAGTTTTGGTCTTCGATCTTTCCAGTCAAAATTCTCCTCTCTTTACAATCTCCTAAAGAAAGACTTGCTTGTTGTTGATCATTGGAATCAAAAGGTTGGATCTTGGAATGTCTTTTTAAGAAGAAACCTCAATGAGATAGAAATTGAAGAAAGGGCTTCCTCATCTCACCTCTTGTCTTCGTTTATTTTCAAAGACCAAAAGGACAAAGACCAAAAGGATAGATGGATTTAGGCTTCGGAAAAGGACGTTCATTTCTCTAACTTCACTAACTCGTACACTTGCATCTACTAGGAACTTTGATAAATTAGCTTTTTATAAGCATCTGTGGAAAGGTCACCATCCAAAAAAAGTTAAACTCTTTGTTTAGGAGCTTAGTCATACGTGTATCAACACTTTTGACGTATTACAGCAAAAATTCCCTAGTTTGGCTATCTCCCCAAAACAATGAATCTCAAATCCGCCTTTGCCAATGCATTATGGTCCTTCATCCAACAAGAGTTTGTGTGGTCCACACCATAGACTAGAGATATTTTTACATTGCTAGTTGTGTTAATCTATGGCCATCCGTTCAAAAAGAAAAAGAAGACTCTTTGGATCAATTTCATTTATGTTTTTCTATAGAGTTTATGCCTTGAGATAAATGTTCGGGTCTTCACAAATAAGCACCAGAATATTCATTCATTCATAAAATCTACTTCCTATCATGTTTTATCGTGAAGTATTTTATCTCCCCCTTTGTAATTATAGCTTAACAACCTTTTTATCTCATTAGAGAAGCTTTTTGTAACTATCATATATATAAGATTTCTTTGGGATCTATTACAACTAAAATTTGACATTATTTTAATAATTTTGTATTATACGAATACTAATGTGACCTTAAAATGTTATTTTTTTTTTTTATTTCTCTGGTATATTTGAAATTATGTTTACTCCTTTGCTAGAAGACTTAGAAGTACTCCTTTGCTAAAGTTTATATATGGGTGAAATTACAAACTTAGTCTCTAAATTTTTAAGTTTGTGTCTAATCCATCTTTGAACTTTAAAAAGTTTCTACATTCAATTTTATATCTAATAGGTCTAACGTCTAATAGATCATAAACTTTCAATTTATTGTCTAATAGGTTTTCGACCTATTTTACATTTTTTTAATTCACATAAATGGAAAGTTTAAGGTCTTATTAGGCACAAAATTCAATTTCATGTCGAATAAAACCATCAATTTAAAATTTTTCAAGTATGTCAATAACCTATTGTATACAAAAATAAAAGTTTAGGATCTATTTGACAGTTTAAAATTTAGAGACCAATTAAATACAAAATTTAATAATTAGACACTTTTTAAAGTTTAAAAACTTATTAAACACAAACTTAAATTTCATGAACTAAACTTGTTAGTCAATATATTTTAGGTTGAATTATAAGTTTAGTATGGACTTTTTGGTTTGTATCTTTTTGGTCCCTAAACTTTTAAATTCGTGTCTATTTGTCCTTCAACTTTAGGAAATGTCTAATATGTTCTTAAACTTTCAAAATTCTATCCAATAAATACTTGAATTTTCAAATTTGTGTCAATAGGTTCTTAACTTATTCAACGTTTTCTAATATTTATTAACTTACTAGATATAAAGATTTTATGTTTAGGGTCCTATTAGACATAAAAAATTTTATGTTTAATATATTAGATAATTTTGAAAAATTTGAATATGTCAAAAAGTTATTAGATATACAATTGAAAGTTCATAAATCTAATTAGATATTCTTAAAATTTTTAAGGCACATAGAAAAATAGAAGCAAATATAAAAGTGGAAGAACTAACCTTATAATTATACAGGTCTTATAATTATACAGGTCTTATAATTATACTTAGACCTGTACTTTAGTTAAGAATATAACAAAACACAAAACAGGTAACATACGTCTCTCTCTTTTCTGTTTGTCTCCTCCAATTTCCTTACCACGGTCCCACCCCCACGCCTCTCGCCCCACTGCAACTGATTTTCTACTCACATCGAAGGCTTTTCTCCCACTGTCGATTTAAGTTTTCGGATTGATTAATGATCTAAAATAGTTTTTGAATTGATTGATGATTTATTGTAAGAATAGAAAGTTCTATGTTTGAACTCGTTAAAGTTATTTACTCCTCAATTAATATTGATTTATCTCACAAATTCTCAAATCTACAGGTAAGAAAAAGTACTAAAGTGTCGATATATAATTAAATTTACAAATCTATCGTTTGACATTTTAGATTGATTGGTGATCATATACAATCACTCAAAAAATTCAAATCCATACGATTTGTATAGGATTGAAAATTACGATTCAGTGATCCCTACATTTTCAAATTTGTAGTAATCTAGCTATGTAAAAAATTTATTCAAACTAAATGTTGGTTTTTATTATTTAATAATTTATATTTGGTAGCTTATTAACATATTGGATCTCTAATTAGTTTATTAATCTACTTAGGTAAGAAATTTTATTAAATCTTTATAAAATTTTTCACGATAGGAACTAAATTGCTACATGTATAGAGACTAAATTGTTACATTTATGAAATTTTAGGGACTAAAATTGATTTTTAACCAAACAAATTTTTATTAGATCTTTTATGAACTCGGGTTGGTTTAGTCTTGACCCATCAAATCTAATTTATCCGACCTAATTCAATCTACAATAATAAATACAATCACAAATTTTATAAAATTATCATTGACTCAGTTTTCACTTCTACCTCAACTTAAAGTCCATTCCTATTTCTAACCCAAAACAATTTTTAAATCATATTAAATGATGAATAAAATAAGAAGTTTCTGTTCTTTAGAACTTGGTAACAGAATGAGGTTGCCTGGTTGTGCTTGAGGAAAGCGAGTAGCAAGAAGCCTAAGGTCGGAAATCGAGGAGAGGAGAGAGAACAGTAGAGGGAAATTAATTAATAAACAAATATACATATTTTAATTCCTAATGGTTATATATTTTTTAACCGCTCCCATATTGTTTAAAAAAGTTTCTTTTTAACTGTCAGTTATAATAGTATTTAAGGTTAGGATTATAATAGTTTTTGTAAATATAAAGTATTTTGCAGACTATTATAGCCCACAACCTAGACAACTACTTATATTTTAACACTTTTTAATTTTGACTCTCATGATTAATAGATATTAAAATTAGTGTATAATAAACTTACATGGCATAATACACGATGAATTCGCAGAACTTTAGAGAAAAAAAGTCATCTAACAGAAGCAAACTTGAAAATTTTACTAACTTCTTAATTAAAATGATGAAGTAGAAACTTTCATTTCTAGATGATTTTTTCCTTCCTCTAAATTTCTATCAATTTAATATCATGCCATGTAAATTTATCCTCATCCAATTTTAACAATCACCAATATTGAATAACTAAATGGAAAAGTTTTTTTTTTAAAAAAAAAAACTCTAAATCCAAATGTATTAAAACATATATTTTTTTTTTAACATGGACTAAATTGAAAAAAACATTCAAAAAATTAGGGACTAAAATATATATTCAGAAAAAAATCATAATTAATATTATAAAGTTAACAAATATTGAATTTAATTCTCTATTACTATAGCTAGTGAAAAACTAATGTAAAAAATTATTATTAAATAAGCCTAAAAATGAAGATTTAAACTATAACCTAAGTTATAATAATCTGTGAAATTATATAATATTGTTTAAAATACATAGTTGTTTAGTCTCGAGTTATATAGTTTGCATTTAAGATGCAGAGCATTTCACAGATTATTATAACTCATATCTCAAACAGTCCCTAAAATATTTTTTAGTACATCAACAATTAGGGGGGGATTCGAACTCATGACTTATTGGTCATAAGTCCTACTTGATGCCAGTTGAGCTATGCTCTTGGCCAAACAGTCCCTAAAATGTTGAACTCTAGAAACGACATATTAAAACTTATAAAAAAAAACAATGCAGTTCGACTAAAAATGTAACATAGAATAATAAAAGATAGTAATAGAAAAATATTATGAGTATAGTAAACTTTATAACACACGTACCTCTGATAATCATGATGATTAATATATAGATTATATATATAAATATATACAAAAAAAATGAATATGAGCAAAGGATTTAGTGATCAACTTACAAGTGGAGGAGTCCCTTGAGAAATACGCTGAACAGCAGATGACCACTGCTTATCCCACATATAAGGTCCGCTAACAGCTTGAATGGCAGTCGTACCTACACTTCCCGCAATGCTCACTGTGGTGGATATTGCTTTTGAGGGAATTGAAGAATTTTGGATTGGAGGTGCTAACCCAAAAAGAGCAACATAAAACCACAAGTTTCGAAACAGCTTCAAAAGAGATGGCTCAACATCGCCCGTTGGGCTAAAATCTGAACAGATTTCAGCTACAGCAGGAAGTAGAGGCCCAAGAAAATCTGCCCCACTCCTGCAACAGTAGTGATCCTCAGCAAAATTAGGAACTAAATTGTATGTTTAGCTTGTTAGAAGTTAAAGTCAATCTGACATCTTCTTTAGGATTGACATCTTCTTTGTTACTCTACTATTAAGGAAGTTTACTTGTAAGCATTTTTCATTTATTTGATCTGACTTCATCTTATCCATTAGGTAAGTCTTCTAATCATTTATCATACTTGGTCTCTGAGTTCTCCTTCTACTTAAGAGGAGTGTTTGTATTCATAAGACTCTTCCTCTGTTTTCAAACCTAGCTGATAATTAAGACCCGTTTGATAACTATTTAGTTTTTGAAAATTGTACTTGTTTTTTCACCGTTTCTTTATCATGGTTTTCATCTCCCTATAAGAAACATTTTAAATTTTTAGCCAAATTCCAAAAACAAAACAAATGTTTAAAAACCATTTTTTAAGTTTTTAAAACCTAGCTTTGATTTTGAAACATTGGTAAAAAGTAGATAATAAAACAAAGAAACCTATAGGTAGAAATAGTGTTATGAGCTTAATTTTCAAAAACTAAATAGTTCTCAAACAATGCCTAAATTTTCTAAGTTCGACAACATATGAGGTGGAGAGATTTCAACCGACTTAGCTATGCGCATGTTGACAATAGTAAAATACTAAATTACAAGTTTTGTCTTTGAGTCTTTTAGACTTGTTTAGAGTCTGTTTACAGTATAAAGTAATTGGCCTGATCTTGAATTTGCAAAGAAACTAAATACACAATCAACCAAACTTATAATTTAAGCTTAATAAAAAACGCAGAGTGGTTACAGATATTTACAATGGTGGAGTGTACCTTGCATTTCTGGAATCAGCAGCAAGTCCTACATCTGAACAAAGTGAGAGTAAACGGTAGCGGTAGTCTGAACGCAATTTAGGACTGACAAGTCCACTAGCAATAAGAAGAAATCCTGCGGGAAGAGTCTAGAATGTAATTGAACCAGTGAGCATTCATGTGACAGATTAAGGATATCTGGTAAAGAAACATTTCAAAGACAAGTCACCTCTAAACGTTCAGTAGTTGCTTCTGGAGCAGCGGCACTGCCCTCAGGAGGAGGAGATGCGGCATTTGAAAGTTTACTCAAGTAACTTCTTGTCATCAGGACAACTGTCTCTCTGTAAGACTTCTCAAAGCCTAAACTTGCCATGCGAGACACAGCATCCAGAAACTGCAATTCAGCAAGTTCCTTTTAATAAAAATGGCAAAGAAAGCTATCAAATCGTGTTAAATATGTTGTTGGAAGACAAGGGTCTCATACTTGGAGTCGTAATAAACAGGGAGTTGAAGCATCGCCCTCTTCTAAGCTTTCAATAAAAAGTGGTAAAATCATATCTACAATTTCAGACTTCTTCACTGCAACATTCAAATTAGCTAACAAACGTATGCCATTAAGTTGCAGAGGAGGAACCGCTTTCTCTTTGTTTACCTGAAAAAGAAATTTCAAGTTCAGAATCTATTTGTTAGCTAGAGGCCTTCTTCAATTATCCTAAAGAGGATTTTTAGACTAAATTCTACATAAACAAAACCTGTTCCTCATAATCATTCCTTCCACGAATGCTTGCAGTCAATCCCATGATGAATGTGTCGACGGGAGCTCTCTCTTTGCTCCAACACGATTCAATTATCTCACACATTGTCTTGGAGACAGTCTCAAACATTGTACTTTGGCTGCTGTCAGTGGGATCGGTCTGGAAAAGTAACACCAGAGAGTAAAATTCAAATGAACAAAACTATCTATTGCATATTTGCCTGCTGACCTGAATTCCAAATCTAGAGCCATTTTATTTTTCAGTGATTATACCTGGGCACACACTGTTAGCACAAGAGGTTTAAGCCGGATAAGCAAGACACGCAGCGGCTGACCTTTCCAAGCCACAGCAATGTGGCCAAGCACTGCAAGTAAACAACTAAAGAGTTCTTCACAAACTCTCAGTTTTCGCCAAATGGAGAGAATGCATGCTTCAGCAGCGTCCATTAACAAGGCAAAAGTCTCAAAAACCATCTTCTTAGCCACTTTTCCTTCAGAATCAAGGGAACCAAGGCTCTTAAGTTTCAATTTAGCTGCAGCTTGATACACCAAGAGTTTTGCGTTTATTCTGGCTTTTAAAAGGGACCCCTGTTCATTCCAATCTCGCTTCCGAATCTGCTCATGTACAATACAAGGGGGAAACGAAAATTACGCCTCAATTTTTCAGTATCCTTCCTGACTAAACAACCATTGTTGATAGTAAGAGATTACCTTTACAAAAACTAAAAGGGACTGGAGCTGCTTCTTCGCAATCGATCTCACCTGATCCCAAAGCCAAGAATCAATACGGGCTTTATCCAAAATGTGGGCCAACAACTCGAATGCAACTGCTTGCTTCTCTACACTTTCCAAAGACTCTTCCTCGAAGCTTGCAACCTGTTGTTTAAGCAAGATTTCTCCACCTCCACCTCCTTCATTGAAGCCGAACATTGGACCCAATTGATCAGCACTGCTCTTCCACAGAATCCCACTGCCATATGAAGTCGCTGAACTCTTCCACGACGAAATATTATCATCACCACCTCTTGAACCCGAATCATGGTTGCCCTCATTTCGAGGACTTGAACCTTCAATGGACTGAAATGCAGAAAAATCAGAGTTCCCCTGCATCTGTTCCTTCGGTGTCATCAAATACCGTTCAATCACCATATCAACCAATTTATTAGCATCAGAAGGCAAAACTGGGATGAAATGTTTCGACAAAACCATCAAAAATGACCTAGAAATACTCGGATCCCCCCCACCTGAACTGATAGCAGACGCGACAACCTCACCAGTATACACAGCGACCTCAGCAGAAAAATCGGGCGTTATTTCGGTTGCTTTAGACACATACCTCAAAAACTCGGTGTAAAACAAAGTGATGGAATCGTTTCCGTAAGTCTGCGGCCAGAAGGACTGGTAGAAAGACGAAGGTATAGACCGAATAAACTCGAGAACGACGGCCTTGGGACGGGGCTCGACAGAATCAGCACATTTAGAGAGAAATCGAGCGATGGCAAGTATGGCATTGAGCTGGGAGCGAGAAACCCGCGGAGAATCGGAGAGAAGGGCGTCCGGCGGAGGGCAGCGACTGCAAATCCATGAAAGCTTCTCGTAGAAAGCAGAGGGGTTTTGGGCAATCAAATCGCAGAGCTCAAACAATGCTTCCATGGCGAAGAAATCACGAGACTCGACGAAAAACAGAGAGAATCAAATTGAACTCGTCAGTTGTATCATGTTCGTCGTTGAGAAATGGGGTTGAAGCGTGTTCTGGATTGGATTTGTGATCGTGTTGCGTTGCAGAGAGAGAGAGAGAGAGAGTTTTGCAGAGGAGAGAGTGAGTTTCGCGCCCTTGTGGATCCATTCATTCGCACGTTATTTTCTAATTTCTCTCTACCGTTACCGAGTCAGCGGGACCGTTAAGCCACATCTTTTTGCCAATTGTTTTTTAATCAGCTTTTTGTGAAAATTCTGGGTCGTTAAATCCTTGTAATTATAATTAAGTTTCAAAAAACCACTCATCCATATTTTCAATTTCATCAATCTACCTCTTAAACTTATAAAATAAAATTATTGTAAAATTATTGAAATTCAACTTTATGAAATAAAATTATTGTTAATTACTATCGTGTTATGATGTCGGCACGTTTTTCAAGTATTTAATTGAGTGAAACAAAATTAGATTAAGTTGTACAGTTATATAATTCCGAGGTTTGATTGTAACAATCTTTATGTTCATTGGTAATTTATGCATTTTGCAATATTGGAGGGTTTGATTGTAAAAATTTGTAAATTTAAAGGGTAGTTTACAAATTGAAAATTGGATTATGTGATTGTAACCCTATAGTTGATGGATCCTATTTTTTTAGCAAGACAACATTTGGGGATGGGAGAAATGTTACTCGATATCAGTTAAACTATGTTTTTTTGGTAATTCTATTCTAACCTATTAAATGATGGAACAATTTTAATTTTATGGTTATTTACAAAAGGAATGACAATAATAATTGGTTTCAATAAAAAATTGATGGGACTAGTTTCAATTTTGTTTTTATGAATTTAAAAGTTCTAATTATTTCTATTTGAGAGTTTTTTTTTTTTTTTAACTCTCTTGTTTTGATTTCAAAACTATGTGAGACGAAAAGATCTTGAACTATAGTCTTTAAACTAGTTTTTTCTTTTCTTTTCTTCCTATGCTTATTTAGGCAAGTCTCTTAAACTAGATTGTGTGAGAAACATGGTACTAAAAAGTAATTTGAGGGTGTTTAGATCGCAGAGTTGGGTTGAGCTCTTAAACTAGATTGTGTGAGAAACATGGTACTAAAAAGTAATTTAAGGGTGTTTAGATCACAGAGTTGGGTTGAGTTGTGCAGAGTTGTTTTGTCAGTGAGTTCTGGAAATCAGTGTTTGGAGTACAAAGTTGAGTTCAGTTGAGTCAGGAAGTCAGTGTTTGGGGTGCAAAGTTAAATTATTTTGTCAAGGGTATCTGGTGCAGTTTTTTGTAAGGTGAATAAATCTGATTTTTTGTGACTTTTTTTCTTACATTTTTTGTTTCCACCAAATTAATTGCAAACATATTTGTCTACAATTTCAAGACTTTATTATGAGATCAACTACAAATTTACCATATATATTACCATTTGCAAGATTTATGAGATATTTAGAAAAGTACTAGATATTGAGATTGATATCAATTTTTCTTTTCCAATAAAATTCATTTTTATCTTATGTTATTGAGAGCATATTCTTCAATATGAAGGAGTTTCTTCTTTTGAAGCACATGTTCACCATTACTCCATTTATTTTAATGTATTTATGTATTAGTATTAATACTTTGCACGAAAATCGTGTGTTCATTGTCTACAAATCAAATACAAACACATTTGTCTACAATTTCAAAACTCAATTATGTGCTCAATTATAAAATTACAATATATATTACCATTTTCCAAATGTATGTTAGAGATATTTGCAAAAGTAATGAATATTGGGCTTGATATCAATATTTCTTTTCCAATAAAATTCATTATTTAGAACTTTTACTCTTCAATATGAACTTTATTTCTTTTTTTATGCACATGTTCACCACTATTTTTTTTTATTTTAATTTAGGTAGGTATTAATATTAATATTTTGCATATGAAGAGTGTTTATTTAAATTTGTCTAAACACATGCATTGTTTATGGACATTTTTATAATGAAATAAATAGTTTACCTTGTGAAGGTGTTAAAAATATGCCAACATACTTAAATATTTTATATCATATTGAAGTTACATATCTACAAAATATTAGATACATCATCAAGGTCCTAGCAGCACCATTATGCTGCCGAAATTTTCGGTGCAGGCAGTGTTGCTTAGTGTCACAATCATACTAGAAGAACGTATGTTTGTGAACCTCATAATGACGAGGCGTGCCATGATGCGACCGAGGAGGACGGTGCATCATCTAACACACCAAGATAGGTGGGTTTGATGGCTAATATGAGAACATGCGAGATTGGGGTCAACCGTGTCGTCGGAGGGGTCGATGTATGGGCGTATGACTCCTCGCCAAAATGACGTGTAAGGCAGGAAGACCTAATATTTCTCATAATATACTATAGGGGGTACCATGGTGTCGACTCTCCACCACCCCTGGGCTTGTGGGCCTAAGTGAGTCACCACGTTAGTGTGTCATGGCTGGGTCGAGCATCACAAGAGAAGTGTCTTGGGCGTTTCCTTTATAACGGGTTTTCAAGGGTCAGTGTTGGACGACACAGGTGTGCCGACATTGCGCCCCTTCCCATGGCTTGGAGGTTCAGATATAGGGACCATTAGCGGCCAACGATCCGAGAATGTCCCGTCAAAACCAACTCATGGGAAAGACGAGTGCAAGTACACGAACGGGCGACGTGTATGACCGAGTTATATTCCGCTGCATATTTACTTGATGCTTGGTTGAGGACTGAAGAACCTCGCCTAAGGTCCGACGAAGCCACAAAGCGTTGCGATCATAGAGATGGGGCAGGAGTTCCCCTTAAGGCTGACCATGTTCGAGGGATGATTCATGGCGCCGCACGGTGCGAGAGGTGCGACCGTGACACTTGGTATCAGAGTCAACCTTTGTGCGCGCAGTCGGACAAGAGTTGAATGAGGTCCGTTGTGGCAATGATTGTGACTTTCGTGGAGTGAACCAGTTGGGTGGCATTGTGCAAATCGAGACCGTTTTGGCATTGACTTTCGAGGAGAGACCTGGGCAATGTTTAAGCACTTACACTTTCGAGATGGAGCCTGGGTGAAGTGTTGGTCGCCGATAGCCACTTTCGAGGAAGCCTCTAGGTGGTATTGGTTGCGAGACCTGGACGAGTCGGGAAAATCACTTTCGAGATGGATCATGGGTGATGTTTGTTCGAGTTGCCCGAAATCGATGTTTAATTTAATTGAATTGGCGTTAGCAAGAGAAATCGTATGTCAAACAAGTATGGGCAACAGTTTGATGTATGAGGACAATGTTGCCGTTGGTTCAGTTCGAGAGAGTTGTCAAACGAGACGCGACTTCCAAACGAGGCCCAAGAGGGGCAAGTGAAGTTGTTGGCGTGTGCAAGCCAACAAGTGAGTTGTGTAGGTAGTGGTGCCCGAGTGAAGCGCAAGAGTGCGCGAGTTGTGAGTTTGGCCAGGAGTGTCAGTGTTGAAGTGCTCGTGCGGAGTGAGCACGTTGGGGGAAGAGGAGAAGCACAAAGGCGTTATGTTGTGGAGTTGTCACGTGGTGTGGCATGTTGCGGTGGGTTGGCCAGAGGAATGCCAACGGAGTGAGAAGCTCTCCGACTTTGCTAAAGTTGTTTGTCGCTCAGAGCATATGTGTGTTGTGGCCAAGGTGGCTGAGTGAGTTGGGACGGGTTCCCGTAACTAGGCGAAAGGAAGCCTAGGTTTGCTGTCATGGTTTGTCTGGCGAGTCTCGGGTCGAAGCCCCAGGAGTTGGGCGATGAGGGGGCCCCATAGGGGATAACCCACAACCAGCAGTAGTTGATGTGAAATTCCGTATTCGTCTGAGGCGCAATTTTCAAGCAAGTCCGTTAGCATTGAGACGGCATCGAGACGATGCCGAGTTCGAGTGGGGGAGGGTGTCACAATCCATTGTGTAACGAAAGTGGATTGTGCCCCTTAGCGATGTCATCGAGGACGATGACGAGTTTAAGTGGGGGAGAATGTCACAACCATACTAGAAAAACGTATGTTTGTGAACCTCACAGTGACGAGGCGTGCCATGATGCGACCAAGGAGGACGGTGCATCATCTAACACACCAAGATAGGTGGGCTTGATGGCTAATATGAGAACATGCGAGATTGGGGCCAACCGTGTCGTCGGAGGGGTCGATGTATGGGCGTATGACTTCTCGCCAAAATGACGTGTAAGGGAGAAAGACCTAATATTTCTCATAATATACTATAGGGGGTACCATGGTGTCGACTCTCCACCACCCCTGGGCTTGTGAGCCTAAGTGAGTCACCCCATGGCACGTTAGCGTGTCATGGCTGGGGCGAGCGTCACATGAGAAGTGTCTTGGGAGTTTCCTTTGTAACTGGTTTTCAAGGGACAGTGTCGGACGGCACAAGTGTGCCGACATTGCGCCCCTTCCCATGGCTTGGAGGTTCAGATATAGAGGTCGTTAGCGGCCAACGATCCGAGAATGTCCGTCAAAGCCAACTCATGGGAAAGACGAATGCAAGTACACGGACAGGCGACGGTTACGACCGAGCTATATTCCGCTGCATATTTACTTGATGCTTGGTTGAGGACTGAAGAACCTCGCCTAAGGTCCGGCGAAGCCACAGAGCGTTGCGATCATAGAGATGGGGCAGGAGTTCTCCTTAAGGTTGGCCATGTTCGAGGGATGATTCATGGCGTCACACGGTGCGAGAGGTGCAACCGTGACACTTAGTAACGTCCCTCGGAAATTTTGGGTTTGAAAAATTAGGGTCGTTATAGTTGGTATCAGAGCATGAGTTTTAGATTCTGCATACTCGCTTACATCGTAGGCAACAATCCTTATAGCCTATCGCAGGAAGTCACGTCGTTATCTCTGCTTTTATTTTGTAAAGTAGTTAAAATTATTTGAGTTGCTTGTGTGTTAACACTTGTTATGCTATGCTTTTGATTTCTTTGTTCTTGTGCTAAGGTAGTTTAGAGTTTAAGTTTAGATTATGGTTCGAGGACGTGGTCGCTGTAAAGTGCTAGCAACTTTCGAGGACAAAAGTTTTTCTTAGATGGATATATTGTGACATCCCGTAAAATTAGGTGTTTGAATTGTATTTATTTTAAATTTGAATCTTTAGATAATCAGATCAGGATTAAGAAAGAGTGTTTTAAAATTAAAAAAAGGATTAGGATTTCTGTTTTAAAAAGGTTTAGGATTCCTTGTTCTGAAAGGATTAGAACTTTTTGGTGCCTATTTAAACTAGAATATTAGCAACTTAAACGCACACTTCAAAACTCTCATCTTCTTCTCATTCTTCTTCTTTTCTCTACTTTATTCATCTCGTCGGACCGTCGTCGGAAAGTCGTCGGACCACCGTCGAAAAGTACCGTACGGTTGAGTTAATAACTCAACTCCATGGAGTTGAGTTATTAAGAGTTATTAAGTCACCGATTATAATTGTTGGTGGGCCAAACAAGGAATTGGGTTATTAACCCAACTCAACCCAACCCAACCCAATCCAATAAACCAAACACCCCCTTAGATCTATGAAATTTAGTAAAAGGTGAATGAATTTAGACCATTTGTCAATGATTCACAACTGTTTTCACTTGATTCCATTTAAAATAAACTTAAAATTATCTAAATAACATTGTTTTTCTCCCAAAAGTCTACCTTACCTAGAAGAAAATTTATCACATAATTCTTCCTTAATAAATAGAGAAAAATAAAGAAGAAAAAAAAAGATGAAAAGAACCATTACTATTCACTCATCTCTCTCAAATATTGTGTAAATTCTACGGTGATTTTAAAATGGAATCTCGACGAAATTGATTCACTTTTAAAATAGAATCCCTCCATTTAAAAAGTCCTCCACTTTTAAGCAATTGAGAAAGACATTTCTCTATGAGCGAGAAACTCACCAACCCAAGATTTCAAGGAGGTGCTTGAAGCAACATGTTGGATTTGGATAGTTTTGGAATCCAAACTCAAAACGTTGTTTGAGTCACTATATTTAAAACCTAATGAGTTGGAAACACAACCCCATGGTTTTGAACAATGTACTCCAAACACCGTCTCGCAACACCATCTCGCTAATTCCTAGGTACCAAACGTTGCATACCAAACACTATTAGTTTTAAACCACTAAAAAAACAACCCTAAGATTTCGATTATAAGGGTTTTGATTTCAAAACAGTACCCCAAACGCCCCCAAATGCTCCAAAACCTAGAATAAAAATTGGTTAGGGAGATAAATTTTCAAGTTGCATATGTCAAACTATGAAGGACCCGCAATTGTAACATCATTAACATACATCAACCATTAAAATGGATCTCAATGGAACAAAACGACCAACTTAGCCACAAGAGAAAAAGTTAAAAAAAAAGTGGGTTTTTAACCTCCATCCTTGCCCCATATTCGTGGAAAAATTGGAGTAAATGTCTGTAATTATTTGTAGTAAAAAAATTCTTATTTCATGAGTGTTGAAGAAAAATAGCATTGATATGTGAGAACTGAGATCAATTAAATAATACTTCTCTTGTGATATGTTACCATGAAGGTCTTTACTGTGACGAAATGCCATAACGTTTAAGTTTTGAGTTCAACAACATGTGGAGGTGGGAGATTCAAACTTCTAAATCTCCAGATTGAGGAGGTATGATAAAATAACTTTCATTCTTTAATATATTTCTTACGTCTAGAACAACAATAATGAATGTGATCTCGGCTGGTCTTACAAAAATTGTGGGAGAAAAGATAGATATACACGCACAAATACAGAGAGAGACAATTTCACTGCACCCAACCTCCAAGAAAAACAACTCAAACAAGTACAAAGAAACATGAAAGGATATTAGTTAACTGTAGATACAGGAGAAACGGCTTCATTTTTTCACATTCACTCAAAGTTTAAGATGATTATCTTGCACAGTAAATTCCCCACACCAACAGTCATTTCATGCAAAACACAAAATACTTGTTATGTTATAGCTTTATAAGATAGGTACCTATTGGGTTGCATCCTCAGTAAATCTAGCATCAAAAGGAGCAGAAGGGTGAGAGTGTGCTGAAGCAGAAGCAGCAGCTCCTGACCCATGCTGCAACTCAATCACGAGCCATCTCACAGCTTTGCTCATCTGTTCCAGCCGAACAGCACTGATCGGAGGAAGGCCAGTGGTGGCGGCCTGCCCAGACTTGCCGGCCAGTGAACCAGTGGCCTCATCAACCAGACACTCTGAACCTATCCTTTGCTTCACAGACTCCACAAACTCCTCCGCTTGATCACAAGCAACCCTGAATAGCTCCCATTTCTGCTTAAAATTCTCGAGAGCAGCATCTGTTGCTGCTGTCTTCTGAGCCCCAGAGGTTTCATTTGCTTCAAGGACATTAGCTGCTCCAGCAACAAACTCCTGATATGCGTTATTTAAAGAGTCCACTAGGCTGTCCATATCAGAATACCTATATATATAACAACCGAGAAAGTAATTATAATTTATAGAGTCTAAAATGCATGAAAATGCAAGCTAGATCTTGAACTTTCCTACCAATTGCATTCTGGTTCCTAAACTTTTCATAAAAGAACCTACATTAGTACTAAATTTTTCGATAAATTAATTAACAACTGTTCAGGACATTGGACCCTCTACATATTTTCACAATAGTATGATATTGCCCACTTCAGGCATAAGTCTTCATGACTTTGTTTGCTTTTGGTTCCATCCCAAAGACTTCATACCAATGGAGATAATTGTTCTCACTTAGATACTTTGAATCTTTCTTTTCCCCAACCCTAGCTAAAATGAATAGATGATATCTATAATAGACAAGTGCTTGAAGTTAATAAATTGGGGTAGGTTTTGAAACTAATTCAAAATTTACGCTAAATGGTGAATGAAAAATGAACAATAAGGAGTGAAGTAGCTTTGTAACACAGAAAACTTGCAGGTGCAGGGACCAAAAGGTAACAAATAAGAAAGATTTAGATGCTAAAATAAGAGTCAAACCTACAAAACTTAAAAGTTTCCAAAACGGAAGAAAGACATAAATAAAAGCTACCCAAGAAGCAGAGAACAACAACTAGCAAACTAAGATAATATTTCGAAAAGGAAACATAAGTTAAAGACGAATGGAATAAGGACTACTTCCCAAAAAACTATTGTCCATGTAGTGTACTACGACAAAGACAAACAGATGACAGTATATACTTTGCAAGAACTTAAGAATTAACACAAAATGTCGTTAATTCCGTCAAACTGAAGTTCAATACACTTAATTACCAAACAGCTACAAGGGAAAACTCACTGGACCGGTGCCTTTTAAGCTGATTTCTAGTAGCAAAATATACAAAGATTAAAGGAAATAAAAATGGAAAATGAGTTAAAACAAGGCAGACCATCAATAAGTTAAAAGCTTTGAACCCAAGAAAATGAAAATTAGCTATACAACAGCAACGGCCCAATTCAAATGGCTAAAGAAGAAAATCTTCTGCTAATGAGGGTAGAAACCTGTTCAGACTTCAGAAAGATACTGCGGTTTCTCTCTTTTTGAGATTGGTGGGGGTGGCAGATTGAGTGAGTGGAGAAACTCATAACGCTGGGGCTAAGGAAGAGGACAAAATTAAGCCAAAAAAGAGAAGGGTAAAGCGAGAATCAACGAAGAAGAACAAATCCAGAATCAATGAAGAAGATAATAATCAACGAAAATGGAAAAGAGGGGCGGAAATTGAAAAGACCCCAGCAAGGGGAGGAAGAAGATTAGCAGTGAAACGCATCGAATACTCTCAATTCAGCCCACAAAAGTTAAGAAAGCGAATTTGAAAAGCGTCTCAGGTACATCCCTCATTGGGGTTGGTTTGATCTTTAACAGAAAGATAAAGAAATGATAATAATACCGAAAGAGAAAATGGGCGAGGCAAACCGCAAATCTTCTGCCGCGAACTGCGGAGAGCAGTAGAGAGTGAAGGATTCAGAAACTGCAGATCTTCAATCGATCTGCGCGTCACCTGCTCTATGCGAAGCGAAGGCAAACTTGAAGACTGAAAAGAGGGCTTATCGAGCGAGGCTATCGCCGAGGTCCGGAGGACCGAGAGAGATCAATATTCGAGCGCCAGCAAGTTTATATATTTCATAGATTTGGGAAATGGGAAATTGCAGAAAGACCCTTTTATTTTTGGATTTGGATTTTAGACCCCAATTTTAAAAACTGATTTTGTTGGACCTAGAGTCATGAAATTACCATTTTGCCCTTTATGTTAAAAGCCTTTTCAAGTCTTTTGAACTCTCTTGTTTCCCGTTCATTTCCCATTTTCCTTCTCCCTCTGAAATTAGTAGGGGTGTACAAATGACCCGATAACCCGAACAACCCGGCCTACCCAACCCAAATTATAAGGGTTGGGTTGGGTTTGATTTATTTTTGGGTTGGGTTGGGTTCAAAATTGACCAACCCGAAAATTCGGGTTGGGTCTCGGTTTTTTAAAAAACTGGCTCGGGTCAACCCGACCCGAATCGATGAGCTATTTTAATTTATATATATATATATATATATATATAACGTTTAAAAGAAAAAAACCTAAATCTCGACTCTCTACTCTAAAGTCTAAGCGATCGTTCGCCGCTTCGCGATCGCACCAATGCGATCGTTAACGCTTCGCGCCGTCTCGCGTGTGCCCTTCTCGTTCGGCTGAAGATTCGAAGACAAGCGTGAAGACACGGACGGATGCCACCAAGCTTTACTACTACCTTCTTCGTTTGTGGCCTTCGCCGCCCGTTCACCCTAAAGTTCCCCCGGCGTGGCGTCCACAGATTCGAACTTGAAGACACCACCGTGAAGACACCACCGCCACGGGCGCCGTGAAGGAAACCGCCTTTTGAGTCATTCCGTTCGAGTTTGACTTCGATTTTGAATCTTTGATTTCTTTACCCCAACTTGATTTATTTAGACTACTTCGCTTTTCCATTTAGGCGATTTCTTGATTGAATACCTCAAGCTCAAGCTCAAGGCTCACGATTTCGATTTCCTTAGACTTGCACCCAACTCACGATTTCTAATTTGCGATTCTTCAGATTTAATACTTCAAGCTCAAGCTCACCTTCACGGTAATTTTTTTTTTTAAACCAAAACTACTGCTATGTTCTTTTTATTTTTCTATTTCTTCTGATTTATGTGATTATAACTATAAGTATTCTGATTTCTATATGCATTATGAAGTATTCGATTTGTTTGCATTTTCTCCGATTTAAGTATTCGATTTTGTTTGCATTTTCTCCGATTTAAGTATTCTCATTACTTTAAACACTTTGAGATCAAAGACAAATAGATCTAGGATTTTGGTAAGAAAAATGTAAATACACATTCAAGTTTAGTTAACAAATAAATTGTCTTAGTCAAATTTAGTTATCAAATAACTTATCTTAACTCTTAATCTAAATAAGTTGAACTATTCTAAACATTATCAAAATATTTTGTTCATTGGATCTTTCCACAACATCTAAATAAGTTGAACTCTCTTGTATAGGTTGTGTTGTGCACATTAATCCCCCAAAAGCTAGTGTAAAGTTAGCCTAACTTTATTTTTGAAAATTTAGTTTGTAACAAATTATAGTTCACAAACTTGATTGCTATTTGTTTTTTTCATAAATGGAAAGCAGTAGTGCTAGTGGATGTAATAATCAAAATCCTCCTAGTAATGAATTTGATAGTACATCTAAGCCACCATTACCTTCAAAATCTAGCAAGAAGACGTCCTAGTAAATCAACTTCTACTGTGTGAGATCATTTTACTAGATTGGAAGACAACAGTAGTAGGTGCAGATGTAATTATTGTGATAAGGAGTATGCTTGTGATACTACCTCTTGTGGAACTAGCACATTGTGGAAGCACTTAAAAAATCAATGTAAAAAGTATCCTTATAAGGAGGAAGAAAAAGGACAAACCATTTTAAGTTTTCAACCTTCACTTGATGGAAAATGTGGTAGTAATTTTGTGGCTACCATATTTAGTCAACAAGCATGTAGGGAGGCATGTGCTAAGATGATAATTCTCGATGAATTACCATTTAGATTTGTAGAACAAGAGGGATTTAGACTTTTTTGTTGTGTTTTGAACCCTAAGTTTGACCCTCCATCAAGAGTAACAATTGCAAGGGACGCATTTCAACTTTATCTAGATGAAAAAAAGAAACTAAAATCTTTTTTAGTAAAGGGACTTCATTGCAAAATGTTAACTATATGGTTGTCACTGCACATTTTGTTGATCAAGAATGGAATTTGCATAAAAGAATATTGAATTTTTGTCAAGTTCCTAATCACAAGGGAGACACTATAGGCAAAGTCATTGAGTGTTGTTTATTGGAATGGGGGATTGATAAAGTTTTTTCCATCACCGTTGATAATGCAAGTTCCAATGATGGAGCTATTTCGTATATTAAGAAAAGACTTAAAAGTTGGAATACATTCATCTTAGATGGAGAATTATTACACATGAGGTGTTGTGCTCATATTATTAACTTGATTGTGAATGAGGGATTGAAAGAAATGCATAAATCTATTGTTGGTGTTCGTAATGCTGTAAGGTATGTTAGATCATCTCCTAAGAGATTGGCAAAGTTTAAAGCTTGTGTGGAACAAGAGAAAATTGAATGTAAAGCCCTTTGTTGTTTAGATGTGGCAACTAGATGGAATTCTACTTATCTGATGTTTGACCATGCACTGAAATTTGAGAAAAAGATGTGTTAGATTATAGGACCTACTTTGAAGATGATGATCATGGAAACAAAAAATTAGGGCCACCAACTTTTACTGATTGGAGAAATGTTGAAGTATTTGTCAAGTTTTTGAAAGTGTTTCATGATGTCACTGTGAAGATAAGTGGTTCTTTGTATGTGACTTCCAATTCTTACTTTCATGAACTTTGGGGTATTCATGAACTTTTACTTGGTTGGAGTACGAATTCAAACTCTCTTCTTTGTGATATGGCTAAAAGTATGAAGATAAAGTATGACAAGTATTGGAGTTCAATTGACAAAATCAATTAAGTTGATATTTCTAGTTGTGGTGCTTGATCCTCGTTACAAATTGGATTATGTGGCCTTTTGCTTTTCGACTATTTATGATGATGATACAACTAAAGAGATGATTGACAGTGTTAGAATGTATTTGGTTCGTTTATATGATTTTTACAAGTCACATGATGATACTTCTTGTACTCAAAGTTCTAATAGTAGTAATCAACCATCTGAATCAAATGGATCTTCCATGAGTTCAATAAGTAGTGTTGAAACGAGTGAGAGTGGTGCATCATTGATATTATCACGGTACAAGAAGAGAAAAGAAGAGAAGAGAAGAGAATAGTTCTTCAGAAATAAGGAATGATGTATATCGTTATTTATCTGACCCTAGTGAGGAACTTGATGATAGTTTTGATGTTCTTGCTTGGTGGAAATTGAATGAATTGAAGTATCGAGTTTTGTCAAAAATTGCTCGAGATGTTTTGGAAGTTCCAGTGTCTACAGTGGCTTCTGAATCAACATTTAGTACAGGAGGGAGGATTCTTGATTCTTTTAGGAGTTCTTTGACGCCTAGAACAGTAGAAGATTTAATATGTTCACAAAATTGGATTTGTGGCAAATATTGTTGGATCTTCCTCCACAACATAAAGAATTGGAATATTGTATTCAAGTTGAGTCAGGTAAGTTTAATTTATTCATTGCGTACTCATCGTTTTCACTATTATGTATGGTTATATGTTAAACATATTGTATGTTTCTTTGGTTTTCCAAGAGGCTTTAGGGACTTGCATGAGTTCAATAGGGACTTAAATCTCATTAGATTGATCATTTTCATGGTAAGTAAAATACATTCATGGTAGTTTTTTTTTTTATTATTATGTATGGATTCTTTAAACTAATTGTTCTTTTTTAAAATTTCAGGACCTAGCGTAATGCTCGTGATACCAAATGTCTTGGTGCTAGGATGTCTTGGCTTCATTTTTGATTTTGTTATGCAAATGTAGTGGGACTAGATTTAAGACTTTGATTGTTGTAGTAATTGTGTTAATGAACTTTTATGTTTATTTTGATGGTTGAAATTATGCATTTGCAGACTTATAATATTTTAAATTTAGGATTCCAATGGAGGTTATGAACTATGAATTTCAATATTTGAATGTTATGTGATTTAGTTTAGACACAATTGTTGCAAAAAAAATAAAGGAAAAAATAATATATATATATATATATATATATATAAAAGAACCCGACAACCCAACCCAACCCGAAATTATTGGGTTGGGTTGGGTTGGGTTGGCTTCTATTTTCGTGTTATTCGGATTGGGAATTGACCAATCCGAATTTTCGGGTGGTCCAAAAAATCCCCCCAACCCAACCCGTGTACACCCCTAGAAATTAGTGTTGCATGCACTAGATTTTTATTTGTGAAATGAGCCCTCTAAGAAAGAATATATCAAATATGTATTTTTATTCATTTGAAACTGTTTTTCTATAAACTGTGAAGATATGTGTTGAATCTGTTAGTTTCTTTGTTATTCAAGCTATTTTTTGGTCATAAATTCTTCTAAACCTGTGTTCGACCTGTTCTGTGGCGTTAGATTATGTTATAACTGTTGTTTTTTACTGCGAATGAATCGTTTTGGCCCCAATTTCTAAAAAAAGTAGACGAATCTTGATCAGGATTCGTCGTTTCATGATTTTTCACCCATTGGAATCTTGTTATTTGATCCTCACCGAGAAATTGGGAGAATATGGACTGGAATTTCAACAAAAAAAAAATCCTAGCCAGGAAACCAAGAAACCAGGAAAACAAGTTGGCCGGAAAAAATTACAGTTTTTTAATATTTTTTTAACTTCTATGTTTTGGTCTATAGGTGGTTTAGAATTGAGTTGGTTGAGAAATTTTTTCTGCTAATCACTCCCCTGCAACCGTAACTTGTTGTGCTTAATGAAGGGGTTTGTCGAAGGCCCTATCAAATAATAATTTATTTATCTAAATTTACAGTAAAAGTGGTCTAGGTCGATTTCAGGGATTGAGTTTGTTAATTCATTTAATTATAGTAAGTACTTTCTCTTAACTTTATTTAGAGAACTAAATCAAATGAAAATAGTCTAAACCTAAGAATTAAATTAAAAAGAAAAAGATAACGGGAGACACAATTTACGAGAATTTTGATTTCACCGATCGACCAACACTTTAATCGAGGTTATATTATTGGATGATTACACATGTTTTCATAAATCAATAAACGAATATAACAAATGACTCTCTTGAGACAAGTGACTCTCATGCATGAAGATAAAACTAACATCTCTGTCTAGGTTTTAAAAAACATGCATGACACTAAGATTAATTCTTTTATGATTTCTAATAACACTCTAATCATTCTCATGTCAAAGTGATTATTAGTCATGCAATCGAGATCAAATCAAAACTACCTCTCTCAAGCATAAGTTCATATTAACATTAACAAATAAACTGTGATCAAGAGTTTATAAGCACTACAAACACAATTTCATGAATGAAAACACGTATAATAATCCAAAAACAATCAACTCAACAAATAGTGCAATGACTAATCAATCCCTAAACAAAGTTTAATTACACATAATTTGAAAATAAAACTACTAAACTTATCGCTAAAATCCATAAAAAAATACAACTGAAAATGGAAAGAAAAACTCTAATGGTCGTTATCGAACCTCGCTACGATCTATAGCTCAAATTCACGTTCCTTGCTTCCAAAATAGTCATCTCAACCTAAAAATCAATGTAAAAATCGTTTTAAAGATATTTTAGGTCTCCAAATTGGCTCCCTTTTCGAATGGGCTCATAAGGATGCTTTTGTAGATCTTAGAACAACGTCTAGATGCTAGGAACAACTTCTAGCGTAAAAACCAGCGGTTTTTCAATTTTTCGTAGTGTCTAGACGCTACCCTTGCGACGCCATATCTTTTCGTTCGGTTATCCGAATGACCTACAATTTAATGTGTTGGAACCGTGATTCGATGTAGAATCTTCCTGAATGTGCCTTATGCTCAAATTACATCTCTATTTTTATTGACTCTTCATTTAAGCTAAAAAAAAGTTAAAAAAGACTCCAATATCCACCAAAATACTTTCAACACTCGATTCTTCTCCTTAAGCTCGGTTTCTACCAAATTAAGAGAAATAGGCATGAAAGCTTATAAAATCATCACAAAACTAGCATAAATATTAGGAAATAAGATAGCATATTTACATGTTATCAATGCCCACTTAGGTAGAACCAACAAAAACATTAAAAATAAACTCACTCTAACCCAATTAGAAATATTTAGACAAACTTGTTTTGGGTCATTGTTAGATGCAAACATAATGTTTAATGGGAAATTGGTTCACTATATACTTCTTAGGGAGATAAATGAGACTAGGGTGAATATTATGAGTTTCAAGTTGTTGGGTGAGAAGGTGTCATTCAATGAGCGTGAGTTTGACTTAATAACCGGGCCTAAACATAGGAACATACCCTTGAGGGGGACCTTATTTACTAATAGACTTAGGAAATTTTACCTCGGTGGAAAAGAAGGGTCGAAGGAAGATGATTTGGATAAGTTGTTTCTGGTAGGACCATGCAACATACTTGTTCATTAGAGGAGCGATGTGACTTAAGGAGCAAGAGGTAGACACAACGGTAAAACGGTAATTTGACCCAGCAGTGTCTACGAACAACCTGTGAAGGGTCAACTCACGGGTATTGGTTATATCGATGGACACAACTTGTCTTGCAGTGATGGGAGTGCAACTACGGGATTTAGTGGAGTGTTACCGTAGCTAATGAATGTTGAATAACTGGGTCAAAGAGTTTGACAGGTTAGTCTCGGATCATTGGAGCTCGTCATCTGTAGGTCCATTAGGTCCCTCGGTTGGCTCAAATTGGACAAATTGAGGGTTTCTGATTTGGTGTGAATTTGAAGTGTTCAAATTCATTATTTGGGTATTTATGTCATTTATATGAGATATAGATGACATAATATATAGTTTGATGTGAATGAGATTCATAATAAACTATACTATAGCCTAATTGATTAATTAGTGCTAATTGGAGAAATTGAATTGAGAGAAATTAAATTGAATGTGATTCAATTTAAAAATCCACAATTATGCAAATGATATTTGTATAATAAGGTATGAGATATCTTATATTATGTGATATGCAAATATGATTTGCATATCATATAGTTGTGGTAAAATGGTGATTAGTGGAGATATTAACTCCACATCTTACCATTATTTAAAGGCTTGGTGAGAAGTTTTTTTGGTAAGGTTAGTTCTCATTTTTTGGAAATTCAAGTTCCAAGAGACCTCCAATTCTCTCAAACTCTCTCATCTCTCTCTAAGAATTCTCCTCACCCAAAAGCCAAAGGGAGTCCCACCTACTCTCCCTCAACCTCCCGAGAACAACCAAGAAGACATTTTGGAAGTGTCTTGCACTACTGTTCGAGGATCGAGTTCGAGGAGTTCATTGGTTCGAGAGAGATCGTGACCGGAGGAGGAAACCGTTGAAGAAGAGTTCTTCAACAAGTAAGTAACTTATTTCCTTACTGTTTTTCTTTTCTTTTATGCATGTTTAGCCTAGGATCTATGAGATAGGTTCAATTTTAAGATAAGAATTACACATCGAATCAACGACATTTCACAACGTCTTCCGCTGTGGGAATTCCCAATCCCTTCAGTGTAGTGGACACACAGGTAGGATCACGTTTAGGTTAATGACCTGAATGGTCTATAGTATATGAATAGGGTTGAGAACCTTATCCTGATAACACTATGGATGTGACTCACTTTGTATTTAATATAAACGAGGTGATCTAACTCATTCATGTAATTAACATGTGAATGGGGGCATCATGTGTAATGAGATTGTACAAGACCGGACCGTGAATTATTAGACCAACTGATGTAACACCGTTAACAGTTTAGGGATAATAAATTCGTAGATGACCATTAGTGACTCGAACTTAATCCTAAGCGAGTTACGAACTCCTATCTACGGGGGCTTGTCCTTAGACTAGTACGGGTGAGAGTGGGCATGAGTCGCCAACTCAATAAGCCTATCTTCTATGAGGCAGAACCACGTGGGTAGCTGAGAACTTAACTCCGCAAGATGGAATTCACTCGTTCCCGAGCTAAGGAAACTAGAGAGGTTGTTCCCTTAAGGGTTGACTCCAGGGCTTGAACAATTGGGCCCCACACCCTTTCATTGGCCCGAGAGGGACGTTGTTTATAATAGGACCATAAACAAGTTGTTCATTAAAGGATCAATGGTACTTAAGGAGCAAGAGGTAGGCACATGGGTAAAACGATAATTTGACCCAATTGTGACTACGAACGACCTATGAAGGGTTGACTCATGGGCATTGGTTATATCGATGGACACATCTTGTCCTACAGTGAGGAAAGTGCAACTACGGGTCTATAGTGGAGTGACCTCGTAGTTAATGAATGTTGATTAACGGGATCAAAGAGTTTGATCAGTTAATCTTGGATCATTGGAACTCATGATCTGTAGGTCCATTAGGTCCCTCGGTTGGCTCAATTATGGAATTAATGAGGGTATAAAGTTTATAGTGAATTTGAAGTGTTCAAATTCACATAAAAGGTATTTATGTCAATTATATGAGATATAATTGATATAATATATAGTTTGATGTGAATGATATTCATATTACTATACTATTGCCTAATTATGGAATTATAGCATAATTGGAGAAATTAATTTGAGAGATATGAAAAATTGAATGTGATTCAATTTAATCACACATTATGCAAATATGATTTGCATAATAAGGTATGTGATACCTTATACTATATAATTATGCAAATATGATTTGCATATTATATAGTATGTGCTTAAATGGGAAAATGGGTGGAGAATTTCTCTCCACCCCATCCTACTATTTAAGAATGCTTGGAGAAGCATTCATACAAAACTTCTCTCATTTTTTAGACTAGTGTACTACCACGTGCAAATGCACGTAATGTTTTCTTTTATATTTTATTTAAATTTATAATAATATTAATAGAAGGAAAAAGAATAATATCACTTATAGTAAAAAGAAAGATAATAATAATAATAAAAAAAAAAGCAAGATGGGCCTATACAAATTTCCTTAGAATATACATTAATTTCTTATTTAAAAAATGTAAAATGTATATATATTTTACTTTATAATTACTATACAAAAAATATCGCTATACAATTCCATCAAAATACAATTGAAATGTCTCCTACTATAATTGGATTGACACATGCATGCATTTTATGCTTTTTGAATACATCACAAAATATTTTGAGTTGCTTTCGAGATTAAAGAGATATTAAAGTTGGTAAATGAAATGAGAGATAGCTAAAAGTAGAGAAAACAAATGGAGCTCGAGTTGGTGAAAAATAGTGGAAGAATCTTTTTATAACTGTATAGTTAAAGAGTTATAAAACTTTTGAAATTCTAAGTTATTAAAGTTATATATTGAATTATAATTAAATGTTTAAAAAGTTGGTAGATAATGAAAAAGAAAACTTTTCATTTTCAAACTTTCATACACTTGTCAAATGGTGCATTTAATTTTTATTTTGTAAAAGCTAAATTTCTAAAATTATATTTTGTGTATTAAAATCTTAATAAGTTTTTTGACCAATTTTTAATATTATTAGAAAATAACATATAATAAAATTTCATAATATATTAATGACATTGAATACTTGTTGTTTGGAATTAAGTTCTCTATTTATAAAATTTAATTCATGAAAAATAAAAAGGATAAGATCTAAATTTTTTTCTTTTCAGAATACTTGTTTTTTTTTTTAAAAAAAAATACTATAGTTTATAGATTATAGATAGAGGTAAAAGAGGAATGAGCATATAAAAAGAATTAGGAAGAGAGAAGGGGAAAGAAATTTTAGGGAGGTAGTGGGAGATATTGAAATGTTTTTAATGGTTAAGTGGCTATGATTTTTTTCTTCCTTTATTTTAATTTTAATTTCTGTAAGGACCCTACTTTTATAAACTCTATTTCTAAAGGTTATTACTATCGTGCATGCATTCGAGGCCCTAAATGACTTTAAATAGATAAAACTTGATAATTTAAAACACTTTAATTTGAGATCCCGTAATAATGCAAAACATTTCAAAACATAAATAAGTTCAGCCTCTGGTTTCAAACTTCTATAATACATAAGCGGAAAACGATAATCTTTTAAGAATGCTATCTGAAACGTATGTGCAGAAAACTATGACTTGGTTCCCATGGCTTCTGTAGCACATCCCCGTCACTCGCCTGGTATGCCCTCGCCTTTACCTGAAAACATTTTAAAAACGGAGAAAACAAAACAAAGGTAAAGGAGTGAGTATTATAAAATACCCAGTAAGCGGGGGTCGGGAAATGCAAACACAAGCAACATGACTTTGTTTTAAACATGTCTTTCAATCATGACCATCATTCGTGACTTTTAAAAATCATAAAACTTTCTGTAGTGGGACCTAAAATTTTCTTTCATAAAATCACGACTTTTCTCTTTGGTAATACGTGGTCAATTGAGTCTACCTGAGTCTTTTCATTTTGAGTCTCTCACAGACCTCTATAGGTTTGAGTCCCTCACAGACCCTTACAAGTTTGAGTCCCTCACAGACCCCTATAACTTTGACCCATAGGATCTCTGATGCACGTTTTACCATGCATAAATTCTCAGGAGACCAATTGCCACAGCCTACATAACATGTTCATATACATACAATATGCATGAGGTCCCATTCTTCAATCACATAAACATCTGCACTCATAATGATGCAACACTCATATAGATCATATAATCAAGGCCTAACTTTAAATTCTAGTCATTCAATCATAATAATAAATACGTTTGTAATTTAAGGTACATATTTAACACAATGACATGACTGAAAATCTCAATGTGCATAACTATACATAACTGTGTCAAGATTCATTTTTAAATACTTTAAAATCATTTCTGTTCGGGTCCTCTCAAACCATTAAAATATTCATTTTCTAAATTCAAGCCTTAAGCATAAATCTTGGAAATTACTCTTTGAAATAAATCCTTGAACTTCATCTTTTAAAAATCATAAAACTTTCTGTAGTGGGACCTAAAACTTTCTTTCATAAAATCATGACTTCTCTCTTTGGCTATACGTGGTCAATTGAGTCTACCTGAGTCTTTTCATTTTGAGTCCCTCACAGACCCCTATAGGTTTGAGTCCCTCACAGACCCTTATAAGTTTGAGTCCCTCACAGACCCCTATAAGTTTTGAGTCCCTCACAGACCCCTATAAGTTTGACCTATAGGATCTCTGATGCACGTTTTACCATGCATAAATTCTCAGGAGACCAATTGCCACAGCCTACATAACATGTTCATATACATACAATATGCATGAGGTCCCATTCTTCAATCACATAAACATCTGCACTCATAATGATGCAACACTCATATAGATCATATAATCAAGGCCTAACTTTAAATTCTAGTCATTGAATCATAATAATAAATACGTTTGTAATTTAAGGTACATATTTAACACAATGACATGATTGAAAATCTCAATGTGCATAACTATACATAACTGTGTCAAGACTCATTTTTAAATACTTTAAAATCATTTCTGTTCGGGTCCTCTCAAACCATTAAAATATTCATTTTCTAAATTCAAGCCTTAAGCATAAATCATGGAAATCACTTTTTGAAATAAATCCTTGAATTTCATCTTTTAAGTTAAATCTTCCAGAAACCATATTTATTCCCCTTTTTCCAAGTTGTTTGTAGAAAGTCCCTTACCATTGCCTTAGCTCCTCCGAGATTCTTAAAAGTCCATCTCTGACTCAACGTTCCTCTCCAATTTGCCCAGCAATTGAACCTCCCATAAAAAATCATTTAATTTCAAGTTAAATCATGCATAATGAACTTTATCTTTAAAAATTCAACAATAACTAGGTCGAATTACCACTAACGAAGGCTTAAAACGGACTCGGGGAGTGAAACGGATGAAAACGACAAGGTCCATCGGAGGGCGGCGCGTCTCGGAGCGTGGAGCATGCCGTTGGAATCCTCGTGCCTCGATCTATCCAAAACCAGTCCTAAAACCTCAAAAACCGGCTGAAAACTAGTTGAATCGCTCGAACCAAAAGTCCTTTCCTCCGACGGCGCTCTCTTTCTCTCTCTTCACGCGCTGCAGCAGCTTTGCGATTTCGACAGCTGGCCTGTGCAACTTCTGCGGAGGTCGGTGAAGTACAGATCGTCACAGATCTGGGCGACGCTCGACGGTAATGAACCCAGGCGGCGGTTCGGTTCACCGTGAGGGCACGACTCAACCGGCGCAGACGAATCAAGGCTTCCGACGATTACTAGCAGTGGCGGCTTGCAATGACGACTTCGTCCGGTAAGGGTAACGGTGGTCGCGACAGTTGGAGTTGAAGGTGGGTTGGACTCTAGCTTGCTTCAATGGAGGGGTTAGCGTGAACATGGGAGGGAAAGGAGACAATGAATAGTAGTTTCGAAATTTGTGTCCACTAAAAGACAAAAGGGTTGTCTTTCCAAAACCCTAGATCACATCATTTTACCAAAATGTCATTCCTTTTCCACAAAACCTTAAAAATGCCCTTGAACTTAAATACTTCAAATTAATTTGACTCTTCATTTAATTGCTCAAACTTTAATTAAATTTTGCTTTCAAGGCCCAAATTAAATTTCATTTCCGTTAAATTAATCCAAAGTACAACCTAAAATGTACTTGGAAGTTTCGGGACGTTAAAATCTTCACTCCTTAAGAACTTTCGTCCTCGAAAGTTTTCAATCTTGTAATAAATTTTGGATAGTTCGCTCGCATCTTCTCCCCTCGGTTGCGAAGAATCCTTCGGTCCCTTTGCGAGAATTAACACTAGTTGTTTCTTAAGTGACTCCCACTGGCGTAAACTCACTACTCAACGGTCTCACCACTTTAGCTTGAGCTCTTTCTCTTCTATTGGGACTTTCTATTAAGGCCTAAATTAAGGCCCAAAGAGCTGATATTCTTGAATCGAATTTCAAATCTTGAAATAGTTCGGGATGTTTAGCTCGCGATTTCTTCTCTCACCCCCAAGTAGTCTCTAATGTCTTGTGATTCTAGAGTGGCATGCTTTACTAAACTGATTCTTTTTTTTTTTTTGGTTCTCAAAATTCCCTTAAGGTTTATTGCACCAGCTACTAGCATTTAATTCAAGGCATGACTCAGTCGTTTTGTCTGGTCATCTGTTCCGTAACCTTATCACCTTCTCAAGAGATGTGACTTCACTAAAGATAGAGTTGACAACCTTGTTAGGTCGTTCAAGGTTAAGGCCTCCAATAATTCTTCCCAACGTAAACATATAACATAACCTCAGACTTAGTAGTGAAGTTCCTCAACCGATTCCAACGAAACTCGTGCACATAAAAGACCCTGCAAAAGTCAAACTGCTCATGTATCTGACATCTAGATATTTAGACCTCTTACACTCATAACTAAAATCCTGGCTTCACTCTTCTACTTCATGTTCGTTCGTGCTAAGGTCATTTACTTTATGGTGCCATCTTTTAAGACTTCATGCCTAACTTATCCTCATTAATATCTTAGTTATCTCTATCCACATTACTCATCATGGTTAAGATCTAGGTGTTTCGAAGTATCTTGAAAATTAACTTCGAATTCAAAATCACCTTTGATCTCTGTGCAGTCTCTCAAACTCTTCTTTCCAACTACCCTGGTTTCTTTTATCATGTAACAAATGGAATGAACCTTTTAAAGTAAGTTCCTCGTGATACACTTATACTCTATTTTTAACCTTTCCTCTGCCTACGGCTCGACACAACAGTCATTCGTATCACTCTTTTTTTTTTTGAAGAAAAATCCAACGGATCACAACTGCGATAATAAGCGACCTCACAAAAATGAACTTAGTCATTTAGAAATCATTCTCCCTTCGCCTTTCAACTCTGTAAATATCTTGTTCAAGTGGTCACTCGAATGTAATGAAATTTTCTTAACACCAATATGGGTGGTTACTTTAGAATAGCATCCACTACATTTCTTAACTTTTTCATCTCTTTTGTCATGAAACCCAAACGTTCAGACTTTGAACTTTTCGAGGAACTATTATATTCCTCTGTCAAGGTTTTACTTACGGAACTTAGTTGTTCAAGATTTCTTGAAAGACTTTCACCTCGTAGTGTCTACTCTTTTCCTGTTTTGTCCAGACTGGCTATTTTAATAACGCGCAAGTGAGTGTCTCATCTTGACAATATTTCCCCTAAGCCTTACATCCTGAACTCAGACATTTCCTTTATAACATCAAACACCTAAGGTCACATATTCGTCTTTTCTTAGCTTAACAATTTTCATTATACTCATCTTTTGAAGTTTACTTGGGCACTTAACTCCTTAGTGACCTTTCGACTACTTTCACCTATTAGGACTTACTCTTCCCTCCTTTTGTCTAACCCAATCCTCCCAAAGTGCTTTTTTCTGCGCCTTCTTAGACTTGGACTAAACCAGAATATCTCCAACAACTTAATCACAACAATGTTTTAGCCTTTTCTTGAGTACTAAACCCTTCAAGTCTATAAACATTGTGGGTGCTTTAGTCAGATCTCTACAACTTCATGATGTTCCTAGCTTGATTTGAAAAACATCTTGGGATATCTTAGCACTGATTCTTGACTGGCGATAACTTGCGCCCATAATCATCTTAAAGGACATTGTGCTCGTTGTAGCCGGTAGAATAGGTCGTTCATCCAAGGACGAAGATATTCATTCTTGTCAGCAACTTTCTTCCACTTCCAATACCCTATGCACAACGTAAGGATACACCTTTCTCCTTTATGCACAACACTAATACTCCTTAGGGCGATATACTACTATTAGCTCTTATATAAAAGGTTTCATACCTATAATTTGAGTTCTTTTAATCTCCTTGGAGCTTTTTGTAAGGAGTATTAGAAGCTACCGATGCTTTCACTTTAACTTCATGCTTAAGTCTATCTCGTGTTAAAGGTAAGCTTAAAAGATCAAACTTATTTTATCTAACACCAACACATTGTTCCTCATGCTTACGTTCTTTAAACTTGACTTTCTCCTTTTAGTCAAAATGGAGGACTTTCTCAATTATATGTACCATTTTGGTTCTAATGTCAAATTCTCTAAAACCTCACTTAAAAAGAAACATCAGCCTAACCTTTACTAAATGGACCTTTCAGTTTCACTCCCATGGTCATTCGACCACTACAACTATACGCTTTACTAATTCAAGAGTTCCTCAGTTTGACTTTACACAACGAAGAAGAGATTCAATGAACTTTCCTCTATTACCCAAATCCTCTTTCCTTAACCCTCTGATCGGGGGAAAAGGGAAACTTTAGCACCTCATATTATTTCTTCCAAAACATTCATATACATCTTAACCAAAAGGTGGAAATTAGTGGCGAGGTTCCTTGTACATGTTCCAAAAGCTTGGACACGAAGGTGACCATGTGACTGACGAAGTGTGCACAAGGTCCTGGAGTCCAGACCATCAATTCTCTTATGTTCTCAAACTAAAACTCTAACTACTTACTTTTATTTTTCATACCTGTCCTTATGAAGTTCATTACGCTTATGGTATCACTTTCGAAACTCCACACCATATCTATCTTCAATAACACGTAGATGTCTCGTATTTACAAAACTTCCTTTAGGTATCGACCCTTTCTGACTCAGCTCTTTCCTTTCTACCACTAACAGTAGGAATCTCATGTATTTTTTTTTCCAACGCAGAAACACATCACTTTCATAACATATATACGTTTAGCTTCACATATATGCATTTTCTTTCTGTAAACAAACAGTCAGAATCATATATTTTCATTCTTTCATAGCTTAGAAATACATCTTGCTCAAATCTCATACACATATAACTTTAGATATAAAACATACATAATTTTTTTTTCATGAACAAGACAAAACTTTATTTCAAAGGCATACCTGGAGATGAGTGGGAGATGCTACTTAGCCATGGGATACTTGTTGCTTACGATGTAAGCAAGTCTCTGTAACCCCAACCTAGGGCTCGATACCAAGCTAGAATGACCCTACTTTTATAGACTCTATTTCTAAAGATCATTACTATTGTGCATGCATTCGAGGCCCTAAATGACTTTAAATAGATAAAACTTGTTAATTTAAAACACTTTAATTTGGGATCCTGTAATAATGCAAAATATTTCAAAACATAAATAAGTTCGGCCTCTGGTTTCAAACTTCGATAATACATAAGCGGAAAACGATAATCTTTTAAGAATGCTATCTGAAACGTATGTGTGGAAAACTATGACTTGGTTCCCATGGCTTCTGTAGCGCATCCCCGTCACTCACCTGGTATGCCCTCGCCATTACCTGAAAACATTTTAAAAACGGAGAAAACAAAACAAAGGTAAAGGGGTGAGTATTATAAAATACACAGTAAGCGGGGGTCGGAAAATGCAAACACAAGCAACATGACTTTCTTTTAAACATGACTTTCAATCATGACTATTATTCGTGACTTTTAAAAATCATAAAACTTTCTGTAGTGGGACCTAAAACTTTCTTTCATATAATCATGACTTTTCTCTTTAGCTATACGTGGTCAATTGAGTCTACCTGAGTCTTTTCATTTTGAGTCCCTCACAGACCCCTATAGGTTTGAGTCCCTCATAGACCCCTATAAGTTTGAGTCACTCATAGACCCCTATAAGTTTTGAGTCCCTCACAGACCACTATAAGTTTGACCCATAGGGTCTCTGATGCACGTTTTACCATGCATAAATTCTCAGGAGACCAATTGCCACAACCTACATAACATGTTCATATACATACAATATGCATGAGGTCCCATTCATCAATTACATAAACATCTGCACTCATAATGATGCAACACTCATATAGATCATATAATCAAGGCATAACTTTAAACTCGAGTCATTCTATCATAATAATAAATACGTTTGTAATTTAGGGTACATATTTAACACAATGGCATGACTGAAAATCTCAATGTGCATAACTATACATAACTGTGTCAAGACTCATTTTTAAATACTTTGAAATCATTTCTGTTCGGGTCCTCTCAAACCATTAAAATATTCATTTTCTAAATTCAAGCCTTAAGCATAAATCCTGGAAATCACTCTTTGAAATAAATCCTTGAATTTCATCTTTTAAGTTAAATCTTCCAGAAACCATATTTCTTCCCCTTTATCCAATTTTTTTGTAGAAAGTCCCTTACCATAGCCTTAGCTCCTCTGAGATTCTTAAAAGTCCATCTCTGACTCAACGTTCCTCTCCAATTTGCCCAACAATCGAACCTCCGATAAAAAATCATTTAATTTCAAGTTAAATCATGCATAATTAACTTTATCTTTAAAAATTTGACAATAACTAGGTCGAATTACCACTAACGAAGGCTTGAAACGGACTCGGGGAGTGAAACGGATGAAAACGGCAAGGTCCATCGGAGGGCAGCGCGTGGCCGGGCAGAGGCGGCGCGTCTCGGAGCGTGGAGCATGCCGTTGGAATCCTCGTGCCCCGATCTATCCAAAACCAGTCCTAAAACCTCAAAACCGGCTGAAAACTAGCTGAACCGCTCGAACCAAAAGTCCTCTCCTCTGACGACGCTCTCTTTCTCTCTCTTCACGCGCTGCAGCAGCTTTGCGATTCCGACAGCCGCACGTGTGCAGCTTCTGCGGAGGTCGGTGAAGTACAAATCGTCACGGATCTGGGCGACACTCGATGGTAATGAACCCAGGCGGCGGTTCGGTTCACCGTGAGGGCACGACTCAACCGGCACAGACGAATCAAGGCTTCCGACGATTACTAGCAGTGGCGGCTTGCAATGACGACTTCGTCCGGTAAGGGTAACGGTGGTCGCGACGGTTGGAGTTGAAGGTGGGTTGGTCTCTAGCTTGCTTCAATGGAGGGGTTAACGTGAACATGGGAGGGGAAAGAGACCATGAATAGTAGTCTCAAAATTTGTGTCCACTAAAAGACAAAAGGGTTGTCTTTCCAAAACCTTAGATCACATCATTTTACCCAAATGTCATTCCTTTTCCACAAAACCACAAAAATGCCCTTGAACTTAAATACTTCAAATTAATTTGACTCTTCCTTAAATTGCTCAAACTTTAATTAAATTTTGCTTTCAAGACCCAAATTAAATTTCATTTCCGCTAAATTAATCCAAAGTACAACCTAAAATGTACTTGGAAGTTTCGGGACGTTACAAATTTCTTAATTAAAAAACTCTTAAGGCCATTTTTAAGAGATGGTACTGGAGAAAAATTAAAGTTAATAATAAAATTTGAAATCACTAATTTAACCTAGTATTTATGTACTACACTTCTTAGCTTATTCGCTTAAAAAAATTAATTTAAGGATAGATTATGTATTATATTAAAAAAAAACAAAAACAAGGTTAATATTGTCCAAATAAAAGTTCATTTTGAAACTTTTGTGTTTAAATATCACATTTATATAAAAATTTATCAAATGACAAATAATAAACCCATATTCGCCAATTTTAATTTTTCTTAACCGGTTAATATAGTTATGTTTTTAATAGTCTATTATAAGTTTTTTCCATATTTAATTCAATTATTTTTATTTCAAAAAGAATATTTATTCTGATATAGTTAACCTAATTTAATACAAAATAAATTATAAATTAATATAATATATTTGATTTGTTGATGTTATTGATGTTTATTAGAAATAAAAGAGTAAATAAAAAAAAATCATGGCTAGATTTAAATTAGGGGCAATTGTGTTGGTAGCAAAATGGGTCAAAATAATTTGTCATATAGCAAATGGCTCAACCATATTGCAAAAATAGCAAAAATTTGAAAAGAAGATTAAAAATTACCAAAAAGCCCACTAGTTTCACGTTCTTCAATTTTCCTTAAGTTTCCTTAAGCTTTTCTTCAGCTTTTCAACAACACATGATTCTCTCTCGTTCCTTTTTCTTCCTCTTTTTCAGTCTTCACCATTTTTCTATGGTTTGAAGTCTTCTCCATTTTTCATTACCTAGCAGTCGACGTCGTGCTTTCAAACGAGAAAATCTACGGTAAAATTTCTTAGATTCATTTTTTCGTTTCCTTCTACTACCATTTTCGATTTTTTTTTTGTCACAGTTGATTCCTTCGGATTTCTTTATTTTTTTTTTCTTTTTCGATTCTTCTATCAGAGTCTATTTCTTTCTTGTTGTATAATGAAAGTATCTCTTAATTAATTTCTTGCCCTAAAAGATAGATTGATATCACTACACGAACAACAACTTCTATCATTATCTATCAACAAGCTTTTTTTCATTGTTGATTATTGGTTTTGTTGCATTGTTGTTTTGAGTTTTTTTCCTTTGTTATCATAAACAAAGATTAGGGTTAACACATGAGTCCTTATTTGATCGCTTTATTTGGTTTGTCCACAGTTATAGACTTTTATCACTTGATATCAGTGATAGAAGTCTATAACTGATAGGTTTCTCTTTCTTTGATATCACAGTGATAGACTTCTATCATCTGATATCAGTGATAGACTTCTATCATCTGATATCAGTGATAGAAGTATATAACTGATAGGTTTCTCTTTCTTTGATATCACAATGATAGGCTTCTATCACTTGATATCAGTGATAGAAGTATATAGCTGATATGTTTTTCTTTCTTTGATATCACAGTGATAGGCTTCTATCACCTCATATCACTGATCAACTACTTGAATGTTGGTTCATTATGTTAGCATGTTAGTTCATTTTGTAATCATGTTAGGTTCTTATTTATAAGTAACTTCCTAAGTAACTTTTTGTTGTCTTCAATCACTGTCTCTTTATAATTTGGGTTGATTGAAATCACCATGAATAGTTGATTAGTTAATTGAAATCACTATGAATTGCTGATTAATTGATTAGTTGCATTTGATAGAACTGATAGTTATTTGCTAGTTCTTTTTGTTTTGCAACATGATCCATAAGTGATAGAGTTCTTTCATAAGTGTGTCTGCTTGTTTGTCTGGCTTGTTTGTTCATTTGACTATCAAGCACTTAGTGATAGATGCCTATCAATTGTTGCATTTGTCCATAGTTATAGACTCTTATCACTGCATTTGGTTATCATATTTAGTTTTTTGCTCTGATTCAAATCAAATAGATGCTTTTGGTTATTGGTCTGATTTATTTGATTTGTCCACCGTTATAGACTTCTATCACCTGATATCAGTGATAGAAGCCTATAACTGATAGGTTTTTGTTTCTTTTGATATCACAGTGAGGTGATAGAAGTCTATAACTAATAGATTTTTCTTTCTTTGATATCAGAGTGATAGATTTCTATCACTTGATATCAGTGATATAAGTGTATAACTGATAAGTTTTCCTTTCTTTGATATCACAGTGATAGGCTTCTATCATTTGATATCAGCGTTAGAAGTCTATCACTGATTTTTTATATATCATTTGATATCAGTGTAGTCATGTACCTCTGATTTTTTTTTTTTATATATATCACTTATAGGTCTAGGTCTACTCATGATTATTGATTAATTTGACAGATATGATGGATGAGAATACTGATTAAAAAAAAAAAAGAGATTGTAGAGCTCTATTAGTGATTGAGTTCTACAATTGATTGAGTTCTAGAGCTCTATCACTGATAGATAGAACTCAATCAGTGGTAGAACTCTATTACTGATAGAGTGATAGAGCTCTATCAGTGATAGAGTTGAAACTCAATCAGTGATAAAACTGAATCACTGATAGAGTTCTATCACTAATAGAACCCTATTAGTGATAAACTAACCATCTCTTATACAACTCTATCTCTATCTATCTCTATCTCTCATATCAGGTTGGAGAAGGAAGAGCAACTAAAAAATACAAACCAAAAGTCAACTTTGCTAAAGATCTGCAGAATGTTGTTACTTCTACAAGGCCCAATAGACAATCAAAACCAACAAAAAAAAAGTTCAAGAAAATGTTGAACAAAAAGAATCACCAAAGAAAGAGGAAGAATCACCAAAGAATAAGGAAGAATCACCAATCAAAAGACATTCTCCATGATTGAATATTGATGCTCCATCTTTTGAGCTAAAGTTGTCTCTAGAGAAAAAAGATTGAAGAATTAATTTATCTTGTTTAATTTTTTTTTAGACATCTTATATTTGACTATAACAACTTTGAACAATTTTTTTTTGGATATAGTTTGACTGTAACTTACAATTTGTTTAAGATTGTGTGACTTTTTTTTAATGAATCAAATTCTATCAGGGGTGATCAAATTCAAATTCTTATACATTTTTTGAATGGATCTGTGAATGTTGTAATTTATGCTAAGTGTATCAGTTTGACTAATGATTGATGTTCCATTTATGAATGGGGTTGATAAAAGTTTATCATTGAATTAGTCGATTTAATGGATTTGTTGGCTTTGTGTATTTGTGAATGAGTTAATTAAATGGGTTGATTGAATGGCTTGTGTATTTGTGAATGAGTTGATGGGTTGATTGAATGACTTGTGTATTTGTGAATGAGTTGATGGGTTGATTGAATGACTTGTGTATTTGTGAATGAGTTGATTGAATGGGTTGATTGACTTGTATTTGTTTCTTGTGATTTTTTAAGATTGTGGAAGTTGGGTGATTCTGTGATAGTGTAACTTGGTGTTGGTCCATCGAAGTCTATCAGTGATAGAAGACTATCACTATCACTATCACTGATAGACTTGGAGTGTTAATTGTAGTCTATCAGTGATAGAAGTCTATCTCTATCACTGATAAATTTCATCTTTCCAATGTTGATAGAAATCTATTACTGATAGAAACCTATTACTGATAGAAACCTATAACTATCACTGATAAATTTTTCCTTGGTATCGAAGCCTAAGGGATAGAAGACGGTCACTATTAAATGTTTATAGAAATGATCGAAGTCTATCAGTGATAGAAGATAATCACGGAATGATCGAAGTCTATTAGTGATAGAAGACAATCACTATCACTATCACTAATATTCACTCGTATATCATTTATAGAAGTATATCACTGATATCTATAAATCACTAGCATATTCACTCGTATATCATTGATAGAAGTATATCACTGACATCTATTGATCACTAGCATATTCACTTGTATATCACTGATATCTATTGATCACTAGCATATTCATTGTATATCATTGATAAAAGTATATAACTAATATCTAGCATATTCACATGTATATCACTGATATCTATTGATCACAAGCATAAAGCAAAGACCAAGAAAAGAGAATGACTCGTATATCATTGATAGAAGTATATCACTGACATCTATTGATCACTAGCATATTCACTCATGTATCACTGAATCACTAGCATATTCACTATATATCATTAATAAAAGTATATAGCATATTCACATGTATATCACTGATATCTATTGATCATAAGCATAAAGCAGAGACCAAGAAAAATGGAATGAGCATAAAACAGAAAATCACCATAGAATAAAATATTATAAAACAGAGCTTCCATACAAACAAACAAAAAACCAACAAAAAATTACCATACAACAAAAATTGTAAAACAGAGCTTCTCTAGGCATAACCGATTAATAGATTTTGACAGATTGAAAGAATATTGACAGATTGGAATGTGGACTCCAAGCTTGCAATAATGTAGACTTGTAAACCTAATCGATTGGAATGTGGACTTCAAACTTGCAAGAATATTGACAGATTGGAAGATGGAATTGAGGTGGACTCCAACTTGCGAGAAAATTGGAAAATGGCGTTAACAAATGTGTGCGAGAAGATCGAATTGGAAGATATACTCCAACAAATGCTTGCGAGAGGTTGTCGACGCTTGTGAATTGGAAAATGACTGAATCGAAACTTGATTGGAAAAAATATCGACAAATACCCGCGAAAATCTCACAGTCGAAAACAAAATGGTAAATGGAATACACAGTCGAAAATCTCTTAATGAAACCTAAATGAAGAAGACAATAGGCACTAGGGGTATAAATGGAATTATGAAAAAAATTAAAGATTTTTGCCATATTTTCAATTCTTTTAAAATGTTGCTATATCTACAAATAATAACCCCAAGTTTGCTATCCATTACAAATTCTCTTTAAATTAGCATGTGAAAATCAAATTAATGGATGATAGGAAATCAACATTCAAAATTCTATAAAAATATTATTATAAAACAATATGAAAAAAACTAAATGCAATAGCAAGCAAAAGAAAAAAAATAATAATACATACAATCAATTTTAGAGTATAAGGGCAAAATATCATCCTAAAGAAACTTATACATAAGTTTCATTAAGTTTTTTTTTAAGTGTTATAAGAATAATAGAAATAGTTTAAATCTACATATTAAATTTCTTATAGAATTTGAATATACAAAAACTAAGTTAATGAATTCAAAACAAATACAAAATATTTCAAGTTTTTTTTTAAGTGTTATAAGAATAATAGAAATAGTTTAAATCTACCTATTAAATTTCTTATAGAATTTGAATATACAAAAACTAAGTTAATGAATTCAAAACAAATACAAAATATTTCAAATTGAAAAACAAAATAACAAAAAAAAGTAAGGATGAAGAAAATCAAGACATGTTTATACGAAACTTCCTTAAAATAAATTTAAATTTCACTTGATATTCTAAAACAAATATCATTATACAATTTATCAAACATAGAATTGAAAATATGGATATGAGTGATTTCGACATATGCATTCTATGTTTTTGAACGTATCTTCTAATATCTTGAAGTATTTTTGAGATCGAAGAAATTTGAATAGCAATGAAAGAGATCTAAAAGTAGAGAAAGGAAGGAAAGAAAAAAAAAGAAGACAAGGTTCTTTTTTTTTTTTTTTTTTGAAATATAACAAAAATAATAATTTAAAACAAAAGTAAATTAAAAGGGTCGGGTTTTATTTGCTTCAAGTTCAATCTTTGTCCACAAAATGGGGGAAATATTCAAACCATGCTAGATCAATTTTGTCTTTCATCACCATTGAACCAAGCAAGTGCATGACTTCCCAACTATGCTAGATCTATTCCATCTTCTATAGCCATTGAAGCAAGCACGTGCATGACTTCCTTTTTCTATTTTTGTTTGTAGAGCTTCTAGTCATGTCGTCTCAATCCATGTTCACATGTAGCGAAAGATGAGTTTGTTGATAATGCAAAAAATAAGGAAAGGAACTCTATTTTTATAGTTGAATCGAATAGAAACGTTACAAAACTTTTGAGATTTTAAATCATTTAAACTTTACAAATTAATTATACAATTAAAAGCCAAATATTAAATATTTTTTTTTTAAAAAAAGACAAAACTTTCCATATTCAAGTTTTCTAAATTCTATATATGTATGGTGCATTGAAATTTACATTTACTCTAAATTCATTAATTATATATATATATATATAATGATTTTTTTTTATCTAATTTTAGTATGACTAACGTATCCATTTTTATTAATAAAATAATAAATAACTATTGACATTCAATGCCAATGACAATTTTATAAAGGTGGAAAATAAAGTAAAGATACAATAATCCAATATATATTTTTTTAAAAATATTATGACTTTTTAAGATATTATAGATATAGATATAGATTATTAATTATAATGATATAGTTGTAAATCTAACAATTAAAGTCAAGATATAATGGTTTAAAAATGTTATCAATCATTTTTTCTTTTTAATATTTTATTTTAATTTAATATATTATAAATATTCTATGATTTAAATTCAATATACTAATTTGTTGAAATGACAAGACTTTTAGGCCCCGTTTGATAACGTTCCTGTTTCTTGTTCCCTGTTTCTTGTTTTTTAAGAATAAGAAACAAGAATATGTTTGATAACTATTTCTGTTTCTTGTTTCTTTGAAAACAAGAAATAGAAACATAAACTTGTTTGATAACCGTTTCTTGTTTCTTGTTCTGGAATGTTTTCTTTATCTCATTTTTTTGTCATTTTTTATAGTTTAAAAAGAATTTAGTTATATAATATAAAATATATAACATGCATTAAAATATATAAATATACAATTAATTATAAAAAATTTATATTATCAAATACCAACAAGTCTCGATGCAAAATTAATTAATAATAAAAGTAAATAAATAAAATTATTTTATTCTTCAAATGTTGTTCAAATTTGATATGCAATCTTATCTCTTACTCGAACCATTCGTCTTAAATGATGTCGACTTAGATCAAACTCAATTATATTGATAAAGGCATGTTTTAGTGAACAAAATTTATTTATTGCAAAATTACAATAATATATAAATATAAAGATTGCAAAATTAAAATTTAAAATTCAAATAATACACACACACACACACACACACACATATATATATATATATATATATATATAATTTCAAATTAAAATAATATAAATATGGAGATTGTAAAATGAAGAAATGAAATAAAAAAATAAATTTATATAATAATAATATAAATTTATATATTTATATTATTATTATGTATAAAAATCAAAACTATATATATTGCAAAAAAAACGGAATTTATAAAAAAGAAAATTAAAAAGTTGTGTGATAAGGATTGAACTTGGGGCTTGAAATGGAAAGAGTAATGTTTTGAAATGAATTTCACCAATAGGCTGGAGGTTGGAGATGGTAAATTTGGGAAACATTTAATATAAAAAAAACAAAACAGAAAGAAACTACTATTTGAAGTTTCTCAAATTTAGTCCAAATTTTAGAAACGTTTCTCAAATTTTGGGAACAAGAAACGGGATGAATTATCAAACAAGCCTGTTTCTTAAAAAATGAGAAACAGAAACAAGAAACAGGAAACGAGAACGTTATCAAACGGGCCCTTAAAGTTTCAAAAGAATTAGAAACCCTCTATATTCCAACTAATCAAATATCATGTGAATTAAATTAAATATAACTTATTAATTTATTAATATTTAATGGTGTGTGGCATGTTTTGTTAATTCAAGATTTATTAAAGGGTAATATAGTCCAAAAAAGTTTTTCAAAGATGGTGGCTTTTTAATATATTATAGATTTGAGATTCCAAAAGCTCTCTCTTTTCTCAATCTCAAATAGCTCTCTATTTTCTCTCAAGCTCTCTCCAACCCCAAATCCAAAAGGGATTCTACCATCTGTTGAGGTGTGTGCCCTAAAACTCGTAGTTTGTAAATTTTTGTTCTAATTAATGTAATAAAAAGTTATTATTTTCAATAAAGAGTTATTGTTCGTTATTTACGATATTGCCCTTGTTTTAACCCTAAATCCAATAAACTAACATCCAAGGCAAAATGTCTCTTGAACTGAATGTAATGTACATATAAAGAATCTCAGTTCGAGATACAGCTTAAAGGGTCTATAGTAAGGGGATAAGGTTTGGGTACTTTACCCTGGTAATACTATGGATATGACCCACTTTGTATATGATACAAACACTGTGATCCTAACGTATTCGTGTAGATGACATGTGAGTGGGGATATCCTATGTAATGAGATTACATAAGACCGGACCGCAAAATAGTAACCACTAGATGTAACTCCGTTGACTAGTTAGGTTTCTATTTCACTAGGATGACCTAGGCAACTTGATTTCAATCCTGAGCAGGTTACAAACTGAGTTTGCGAGGGATTGTCCTTTGACTAGTATGGGTGAGAGTGGCCAGATTCGCCGACTCAATATGTCTACCTTCTTGGGGACAAGACCGAGTGAGCGACTGAGGACTTAACTTAGCAAGATGAAATTCACTCCTTCACGCCTACTCGGGTAAGTAGATGAATGTTCCGTTAAGTGGTGTCTCCGGGACTTGAACAAAGGGTCCAACCCTCTCATTGGCCCGAGAGGGACTTCTGTTTGTTGGTAGGACTACAAACAAATTGTTCATTAGAGGAGCACTGGTACTTAAGGTACAAGATGTAACCCAGGGGTAAACGGTAATTTGACCCAACTGGTGTTACGAACATTCGTGAAGGATTGACTTGATGTTATTGGTCAATTTTCGTGGACATAGAAATATATCTGCAGTGAGAAGAGTGCAGCTGTGGGACTTTAGTGGAGTGTTCCCGCAGTTAACGAATGTTGATTAGGAGGTTAATGAGATTAACCGAATAATCTCGTATCGTTGGAGCTTCTGATCTGTAGGTCCATTAGGTCCACCTTCTAGCTCGTAAAGGGTTCTTAGATCGTTTGAATTTGAAATGTTCAAATTCAATTAGGGGATAAATTTAATGTATATAGATTTGTTATAATATAAAGTTTTGGAACTTTATATTATAAATTTAATGTGAATATGATTCATATTAAACTATATGAGAGAATTAAATATTTGAAAGAGTTCAAATATTAAATTTAAATGTGAATGTGATTCATATTTGAAAACTATAGATTAAAATTTAATGTGCATAAGATGTGCATTAAATCTATAGGTTAAAGGTAAAATGATTAAATGTGATTTAATCATTTAATTAATTAATGTGATATTTAAATTTAATTTGATTTAATTTAATTTAATTAATTAATTGTTAATTAATTATTTTTTATAATTAATTAGCTGACACGTTCCCATCACTCCCTAATTCTCTCTCGATAGGGAGTGGGGAGTTACCCAAATAACTCTTCTTCTTCTCTTGGTGAGAAGTGGGGAATGATCGATGATTGCTGAGCAATTGGGAATTGCCAAAGAAAATTCTCTCTCTCTCAAATTCATTTTCCCTTTCCAAATTGTTGGAAGCTTTCCCACAAAACCTTAGATCTAAGTTTCTCAGAGGATAGAAGGTTTATCCAAGTGGTGTTGTCCTGTTGGAGAAGAAAGAACAAATGAGCTTCTGTTGTTGCTGAGTTGTTATACTCTTGGAGCAAGCAGTTGCTGTGAAACTACAAAGGTAATTAGTATCTTTCTTTTAGTTTTGTATCTTCTACAACATGTTTGCATGTCTAAATTCCATGCTCTAATTAGATTAGATTAAATGTTGCTTATTCTCTGTATTTTTACTAATGTATTGGTATTTCTAGTAAACAAAAACAAACGAGCAAAATCGATCTTAAAACACGTTTTCGCTGCTCACGGGGATAAGATCTCCTTCACCATCCTCCCTTATCCACCGGAGAACAACCGAGTAACCTTGTGGAGGTGTTCGATTCACTGTTCAGTTCGTGGATTTGAGATCGAGATCGAGAGTTCATAGAGATCGAGGAAGATCGCGGGAGAAGGAAAACAAGAAGAAAAAGTTCTTCAAGAGGTATGTTGTTGGTTTTCCCTTCCCCTTTTGTGTAACATAGATTACATTAGATGTATGTTCATTTTAAGCAAAATTCTAGTAACTCAACGAAGTATCACGATTCATATCGCTTCCGCTGCAGGATTCAATCCCTTCAATTGGTATCAGAGCCCAATCTATGCTTTCGTTGTGTTTTGAAATTTGCTTACAATTTAGGTGGGTACCTTACTACTCATGAGATGAATTTGAGATTTGCAAATTGAATGTTTACGTTTTTGGCACTTTAGATTTACTTTACAAATTCTGTTGAAATATTCAATGTAAGGGCCCGTTGTTTTGGGCATTTGTTTAGTAAATCAAGTCTGTAAGTCCGTATCGTTCATGGCAAGGAGTTGTTGTGAAGAACGAAGCAAAAACGAATCGAGAATAGAAGATATTCTGTTCTGTACAGAGAACGGCGTTGAGACGCTGTGCAACGGCGTCTCAACACCGAGCGTGCGGTCGATGGCCTGCTGCAGAGGCACCGTTGCGTCGCGAGGATTGCGTGCAGTTGGCACGTCGTCTCAACGTCGCCCACATCGTCTCAACGCCGTGCGTAGTTGGCAGCAGAGACGTCCGTTTTTCAAGCTACAGGCGACGTGGGCAGTTGTTTTAATCGAAAATTAATGTAATTTTTGTTTTAATTATTAATTAATATTAATTATTATTAATATATATGATATATTAATTTTAATTAATTTAATTAATATTTTTAGGGGTGTAAAAAATGGTTCAATTTTGCTATTTTAATTATGCAATTGTTGTATGATATTTATATGCATAATGTATGTCATATAGATTTAAAATCTCATCTTAGGTTAAACATTTTCATGCATCATTTTATATTATAAGAGTTATAATATATAGTTTTGCATGATTTAATTAATATAAGAGTTATATTAATTAATATTAAAGCATTGACATGCATTTATTTATGTGATGAATATGTTGTATGGTTTATTATTCATGTGATGGATGATCAAACATTATAATATAGAAATGCATGTAACCTAAGTTAATTAATTAGTTTTAAATGGTTTAGAACTTGAATTAATTAGACTTAGGTTTCTAGTTCTAATAAGATTAGAATTAGGAAACCAATATGGTTTATGAATGGTGATTACTTAGTAACTCTATTTAAGGAAGGTCCTGTCTAAGGCTGGGGTATTTAAGGTTTGTGATAGAGAGAGTGAAGGATCGAATCCCATGTGAGCGATTGTGAATCGCGTGTTCTTAATTTAGTTACATGGATTACAATCAAGAACTAATCTAAGTAGATTAAACATGCATTTCTACAAGATGGACAACAAGATATTACCTTTGAAGAACTCTTTCTTTAAGTGCTCCTTTCTCCCATGATCACGATCTCAGCAACTCGAACCCGAACGGATGAAGACACCACCACCGGATCTTCTCCGTTGTTCTCTAGCTGAGGGAGCAATGTGAGTTCCTTTTAGGATGAGGTGAGATGGTTGTGAGAGAGGTTGTGTTTTTGTTTTGTGGAACTTTTCCAACAAGACTAAACACTTGTTAATATAGGGTTTTCCAAGATTTTGCTTCACCCTCAAATTGCACCTCATGCAACCTTTTATAAGGAAATAGGATGGAAATTACCATCCTATCCTTCCTTCATTCTCTCATTAGTATATAGTTTATATGTAAATCTAATTCACATTAAAACCATATATTATATCACATATATCATATATAAGTGATATAACACCTCATATATGAAATTGAACACTTCAATTTCATTCCTAACTTTATACCCTCAATATTACCATGTTGAGCCAACGGAGGGACCTAATGGACCTACAGTTCATGAGCTCCAATGATGTGAGAATAACTGATCAAACTCTTTGATCCAGTTAATCAATATTCATTAACTACAAGTCACTCCACTATAGACTTGTAGCTGCACTCTCCTCACTGTAGATTATATTGTGTCCACTGATATAATAATTACCCATGAGTCGACCCTTCACAGGTTGTTCGTAATCACGACTGGGTCAAATTACCGTTTTACTCCTGTGATTACCTCTTTGTTCCTTAAGCACCACTGATCCTCTAATGAATAACAAGCCTATGGTCCTACCATAGACTCATACCCTCATAGAGGGCGGGGCCCCGTTGTTCAATACCTGGAGTCAGTTCTTAAGGGAACAACTTATCTAATTCCTTAGTGTAGGAATGAGTGAATTCCATCTTGCATAGTTAAGTCCCCAGCTACGTACGAGGTTATGTCCCTGAGAAGGTAGGCTTATTGAGTCGGCTACAGGTCACTCTCACCCATACTAGTCTAAGGACAAACCCCTATAAGCAGAAGTTCTTAACTTGCTCAGGATTCAGGTCGAGTCACTAATGACTATCTACAAATTATCAGTCTCATCCTGTTAACGACGTTATACTGGTTAGACTAATAATTTGCAGTCCGGTCTTGTATGAACTCTTCATACAGGATGCCCCCACTCGCATGTTAACCACATGAATGAGTTGGATTACCACATTTGTACTAATTACAAAGTGGGCCGCATCCATGGTGTTACCAGAATAAGGTTTCCAACCTTATTCTTATACCATAGACCATTTAGGTTATACTCTTGAACTTAATCTAAATAGTGTCTACTACACTGATATTCAAGATACATTATAACCTTGGAGCTTAGTTTATTGGATTTATAAAAAAAGAATATAATTTTATTAAAACAAATAACTCTTTATTTATTTGATCAAAATTACATAAGTTTAGGGCACAAATTCCAACAGGGACACCCTTACCTGGGAATCGACCTAGGAGTGAATTTAATCCGGAGATTCATAGACTATATTTCATGAGTGGCACTTATTAAGAGTTAATCAATAAAACTCATATAGACCTAAGTTTAATAAAGAGTTAGGGGATGTTTGGTTTATGGGGTTGGGTTGAGTTGAGTTGGGTTAATAACCCAACTCCTTGTTTGTTTCACCAACAATTATAACCGGTGACTTAATAACCCAACCCCATAGAATTGAGTTATTAACTCAATTGTACGGTACTTTCCGCGGCGATCCGACAACTTTTCGACGACGGTCCAACGAGTCTCCGATGACGGTCCGGCGAGTCTCCGACGACTCTCCGACGGCGGTCCGGCGACTCTCTGACGACTGTTCGGCGAGATGAACAAAGTGGAGAAAAGAAGAAGATAAGGAGAGTTTTAAAGTGTGTCTTAAAGTTGCTAATACTCTAGTTTAAATAGACACCAAAAAGTATGAGTGTACATAAGCCGGGTTGGGTTGGGTTCAAGTAGATTTTTGGACCAATCCAAAAATTCGGATTGATCATTCCTTCAACCCAACCAACCCTATTCATGAGAGTAACCCAACCCAACCCAACCCAATATTTTCGGGTTGGGTTGGGTTAAATACCAAAAGTTAACTTTTTTATTTTTTTATAATTTTTTAAATTATTTAAAATATTTTTTTCTTGAATTAATAATTAAAATGACATAAAATTCAAATATCAAACTTCAAAATCCATAACATCTTAACATTTTGTTAGAAGTATAGAAGAAAACATAAAAAATTGACAAATAATTCATTTATAAGTATATATTTAATTAAAATAAAATAAAAAAATATAAACGTTGGGTTGGGTCAACACGAGCCTAAAAGGCTCAACTCGAGAACCGACCCGAATTTTTCGGTTCTCCAAACTTCTAACCCAACCCAAACCGAAAAAAAATCTAACCCTATCCAACCCTTACGGTTTGGGTTGGGTAGTCCGGGTTGATCGGGTTACCAGGTTATTTGTACACCCCTACCAAAAAGTCTTAATCCTTTTAGAATAAGGAATTCTAATACTTTTAGAAAAAGAAATCCTAAACAAACAGAAATCCTAATCCATTTTTTAACTTTGAAACACCATTTTCTAATCCTGTTCTGATTATCCAAAAATTCAAATTTAAAACAAATACAATTAAAGCATCTAATTTTACGGGGCGCCACAATATACCCATCTAAGAAAAACTTTCGTTCTCGAAAGTTGCTAGAACTTTACAACGGTCACATCTTCGAGCCATAATCTAAACTTAAACTCTAAACTACATTTGCACAAGAACAAAGAAGTCAAAAGCATAGCATAACAAGTGTCAACACACAAACAACTCAAATAACTTTAACTAGACTTCCCGCGAGAGGCTATAAGGATCGCTGCCTACGATGTTGGCGAGTATGCAAAATCTAGGACCCATGCTCTGATACCAACTGTAACAACCCTAATTTTTCAAACTCAAAATTTCCTAGGGACGTTACTAAGCAACATTGCCTACATCGAAAATTTCGGTAACATAACGACGCTACTAGGACCTTGATGACATATCTAATATTTTGTAGATATGCAACTTCAATATGACATAAAATATTTAAGTATGTTGACATATTTTTAACATTTTCACAAGGTAAACTATTTATTCAATTCTAAAGATGTCCATAGACAATGCATGTGTTTAGACAAATTTAAATAAACACTCTTCATATGCAAAGTATTACTACTAAATTAAGACCTACCTAAATAAAAATAAAAAAAGTAGTGGTGAACTTGTGCATAAAAAAAGGAATAAAATTCATATTGAATAGTAAAAGTTCTAAATAATGAATTTTATTTGAAAAGTAATATTGATATCAAACCTAATATCCATTACTTTTGCAAATACCCCTAACATACATTTGGCAAATGATAATATATATTGTAATTTTATAATTGATCACATAATTGAGTTTTGAAATTGTAGACAAATGTGTTTGTATTTGATTTGTTGTGAAAACAAAGTAAGGAAAAAAAGTCACAAAAAAAAATCAGACCTTTCACTTTACATAAGATAAAAATGATTTTTAGGGGAGAAGAAAAATTGATATCAATCTCAATATTCAGTATTGTTTTAAATATCCCATATATCTTGCAAATGGTAATATATATTGTAAATTTGTAATTGATCTCATAATGAAGTTTTGAAATTGTAGACAAATATGTTTGCAATTGATTTGGTGGAAACAAAAAAAGTAAAGCAAAAAGTCACAAAAAATCAGAGTTATTCACTTTACAAAAAACTGCATCAGATACCCTTGACATAATAACTCAACTCTGCAAACCAAACACTGACTTCCTGACTCAACTCAACTCAACTCTGCAAACCAAACACTGATTTCCAGAACTCACTGACAAAACAACACTGCACAACTCAACCCAACTCAACCCAACTCTGCGATCCAAACGCCACCTTATAGACTTAAGTTAATCCAATATAAAAGTTATATTGGTAGACTTAAGTAAATATAGTCAGTTTATCTAGGTCAATCTTGTTAAATTAAAGTGCTTGGGAAATGAAGTGTATATGATACATTGAATTTCCATCTACACTTCTCCTAAAGTTCACACTATGAGATCCATACTCGACCTCGTGGCGCAAATAGGTGTGTCCCCCTTCGGATGGTGTTTGTATGGGTATTCAATGTGAATGGAGAGAGTACTTATAGTGAGTGGGAGTGTGGGACTCGTGTCAACGAGACCCACGATCTCTTCTATCGCTTCACACCGTGAAACACAAAGTGGGCCGCATCCATGGTGTTACCAGAATAAGGTTTCCAACCTTATTCTTATACCATAGACCATTTAGGTTATACTCTTGAACATAATTCAAATAGTGTCTACTACAATAATGTTCAAGATACATTATAACCTTGGAGCTTAGTTTATTGGATTTATAAAGCAAAAATATAATTTTATTAAAACAAATAACTCTTTATTTATTTGATCAAAATAACATAAGTTTAGGGCACAAATCCTAACAATCTCCCACTTGACCTAAAGCTTGTGCAGTATTGAAAACATTACAATTGTAAATACAATAAACTAGGGCATTTAAACCCTTTGTACAATATACTCCCACTTGCCCTAGTTGGGGAAGAGTTGTAAACCTAGACCTTTCAGGTGACTCTCAAATACTTTAGCCGTGAGAGCCTTTGTAAAAGGATCAACAACGTTGTGCTCTGAGGCTATCTTCGTGACAATCACGTCTCCTCGATGCACGATCTCCCGGATGAGATGATATTTCTACTCAATGTGGTTTCCCCTCTTGTGACTTCGGGGTTCCCTTGAATTTGCCACTTCACCACTGTTATCGCAATACAACGTGATGAACAAAGTCATATTTGAAACAACTTCCAAATTTAGCATGAATTTCCTTAACCAAACGACCTCTTTAGCTGCTTCACAAGCTGCTACATATTCGGGCTCCATGGTGGAATCAGCGATGCATCCTTGCTTGACGCTTCGCCATACGACAACTCCTCTGTTAAGAGTAAATACTGACCCTGATGTAGATTTCCGAAAATCTTTATCAGTCTGAAAGTCAGAATCCGTGTATCCTGTAAGGATCAAATCCTTAGCCCCATACACAAGCATGTAGTTCCTTGTTCTCCGTAGATACTTAAGGATTGTTTTAACTGCTATCCAGTGTTCAGGTCCTTGATTGGATTGATACCTACTGACCATTCCAACTACAAAACAGATATATGGCCTAGTACACAACATGGCGTACATAAGGCTCCCAACAACTGATGCATAAGGAATCCGTCTCATATCCTTAACTCCTTGAGGTGTCTTAGGACATTGTTCTTTAGACAAATGAACTCCATATCTAAAAGGCAATTAGCCCTTTTTGGAGTCTTGCATCTTAAACCTCGACAACACTTTGTCTATGTAAGATGTTTGAGACAAGGCTAGTGTTTTATTCTTGCGGTTCTGGATAATCTGGATCCGAAGAACAAGCTGTGCATCACCCAAATCTTTCATTTGGAATTGCGTAGCTAGCCAATTCTTAATGTCAGTAAGATATCCTACATCATTCCCAATGAGTAGGATATAATCCACATATAGAACTAGGAATGCGACAGAACTATTGATGATTTTCTTGTAGACACTAGGTTCATCATCATTCTGGTCAAAACCAAAAGATTTGATTGCCTCATCAAATCTTATATTCCAGGACCTAGAGGCTTGTTTCAATCCATAGATGGACCTTTTAAGCATGCAAACTTTTTGCTCTTGTCCTGGTTTAATGAACCCTTTGGGTTGGTCCATGTAGATGTTCTCGTCAAGGTTGCCATTCAAAAAGGCTGTCTTGACATCCATTTACCATACCCTATAGTCATAATATGCGACAATGGCAAGTAGGATATAGATAGACTTTACCATAGCAATAGGTGAAAAAGTTTCCTCATGGTCAATCCCTTCAACCTGGGTATAACCCTTTGCTACTAGTCTAGCTTTAAAGGTTTGCACCTTCCCATCTACACCATGCTTTCTCTTGTAGATCCACTTACAACCTATAGGTTTTACCCCATCAGGTTTATCTACAAGATCCCAAACAGAATTGAAGTGCATAGACTTCATTTCTTGGTCTATGACTATGACCCATTTGTTTTTGTCTTTATCAACCATCACTTGATTATAAGTCGATGGATCCTTACAGTCGTCATCTAGTATAACAACTTGGGTTTTAGATAAACCCATGTAACAGTTAGGTTGCGTTATAACCCTCCCACTACCATGAGGCATACTCAACTCTTGAGATGGACTCTCTTGACTAGACAAACTAGTATCAACAACTTTTGTTGACGTACTAGTTTTATTAGCAACTTTTGCAATTGTTCCGTCTAAATCACTCAACACAATTTTACTTCTTGGTTTGTGGTCCCTTATGTGGTCCTCCTCTAAGAAGATGACATTTGTCGACTATTGATGCAAAATTATGATGATGCAATACCGCAGTGTACGGGTCAAGTTTTAGTATAGTGATTTAAGAGTCCAAGTATCGTCCTCGGGAATTGGTTTCTAGATTAATTAATTACTAAGATACTAATTCTCAATTTTAGCTAAAGCAACAAAATATGGATAGGTGATGAAAGTAAAGACATACAACAGACTAACATGTGGAGACACGAATTGATAGATTTGAGGAAAGTAATATTAGAAGTTAATAACTTAACTAACATATGCAATGAACCAATGAAATGAATTTATAAACAAGAAGTAAAATACTCAAGAAAATCTCTCGATTCTTAGTGAGCCTCGCACATGCAATAAACTTCATAGTCTCCATATGAACCTACGGCATGCACGACATTAAGCAACTTCTTTATGTGTTTCCCTAAGATTTCTAGGTCATTCTCATGCCAGACTTCTAAGGGTTTTGACAACTTTGCTCTAATTCAAGTTTTATCTTTCGAGTCCACTTAAACCAACAAATTAAGAGTTAAGAAAGAATTGCCAAAAATAAGGACAAAACATGCTTCAATTCATAGTAAGAAAGTCTTAACAAGTAAATCAATTCCTAACTACAATATTTAGCTACTCTAAATCACATGAAAATCAAGCTAAACATGTAGAAAACGTCTTAGAACGCTATTACAATTTGAAAGAAAAGAAAATTAAACTTATGTGTAGATGTCGGTCCTTCGTCTCCGAGCTCCTGTCTTCGATCTCGAACCTTCACGGATGCTTGGCTCCCAAAAATACTATTTTCTCTCTTCTTACAAAGTGTATTTCGAAAATAGGGTCAAAAGTCTACCAAATTCGGCTCCCTTGTAATGAAAACATAAGGTTCTATTTATAATGTCTTTCGGTACAATGTTGCAACGCTAGGGACAGTGTTGTAACGCTGTACCCTAATTGTATGGTAAATATAGAAACAGTCGACAGCGTTGCAACGCCGCTACCCTAACGCGCGCGCCTCCTATCGATCTAGCGTTGCGACGCTGCAAGGTAGCGTTGCAACGCCCTCGACACGGGTCTTCTGCTTGTTCCTTTATCGAGATAGCGTTGCAACGCCCTAAGGCAATGTTGCAATGCTACCTGCATATGCCTTCAATGCAGTCACAACACGCTCGGCGTTGCAACACTGCGTTGCAACGCTGTTTGGATTGATCCTTCTTCTTTCAATTGATGTTATTTTCAGCTCCAAAAAGCCTCGTTTCGATCTCGAGTGATCCAAAATGTCTCCAACCTACAAAGCAAAACAAACAAACTAGTAAATAAACTAAGAACTGAAAAACAACAATCTAAAGACAGAAAACAACAAAAATTTAAAGCTTGGGTTGCCTCCCAAGAAGCGCTTTGTTTGACGTCTTTAGCTAGACTGTACTCCCTCAAGGTGTCGCTTTCCTTGCTTGTAGTGCCTGGAGTGATGTGTTCATTTGGCCAATCTGGGTGTCTATATTCTTTATTGCAGCTCCATGACTAGTCAGTATACCAGATAGACTGGTGACTGCGTTCTCCAACTGGTTGGACCGACTTCTGGATTCAGCTATGAAGGAGTGTAATGTCTCTTCCAGAGATGGTTTCCTCTATGATGTAGAAGCATGCCCTATAGAAGGGTTCAACACATTTTTATTGTTAGCATAAGAGAAATTCTCATGATACCTCAAACCTGGATTATAATGTGTTGGGATGTTATTCTGAGTCTGGTTTCCTCCATAGTTGTTGCTTCTGTTGTTCAGGTAGTGTAGTTGCTCCATAGTGGATTCTCAATTAGGCTGGGAGCATTGAGAGGACATCCCTGTTTGTGGTGATCCTGCAAAATTATTCAGGGCATGAGTGAGAGATGCCATATGAGATCTAAGGGAAGTTAGCTCATCCAGTTGATCTAATCCAGCTACTGGTTTAGATCTGTCATTGTCTGTAGGCCACTTGTAACTGGCAGTTGACACTTCCTCGAGGAGGGTCCGTGCTTCTGGCACAGTTTTTGCCATGAAAGCCCCTCCAGCAGTGGCATCCAAAATGGTTCTGATCTTACCTTCCAGTCCATTATAAAACATTTGTACGTGGAGCCAATCTGGGTAGCCATGCTGTGGGCACCTCCTGATCATGTCCTTGTACCTTTCCCATGCCTCAAATAGCTGCTCTTCCTCCTGCTGCCTGAATGTTCCTATCTCCGTCCTTAACTTTGCAGCCTTTACAGGTGGAAAGAATTTGGTCATGAAGGCTTGGGCCAACTCCTCCCAAGAAGTGATACTGCCTGAGGGAAGGGACCCTAGCCATTCTTTAGCCCTACCCTACAAAGAAAAAGGAAAGAGACGTAAGCGAAGATTATCAACAGAGATACCATTCATTTTAAATGTACCACAGATTTCTAAGAAATTTTGAAGGTGTGAGTTAGGATCTTCTGTGGCTAATCCAAGCACCTTCCCTCACCATCTGTATAAGCCCTGTCTTAAGTTCAAAATTGTTAGCATTTATAGGGGCATGGACTATTCCAGCCTGCTCAGAATTAAACACAGGTTGGAAATACTCCCTGATGGGTTTAGGGTTATTGATGAGCTCCAGTCGGCCATAGTCCGAGGTTACGCTTTTCCTTCCCTAGGAGTCTCCTCACAGTCCTCTCGATCTCGAGGATCAAAAGGGTACAAGTCTGCAACCCACCCCTTGGGCATACACCTGGAGGTACAAAAAGAAAGAATTTAGACAAAAACAATAAAACTAGAAAATGAAATAAAACATAAAAAGACGACAATTACAAAAAATAAAGACATGAAACATAAAACTTAGGTTGCCTCCCAAGAAGCGCTTTCTTTAACGTCTTTAGCAAGACGGTGACTTATCAGGGAACATAAAACTGCTCATGTTTCTTCGGGCCCTTCTTGCTTGTATCGATATAACCTTCTAAGTCTAAAAGGCTATCTTGTTTTTCCTGGGCACCAAACAGATAATTATTTTTGGTATTTTTGTTTAATGAAATGAAAGAACTAAAATCAAAGCAAGACTTATGAGTATAGGACAAATGGTTATAAAAAATAAAGGAAATTTTTGGGGATAAAAGGTAAGAAGACTTCTCAGCCTCTAACTCTATCATCTGGATTTCTTCTGTGGAAGTGATTATATCACCAATGTCTACCTCACTAACCTGATTATGGTGTGCCTCAGTCTCCCCCAAACTATCCTCACTAACATATGAACAAATCCTCCTAGGTGGTACCTCTTGAGTGGTAAGGATAAGAAATTGTTCCTGCAAGGCCTTAAGGGGAAATTACTAGTTGATTAAGATATTGAGCTCTATCCTGTACTATTTCCCAAAGTCCTACCACCTCAGTTTCGAACCTATCTAACCTCTCTAATTAATTATGAACCAAATTTTTAATTTTCAACTCTAAGGTATATTCCATTAATTGGTCCACAGAGAAGATTTTTCTATAGGCTGATTAGGGTGCAACAAATTATAGTCCCAAGTGTCTAAATAACTACCATCATAAGAATTTTTATCAATTTCAGGTACAGAATGGTAAAAATTAGACATATGGTAGTCAGAGAAATCATGATGCACATACCTAGGGTCCTGAGAGGGACAATAGAATGATGGGGAATTAAAATCAGGCAAAGTCATACTTGAAAAATTGGTAATTCAAATCAAGACTTCTACACAATAGCACACAACCAAAAAAACAGGGGACAAAGACTCAAAAACACACAAAACTAAAATAAAACAAATAAGGAAACAAACAAACACACAAAAAAAAAAAAAACAACAAATAAGGAAAGACAAACAAACAAACTTTAGTCTAAAATTTCAAAATTTCTCCTAATATTAATTAATCTAAATAATCGCCATTTCCCGACAACGACGCCAAAAACTTGTTGATGCAAAATTATGATGATGCAATACCGCAGTGTACGGGTCAAGTTTTAGTATAGTGATTTAAGAGTCCAAGTATCGTCCTCGGGAATGGGTTTCTAGATTAATTAATTACTAAGATACTAATTCTCAATTTTAGCTAAAGCAACAAAAAATGGATAGGTGGTGAAAGTAAAGACAAACAACAGACTAACATGTGGAGACACGAATTGATAGATTTGAGGAAAGTGATATTACAAGTTAATGACTTAACTAACATATGCAATGAACCAATGAGATGAATTTATAAACAAGAAGTAAAATACTCAAGAAAATCTCTCGATTCTTAGTGAGCCTCGCACATGCAATAAACTCCATAGTCTCCATATGAACCTACGACATGCACGACATTAAGTAGCTTCTTTATGTGTTTCCCTATGATTTCTAGGTAATTCTCATGCCAGACTTCTAAGGGTTTTGACAACTTTGCTCTAATTCAAGTTTTATCTCTCGAGTCCACTTAAACCAACAAATTAAGAGTTAAGAACGAATTGTCAAAAATAAGAAAAAACATGCTTCAATTCATAGTAAGAAAGTCTTAACAAGTAAATCAAATTCTAACTACAATATTTAGCTACTCTAAATCACATGAAAATCAAGCTAAACATGTAGAAAACGTCTTAGAACGCTATTACAATTTGAAAGAAAAGAAAATTAAACTTATGTGTAGATGCCGATCCTTCGTCTCCGAGCTCCCGTCTTCGATCTCGAACCTCCACGGATGCTTTGGCTCCCAAAAATACTATTTTCTCTCTTCTTAAAAAGTGTATTTCGAAAATAGGGTCAAAAGTCTACCAAAATCGGCTCCCTTGTAATGAAAACATAAGGTTCTATTTATAATGTCTTTCGGTACAGCGTTGCAACGCTGTACCCTAACCGCGTGGTAAGTATGGAAACAGTCGGCAGCGTTGCAACGCCGTTACCCTAACGCGCGCGCCTCCTTCGATCTGGCATTGCGATGCTACAAGGCAGCGTTACAACGCCCTCGACACGGGTCTTCTACTTGTTCCTTTATCGAGATAGCGTTGCAACACCCTAAGGCAGCGTTGCAACGCTACCTGCATATGCCTTCAAGGCATCTTCATAGCACGTTCGGCGTTGCAACGCTGAGGACAACATTGCAACGCCATCACTTCGGCTCTTCAAGTTTGGATTGATCCTTCTCCTTCCAATTGATGTTATTTTCAACTCCAAAAAGCCTCATTTCGATCCCAAGTGATCCAAAATGTCTCCAATTGTCTTGTTTGTGCTCTTAACCTGAAATTGAGTAATTTAAACACGTAAAAGCTCTGAAATCATTACAAAACTAGCAATAATTAAGCCTAAGGATAACACATTTTGTGTGCTATCATCGATACAAAAACCTTATCTTCCTTAGGATCATAGAATAAACCACCTCTTGTTTCTTTTGGGTAGCCTACGAATAGGCACAATTTTGAACGTGAATCCAACTTCTTTGGATTTGTCACAAGCACATGTGCTGGACAACCCCAAACTCTGAAATGACATAAACTACCTTTACATCCTTTCCAGAGTTCAAAAAGTGTTTCAGAAACACTTTTTGATGGCACATTGTTCAAAATGTATACCACAGTCTCTACTGCGTAACCCCAAAAGGAACTAGGGAGATGAGCATAACTCATCATTGATCGAACCATGTCCAACAAGGTTCTATTTTTCCTTTCCGATACACCGTTTTGTTGTGGCGTACCGGGAGCCGAGAGTTGGGATGTAATTCCATGTTTCATTATATAGTTATAGAATTTTAAATCCATGTACTCTCCACTTTGATCTGATCAAAGCGTTTTAATTGTTTTACCTAATTGATTTTCAACTTCAGTCTTGAATTCCTTGAACTTTTCAAGTGCTTCAGACTTATGTTGTATTAGGTAAATATGCCCAAATCTAGAATAATCATCTATAAAGGAGATGAAATATTCATAACCTCCTCTCGGCTTTAACACTCATTCGGACCACAAAGGTGCGAATGTATAAAGCTCAAGAGGTTCTTTGGCTCTATAACCTTTTCCACTAAAAGGTCTTTTAGTCATTTTTCTTTCTAGGCGGGATTCACATACTGGGTAAAACATTTTCTTCTAACTCATTTAGTAGTCCATTCTTTACCAATCTCTCAATCCTATTGAGGTTAATGTGACCCAATCTAAGATGCCAAAGATGAGCATTTTCTTTAGGAAAAATTTTACGTTTCTTAGCTTGTGTGTTTGCAGTTTTAAATAATTCAGTGTTCAAAACCATTTTGACTGAATTAGGCCTTAAAACATACAACCCATTTTCTAATGAAGCTAAACATATTTCCACACCTTTCTTCAAAATAAACACTTTATTCAATGAGAAAGAAACAAAAATACATTGTTCTATGAGGCAAGAAATTGAAATAAGGTTTCTAGTAAACCCTGGTATCACTAATATATTGTCTAACAACATATATTTCTTGCCAAAATAAAGTTTCATCGTGCCTACTGCTACAACTGAGATGACTTCTCCATTTCCAACCCGGAGCGTTATCTCTCCTTTCATAGTTCTTTGCCAGAATCAATTCCCTAAAAAGAAGAGCAAACATGATTAGTGGCGCCTGAATAAAGTATCCAAGCAGTTTTATCATTATCCACTAAACAAGCTTCTAAGCAAAGTAAATCATATTTACCTTCATTTTTCTTTTCTTCAATGTACTTCGGACAGTTCCGTTTCCAATGCCCGTCTTCGTTACAGTGGAAACACTTTCCTTTTCTGCAACTTCTATGACTTTGTTGCCCTTCTGGGCGGCAGCTTTGTCAGCTCGTTTCCTTTACCAACCTTCTTCATGTTCTTCTTCTTCCCTTTCAGGTTAGAAGAAGATGAAACCACTGTTTTTGATCAAGAGGTCGAACCTCTATGATAACTCCTACTGACAACATTTGCCTCACCTTTCAATCCCTGAATTTTCATCAAAGATTGAATTCTGGAGTTCATTCAAAAGAGAGGTAAGATTAAAAGTAAGCCTTTTCATAACAACATTACTTCTAAATTGTAGGAAACTATCTGGAAGGCTTTCCAGAATGAAGCTGACCTGGCTCGATTCATCGATGGAAGCACCATTCGACTCCGCGATGTTAAAGTGCACCATCATATCCAGGACATGATCCCGAACAGATGTACCCTCTGACATTCTCGAGTTGAATATGTACTTTAGGGCATTGTGCCGGGCCTGTGTGGACTGTTGTCCAAACATACCTTGTATTGAATCCATGATTTCCTTAGCGATTATCATGCCCTCATGCTTCTTGGCTAATTTGTCAGACATACTTGCCAGCATGTAGACCTTGGCCTTGATCCATCGATCATATGCATCACGAACATTTCGTGAAGCATTCAAGCCTGGCACCTGAGGACACTCCTCAGTCACCACAAACATCAGATCGTCCACTACCAATATAGTGTTGAGTTTGTTTTTCCAAGTGATCATATTCTCTCCGGTTAACTTTTCCGCACCCAATAAGGAAATTATAGAGCTAGGCATTTTGCTGAAAATTTATAAACAAAACTTGTATGAGTTTATTGCTATAATTGTCTAATCCAATCATGTTAGCTGACTATCAAATGATTCCTAGGTCATTTATAATTTGCAATGATACTCCAAAGGTTTAGAATGTATGACACTGAAGGGTAATAAAAAACCCTCCTCCTCTGGATCAAGACACTCTTGACCAAAAGCTAATGCCAGAATAACTCTTATTCCTATAGGCTTTAGTTACCATTATTCGGTCAGGATACATAGACTTCTTATGTACCTTGTGAGTGTAACCCTCTATCTTTAGACCCCAGAGTCCCCATCCAATAAAATCCGCCAAAAGGAGGACTAGATTGAAAAACAGACTAAGGAAATCTTTATTCCTTTCGGGTGTCTACTGTGTTCGATCCCCAATGATCAAACCCTCCGAAGGGATTGTTTGGTCCAGGGAAAACTAGCAGGCTGACCATAGTGATCTTACGGTGTATACCGACTGAAGAGACCATAGGTTTTGTTTTCACTCAACCTGCTCCCACTCACTATAAGTACCCTCTCCATTCACCTTGATATTGACTCATACAAACACCATCCGAAGGGAGACGCTCTCGTTTGCGCCACGAGGCCAAGTATGAGTCTCATGGTGAGAACTTCCCAGAGATACGTAGGTGAAAAATATGTATCATATACACTTTTTCTCCCACTAGATACTTTAAAACTATAGGAATCTTACTTAGGCTAAACCGACTAATGGTTTTACCTAAACTTTATCAATATAACTCTTATATTGATAATCAATATAACTCTTACATTGATTTTTATCCTAACTTTACTAATATAACTCTTTATATTAAGCCTAGGATTTCTAGTTTATTAACTCTTTAATAAACCTGCTGACGCTACTATAATTTATAAACTCTCTGATTAAAATTCACTCACAGGTAAGTTTCGGTAGGGGGTGTTAGTTTCGCCAAACTTAAATACTGACAACCTAGGCATAACTTTCCTTAGACAGAGTTCCTCTTTTAATCTTTGTTTATAAATTACTTGTTTCCTAATTCTAATCTAATTAGAACTAGATAACCTAAGGTCTATTATTTCCAAGTTCTAAACATTTTAAAACTAGCAATTAACCTTAGGTGACATGCATACTATGTTATAGTGCTTGATCATTCATCTCATGAATAATAAGACATACATAGCATAATCATCTCATGAAATATAATGCATGTCAATGTTGTCCGTAAATTAATATAACACTTTATATTAATTAATCATGCAAACTATATAATATAACTTTTTATATTATAAATGATGCATGAAAATATTTAACCTAAGGTGGGATATCTAAATTAAAAGTATACATTATGCATGACAATAATTACACAACAATTGCATAATTTAAATAGCAAAATTAGACCAATTTTGGCACCCTAAATTCAATTTTAATTAATATAATTTAATTATATTAATTAAAATTAAATAAATTAAATATAAAACTTTTTATATTTAATATATAATTAAAAAAAAAACGTTTTTCGCCCTTTGAAGAACTTCTGAAATGCCTTCGGCGTTGCAACACTGATGGCAACGTTCCAACGCTGCGCCTTGTCCGTTTCTGCCCGTTAGAGCGCGCCTCATCTCAAGCGTTGCATAACGCTTCAGCATGACAACACTGTCGTCTCCTCATCCGCGCGCCTGCTGCAGTGGCGTTGCAACACCAATGAACAGCGTTGCAACGCCATTCATAGAACAACAATGGAATTTTAATTTCTTGCTTGTTTTCGCTCCGTTTTTCTCAGCAACCACTTTGCCTCGATCGACACGGACTTACAGACTCGATTTACATAATAAAATGCCCAAAACAATAGGCCCTTACATTGAACAATTCAATGAAATTATGTAAATCTAAGTGCCAAAATTGAAACCATCTAATTTGCATACCGTTTACTCATCTCATGAAAAACAGTAAATCCCACCTTGTTATTGATAAATCAAGAACGAAAATTAAGAACACAATTGGGCTCTGATACCAATTGAAGGGATCGAATCCCGCAGCAGATGCGATTGTGAATTGCGCGTTCTTAATTTAGTTACATGGATTACAATCAAGAACTAATCTAACTAGATTAAGCATGCATTTCTACAAGATGGACATCAAGATATTACCTTTGAAGAACTCTTTCTTCAAGTGCTACTTTATGCCACGATCACGATCTTAGCAACTTGAACCCGAACGGATGAAGACACCACCACCGGATCTTCTCCATTGTTCTCTAGGTGAGGGATGAATGTGGGTTCCTTTTAGGATGAGGTGAGATGGTTGTGAGAGAGGTTGTGTTTTTGTTTTGTGGAACTTTTCCAACAAGACTAAACACTTGTTAATCTAGAGTTTTCCAAGATTTTGCTTCACCCTCAAATTGCACCTCATGCAACCTTTTATAAGGAAATAGGGTGGAAATTACCATCCTATCCTTCCTCTATTCTCTCATTAGTATATAGTTTATATGTAAATCTAATTCACATTAAAACTATATATTATATCACATATATGATATATAAGTGATATAACACCTCATATATGAAATTGAACACTTCAATTTCTTTCCTAACTTTATACCCTCAATATTACCATGTTGAGCCAACGGAGGGACCTAATGAACCTACAGTTCATGAGCTCCAATGATGTGTGATTAACTGATCAAACTCTTTGATCCAGTTAATCAATATTCATTAACTACAAGTCACTCCACTATAGACTTGTAGTTGCACTCTCCTCACTGTAGATTATATTGTGTCCACTGATATAATAATTACCCATGAGTCAACCCTTCACAGGTTGTTCGTAATCACGACTGGGTCAAATTACCGTTTTACCCCTGTGATTACCTCTTTGTTCCTTAAGCAACACTGATCCTCTAATGAACAACAAGCCTATGGTCCTACCATAGACTCATACCCTCATAGAGGGTGGGGCCCCGTTGTTCAATACCTGGAGTCAGTTCTTAAGGGAACAACCTATCTAATTCCTTAGTGTAGGAATGAGTGAATTCCATCTTGTATAGTTAAGTCCTCAGCTACCTACGAGGTTACGTCCCTGAGAAGGTAGGCTTATTGAGTCGGCTACAGGCCACTCTCACCCATACTAGTCTAAGGACAAACCCCTATAAGCAGGAGTTCTTAACTTGCTCGAGGATTGAGTCGAGTCACTAATGACCATCTACAAATTATCGGTCTTATCCTGTTAACGACGTTATACTGGTTAGACTAATAATTTGCAGTCCGGTCTTGTATGAACTCTTCATACAGGATGCCCCCACTCGCATGTCAACCACATGAATGAGTTGGATTATCACATTTGTACTAATTACAAAGTGGGCCGCATCCATGGTGTTACCAGAATAAGGTTTCCAACCTTATTCTTATACCATAGATCATTTAGGTTATACTCTTGAACATAATCCAAATAGTGTCTACTACACTGATGTTCAAGATACATTATAACCTTGGAGCTTAGTTTATTGGATTTATAAAACAAGAATATAATTTTATTAAAACAAATAACTCTTTATTTATTTGATCAAAATTACATAAGTTTAGGGCACAAATCCCAACAGGGACACCCTTACCTGGGAATCGACTTGGGAGTGAATTTAATCCGGAGATTCATAGACTATATTTCATGAGTGGCGCTTATTAAGAGTTAATAAATAAAACTCACATAGACCTAAGTTTAATAAAAAGTTATAGACTTAAGTTAATCCAATATAAAAGTTATATTGGTAGACTTATGTAAATATAGTCGGTTTATCTAGGTCAATCTTGTTAAATTAAAGTGCTTAGGAAATGAAGTGTATATGATACATTGAATTTCCATCTACACTTCTCCTAAAGTTCACACTGTGAGATCCATACTCGACCTCGTGGTGCAAATAGGTGCGTCCCCCTTCGGATGGTGTTTGTATGGGTCAAAATTCAAGGTGAATGGAGAGAGTACTTACAGTGAGTGGGAGTGTGGGACTCGTGTCAACGAGACCCACGATCTCTTCTATCGCTTCACACCGTGAGACACCTATGATCCGCCTGGTAGCTTGGCCTAGACCAGACAATTCCTTCAGAGGGCCTTGATCATGGGGGTCGAAACACCGTAAATACTCTAAAGGAATAGGGTTGCCTTAGTTTATCTTTCAACTAAGTCCTCCCTTCGACAAATTTTGTTGGATGGGAACTCTGGAATCTGAAGATAGAGGGTTACACTCATGGGAATCATTAAGAGGTAATGAGTCCGGACCGAAAAATGGTAACTAGATGCCTATAGAAATAAGAGTTATTCTTGAATTAGGGTCTAGTCGAGATAGTCTCGTCCCAGAGGAGGAATGATTTTGTCTACCCTTCGGTGGCGGTTATTCTAAACCTTTGGGGTATCATTGCAATTTTAAATGCCCTATGGATCATAGATTAATTTTGCTAAAACCTGATTGGATTTTACAAAAGTTTTTGCCAGAAATTTATACAAGGATTTTTTTTTTATTTCAGCAAAAATGTCGAGTTCAATAATAGCACTCTTAGCTCCGATAAGTTAACCGATGATATCTACCAGACGTGAAAAAATAATATAAACACGATTTTGGCAACTGACGACCTTAAGTTCACACTCACTGAGGAGTGTCCTTAGGTGCCGAGCTCGATCGCGACACGAAGTGTTCATGACACGTACGATAGGTGGATCAAAGCCAATGAAAGACCAAGGTCTATATCTTAGCCAATTTGTCTGAAATTTTGGCTAAGAAACACGGGGGCATGGTCACCGCCAAAGAGATCTTGGATTCATTGCCGGAAATGTTTGGACAACAGTCCTTTAGGTGCAACATGATGCCCTCAAGCACATCTTCAACGCTCGAATGAGAGAGGGAACGTCTGTTAGGAATATATTCTCAACATGATGGTCCACTTTAATCTGCGCGGAGATGAACGGTGCTTCTATCGATGAGTCGAGCCAAGTCAACTTCATTCTAGAGGCTCTTCCGAAGAGTTTCCTGCAGTTTCGTAGCAATGTTGTTACGAACAAAATTAGCTACAACCTGACCACCCTTTTGAACGAACTACAAACCTTCCAGTCCTTGATGAGAGTCGAGAGACAGGAGGGTGAGGCAAATATTGCCTATAGGTCTTTTCACAAAGGTTCGACCTTTGGGACAAAATTTGTAGCCTCGTCCTCTTCAGGTCCAAAGGGAAAGAAGAAGAAAATTAAAAAGGTTGGAAAAGGGAAACAAGCTGACCACGCTGCCGCCTAGAAGGGTAAAAAGGTAAAGGAAGTTGCAGACAAAGGAAAGTATTTCTACTGCAACATGGACGGGCACTGAAAACGAAACTGTCCCAAATTTCTTGTCGACAAGAAGAATGAAGGTAAAGGTGATTTACTTGTGGTTGAAACTTGTTTAGTGGAGAGTAGTGACTCTGTCTAGATACTTGATTCAGGCGCCACTAATCATGTTTGTTCTTCTTTTCAGGGAATTAGTTCCTGGCAGCAGCTTCAAGAAGGGGAGATAACGCTCAGAGTCGGTTATGGAGAGGTTGTCTAAGTCGTAGCAGTGGGCACAGTGAAACTACTTTTCGACAGAAAGCACATATTATTGGATAATTTGTACATAGTTTCAGGGTTTACTAGAAACCTTGTTTCTATTTCTTGTTTAATTGAACAATGTATTTCAGTTTTCTTTGAATTAAATAAAGCGTTTATTTCTGTCAAAGTTTTTGAAATATGTTATGTTTCACTTGAGAATAATTTATATGATTTAAGGCCCAATTCGATCAATATGGTTTTGAATACTGAATTGTTGAAAACAGTGAAAACGCGAACTAAAAGATTAAAGGTTTCTTCTAAAGAAAATGCCCATATTTGGCATCTAAGGTTAGGTCACATTAATCTCAATGGGATTGAGAGACTTATGAAGAATGGACTTCTAAGCGAGTTAGAAGAAAGTTCTTTACGGGTTTGTGAATCATGCCTTGAAGGCAAAATGACCAAAAGACCTTTTAGTGGCAAAGGTTATAGAGCCAAAGAGCCTTTGGAGCTTATACACTCTAACCTTTGTGATTCGATGAGTGTTAAAGCCAGAGGAGGTTATGAATACTTCATCTATTTTATAGATGACTATTCTAGATATAGGTATGTTTACCTTGTGCATCGTAAGGTCGAAACTCTTGAAACCAAGGAATATAATACTGAGGTTGAGAACAAGTTAGGTAAAATGATCAAAACACTTCGATCTGATCGAGGTGGAGAGTATATAGAACTTGAATTCTAGGACTATATGATAGAACATGGAATTACGCCCCAACTCTAAGCACATGGTATGCCACCATAGAATGGTGTATCGGAGAGGAGAAACAGAACCCTGTTGGACATGGTCCGGTCGATGATGAGTTATGCTTATCTCCCTCACTCTTTTTGGGGTTATGCAATGGAGACTGCAGTTTACATTTTGAATAATGTTCCATAGAAGAGGGTTTCTGAAACACCTTTCGAACTATGGAAAGAGCATAAAGGCAGTTTACGTCATCTCAGAATTTGGAGACGTCCAACCCATGTGCTTGTGATAAATCTGAAGAAGTTGGAATCTCGTTCAAAGTTGTGCCTTTTTGTAGGTTACCCTAAGGAAACGAGAGGTGATCTATTTTTTATTCTAAGGAAAATAAGATGCTTGTGTCGAAAAACACCACATTACTTGAGGAGTATCACATCAGGGATCACAAACGAAAGAGTAAGATCGTGTTGAATGAAATGGGTCGTTCGTCAACAAGAGTTGTTGATGCTGTTAGTACGTCAACAAGAGTCGTTGATCCTAACTCGTCTAGTCAAGTACGTCATTCTTAAGAGTTGAGAATGCCTCGACGTAATGGGAGGGTTGTTAGGCAACCTGACCGTTATATGAGTTTTCTTGAAACCAAGTTGTCATACATGATGATGATCGTGAGGATCCATTGACATGTGATGAAGCAGGATGATGTTGACAAGGACGAATAGATTAAAGCCATGTATCAAGAAATGGAGTCTATGTACTTCAATTCCGTCTGGGAGCTTGTGGATCAACCTGATGGGGTAAAACGTTTAGGTTGCAAATGGATCTACAAGCAAAAACATGGTGTAGATTGGAAGGTGCAAACCATCAAAGCTAGACTCATGGCAAAGGGTTATACCCAGCGAGAAAGGGTGAACTATGAGGAAACCTTTTCTCCTGTTGCCATGATAAAGTCTATCAGGATCCTTCTGGCCATTGCTGCATATTATGAATATGAAGTATGGTAGATGGATGTCAAGACGACCTTCTTGAATGACAATCTTGACGAAAACATTTACATGGACCAACCTAAAGGGTTCATTGAACAAGGTCAGGAGAAAATAGTTTGTAGGCTTAAACGGTCTATTTATGGACTAAAATAAGTCTCGAGGTCTTAGAATATAAGGTTTGATGAGGCTATCAAATCCTATGGCTTTAATCAAAATGTGGATGAGCCTTGTGTCTACAAGAAAATCATCAACACCCCTATCACATTTCTTGTATTGTATGTGGATGATATCCTGCTCATTGGGAATGATGCAAGATTCCTTACTGATGTTAAAGAATGATTAGCTACGCAATTCCAAATGAAAAATTGAGAGAAACACAGTATGTTCTCGGTATCCAGATTGTCCGAAACCGTGAGAACAAGATGCTAGCCTTGTCTCAGTCATCTTATATCGACAAGATGTTTGTACGATATAAGATGCAGAACTCCAAAAAGGATTTGTTGCCTTTCAGGCATGAGGTTCATCTGTTTTAGGAGCAGTGTCCTAAGACGCCTCAAGAGGTTGAGGATATGAGACAAATCCCTTATGCATCACCTGTAGGTTGCCTGATGTACGCCATGTTGTGTACTAGGCCCAACATCTGTTATGCAGTTGGGATTGTCAGTAGGTATCAATCCACTCCAGGATTTGATCACTAGACAAGCGTTAAGGAAATCCTCAAGTACCTTAGGAGAACGAGGGGCTACATGCTTGTGTATGGAACTAGAGATTTGATCCTCACGGGATACACAAACGCTGACTTTCAGACCAATAAGGATTCTAGGAAATCCACATCGGGGTTCAGTGTTCACTTTTAATGGAGAAGCTGTAGTTTGGCGAAACATCAAGTAGGGATGCATCGCAGACTCCACAATAGAGGTCGAATATGTAGCAGCTTGTGAAGCAGCTAAGGAGGCGGTTTGGCTTAGGAAGTTCATGATGGATTTGGAAGTTGTTCCAAACATGAACATGCTAGTCACCTTTTATCGTGATAATAGTGGTGCAGTGGCCAACTCGAGGGAACCTCGAAGTCATAAGAGGGGCAAGCATATTGAACAAAAATATCACTTGATACGGGAGATTGTGCATCACGGAGACGTGATCGTCACGAAGATTGCATCGGAGCACAACGTTGCTGATCTGTTAACAAAGGCTCTCACGACTAAGGTGTTTGAGGGTCACCTAGAGAGTCTAGGTCTACGAGTGATTTCCTAACTAGGGCAAGTGAGAGTTTTGTACAAAGGGTATTCGATGCCCTAGTTTATTGTATTTTGCATTTCTGAAATGTATTTGTACTCCACTAGCTTTAGTTCAAGTGGGAGTTTGTTGGGGTGTATGCTCTAAACTCGTGTAGTTTGTAACATTTGATGTATATAAATAAAAGTTATTTTCTCATCAAACCTTGTATCTTGCATTTCAAACTTAATCCAATAAACTAAGCTTCAGGGTCATACATATTTAGGGGTGAGCATCGGTCAGTCGGGGTCGGTTTTTTGACCCAATCGACCCCGAGGCAAACCAAGGCGATCGGTTCGGTCGGTTTTTTTAAAAAAAATCCTTACCAAAAATAAGCCAAATAAGCCCCATTCGATTCGGTCGAAATTTATTTGGTCGGTTTATATATATATATATATAAATATTTATTTAATTAAATATTAAATATTTATAATTATTATTTTATTATTATTTAATAATTTATAATTATTTTTTAATTATTTTGAGAAAATTTTTTAGTTTTTTAGTTTTTTAATTATTATTATTATTATTATTAATTTATTATCATTATTATATATATATTTATATATATATTTTTTTTTAATTTCGGTCGGTTTTGTGAAGGTAAAAGCGAGGCCCCGACCGACTCCTTCACAAAAGCCAAACCGAGCCCGCCCTCGATGCGGTCGGTTTTCGATCGATCGTGTCGGTTTTCGGTCATTTTTTGCTCACCCCTATACATATTTATGAGATCTTGAACGGTGTGTAGTGGACACACGATAGGATCACGTTCAGGTTAATGACCTGAATGGTCTATAGTATATGGATACGGTTGGGAATCTCATCTTGGTAACACTATGGATGCGACTCACTTTGTATTTGATACAAACGAGGTGATCCAACTCGTTCATGTAATTGACATGCGAGTGGGGCATCTTGTACAATGAGATTGTACAAGACCGAACCGTGAATTATTATACCAACTGATGTAACACTATTAATAGTTTAGGACTAATAAATTCGTAGATGACCATTATGTTGAGATTTATGCCCTTAACTTGTGTAATTTTGATCAATTAAATAAAGTGTTATTTGTTTCGATAAGATTATAGTCTTGCTTTTATAAATCCAATAAACTAACCTCCAAGGTTATAACGTTTATCTTGAAATCAGTGTAGTGGACACTATTTCGGTTGACTTCAAGATTATAACCTAAATAGTCTATGGTATAAGAATAAGGTTGGAAACCTCATTCTGGTAACACCATGGATGCGACCCACTTTGTAATTAGTACAAATGAGGTAATCTAACTCATTCATGTAGTTGACATGCGAGTTGAGGCATCCTGTATGAAGAGTTCATACAAGACTGAATCACAAATTATTAGTCTAACCAGTGTAACACCGTTAACAGGATAAGACTAGTAATTTATAGATGGTCATTAGTGACTCGACCTGAATCCTGAGCAAGTTAAGAACTCCTGCTTATAGGGGTTTGTCCTTAGACTAGTATGGGTGAGAATGGCCTGTAGCCGACTCAATAAGCCTACCTTCTCAGGGACAGAACCTCCTAGGTAGCTGGGAACTTAACTGTGCAAGATGAAATTCACTCATTCCTCTACTGAGGAATTAGATAGGTTGTTCCCTTAAGAACTGATTCCAGGTATTGAACAACGGGGCCCCGCCCTCTATGAGGGTATGAGTCTAAGGTAGGACCTTAGACTTGTTGTTCATTAGAGGATCAGTGGTGCTTAAGGAACAAAGAGGTAATCACAGGGGTAAAATGGTAATTTGACCCAATGTGTGATTACTGAACAACCGTGAAGGGTCGACTCATGGGTAATGACTATATCGGTGGACACAATAATATCTACTGATGAGGAGAGTGCAACTACAAGTCTATAGTGGAGTGACTTGTAGTTAATGAATATTGATTAACTGGATCAAAGAGTTTGATCAGTTAATCTCACATCATTGGAGCTCATGATCTGTAGGTCCATTAGATCCCTCCGTTGGCTCAATATGGTAAAATTGAGGGTATAAAGTTAGGAGTGAAATTGAAGTGTTCAATTTCATACATGAGGTGTTATATCTATTATATATGATATCATTGATATAATATATAGTTTTAATGTGAATTAGATTCATATATAAACTATATACTAAAGAGAGAATAAATGAGGGGTATGATGGACATTTCCATCCCATTCCCCTATATATATGGTTGCATGAGATGCAACTAGGTCAAGACATTCTAAGCAATTCCTAGCCTTTTGTTGTTGTTGGAAAAGTTCCAAGACAACAAATATCTCTCTCACAAAGTACCTCACTATTCTTAAAGGGAACCCACCTTCCTCCCTCACCTAGAGAACAACGGAGAAGATCCAGTGGTAGTGTCGGTGTGTTAAATGCGAGTTCGTGTTCTTTGAGATCGTGACCGTGGGAGAGAGGATCACTCAAGAAAGGTTCTTCAAAGGTAACATTCTTCTTTGTCCATTCTATTTTATGCTTAATCTTGTTATTTGTGTTCTTGAATAAATCGTTGTAACTAAATCAAGAGCGCGCGATTCGCAATCGCTTCCACTGCGGGGACTTCGATTCCCTTCAATTGGTATCCAAGCCCAATTGCGTTCTTGATTTATGTTCTGGATTTTTCAAGAACAAGGTGGAATTTACTTTTTTTGCATGAGATGTATGAACGGTTTTGCAAAATTAGATGTTTTCAATTTTGGCACTTAGATTTACAATTTTCATTGAAATGTTCAATGTAAGGGCCCGGTATTTTGGGCAAATTTTAATTGTAAATCGAGTCTGTAAGTCTGTGTCGATCGAGGCAAGGCGATTGCTGAGAAGATCGGAGCGAAAACGAGCTAGATTTGGAGAAATCAAGCTGCTGTCTGTGTGTAGCGTTGCAACGCTGTTCATCGGCGTTGCAACGCTGCGCTTGTGAGAGAATGAGTGCACAGGAGGCAGCGTTGCAACGCAGCCTCTAGCATTGCAACGCTCGACAGAAGACGACAAAGGCAGCGTTTCAACGCTGCTATCAGCGTTGCAACGCCAGATACGTTTCACGCGAGGAGCAACGGGCAGAAAATGTTTTTTTATTATATATATTAATTATAAAAATGTTTTATATTTAATATATTTAATTTTAATTAATATAATTAGATTATATTAATTAAAATTATTTCTAGGGTGCCAAAATTGGTCTAATTTTTGCTATTTTAATTATACAATTGTTGTGTAAGTATTGCCATGCATAGTGTATGCTTGTATTTTAGAAATCTCACCTTAGGTTAAGCATTTTCATGCATCATTTATAATATAAGAAGTTATATTATATAGTTTTCATGATTAGTTAATATAAGGTTGTTATATTAATTTTTGGACAGCATTGACATGCATTATTTTTCATGAGATGAATATGCTATGAATGTCTTATTATTCATGTGATGAATGATCAAGCACTATGACATAGTATGCATGTCACCTAAGGTTAATTATTAGTTTTAAAATGTTTAGAACTTGGAAATAATAGACCTTAGGTTATCTAGTTCTAATTAGATTAGAATTAGGAACCAAGTAATTTATAAGCTATGATTAAAAGAGTAAATCTGTCTAAGGAAAGTTCTATCTAGGCTGGGGTATTTAAGGTGATTTGAAACGGAACACTCCTACACGGGAGGCGACTGGGAGTGAAATTTAATCGAGAGAGTCTTATAAATTTGATAGCGTCGTGTGGGTTTATTAAGGGGTTAATAAACTAGAAATCCTAGGTTTAATATAAGGAGTTATATTAACAAACTTAGGATAAAATAGATATAAGAGTTATATTGATCATCAATATAAGAGTTATGTTGATAGAGTTAGGTAAAACCATTAGCCGAGTTTTAGCCTAAGAAAGATTCCTATAGACTTAAAGTATTCAATGGGAGGAAAAAGTGTATGAGATACATATTTTTCCACCTACGCTATCTCCAGGAAGTTCACACCGTGAGGCTCTCATACTTGACCTCGTGGCGCAAACGGAGCGTCCCCTTCCGGATGGTGTTTGTATGAGTCAATATCAAGGTGAATGGAGAGAGTACTTATAGTGAGTGGGAGCAGGTTTAGTGAAAACAAAGCGTCACGATCTTTTTTTGTCGGTTTACACCGTTAGACCACTATGGTCACTGCTAGTTTGCTTTGAACTGCAGAAAATCCCTTCGGAGGGCTTGATCATAGAGGATCTAACACGGAGAGACACGAAAAGGGATAAAGATTTCCTTAGACTTTTTTCCAATCTAGTCCTCCCTTTGGCAGATTTTATTGGATCGAGACTCTGGGATCTAAAGACAAAGGGTTACACTCACGGGGTACATAAGTTGTGTATGTATCCAGACCGAAAAATGGTAACTAAAACCTATAGGAATAAGAGTTATTCTGGTATTAAGTTTTGGTCAAGAGTGTCTTGATCCAGAGGAGGAGTGTTTTTGATTACCCTTCGGTGTCATACATTCTAAACCTTTGGAGTATCATTGCAAATTATAAATGGCCTAGGAATCATTTGATAATTAGCTAAAACATGATTGGATTAGAGTTATAGCAAGAAATTCATACAAGTTTGTTTGTAAAATTTTCAGCAATATGTCTAGCTCTATTATTTCCTTATTGGGTGCGAAAAAGTTAACCGAAGAGAACATAGTGGCTTGGAGGGATGGACTCAACATAATCTTGGTTACACATGATGTTAAGTTCGTTCTCAATGAGGAGTGTCCTCAATTTCCTGCTCAAAATGCATCTCAAGCTGTTGAGGATGCATATGACCGCTGGATTAATGCCAACGAAAAGGCGAAAACCTATATCCTGGCTAGCATACCTGATGTTTTAGCCAGGAGGCTGGAGGGCAAGGTCTCAGCTCGAGAGATCATGAATTTTGTGCTAAATTTGTCTCGACAACCGTCCAAACAAATTCGACATGAAGCGCTGAAATTCGTTTATAACGCACGTATGAAGGAAGGAACATCAGTGAGAGAACATGTTCTCAATCTGATTGGCCACTTCAACATAGCGGAATTAAACGGAGCGGTCATAGATGAGAAATGTCAGATTTTGTTCATCCTAGAATATTTTCCGAAGAGTTTTCAATGATTAAAGTAGCAATGCGGCGATGAACAACATAGAGTATGATCTGACTTCTCTGCTACATGAGCTGCAGAATTAGCAGTTACTTATGGACGATAAGAAACAACAAAATGGAGAGGAAAATTTGTTTGCTCATTCCAAAAGTTCTCAGGAGGATTTATCCTCTGGGACTAAGAACTGCAACCATACTTCTGGACTTAAGAAGATATAGAAGAAGAGGAAAAAGAGCAGATAAAGAGAAACAATGATCGGCAAAGAAAAGTCATTATTTGATAACATGTAGCTTAAGGGTTTATTAGAAACCTTATTTCTTGCCTTAGAGAACATTGTACTTCTTTTACTTTTCAATTAAATAAAGTGTTTATTTCATTGGAAAAGTATTGTACTATATGTTGCTCTTCTTGAGAATTATTTGCAAATGGTTTAATTCAGTTAAAATAGTTTTAACAAGTGAATTTTACAAAATTGCAAGTACACGAACTAATTTCTCTTAAAGAAAATGCTCATCTTTGACATCTAAGATTGGGTCACATTAATCTCAATAGGATTGAGAGATTGGTAAAGAACGAATTTCTAAACAAGTTAGAAGAAAATTCTTTGCCAGTATGTGAATCCTGTCTAGAAGGCAAAATGACTAAAAGACCTTTTAGTGGAAAAGGTTATAGAGCCAAAGATCCTCTAGAGCTTATACATTCAAACCTTTGTGGTCCGATGAATGTTGAAGCCAGAGGAGAATATGAATATTTCATCTCTTTTATAGATGATTATTCTAGATATGGGCATATTTACCTAATGCACCACAAGTCTGAAGCACTTGAAAAGTTCAAGGAATTCAAGACTGAGGTTGAAAATCAATTAGGTAAAAGAGTTAAAACACTTCGATCGGATCGAGGTGGAGAGTACATGGATTTAAAATTCCAGAACTATATGATAGAACATGGAATTACATCCCAACTCTCAACTCCCGACACACACACCACAAAGCGGTGTATCGGAAAGGAGAAATAGAACCTTATTGGACATGGTTCGATCAATGATGAATTATGCTCATCTCCCTAGTTCCTTTTGGGGTTATGCAGTGGAGATTGCAGTATACATTTTGAATAGTGTGCCCTCCAAAAGTGTTTCTGAAATACCTTTTGAACTCTGGAAAGGACGTAAAGGTAGTTTATGTCACTTCAGAATATGGGGTTGTCCAGCACATGTACTTGTGACAAATCCAAAGAAGTTGGATTCACGTTCAAAGTTGTGCCTATTCGTAGGATACCCAAAAGAAACAAGAGGTGGTTTATTCTATGATCCTAAGGAAGATAAGGTCTTTTGTGTCGACAAATGCCACTTTCTTGGAGGAGGACCACATAAGGGACCACAAAACAAAAAGTAAGGTAGTGTTGAGTGAGTTTAGGCGGAACAATAGCAAAGGTTGCTAATAAGAACACTAGTACGTCAACAAGAGTTATTGAAACTAGTTTGTCTAGTCAAGAGGTCCATCTCAAGAGTTGAGTATGCCTCGACGTAGTGGGAGGGTTGTGATCTGACTGGCCAGTTATATGGGTTTAAATTTGAAACCCAAGTTGTTATACCAGATGACAACTGCGAGGATCCATTGACTTATAATCAAGCAATGGTTGACATTGACAAAGAGAAATGGGTCATAGCCATGGACCAAGAAATGGAGTCTATGCACTTCAATTGCATTTGGGATCTTGTAGATAAGCTGATGGGGCAAAACCTATAGGTTGTAAGTGGATCTACAAGAGAAAACGTGGTGTAGATGGGAAGGTGCAAACCTTTAAAGCTGGACTAGTAGCAAAGGGTTATACCCAGGTTGTAGGGGTTGACTATGAGGAGACCTTTTCACCTGTTGCTATGGTAAAGTCTATTTGTATCCTTCTTGCCATTGCCGCATATTATGACTATGAGGTATGGCAAATGGATGTCAAGACAACCTTTTTGAATGACAATCTTGAGGAAACCATCTACATGGACCAACCCAAAGGGTTCATTAAACCAGGACAAGAGCAAAAGGTTTGCAGGCTTAAAAGGTCGATTTATGGACTGAAACAAGCCTCTAGGTCTTGGAATATAAGATTTGATGAGGCTATCAGATCTTATGGTTTTGACCAGAATGATGATGAACCTTGTGTCTACAAGAAAATCATCAATAGTTCCATAGCATTCCTAATTCTCTATGTGGATGATATCCTACTCATTGGGAATGATGTAGGTTATCTTACTGACATCAAGGAATGGCTAGCTACTGTGATTCCAAATGAAAGATTTGGGTGATGTGCAGTTTGTTCTTGGGATCCAGATTGTCCGGAACCGCAAGAATAAAACACTAGCCTTGTCTCAAGCATCATACATAGACAAAGTGTTGTCAAGGTTTAAGATGCAAGATTCCAAAAAGGGCTTGTTGCCTTTTAGACATGGAATCCATTTGTCTAAGGAACAATGTCCTAAGACACCTCAAGGAGTTGAGGATATGAGACGGATTCTTACGCATCAGCTGTTGGGAGCCGATGTACGCCATGTTGTGTACTAGGCACGACATCTCTGTTTTTGCAGTTGGGATGATCAGAGAGTATCAATCCAATCCAGGACTTGAACACCTGGACAGTGGTTAAAACAATCCTTAAGTATCTTTGGAGAACAAGGAACTACATGCTTGTGTATGGGGCTAAGGATTTGATCCACACAGGATACACAATTTCGACTTTTCGCATCGATAAAGATTCTCGGAAATCTACATCAGGGTAAGTTTTCACTCTTAACGGAGGAGCTGTAGTATGACAAAGCATCAAGCAAGGATGCATCGCTGATTCCACCATGGAGGCCGAATATGTAGCTGCTTGTGAAGCAGCTAAAGAGGCCGTTTGGTTAAGGAAATTTATGCTAAATTTGGAAGTTGTTCCAAATATGACTTTGCCCATCACGCTGTATTGCGATAACAGTGGTGCAGTGGCAAATTCGAGGGAACCCCGAAGTCACAAGAGGGGAAAGCATATAGAGTGAAAGTATCATCTCATCTGGGAGATCGTGCATAGAAGAGACGTGATTGTCACAAAGATAGCCTCAGAGCACAACATTGCTGATCCTTTTACAAAGGCTCTCACGACTAAAGTTTTTGAGAGTCACCTAGAAGGTCTAGGTTTACAAGTCTTCCCCAACTAGGGCAAGTGGGAGTAGTTTGTACAAAGGGGTTTAAATGCCCTAGTTTATTGTATTTACATTACTGTAATGTTTAGTACTCCACAAGCTTTAGGTCAAGTGGGAGATTGTTGGGATTTATGCCCTTAACTTGTGTAATTTTGATCAATTAAATAAAGTGTTATTTGTTTCGATAAGATTACAGTCTTGCTTTTATAAATCCAATAAACTAAGCTCCAAGGTTATAACGTTTATCTTGAAATCAGTGTAGTGGACACTATTTGGGTTGACTTCAAGATTATAACCTAAATAGTCTATGGTATAAGAATAAGGTTGGAAACCTCATTCTGGTAACACCATGGATGCGACCCACTTTGTAATTAGTACAAATGAGGTAATCTAACTCATTCATGTAGTTGATATGCGAGTGGGGGCATCCTGTATGAAGAGTTTATACAAGATGGATCGCAAATTATTAGTCTAACTAACGGTGTAACACCGTTAATGAGGATAAGACTAGTAATTTATAGATGGTCATTAGTGACTCGACCTGAATCCTGAGCAAGTTAAGAACTCCTGCTTATAGGTTTGTCCTTAGACTAGTATGGGTGAGAGTGACCTGTAGCCGACTCAATAAGCCTACCTTCTCAGGGACAGAACCTCGTAGGTAGCTGAGAACTTAACTGTGCAAGATGAAATTCACTCATTCATCTACTGAGAAATTAGATAGGTTGTTCCCTTAGGGCCCGTTTGATAACGTTCCCATTTCTTGTTACTTGTTTCTGTTTCTCATTTTTTAAGAAACAAACTTGTTTGATAATCCATCCCGTTTCTTGTTCCCAAAATTTGAGAAACGTTTCTAAAATTTGGACTAAATTTTAGAAACAACATAAAGTAGTTTCTTTCTGTTCCGTTTCTTTTCATTTTTAAATGTTCCCAACTTTCCTTAATTGACTCTTTAGCTTCTTGGTAAAGTGTTTGGTAGTTTTTATCTCCTTCCCTAACCAATCTTGAGTTCGATCCTAAAAAAAATCTGAGATATTTTTTTAAATGAATTTTGGATTTTGCAATATATATAGTTTTAGTTTTTATAAATAATAATAATATAATATATATAAATTTATTTATTTTTATTTTATTTCTCAATTTTACCATATGTATATTTATATTATTTTAATTTAAAATTTAAAATTTTATATATATGTATTATTTGAATTTTGAATTTTAATTTTGCAATCTTTATATTTATATATTATTGTAATTTTGCAATAAATAAATTTTGTTCACTAAAACATGTCTTTAGCCTCATTTTAATATTTTACAACCACTACATTTAACAATATAATTGAGTTTGATGCAAGTCGAGCGTTATTTAAGACGAATGACTCGAGTAAGAGATAATATTACAATTCAAATTTTAACAACATTTAAAGGATAAAACAATTTTATTTATTTACTTTTATTATTAGTTAATTTTGTATCGAGACTTATTGGTATTTGATAATATAAATTTGTTATAATTAATTGTATATTTATGTATACAAGAAACAAGTAACAAGAAACAGTTATCAAACAAGTTTATGTTTCTATTTCTTATTTAGAAACAAGAAACAGAAATAGTTATCAAACATATTCTTGTTTCTTATTCTTAAAAAATGAGAAACAAGAAACAAGGAACAAGGAACAAGAAATAGGAAACAGGAAACAAGAACGTTATCAAACGGGGCCTTATGAACTGATTCCAGGTCTTGAACAACGGGGCCCCGCCCTCTATGAGGGTATGAGGCTAAGGTAGGATCTTAGACTTGTTGTTCATTAGAGGATCAATGGTGCTTAAGGAACAAAGAGGTAATCACAGGGGTAAAACGGTAATTTGACCCAGCTGTGATTACGAACAACCTGTAAAGGGTCGACTCATGGGTAATGACTATATTAGTGGACAAAATAATATCTACAATGAGGAGAGTGCAGCTACAAGTCTATAGTGGAGTGACTTGTAGTTAATGAATATTGATTAACTGGATCAAAGAGTTTGATAAGTTAATCTCACATCATTAGAGCTCATGATCTGTAGGTCCATTAGATCCTTCCGTTGGCTCAATATGGTAAAATTGAAGGTATAAAGTTAGGAGTGAAATTGAAGTGTTCAATTTCATACATGAGGTGTTATATCTATTATATATGATATAATTGATATAATATATAGTTTTAATGTGAATTAGATTCATATATAAACTATATACTAAAGAGAGAATAAAGGAGGGGTATGATGGACATTTCCATCCCATTCCCCTATATATATGGTTGCATGAGATGCAGCTAGGTCAAGACATTCTAAGCAATTCCTAGCCTTTTGTTGTTGTTGGAAAAGTTCCAAGACAACAAATATCTCTCTCACAAAATACCTCACTATTCCTAAAGGGAACCCACCTTCCTCCCTCACCTAGAGAACAACGGAGAAGATCCGTGGTAGTGGTAGTGTCGGTGTTAAATGCGAGTTCGTGTTCTTGAGAGATCGTGACCGTGGGAGAGAGGATCACTCGAAGAAAGGTTCTTCAAAGGTAACATTCTTGTTGTCCATTCTATTTTATGCTTAATCTTGTTATTTGTGTTCTTGAATAAATCGTTCTAACTAAACAAGAGCGCGCGATTCGCAATCGCTTCCGCTGCGGGGACTTCGATTCCCTTCACATTAGTGACTCGAACTTAATCCTGAACGAGTTACGAATTCCTGTCTGCGAAGGGTTGTCCTTAGACTAGTATGGGTGAGAGTGGGCCTGAGTCGCCAACTCAATAAACCTATCTTCTATGAGGTAGAACCACATGGGTAGCTAGGAACTTAACTCCGCAAGATGGAATTTACTCGTTCCCGAGCTGGGGAAACTAGAGAGGTTGTTCCCTTAAGGGCCGATTCTAGGGTTTGAACAATGGGGCCTCACCGTCTCACTGGCCCTAGAGGGACGTTGTTTATGGTAGGACCATAAACAAGTTGTGTCATTAAAGGATCAGTTGTACTTAAGGAGCAAGAGGTAGGCACAAGAGTAAAACGATAATTTGACCAAGCTGTGACTACGAATGGCCTATGAAGGGTTGACTCATGGGCATTGGTTATATTGATGGACACAACTTGTCCAACAGTGAGGAGAGTGCCGCTACGTGTCTATACTGGAGTGACCCCGTAGTTAATGAATGTTGATTAACAGGATCAAAGAGTTTAATCAGTTAATCTCGGATCATTGGAACTCATGATGTGTAGGCCAATTAGGTCAATTAGGTCCCTCGGTTGACTCAATTATGGAATTAATGAGGGTATAAAGTTTGGAGTGAATTTGAAGTGTTCAAATTCACAAAAAAGGTATTTATGTCAATTATATGAGATATAATTGATATAATATGTAGTTTGATGTAAATGAGATTCATATCAAACTATACTATTGCCTAATTATGGAATTATGGCATAATTGGAGAAATTAATTTGAGAGATATGAAAAATTGAATGTGATTCAATTTAATCCCACATTATGCAAATATGATTTGCATAATAAGGTATGTGATACCTTATACTACATAATTATGCAAATATGATTTGCATATTATATAATATGTGCTTAAATGGGAAAATGGTTGGAGAATTTCTCTCCACCCCATCCTACTATTTGAGAATGCTTGGAGAAGCATTCATACAACACTTCTCTCATTTTTTGGATTTGAGATTCCAAAAGCTCTATCTTTTCTCTCAAGCTCTCTCCAAACCCAAATCCAAAAGGGATTCTACCATCCTCCCTCATCCACCGGAGAACAACCGAATAACCTTGTGGAGGTGTTCGATTCATAGTTCGGTTCGTGGATTTGAGGTCAGGATCGAGAGTTTGTAGAGATCGAGGAAGATCGCGGGAGAAGGAAAACGAGAAGAAAGAGTTTTTCAAGAGGTATGTTGCTAGTTTTCCCTTCCTATTATGCTTAACCTAGATTACATTAGATGTATGTTCATTTTAAGCAAAATTCTAGTAACACAACGAAGCATCACGATTCACATTGCTTATGTGTAGATGCCGGTCCTTCGTCGCCGAGCTCTCGTCTTCGATCTCGAACCTCCACGGATGCTTTGGCTCTAAAAAATACTCTTTTCTCTCTTCTTACAAAGTGTATTTCGAAAATAGGGTCAAAAGTCTACCAAATTCGACTCCCTTGTAATGAAAACATAAGGTTCTATTTATAATGTCTTTCGGTACAACGTTGTAACGCTAGGAACAACATTGTAACGCTGTACCCTAATCGCGTGGTAAACATGGAAACAGTCGATAGTGTTGCAACTCTGAGGGCAGCGTTGCAACGCCGCTACCCTAACGCTCGCGCCTCCTATCGATCTGGAGTTGCGACGCTGCAAGGCAGCATTGCAATGCCCTCGGCACGGGTCTTCTGCTTGTTCCTTTATCGAGATAGCGTTGCAACGCTCTAAGGCAGCGTTGCAATGCTACCTGCATATGCCTTCAATGCATCTTCACAGCACGCTCGGCGTTGCAACGCTGAGGACAGCGTTGCAACGCCATCACTTCGGGTCTTTAAGCTTGAATTATCCTTCTTCTTTCAATTGATGTTATTTTCAGCTCCAAAAAGCCTCGTTTCGATCCCGAGTGATCCAAAATGTCTCCAATTGTCTTGTTTGTGCTTTTAACCTGAAATTGAGTAATTTAAACACGTAAAAGCTCTGAAATCATTACAAAACTAGCAATAATTAAGCCTAAGGATAGCACATTTTGTGTGCTATCAAACACCCCCAAACTTAAACTTTTGCTAGCCCCGAGCAAAAATAGAATTAAACATCGGATTGTTCTTATACATACATTTGATTCAAGCCTAAAAAATTTAAGAGAAAATCTAGTAACCACAGGAAACATTCAAACATAACACTTCAGCAAGCAATTTAAAACTTTTCCTAAGTGTTCCTACGTGTGTGTGTGTGATTAACCTATGTTCCCTTCATTTTTACTAAGCCCGGATCAACTTTATTAGGCTCTCCATTTAACTTCCCCCTATATTGGTCTTAATTACTAATCTTTGAGCCTCCCCACATTCAAGAATTAAATAACTCTACTCAACACTTACTCACTTTTTATCACTTTTTCTATTTTCTTCTTTATGTTTTTGTGCAAGGACACTAGTTTTCACACATCCACTGCAGGGACCCTTACCCAGAGCATTCGCTCAATGAGTGGCCTAACTGATCACAATGAAGGTAGCTCTTTTTGCCCTCACAAATTTTTTTGTTTAGCAAACAAACGACAAAAACCAACTATTTCACATATTATACAGGTCATGCACTTCATATTGTCATTCACCCTATCCTGCAGCTTAACTCTCAAATCAGTTCTTAGACCTATCGAGATGACATCAAATTTCTAAGCCTAATAACTTTGTTCTAAGCATTTCAAAACTACAAGAACACAGGCTATGTGCATAATAGTGCAGGAAGAAAATTTTTAAATTAACTCAAATTCATGTCATGCTCTCAGGTTTCAGCAGAATCACAAAGATTTCCAATTATATCTCATCCTAGGCTATCATACTCATACTTATGTAAAAGATCAGTCAACAATTCCAGTACATACTCAGGATAGTCACAACAATTAAACAACATCCCAAACACCCCCAAACTTAAACTAAACATTGTCCCCAATGTTTGCAGAATTAAGCACAAATTAAGTACAAGGGTAAGAGTGAACAATACTGTCTTGAGTTATGGAGATCTTTCTGAGTTCCTTGGATAGTCAAAGCATGTGTGTTGGAGTTCCTTAGAACGGGAGCATGGATTTCAACAAAGGAAGACATTGTCACAACCTACAAAGCAAAACAAACAAACTAGTAAATAAACTAAGAACTGAAAAACAACAGTCTAAAGACAGAAAACAACAAAAATGTAAAGCTTGGGTTGCCTCCCAAGAAGCGCTTTGTTTGACGTCTTTAGCTAGACTATACTCCCTCAAGGTGTTTCTTTCCTTGGTTGCAGTGCCTGGAGTGATGTGTTGATTTGGCCAATCTGGGTGTCTATATTCTTTATTGCAGCTCCATGACTAGTCACTATACCAGATAGACTGGTGACTGCGTTCTCCAGCTGGTTGGACCGACTTCTGGATTCAGCTATGAAAGAGTGCAATGTCTCTTCCAGAGATGGTTTTCTCTATGATGTAGAAGCATGCCCTGTAGAAGGGTTCAACACATTTTTATTGTTAGCATAAGAGAAATTCTCATGATACCTCAAACCTGGATTATAATGTGTTGGGATGTTATTCTGAGTCTGGTTTCCTCCATAGTTGTTTCTTCTGTTGTTCAGGTAGTGTAGTTGCTCCATAGTGGATTCTCCATTAGGCTGGGAGCATTGAGAGGACATCCCTGTTTGTGGTGATCCTGCAAAATTATTCAGGGCATGAGTGAGAGATGCCATATGAGATCTAAGGGAAGTTAGCTCATCCAGTTGATATAATCCAGCTACTGGTTTAGATCTGTCATTGTCTGTAGGCCACTTGTAGCTGGCAGTTGACACTTCCTCGAGGAGGGTTCGTGCTTCTGGCACAATTTTTGCCATGAAAGTCCCTCCAGTAGTGGCATCCAGAATGGTCCTGATCTTACCTTCCAGTCCATTATAAAACATTTGTACCTGGAGCCAATCTGGGTAGCCATGCTGTGGGCACCTCCTGATCATGTCCTTGTACCTTTCCCATGCCTCAAATAGCTGCTCTCCCTCCTGCTGCCTGAATGTTCGTATCTCCGTCCTTAACTTTGCAGCCTTTACAGGTGGAAAGAATTTGGTCATGAAGGCTTGGGCCAACTCCTCCCAAGAAGTGATACTGCCTGAGGGAAGGGACCCTAGCCATTCTTTAGCCCTACCCTACAAAGAAAAAGGAAAGAGACGTAAGCAAAGATTCTCAGCAGAGATACCATTCATTTTAAATGTACCACAGATTTCTAAGAAATTTTGAAGGTGTGAGTTAGAATCTTCTGTGGCTAATCCAAGCACCTTCCCTCACTATCTGTATAAGCCCTGTCTTAAGTTCAAAATTGTTAGCATTTATAGGGGCATGGACTATTCCAGCCTGTTCAGAATTAAACACAGGTTGGAAATACTCCCTGATGGGTTTAGGGTTATTGATGAGCTCCTGGTCAGCCATAGTCTGAGGTTCTGCTTTTCCTTCCCTTAGGAGTCTCCTACAGGTCCTCTCGATCTCAGGATCAAAAGGGTGCAAGTCTGCAACCCACCCCTTGGGCATACACCTGGAGGTACAAAAAGAAAGAATTTAGACAAAAACAATAAAACTAGAAAATGAAATAAAACATAAAAAGACGACAATTACAAAAAATAAAGACATGAAACATAAAACTTAGGTTGCCTCCCAAGAAGCGCTTTCTTTAACGTCTTTAGCTAGACAGTGACTTATCAGGGAACATAAAACTGCTCATGTTTCTTCGGGACCTTCTTGCTTGTATCGATATAACCTTCTAAGTCTAAAAGGCTATCTTGTTTTTCCTGGGCACCAAACAAATAATTATTTTTGGTATTTTTGTTTAATGAAATGAAAGAACTAAAATCAAAGCAAGACTTATGAGTATAAGACAAATGGTTATAAAAAATAAAGGAAATTTCTGGGGATAAAAGGAAAGAAGACTTCTCAGCCTCTAACTCTATCACCTGGATTTCCTCTATGGAAGTGATTATATCACCAATGTCTACCTCACTAACCTGATTATGGTGTGCCTCAATCTCCCCCAAACTATCCTCACTAACATATGAACAAATCCTCCTAAGTGGCACCTCCTGAGTGGTAAGGATAAGAAATTGTTCCTGTAAGGCCTTAAGGGGAAATTACTAGTTGATTAAGATATTGAGCTCTATCTTGTACTATTTCCCAAAGTCCTACCACCTCAGTTTCTAACCTATCTAACCTCTCTAATTAATTATGAACCAAATTTTTAATTTTCAACTCTAAGGTATATTCCATTAATTGGTCCACAGAGAAGATTTTTCTATAGGCTGGTCAGGGTGCAACAAATTATGGTCCCAAGTGTCTAAATAACTACCATCATAAGAATTTTTATCAATTTCAGGTACAAAATGGTAAAAATTAGACATATGGTAGTCAGAGAAATCATGATGCACATACCTAGGGTCCTGAGAGGGACAATAGAATGATGGGGAATTAAAATCATGCAAAGTCATACTTGAAAAATTGGTAATTCAGATCAAGACTTCTACACAATAGCACACAACCAAAAAAACAGCGGACAAAGACTCAAAAACACACAAAACTAAAATAAAACAAATAAGGAAACAAACAAACACACAAAAAAAAAAAAACAAATAAGGAAAGACAAACAAACAAACTTTAGTCTAAAATTTCAAATTTTCTCCTAATATTAATTAATCTAAATAATCGCCATTTCCCGACAACGACGCAAAAACTTGTTGATGCAAAATTATGATGATGCAATACCGCAGTGTACGGGTCAAGTTTTAGTATAGTGATTTAAGAGTCCAAGTATCGTCCTCGGAAATGGGTTTCTAGATTAATTAATTACTAAGATACTAATTCTCAATTTTAGCTAAAGCAACAAAACATGGATAGGTGATGAAAGTAAAGACAAACAACAGACTAACATGTGGAGACACAAATTGATAGATTTGAGGAAAGTGATATTACAAGTTAATGACTTAAGTAACATATGCAATGAACCAATGAGATGAATTTATAAACAAGAAGTAAAATACTCAAGAAAATCTCTCGATTCTTAGTGAGCCTCGCACATGCAATAAACTCCATAGTCTCCATATGAACCTACGACATGTACGACATTAAGCAACTTCTTTATGTGTTTCTCTAAGATTTCTAGGTAATTCTCATGCCAGACTTCTAAGGGTTTTGACAACTTTGCTCTATTTCAAGTTTTATCTCTCGAGTCCACTTATACCAACAAATTAAGAGTTAAGAACGAATTGCCAAAAATAAGGATAATACATGCTTCAATTCATAGTAAGAAAGTCTTAACAAGTAAATCAAATTCTAACTACAATATTTAGCTACTCTAAATCACATGAAAATCAAGCTAAACATGTAGAAAACGTCTTAGAACGCTATTACAATTTGAAAGAAAAGGAGATTAAACTTATGTGTAGATGTCGGTCCTTCGTCTCCGAGCTCCCGTCTTCGATCTCGAACCTCCATGGATGCTTTGGCTCCCAAAAACACTATTTTCTCTCTTCTTACAAAGTGTATTTCGAAAATAGGGTCAAAAGTCTACCAAATTCGACTCCCTTGTAATGACATAAGGTTCTATTTATAATGTCTTTCGGTACAGCGTTGCAACGCTAGGGACAGCGTTGCAACGCTGTACCCTAACCGCGTGGTAAGTATGGAAACAGTCGGCAGCGTTGCAACGCCGCTATCCTAACGCGCGCGCCTCCTATCGATCTGGCGTTGCGACGCTACAAGGCAGCGTTACAACGCCCTCGACACGGGTCTTCTACTTGTTCCTTTATCGAGATAGCGTTGCAACACCCTAAGGGAGCGTTGCAACGCTACCTGCATATGCCTTCAACGCATCTTCATAGCACGCTCGGCGTTGCAACGCTGAGGACAGCGTTGCAACACCATCACTTCGGCTCTTCAAGCTTGGATTGATCCTTCTCCTTCCAATTGATGTTATTTTCAACTCCAAAAATCCTCATTTCGATCCCAAGTGATCCAAAATGTCTCCAATTGTCTTGTTTGTGCTCTTAACCTGAAATTGAGTAATTTAAACACGTAAAAGCTCTGAAATCATTACAAAACTAGCAATAACTAAGCCTAAGGATAGCACATTTTGTGTGCTATCATCGATACAAAAACCTTATCTTCCTTAGGATCATAGAATAAACCACCTATTGTTTCTTTTGGGTAGCCTACGAATAGGCACAATTTTGAACGTGAATCCAACTTCTTTGGATTTGTCACAAGCACATGTGCTGGACAACCCCAAACTCTGAAATGACATAAACTACCTTTACATCCTTTCCAGAGTTCAAAAGGTGTTTCAGAAACACTTTTTGATGGCACATTATTCAAAATGTATACCGCAGTCTCTACTGCATAACCCCAAAAGGAACTAGGGAGATGAGTATAACTCATCATTGATCGAACCATGTCCAACAAGGTTCTATTTTTCCTTTCCGATACACCGTTTTGTTGTGGCGTACCGGGAGCCGAGAGTTGGGATGTAATTTCATGTTTTATCATATAGTTCTGGAATTTTAAATCCATGTACTCTCCACCTCGATCTGATTAAAGCGTTTTAATTGTTTTACCTAATTGATTTTCAACTTCAGTCTTGAATTCCTTGAACTTTTCAAGTGCTTCAGACTTATGTTGTATTAGGTAAATATGCCCAAATCTAGAATAATCATCTATAAAGGAGATGAAATATTCATAACCTCCTCTGGCTTTAACACTCATCGGACCACAAAGGTCTGAATGTATAAGCTCAAGAGGTTCTTTGGCTCTATAACCTTTTCCACTAAAAGGTCTTTTAGTCATTTTTCTTTCTAGGCAGGATTCACATACAGGTAAAACATTTTCTTCTAACTCATTTAGTAGTCCATTCTTTACCAATCTCTCAATCCTATTGAGGTTAATGTGACCCAATCTAAGATGCCAAAGATGAGCATTTTCTTTAGGAGAAATTTTACGTTTCTTAGTTTGTGTGTTTGCAGTTTTAAATAATTCAGTGTTCAAAACCATTTTGACTGAATTAGGCCTTAAACACATACAACCCATTTTCTAATGAAGCTGAACATATTTCCACACCTTTCTTCAAAATAGACACTTTATTCAATGAGAAAGAAACAAAAATACATTGTTCTATAAGGCAAGAAATTGAAATAAGGTTTCTAGTAAACCCTGGTATCACTAATATATTGTCTAACAACATATATTTCTTGCCAAAATAAAGCTTCATCGTGCCTACTGCTACAACTGAGATGACTTCTCCATTTCCAACCCGGAGCGTTATCTCTCCTTTCAGTGGCTCTTTGCGCGAGAATCAATTCCACGAAAAAGAAGAGCAAACATGATTAGTGGCGCCTGAATCAAGTATCCAAGCAGTTTTATCATTATCCACTAAACAAGCTTCTAAGCAAAGTAAATCATATTTACCTTTCTTTTTCTTTTCTGCAATGTACTTCGGACAGTTTCGTTTCCAATGCCCGTCTTCGTTGCAGTGGAAACACTTTCCTTTGTCTGCAACTTCTATGACTTTGTTGCCCTTCTGGGCGGAAGCTTTGTCAGCTCGTTTCCTTTACCAACCTTCTTCATGTTCTTCTTCTTCCCTTTCAGGTTAGAAGAAGATGAAGCCACTATTTTTGATCAAGAGGTCGAACCTCTATGATAACTCCTACTGACAACATTTGCCTCACCTTTCGATCCCAGAATTTTCATCAAAGATTGAATTCTGGAGTTCATTCAGAAGGGAGGTAAGATTAAAAGTAAGTTTGTTCATAACAACATTACTTCTAAATTGTAGGAAACTATCAGGAAGGCTTTCCAGAATGAAGCTGACCTGGCTCGATTCATCGATGGAAGCACCATTCGACTCCGCGATGTTAAAGTGCACCATCATATCCAGGACATGATCCTGAACAGATGTGCTCTCTGACATCCTCGAGTTGAATATGTACTTTAGGGCATTGTGCCGGGCCTGTGTGGACTGTTGTCCATGTTGGGGTTTATGTCCTAAAACTCGTGGTTTTGTAAACTGAATGTATATTCTATTTCACAATAAAGTTGTTATTAAAATTTATTCAGTAAAGGTGTTATTGAATATTGTGTATTGTGTAACCTTAATCCAATAAAGAGCCCTTGGCTATAGGATGAATACTTGAACTTTATGTGTGACATAAAAGTGGATCAAGTTCAAGTTATAGCCAGAACAGTCTATAGTATAAGGATAGGGTTGGGTACCTTATCCTGGGGACACTATGGACGCGACCCACTTTGTAGAGTACAAATGATGTGATCCTAAATCGTTCATGTGGAGACATGTGAGTGGGGGCACCCAATGCAATGAGTTTGCATAAGACTGGACTGCGAAATAGTCACTTAGACTTTATAACTCCGTTTACTGTCTTAACTAACTATATTCATACGATGACCTAGGTAACTCGATCTTAATCCTTAGCATTCTATGAACTCCTGTTTATTCGGATTATCCTTAGATTTGCATGGGTGAGAGTGGCCCGAGACTGCCGACTCAATATGCCTCCCATTTCAGGGATAAGTCTGGGTAGATAGCTAGGAACATAGTTCTGCAAGATGGAATTCACTCCTACCCGCCTTAGGGATTAGTAGAGAGGTTGTTCCCTTAAGTGTTGACTCCAGGTCTTGAACAATGGGCCCACCCCTCTCTCTGGCCCGAGAGGGATTCGCTTTGCTGGTTGGACCACAAACCAATTGTTCATTAGAGGATCAGTGGGACTTAAGGAACAAGAGGTAATTCTGAGGGGGTAAAAGCGGTAATTTTGACCCAATCTGTAATTACGAGCGACTGTGAAGGATCGACTTACTAATCATGGTTATATCGAGTTGATGTGAATATATATCTACAGTGAGGAGAGTGCAACCACTGGGCTTTAGTGGAGTGTCCCGGTGGTTAAGGAATGTTGATTAGCTTTAAAGAGTTTGACCGATTAATCACGAATCGTTGGAGCTCATGATCTGTAGGTCCATTAGGTCCTCCTTACTAGCTCGGACTAAGCCTTGTAACATTTTGAGAGAAAAGAATTTGAATTGTTCAAATTCGAGTTTGGGAGAAAACGTCAATTATATGTGATATATTTAACGAAACATAGCTTAATTATGAATTAAAAACTATGATTAAAAGGAGGTGTATATATTTAAATATGATTTAAATATTGGATCGGTTTATAGCATGAATAAAGATTCATGTTCGGAAAATCGATCGGGATTGGGCAATTTATTTAATTTAATATTTTATATTAAATTAAATTAAAAATTAATTAATTGAATTAATTATTTAATAATTTAATTAATTAAATTAATTTTAATTAAAAATCAATTTAATATTGATTTTAGAATTAAAATTAAATGTAAAATTAGTGGATTTTCATGGATTTTCCATAAAATCCAAATTGCAACTTGCCCAATCCCTCTCATCTTCAAATTCACCAAAATTGGCCACCTCCATCTCAAACCATCCTCATCACACTTGAGTTGTCACTCAAATGAAGCTTGATGAAGCTTTATTTAATGGTGCTTTGAGGTGTTTTGAGAGAATTTTACAGAAAATTCTAAATTCTCGAATTAGTGACCTTTGAGGACTTTTCTTCCAAATTCTGTCAACCTAGGATCCCACAATCCGTTCTAAGGCCTGAGAATAGTAGGGAAGACTCGAACGGTTGTCCACGAAGTGTTCGTGTTGAAAACCATCCACCGGGTAAAGAGAATTTGATCTTCAAAGTTGAGTTTTCTATCCCTCTGTTTTTCCAGCTTTGAGCATGCATTTTGTTTTACAAAATTGATCAACTTAGAGTGTTCAAGATCCAAAATTGCTTCCGTTTTCTTAATCTAGACCCTTTCAGTCCAAACATACCTTGCACTGAATCCATGATTTCCTTAGCGGTTATCATGCCCTCATGTTTCTTGGCTAATCTGTCAGACATACTTGCCAGCATGTAGACCTTGGCCTTGATCCATCGATCATATGCATCACGAACATTTCGTGAAGCATTCGAGCCTGACACCTGAGGACACTCCTCAGTCACCACAAACTTCAGATCGTCCACTACCAATATAGTGTTGAGTTTATTTTTCCATGTGATCATATTCTCTCCGGTTAACTTTTCCGCACCCAATAAGGAAATTATAGAGCTAGACATTTTGCTGAAAATTTACAAACAAAACTTGTATGAGTTTATTGCTATAATTGTATAATCCAATCATGTTTTAGCTAATTATCAAATGATTCCTAGGTCATTTATAATTTGCAATGATACTCTAAAGGTTTAGAATGTATGACACCGAAGGGTAATAAAAAACCCTCCTCCTCTAGATCAAGACACTCTTGACCAAAAGCTAATGCCAGAATAACTCTTATTCCTATAGGCTTTAGTTACCATTATTCGGTCAGGATACATACACTTCTTATGTACCTTGTGAGTGTAACCCTCTGTCTTTAGACCCCAGAGTCCCCATCCAATAAAATCCGCCAAAGGGAGGACTAGATTGAAAAACAGACTAAGGAAATCTTTATTCCTTTCGGGTGTCTACTGTGTTCGATCCCCAATGATCAAACCCCCCGAAGGGATTGTCTGGTCCAGGGCAAACTAGCAGGCTGACCATAGTGATCTTACGGTGTAAACCGACTGAAGAGACCATAGGTTTTGTTTTCACTCAACCTGCTCCCACTCACTATAAGTACCCTCTCCATTCACCTTGATATTGACTCATACAAACACCATCCGAAGGGAGACGCTCCCGTTTGCGCCACGAGGACAAGTATGAGTCTCACGGTGAGAACTTTCCAGAGATACGTAGGTGAAAAATATGTATCATATACACTTTTTTGCCCACTAGATGCTTTAAAACTATAGGAATCTTACTTAGGCTAAACCCGACTAATGGTTTTACCTAAACTTTATCAATATAACTCTTATATTGATTTTTATCCTAACTTTACTAATATAACTCTTTATATTAAGCCTAGGATTTCTAGTTTATTAACTCCTTAATAAACCCGCTGACGCTACTATAATTTATAAACTCTCTGATTAAAATTCACTCACAGGTAAGTTCCCAGGTAGGGGTGTTCCATTTTCGTCAGCTTAAATACCCCAACCTAGGCATAACTTTCCTTAGACAGAGTTCCTCTTTTAATCTTTGTTTATAAATTACTTGGTTCCTAATTCTAATCTAATTAGAACTAGATAACCTAAGGTCTATTATTTCCAAGTTCTAAACATTTTAAAACTAGTAATTAACCTTAGGTGACATGCATACTATGTTATAGTGCTTGATCATTCATCTCATGAATAATAAGACATACATAGCATAATCATCTCATGAAATATAATGCATGCCAATGTTGTCCATAAATTAATATAACACTTTATATTAATTAATCATGCAAACTATATAATATAACTCTTTATATTATAAATGATGCATGGAAATACTTAACCTAAGGTGGGATATCTAAATTAAAAGCATACATTATGCATGACAATAATTACACAACAATTGCATAATTTAAATAGCAAAATTAGACCAATTTTGGCACCCTAAATTTAATTTTAATTAATATAATTTAATCATATTAATTAAAATTAAATAAATTAAATATAAAACTTTTTATATTTAATATATAATTAAAAAAAAAACGTTTTTCGCCCTTTGAAGAACTCCTAAAATGCCTTCGGCGTTGCAACGCTGATGGCAGCGTTGCAACGCTGCGCCTTGTCCGTTTCTGTCCGTTGGAGTGCGTCTCATCTCCAGCGTTGCATAACGCCTCAGCGTGGCAACGCTGTCGTCTCCTCAGCCGCGCGCCTGCTGCAGTGGCGTTGCAACACCAATGAACAACGTTGCAACGCCATTCATAGAACAACAATGGAATTTTAATTTCTTGCTCGTTTTCGCTCCGTTCTTCTCAGCAACCACTTTGCCTCGATCGACACGGACTTGCAGACTCGATTTACATAATAAAATGCCCAAAACAATAGGCCCTTACATTGAACAATTCAACGAAATTATGTAAATCTAAGTGCCAAAATTGAAACCATCTAATTTGCATACCGTTTACTCATCTCATGAAAAACAGTAAATCCCACCTTGTTCTTGATAAATCCAGAACGAAAATTAAGAACACAATTGGGCTCTGATACCAATTGAAGGGATCGAATCCCACAGCGGAAGCGATTGTGAATCACACGTTCTTAATTTAGTTACATGGATTACAATCAAGAACTAATCTAACTAGATTAAGCATGCATTTCTACAAGATGGACATCAAGATATTACCTTTGAAGAACTCTTTCTTCAAGTGCTACTTTCTCCCACGATCACGATCTTAGCAACTCGAACCCGAACGGATGAAGACACCACCACTGGATCTTCTCCATTGTTCTCTAGGTGAAGGATGAATGTGGGTTCCTTTTAGGATGAGGTGAGATGGTTGTGAGAGAGGTTGTGTTTTTGTTTTGTGGAACTTTTCCAACAAGACTAAACACTTATTAATCTAGAGTTTTCCAAGATTTTGCTTCACCGTCAAATTGCACCTCATGCAACCTTTTATAAGGAAATAGGGTGGAAATTACCATCATATCCTTCCTCCATTCTCTCATTAGTATATAGTTTATATGTGAATCTAATTCACATTAAAACTATATATTATATCACATATATCATATATAAGTGATATAACACCTCATATATGAAATTGAACACTTCAATTTCATTCCCAACTTTATACCCAATATTACCATGTTGAGCCAACGGAGGGACCTAATGGACCTACAGTTCATGAGCTCCAATGATGTGAGATTAACTGATCAAACTCTTTGATTCAGTTAATCAATATTCATTAACTACAAGTCACTTCACTATACACTTGTAGATGCACTCTCCTCATTGTAGATTATATTGTGTCCACTGATATAATCATTACCCATGAGTCGACCCTTTCACAGGTTGTTCGTAATCACGACTGGGTCAAATTACCGTTTTACCCCTGTGATTACCTCTTTGTTCCTTAAGCACCACTGATCCTCTAATGAACAACAAGCCTATGGTCCTACCAAAGACTCATAACCTCATAGAGGGCGGGGCCCCGTTGTTCAATACCTGGAGTCAGTTCTTAAGGGAACAACCTATCTAATTCCTTAGTGTAGGAATGAGTGAATTCCATCTTGTATAGTTAAGTCCCCAGCTACCTACGAGGTTACGTCCCTGGGAAGGTAGGCTTATTGAGTCGGCTACAGGCCACTCTCACCCATACTAGTCTAAGGACAAACCCCTATAAGGAGGAGTTCTTAACTTGCTTAGGATTCAGGTCGAGTCACTAATGACCATCTACAAATTATCAGTCTTATCCTGTTAACGGCCTTATACTGGTTAGACTAATAATTTGCAGTCCGGTCTTGTATGAACTCTTCATACAGGATGCCCCCACTCGCATGTCAACCACATGAATGAGTTGGATTACCACATTTGTACTAATTACAAAGTGGGTCGCATCCATGGTGTTACCAGAATAAGGTTTCCAACCTTATTCTTATACCATAGACCATTTAGGTTATACTCTTGAACATAATCCAAATAGTATCTACTACACTGATGTTCAAGATACATTATAACCTTGGAGCTTAGTTTATTGGATTTATAAAGCAAGAATATAATTTTATTAAAACAAATAACTCTTTATTTATTTGATCAAAATTACATATGTTTAAGGCACAAATCCCAACAGGGACACCCTTACTTGGGAATCGACCTGGGAGTGAATTTAATCCGGAGATTCATAGACTATATTTCATGAGTGGCACTTATTAAGAGTTAATAAATAAAACTCACATAGACCTAAGTTTAATAAAGAGTTATAGACTTAAGTTAGTCCAATATAAAAGTTATATTGGTAGACTTAAGTAAATATATTCGGTTTATCTAGGTCAATCTTGTTAAATTAAAGTGCTTAGGAAATGAAGTGTATATGATACATCCATCTACACTTCTCCTAAAGTTCACACTGTGAGATCCATACTCGACCTCATGGTGCAAATAGGTGCGTCCCCCTTCGGATGGTGTTTGTATGGGTCAAAATTCAAGGTGAATGGAGAGAGTACTTATAGTGAGTGGGAGTGTGGGACTCGTGTCAACGAGACCCACGATCTCTTCTATCGCTTCACACCGTGAGACACCTATGATCCGCCTGCTAGCTTGGCCTAGACTAGACAATTCCTTCAGAGAGCCTTGATCATGGGGGTCGAAACACCGTAAATACTCTAAAGGGATAGGGTTGCCTTAGTTTATCTTTCAACTAAGTCCTCCCTTCGACAAATTTTGTTGGATGGGAACTCTGGAATCTGAAGATAGAGGGTTACACTCATGGGAATCATTAAGAGGTAATGAGTTCGGACCGAAAAATGGTAACTAGATGCCTATAGAAATAAGAGTTATTCTGGAATTAGGGTCTGGTCGAGATAGTCTCGTCCTAGAGGAGGAACGATTCTGTCTACCCTTCTGTGGCGGTTATTCTAAACCGTTGGGGTATCATTGCAATTTTAAATGACCTATGGATCATAGATTAATTTTGCTAAAACCTGATTGGATTTTACAAAAGTTTTTGCGATAAATTTATACAAGGATTTTTTTTTTATTTCAGCAAAAATGTAGAGTTCAATAATAGCACTCTTAGCTCTGATAAGTTAACCGGTGATATCTACCAGACGTGGAAAAATAATATAAACACGATTTTGGTAACTGACGACCTTAAGTTCACACTCACTAAGGAGTGTCCTTAGGTGCCGAGCTCGATCGCGACACGAAGTGTTCGTGACGCGTACGATAGGTGGATCAAAGCCAATGAAAGGCCAAGTCTACATCTTAGCCAGTTTGTCTGAAATTTTGGCTAAGAAACACGAGGGCATGATCATCGCTAAAGAGATCATGGATTCATTGCCGGAAATGTTTGGACAACAGTCCTTCAGGTGCGACATGATGCCCTCAAGCACATCTTCAACACTCGAATGAGAGAGGGAACGTCAGTTAGGAATATGTTCTCAACATGATGGTCCACTTTAATCTGCGCGGAGATGAACGGTGCTTCTATCGATGAGTCGAGCCAAGTCAACTTCATTCTAGAGACTCTTCCGAAGAGTTTCCTACAGTTTCGTAGCAATGTTGTTATGAACAAAATTAGCTACAACCTGACCACCCTTTTGAACGAACTACAAACCTTCCAGTCCTTGATGAGAGTCGAGAGACAGGAGGGTGAGGCAAATATTGCCTATAGGTCTTTTCACAAAGGTTCGACCTCTAGGACCAAATTTGTAGCCTCGTCCTCTTCAGGTCCAAAGGGGAAGAAGAAGAAAATGAAAAAAGGCTGGAAAAGGGAAACAAGCTGACCACGCTGCCGCCTAGAAGGGTAAAAAGGTAAAGGAAGTTGCAGACAAAGGAAAGTATTTCTACTACAACATGGGCGGGCACTGGAAACGGAACTGTCCCAAATTCCTTGTCGACAAGAAGAATGAAGGTAAATGTGATTTACTTGTGGTTGAAACTTGTTTAGTGGAGAGTAGTGACTCTGTCTAGATACTTGATTCAGGCGCCACAAATCATGTTTGTTCTTCTTTTCAGGGAATTAGTTCCTGGCAGCAGCTTCAAGAAGGGGAGATAAAGCTCAGAGTCGGTTATGGAGAGGTTGTCTCAGTCGTAGCAGTGGGCACAGTGAAACTACTTTTCAACAAAAAACACATATTATTGGATAATTTGTACATAGTTTCAGGGTTTACCAGAAACCTTGTTTCTATTTCTTGTTTAATTGAACAATGTATTTCAGTTTTCTTTGAATTAAATAAAGCGTTTATTTCTGTCAAAGTTTTTGAAATATGTTATGCTTCACTTGAGAATAATTTATATGATTTAAGGCCCAATTCGGTCAATATGGTTTTGAATACTGAATTGTTGAAAACAGTGAAAACGCAAACTAAAAGATTAAAGGTTTCTTCTAAAGAAAATGCCCATATTTGGCATCTAAGGTTAGGTCACATTAATCTCAATCGGATTGAGAGACTTGTGAAGAATGGACTTCTAAGCGAGTTAGAAGAAAGTTCTTTACGGGTTTGTGAATCATGCCTTGAAGGCAAAATGACCAAAAGACCTTTTAGTGGCAAAGGTTATAGAGCCAAAGAGCCTTTGGAGCTTATACACTCTAACCTTTGTGATCCGATGAGTGTTAAAGCCAGAGGAGGTTATGAATACTTCATCTATTTTATAGATGACTATTTAGATATAGGTATGTTTACCTAGTGCATCATAAGGTCGAAACTCTTGAAAACAAGGAATATAAGACTGAGGTTGAGAACAAGTTAGGTAAAACGATCAAAACACTTCGATCTGATCGAGGTGGAGAGTATATAGAACTTGAATTCTAGGACTATATGATAGAACATGAAATTACGCCCCAACTCTAAGCACATGGTATGCCACCATAGAATGGTGTATCGGAGAGGAGAAACAGAACCCTGTTGGACATGGTCCGGTCGATGATGAGTTATGCTCATCTCCCTCACTCTTTTTGGGGTTATGCAATGGAGACTGCAGTTTACATTTTGAATAATGTTCCATCGAAGAGGGTTTCTGAAACACCTTTCGAACTATGGAAAGAGCATAAAGGCAGTTTACGTCATTTCAGAATTTGGAGACGTCCAACCCATGTGCTTGTGATAAATTCGAAGAAGTTGGAATCTCGTTCAAAGTTGTGCCTTTTTGTAGGTTACCCTAAGGAAACGAGAGGTGGTCTATTTTTTATCCTAAGGAAAATAGGAGGCTTGTGTCGAAAACACCACATTACTTGAGGAGTATAACATCAGGGATCACAAACGAAAGAGTAAGATCATGTTGAATGAAATGGGTCGTTCGTCAACAAGAGTTGTTGATGCTGTTAGTACGTCAACAAGAGTTGTTGATCCTAACTCGTCTAGTCAAGTACGCCATTCTCAAGAGTTGAGAATGCCTCGACGTAATGGGAGGGTTGTTAGGCAACCTGACCGTTATATGAGTTTTACTGAAACCCAAGTTGTCATACATGATGATGACTGTGAGGATCCATTGACATGTGATGAAGCAGGATGATGTTGACAAGGACGAATAGATTAAAGCCATGGATCAAGAAATGGAGTCTATGTACTTCAATTCCGTCTAGGAGCTTGTGGATCAACCTGATGGTGTAAAACGTTTAGGTTGCAAATGGATCTACAAGCAAAAAACATGGTGTAGATGGGAAGGTGCAAACCATCAAAGCTAGACTCATGGCAAAAGGTTATACCTAGCGAGAAAGGGTGAACTATGAGGAAACTTTTTCTCCTGTTGCCATGATAAAGTCTATCAGGATTCTTCTGACCCTTGCTGCATATTATGACTATGAAGTATGGTAGATGGATGTCAAGAAGACCTTCTTGAATGACAATCTTGACGAAAACATCTACATGGACCAACCTAAAGGGTTCATTGAACAAGGTCAGGAGAAAATAGTTTGCAGGCTTAAACGGTCTATTTATGGACTAAAATAAGCCTCGAGGTCTTAGAATATAAGGTTTGATGAGGCTATCAAATCCTATGGCTTTAATCAAAATATGGATGAGCCTTGTGTCTACAAGAAAATCATCAACACCACTATCGCATTTCTTGTATTGTATGTGGATGATATCCTGCTCATTGGGAATGATGCAGGATTCCTTACTGATGTTGAAGAATGATTAGCTACGCAATTTCAAATGAAAGATTGAGAGAAACACAGTATGTTCTCGGTATACAGATTGTCCGAAACCGTGAGAACAAGATGCTAGCCTTGTCTCAGTCGTCTTATATCGACAAGATATTGGTACGATATAAGATGCAGAACTCCAAGAAGGGTTTGTTGCCTTTCAGGCATGGGGTTCATCTGTTTTAGGAGCAGTGCCCTAAGACGCCTCAAGAGATTGAGGATATGAGACAAATCCCTTATGCATCACCTGTAGGTAGCCTGATGTACGCCATGTTGTGTACTAGGCCCAACATCTGTTATGCAGTTGGGATTGTCAGTAGGTATCAATCCACTCCAGGATTTGATCACTAGACAAGCGTTAAGGAAATCCTTAAGTACCTTAGGAGAACGAGGGGCTACATGCTTGTGTATGGAACTAGAGATTTGATCCTCACGGGATACACAAACTCTGACTTTCAGACCAATAAGGATTCTAGGAAATCCACATCGGGGGTCAGTGTTAACTTTTAATGGAGAAGCTGTAGTTTGGCGAAACATCAAGTAGGGATGCATCGCGGACTCCACAATAGAGGTCGAATATGTAGCAACTTGTGAAGCAGCTAAGGAAGCGGTTTGGCTTAGGAAGTTCATGATGGATTTAGAAGTTGTTCTAAACATGAACTTGCTAGTCACCTTTTATCGTGATAATAGTGGTGTAGTGGCCAACTCGAGGGAACCTCGAAGTCATAAGAGGGGCAAACATATTGAACAAAAATATCACCTGATACAGGAGATTGTGCATCACGGAGACGTGATCGTCACGAAGATTGCATCGGAGCACAACGTTGCTGATCTGTTAACAAAGGCTCTCACGATTAAGGTGCTTGAGGGTCACCTAGAGAGTCTAGGTCTACGAGTGATTTCCTAACTAGGGCAAGTGAGAGTTTTGTACAAAGGGTATTCGATGCCCTGGTTAATTGTATTTTGCATTTCTGAAATGTATTTGTATTCCACTAGCTTTAGTTCAAGTGGGAGTTTGTTGGGGTGTATGTTATAAACTCGTGTAGTTTGTAACATTTGATGTATATAAATAAAAGTTATTTTCTCATCAAACCTTGTATCTTGCATTTCAAACTTAATCCAATAAACTAAGCTTCAGGGTCATACATATTTATGAGATCTTGAACGGTGTGTAATGGACACACGGTAGGATCACGTTCAGGTTAATGACCTGAATGGTCTATAGTATATGGATAGGGTTGGGAATCTCATCTTGGTAACACTATGGATGCGACCCACTTTGTATTTGATACAAACGAGGCGATCCAACTCGTTCATGTAATTGACATGCGAGTGGGGGCATCTTGTACAATGAGATTGTAGAAGACAGAACCGTGAATTATTATACCAACTGATGTAACACTATTAACAGTTTAGGACTAATAAATTCATAGATGACCATTAGTGACTCGAACTTAATCCTGAACGAGTTACGAACTCCTGTCTGCGAAGGGTTGTCCTTAGACTAGTTTGGGTGAGAGTGGGCCTGAGTCGCCAACTCAATAAACCTATCTTCTATGAGGTAGAACCACGTGGGTAGCTAGGAACTTAACTCCGCAAGATGGAATTCACTCGTTCTCGAGCTGGGGAAACTAGAGAGGTTGTTCCCTTAAGGGCCGATTCCAGGGTTTGAACAATGGGGCCTCACCGTCTCACTGGCCCGAGAGGGACGTTGTTTATGGTAGGACCATAAACAAGTTGTTCATTAAAGGATTAGTGGTACTTAAGGAGCAAGAGGTAGGCACAAGGGTAAAACAATAATTTGACCCAGCTGTGACTACGAATGGCCTATGAAGGGTTGACTCATGGGCATTGGTTATATTGATGGACACAACTTGTCCAACAGTGAGGAGAGTGTCGCTACGTGTCTATACTGGAGTGACCGCGTAGTTAATGAATGTTGATTAACGGGATCAAAGAGTTTAATCAGTTAATCTCGGATCATTGGAACTCATGATGTGTAGGCCAATTAGGTCAATTAGGTCCCTCGGTTGACTCAATTATGGAATTAATGAGTGTATAAAGTTTTTGGAGTGAATTTGAAGTGTTCAAATTCACAAAAAAGGTATTTATGTCAATTATATGAGATATAATTGATATAATATATAGTTTGATGTAAATGAGATTCATATCAAACTATACTATTGCCTAATTGTGGAATTATGGCATAATTGGAGAAATTAATTTGAGAGATATGAAAAATTGAATGTGATTCAATTTAATCCCACATTATGCAAATATGATTTGCATATTATATAATATGTGCTTAAATGGGAAAATGGGTGGAGAATTTCTCTCCACCCCATCCTACTATTTGAGAATGCTTGGAGAAGCATTCATACAACACTTCTCTCATTTTTTGGATTTGAGATTCCAAAAGCTCTATCTTTTCTCTCAAGCTCTCTCCAAACCCAAATCCAAAAGGGATTCTACCATCCTCCCTCATCCACCGGAGAACAACCGAATAACCTTGTGGAGGTGTTCGATTCATAGTTCGGTTCGTGGATTTGAGGTCAGGACCGAGAGTTCGTAGAGATCGAGGAAGATCGCGGGAGAAGGAAAACGAGAAGAAAGAGTTTTTCAAGAGGTATGTTGCTAGTTTTCCCTTCCTATTATGCTTAACCTAGATTACATTAGATGTATGTTCATTTTAGGCAAAATTCTAGTAACACAACGAAGCATCGCGATTCACATTGCTTCCGCTTCGAGATTCAATCCTTTCAAAAGCTGAGTCGTATAAGGAGAAACAGATTGGACTGAAGAAGCAAGAAACGTATACCCTTTATCGTTTCCCCCATGCATTTCAGGTTAGCAAAATTTTAATCTATTTAGTTACCTAATATATAATATGTTCATTACAATTTAATTTTTTTTATTTAATTATTGTAGGTTTGGCCATGTGAGATTGTTTCATCTCTAACAAGAAGCGTTGCAAATCGGTTGAATTGACACATCCATCCCATGCATTCTTAGATGGTCTTGTTCCCACTTGTTGTCATACACATGACTTTGCAGCGAGATATTCGTGGAGATAACATTTAGTCAGTTACACAAAAATTTCTTTATATTTTTCTATAGTATACATATTCCATGCTTGAATCACCATTTTTTATCACAGGCTACCATCACAACGGATCTAGTTGCTTCGAATGAAGAGGTCCGAGTTATGAACCGCAGGGTCGATCACTCGCGTGCACCATCACCTGCTCATATCCCTATAAGTGTCGAAATGGGTGAGGGTACTGAACTGCAACTCACCAAAGAAGCAGTGGGGGCCACACATCCAGATTTCGATCGCCCATCCTCTTCACAACAAACTTCAATAAAATGTAAAGGTAAAGAGAAGTTGGAAGAGGACAAGGAATTAGAGAAGGAGGTGGAAAAGGAGATGGAGACCGACTAGGAGAAAGATGTTCCTGATCGTCCACCTGCGAACATGGATGTTGATACGGAGATGAATGATGTGGAAGAGAATTATGGGATAGAGGATAATAAGAAAAAGAAGAAAAAGAAGTATGAACGGAGTTGCAAATGTAAGAAATGGATGAAGAAGCTGGATGGACGGGTCGAGTGTATGGAGTCAGACATACATAGGCTTGATGAACGTTTCAATAGCATGCAGTCAAATCTGAAGGCTATGAAGAGGTTTTTAGACGAGTTTCCAAGGTACGAGTTTCTTTATTGTTAATTTTTGTTTGAATTAACATGTTATTAATTCATGGGCCACTTTTGCAGATGAAAGTTGTGGACCCAACGAAGTACTTTGGATCCGATGAAGATCGATCTGACCGAGATAGACCATCAAGGGATGAGATGGGGTCGAAGATCCCGATGTAATGCAAGACAAGATTAACCAACCTGAGAAGCCAGACGATCCACCTGCAAAGGTCGATGATCCTATTGGTGGGGATGTTGGAGAATCAACAAGTCCTAAAGCCCATGATTATTCAGATGCAGAGCCAGAGCCTGTAAAGAAATAACCTTGCCCTATTATTAGATATCATAAACTAACTAAGATGTCAATATATATGAATCTGTAGGTTGAAGTTCATGTTATATGCTCACAATCAACGATGGAAACCACTACTGGATCGAATGTGGTGATGAAACCTAAGAGCGAGGTAACCACATTACAATTGGTTAGTTCCCAATTTTGCAATTCCCCTCCTTTGTGGTGTTACAACTGTTTTCATTCAGCATCCAAAGATGAATGATGTGGAAGAGGATTATGAGATAGAGGATAGGTAGATGTTCTTGATGGTCCACCCGCGAACATGGATGTTGATACGGAGATGAATGATGTGGAAGAGGATTATGAGATAGAGGATAGGAAGAAATAGAAGAAAAAGAAGTATGAGCGGAGTTGCAAATGTAAGAAATGGTTGAAGAAGCTGGATGGACGGGTTGAGCGTATGGAGTCAGACATACAGAGGCTTGATAAATGTTTTGATAACATCCAGTCAGATCTGAAGGCTATAAAGAGGTTTTTGAGATGAGTTTCCAAGATATGAGTTGATTTATTGTTAAGTTTTGTTTGGATTAACATGTTATTAATTCATGGACCACTTTTGCAGATGAAAGTTGTGGACCAAACGAAGTACTTTGGGTCAGATGAAGATCAATCTGACCGAGGTGGACCATCCAAGGGACGAGATGGGGTCGAAGATCCTGATGTGATACAAGACGGGGTCGACAAACCTGAGAAGCTAGACAGTCCACCTGCGAAGGCGGACGACCCTGTTGGTGGGGATGTTGGAGAATCAACAAGTCCTAGAGCCCATGATTATTCAGATGCAGAGCTAAAGCCGATAAAGAAATAACCTTGCCCTATTATTAGTAACATAAACCAACTAAGATGTCAATATATTATGAATCTGTAGGTTGAAGTTCATGTTATATGCTCACAATCAATGGTGGACACCACTACTGGATCGAATGTTGTGATGAAACCTGATAATTCTCATTTATGAGGATTATTTAATCCTTAAACTAGGTTATTTTTATCATTTTTGTATGTTTATTGATTACCGAGCAAGTCAAAAATATCATTAATGAGTAAAACTCTTGAAAGCTTGCTAAGAATGGTGGGAAGTGAAAAATAATCGAGAAAAGAATGAATTTGAACTAATTTCATTGTTTTTGTGTAGATTTGGACCAAACAGAAAAAATGCAAGCAAAAATGCAATTGGCATTTTTACTTGCAAAGCAGAAGAATAATAAGCCAGAATGCTGGACAAAATGCTAACTGTAGGATTTTTTAGAAAACGCCAAAAAATTCGGAAATCACGGGATTTGACCAAATCTTGCTCATTTTTGGAAAGTTTAAAGCCTAGAATCATGCCCAAATGATTTTCCATGGATTGAGGATGGATTTAGAAGGAAACCCTAGCTTGTATCACTTATAAAAAGAGGGTGTTTTCATGGGTTTTCAACGAAGAAGTTTTGTGGACAACAACTATTTTTTTCCTTTATTCTTCCAACACTTCTTCTTCATCTTTTAGTCATGTAATCTTCTTAAGGTTGATCCCTCTTTCCCAAAAGTGAGAAAATGAAGATCCATAACTTATTCACGGGTTGTTGGAATCGATCAAACAAGAAAATTAGGATTTTGCTACTGTTTTATGCTTTATGTTTTCGAATTTAGTTGTTGTTCATTTTTCTGAGAACCGTTTCTTTCATTTGCTTCCGTTTTTATGTTCATTTCCGTTAGAATCAAAGTAGGATTTAGTTCTTATACTTTCATTTCACATGCAATAAAGTGTTTGTAAGTCTTTAAGCATTTTTTTATGAGTGTTCTTTGTTTTTCTCTACTTTTTTACTTTCCTTGATCAGTTCATCACTAAAATTTATAAGCAAGCATTTAGAAAGTAACAAGTAGGTTGTAGATTAATTCTATTTTCACTTTCATCCTTTTTTTTTTTAGTTTTCGAAAAGTATGAAGTTTTAATTATTAATTTTCTATTTTTCTTCCTTTCCATCATGAGCTAAATCCTCTTTAGGGGTTCAATTTGTGAATGCTCTAGAAGAGAGATGACAAGCTTAAAGTAACAAAATAATTGTGTCGGCAACTAATTCTATGTTTGTTTTTATTGAATGTAATTTGGGTAACCTTAGCCGATCACTAGAATTTACTCACCAAGATAGAACTTAATACTGAAAGGGTTAAGGGATAACATATCTCATAAAAACAATGAAAGAAAGGACTTAGACATAAGATCTGAAACTTCGACCCTCGACATAGGGCGAGACTCCAAAACCCAAGGGTTGTGCACTGAATTATCTAAGCTCAATTAGTCATAGACATATACGATTAATTGCTTATTCTCCTAAAGGTTTTGGGAGCAAACCGAATAGGAGTCGAATCCGGTTTACTTAGGTTTATGATTACTGACACAATTGCTACTGCATTTTTTGCACCATTTTCTTTGAAAGGGCAAAAGGCACTTAAATTCCCTTCTTTTTAATCATTGATGTTTCTTTAATTTCCAGTAGCTTAGATATATTCAAATTAACTTTACAAAACTCGGTTACCACACTTGCATTTTCGCTAGCATAGTTTGTCTTCCAAATAAGGTTTGTTAAAATTTGTTCCCTGTGGGTTCGATACTCTGGAATACTTCCAATTTTATATTACTTCGATCACGTGAACTTCCGTGTCGCATAGAGATCAAAACCTAAGAGTGAGGTAACCACATTAAAATTTTTTAGTTCCCAATTTTTGCAATTTCTCTCCTTAATGATGTTACAACTGTTTTCATTTAGCGTCCAGAGGTTGACGCAGACTGAGTCTAGGAAGTCATAACACCCAGTGAGGATGTACCTCATCGGGGGAAGCGTAAGCGACGACCAACCTACAAACTACACTCACCATGAACAGACACGAGGCTAGATGGAAAGAAGAGAAAAGTTAGAGTGTACGACCCGCTGTGCCCCATACCTGAATGTGTGGACAATAAATTTCAGACGTTGATGGGCGATCCAAGTATAGACAATGAAGAGCGCATGAACGGGTACGCAACTCACAACTAAAGTTGGTTCCAAACACTATTGGTGCCATCCTAATGGATGAAAGACGAGGTACGTGTCGTCATCCCAATGGATGAGTGATGAGGTACGTGTATGCAACTCGTAACAATTTATTGTTGATGGTTTAGGGTTTAGGTTTTAAGGTTTAGGATTTAGGGTTTGTAGTTAGGATTTAGGGTTTAGGGGGTTTAGGGTTATGGTTTAAGGTTTATAGTTTGGGTTTAGGGTTTGGGGTTTAGGGTTATGGTTTGTAGTTTAGGGTTACGGTTTAGGGTTTGTAGTTAGGGTTTAGGGTTTAAAGTTTAGAGGATTTAAGGTTTAGGGTTTGTAGTTAGGGTTTAGGGTCTAGAGTTTAGGATTTTTTTATTGACTCGGACACTGAATGAAATGGTTATGCAAGTAATTGACGCATTATTTTTGTTTGTTTGAACTATGTCGTCTTAAGTTTTATTGCAAATATAGTCATTATGGTATGTATATCTTATAATGCATTAAGACTCATTAGTTATTGTACCTAAACCTTTTAACCAATTGAATGGCGTAGGACTTTTTGAGATGAGTCGATGTCTACGAACACTTCAATAGTGATTGACCAAACGAAGCATTGGACTTGAATCGGTTCAACAACATCATAGATTATGTTATGGGCAATCACTTGAACCATAACATTGCATGGAGGACAGTGGATGTCGTATATATGTCATACAACCTCTTCAGAATGCATTGAGTATTAATATGTGTTGATCTGCATGTGGACTAAGCTTGTTGTGATAGATTATCTCGTTACACTATGTATGAACGCCGAGTTAGAGCAAGAGTTGCATACGGTATGCACCATATTACCTCATTTACGGTTGAGGTGTGACGTCATGAAAGAATGACCATCACTCCCTCAACATCCTTGGAAGGTCTATAGACGAATCGATGTACCCCAAGAGGTTGATAGTGGGGATTGTGGTTTATTTTATGTTAAATTTTGTGAATAATATGATGTGACTTGATTTCATTTGGAAAGCCTTAGTCAAGATAGGATAGACTTTTGTAGACGCCATTATGTTGTACAACTATGGGCAAACCGAGGCTTTTTTTAGTGCAAGTTCTTGAATAAAATAGTTTAGCCAATTAGTGTGTTTATTGATTGTGAATGTGATTTGTCACATCCAATTAACGTATTTGCTAATTGTGAATATGATTCAACAAATTAATGAATATTTCCATTCTGCACTGTTTACCGGTGATAAACACACTTTTTGAGCTTATTTTATATTTAAATATTGCAAGTTTTGAGGATTTAATGAATAATTGTATGCACATTTCTATCTGTTTTGTAGGATTCGAGCATTCAAGAATAAACATAGTTATATGGTTGAAAACAGTGAAAAATGAGCAAAAATCGGGCAAAGATTGGAAAAAAAGAAGTTTGGAAGAAGAAAAAAGGATGGAAAAATCGCGACAACAGCGTTGAGGCGCTCCACAACGACGTCTCAACACTAGAACACCCTAGCCACGTGTCCGGCAAGGGTAACGTTGAGGCGTTGCACATGGCGTCTCAACGCCATGAAGAGTCAAGCGCGCACGCCCAACATAGCAGTGTTGAGACGCTGCAAAACACCATCTCAACATCGTGCTATTTCCTTTTCTAACACGCGTCTTTACGGCACAACGTTGAGACGCCGGCCCTAGCGTCTCAATGTTGTGCCGATTGCTATAAAATGCAATTTTTGCTACGGATTGAGGGACTTTTTGGAGAGAATCGAAACCACTGTCGAAAATTGAGTGTGAGGGACTGGAAATAGGCAATTTGGGAGTTCAAGAAAGAGACTTTGTGGCTTGGGATCGTGATTGGTGTCGGGAACGAAGCCTTTCACGCCACGCTAGTTCTATCTTTATCCCTTTCTTCTTTACATTTGAGACTATGGTTTTGTATTTGAGTTGAGATGTTTTTATAGTGGACATGAGTAACTAAGCTTGTTATCTTAGGGATAGATTTAGCCGTTAGATCGCACTATTTGTTGAGTTGACTGCTTTTGGATTCTTGTACATGTTTTTATTCATGCAATCATATTCGTAATGCTTATAAACTCTTGATCACAGTTTATTTGTTTTATAAGATCTAAATTTACGCTTGAGAAAGGTAGTTATGATTGGATCTCGATTGCATGACTAATAATTACTTTGACATGAGAATGATTAAGGTGTTATTAGAAATCATAAAAAAACCAAACCTAGTGACATGTTTGATTTTTAAAAGCTAGACAGAGATGCTGGTTTTATCATCATGTATGAGATTTACTTGCCTCAAGAGAGTCATTTGTTCTTTCAGTTTCTTGATTTATAAAAGCAATTGCAATTTTCCAATAGCATGATCTCAATTAAACAGTCGGTTGATCGGTGAAATCTAGTCCCTAAGATACTTTTCTCTTCTTATTGTTTCTCAATTTCACACATCTTTATTACTTTTTGTTATTTTGTTTTTTCTTTAATTAAAGTATGAATTTCTAGATAAAATTAAGTGGTGATATTTATGGTGCTTATTTGAATTAAATAACTCAATCTTGTGGATGACACTCGTCCTCAATCTCACTATATTAAAACTTGACCTGTGCACTTGTGGTATTGCAATTTTACGCAACAAGTTTTTGGCGTCGTTGTCGGGGATTAACGTTTATTTAATTCTTTTGTGAAGAAGCAACTTGGTCTTAATCTAGAGTGTATTTTTGTTTTGTTGTCATTTTTCTTTATTTTTTATTTTTTTTATTTTTAGTATTTGTTGTTTGGTGTATGCGAAGTAATACATAGGCTAATTTAGTTCCTTTTGATCCTAAGATTGACAAAATTTTGAAAAGAAAACTCAAGGAGACTAAGGATAAAGTCAGAATTATGGAAGAACAACAACATGAGGAGTACAAGCCCATTAGGGATCACTCCCAACCAACTTTTACAGGAAACTAATTGGGGATTGTCTATGCCCCAATTAATGCGAATAATTTTGAAATTAAGACTGGTCTCATTCAGATGGTTCGAGAAAATGCTTTCATAGGACATGCCACTAAGGATCCAAATCTACATCTAAGATCCTTTACTGAAATTTGTGGTACTGTAAAAATTAATCGTGTATCTCCTGATGTTATTCATTTACGACTTTTTCCTTTTGCTTTGCAGGATAAAGTCAAATTTTGGTTAGAATCTTTGCCTACTGGTAGCATAAATACATGAGAAGAATTGACTCAAACATTCTAATCTAAATATTTTCCACCTGCCGAGACTACGAGATTGCGGACTGGGATTGACACTTTCAGACAACAGGATGGAGAGCAGATCTTCGAAGCATGGGAGCGTTACAAAGATTTACTGAGGAAATGCCCACAACATGGATATCCAGACTGGTTGCAAATCCAACTGTTCTTTAATGGGTTGATTGGTAATAACAAAGCTCGTTTGGATGCAGCTGTTGGGGGTTCTATATTTTCCAAATCAACAGAAGATGCTCGTACTTTGTTAAAGGAAATGGTTGCCACAAGTTATAATTGGCATTCTGCACAATCAAATTTCAGACCTGTGGCGGGGATGTACGAGATTGATGATGTAAATTCCATAAAGTTTCATATGGCTTCTCTGACCAGTGCATTTAATAAATTTGTAGGTATAGGAAATAACGAATCCATAACTTTAGTTGCAGCTGCCAATAATCCTATAGGTGGTGAGGATCATGATCTCGAGCAAGCTTAGTATGTGAACAACATGAATTATGGATACCGTGGAAATCAAGCACATAATCAATTGTCCATCCATTATCATCAAGGTTTGCGCAACCATGAAATTTTTTCTTATGCTAACAAAAAGAATGTATTGCAACCTCCTCCAAGTTATACATCTACATCAGAGGGCAAACCATCAGTGGAAGATGTGGTAGGATCATTTGTGACAGAATCCAGGAATCGAGCTAACCAGTTGGAGAATGTACTGCTTTGTTTGAGTTGCACAGTGAACGCTAAAGGAGCAACCATTAAGAATATAGAGGTATAAATCAACCAAATTGAAACTACTTTGAACACTTTGCAAAAAGGTAAGTTCCCTTGTGACATAAAGGTAAATCCAAAGGAACAGTGCAAGGTCGTGACATTAAGGAGTGGCAAGGAGCTTGTTGAACCGAAAGTAGTGAATCTCGAAAAACAACCCATTATTGATGCCATGGAAGACACTGAGGAATTAGTTGAGGAGGCAACAACATCAAAATCAACATAGAAGCCTTCTAATTTCACTATTCCTATTGTTCCAAACTCTATTCCTTACCCTCAACGTTTTCAAAAGAAAAAGGTTGATTCTGAATTTTATAAATTCCTTGAAATATTTAAGAAACTTCATATTAATATTCCTCTTGTAGAGGCCTTGGAACAGATGTCCAAATATGTGAAGTTCATAAAGGAGATCCTTTTAAAGAAAAAGAAGTTCGACAAGTATGAAACAATAAATCTTATTGAGGAGTGCAGTGCAGTACTTCAAAAAAAAAACTACCTAAAAAACGAAGGGGTTGTTTGGGGCGTTGAGTGGGTTATAATAACAGGGGGTTAAAATAGTTTGTGGGTTATTATAAACTGTGGAATCATATAATATTATTTAAAATGCAGAGTAATATAGTTTGGGGTTATAATAGTCTGTGTTTGAGGTGCAGAGTATTCCTTAGCTTATAATAACCTGTGTCCCGAACATGCCCTAAAAGATCCAGAGAGTTTTACTATTCCTTGCAATATTGGATTTATTTCTATTGAGAAAGCTTTATGTGACTTAGGAGCCAATATTAATTTGATGTCTTTGTCTGTTTATAGAAAACTGGGTCTTGGGGAAGTACAACCTAACAATTTCAATGCAGTTAGCTGTATGTTCTATTAAATATCCTAGAGGTATTATAGAGGACGTTTTAGTTAAAGTTGAAAAGTTTATCTTCCCTGCAGATTTTGTTGTCCTAGATATGGAAGAGGATTATGAGGTCCCTATTATTTTGGGAAAACATTTCTTGGCTACTGGATGAGCGTTGATAGATGTTCAAGATGGTAAGTTAACTTTGAGGGTCGACAAAGAAAAGCTAGTATTCGACATATTTCGATCTACGAAATATCCAAACGAGGTAAATACTTGTCATATGATTGATATTGTTGATGATACTGTTGATTCACTTAAGGAGTTAATTCTATCTGTTGATCCTTAGGAAGCTTGCTTGATGAATTTGATGATTGAGCAGTTAGGGTCATTAGAAAACGAGGTTGTATTGTGTTATGATGCACTTAATCAATTGTCGATATTTCATTATGGATCCGAGAAAAAATTACCATTGTGTGTAAATGAAGTTGAAGAAATCAAACCTCCTGTCATAGAAGTGAAGCAACTACCTGCACACCTACGTTATACTTTCTTAGGAGAGATTCTTCTACTCATCCTGTGATTATTTATGTTGATTTAAATAAAGTAGGATGAAGAAAAATTGTTGAGAATTCTACTAACCCATAAGTTTGTCTTAGGATGGTCAATTGGTGATATTAAAGGTATCAGTCCATCTATTGTCATGCATAAAATTCTTATGGAATATACCTTTAATTCATCGGTTGAACACCAAAGGAGGCTTAATCCAGCAATGAAGGAAATGGTAAAAGATGAAGTGCTAAAACTTTTAAATGCAGGAATTATATATGTTATATCTGACAATTCTTGGGTGAGTCATGTCCCTAAGAAAAGAGGATGATTGTCATTCAAAATGAGAAAAATGAGTTCATAGACAGTCACTGGATGACGTGTTTGCATTGATTACAGGAAGTTGAATAAGGCTACACGAAAAGATCTTTTTCCTCTTCCTTTTATTAATCAGATGCTTGATAGACTTGCTAGTTATCCTTATTACTATTTTCTTGATGGTTATTCAGGTTATAACCAGATTTTTATTGCCCCCGAGGACCAAGAGAAGACTACATTCACATGCCCTTATGGAACTTATGCCTTCAGGAGGATGCTATTCGGATTGTGCAATGCACTTGCCACATTCCAATGCTGCATGATGGCCATATTTCATGACATTATTGAGGAGATTATAGAGGTTTTTATGGATGATTTTTCCGTCTTTGGATCATCATTTGATAATTGTTTGTGTAATCTTGCTCGTGTCTTGCAGAGGTGCCAGGAAACTAACCTTGTATTAAATTGAGATAAATTTCATTTTATGGTCCAGGAAGGTATAGTTTTAGGGCACAAGGTTTCTGAGCAAGGACTTGAAGTGGATCGAGCCAAGATCTCAACCATTGAACAACTGCCACCTCCAATAAATGTGAAGGGAGTTTGCGGTTTCTTAGGACATGCAGGGTTTTACAAACGGTTTATAAAAGATTTTTCAAAAATTGTGAAACCTTTGTGTAACTTACTTGAAAAAGACTCCACCTTTGTGTAACTTCTGCTCCTATTATTGTTGCACCAGATTGGAGTCAACAATTTGAGATTATGTGTGGTGCTAGTCACTATGTTGTAGGAGCAGTTTTAGGCCAACGTCGTGATAAACTTTTAGGGTCATTTACTATGCAAGCAGGACTTTAGATAGTGCACAACAAAATTACACCACCACTAAAAAAGAAATGCTTGTTGTTGTATTCTCATTTGACAAATTTAGGCCTTACTTATTAAGGACTAGAGTAATTGTTCACACTGATCATGCAACTCTTAGATATTTATTTGATAAGAAAGATGTTAAACCTTGTCTAATTATATGGATTCTTCTGTTGTAGGAATTTGACTTTGACATCAGGGATATGAAAGGATGTGAAAACGTTGTAGCTGGCCACTTGTCTAGGATTGAGAAAGAGGATAATTTACATACCCTTCCTTCCTAACGAAAGACTTTATCAGGTTCAGGATGTTCTGCCATGGTTTGTTGATTATGTGAATTATATTGCAGGGAGAGTTCTGCCACTAGATTTGAATTCTCAGCAAAAGAAGAAATTCCTCCATGATGTAAAATCTTGTCTTTGGGATGATCTATTTCTATTCAAAGTCTGTGCATACCAACTTCTAAGGAGGTGTGTACCTGATAATCCCATGAAATGAGAGTAAATTATCACAATTTCACTCTTAAACTTGCTAAAAATTGAGTAATTTTCATTCAGTTGTCAGTTTTTGGTCCTTATTTGGTTAATTATGATCTAAGCAAGCTTGAGTAGAAAAAAAATCTATTTGTTGTCCTTTTATTCTTGTTGAATTTCCTCTTTCTTGGACAGTTTTTTTCAAATTATGAAGTTGAGGTAAAGAAAATGTGGGTGTCAGTACTACATAATTGTGCAACACAATGCCAATGTGGTTGCCAATGCTACAACATTGAAACCCACATTTGGAAGCAGTTTTCTTCACGATTTTTTACTGATGATGTCAGCATAGGTGTCACCCTTTATTAAAAATGATCCAATGGTGTGCTTCCACGTGGATTGGGTGTGCCAAATCAGCCTTTTTTGAGAAAGAAAAGAGAAGTTCCATCGTGAAAAAAAGGGAGAAGCCAAAAGGAGAAAAACCCCATGTTTTGGAGAAGGTCGAAGAGGAGAGTTGCAGTTGGAGAGCTATTCTTGCAAAAGAAGAAGATTATTCATCTCTTACTATTTCTTCATCATTTTCCTACTGCTTTTCTTAGTCTAGTTGTTGATTTTTGTTTTGCCCTAAGTTTTCTTAAACTTTTAGCTAGGTTAACATACATTTTAAGCCATTTTGGTGTAAATCTTAGTTAAATCTCTCATTATGCTATTGATTTCTGATTTATTGAGGTTTATTTTCGGTTTTACAGTTATGGGCTAAGTATTTTAGGGCTGGAATTTATTGTTGGATGTGGTTGTTTGAATTCTGTTAGCTCAATTCACATTTATGAAGTTATATTTTCATTTCTGGTGTTTATTGCAAGTCTTATTTGAGTTTGATCATCTTAAGTAAGACATTAGCTCATTTTTAATACTGAAATGGTTAGGAATGGGTGGATTAGCACAAATGGAGCAAGTGACTTCTCAAGGGGGAGAAGTTGTAGGGTGTAGACATGCATTCTAAACTTGTGATTTTAGGGAATTAGGTTCTTTTTAATGTCCGTTAGCATTGAGTTTTCATAGACATATGCTTAACTCTATGTTGAAGGTAAGAAAATCAAATTTGAGTTTTAGGGTTGATTTTAGCATAAAATTTCATGTTGTATAACAATGTGGTGCCCAATGCTATAGCATTGACAATCTCAAAGGGGTAAAAACAACCACTACCCTCCTAAATTTTAGCCCTCTGTTTTTATCATTGTAGTACTTGTTTAGCCTCTTAAATCTTTTCTTTACGCTAGATTTTGCTCTTTTAAAGACTCATTTACTTTATTGTTTGCTTTGGTGCTTGGTTTTAGTCGTTTCACACGTTTAGTTGTGTTCTTTAGTATAGTTTTGCACTTAGGAGTTTGTGCTTAATTTCAACATTTTCACTAACTTTAGTCCCTATGGATCAACCTTGTTTATCGTCTACTACCTACGATTTCATATGTTTGTGTAGTGAGTTTTTGCACAACAGTACCTCGTGATGAAGTGGGTAAAATAATCCATGATTGTCATGCCTCCCCTTATAGGGGTCATTTTGGGCCCACTTGAACAACTGATAAGGTATTGCAATCAGGTTTTATTGGCCTACACTTTTTAAAGATTGTTATACTTTTGTGAAGACCTGTGATTGATGCCAACAGGCAGGTAACATTTCGCGTCACCATGAACTTTCTTTAACTCCAATTCTTGAAGTTGAATTATTTGATGTTTGGGGCATTGATTTTATGGGGTCATTTCCATCTTCACATGATTATCTCTATATCTTGGTTGCAGTAGATCGTGTATCTAAGTGGGTAGAGGCTATGGCCACTAACAAGAATGATGCTCGTGTTGAGGTCAAGTTTTTACACAAAAATATTTTCACAAGATTTGGTACTCCTCGAGTTATTATTAGTGATGAAGGTTCCCATTTTTACAATAAATTGTTTGAGTCTATGTTAACCAGGTATGAAGTTAAGCATAAGATCTCATTAGCATATCACCCTCAGACCAATGGCCAAGCAGAAATTTCAAATAGGGAGATCAAATTAATTCTCGAGAAAATTGTGAAGACTAATAAGAAGGATTGGGCATTAAAGTTAGATGATGCACTATGGGCATATCACACAACCTTTAAAACATCGATAAATACATCACCGTATCGATTGGTATTTGGTAAGGTGGGTCATTTTCCTGTAGAGCTGAAGCATAAAGCATATTGGGCCATCAAGACACTAAACTTTGACCTTCACAAGGTAGACGACCAAAGATTATTGCAAATCAATGAAAAGGAGAAATTCAGGAATCAAGCCTATGAGAATGTCAAATTATATAAAGAACGATCAACACGATGGCATGTTCAGCAAATCCAACAACGATCTTCCTGGTCAACAAGTTCTTCTTTTTAACTCTTGTTTACGTTTGTTTCCAGGTAAGTTAAAGTCACGATGTGCGGGACCATTCATTGTCAAAGAGGTTTTCCCATATGGAGCAGTTGAGCTACAGGGCAAGGATGAAAAATTGTTCAAAGTCAATGGATAACGAGTGAAACATTACTGTGGTGACGAGGAACGTCATTTTGAGAACATCACCCTCGACGAGAGTCAAGCTCTTTAAGACCCAATTGATTTGTCTAGCTAAAGATGCTAAAGAAAGCGTTGAATGGGAGGCAACCCATTATATTTCAAATATATATATATATATATATATATATATATATATATAAATGCACGACGTTGAGACGTTGGGTCTGGCATTGCAATGCCAGACCCTACTGCAGCGTGAAAAGCCGCGAGGATAACATTGAGATGCTATCCACAACGTCTCAATGTTGTCGCCAAATATGAAATGTTAAATTCCAGATTTCACAAGAAAAGACCCATTTTTTTCCAACCTAACTTTCATTTGCTTCTCTTTTCTTCCTTCTCCCTTCAATCTCCTTCACTTTTTGGTTTAGATTCTTCAAATTTCCTCATACCCACTCTTTTTTTCTCTTTTTTCTTGCAAATTGTGGTAGATTGTACCCATTGGAGGCAACACATCTCAAATTCGAGGGATCTACCACGGTTTGTCTTGCATTTGTGAGCCCTTTGAGTGATAAGAATGACTTCTAGACGAGCTAAAAGAGCCTCCAGTTCTCAATCGGAGTTTGACCACCAAAAATTTATAAAGATGGCGACGTTGCAGGACGTTATCAAAGCTATGTTATTTTTCGAGCTCTCATTCCTGAGCGTGGTATTGCTCCTGATGATACCCACCATCGAGATTTATTTCAGAATATTGTTCAACGACATTAGAAAATGTTAGTTCAACAACTAGAAGCTAGAGTGGTTCCTATTGTGAGGGAATCATATGCTAATATGCCACTAGATGCCTACCATACAACAGTCAGGGGACGCCGCATCCGGTTCGACTCTACTACCATTAACAGGTACTTTAGAATACCTGATTTTCAACATGATGAGTACACTATTTATGCTAGAGACCAGGTCGACCCGATTCAGATGATAACAACACTGGCACAACCTGGGGCTAATTGGGTCATGAAGAGAGGTGAAGTGTTCAAATTTAAAAATGCGGATCTCACTGTGACTAACAAAGTTTGGCATAGTTTTATCTGTGCCAAGTTGCAACATGTGGCCCACATGAGCGATGCCACCAAGGAACGAGTTATTCTACTCCATGCTATTGCTACAGGAAAAGCGATTGATTAGGGCAAGGTGATCAACCGATACATCCGCCACGTGAGACGTGGTACTACCACAGGGGGGTTAGGTCATCCTTCCCTGATTACTACATTATGTAGACTTATTGGGGTCGCCTGAAAAACCGATGAAGAATTGATACATCCCAAGGGAATTATGGATCAAAACTTCATCATGGGCCTTCGAGAGCATCACGACGAGGGGATGTAAGAGAACATCACGACGACCCATTAATTTATCGATTGTGAAAGTGATTTGTCACTACCAATTAACGTATTTACTGATTGTGAATGTGATTCAACAAATTAATGAATGTTTCCATTCTGCACTGTTTACCGGTGATAAACACATTTTGTGAGCTTATTTTATATTTAGATATTGCAAGTTTTTGAGGATTTAATGAATAATTGTATGCACATTTCTATCTGTTTTGTAGGATTCGAGCATTCAAGAATAAACAGAGTTATATGGTTGAAAACAGTGAAAAGGAGCAAAAGCAGGGCAAAGATCGGAAAAGGGGAAGTTTGGAAGAAGAAAAAATGATGGAAAAACCGTGACAACAACGTTGAGACGCTGCACAAGGACATCTCAACGCTAGAACACCCCAGCCACGCATCCTGCAAGGGCGGCGTTGAGACGTTGCGGATGGCGTCTCAACGCCAACAACATAGTTATCTTGCATACATTTCTATCTGTTCTGATATTATACGTGCATTTCTATATTATAATGCTTGATCATTGATCACATGAATAATTAAACTATATAATATACATACATCACATGTATAAATGCATGCCAATGCTTTTAATCTAAGAAATATAACTCTTATATTAATTAAATTAAAACACATACATTATATTATAACTCTTATAATATAATCTTATCATGCATACTATATATTATAACTCTTATAATATAAAATGATACATGAAAATGTTTAACCTAAGGTGAGATTTTAATCTATACGACAACATTGTGCACATAGAATTTTCATGCAACACTTGCATAAAAATAATAAATAAATAGCAATATTGGACCGATTTTTGGCACCCTGGGGACATTAATTTAATTGATTAACATTAATATAACATTTATATTAATTAAAATTAAAATTAAATTAATTAATCTTAATTTACATAAAAGAAAATTAAATAAAATCGCTCCAGCCTCGAACCGTTGCCCCAGTACTTCTTCATGTTGCCACTAACGCGCGTTTTTCCGCGAACTGTCCACTACGCTTCAACGTTGCAACGCCGTAGTCAGCGTTGCAATGTTGTAGCGTCCAACGTCAAGCTTTGCACGCCCAACGCCATCAGCGTTGCAACCCAACGCCTTGCGTCGCAACGCTGCACTGCAGCCACCCATTGATCCGCACGGTTGGCATTGCGACGCCAAAGAACAGTGTCGCAACGCTGATGAAATCCCAGCTACCAAACCTTGCTGTTTTTCATCGATTTTGCCCGTTTCCACTCCGTTTCCTTCACAACAAATCTTGCCACGATCGACACGGACTTACAGACTCGATTTACATAAAAAAAAATCCCAAAACAATGGGCCCTTACATTGATCTCATCAACTTTAATGTAAACCTATCTAAGTGTAAAAAACTGAAATTACCCAACATGCAAACCAGCAAGATCATCTCATGAAATTAAAGGCTACCCACCTAATTTTAAGATATGAAAGAATACACAACGAAGAGCAACGATTGACTCTGATACCAATTGAAGAGAATTAATTTCCCGCAACAGAAGACATTGTGAAACGTTGTTGATTCGTTGTGCAATACATATCCTAAAATTGAGCTAATCTTATTAATTCTAGGCTGAGGGAGAGTATGTGGGACTCCCTTTGGTCTTGGGTAAGGAGAATTTCTAGGGAGAGTTGAGAGAGTTTTAGAGAAGGATGAGAGCTTTTGGAACTTGAACTCCAAAAAATGAGACAATCACTTGCAAAAGGCTTCTCACCAAGCCTTTAAATAATGGTGAGTGGTGGAGTTAAAATCTCCACCAATTCACCATTTTACCACAACCTTATAATATGCAAATCATATTTGCATATTACATACAATAAGGTATCTCATACCTTATTGTACAAATTTCATTTGTATAATTGTGGAATTTTAATTGAATCACATTCAATTTAATTTCTCTCAATTCAATTTCTCCAATTAGCACTAATTAATCAATTAGGCTATTCTATAGTTTATTATGAATCTCATTCACATCAAATTATATACTATGTCAACTATATCACATATAAATGACATAAATACCCAATTAATGAATTTGAACACTTTAAATCTACACCACACTATAAACCCTCAATTTATCAAGTTTGAGCCAATCGAGGGACCTAATGGACCTACAGATGACGAGCTCCAATGATCCGAGATTAACGTATCAAACTCTTTGACCAGATTATTCAATATTCATTAGCTACGGTAACACTCCATTAAAGCCCGTAGTTGCACTCTCATCACTGTAGGATAAGTTTGTTCATTGATATAACCAATGCCCGTGAGTCGACCCTTCACAGGTTGTTCGTAGTCACAACTGAGTCAAATTACCGTTTTACCCGTGTGTCTACCTCTTGCTCCTTAAGTCCCACTATTCCTCTAATGAACAACTACGTTGCGTGGTCCAACCATAAACAACATCCCTCTCAGGCCAGTGAGAGGGTGGGCGCCATTGTCCAAGCCCTGGAGACAACACTTAAGGGAACAACCCCTCTAGTTTCCCTAGCTCGGGAATGAGTGAATTCCATCTTGCGTAGTTAAGTTTCCAGCTCCCCACGTGGTCCTGACCCTGAGAAGATAGGCATATTGGACGAGTAACTGTGACCACCCTCACCCATACTAGTCATAGGACAAACCCCCGCAGACAGGAGTTCGTAACACGCTCAGGACTAAGGACGAGTCACTAATGGTCATCTACGAAGTTATTAGTCCTATACTATTAACGGTGTTACATCAGTAAGTCTAATAATTCACGGTTCGGTCTTGTACAATCTCATTGCACAGGATGCCCCAACTCGCATGTCAACCACATAATCGAGCTAGATCACCTCGTTTGTATCTAATACAAGCGGGTCACATCTACAGTGTAACCAAGATTAGGTCTCTAACCCTATCCATATACTGTAGACCGTTCGGGTCATTAACTCGAACGTGATCCTCCCCGTGTGTCCACTACACACCGTTCAAGTTCTATTTCTCTCATAATACAATGACCCTGGAGCTTAGTTTATTGGATTAAGTTTATAAAATATGCGAGACACAAAGTATTAAAAAAATAACTCTTATTTATTTCAACATAAAATATTACAAACTACACGAGATTAGGGCATACACCCCAACATTACTATATATTATAACACTTATAATATAAACATAATGCATGATATGCTTAACCTAAGGTGGGATTTTAAACTATATGGCATACATTATGCATATAATATTTCATACAACACTTGCATAAAATTAAATAGCAAATTGGACCGGTTTTGGCACTCCTAAGGACATTAATTTAATTAATTTACATTTATATTAATATTAATTAATATAAATTAATTTAAAACTTAAAAAATAAATAAAATAAATTATAAATACATAATTTCGGTAAAAATCAAAAACAATTGCCCCTTGATGCCCACCTCGCGCGGAAAAAGCTCGTGAACTGCCCACTACGCACATGGCATTACAATGTCGTGGGTTGCGTCCCAACGTCGTGCACCTCAACACCAACGTGTGTCTTAACCCTTGCAGCGTTGAAACGCTGACCTGCAGCACGACCTTCTCCGGCAAGGGCAACGTTGCAACCCTGCCTAACGGGGTTGTAACGTCGTCCTCTGTACAAGAACAAAAATCTTCTGTTTTCACCCGTTTCCGCTCCGTTTCTTCACAGCAATGCCTTGCCACGTTCGACACGGACTTACAGACTCGTTTTACATTAATAATGCCCAAAAATAAAGGGCCCTTACATTGATCATATCAACATTTAATGTAAATCTAACTAGGTTCCAAGAACCGAAAACATCCAATTCGCAAACCATTAATATTCATCACATGAAAAATTAATGCTACCCAACTAATTTTAAGAAAATTACAGAACCAACATCGAATTGCAACGTATGGCTCTAATACCAATTGAAGGGAATCAATTTCCCCCAACGGAAGTGCGATGCGAATCGTCGTTGTTTCGTTGTTGTTCTAATTTTCTTAAAACTGAAAGTATCAACGTACATTCTAGATTAAGCATGCTTTTGAGAAGAAAAACAGAAAGGTAATCGAAAAAATACCTCTTGAAGAACTCTTTTTCGTGGTTTTCTTCTTCGGTCACGATCTGACGATCCAACGTTCTCTCTAACTAACGTAGTACGAACCGGATCAATTGGACACCTCCACTTGATCTTCTTAGTTGTTCTCGGGAAGATAAGGGAGAGTTGTGGGACTCCCTTTAGATTTTGGGTTGGAGAAAGTGTTATAGAAATTGAGAGAGAATTGAGAGAGGAGAGCTTTCTCTTTTGGATGGAATTCCAAAAATGAGAACAAGTCTTATGGAATGTCTCACATTCCACTGTTATATAGTGGTAAGTGCCGGAGTTAAAATCTCCACCAATTTACCATTTTACCACAACTATATAATATAAAAATCATATTTACATATCATATAATATAAGGTATCTGATACCTTATTATACAAATCACATTTGCATAATTGTGGAATTAAAATTGAATCACATTCAATTTAATTTCTTTCAAACCAATTTCTCCAAATTAGCCCTAATTAATTAATTAGGTTATACTATAGTATATTATGAATCTCATTCACACTAAACTATATATTATGCCAATCATATCTCTTATAAATGACATAAATACCCTTTTAATGAATTTGAACACTTCAAATCCACTCAAAACTGTAAACCCTCATTTAGTCCAAGTTGAGCCAACCAAGGTACCTAATGGACCTAAAGATCATGAGCTCCAATGATGTGAGATTAACCGATCAAACTCTTTGACCCGGTTAATCAACATTCATTAACTACAGGGGCACTCCACTATAGCCCGTAGATGCACTCTCCTCACTGTAGGACAAGTTGTGTCCATCGATATGACCAATGCCCATGAGTCGACCCTTTACAGGTTATTCGTAGTCACAGCTGGGTCAAATTATCGTTTTATCCCTGTGTCTACCTCTTACTCCTTAAGTCTCACTGCTCCTCTAATGAACAACTTTGCTTCATGGTCCAACCATAAACAACATCCCTCTCGGCCCAGTGAGAGGGTGGGGCCCCGTTGTCCAAGCCCTGAAGATAACATTTAAGGGAACAACCCCTCTAGTTTCCCTAGCTCGGGGGCGAGTGAATTCCTTCTTGCGTAGTTAAGTTCCCAACTCCCCACGTGGTTCTGTCCCCAAGAAGGTAGGCATATTGGGCGAGTAACTGTGACCACCCTCACACGTACTAGTCAAAGGACAGACCCCCACAGACAAGAGTCTGTAACACGCTCAGAATTAAGGACGAGACACTAATGGTCATCTACGAAGTTATTAGTCTTATACTGTTAACGGTGTTACATCAGTAGGTTTAATAATTCACGGTCCGGTCTTGTACAATCTCATTGCACAGGATGCCCCCACTCGCATGTCAACCACATAAACGAGTTGGATCACCTCGTTTGTATCTAATACAAAGCGGGTTGCATCCACAGTGTTGCCAGAATGAGGTTCTCAACCCTATCCGTATACTATAAATTGTTTGGGTCAATAACTCGAACGTGATCCTCCCTGTGTGTCCACTACACACCGTTCAAGTTCTCTCATATAATATGACCCTGGAGCTTAGTTTATTGGATTAAGTTTATAAAATGTGAGATACAAAGTTTGAGTAATAAATAACTTTTATTCATTAATTCAACAAGTTTTACAAACTACACGAGATTAGGGCATACACCCCAACAGTTGTGACTGACGACTGGTGGGGGGTTGCAACGACGAGCAATGGCGTTAGCTGGTCGGAGGAGTGGTCGGTGAAGGGACTCCTTATCGTGGAGGTAAGGGAAGAAGAAGGTGAATAGTTTCCTAGGGTTTGGTGCCCATATGAGACAAGAAGTCTTAATCAACCCTAATACAACTCTTTTCCAAAAATGCCCTCAATCTTTAATTCAATCTACAAATAAGCCACCAAACCTATTTTCTAACATTAACACCAAAAAGACAAATTCCAAATCAATTTTCCTCTTCCATTAAAATAAATTAAGTACTAAAATTCTAAATTTATCACCTAGTTATTTCCAAGAAATTTTAAATTTAAAAGGTGAAATTAACCATTGAAAATTCGTGGCGTTACAGATATCTTGTCCAACATCGAGACCTCAGTGCAAAATGAAAGAACATGGATGCGGTCTCCCTACTTGAATTGGATAAGTTTATTTTTCCCTTCTTTATCTTTAAAATAAATTAAATTAAATTAAAAAGATTATATATAAATATATGGTGTGGGTGATAGAATGTGAATTCAAATAAAAAGTTTTTTTTATCAAGAGGAAACTCTGTCTAAGGTTAGTCCTGTCTAAGTTAAGGTACTTAAGCTGACCGTAGAGAACACCTCAACATGGGGACTTACCTGGGAGTTGAATTGATCGAGCTTTTAATTTGAAATTCATCTTCTTTTCACCAGCACCAATAATTGAAAAAGAACTAGCTAAGAACATGGTTGTCAAGCGTACGTTCGTGAAAGGAATGAGATGTAACGCCCCTTAAAATTAGGTGTTTTAATTTGTATTTGTTTTAAATTTCAATTTTTGGATAATCGAATCAAGAATAGGAATCTAAAGATTTTTCGGAAATGGTGTTTCAAAGTCTAAAAAGTATTAGGATTTATGTTTAAAAAAAACGACAAAACTTTCTTTTTAAAGAGGATTATGATTCTTTTTCTAAAAATTGAATTTCCTTTTCTAAAAAGGATTAGGACTTTTTGCAACCTATTTAAACTAGAGTAATTGCAACTTAAAGGGTGTATCTCAAAACTCTTCTCTTCTTCTCCTTCTTATTTTCTCCACACTCTTCATCTCGCCAGACCACGACCGAAAAGTCATTGGACCGCCGTCGGACCACCGCCGCCCATCAGAGTTGATTTAGTCGCTCATTTTCAATTTCTTAACTTGTTTTAGACTCCGTTTTGGTTGTTTAAGAAGCACCCACTCTTTTTGTGAATCTTCAAACATAAGGTAAGTAGTCATTTGGATTAAAACCAAGCTCCTAAGTGAAGGAGCAAGGTGATCAACATTGCTTGTTTGTATTCTTGAGTTGTTTCTAGCATTAGACTTTGGTTTAACTATTGAAAATGCTTATAAAGCTTGTGTAGCATGTTCTTTATGAGCTTTATACTTGGCATGATTATGTGTATGTTGTTGGGATGTATGTCCTCATCTCGTGTAGTTTGTAATATTCCAAGTTGTAAATAAATATGAGTTATTTATTTGAGCCTTGTGATATAAATAAGAGTTATTTATTTGAACTTTGTGTCTCGCATATTTCATAAACTTAATCCAATAAACTAAGCTCCAGGGTCATTGTATTAATGAGAGAACTAGAACTTGAACGGTGTGTAGTGGACACACAGGGAGGATCACGTTCGAGTTAATGACCCTAACGGTCTACAGTATATGGATAGGGTTGGAGAACTAATCCTGGATACATTGTGGATGCGGCCCGGTTTGTATTAAGATACAAACGAGGTGATCTGACTCGTTCATGTGGTTGACATGCGAGTGGGGGCATCCTGCGCAATGAGGTTGTACAAGACTGGACCGTGAATTATTAGACTTACTAATGTAACACCGTTAACAGTATAAGGCTAATAATTTCGTAGATGACCATTAGTGACTCGACCTTAATCCTAAGTATGTTACGGACTCTTGTCTGCGGGGGTCTGTCCTTTAACTAGTACGGGTGAGGGTGGCCACTGATGCTCGCTCAATATGTCTATCTTTTCAGGGACAGGACCATGTGGGGAGCTGGAAACTTGACTACGCAAGAAGGAATTCACTCGTTCCCGTGTTAGGAAAACTAGAGGGGTTGTTCCCTTAAGTGTTGTCTCCAGGGCTTGAACAATGGGGCCCCACTTTCTCATTGGCTTGAGAGGGTTGTTGTTTATGGTTGGACCATGCAACGTAGTTGTTTATTAGAGTAACAGTGGGACTTAAGGAGCAAGAGGTAGATACAGGGGTAAAACGATAATTTGACCCAGTAGTGTCTACGAACAACCAGTGAAGGGTCGACTCACGGGTATTTGTTATATCGATGGACACAACTTGTCCTACAGTGATGAGAGTGTAGCTACGGGCTTTAGTGGAGTGTTACCGTAGCTAATGAATGTTGAATAACCGAGTCAACGAGCCTAATTGATTAATTAATGCTAATTGGAGAAATTCAATTGAGAGAAATTAAAATTGAATGTGATTCAATTTAAAAATCCACAATTATGCAAATGAGATTTGTATAATAAGGTATGAGATACCTTATATTATATGATATGCAAATATGATTTGTATATCATATAGTTGTGGTTTAATGGTAATTTAATGGGGATATTAACTCCATATCTCACCATTATTTAAAGGCTTGGTGAGAAGCCTTTGGTAAGGTTGGTTCTCATTTTTAGAAATTCAAGTTCCAAGAGACCTCCATTCTCTCTCAACTCTCTCAAATCTCTCCTCACCCAAAATCCAAAGGGAGTCCCACATACTCTCCCTCAACCTCCCGAGAGCAACTGAGAAGACGTTTTGGAAGTGTCTTTCAACACTGTTTGAGGTTCGATTCGAGGAGATCGTTGGTTCGAGAGAGAACATGACCGGAGGAGGAAAGCACTGAAGAAGTGTTCTTCAACAAGTAAGTAGCATATATACTTGTTGTTTTTCCCTTCCTAGTTTGCATGTTTAATCTAAATTATGTGATAATTAGTTTTAATGAAATTAAGTTGCACAACATCACCACGACGATTTGATCGTCTTCCACTGCGCTGGGACTCTCATTCCCTTCATATGTTATCTCGAACCTATGAATCATATTTATCATGCATCTATGGATTATGTGTCTTATGAGCTTTATACTTGGTATGATTATGTGAGTGTTATCTCGAGCCTATGAATCATGTTTGATCGTATTTATCATGTATCAATGGACTATGTGTCTTATTATGTGAGGTGGGGGTTGATTGTTTAGGTTGTACCTAGGATTCCTAATAGGAGATTGATTTGAGTTAAAGCTTGGTTAGAGTGAGAACCTAGCTTTATTTGGGACCCTTGAGATTGGGTCAAGGTTAGAAATGCCTAGTTAGAACCCCTAATAACCTTATAAAACCCGAAAACCAGTACTTACTACACCCTGACTTACACCTGAGCAAGTCGGAACCTCTAGATTGACGAGATTGAGTATAGGTTGTGAACCTGAGGTGTGCCCCAATTCGAGAAGTGGTGGATTCCATTGTCCCATGCTAGCTTAGGGGTTGATCTCCATAGAACGTGTTGATGACACAGTTTTAAGCTAGCGGTGAGGTGAGCCTGGGGTGTGTCCCCGTAGAGATTGAGCATAGGTTATGAACCTAGGGTGTATCCTCGTTCAGGAGTGGTGGATTCCATTGTCCCATTCTAGCTTAGGGGTTGATCTCCATAGAGCGTGTTGATGACACGACTTTATGTTAGCGGTGAGGTGAGCCTGGGGTGTGTCCCCACAGAGTTTATGTATAGGTTGTGAGTCCGGGGCGTGACCCCGTAGAGATTGAGCATATGTTGTGAACTTGGGGCATGTCCCCATTCGGGAGTGGTGGATTCCATTGTCCCATGCTAGCTTAGGAGTTGATCTCCATAGAGCGTGTTGATGACACGACTTTATGCTAACGGTGAGGTGAGCCTGGGGTGTGTCCCCATAGAGATTGAGCATAGGCTGTGAACCTGTGGTGTGTCCCCGTTTGGGAGTGGTGGATTCCATTGTCCCATGCTAGCTTAGGGGTTGATCTCCATAGAGCGTGTTGAAGACACGACTTTATGCTAGCGGTGAGGTGAGCCTGGGGTGTCTCCCCGTAGAGATTGAGCATATATTGTGAACCTGGGGTGTGTCCCTATTCGGGAGTGGTGGATTCCATTGTCCCATGCTAGCTTAGGGGTTGATCTCCATAAAACGTGTTGATGACACTGAAGGGAATGAGAATCCCCGCGCAGCGAAAGACGATCGAATCGTCGTGGTATCGTTATGCAATTTGATTTCTTAAAATTAAACTATCTAATAGAATTAGGCTAAACATGCAAAATAGAAGGAAAACAGCAAGGAAGAATCACTTACTTGTTGAAGCCCGTCTTTAAATTTCCTTCCTTCGATCACGAACTCTTCGTGTTCTTCTCAACGATCTCGAACTCCGTGGGAGGGTTGTTTCCCAACCTGACCGCTACTTGGGTTTAGTTAAAACTCAAGTTGTCATACCTGATGATGGCGTAGAAGATCCATTGTCTTATAAACAGGCAATGAATGACGTAGACAAGGACCAATGGATCAAAGCAATGGACCTTGAAATGGAGTCAATGGACTTCAATTCGGTATGAGAACTTGTAGACCAACTCGAGGGGTTAGACCCATAGGGTGTAAATGGATCTATAAGATAAAGAGAGATGCGTAGGAAAAGGCATGGACCTTTAAGGCTAGACTTGTAGCAAAGGTTTTACCCAAAGGGAAGGAGTTGACTATGAAGAAACTTTTTTCCCCTGTTGCTATCTTTGAAGTCTATAAGGATACTCTTGTCCATAGCGCGTTTTATGATTATGAAATTTGGCAAATGGACGTCAAGATCGCCTTTTGAATGGTAATCTTGGCGAGAGCATCTATATGTCTCGGCCGAAAAGTTCATAGCACGACGCAGTCGGGAGCAAAAAGTTTGCAAGCTTAATCGATCCATTTATGGATTGAAACAAGAATCAAGATCTTGGAATATAAGATTTGATACTGCGATCAAGTCTTACGACTTTGACCAAAATGTTGACGAGCCTTATGTTTACAAGAGGATCGTCAACGACAAAGTAGCTTTGTTAGTACTTTATGTGGATGATATCCTACTCATTGGCAATGATGTAGGATACCTAATCGACATAAAGAATTGGTGTGACCCAATTCCAAATGAAAGATTTGGGAGAGGCGCGAGTATGTTCTTGGGATTGGATCTTTAGGAATCGCGCAAGAATCTGCTGCTTATCTCAAGCATCTTATATCGATAAAATGTTGTCCAGATATTCGATGCAGAATTCCAAGAGGGGCATATTATCCTTCAGGCACGGAGTTCATTTGTCTAGGGAACAGTGTCCCAAGACACCTCAAGAAGTTGAGGATATGAGACATATTCCCAATGCTTTTGCAGTAGGTAGTTTAATGTATGCTATGCTATGCACGAGGCCGGACATTTACTATGCAGTGGGAATAGTCAGTAGGTACCAGTCCAATCCAGGGTTAGACCACTGGACACCAGTTAAAAATATCCTCAAGTATCTAAGGAGAACGAGGGACTATATGCTTGTGTATGGGTCTAAGGATCTGATCCTTACTGGATACACTGATTCTGATTTTCAAACCAATAAGGATTCTCGGAAATCCACATCGGGATCAGTTTTCACCCTGAACGGGGGAGCTATAGTGGCGAAGCATCAAGCAAGGATGCATCGCTGACTCCACATTTGAGGTTGAGTATGTCGCTGCTTTTGAAGCAGCTAAGGAGGTTGTTTCGCTAAGGAAATTCCTTACTAATTTGGAAGTTGTTCCAAATATGGAATCCCATCACCTTATACTGTGACAACAGTGGTGCGGTAGCCAATTCGAAGGAACCTCGCAGCCATAAGCAAGGAAAGCACATCGAGAGGAAGTATCACCTGATACGAGAAATAGTGCAACGAGGAGATGTGACAATCACGAAGATCGCTTCGAAGCACAATATTGCTGATCCGTTTACAAAGACTCTCACGGCTAAAGTGTTCGAGGGTCATCTGGAAAGTCTGGGTCTACGAGATATGTACATAAGCTAATCTAGGGCAAGTGGGATATTTGTAATGGGGTATATGGATGCCCTAGTTTATTGTATTTCTATCTCTTGTAACCACTGTTTTAGATTATGATGTACCTCACTAGAGTTTTAGTTCAAGTGGGAGTTTGTTGGGATTTGTGCCCTAAAACTCGTAGTTTGTAATTATGTTCTAATTAATGTAATAAAGTGTTATTATTTCAATAAAGTGTTATTGTTTTGTTATCTACGAGTTTGCCTTTATTTAAACCCTAAATCCAATAAACTAAACATCCAAGGCTGTTAAATGAATCTTTAACTGAATGTAATGTACATAAAAAGGATCTCGGTTCGAGATACTGACCTAAAGGGTCTATAGTTAAAGGATAAGGTTTGGGTACCTTACCTGGTTAAACTATGGATGTGGCCCACTTTGTATTTGATACAAACCTTTGTGATCCTAACGTGTTCGTGTAGATGACATGTGAGTGGGGATATCTATGTAATGAGATTACATGAGATGGACCACGAAATAGTAACCTCTAATTTGTAACTCAGTTGACTAGTTAGGTTTCTATTCCACTAGGATGACCTAGGCAACTTGATCTCAATCCTGAGCGGAGTTACGAACTCTGTTTTGCGAGGGATTGTCCTTTGACTAGTATGGGTGAGAGTGGCGGATTCACGACTCAATATGCCTACCTTCTTGGGGACAAGGCCGAGGTGGCGGTGGGAACTTAACTTAGCAAGATGGAATTCACTCTTTCCCGCCTACTAGGGTAAGTAGAGGAATGTTTCCTTAAGTGGTGTCTTCGGGACTTGAACAAAGGGCCCGACCCTCTCATTGGCCCGAGAGGGACTCTGTTTGTTGGTAGGACCACAAACAAATTGTTCATTAGAGGAGCACTGGTACTTAAGGCACAAGATGTAACCCAGGGGTAAAATGGTAATTTGACCCAACTAGTGTTACGAACATTCGTGAAGGATTGACTTGCTGTTATTGGTCGATATCAGTGGGATGAGAAATATATCTGCAGTGGTGAGAAGAGTGCGTTTGTGGGACTTTAGTGGAGTGTTCCGCAGATTAACGAATGTTGATTGGGAGGTTAATGAGATTAACCGAGCAATCTCGTATCATTGGAGCTTCTGTTCTGTAGGTCCATTAGGTCCACCTTCTAGCTCGTAAAGGGTTCTTAGATCATTTGAATTTGAAATGTTCAAATTCGTTAGGGAATAAACTTAATATATATTGATACAATATAATATATAGTTTTGGAACTATATATTATAAATTTAATGTGGATATGATTCATATTAAATTATGTGAGAGAATTAAATATTTGAAAGAGTTCGAATATTAAATTTAAATGTGAATGTGATTCATATTTAAAAACTATAGGTTAAATTTAATGTGCATTAGATGTACATTAAAACTATAGGTTAGAGGGAAGGATATGATTAAATTTGATTTAATCTTAATTAAATATAAGATATTTAATTTGATTAATTAAATATGATTTAATTAATATTTAATTTAATTTAATTTAATATTAAATTAATGGGAACGTGTCAGAAGGACATGTTCCCCACCTCCCCCCAATCGATAGGAAGTGGGGACGTGATCCCTCGTTTTATTCCTCTCCAATGGAGGAGAGGAGGTTGATCGATCGTTTTTAGACAAGCAATTATTGAATTTCTCTCTCCCTCTGACTCTCACATTTTCATTCCCAAAAGTTCTTCCAACTGTTGGAATCCTTCCCACAAAGGAAAGATCTAAGCACTCAGAGGATAGAAGGTTTATTCTTTTGGTGGTGTCCTGCTTGGAAATACAGAGGAGTACCTGTGTTCCTACTTTGCTGATTTCACTTGGAGCAAGGAGTTGTTGTGCTGAGGAAAACTACTAAGGTATTCTTTTTTTCTTTTTAGTTTAATTGTTAAACTTAATATATGTTTGCATGTGAACAATTAATCCATGTCTAATAGGATTAGAATTCATGCTTGTTCTGTATTTTTGGGTCAATGTACTGGTTTTTGTTTCAATTAAAACAATCAAGCACATTAAGATCCCAAACTCGTTTTCGCTGCTCAAGGAGATCATATCTCCATCATTTTCATGTGATGAATGATCAATCAATTTATAACATAGAAATGCATGTAACCTAAGGTTAATTAATTAGTTTTAAAATGGTTTTAGAACTGGAATTAATTAGACCTTAGGTTATCTAGTTCTAATAAGATTACAATTAGGCAACCAATAATTTATAAACTATGATTAAAGAGAGACTCTGACTAAGGAAGGTTCTGGCTAGGTTGGGGTACTTAAGCTGACGAAAACGCAACACTCCTACCTGGGAACCGACCTGGAAGTGAATTTAATCTAGAGATTTATAAATTATTTTTCGTGAATGGCGTTTATTAAAAGTTGATAAATTAAACTCATAGACCTAAGTTTATTAAATGATTAATAGACTTAGGTAATTCCAGTATAATAGTTATATTGGTAGATTTAGGTCATATTGTTTTAGCCGAAATATGCCTAAGTAAAAGTATACCCAAACTGTTTAAAATACTTAGTAGGAGTGAAAAGGTATATATGATATATCAATTTCCTCTTACGCTCTCCGCGAAGTTCACACCGTGAGATTTATGCTCGGCCTTGTGATGTCAATAGGGCATCCCCATTCGGATGGTATTTACATAAATCAAGAGCAAGGTAAATGGAGAAAGTATTTATAGTAAGTGGGAGAAGGAAGTGTGTCAACACATCCTATGGTCTCCTCCATTAGGTTGGACCGTGAGATTCTCATGTTGCACCTGCAGGTTGCTCGTAGTAGCACCATCTATTCGGAGGGATGTAACATGGGATTTGGAACAATTCAAACTCCCGAAATGGATAGGGTCTCTTAGGGGTCCATTCCCATCTTTGACTTTCCAAATCAGTAGCATTGTTGGGGCCGACCTCTGAGGTCTGAAAATAGCGGGTCAAACTTACGAGAATTACTAAGTGTTAGTGAATTCTTGACCAAAGTAGCGATAACTAGAATGCTATAGGAATAAGAATTATTCTGGTATTAGCATTTAGTCAAGAATGTCTTGGTTCGGTGAAAGAGTGTTTGGCTGCCCCTCGGTAGCGGTTGCTCTGACTCACTGAAGTATCGTTGCAAAAATAATAATGAGATTATGGGTACATTATTACTTTTGCTAAATTCTTAATTGGATGCATGTTATGGGTTAAAAGCAATTCACTAATAGAATATGTTCTATTTTTAGCATGTCAAGCTTTATAATCCAATTACTCACCTCCGATAAATTAAACGACAATAACTACGTGACCTGGAAATCGAACTTGAATTTGCATCGATGATCTAAGGTTCGTCTTAACGGAGGAATGTCCTCCCCCTCCCGGCTCGTCTGCAACCCAAATTGTTCGGGATGCATATGATAGATGGATTAGGGCTAATGATATGGCCCGAGTCTACATCTTAACCAGCATATCTGATGTGTTAGGTAAGAAACATGAGGGGATGATCACCGCTAAGGAGATCATACGTTCATTACAGACGATGTTTGGACAATCGTCCTCGTCAGTCTGTCATGATGCCCTCAAGGGTGTTTATAACTCCCATATGATGGAGAGGAAAGCTGAGAAGATACAACAAAGTAAATATGATTTACTCGTTGTTGAAATATGTTTAGTGGAACATGATGATTCTGCCTGGATATTAGATTCAAAAGCCACAAACCATGTGTGTTCTTCTTTTCAGAAACTAGTTCCTAGAAGCAACTTGCTCATGGTGAGATAACTCTCAGAGTTTGAACAAGAGAGCTTGTTTCAGCAAGAGCAGTGGGAGCAGTGAAGTTGTTATTTAGAGATAGATTCATTTTATTAGAAAATGCACTTTTGGTTCCTAGAATCAAAAGAAACCTTATATCTATCTCTTGTTTGCTTGAACATATCTATAAAGTATCTTTTGATCATAATGAAGCGTTCATTTTCAAAAGAGGTGTACGAATATGTTCTGGTAAACTAGAAAACAACTTATACGTGTTAAGACCAACAGAAGTAAAAGCTATTTTGAACACCGAGATGTTTAAAAAAATTGATACTTAAAATAAAAGGCAGAAACTTTCTCCAAGTACCTATCTTTGGCACTTGAGACTAGGCCACATTAATCTCAATAGGATTGGGAGATTGGTTAAGAGTGGTCTTCTAAGTCAGTTAGAGGACAACTCTTTACCACCATGTGAATCTTGTCTTGAGGGAAAAATGACTAAACAACCTTTTTTGAAAAAGGTTATAGGGCCAAAGAACCCTTGGAACTCGTGTATTCGGATCTTTGTGGTCCAATGAATGTCAAGGCACGGGGAGGGTATGAATATTTCATCAGTTTCATTGATGATTATTCTAGGTATGACTATCTTTACCTAATGCATCATAAGTCTGAACCCCTTGAAAAGTTCAAGGAGTATAAGGCAGAGGTTGAGAACGCGTTAGGTAAAACGATTAAAACACTTCGATAAGATCGAGGTGGAGAGTATATGGATTTGAGCTTCCAAGACTATATGATAGAACATGGAATCATATCCCAACTCTCAGTGCCTGGTACACCTCAACACAATGGTGTATCCGAAAGGAGAAACAGAACCCTGTTAGACATGGTTCGATCTATGATGAGCTATGCTCAGCTGCCTAGTTCGTTTTGGGGATATGCAGTAGAAGCTGCTGCATATATTTTGAACATGGTTCCCTCTAAAAGTGTTTCAGAAACACCCTATGAGTTATGGAAAAAGCGTAAAGGTAGTTTACGTCACTTCAGAATTTGGGGATGTCCGACACATGTGCTAGTGTCAAATCCAAAGAAATTGGAACATCGTTCAAAATTATGCTTATTCGTAGGATACTCCAAGGAAACGAAAGGTGGTCTGTTTTATGATCCTTAAGAGGACAAGGTGCTTGTGTCGACAAACACCACGTTCTTAGAGGAAGACCACATGAGAGATCATCAACCTCATAGCAGAATTGTCTTAAGCGAAATTTCCAGGGAAGCTACAGATAAATCAACAAAAGTTGTTGATCAAGTTGGTCCTTCTCAAGAGTTGAGAATGCCTTGACGTAGTGGGAGGGAGGTTATACAACCCGACCGTTACATGGGTTTGACTGAAACCCAGGTCGTCATACCTGATGATGGCATTGATGATACATTGACCTATAAATAGGCAATGAATGATATAGATAGGGACCAGTGGATTAAAGTCATAGACCTCGAAATGGAGTCAATGTACTTCAATTCAGTCTGGGAACTTGTAGATCAACCAGATGGTGAAAGACCTATCGGTTGCAAGTGGATCTACAAGAGGAAACAAGATCAAGCCGGTAAGGTGCAAACCTTTAAGGCTCGACTTGTGGCAAAGGGTTATACCCAACGGGAAGGGGTGGACTATGAAGAAACCTTCTCCTCTGTTGTCATGCTTAAGTCGATTAGAATAGTCTTGTCCATTGCCACTTTTTATGATTATGAAATTTGGCAAATGGATGTCAAGACAACCTTTCTGAATGGCAATCTTGAAGAGAGTATCTATATAGATCAACCAGAGGGGTTCATAGTTCAGGGTCAAGAGCAAAAGGTTTGCAAGCTTAAACGATCCATCTAAGGATTGAAACAAGCATCTAGATCCTGGAATATAAGATTTGATACTGCGATCATGTTGGGATTTGTGCCCTAAAACTCGTAGTTTGTAATTATGTTCTAATTAATGTAATAAAGTGTTATTATTTCAATAAACTGTTATTGTTGTTATCTACGAGTTTGCCTTTATTTAAACCCGAAATACAATAAACTAAACATCCAAGGCTGTTAAATGAATCTTTAACTGAATGTAATGTACATAAAAAGGATCTCGGTTCGAGATCTGACCTAAAAGGGTCTATAGTTGGGGATAAGGTTTGGGTACCTTACCCTGGTTAAACTATGGATGTGGCCCACTTTGTATTTGATACAAACACTGTGATCCTAACGTGTTCGTGTAGATGACATGTGAGTGGGGATATCCTATGTAATGAGATTACATAAGACCAGACCACGAAATAGTAACCTCTAGCTGTAACTCCGTTGACTAGTTAGGTATCTATTTCACTAGGATGACCTAGGCAACTTGATCTCAATCTGAGCGAGATGTTACGAACTCCCCTGTTGCGAGGATTGTCCTTTGACTAGTATGGGTGAGAGTGGCGGTCGCCGACTCAATATGCCTACCTTCTTGGGGATAAGACCGAGTGAGCGGCTGGGAACTTAACTTAGCAAGATGGAATTCACTCCTTCTCGCCTACTAGGGTAAGTAGAGGAATGTTCCCTTAAGTGGTGTCTCCGGGACTTGAACAAAGGGTCCGACCCTCTCATTGGCCCGAGAGGGACTATGTTTGTTGGTAGGACCACAAACAAATTGCTCATTAGAGAAGCCTTTGGTACTTAAGGCACAAGATGTAACCTGGGGTAAAGCGGTAATTTGACCCAGTGGTGTTACGAACATTCGTGAAGGATTGACTTTCTTTGTTATTGGTTAATATTCATGGACACGAGAAATATATCTGCGCAGTGAGAAGAGTGCGGTGTGGGACTTTAGTGGAGTATTCCGCAGATTAACGAATGTTGATTGGAAGGTTAATGAGATTAGCAGAGAGCTATCTTGTATCGTTGGAGCTTCGATCAGTAGGTCCATTAGGTCCACCTTCTAGCTCGTAAAGGGTTCTTAGATCATTTGAATTTGAAATGTTCAAATTCGTTAGGGAATAAACTTAATGTATATTGATACAATATAATATATAGTTTTGGAACTATATATTATAAATTTAATGTGGATATGATTCATATTAAATTTCGTGAGAGAATTAAATATTTGAAAGAGTTCAAATATTGAACTCAAATGTGAATGTGATTCATATTTGAAAACTATAGGTTAAAATTTAATGTGCCTTTGGATGTACATTAAAACTATAGGTTAAAGGGGTAATATGATTAAATGATATTTAATCCAAATTAAATATATGATATTTAATTTATATTATTTAAATATGATTTAATTTAATAATTAAATTTGATTTAATTATATTATTATTATTATTATTATTATTATTATTATTTTAATAATAAAATGAGGGAACGTGTCATCCAGACACGTTCCCCTTACAAATCGCCCTTCTCCCTATCGGCGGTTTAACAGGAGAAGGGGTTGCTCAATTAGATTGATCGATCGAAGGAGATTTGTACTCACAGAAGAATTCTCTCTCTCACACTCTCATTCCCTTCTTCATCCAATTGTTGGAATCCTTCCCACCAAGGAGGATCTAAGTAGAACTCAGAGATATAGGAGGTGATCCAAGTAGTTGTGTTGTAATACAGAGAAAAACAGAGAAGTTCTCCATAGTTGTTGTTTATCGTGGAGCAGGGAGTTGCTGCGAAAAAACTACGAAGGTAATTTCTTCTTCTTCCCTTTAGTTTAATTGTTAAACTAAGCATATGTTTGCATGTATGCAATTAATCCATGTCTAATAGGATTAGAATTTCATGCTTGTTCTGTATTTTTGTCAATGTACTGGTTTTTGTTTCAATTAAAACAATCAAGCAATTAATGATCCCAAACACGTTTTCGCTGCTCAAGGAGATCTGATCTCCATCAATTACTATCAGAGCAATGCTTGATTTGTTTTGTTTTGAAACAAAATTGCATTGATTTGGTGGGAAATGCATTTGGTTTGCTGTAAAACTTATTTAGGAATGTTTTGGCCTTAGTTTACTTTGATTTTGATCAAATTGTATATAAAGGCCCCTGTGTTTTTGGGCAAAAAGTACATAATTGAGTCTGTAATTGAGTTACGAGTCGTTCGGGACAAGTTTCATTCAATTTGGTTGAGAATCGAAGGAGAAATTGAAGAACGAAGCTGCTGTGTTCGTGAGTTTCAATCTTGTGGCGGCGAAGCGCGGCGTAACGCTACCATCATCGCGTTAACGCGAAGAAACAGCGTCGCAACGCCAGCGCTCCCTATCGACGCGGACGCTCAAAGGGTAAGCGGTGTTGCAACGCCATCCCGATAGCAGGCGCGCATACGACAAATCGGGCGTTGCAACGCCGTGGGGCATTCCAGCAGCTGTAGACCGGTTCGGCTGGTTCGTTAGTTTTGGTCCGGTTCGAGCTGTTCAAGGTCGGTTCAGGGTGTTTTTTGACCGGTTTCATGAAATAAATTAATGTAATTTATTTTTTTTGCACTTTAGGGGCCAAATTATTCCGGTTTTACAGTTTTATGTCTTTATGAATGTCATTTAGATAATTCCCACCTTAGTATAAGCATGTTCATGCATTTTATTTATATAAATATTATATGAATATGGTTGAATGCATGATTAATTTATTTTTTCATGAGTAATTAATTATAAGTGTTATAATTAGATTATTTGGAAAATAAATTGCATGGAGCATGAAATTACTTAGTTTAAAATAAATGTTATTTTGTTTAAGTAATTTTATAATTCAAATAGTTGATTTCCTTTTATATAATTCCAATTTGAATATAGATTGTTGGATTTATAATATAGTTTCTTTCATAGGTTAATTATTAAAATTTATAAAAGTTATAAATCAAAGGGGTTTTAGAAACCATAACCTATAATAAAGAAATGCATGCAAACATAGGAACTTGGGCTATTTTTTTAAATTAGTTTTAAATCATTTAAAATTAATTTAGACCTAAGTTTCAATTTCTAATAGGATTAGAAATTAGTCTTACGTAGTATTTTAAATAGTTTAAAATATAGTAGGATTTTAGGACTTTGGTTATAAGGGACTCTACCGGTGAAGTTCTGTCTAAGGCTGGGGGTACTTAAGCTGACGGTTAACGGAACACCTCCTACCTGGGAACTAACCCGGAACTTGAGTTGAATTAACCTTAGTTCTATTTTTATCTCTAGGTAATTAAAATGTTTATTCACCTAGACATAAGGTTTTAAGACCTAGTTATAATAGTTATAATAGACATAGACTTAAATAGATTCTTTTAGCCAGAATCCAACTAAGTTAAACCTATACCCTAATTTGAGGAAATTCAGTGGGAGAAAACGAGATGTTCGCATCGAGTTTACTCTCACGCCCTCAAGTTCACACCGTGAGTTCCATGCTCGGCCACGTGGCGTCAATAGGCGTCCCCCTACGGTATGTATGTGTTTGCATGGTTCAATACCAAGGTGAATGAGGAAGTATCCATAGTAAATGGGAGCGGGGCGCGCGTGTCAGCGTATCCTACGGTCTCCTCCATTAGGTCAACCGTGAGATTTCTATAGTCCGCCTGCTAGGTTGTCCTAGAACAGCCAAACCCTACGGAGGGCCTGACTATAGGGAAGGCACCTACTGCTGACAAGGGCAAGGGATAGACAAGGTTGCAGATAAAGGAAAATGTTTCCACTGCAACGTGGATGGGCATTGGAAGCGAAACTGCCCAAAGTACCTTGCTGAGCTCAAAGAGAAGAAAGGTAAATTAGATTTACTTGTTCTTGAAACTTGTTTAGTGGAAAATGATGATTTTACCGGATACTTGATTCAGAGCCACTAATCACGTTTGCTCTTCATTCGTGAAACTAGTTCCTTCAAGGAGCTCGAAGAGGGTGAGATGGCGCTCGTGTTCGGAGCGGAGGCGTCGTCTCACTGCAAATGCTGATGGGAGATTCCAAGTTATTTTTCGGAGATAGATTTCTTTTATTGAAAAATCTGTATATAGTTCCTAAGCTTAAAAGGAACTTAATTTTTATCTCTTGTTTAATAGAACTTGGATATTGTATTTCTTTTTCAATTAATGAAGCGTTCATTTTGAAAGAAGGAGTCAATATTTGTTCTGCTAAATTGAAAAATGGCTTGTATGTACTGAAATCGAACAAAACCAAAGAATATTTAAATCATGAGATGTTTAAGAATGCTGACACTCAAAATAAAAGGCAAAGAATTTCTCCTAACAATAATACCTATCTATGGCATCTTAGACTTGGTCATATTAATCTCAACCGGATTGAGAGACTCTCTAAGAATGGACTTCTAAACAAGTTAGAAGATGATTCTTTACCGCCTTGTGAGTCTTGCTTTGAAGGTAAAATGACCAAACGACCTTTTACTGGAAAAGGTTACAGAGCCGTAGAGCCCCTAGAACTTGTGCATTCGGATCTTTATGGTCCAGTGAATGTCAAAGCTCGAGGAGGGTACGAATATTTCATCTCTTTCATAGATGATTATTCTAGGTATGGTTATCTATACCTAATGCATCACAAGTCTGAAGCTCTTGAAAAGTTCAAAGAGTATAAGGCTGAAGTAGAGAATGCATTAGGAAAAACCATTCAAACGCTTCGATCAGATCGAGGAGGAGAGTATATGGATTTGAGATTCCAGGACTATATGATAGAACATGGAATTAAATCTCAACTCTCTGCACCTAATACACCACAACAAAATGGTGTTTCAGAAAGGAGAAATAGAACCTTGTTAGACATGGTTCGTTCTATGATGAGCTATGCTCAATTGCCTGCCTCGTTTTGGGAATACGCATTAGAGACTGCAGTTCAAATCTTGAACAGTGTTCCATCAAAAAGTGTTTCAGAAACACCTTTTGAACTTTGGAAGGGGTGTAAACCTAGTTTACAACATTTGAGATTTTGGGTTGTCAAGCACTGCGTGCTCGTGACAAACCCAAAGAAAGCTGGAACCTCGTTCAAGATTGTGCCAATTTGTTGGTTATCCCAAAGAAACGAGAGGTGGTATTTTCTACGACCCACAAGAAAACAAGGTGATTGTATCGACAAACGTCACATTCTTGGAGGAAGATCACATGAGGAACCACAAACCGCGTAGTAAATTAATACTAAATGAAGCTACACATGAACCAACAAGAGTTGTTGATCAAGCTGGACCTTCATCAAGAGTTGATGAAAGAGTCAGCACCTCAAGTCAATCTCGTTCTTCTCAATCGTTGGAAATGCCTCAACGCAGTGGGAGGGTTGTTTCCCAACCTGACCGCTACTTGGGTTTTATTTGAAACTCAAGTTGTCATATCCGATGATGGCGTAGAAGATCCATTGTCTTATAAGCAGGCAATGAATGGCGTGAGACAAGGACCAATGGATCAAAGCCATGGACCTTGAAATGGAGTCAATGGACTTCAATTCAGTATGGGAACTTGTAGACCAACCTGAAGGGGTTAAACCCATAGGGTGTAAATGGATCTATAAGAGAAAGAAAGATCGCGGAAAGGAAAGGCACGGACCTTTAAGGCTAGACTTGTAGCAAAGGGTTTTACCCAAAGGGAAGGAGTTGACTATGAAGAAATTTTTTCCCCTGTTGCTATTCTGAAGTCTATAAGGATACTCTTGTCCATAGCCGCTTTTTATGATTATGAAATTTGGCAAATGGACGTCAACACTGCCTTTTTGAATGGTAACCTTGACGAGAGCATCTACATCTCTCAACCCGAAGGGTTCATAGCCCAAGGTCAGGAGCAAAAAGTTTGCAAGCTCAATCGGTCCATTTATGGATTGAAACAAGCGTCAAGATCTTGGAATATAAGATTTGATACTGCGATCAAGTCTTACGGCTTTAACCAAAACGTTGATGAGCCTTGTGTTTACAAGAGGATCATCAACGACAAAGTAGTTTTGTTAGTACTTTATGTGGATGATATCCTACTCATTGGGAATGATGTAGGATACCTTACTGAACATAAAGAATTGGTCATGACCCAATTCCAAATGAAAGATTTGGGAGAGGCACAATATGTTCTTGGGATTGAGATCTTGAGAATCGCAAGAAGCAGAATGCTGCACTTGTCTCAAGCGTCTTATATCGACAAAATGTTGTCCGGATATTCGATGCGAGAATTCCAAGAGAGGCTTATTGCCCTTGAGCACGGAGTTCATCTGCTCAGAGAGCAGTGTCCCAAGACACCTCAAGAAGTTGAGGATATGAGACATATTCCCTATGCCTCTGCAGAGGTAGCTTAATGTATGTTATGTTGTGCACGAGGTAGGACATTTGCTATGCAAAGTGGGAATAGTCGGTGAGGTACCGATCCAATCGAGGTTAGACCATTGGACAACGATTAAAAATATCCTCAAGTATCTAAGGAGAACGAGGATTATATACGCTGTGTATGGGTCTAAGGATTTGATCCTTCACTGGATACACTAATTTCGATTTTCAAACCGATAAGGATTCTAGGAAATCCACATCGGGATCAGTTTTCACCCTTAACGGGGGAGCTATAGTATGGCGAAGCATCAAGCAAGGATGCATCGCTGACTCCACAATAGAGGTTGAGTATGTCGCTGCTTGTGAAGCAGCTAAAGAGGTTGTTTGGCTAAGGAAATTTCCTTCGATTTGGAAGTTGTTCCAAATATGGAATTTCCCATCACCTTATCTTTGTGACAAGGTGGTGGTGCGGTAGCCAATTCGAAGGAACCTCGCAGCCATAAGCGAGGTAAGCACATCGAGAGGAAGTATCACCTGATACGAGAAATAGTACAACGAGGACATGTGATAGTAACGAAGATCGCTTTGGAGCACAATATTGTTGATCTGTTTACAAACACTCTCACGGCTAAAGTGTTTGAGGGTCATCTGGAAAGTCTGGGTCTACGAGATATGTATATAGACTAATCTAAGGCAAGTGGGAGATATGTAATGGGGTATATGGATGCCCTAGTTTATTGTATTTCTATCTCTTGTAACCACTGTTTTAGATTATGATGTACCCCACTAGAGTTTTAGTGCAAGTGGGAGTTTGTTGGAATTTGTGCCCTAAAACTCGTAGTTTGTAATTATGTTCTAATTAATGTAATAAAGTGTTATTATTTCAATAAACTGTTATTGTTGTTATCTACGAGTTTGCCTTTATTTAAACCCTAAATCCAATAAACTAAACATCCAAGGCTGTTAAATGAATCTTTAACTGAATGTAATGTACATAAAATGGATCTCGGTTCGAGATATCTGACCTAAAGGGTCTATAGTTGGGGATAAGGTTTGGCTACCTTACCCTGGTAAAACTATGGATGTGGCCCACTTTGTATTTGATACAAACACTGTGATCCTAACGTGTTCGTGTAGATGACATGTGAGTGGGGATATCCTATGTAATGAGATTACATAAGACCAGGACCACGAAATAGTAACCTCTAGGCTGTAACTCAGTTGACTAGTCGGGTTTCTATTTCACTAGGATGACTAGGCAACTTGATCTCAATCTGAGCGCGAGTTACGAACTCCTGTCATGAGGGATTTTCCTTTGACTAGTATGGGTGAGAGTGGCGATTCACCGACTCAATATGCCTACCTTCTTGGGGACAAGACCGAGAGTGAGCGGTGAGAACTTAACTTAGCAAGATGGAATTCACTCCTTCCCGCCTACTAGGGTAAGTAGAGGAATGTTCCCTTAAGTGGTGTCTCCGGGACTTGAACAAAGGCCCGACCCTCTCATTGGCCCGAGAGGGACTATGTTTGTTAGTAGGACCACAAACAAATTGTTCATTAGAGGAGCACCGGTACTTAAGGCACAAGATGTAACCCAGGGGTAAAACGGTAATTTGACCTGACTGGTGTTACGAACATTCGTTAAGGATTGACTTGTTGTTTGTTGGGATTTATCTCCTAAACTTGTGTAATTTTGATCAATTAAATAAAGTGTTATTTGTTTTGATAAGATTCTGATCTTTCTTTATAAATCCAATAAACTAAGCTCCAAGGTTATAACATTTATCTTCAAATCGGTGTAGTGGACACTATTTGGGTTGAGTTCAAGATTATAACCTAAATAGTCTATGGTATAAGAATAAGGTTGGAAACCTCATTCTATTAACACCATGGATGCGACCCACTTTGTAATTAGTACAAATGAGGTAATCCAACTCATTCATGTAGTTGACATGCGAGTGGGGCATCCCTGTATGAAGAGTTCATACAAGATGGGATCGTGAAATTATTAGTCTAACCAATTATAACACCGTTAACGAGGATAAGACTAGTAATTTATAGATGGTCATTAGTGACTCGACCTGAATCCTGAGCAAGTTAAGAACTCGTGCTTAGGTTTGTCCTTAGACTAGTATGGGTGAGAGTGGCTGTGGCCAGACTCGATAAGCCTGCCTTCTGGGGCGGAACCTCGTAGGTAGTGGGAACTTAACTATGCAAGATGGAATTCACTCATTCCTCTCTTGAGGAATTAGATAGGTTGTTCCCTTAGAACCGACTCCGGTCTTGAACAATCGGGGCCCGCCTCTCTATGAGGTATGAGTCTAAGGTAGGACCTTAGACTTGTTGTTCATTAGAGGATCGGTGGTGCTTAAGGAGCAAAGAGGTAATCACGGGGTGAAAGCGGTAATTTGATCCGGTTTGTGATTACGAATAACCGTGAGGGGTCGACTCATGGGTAATGACTATATCAGTGGACACAATAATATCTACAGTGAGGAGAGTGCAGCTACAAGTCTATAGTAGAGTGACTTGTAGTTAATGAATATTGATTAACTTGATCAAAGAGTTTGATCAGTTGATCTCACATCATTGGAGCTCATGATCTGTAGGTCCATTAGATCCCTCCGTTGGCTCAATATGGTAATATTGAGGGTATAAAGTTAGGAGTGAAATTGAAGTGTTCAATTTCATACATGAGGAGTTATATCAATTATATATGATGTAATTGATATAATATATAGTTTTAATGTGAATTAGATTCATATATAAACAATATACTAAAGAGAGATTAAAGGAGGGGTAGGATGGTCATTTCCATCCCATTCCCCTATATATATGGTTGCATGAGATGCAACTAGGTTAAGACATTTCCAAAACATTCTAAGTGTATCCTAGTCTTTTGTTGTTGGAAAGGTTCCAAGACAATAAAGATCTCTCACACAAAAATACCTCATTATTCCTAAAGGGAACCCACCTTCCTCCCTCACCTAGAGAACAACGGAGAAGATCCGGTGGTGGTGTCGGTGTTCGTACGAGTTCGTGTTGCGTTGATCTTGATCGTGAAGAGAGGAGGAACACTTGAAGAAAGGTTCTTCAAAGGTAAATTCTTGTTGTACATACTCTTATTTTATGTTTAATCTTTGTTATATGTTCTTGAATTAATCGTTGTAACTAAATCAAGAGCGCGCGATTCGCAATCGCTTTCGCTGTGGGGACTTCGATTCCCTTCAATTGGTATCAGAGCCCAATTGCGTTCTTGATTTATGTTCTGGATTTTTCAAGAACAAAGTGGGATTTATTGTTTTTGCATGAGATGTATGAACGGTTTTTTTTTGCAAAATTAGATGTTTTCAATTTTGGCACTTAGATTTACAATTTTCATTGAAATGTTCAATGTAAAAACCCGATGGTTTGGGCAAATTTAATTGTAAATCGAGTCTGTAAGTCCGTGTCTATCGAGGCAAAGCGGTTGCTGAGAAGATTGGAGCGAAAACGAGCAAGGAATGGTGATTCAATGTGTTGTTCTGTGAATGGCGTTGCAACGTTGTTCATTAGCGTTGCAACGCCACTGCGGTAGGCGCGCGGCTGTAGAAGGCGAAAGCGTTGTAACGCTGCCCTCAGCGTTGCAACGCTGAGGCGTTGTGCAACGCTCGGCAAAAGACGACAAAAGCAGCGTTGCAACGCTGTTATTAGCGTTGCAACGCCAGAGCCACTTCACGCAAGGCAGCAACGGGCAGAAACGTTAATTTTATTATATATTAAATATAAAAATATTTTATATTTAATTTATATTTAATTAATTAATTTTAATTAATATAATTAGATTATATTATTTAAAATTAAAATTAGGGTGCCAAAATTGGTCTAATTTTTGCTATTTTAATTATGCGATTGTTGTGTAATTATTGCCATGCATAAAGTATGCTTGTATTTTAGAAATCCCACCTTAGGTTAAGCATTTTCATGCATCATTTATAATATAAGGAGTTATATTATATAGTTTGCATGATTAATTAATATAAGGTTGTTATATTAATTTTGGACAGCATTGACATGCATTATTTTTCATGAGATGAATATACTATGAATGTCTTATTATTCATGTGATGAATGATCAAACACTATAACATAGTATGCATGTCACCTAAGGTTAATTATTAGTTTTAAAGTATTTATAACTTAGAAATAATAGTCCTTAGGTTATCTAGTTCTTATTAGATTAGAATTAGGAACCAAGTAATTTATAAGCTATGATTAAAAGAGGAACTCTGTCTAAGGAAAGTTCTGTCTAGGCTGGGGTATTTAAGCTGACGGAAACGGAACACCCCTACCTGGGAACTGACCTAGGAGTGAAATTTAATCAGAGAGTCTTATAAATTACAGTAGCATCAGCGGGTTTATTAAGGGGTTAATAAACTAGAAATCCTAGGTTTAATATAAGGAGTTATATTAACAAACTTAGGATAAAATCAATATAAGAGTTATATTGATCATCAATATAAAGAGTTATGTTGATAGAATTAGGTAAAACCATTAGCCGGATTTTAGCCTAACAAAGATTCCTATAGACTTAAAGTATTCAGTGGGAGGAAAAGTGTATGAGATACATATTTTTCCACCTACGCTATCTCCGGGAAGTTCACACCGTGAGACTCATACTTGGTCTCGTGGCGCAAACGGGAGCGTCCCCCTTCGGATGGTGTTTGTATGAGTCAATACCAAGGTGAATGGAGAGGGTACTTATAGTGAGTGGGAGCAGGTTTAGTGAAAACAAAACCTACGGTCTCTTTTGTCGGTTTACACCGTTAGACCACTATGGTCAGTCTGCTAGTTTGGCCTGGACCAGATAATCCCTTCGGAGGGCTTGATCATAGGGGATCTAACACAGTAGACACCCGAAAGGGATAAAGATTTCCTTAGACTATTTTCCAATCTAGTCCTCCCTTCGGCGGATTTTATTGGATCGAGACTCTGGGATCTAAAGACAAAGGGTCACACTCACGGGGTACATAAGTTGTGTATGTATCCAGATCGAAAAATGGTAACTAAAACCTATAGGAATAAGAGTTATTATGGTGTTAGGTTTTGGTCAAAAATGTCTTGATCTAGAGGAGGAGTGTTTTTTATTACCCTTCGGTGTCATACATTCTAAACATTTGGAGTATCATTGCAAATTATAAATGACCTAGGAATCATTTGATAATTAGCTAAAACATGATTGGATTAGAGTTATAGCAAGAAACTCATACAAGTTTGTTTGTAAATATTTCAAAGAAATGTCTAGCTCTATGATTTCCTTATTGGAGTCTTAGAAAAGTTAGCAGGAGAGAATATGATGACATGGAAAAACAAACTCAACACTATTTTGGTAGTGGATGATCTGAAGTTTGTGCTAACTGAGGAATGTCCTCAAGTGCCAGACTCGAATGCGTCACGAAATGTTCGTGATGCATATGATCGATGGATCAAGGCCAATGATAAGGCCAAGGTCTACATGCTGGCAAGTATGTCTGACATATTAGCCAAGAAGCATGAGGGCATGATTACCGCTAAGGAAATCATGGATTCTGCGGCAGGTATGTTTGGACAACACCCCACAAGCCCGAACATAATGCCCTAAAGTACATATTCAACTCGAGGATGTCGGAGGTACATCCATTTCGGATCATGTCCTGGATATGATGGTGCACCTTAACATCGTGGAGTCGAATGGTGCTTCCATCGATGGGTCGAGCCAGGTCAGCTTCATTCTGGAAACCCTTCCAGATAGTTTCCTAGAGTTTAGAAGTAATGTTGTTATGAACAAGCTTACTTTTAATCTTACCTCCCTTCTGAATGAACTCCAGACCTTTCAGTCTTTGATGAAAATTCAGGGATCGAAAGGTGAGGCAAATGTTGCGGTAGGAGTTATCACGGAGGTTCGACCTGCGGGACAAAAACGATGGCTTCATCTTCTTCTAACCCGGGAGGTAAGAAGAAGAACATGAAGAAGGTTGGTAAAGGGAAACAGACTGACAAAGCTGCCGCCCAGAAGGGCAAGAAATTCAAAGATGTTGCTGACAAAGGAAAGTGTTTCCACTGCAACGAAGACGGGCATTGAAAACGGAATTGTCCGAAGTACATTGCAGAAAAGAATAAGGAAGGTAAATATGATTTACTTTGCCTAGAAGCTTGTTTAGTGGATAATGATAAAACAAAGCTTGGATACTTGATTGAGCGCCACTAATCATGTTTGCTCTTCTTTTCGTGGAATTGATTCTGGCAAAGAACTCTGTGAATGAGAGATAACGCCCGGGTTGGAAATGGAGAAGTCATCTCAAATTGTGAGTGAGAAGGCACAATGAAGCTTTATTTTGGCAAGAAATATGTATTGTTGGACAATATATTAGTGATACGAGTGGTTTACTAGAAACCTCATTTCCATTTCTTGCCTTATTGAACAATGTATTTACATTTCCTTTTCTATGAATAAAGTGTTTATTTTAAAGAAAGGTTTAGAAATATGTTCAAACTTCATTAGAAAATGGATTGTATGTTTTAAGGCCTAATTCGGTCAAAATGGTTTTGAACACTTTGAATATATAAAAAGCTAAACGCGCACAAACTAAGAAACGTAAAATTTCTCCTAAAGAAAATGCTCATCTTTGGCATCTAAGATTGGGTCACATTAATCTCAATAGGATTGAGAGATTGGTAAAGAAACGGACTTCTAAACGAGTTAGAAGAAAATTCTTTGCCAAGATGTGAAATCTGCCTAGAAGGCAAGATGACTAAAAGACCTTTTAGTGGAAAAGGTTATAGAGCCAAAGATACTCTAGAGCTTATACATTTAGACCTTTGTGGTCCGATGAATGTTAAAGTCAGGGGAGGATATGAATATTTCATCTCGGAGGATATGAATATTTCATCTCTTTTATAGATGATTATTCCAGATATGGGCATATTTACCTAATGCACCACAAGTCAAGCACTTGAAAAGTTCAAGGAATTCAAGGCGAGGTTGAAAATCAATTAGGTAAAAGAGTTAAAACACTTCGATCGGATCGAGGTGGAGAGTACATGGATTTAAAATTCTAGAACTATATGATAGAACATGGAATTACATCCCAACTCTCGCTCTCAAGACACCACGGCAAAGCGGTGTATCGGAAGGAGAAATAGAACCTTGTGGGACATGGTTCGATCAATGATGAGTTATGCTCATCTCCCTAGTTCCTTTTGGGGTTATGCAGTAGAGACTGCAGTATACATTTTGAATAGTGTGCCCTCCAAAAGTGTTTCTGAAATACCTTTTGAACTCTGGAAATGACGTAAAAGTAGTTTATATCACTTCAGAATATGGGGTTGTCCAGCACATGTGCTTGTGACAAATCCAAAGAAGTTGGATTCACGTTCAAAGTTGTGCCTATTCGTAGGATACCAAAAAGAAACAAGAGGTGGTTTTATTCTATGATCCTAAGGAAGATAAGGTCTTTGTGTCGACAAATGCCATTTTCTTGGAGGAGGACCATATAAGGGACCATAAACCAAAAAGTAAGGTAGTGTTGAGTGAGTTAGACGGAACAATAGCAAAGGTTGCTAATAAGAACACTAGTACGTCAACAAGAGTTGTTGATACTAGTTTGTCTAGTCAAGAGGGTCCATCTCAAGAGTTGAGTATGCATCGACGTAGAGGGAGGGTTGTGATACAACCTGACCGTTACATGGGTTTAGCTGAAAACCCAAGTTGTTATACCAGATGACAACTGCGAGGATCCATTGACTTATAATCAAGCAATGGTTGACATTGACAAAGACAAATAGGTCATAGCCATGGACCAAGAAATGGAGTCTATACACTTCAATTCTGTTTGGGATCTTGTAGATAAGCCTGATGGGGTAAAACCTATAGGTTGTAAGTGGATCTACAAGAGAAAACGTGGTGTAGATGGGAAGGTGCAAACCTTTAAAGCTAGGCTAGTAGCAAAGGGTTATACCCGTGTTGAAGGGTTGACTATGAGGAGACCTTTTCTGTTGTTGCTATGGTAAAGTCTATCCAGTATCCTTCTTGCCATTGCCGCATACTATGACTATGAGGTATGGCAAATGGATGTCAAGATGACCTTTTGGAATGGCAATCTTGAAGAAACCATCTACATGGACCAACCCAAAGGGTTCATTAAACAGGACAAGAGCAAAGGTTTGCAGGCTTAAAAGGTCGATTTATGGGTGAAACAAGCCTCTAGGTCTGGAATATAAGATTTGATGAGGCTATCCGATCTTATGGGTTTTACGAGAATGATGATGAACCTTGTGTATACAAGAAAATCATCAATAGGTTCTGTCGCATTCCTAATTCTCTATGTGGATGATATCCTACTCATTGGGAATGATGTAGGTTATCTTATCGACATCAAGGAATGGCTAGCTACGCAATTCCAAATGAAAGATTTGGGTGATGCGTGATTTGTTCTTGGAATCCAGTTGTCCGGAACCGCAAGAATAAAACACTAGCCTTGTCTCAAGCATCATATATAGACAAAGTGTTGTCAAGATTTAAGATGCAAGATTCCAAAAAGGGCTTGTTGCCTTTTAGACATGGAATCCATTTGTCTAAGGAACAGTATCCTAAGACACCTCAAGGAGTTGAGGATATGAGACGGATTCCTTACGCATCACGGTGTTGGGAGCCCGATGTACGCCATGTTGTGTACTAGGCACGACATCTGTTTTTGTAGTTGGGATGGTCGGTGAGGTATCAATCCAATCCAGGACTTGAACACTCGGATACGGTTAAAACGATCCTTAAGTATCTTGGAGAACAAGGAACTACATGCTTGTGTATGGGGCTAAGGATTTGATCCTTACAGGATACACAAATTTTGACTTTCAGACTGATAAAGATTCTCGGAAATCTACATCAGGGTCAGTTTTCACTCTTAACGGAGGAGCTGTAGTATGGCGAAGCGTCAAGCAAGGATGCATCGTTGATTCCACCATGGAGGTCGAATATGTAGCAGCTAAGGAGGTCGTTTGGTTAAGGAAATTTATGCTAAATTTGGAAATTGTTCCAAATATGACTTTGCCCATCACATTGTATTACGATAACAGTGGTGCAGTGACAAATTCGAGGGAACCCGGAAGTCACAAGAGGGGAAAGCACATAGAGCGGAAGTATCATCTCATCCGGGAGATCGTGCATAGAGGAGACGTGATTGTCACGAAGATAGCCTCAGAGCACAACATTGTTGATCCTTTTACAAAGGCTCTCACGGCTAAAGTTTTTTAGAGTCACCTAGAAGATCTAGGTTTACAAGTCTTTCCCAACTAGGGCAAGTGGGAGTATTTTGTACAAAGGGGTTTAAATGCCCTAGTTTATTGTATTTACATTAATGTAATGTTTAGTACTCCATTAGCTTTAGGTCAAGTGGGAGATTGTTGGGATTTATGCCCTAAACTTGTGTAATTTTGTTCAATTAAATAAAGTGTTATTTGTTTTGATAAGATTACAGTCTTGCTTTTATAAATCCAATAAACTAAACTCCAAGGTTATAACATTTATCTTCAAATCAGTGTAGTGGACACTATTTGGGTTGAGTTCAAGATTATAACCTAAATAGTCTATGGTATAAGAATAAGGTTGGAAACCTCATTCTGGTAACACCATGGATGCGGCCCACTTTGTAATTAGTACAAATGAGGTAATCCAACTCATTCATGTAGTTGACATGCGAGTGGGGGCATCCTGTATGAAGAGTTCATACAAGATGGATCGCAAATTATTAGTCTAACAAAGATAACAACCAGTTAACGAGGATAAGACTAGTAATTTATAGATGGTCATTAGTGACTCGACCTGAATCCTGAGAAACTTAAGAACTCCTGCTTATAGAGGTTTGTCCTTGACTAGTATGGGTGATAGTGGCCTGTAGCCGACTCAACAAGCCTACCTTCTCAGGGACAGAACCTCGTAGGTAGCTGGGAACTTAACTATGCAAGATGGAATTCACTCATTCCTCTACTAAGAAATTAGATAGGTTGTTCCCTTAAGAAGCGACTCAGTCTTGAACAACGGGGCCCGCTCTCATGAGGGTATGAGTCTAAGGTAGGACCTTATACTTGTTGTTCATTAGAGGATCGGTGGTGCTTAAGGAGTAAAGAGGTAATCACGGGGTAAAATGGTAATTTGACCCGGTGTGATTCTGAACAACTGTGAAGGGTCGACTCATGAGTAATGACTATATCGGTGGACACAATAATATCTACAAAGTGAGGAGAGTGCGGCTACAAGTCTATAGTGGAGTGACTTGTAGTTAATGAATATTGATTAAGCTGGATCAAAGAGTTTGATCAGTTGATCTCACATCATTGGAGCTCATGATCTGTAGGTCCATTAGATCCCTCCATTGGCTCAATATGGTAATATTGAGGGTATAAAGTTAGGAGTGAAATTGAAGTGTTCAATTTCATACATGAGGAGTTATATCAATTATATATGATGTAATTTATATAATATATAGTTTTAATGTGAATTAGATTCATATATAAACTATATACTAAAGAGAGATTAAAGGAGGGGTAGGATGGTCATTTCCATCCCATTCTCCTATATATATGCTTGCATGAGATGCAACTAGGTTAAGACATTTCCAAGACATTCTAAGTGTATCTTAGTCTTTTGTTGTTGGAAAGGTTCCAAGACAACAAAGATCTCTCTCACAAAAACACCTCATTATTCCTAAAGGGAACCCACCTTCCTCCCTCACCTAGAGAACAACGGAGAAGATCCGGTGGTGGTGTCGGTGTTCGTACGAGTTCGTGTTGCGTTGATCTTGATGGTGAAGAGAGGAGGAGCACTTGAAGAAAGGTTCTTCAAAGGTAAATTCTTGTTGTCCATACTCTTATTTTATGCTTAATCTTTGTTATATGTTCTTGAATTAATCGTTGTAACTAAATCAAGAGCGCGCGATTCGCAATCGCTTCTGCTGCGGGGACTTCGATTTCCTTCACTGTTATTGGTCAATATTCATGGACACAGAAATATATCTGTAGTGAGAAGAGTGCAGCTGTGGGACTTTAGTGGAGTGTTCCCGCAGTTAACGAATGTTGATTAGAAGGTTAATGAGATTAATCGAGCAATCTTGTATCGTTGGAGCTTCTGATCTGTAGGTCCATTAGGTCCACTTTCTAGCTCGTAAAGGGTTCTTAAATCATTTGAATGTGAAATGTTCAAATTCGTTAGGGAATAAACTTAATGTATATTGATACAATATAATATATAGTTTTGGAACTATATATTATAAATTTAATGTGGATATGATTCATATTAAATTTCGTGAGAGAATTAAATATTTGAAAGAGTTCAAATATTGAACTCAAGTGTGAATGTGATTCATATTTGAAAACTATAGGTTAAAATTTAATGTGCACTGGATGTACATTAAAACTATAGGTTAAAGGGGTAATATGATTAAATGATATTTAATCCAAATTAAATATATGATATTTAATTTATATTATTTAAATATGATTTAATTTAATAATTAAATTTGATTAATTATATTATTATTATTATTATTATTATTTTAATAATAAAATGAGGGAACGTGCCATCCAGACACGTTCCCCACTACCCGTCCCCTTCTCCCTATCGACAGTTTAACAGGGAGAAGGGGGTTGCTCAATTAGATTGATCGATCGAAGGAGATTTGTACTCACAGAAGGATTCTCTCTCACACACTCTCATTCCCTTCTTCTTCCAATTGTTGGAATCCTTCCCACCAAGGAGGATCTAAGTAGAACTCAGAGATATAGGAGGTGATCCAAGTGGTTGTGTTGTAACACATAGAAAAACAGAGAAGTTCTCCATAGTTGTTGTTTATCGTGGAGCAAGGAGTTGCTGCGAAAAAGCTATAAAGGTAATTTCTTCTTCTTCCCTTTAGTTTAATTGTTAAACTAAGCATATGTTTGCATATATGCAATTAATCCATGTCTAATAGGATTAGAATTTCATGCTTGTTCTGTATTTTTGTCAATGTACTGGTTTTTGTTTCAATTAAAACAATCAAGCAATTAACGATCCCAAACACGTTTCTGCTGCTCAAGGAGATCCGATCTCCATCAGATCAAATCTTATGGCTTTGAACAAAATATTGACGAGCCTTGTGTCTACAAGAAGATAGTCAATACTACTTTAGCTTTCTTAGTCTTATACGTAGACGATATCCTGCTCATTGGAAATGATGCAAGATTCCTGACTGATGTTAAACAATGGCTAGCGACCCAATTCCAAATGAAAGATTTGGGAAAGGCTCAGTTTGTTCTTGGAATCCAAATTGTTTGGAATCGCAAGACAACACGCTAGCGTTGTCTCAGACATCTTATATTGACAATATGTTGATTAGATATAAGATGCAGAATTCCAAGAAGGGTTTATTACCTTTCAGGCATGGAATTCATTTGTCGAAGGAACAGTTTCCTAAGACACCTCAAGAAATTGAGGATATGAGACGCATTCCCCATGCATCAGCTGTCAGTAGTCTGATGTATGCCATGTTATGTCCGCTGAAGGGAATAAAACTTCCGCAGCGGAAACGACTTTGAATCGTCGTGGTGTTCGTTGTGAAAAAAAGTTTTCTTAAAACTAAACCTATCTCATAAATCCTAGGCTAAACATGCATAATAAGAAGGAAAAATGTAAGATAGAAGTACTTACTTCTTGAAGAACATTTCTCCAAGATCTCCTTCTCCGATCACGAACTCTTCCTGCCTTCGATCTCTACGATCACAATCTCTCGAACCGAATGGATTGGACACCTCCAACCGAATGGTGGGACTACCTTTGGTATAGGGGTAGAGAAAACTCTAGAGAGATTGAGAGAGTTTGAGAGAGCAAATTTTGGTGAGATTCCTAAAAATGACTTGTGAGACTTAGAAAACTTCTCACAAAGGCTTTATAATGGTGATAGGTGGAGTTGAAATCTCCACCTATTTACCATTTTACCACAACCTTAGGTTATGCAAATCATATTTGCATAACACATATAATAAGATATCTCATTCCTTATCATACAAATCACATTTGTATGATTGTGGATTTTAAATTGAATCACATTTAATTTAATTTCTCTCAATCCAATTTCTTTAAATTAGCATTAATTAACAATTAGGCTAACCTATAGTTTATTATGAATCTCATTCACATTAAACTATATAATATGTCAATCATATCTCATATAAATGACATAAATACCCTTTTAATGAATTTGAACACTTCAAATCCACACCAAACTGTAAACCCTCAATATATCCAGTTTGAGCCAACCGAGGGACCTAATGGACCTACAGATGACGAGCTCCAATGATCTGAGACTAACCTATCAAACTCTTTGACCTGGTTATTCAACATTCATTAGCTACGGTAACACTCCACTAAAGCCCGTAGCTGCACTTCCATCACTGTAGGACAAGTTGTGTCTATTGATATAACCAATGCCCGTGAGTCGACCCTTCACAGGTTGTTCGTAGACACTGCTGGGTCAAATTATCGTTTTACCCTTGTGTCTACCTCTTGCTCCTTAAGTCCCCACTGCTCCTTTAATGAACAACAACGTTGTATGGTCCAACCATAAACAACACACCTCTCGGGCCAGTGAGAGGGGGGCGCCCGTTGTCCAAGCCTTGGAGACAACACTTAAGGGAACAACCCCTCTAGTTTTCCTGGATCGGGAACGAGTGAATTCCATCTCGCGTAGTCAAGTTCCCAGCTCCCCACGTGGTCCTGCCCCTGAGAAGATAGGCATATTGGGCGAGTAACTGTGACCACCCACACCCGTATTAGTCAAAGGCGGACTCTGCATGTAAGTCCGTGTAACACGCCGTGATTAAGGCCGAGTCACTATTGGTCATCTACGAAGTTATTAGTCATATACTGTTAACGGTGTTACATCAGTAGATCTAATAATTCATGGTTCGATCTTGTACAATCTCATTGCACAGGATGCCCCCACTCGCATGTCAACCACATGGACGAGTTGGATCACCTCGTTTGTATCTAATACAAAGCGGGTCGCATCCACAACGTATCCAGGATTAGGTCTCAAACCCTATCCGTATACTGTAGACCGTTCGGGTCATTAACTTGAACGTGATCCTCCCTGTGTATCCACTATACACCGTTCAAGTTCTAGTTCTCTCATAATTCAATGACCCTGGAGCTTAGTTTATTGGACAAAGTTTGTAAATATGTGAGACACAAAGTGATGAAAAAATAACTCTTATTTATTTCAATAATGAATATTACAAACATAGACGAGATTAGGACATACATCCCAACAAACTCCCACTTGGACTAAACTAGTGGAGTACAAAATACATTTCTCAAATGTACAATAAAATACAATAAACTAGGGCATTGAATACCCTTTACAATACTCCCAGTTGCTCTAGTCAGGAAGCACTCGAAGACCTAGACTTTCTAAGTGACCCTCAAACACCTTAGTCGTGAGGGCCTTTTTAAATGGATCAGCAACGTAGTGCTCCGATGCAATCTTCGTGACTGTCACGTCTCCGTGGTGCACAATCTCCCGTATCAGGTGATACTTCCGCTCAATGTGCTTGCCCCTCTTATGACTCCGAGGTTCTCTCAAGTTGGCTACTGCACCACTATTGTCACAAAATAGGGTAATTGACAAGTTCATATTTGGAACAACTTCCAAATCCATCATGAACTTCCTAAGCCAAACACCTTCCTTTGTAGCTTCACAAGTTGCAACATACTCGGCTTCCATCGTGGAATCAGCGATGCATCCCTACTTGATGTTTCGCCACACTACAACATCTCCACTCAGAATGAAGGTTGAACCCAAAGTGGATTTCCTAGAATCCTTATCGGTCTGAAAGTCAGAGTCTGTGTATCCCGAAAGGATCAAATCCCCACTCTCATACACAAGGTTGTAGTTCCTCGTTCTCCTAAGATACTTGAGGATCGCCTTTACGGTTGTCCAGTGATCTAATCCTGGATTGGATCGATACCTACTGACAATCCCAACTGCATAACAGATGTCGGGCCTAGTACACAACATGACATACATGAGGCTCCCTACAGTTGAAGCATAGGGGATTCGTCTCATATCATCAACCTCTTGAGGTGTCTTAGGACATTGATCCTTAGACAGGTGAACCCCATGCCTAAAAGGCAACAAGCCTTTCTTGGAGTTCTGCATCTTATATCTAGACAACATCTTGTCAATATAAGACGCCTGAGACATGGCTAGCGTTCTGTTCTTCCGACTCCGGACTATCTGGATACCTAGAACATATTGGGCCTCTCCTAAATCTTTCATTTGGAATTGTGAAACCAACCATTTCTTAATGTCAGTAAGAAATCCTTCCTCATTCCCAATGAGAAGGATATCATCCACATATAATATCAGAAATGCGACAGTGTTGTTAACAATTTTTTTGTAGCTACAAGGCTCGTCAACATTCTGATCGAAGCCATAAGATTTGATCGCCTCATCAAACCATATATTCCAAGACCTCGAGGCTTGTTTCAGTCCATAAATAGACCTATGAATCCGGCAAACCTTTTGCTCTTGGCCTTGGGCAATGAACCCTTTGGGTTGGTCCATGTAGATGGTTTGTCAAGTTTGCCATTCAGAAAGGTTGTCTTAGCATCCATCTGCCATACCTCATAATCATAATATGCGGCAATGGCCATAAGGATCCTGATTGACTTTACCATGGCAACAGGTGAAAAGGTTTCCTCATAGTCAACCCCTTCAACCTGGGTAAAACCCTTTGCCACTAGTCGTGCTTTGAAGGTCTACACCTTCCCACCTACGCCACGTTTACGCTTGTAGATCTATTTGAAACCTATAGGTTTTACCCCATCCGGTTGATCCACAAGCTCCCAGACAGAATTGAAGTACATCGACTCCATTTCCTGGTCCATAGCTTTAATCCATTCGTATTTGTCAACTTCTGCCATTGCCTGATCATAGGTCAATGGATCCTCGCAGTCCTCATTAGGGATGACGACTTGGGTTTCAGCTAAACCCATGTAACGTTCAGGTTGTCTCACAACCCTCCCACTACGTCGAGGCATTCTCAACTTTTGAGAACGAACTTGACTAGACGAGCTAGGATCAACAACACTTGTTGACGTATTAGCCCCATCAGCAACTCTTGCTGATGTACTGTCCATTTCGTTTAACACAATTTTACTCCTTGGTAAGTGATCCCTGATGTGGTCTTCCTCAAGAAAAGTGGCGTTTGTCGACACAAGCACCCTATTTTCCTTAGGATCGTAAAACAAACCACCCCTAGTCTCTTTTGGGTAACCTACAAAGAGACACAATTTTGAGCGAGGTTCCAACTTCTTCGGGTTTGACACTAACACGTGGGTCGGGCATCCCCGGCAACGGCGCCAAAAACTTGTTGTGCAAAAACTCACTACGCAAGCATACGCAATCGTAGGTAGTAATTGGTGAACAAGGTCGATCCCACAGGGACTAATGTTTGCAAAAGTTTGAGAAGATAAGTAATACTAAACTAGACTTAAAGCGCCTAAATAACTCAAAAGCAACAAAAATGAGCTTAGCAAAAGAGGTACTAAATCTAGCTATCTAAGAACGATAAACAACTTAAATGGACAATGAACGGACTGAGAATTAAGTGAAGAAAACACTGGAATTATGGAGATGAACTTCTAAATTCTGTTGTCTAATGTTGTAGCAATGCTACCACCACGCTACTACTGCATGAATCGCTATATTTGTGAAGAAACGGGAAATTATGCAGAAATTCTGAAAATTATTTCTAACTTCGAATTTTAGCCTAAAAGCAAAGTTTAACATATGTCTATGAATACCCAACTTTCAAACATAAAATTAACACAAATTTCCCCAAGTTTACAAGCCAAAAGCATATGTCTATACCTTTGGAGCCCTTTCCTTTTTTTCAAGAGAAGGACAAACATGCTTTGCTTATGCTGTTTCCATCCATTTCAACCTTTTCAGAATTAAAACGAACTAATATTCAATCCTAAGGTGATCAATCTTAAGAAGAACATTAAACAACAAATACCCATAAGCAAACTTCACAAGTACAACAATCCTCCAACAAAAGGTCTTTGAGAATTTAGTAATTCATTCCATAAATTCCAGCATAAGAGAGATTAGTTCATGGCTACTACATAAAACCTAAGAACAAAATGCTTAAGACTGTTACACATACCAAAATATAGTTCAAGTCACTACAAGAAGGACAAAGGCACAAGTAAGAGAAAAACAAGCTAGAAAAGAGAGAAGAAAATAAACGAGCTGGGAGTAGATGAGGCAGCAGCTTCTCTTCTTCTTCAAGGGTCTTGACAGAGGTTTTTTTTTCTTTTTCTTCTGCTGCTGTCTGATCGCAAAAATGGTGGCTGCTCTTTCGATCCCTCCCTCTTTCCTCATTAGGTTAGATTTTCTGCAACTTTCTTTTTTTTTTCTTTTTGCATCCTTGGTCCTCTAAGATGTCTGAAAATCTCAACAAAGCCCAAATCTAACGATTTAGACCAGGAAAAGAGGTGCCAGCTGCGTCATCCCGAAAGGTGGGCCCTACTTTGATTTTTCTGCCCGAATTCGATGTTGTCGCCATGCTGCGACATAGCTGCTACATGGTGAATTTGCCTTCTGCTCTTAGAAACCGCATCATGTAATGTGACTTTGTGGCATTAATGTCGCCACACTTAATGCCTCTTCTCCTACACCAAACATAAGCATAAACAACAGCACAACCTACACACAAAACTCACAACAAAGCCTAAGGAACACATCAGTTCTAAAGCCACTACATAGACACAAAGTACCAAAGTTAACCCTACACAATGAGAAAAAGGAACAGCTAGACACTAAAACCGACACACTCTAGACTCAACAAAATCATACAAAGAAACTGACTAAAACACGCTAACCACTCAATTTTTAGTAGAAATAAGCAAAGGAAAGTGCCCCCAATAATCCCATTTCATGGGATTATCACACCCCCAAACTTATCTCATTACTCGTCCTCGAGTGATGCACTAACTACTACAACAACAAACAAACAACTCGTTAGGCGATGCAGGGGTTAAGATTATTGAACCTTCAGGCAGACTCTCACAGTTCACAGGCATAAACACAACCAAGATTGATAAAATCGTTCATAAGCTAGAGTAACCCTTATGTGTGTATGTGCGAAGTCTTAGCTCACTCACTTGCAATATCTAAACTGCCCTAAAGCTTAAATCATAGAACTTAGTTTAACGAGCATCAAATGACTTAACATGGAGTCCATCCAAGATACTAAGGTTTACAACAAGCTCAAAACGTAAAATCAAATGAACTCTCCATTTTTAGTCAAATCAAGATACTAAGGTTCCATTTTTTTTTTTCAAGAGCAAATAACTTTTCCATCAAGAGCATAATGAAAGAGAACAACGGGAGGCCAAACTCTTCTTTTTTTCTTTTTAGACTTTATTTTGTTTGCATTCATCATTTTTTTTTTCAAGGGAACCTCTCTAGTCATTTGTACCTTCGATCTAAACGCCAACATTGGTGATGAAGACGCCTAACAACGAGCACTATCACATAGATTGGTTGCTTTTGCATACTCATATCCACTGTGACCGTTTGACTCAAAACTAAGCATGGGTGTCATGCCTAGCCCTGGTTTATTAAGCCACAAGAGATAGAGGAGTATCCCTTTTTCTTTTTTTTTTTTTTTTTTTTTATAGGCCTCCCCCAAATAGTTTGATTTTACAAACAAGAGATATTAACAATTTACACAAGATGCCTTAGACCCAATTCAAGAAACCGCACCAACTCACTTTAGCCCCTAAGTCCTCCTTAAGACTATAAAACATTTTAGAATCAACAAGCTCGATAGCTAAGACTTAAGTGTGAAGGCTACTTTAGCTTAATCACTCATTTGTCAAACTTAAAGTGTTATATGCAAATGAAATGCGAGAGTCTAAAGTATCATCATTAGCAATAAACTAACCACCAAGAAGCACCTAACCAGTCAAAACAACAACTTAGCAAAACAACAACAAACCAGGCAGATAAACACACCAACCACAGGTTAACACAACAAACGCCCTTCTCCACAGCAGCAAAGTAAAAAACAAGCCTCCACCCCCAAACTTCGAGACACGTTGTGTCCTCACAACAATCGCCATTCAAAAACAAAAGCAGGGCAGGATTAAACAAGATACACAAGCAAGAAAATGAAAAGCCAACGAGAATATAAAAGAGACAAAAGGAATGGATAACTCCCCTCACTGCTGCTCCTCCTCGTCCTCGTCATCAGAAGCTTGTTCGCGAGAGCCCTCTGAGCTAAGCTACTGCCTTCTTTTGCTCTTGCTTGCTTTTCAAACTAATAAACACAACCAGAATTTTCCAAATGCACCCAAATAACACAAAGCTAACAGAATTCAATGTTAACTAGGAACACAACCCAAAGCTTCAACAAGGCAAAATCAGAATAATAAGAGCTCCAAAAGACTATGCAAAACAGCTTTTTATCACTCAAAATACCTCAACTCCAGTTCAAAGGGAAAACCACTAAGTCGAAGGAAGCTCACCGCTACAAACGTATAGAAAGAATCGAGCAAAAGGGAATCTGAACTTCTCTCACCCAAAATGAACCAAACACTAACCCACCTTGACCAACTGTTAGAATAATCTGACAATAATAACAATAAGACAACCTAGAATGGCATACCGACGAGCGCAACAACTAAGGAGTCTGGCGAATGAATACAAAGCCTCTTCTCTGACAAACAATCGAAAATTAGCTCACAAAACCAACTTGAAAAGAAGCTTCGAAGAACTCTTTTGGCGCGGACAATGGCAGCGAACGCGACAAAAGTGACTAAAATCGATGAGGTTGGTCGACGAGCTCGAGCTCGCTTCACGCATTTGCACTAGTGACTCATGCAAAGAACAGAGCAACAATGCTACCACATCGGTACCACAACTGGGCGAAAAATTCAGTTCTGCCAAAGCTTCTTTTCTTTGCGCTCTTCTTCACCTGATACCAAACAAACTACCAAGAGCTCATAAAATAAAGGGGCAACAAGTACCCCACACTCAAGAAATTCAAACTAAAAACAAACAATAAAGGAAAGCAAAAAAAAACCACTCAACTAAAGCAAAAATAAACTAAAGAAAATAAGATTTACTCGGATGGGCGGCCTCCCATCAAGCGCTTGATTTTGAGTTCTCAGCCTGACTCTTTTTTTTCTTCATTTGTCATGAGACTTTGGGAGGACTTGAAGTTGCCCTCCACTCCTTTTTCCTTTCATTTTTCCTCTTTCTCTTCCTTTTCTTTTTTGGAACTTTCGTTCTTTGATTTTCCATTTTCTTGAGATCACTTGATTCAACGTAAGACACCCACTTATTATTTTCTCTTGCAATTGGATAACACCTCTTTTTTGATGAACTCATTACTTCCAAATCTTTTCCTTTTATGGATGGTTGTTCATTCTCCAACAATGAGATGTGTCCATTCTCAGCTTCATTTTCTTCCACAACATGTTTAAAAAAAGTTTTCATTCTCTAAGCTCTCCTTCAGACTTTTGCTCATTTCAACATTTTCAGATGAATTCAAAACCCCAATAGCAGAACATTCTTCTATGTCATCAAAAGATTGCATGGTATTGAACACATTAAAGGTTACCTGTTGATCATTAACTCTCATTGTTAGCTCTCCTTTCTGAACATCGATAAGTGTTCTCCCTGTGGCTAAGAAAGGTCGCCCAAGTATGATTGGCACGTCTCTGTCAGCCTCATAATCGAGTATGATGAAATCTGCAGGGAAAATAAACTTGTCCACACTTACCAAAACGTCTTCTATTTTACCCTCTGGATATACTACTGATCGATCAGCTAGTTGCAACGAGACTGTGGTGGGCCTTGCCTCTCCAATGGCGAGTCTTTTAAAGATGGACATGGGCATCAAGTTGATGCTAGCCCCTAGATCGCACAAGGCTTGCCCACAATAAGTATTCCCAATGGTGCAAGGTATGGTGAAGCTCCCTGGATCTCTTAACTTCTGAGGGATCTTTTGTTGAACAATAGATGTACATTCTGAGGTGAGTGCAACCGTCTCAAACTCTCCCAACCTCCTCTTTTTGGTCAAAATGTCTTTCATGAATTTCGCATAGTTGGGCATCTGTTTCAAGGCTTCCACTAAGGGGATGTTTATGTGTAGCTCCTTCAGAATGTCCAAAAACTAATCGAATTGTTCATCTTGTTGCTTCTTTTGAAAACGTTGAGGGAATGGTGGTGGTGGTCTCAAAACAACTGGTTCAGCTGGTTGAACTTGTGGAAGAACTGTTGTATTCTTCTCGCTCGCTCTCGATGTACCGCTGATCGCCGCCACATTGTCCTCTCGCTCGCTTCTATCTCACTTTGATATTTCGGAATTATTACTGCATTTCTTGTGTTCGCTTTCCACTTTCACAAGCAACTTGGATTGAAGTGGGTTCTTTTCCTTTAGGGACCTTGGGTTTGGCTACCTCTAACTCCTTGCCACTTCGAAGCTGCACCGCCTTACAAGTTTCCCTGCCCTTGCCTCTTGGATCCTCAGTGTCACTAGGCAAGGTACCTTGAACTCTATTGTTTAAGGCTGAGGCTAGTTGACTCATTTGATTTTCTAAGTTTCTTATTGTTGCAGCTTGGCTCTACACTATGGCATCAGTTTTAGCCATGTGCTCTTTCAACAATGATTCTAATGAGGATGTGGGCTCATGAGTTTGTACCTTAGGGTTTTGCAAAATCTGTTGAGGGTATCCCTGATGTTGAAACCCCGAGGCCTTTGGAGGTCTCACTGCTTTGATTTGAAGGCCCAGCTCCCTGATTGTTCCATGCAAGGTTCGGATGATGCTTCCAACCCGGGTTGTATGTATTCGAATAGGGGTTGAAATTCTTGTTGTACCCCACATAGTTTACTGATGCCGGATTGGAAGGACATACATCAAAGGTGTGGCCCTCCCCACAATAAACACATGATATCGACATCGAGTCCCAAATCGATTTCTGAACCCACATTCATTGCTTTGCCAGCTGTGTTGGTAAGAGTGGCAACTCAGGCCGCCAAGCTTGCTTTGAACTCGCATCTTGCACCACTGCTACCTGGCGAGTAGGATTAAGGCGTGAAGTAGGCCACTGATAGTTATTCTTAGCAATCTTTTCTAGAATCTCATAAGCATCATTATATGTCTTTGACAACAATGCTCCTCCACCAAGCATCAACCACCATCCTCGTGTGGGTATTCAACCCATTATAAAAAGTCGCAGATCCCAATGCCATAGGGAATACCATGATTCGGGCATTTCATGAAGCAACTCCTTAAACCTCTCCCAAGTTTCATACACAGAGATTCATCATCCCGCTTCTTTGAAAGGAAGTAATTTCACTCCTAAGCTTTGCAGTCTTGGTGGGTGGAAAATACTTTATCAGAAGCGCTCCACCAACTCATTCCAACTTGAAATAGCTCCGGGTGGTATCGTGTTCAACCATTCAAGTGCTTTCCTCTTAGTGAGTAAAGGAAAAGCGTTAACCTCGCAGTATCCTCACTTACCCCTCGATTACAAAGGACTTACACACACCCATGAATAATCGGAGATGTAAGTGAGGATCCTCCATTGGCGTACCCCAAACCGCTCAGTGTGTCGGAGCATCCGAAACATGGTGGTTTTGGTTCAAAATGCGGTGCCTCTATCTCTCGTGGCATGATCCCGGAATCGAATTGGCACCGCATACTCTCGAATAACTCTATCTCTTTCATCTTCCATCGCTCTAGCACCACCATTATTATCAATTCTCGGTGGTTCACCATACCTTGAGTTCTCGCTTCGTCCTCTTTGTTCCCTCCTTCGACGGTGAAATGTACGCTCGATCTCTGGATCAAGAGGCTGCATTCGAGATCGTGCTCCTCGTTCATATAAGGAGTTCAGCACCTAGCACGATAAAAAGGTAACCAACCAAAATTCTTGAGTGAGATAACTAAAACGAAAAATAACAAATAAAAATACTCAAATTCACAAAATTCACAAACAAATAGTCCCACAGAACTGGCGCCAAAAACTTGTTGTGCAAAAACTCACTACGCGAAGCATACGCAATCGTAGGTAGTAATTGGTGAACAAGGTCGATCCCACAGGACTAATGTTTGCAAAAGTTTGAGAAGATAAGTAATACTAAACTAGACTTAAAGCGCCTAAATAACTCAAAAGCAACAAAAATGAGCTTAGCAAAAGAGGTACTAAATCTAGCTATCTAAGAACGATAAACAACTTAAATGGACAATGAACGGATCGAGAATTAAGTGAAGAAAACCTTTGGAATTATGGAGATGAACTTCTAATTCTCATTGTCTAATGTTGTAGCAATGCTACCCACTTTCACAATGAATCGCTATATCTTGTGAGGAACGGAAATTATGCAGAAATTCAGAAAATTATTTCTAACTTCGAATTTTAGCCTAAAAACAAAGTTTAACATATGTCTATGAATACCCAACTTTCAAACATAAAATTAACACAAATTTCCCCAAGTTTACAAGCCAAAAGCATATGTCTATACCTTTGGAGCCCTTTCCTTTTTTCAAGAGAAGGACAAACATGCTTTGCTTATGCTGTTTCCATCCATTTCAACCTTTTCAGAATTAAAACGAACTAATATTCAATCCTAAGGTGATCAATCTTAAGAAGAACATTAAACAACAAATACCCATAAGCAAACTTCACAAGTACAACAATCCTCCAACAAAAGGTCTTTGAGAATTTAGTAATTCATTCCATAAATTCCAGCATAAGAGAGATTAGTTCATGGCTACTACATAAAACCTAAGAACAAAATGCTTAAGACTGTTACACATACCAAAATATAGTTCAAGTCACTACAAGAAGGACAAAGGCACAAGTAAGAGAAAAACAAGCTAGAAAAGAGAGAAGAAAATAAACGAGCTGGGAGTAGATGAGGCAGCAGCTTCTCTTCTTTTTCAAGGGTCTTGACAGAGGTTTTTTTTTCTTTTTCTTCTGCTGCTGTCTGATCGCAAAAATGGTGGCTGCTCTTTCGATCCCTCCCTCTTTCCTCATTAGGTTAGATTTTCTGCAACTTTCTTTTTTTTTTTTTTGCATCCTTGGTCCTCTAAGATGTCGAAAATCTCAACAAAGCCCAAATCTAACGATTTAGACCAGAAAAGAGGTGCCAGCTGCGTCATCCCGAAAGGTGGGCCCTACTTTGACTTTTCTGCCCGAATTCGATGTTGTCGCCATGCTGCGACATAGCTGCTACATGGTGAATTTGCCTTCTGCTCTTAGAAACCGCACCGCAACAGCTTTGTGGCATTAATGCTGCCACACTTAACAGTCTTCTTCTCCCTACACCAAACATAAGCATAAACAACAGCACAACCTACACACAAAACTCACAGCAAAGCCTAAGGAACACATCAGTTCTAAAGCCACTACATAGACACAAAGTACCAAAGTTAACCCTACACAATGAGAAAAAGGAACAGCTAGACACTAAAACTGACACACTCTAGACTCAACAAAATCATACAAAGAAACTGACTAAAACACGCTAAACACTCAATTTTTAGTAGAAATAAGCAAAGGAAAGTGCCACCAATAATCCCATTTCATGGGATTATCAACTGTCTTTACGTCAATTCCAGAGTTCGAAAGGTGTTTCACAAACACTCTTCGACGGAACGTTGTTCAAAATATAAACTGCAGTCTCCACTACGTAACCCCAAAAAGAATTAGGGAGACGAGCATAGCTCATCATCGATCGAACCATGTCCAACAGGGTTCTGTTTCTCCTCTCTGATACACCATTCTGCTGTGGCATACCAGGTGCTGAGAGTTGAGACGTAATTCCATGTTCTATCATATAGTCCTGGAATTCAGTGTCCATATACTCTCCACATCGATCTGATCGAAGTATTTTAATTGTTTTACCTAACAGGTTCTTAACCTCAGTCTTGTACTCCTTGAACTTTTTAAGAGTTTCAGACTTTTTATGCATTAGGTAAATATACCCATACCTTGAATAGTCGTCTATAAAAGATACAAAGTATTCGTAACCTCCTCGTGCTTTAACACTCATTGGACCACAGAGATCATAATGTATAAGCTCAAGAGGCTCTTTGGCTCTATATCCTTTTCCACTAAAAAGGAGTTTGGTCATTTTGCCTTCTAGGCATGACTCACATACTGGTAAAAAGTTTTCTTTCAACTCGCTTAGAAGTTCACTCTTCACTAATCTCTCAATCCTATTGAGATTAATGTGGTCTAACCTTAGATGCCAAAGATGGGCATTTTGTTTAGGAGAAACTTTCATTCTTTTAGTTCGTGTTTCAGGTGTTTTAAACAATTCAGTATTCAAAACACTTTTGATCGAATTAGGTTTCGAAACGTACAAGTTATTCTCAAGTGAAGCAGAACAAATCAAGTTGCCTTTGAAACAAATAAACGCTTTATTCAATTCAAAGTTAACTGAAATACAATGTTCAATAAGTCAGAAAATAGAAACAAAGTTTCTAGTAAACTTTGGCACATGTACAAATTATCCAATAATAAGTACTTCCCGCTAAAATAGAGCTTCATCGTGCTGACCGCTACAGTAGAGACAACCTCCTCGGATCCAACCCGTAGCGTTATCTCACCCTCTCGCAGCTGCTGCTAGGAACTAATTCCCTAAAAAGAAGAACAAACGTGGTTAGTGGCGCCTGAATCCAGTATCCAGGCAGAGTCATTACTCTCCATTAAACAAGTTTCAATTACTAGTAAATCACATATATTTACCTTTTTTTCTTCAGTCGGCAAGGAACTTAGGACAGTTTCTCTTCCAGTCACCATCCCCATTGCAGTGGAAACACTTTCCTTTTTCTGCAACTTCCTTAACGTTCTTACCCTTTTAGGCGACAACAAGGTCAGCTTTACCCTTCTTCATCTTCTTCTTCTTCCCTTTCGGACCTGAAGAACCTACATATTTTGTCCCAGAGGTCGAACCCCTGTGATAGGACCTAAAGGCAACGTTTGCCTCAGCTTCCGGTGTCCTGATCCTCATCAAGGACTGGAAGTTACGTAGTTCGTTAAGAAGGGTAGTCGAGTGTAGCTAATTTTGTTCATAACAAAGATTGTTACTAAATCAAGGAAACTCTTCGGAAGAGTCTCCAAGATAAAGCTGACCTGGCTCGACTCGTCGATCGAAGCCCCGTTCATCTCTGCCAGATTAAAGTGGGTCATCATGTCCAGAACGTGTTCACGGACGGACGTCCCGTCCTTCATCCGTGCATTGAAGGCGTGTTTGAGGGAATTGTGTCGGACCTGAAAGGACTGTTGTCCAAACATTTCCTGCAGAGACTCCACGATCTCCTTAGCGGTGATCATCACCTCATGCTTCTTTGCCAATACTTCAGATAAGTTGGCAATGATATAGACCTTGGCCTTTTCATTGGCCCTGATCCATCGATCATATGCATCACGAACACTTTGCGATGCGGTCGAGCCCGACACCTGAGGGCACTTCTCAGTGAGCACGAACTTTAGGTCGTCAGTTACGAGTATTGTGTTAATATTATTCTTCCACATTTGGTAATTATCTCCTACTAGTTTGTCAGAAGCTAAAAGAGCGACAATTGAACTAGACATTTTTTGTTGAAAACAAGGAAAACTTTGTATTGCTCTCGCAAAAACGTTGAAAATTCAATCAGGTTTTAGCAAATTTTTATCTTATGATCCCTAGGTCATTAAAAATTGCAATGATACCCCAAAGGTTTAGAATGACCGCCACCGAATGGTGAACAGAAACACTTCTCCTCTTGGACGAGACTTTCTCGACCAGACCCTAATACCAGAATAACTCTTATTCCATTAGGCATCCAGTTACCATTATTCGGTCTGAATCCATTAACTCTTAACGAATCCCGTGAGTGTCACCCTCTATCTTTAAATTTCCAAGTATCCGTCCAAACAGTAGCCACCGAAGGGTGAACCACGAAGGAAAACCAACAAGGACACTGTATCCCTTTCGAGAATTCACGGTGTTCCGACTCCCATGATCAAGGCCCTCCAAAGGGATTGTCTGGTCCAGGCCAAACTAGCAGGCAGATCATAGGTGTCTCACGGTGTGAATCGAAAGAAGAGACTGTGGGTCTCGTTTTCATAGATCACGCTCTCACTCAATATAAGTACTCTCTCCATTCACGTTGATATTGACCCATACAAATACCATCCGAAGGGGGACGCTCCCATTTGCGCCACAAGGCCGAGTCTGGATCTCACGGTGTGAACTTAACGAAGATTTATGGTCAGAAAATTAAATGTATCTTATACACTTTATTTCCTCTCACTCAGCACTTTAAGTTAATCGGGATTGACCTAGATAAATCGGTTAATATTTACCTAAGTCTACCAATATAACTCTTATATTGGATTAGCCTAAGTCTATAATCACATTATTAACTTAGGTCTATGTGAGTAAATTAATTAACTTTTAATTAACGGCACTCACGAGAATATAACCTATGAATCTCCGGACCAAATTCACTTCCAGGTCGGTTCCCAGGTAGGGGTGTTCCGCAAAGCATCAGCTTAAATATCTCAGCCTTAGACATAACCTTCCTTAGACAGAGTTACTAATTAGTCTTCAATCATAAGTCATATTTGATTTCCTAATTCTAATCTTATTAGAACTAGAAAACCTAAGTCTAATTACTCAAGTTCTAAACAATTTAAAACTAATAATTAACTTAGGTTACATGCATTTCTATGTTATAGTGTTTGATCATTCATCACATAAATAATAAACTATATAACATACATTCATCACATGAATAAATGCATGTCCATGCTTTTAATCTAAGAAATATAACACTTATATTAATTAAATTAAAACATGCATTATATTATAACTCTTATAATATAATCCTATCATGCATATTATATATTATAACTCTTATAATATAAAAATGATGCATGAAATGTTTAGCCTAAGGTGGGATTTAATCTATATGACTTAAATTATGCACATAGAATAAATAAATTTCATACATCACATGCATAAAATAAATTAAATAGCAAAATTGGATCGATTTTGGCACCCTAGGGACATTAATTAAATTAATTAACATTAATATAACATTTATATTAATATTAATTAATACAATTAATTAAAATATACATTTTACAAAAATAAAATAAATAAAAATCACGTCCCATGTTTGAAAAAACTGTCCATACAGCCACTTCTCGCACAAAATGCTCGCGAACTGCTCCTCTACGCTCGCAGCGTTGCAACGTCGTGGCCAGCGTTGCAACGTTGCAGCGTCCAGTGTTCTACTCAGCGCGCCCAATGCCTCAGCGTTGCAACGCTGACATGCAGCTCAGCCTCCAACTGCGTGGACGTCGTTGAGACGCCGAAGAACAGCGTCTCAACACCACCGATTGTACACCAAACACCTTTGCTGTTTTTCAACGAATTTCACCCGTTTCCGTTCTGATTTATTCACAGCAACTCTTGCCACGAACGTCTCGGACTTACAGACTCGATTTACTTTCTAAAATGCCCAAAAACACTAGGCCTTTATATTGATCTCATCAACCAAAAAGGAAATCTAAAAATGTATCAAAATCGTAAACATCCAATATGCAAAACCGAAATTCATCTCATGAATTAAAGCATATCCCACCTAATTTTAAGAAAAAAAAAGTTTACACAACTAAAAGCCAACGATTGGCTCTGATACCAATTGAAGGGAATAAAATTCTCGTAGCGGAAACAACTTTGAATCGTCGTGGTGTTCATTATTTAAAAGCGTTTTCTTAAAACTGAACCTATCTCATAGATCCTAGGCTAAACATGCATAATAAGAAGGAAAAACAGTAAGATAGAGGTACTTACTTGTTGAAGAATGTTTCTTCAAGATCTCCTTCTTCGATCACGAACTCTTCGTGCCTTAGATCTCTATGATCACGATCTCTTGAATCAAACGGATTGGACACCTCCAATTGATCTTCTCGATTGTTCTCGGTCGGTAGAGGGAGAGTGGTGGGACTCCCTTTGGTATAGGGGTAGAGCAAATTTTGGTGAGATTCCAAAAAATGACTTGTGAGACTTACAAAGCCTTCTCACAAAGGCTTTATATAATGGTGATAGGTGGAGTTCAAATCTCCACCTATTTACCATTTTACCACAACCTTAAGTTATGCAAATCATATTTGCATAACACATATAATAAGATATCTCATACCTTATTATACAAATCACATTTGTATAATTGTGGATTTTAAATTGAATCATATTCAATTTAATTTCTCTCAATCCAATTTCTCTAAATTAGCACTAATTAATCAATTAGGCTAACCTATAGTTTATTATGAATCTCATTCACATTAAACTATCTAATATGTCAATAATATCTCATATAAATGACATAAATACCCTTTTAACGAATTTGAACACTTCAAATCCACACCAAACTGTAAACCCTCAATATATCTAGTTTGAGCCAACCGAGGACCTAATGGACCTATAGATGACGAGCTCCAATGATCCGAGACTAACATGTCAAACTCTTTGACCCGATTATTCAACATTCATTAGCTACGGTAACACTCCACTAAAACCTGTAGTTGCACTCCCATCACTGTAGGACAAGTTGTGTCCATTGATATAACCAATGCCCGTGAGTCGACCCTTCACAGGTTGTTCGTAGACACTGATGGGTCAAATTACCGTTTTACCCTTGTGTCTACCTCTTGCTCCTTAAGTCCCCACTGCTCCTCTAATGAACAACAACGTTGTATGGTCCAACCATAGACAACACCCCTCTCGAGCCAGTGAGAGGGTGGGTGCCTGTTGTCCAAGCCCTAGAGACAACACTTAAGGGAACAACCCCTCTAGTTTCCCTGAATCGGGAACGAGTGAATTCCATCTCGCATAGTCAAGTTTCCAACTCCCCACGTGGTCCTGTCCCTGAAAAGATAGGCATATTGGGCAAGTAACTGTGACCACCCTCACCCGTACTAGTCAAAGGACAGATCTCCACAGACAGGAGTCTGTACGCTCAGGATTAAGGTCGAGATACTATTGGTCATCTACGAAGTTATTAGTCCTATACTGTTAACGGTGTTACATCAGTAGGTCTAATAATTCACGGTTCGGTCTTATAGAATCTCATTGCACAGGATGCCCCCATTCGCATGTCAACCACATGAACTAGTTGGATCACCTCGTTTGTATCTAATACAAAGCGGGCCGCATCCACAGCGTATCCAGGATTAGGTCTCCAACCCTATCCGTATACTATAGACCGTTCGGGTCATTAACTCGAGCGTGATCCTCCATGTGTGTCCACTACACACCGTTCAAGTTCTAGTTCTCTCATAATTTAATGACCCCGGAGCTTAGTTTATTGGACAAAGTTTGTAAATATGCGAGACACAAAGTGATGAAATAATAACTCTTATTTATTTCAATAATGTATATTACAAACATATACGAGATTAGGACATACATCCCAACATACTCGTGAAGGGATTTTGAATTCCTGCAGCGGAAGATATTGTGAAACGTCGTTGTTTCGTTGTGTAAATCATATCTTAAAACTGAACCTATCTCATAGATTCCTAGGCTAAACATGCAGAAAGAAGGAAAAACAGTAAGGATTACGCTACTTACTTGTTAAAGAACTCTTCTTCAATGCGTTCCTCCTCCGGTCACGATCTCTCTTTAACCAACGATCTCCTCGATCTCGATCCTCAAACCGAACAGTGAGACACCTCCAAAGGGTGTTCTCGGTTGTTCTCGGTAGGTTGAGGAAGAGTAGGTAAGACTCCCTTTGAATTTTGGGTGAGGAGAGTTTGTGAGAATTGAGAGAGAGTTGAGAGAGAATCTTTTTGCTCTCTTTGGATGAAAATAAAAAAAATGACAAATTGCTTACCAAAATCGTCTTGCAAAGCCTTTAAATACTATTGTGTGATGGAGTTAAAACCTCCACCAAATCACAATTTTACCACAACTATATGATATGCAAATCACATTTGCATATCACATAATATAAGGTATCTCATACCTTATTATACAAATCTCATTTGCATAATTGTGGAATTTTAAATTGAATCACATTCAATTTAATTTCTCTCAATTCAATTTCTCTAATTAGCACTAATTAATCAATTAGGCTATACTATAGTTTATTATGAATCTCATTCACATCAAACTATATATTATGTCATCTATATCTCATATAAATGACATAAATACCCAAATAATGAATTTCAACACTTCAAATTCACACCAAACTGTAAACCCTCAATTTGTCCAATTTGAGCCAACCGAGTGACTTAATGGACCTACAGATGACGAACTCCAATGATTCGAGACTAACCTGTCAAACTCTTTGACCCGGTTATTCAACATTCATTAGCTACGGCAACACTCTACTAAAGCTCGTAGCTGCACTCTCATCACTGTAGAACAAGTTGTGTCCATCGATATAACCAATACCCATGAGTCGACCCTTCACAGGTTGTTCATAGTCACAGCTGGGTCAAATTACCGTTTTACCCCTGTATCTACCTCTTTCTCCTTAAGTCCCACTGCTTCTCTAATGAACAACTACGTTGCATGGTTCTATCATAAACAACAACCCTCTCGAGCCAGTGAGAGGGTGGGGCCATGTTGTTCAAGCCCTAGAGACAGCACTTAAGGGAACAACCCCTCTAGTTTCCCTGATTCGGGAACGAGTGAATTCTTTCTCGCGTAGTCAAGTTCCCAACTCCCCACGTGGTCTTGTCCCTGAGAAGATAGGCATATTGGGCGAGTAACAGTGGTCACCCTCACCCGTAATAGTCAAAGGTCAGATCCCCGCAGACAGGAGTCCGTAACACGCTTAGGATTAAGGTCGAGTCACTAATGGTCATCTATGAATTTATTAGCTCTATACTGTTAACGGTGTTACATCAGTAAGTCTAATAATTCACGATCCGGTCTTGTACAATCTCATTGCACAGGATGCCCCCACTCGCATGTCAACCACATGAACGAGTTGGATCATCTCGTTTGTATCTAATACAAAGCGGGTCGCATCCATAGTGTATCCAGGATTAGGTCTCCAATCCTATCCATATACTGTAGACCGTTCGATTCATTAACTCGAACGTGATCCTTTCTGTGTGTCCACTACACACCGTTCTAGTTCTTAGTTCTCTCATAATACAATGACCTTGATACTTAGTTTATTGGATTAAGTTTATGAAAAATGTGAGACACAAAATTCAAATAAATAACTCTTATTTATTTATATCAAATAAATATTACAAACTATACGAGATTAGGGCATACACCCCAACAACTCAACCCGACATATGCTATGTAGTTGAAATTGTCAGCAGGTATCAGTCCAATCCAAGACATGATCATTGGACTGTCGTTAAGAATATCCTCAAGTATCTTAGGAGAACGAGGGACTATATGCTTATGTATGGCGCAAAGGATTTAATCCTTGTAGGATACACTGACTCTGATTTTCAGACTGATGTAGATTCGAAGAAATCCACATTGAGATAAGTGTTCACTCTTAACGGAGGAGCTATAGTATGGAGGAGTATAAAGCAAGGTTGTATTATTGACTCCACCATGGAGGTTGAGTACGTCGCAGCTTGCGAAGCAGCGAAGGAGGTTGTATGGCTTAGAAAATTCTTTACTGATTTAGAAGTTGTTCCAAATATGAATTTGCCTAACACCCTTTATTGTGATAATAGTGGTGCAGTGACAAATTATAAAGAACCTAGAAGCCATAAGCGCGGAAAGCACATAGAGCACAAATATCATCTCATCAGGGAGATTGTACAACGAGGAGACGTGATCATCACGCAGATCGCTTCGGAGCACAACATTGTTGATCCGTTTACAAAGCCCCTCACGACTAAAGTGTTTGAGGAACACCTAGAGAGTCTAGGACTGCGGGTTGTTCAGTAGGGCAGTTTTCTTGCTCAACATGTTTGACTCCACTGACGTTTTAGTCCAAGTGGAAGTTTGTTAGGTTTTATGTCCTAAAACTCGTGGTTTTGTAAACTGAATGTATATTCTTTTTTGCAATAAAGATGTCATTAATATTTATTCAGTAAAGGTGTTATTGGATAAAGTGAATTATGTATTGTGTAACTCTAATCCAATAAAGAACCCATGGTTATAGGATGTATACTTGAACTTTATGTGTGACATAAAAGTGGACCAGGTACAAGTTATAGCCAAAACGGTCTATAGTATAGGGATAGGGTTGGGTACCTTATCCTGGGGACACTATGGGCACGACCCACTTTGTAAAGTACAAACGATGTGATCCTGAATCGTTCATGTGGAGACATGCGATTGGGGGTGTCCTATGCAATGAGTTTGCATAAGACTGGACTGAGAAATAGTCACTTAGACTTTATAACTCTGTTTACTGTCTTAACTGAGTATATTCATACGATGACCTAGGTGACTCGATCTTAATCCTGAGTGTGCTATGAACTCCTGTTTATTCGGATTATCCTTAGATTTGCATGGATGAGAGTGGCTCGAGATTGTCGACTCAATAAGCTCCCATTTCAGGGATAAGATCGGGTAGATAGTTGAGAACATAGTTCTGCAAGATGGAATTCACTCCTACCTGCTTTAGGGATTAGTAGAGAGGTTGTTCCCTTAAGTGTTGACTCCGGGTCTTGAACAAAGGGCCCACCCCTCTCATTGGCCCGAGAGGGATTCAGTTTGTTGGTTGAACCACAAACCAATTGTTCATTAGAGGATCAGTGGGACTTAAGGAACAAGAAGTAATTGCAGGGATAAAACGATAATTTGACCCAGCTGTAATAACAAGCGACCTATGAAGGATCGACTTACTAATCATGGTTATATCGAGTGGACAGAAATATATCTACAGTGAGGAGAGTGCAACCACTGGACTTTAGTGGAGTGTCCCGGTGGTTAACGAATGTTGATTAGCTAGGCTAAAAAGTTTGGTCGGTTAATCTCGTATCGTTGGAGCTCATGATCTTAGGTCCATTAGGTCCCCCTTACTAGCTCGGACTAAGCCTTGTAACATTTGAGAGTAAAGAATTTGAATTGTTCAAATTCGATTTTGGGAGAAAACGTTAATTATATGTGATATACTTAACATGTCATTGATTAATTATGAATTAAACTATGATAAAGAAGAGGTGGGTGTATTTAAATATGATTTAAATATTGGTGCGGTCTATAACATGAATATGGATTCATGTTCGAACAGTCGATTTAAGAAATTGGGATTGGTCCAATTATTTAATTTTATATTTTATATTAAATTAATTAATTATTTAAAATTAATTAATTAAATTATTTAATTAATTAAGTTAATAAATTTATTTTAATTTAAAATTAATTTTATATTAATTTTAAATTAAAATTAAATGAGAATTCAAATTCATTTGAATTTCAAAATGGACCAAGTACATCATTTAGTGAATAAGCTTCTTGCTTTGGAAAAATTCACTAAAATTGAACACCACCTACTCAAATCATCCTCATCACACATTTGTTGTCATCTTCCCAAAGCTTATTGAAGCTTTATATGATGAAGATTTGAGGTGATAGAAGATGATTTTGTAGAAATTTCCATTGGGCTTGGTTTTGAACCATTACCCATTTTTTTTACAAATTCTCTCAATCTAGGATCCCACAATCCGTTCCAAGGCCTGAGGATAGTAAGGAAGACACTAGAGGTGGTCCACGAAGTGTTTGTGTTGCGAATCGTCAACCAGGTGAAGAGAATTTGATCTTCAAAGTTGAGTTTTTTATCTCTCTGTTTTTCCAAATTTGAGCATGCTTTTTATTTTGTAAAATTGATCAACTTAGAGTGTTCAAGATCCAAAATTGTTTCCGCTTTCTTAATATAGTCTCTTGCAGTTGCATAACTGCTGTAAATTCCTGATCTGTTGGAAATCCAACCTATTGTTGATTGTAGTTTGAAGAGGTTTGGTGTTTTAATAGACCTTTGGAGTGTGTTATGTTTTAAACAGGTCAGGAAAAATGTGGGTTTTGCCTTAGCAACGCTGTTATGTTGTCAAAGTTTTAGCGCAGACAGTGTTGCTTAGTAGAGTCTCTAAGAGTTTTGAGTTTGAAAAATTAGGGTCGTTACAAGAGCATTCTTAGTGAGGACATCATTCTAAGACCTAAGGAAAGTTCCATCTTCAACTCTATCTTTACTTGTTTTGACTAGATTAAATTTATGTGCTTTCTTTTGTTTGTTTTGTTTGTTAGTTTTTTGTGTTTGTTTTTAGTTTACATTCTTAAAAAAAAATCTACACCTCGCGCAAGCATGCCATTAAAATCATGTTTCAAAATCAAATCTACACCTCAACTTTGAAGTGTTTTTAAACATAGTTTCAAGTTCTCAAAACCATAAATCTTGATATTTTTTCTCTATAAAACATTCAAACCCAAACTCACCTTGTGTTTATCCCACTTAATGGGCATAGGAGAGTTTAGCTATGTTTAGCAAGTATAGTGACCCAAATATGTACCCCAACCCCTGTTCTTCTAGTTCATAGTCAATGGAGACATTGACCCATGTAAGTTTGGGGAGGGGAGAGGTGAGTTTTGTAACACTATTGTGTGATATATGTCTTTGTAACATTGTTGTAAGAATATGTTGTTGTAACATTATCTTGTTGTAATAGTATGGGTTGTAATAATATGTTGTTGTAATAGTATGGATTGTAATAGTATGTTGTTATAGATTATGTTGTTGTAACAGCTGCTAGGGAAAAAAAAGAAAAAAAAAATACTCCTCCTTTTAGAGTTAACCAAGTAACCAGGGGCAACCATGACACTCATGATTTCAATTGCATCAAAGGTTAACTGAGAAAGTGAGTATATGAAAACGGTCTTAGCAGTGACTTGTGTTGCAGTCAATTACTTTATCACAAAGTGTTAATAAGTTAGAACGAAGGTACAAGTAACAGTAAGACTCTTGTAAAAAAAAATCAAAAGAAAAAAGGTCTAGCAGCAGCTTTGTATAAGTTTGGGGAAGAAAGGAAAACGTGAGTGAACTTAGCTTGTTAAACAAAGAGGATCACCCTAGACTCTATGACTATGGCTTAGGTAGGATAAGCATAGTATGTGCGTTTACATGAGAATGTTTTATCTTGAAAAAGAAAAGTAAAAGTTTTATGTGAGAAAATCTTGAAATTATAATAAGTATTCAGAGTTTGAGATCTCTCTTGAAAGATAACATTTCTTTTTTACAAATACACCATTTGAAATCATTTTGTGAAATGTTTGTGTGCATATGTGCTATTTACTATTTAGTTTCTAATTCGTTGAGGACAAGCAATATCTTAAATTTGGGGGTGTGATAAACCTTAGTATTAAGGGTTATTTAACGAACAAATATTTAAAATATTATTGTTTTGTCTTTAGATTATTGAAAAATACCTGAAAATATCTTGGGAGGAAAGGAAGAAGAATAAAAGCAATTAGAGCGAAAAAAGTATTAATAACTTAATTTTGTGCAGGAGTGGTGAAAAATGAAGAATCAAGACAAATTACAAAATCAGGCAAAATCACAATGCAACTTGCAATCCTGAGCAGACCATGCAAAGAAAAGGAAAAAAAAATAATTATGAAGCCAAAAAGGAAAACTCGTGATTTATGCCCGATTTGTGGATTTCAAGCCCGATTTTCGGACCAATTTCAACTCTAATGAAGGCCTATAAATAGAGAAGAAGAGAGGAGTCGTCATAGGCATATTGGAACGTTATTGAAGTCGTTAAAGCTTGATTTTGAAGCTATTTTTATAAGATTGCTTATGGTTTTTATTCAGTTTTCTTTTTCTCTATTTTTCATCGTTTCATCCTCTGTGTTTCTGTAGTTTTTCTCCTTTTTTTCATGAAATAAGTGTTGTAATTTTTTACTTCATTCTTCTTCAAGCTCTCCAATCCGATTCAAGCAAAAACTTGGATCGTTAAGACTTGATTTCTTCTTAGAAATAATGAAGGAATTGAATCAATTGGAATAATGAGGAAGTTATGAATGTTGAATCCAATAGTGTAGATTTTCTGTTTTGCTAAGTTCTGTTTTTAAACTTAGAATTTTTATTATTGTTCTTTATTTACCTTATAATCGGTTAGTTCCAAGAAGGAATTAGATTCAATTGTTAATTTCATTTAAAGTTTGGATTTATGGAGTTTTTTTTGTTGCTTTTGCCCAGGATGTAATTTAAGTTTGTTTTTTTTTAAATTTCCTTCATCACAGTAGTGTTTGTAACCATCTTAATAATTGTTACCGTAGATGTTTTTCAATTTCAACTTCAAGATGAATAGTAATCCTTGTTAATTTTTTTATTACCACAAAAGTTTACCTTTCCAATTTTATTTCCAACATGTATGTTACTTCTAGAATTAGTTTTGAATTCCATAAATTAAACATGAGCTATAACTTCTTAGGGGTTTAAAGATGTGAATTCCCGAAGAAGTAATTGTAGCCAAAATTTAAATAAAATCAAGTCTCTATCTCAATTGTTTGCTTGTGTTGAACTTAATTCCGTTGAAATTTTAGATTGATCAACTAGAGTTTCAACTCAAGTTTAGATCTAATGCCGACATTAGATCTAAATAGATTCACACAAGTAATGGAGACATGAGCTTAGACATAAGCCGATTCTTTACCCTAGACGAGATTAAAGACTCCAAAATCCAAGAAGTTATTGATAACTCTTCAACAAAGAGTTATTTATCTCTATTCTTGCTACTAAACTTTGTATTATTGTGCTTGATGTATTGCCTTTTAGAAAATTATCTTCCTATATTGTGCATGTTGCTTATGTTTTGATCATTCCTTGAGCTTAGCATTAACAATGAGTGAAATTATGATATTTGTGTCTTAATTGAGTTATTTTGTTTGTTTAGGAAGAAGAAAGTTAAAAAGAGAAGCATTGAAAAAGCTAAAGGTTATTCTGGAAAACTAGGGGTGTACAAATAACCCGATAACCCGAGAAACTCGGACTACCCAACCCAAACTGCAAGGGTTGAGTTGGGCTAAGTTTTTTTTTTAGTTTGGTTAGATTAGAAGTTTAGAGAACCGAAAAGTTCGAGTCGGTTCTCGGGTTGAACTTTTTAGGCTCGGGTTGACCCAACCCAACCCAAAGTTTATATTTTTTTATTTGTATTTTAATTACATATATAATTATAAGTGAATTATTTGTCAATTTTTAATGTTTTTCTTCTAGACTTCTAACAAATGTTAAGATGTTATGAACTCTAAAGTTTGATATTTGAAGAATTTTATGTGATTTTAGTTATTAATTCAAGAAAAAATATTTTAAATAATTAAAAAATTATAAAAAACTAAAAAAATTAACCCGTTGACCCAAACTAACCCAACCCGAAAAATTTTAGATTGGGTTACTCTCGTGAATATGGTTGGTTGAGTTGAAGGAATGACCAACCCGAATTTTCGAGTTGGCCCAAAAAATTCTCCCAACCCAACCCAACCCGGCTTATGTACACCCCTATGAAAAATTTTGCTTCAACAATCTGGAAGTTGGCTTTGTTTTAGCAATATGAAATGCAGTATTTGACAGTTACTGTAGCATCTGCACGAGATTTTCTCAAATTAAGCACGTGATTGATCTACCATTCTCACTTAACTCTAGTTAGAAGTGTTTGGGCTTTGGTTAGGATTCACTTAACTTGAGTTATAATTTATTTGGAGCTCATAAAAGCATTGTATTCTATCATTTGAAGTGTGAAAATCATTTGAGTATCATTTTCGACTAGGGCTTGGTTTTGCAAAGAAGAAGATCAAGAAGGAGAAGTGTGGGCTAGAAGCTTCGTAAAAAAGGGAGTTCTAACTTAGAGAGATCTTTGTATTGCTTTCTTTTATCATAGATTACACTTTCCATGAATCTTCTCCTCTCTTGCACGATTTATTGTAGCCGAGAGCCTCTAGTTGATTTATGCTTCATTTCTATCATCTAATTTGTAAAGACTATGCACTCTAATGCTTATGGTTATGATTAAAAGACCTTATAAAGTTATTTGTTTGTTGTTGAGTGTATGTATGTCTCTTCATGTTGGAAGATTGGTTGTTTTACTTGATTAATGTTTAGATTAGATTTGGTCAATTTAATTTCCATCTCGTTTCTTGCTTTTGGGAAGAAGAGGAAATCGATTTACCATCTCCATTCTAGGATAAAACACTAAGAGTGGTCTTGTATCAAAAAAGGGAAGATTGGGGACGATCTCTCACCTAGAATACTAGCAAGCACTTATTAGACATTTTGAATGAGAGTTCACTTGCTAAAAATTTAGGTAAGTTTTGGGAAAAACTACCATGAATACTTGATATGACATCAAGAGGTTTGCAAAAACTTAATAGGAAGCATTTAGTAGTAGCATAAGAGTTCTTAATTTGAACCAACTTGTCTTAAAAATAGACCAAAGCTTCCCCACCTTGTGAATATTTATTTCTTGCCATTTACTTGTTTTCCTTTACTTTCCTTGTCATTTATCTTGCTTTCTTTCATTGCTTTCTTTGACTCCTTTCCTTTACTTGTTTTCTTTTATCGCTTTCATTTACTCGTTTTCTCTACTTTTCCTTGCATTTATTTTCCTTGTTATTTAAATTCATTGTCTAAAACCAACTATATCATTTTCTTTTCTTTTTTGCTACCTTTAAATTCATTATAAAAGAGTCGAACTTGATTAAGAATTACATTTATTCCATGTGCAGACGATACTTTTATACTTATTACTTGTTGCAACAGGACTATGTATACTTGCATATTCTGATGTGTATTTGTGCATGAATTGTGTTATATTTTTTACCATACACCACCACACATCAGTTATTGTGCCTAAATTACCTAAGATAGAAGGTTTAATAGACATATAGTTCTCTCAATTAGTCTCCTAAAACCCGAACATCGAGGTGAAGGAGAGTTGTAATTTCGGTTTACAATTAAATGTAGAGGAGGTGAAATTGAAATTTTTGGTTGCAATTACAACTTAGGGCAATAAAATTTTTTAGTCGCATTTTACTTACAATTTCTCTTTGAAATTTTTTCATATCACCATTGTTAGCAATCTTTAGATTCCGAATTTCATTATTAAGTTTGCAATATCGCCAGTTTTGTATTTGAATTCTGCATTTTGATTTGACATATTTAATATTTTAGTTATCTTCTTATTTCACACCAAAAACCCCACAAAATTATTTTGCATTTTTATTTTTCAACTTGCAATTCCTCTTACATATTTGTTTATGCAATATTTTTATTACTATGTTCCCTATAGAATTGATACTCAGGAAACGTTAAAGTACGATCATCAAGTTTTTGCCATGGTTCTAGGGATCGAACCAGCGTGACAGGCGGGATCCTCAAGCGCACGGGTCAAGTAATATAAAAAAATATTCCTACTAAGTATCGAATCCACATAGATTGACTTTAATTCAATTAATTACCACGAATACTCTCACTTAATTTTATGTAGAGAACCAAAGTCAAAACATGATAAACTAATCTAACAACAAAAAAATAAAGTGCAGAAAATAAATTGGAGACACAAACAGAAAGGATAACTTGGGGAAAGGGTCAATTAAGCTAACAAACAATTATAACCCAATGGGCATTGGACTCATAAGTCTAGAAGATCTAAGAATGTGGAATCTCCTATCGATCTTGATATGAATCCAACCATGCAATTCAAAGACTAAAGAGGAAGCTTCAAAATGGAGTTGAAGTAAATTTTGTCAAGCTTCATTTATGACGAACTAAAGATGCATTTAATGAACTTAAGTACAACATTAAAGACAAACCAAACTTCATTTATGCAACTAGAGATTCAAGCTACTTCAACTAGAGATAAAAAAGTCAATTCCCGAATTTATTGATAATTTCATGTAATTTTCTGTTTTAAAGTCTTGTTTTCAATGATTTAGGTTACAAAATAGCTAGTGGAGATCATGGTATTGATGGGGATGAAAGTTACAACATTTCAATTGACCATAGGTTACTCTAGGGTTGATTTGAGGCTATATAATGCCATGTAAATTGAAAAGAGAAAGAAAGATTGAAAATGTAATCAAAAGGAGTCTTTGTGCTTTATTATAGCCCAGAGTTATGTTTTTTTGCAATTCTATGTAGATTAGGTTGCATGCTTAGAATCATTCAAGCTTGACTTGATCAATCTTGCTGGTGGAGTGGTTAGGATCTCATACAAGTTCTCTTGCCTTGAGATGTTTGATCGACAAGGTAATCCGAGTTTACTTTCCTTGAGTTGATTTTCAAAATTGGTTTTGGGGTCTTTGAAATTGAGTTCTAAAGGTCTTGTTTCTTTAAGCAAGGTTGTTAGATCCAATTGTCAAGGGTTACTTAACATTTTGACATTAGAATCTTTGGCTTCTTTGATTTCATTTTGATTTGAAATTTTTGGATTTTGTTTTATCAACATGATTGTTAGATTTTCAAGTTCCTTTTCAATTTCTCATCATTTTTATCAAAGCCTTAGGCTCAAGATCGAATATATGTTTCCTTTGCGCTTATCTTTTATTTGTTTTTTTATTTTTATGTTCTAGTTTTTTTTTTTTTTTGTTCTACAATCTGTCTAGTTTTCGTAGTCTCTCAAAAATTGTCCAAAACTCATACTTATGTATGTCAATTCATCTTGATGTCTTCATAAATATTGTAGATCAGGGTCTACACTTCAACTTTGTCTTCTTTGAGATTTTCTAATTCAGCTTTCTTGAGCGTGAAAAATATGCATTTATACAACTTAGTCTGAAAAACTGCTATAACCAAGAACTTGTGTTCTTATTTTGTTCTTGTTGTTTTTGCCTTTAAAGCATGCTAAATCCAAAAATTTCTAATTAGATCTGATCATTATGTTCAAATTTAACCATTTGGTATCCAATCTTAGATGTTACACTTTGAGAATTTGTAAAAGTTGTCTGTTACGCATTAAATATGGCAGTTACATGGCACATGAATTTTCCAACCATTAGTTTTCAATTTGTAACTCCTATGTTTAAAAATTTCGGCCATTGGTTATTTTATCCAAGAGTTACATTGCTTCTTCTTCATTTATCTAGCCATAGCCTTAAATTTTCAATAGTCAAGTTAGTTTGTTTGTTTTCAAAGTGTGCAATTATCCATTGGATTGCAAATTATCTTGGCTTCTCCATACAAATTTTGAGAGGTGAGATTGAGAATCAGAGTGTTTTCTCAAAATTGAGTGTAAACATAAGTGACCTAAATATTCTTGAGTGTAAACTTGTGAGGGAGTGTTGTGAGGTCCTTTGTATTTTCTTAACTTGTTTTTGCAGCAATCTTTCACAAATAAAATGATACGAGGAAGAAATTCAAGAGAGCAAAACCAAAGATTGAAATGAATTTTCAGTTTGCATTACAACGACACCCTTAGATTCGAGGACGAATCTTCTTGAAGAAGGGGAGAATGATATGAGCCCAACCATGTAATTCAAAGACTAAAGAGGAAGCTTCAAAATGGAGTTGAAGTAAATGTTGTCAAGTTTCATTTATGACGAACTAAAGATGCATTTAATGAACTCAAGTGCAACATTAAAGACAAACTAAGCTTCATTTATGCAAATAGAGTTCCAAGCTACTTCAAGTGGGGATCCATTTATGAATGGAAGGTTACAAACTTTATGTAGGTTGATCAAAAAGTCAATTCCCGAATTTATTGCTAATTTCATGTAATTTTCTGTTTTAAAGTCTTGTTTTCAATGATTTAGGTTACAAAATAGCTAGTGGAGATCATGGTATTGATGGAGATGAAAGTTACAATCTTTCAATTGACCATAGGTTACTCTAGGGTTGATTTTGAGGCTATATAATGCCATGTAACTTGAAAAAAGAAAGAAAGATTGAAAATGTAATCAAAAGGAGCCTTTGTGCTTTATTATAGCCTAGAGTTATGTTTCTTTGCAATTCTATGTAGATTAGGTTGCATGCTTAGAATCATTCAAGCTTGACTTGATCAATCTTACTTGTGGAGTGGTTCGAATCTCATACAAGTTCTCTTGCCTTGAGATGTTTGATCGACAAGGTAATCCGATTTTACTTTCCTTTAGTTGATTTTCAAAATTAGTTTTGGGGTCTTTGAGATTGAGTTATCTAAAGGTCTTGTTTCTATAAGCAAGGTTCTTAGATCCAATTGTCAAGGGTTACTTAACATTTTGATATTAGAATCTTTGGCTTCTTTGATTTCTTTTTGGTTTGGAGTTTTTTTGGGTTCGTGATCTAATAGTTTTGTTTGATGGTAACAAGGTAGATTAGGTATTTCAAATCCCTCATAAATTTCTTATCATATCTCCTCCACTCTCAAGTACTAATTAACTGCCAACAAGAGCATAGCTCAACTAGCATCAAGTATGACTCATGACCAAGAGGTCATGGGTTCAAATTCCCTCTCCCCCAATTGTTGATGTACTAAAAAAAAAATACTAATTAACTGACTTAGGTCTTCCTAAAACTAGTCAATTAACCAATGCCCAACTAATTAACCTCCATCACCAACTAACAATTAATAAACTATTAATCTCGTTGTCACTCGAGTAGTTAATTAATAACTTAAGAATTTGATCCAAAGTTTCCAACAATCAAGCATAAAATAATGTTTAACAACTCAACCCAAGTAAGTAGGGATTAAACAATACAAAATCAATAAATACAACCCAAAAATACCTACTTTACAACCACAAAGTTAACTGTAAATGAAAGGAAAAGGAAAGAAATTGCAAACAAAAGATGATCTCGCGTTTATGAGGTGTTATCCCAAGAATTCGAGCTCAAAATCTGCAAATTTGCTCCAACTTGCTCACAAAATGCTCACAAAATCTCTCAAAATAGCATGGAATCAAGTTTAGAGGATAAACCCTTTGTTTGGCCTCTCAAAATCAAAGAGAAAATGATGTATTTGTAGTAGAAATCGTGCAACGTCTAAAAATTGTGTAGCTGCCAGAATCGTAGTGCCTAGGTGCCCAAAATAGTGAATAGGCGCCCAAAACAACGCCTCGTAGGGGTGATCATCGGTTGGTTGGGGTAGGTTTTCGACCCCAACTGACCCCGAACCGACCAAAGTCGGTTAGTTTGGCCGATAATTTTTTTTTTTTTTGCTTTAAACCAACCAAAACCGACCGACCGACCGGTCGGTCAGTTTGGTCGGTTTATATATATATATATTTTAAATATTTATTTATAATAATTATTATTTAATTATTACTTAATATATTTATGAGATATAATATTAATATAAGAAAATCTATATAGTTTTTATTTCTTTAATTATTATTGTTGTTGTTGTTGTTATAATATATATATATATATATATATATTTAAAAGTCGGTCGATTTTGCCACAGACCGAAAAGACACAAAAATCAATCGATCAGCCTCGATTCCATCGGTTTCGGTCGGTCGAGTCGGTTTTTCAGTCTTTTTTTGCTCAGCCCTAGCACCTAGGTGCTGCCCAACAGACAACCCTAACCGTGATTCGATGTAAAATCTCCTAGAATGTGTCTTATACTCAAATTACATCTATAGTTTTCTTGAATCTTCAAATTAAGCTTAAAAAAAGGTTCCAAACTTCACCAATATACTCTCAAACACTCAATTTTGCTCCTCAAGCTCGATTTCTACAAAATTAAGAGAAATAGGCATAAAAGTTCACAAAACCATCACAAAGCTAGCATAAATAATAATGAATGAGATAGTATAATTACATGATATCGAATACACCCATACTTAAATCTTTGCTAGTCCCGAGCAAAGAAAAACAAAACTATATATATGAATCAATCGTTGCATCATAATAACTCAAATCTCAATGTTCTAAAATAATAAATAAATCACAATTTAAGGAAACACTCAAACATGAATTTTTTTCTCATTTCTTGCCTGTGTGTGTACATAACTCTCCAAAGTAGTTTTTCTAAGCTTAGAATAAGTTTATAGAGTCCTCCATTCATCTTCTCCCTACACTGGCCTTAAGTACCAATTCTTTAGCATTCTTACACTCAAGAAAGTAATAAGCTACTAGGTACCTGAAATTAAACAATCGACCGGTTAAACTTGCATTACTTAAACGTCAAGGGCACTAGCTTTTCTACACCTATCGTAGGGGCCCTTACCTAGAGCACTCGCTCAATAGATGACCTAACTGATCATGACAAGGGTAACTCTTTTTACCTTTGACTCTTTTCAAAACATAACAAACTTATTGTTTATTTCTTTCTCTTTCTCTTTCTCTTTCTCTTCTTTTCTTTCACTAGAAATGATTTTTTCCTTTTAGCTCACTTTATTTTATTTTCCTTTTCTTGAAGGCAAATTAAACATTCTTTTTCTTTCTCCTAAGTAACATAACACCCTATTGAAGGGATGAATCCCGTAGCGGAAACGTTGGAATCGCTTTTGTTCGCAATCATGCTGTGAAAAGTGCAGAAAACACAGAAAGTTAAGCATAACTTAAGGGGAAGAAGATGGAATTACCTTTGAAGACACCTCTTCTAGTGATCCTTCTTTTATCCCGTGAGTTGAATCTGTACGAACGTCTCGAACGAAAAATCTGAACACCTTCCATAAGATCTTCACCATTGTTCTCTTGGCAAGAGAGATTTGTGGGAATGCTTTTGGAGAAAGGGAGACAACTTTTCTAGAGAGATTTTTTTTTTTTTTTTTTCCTTTTTGGGACAATGGAAATCTCAATTTCCAAAATTGAGCCAAAATCCTCACCAAATGCATCAAAATGCATTCTTATATAAGGAGTGAGGGTGAAGATAAATTCTCCACCCATTATCCAACTAAATACATATATTGTGCATTATTGCATAATATAAGGTATCTTATACCTTATTATACAAATCAAATTTGCATAAATGCATTCTTGAATCACATTCAATTTGTGAAACAATTTCAAACTAAAATAGAATTTGGAAATTAATCAAAATATATTATATAGTTTATTATGAATCATATTCACATTAAACTATATATTATATCGATTATATCACATATAATTGATATAACTCCCATTAACGAAATTGAACACTTCAAGTTCGCTCCAAAACTTTATACCCCTCGATATTTCCATGTTGAGCCAACGGAGGGACCTAATGGACCTACAGTTCATGAGCTCCAATGATACGAGGTGAACCGATCAAACTCTTTGATTCGGTTGACCAACATTCATTAACTACGAGTCACTCCACTATAGACTCGTAGCTTCATTCTCCTCACTGTAGGACAAGTTGTGTCCATTGATATAACCAATGCCCATGAGTCAACCTTTCACTCGTTGTTCGTAGTCACAACTGGGTCAAATTACCGTTTTGCCCCTGCGACTACCTCTTGCTCCTTAAGCACCACTAATCCTCTAATGAACAACTAGTTTATGGTCCTACCATAAACAATGTCTCTCTCGGGACAGTGAGAGGGTGAGACCTCGTTGTTCAAGACTTGGATTCAACCCTTATGGTAAAAATCGATCTAATTTTCCTAGCTTGGGAACGAGTGAATTCTATCTCGCGGAGTTAAGTTCCCAGCTCCCCACGAGGTTTCGTCCCTAAGAAGGTAGACATATTGAGTCGACAGCTCTGGTCACTCTCACCCATACTAGTCAAAGAACAAACCTCTACAGACAAGAGTTTGTAACCCGCTCAGAATTCAAGTCGAGTCACTAATGGTCATCTATGAATAATTAGACGTAATCTGTTAATGGTGTTACATCAGTTGGCTAATAATCTGTGGTTCGGTCTTGTACAATCTCATCACACAGGATGCCCCCATCGCATGTCAACTACATGAATGAGTTGGATCACCTCGTTTGTATCAAATACAAAGTGGGTCGCATCCATAGTGTTATCAGGATGGGGTTCCCAATCCTATCCATTTACTATAAACCATTTGGGTTATGGGGTGTTTTCCCTAATCTCGTGAAGTTTGTAATACAGTTGTTTTAAAATGAATAAAAGTTATTGATTTGTCAAAACTTTGTATCTCGCATTTTATAAAACTTAATCCAATAAACAAAGCTTCGGGGTCATATTATAGTACTTGAACGGTGTGTAGTTGACACACGGGGAGGATCACGTTTGAGTTAGTGACCCGAACGGTCTACAATATATGAATAGGGTTGGAAACCTCATCCTGGTTACACTGTGGATGCGACCCGCTTTGTATTAGATACAAACGAGGTGATCCAACTCGTTCATGTGATTGACATGCGAATGGGGGCATCCTGTGCAATGAGATTCTACAAGACCAGACCGTGCATTATTAGACCTACTGATGTAACACTGTTAACAGTAGGACTAATAACTTCGTAGATGACCATTAGTGACTTGTCCTTAATCCTGAGCGTGTCACGAACTCCTGTCTGCAGGAGTTTATCCTTTGATTAGCACGGTTGAGGGTGGTATAGATACACCCAATATGCCTGCCTTCTTGGGGGCAGGACCTCGTGGGGAGCTGGGAACTTGACTACGCAAGAAGGAATTCACTCGTTCTCGAACTAGGGAATCTAGAGAGGTTGTTCCCTTAAGTGTTGTTTTCGGGACTTGAACAATGGGTGTCTGCCCTCTCACTGGCTTGAGAGGGACATTGTTTATGGTTGGACCATACAACGAAGTTGTTCATTAGAGGAGCAGTGGGACTTAAGGAACAAGAAGTAGACACATGGGTAAAACGGTAATTTGACCCAACAGTGACTACGAAAATCTGTGAAGGGACGACTCGCGGGTATTGGTTATATCGATGGACACAATTTGTCCTATAGTGGTGGGAGTTCAACTACGAGCTTTAGTGGAGTGCTACCGTAGCTAATGAATAGTGATTAATAGGATCAAAGAGTTTGATCGGTTAATCTCATATCATTGGAGCTCATCAGGTGTAGGTCCATTAGGTCTCTCGGTTGGCTCAATTGGACAAATTGAGGGTTTATAGTTTGGAGTGGATTTGAAGTGTTCAAATTCATTAATTGGGTAGTTATGTCAATTATATGTGATATAGTTGACATAATATATAGTTTGATGTGAATTAAATTCATAATAAACTAATGAATAACTTAATTAATTAATTAGTGCTAAATTAGAGAAATTGAATTGAGAGAAATTAAATTGAATATGATTCAATTAATTATTCCACAATTATGCAAATAGGATTTGTATAATAAGGTATATGATACCTTACATTATGTGAGATGAAAATATGATTTGCATATCATATGGTTGTGGTAAAATGGTGAATTGGTGGAGTTTTTAACTCCACTACTCACCATTATAAATATATGCTTTGTGAAGCACTTGGTGAGTAAGAGTTCTCATTTTTTGGAATTCCACCAAAAGAGAAAGAAAGATATCTCTCTAATCTCTCTCAATTCTCCATACCTTCTCTCCATCCCAAATTCCAAAGGGAGTTCCACAACTCTCCCTCTACCTTCCGAGAACAACCGAGAAGAACTTTTGGAGGTGTCGTTGTCTACAAGAGGTTAGTAAAACATTTACTCACTATTTTACTTCTCAAATTAACATGTTTAACTTAGTTTTTATGTGATAAATTCTGTTTTTAAGAAATTACACACACAACGAATCAACGACGTTTCACGACGTCTTCCGCTGCGGGAAATCGATTCCCTTCAAGTTACACACTTGAACACGATCCTACCTATGTGTCTTCTACACACTGTTCGAGTTCTCATAACCATAACCATGGAGCTTAGTTTATTAGATGTTAAGTTTTAAATGCGAGAATACGATAAACGATGGAAAAATAACTGTTTATTAATCTCATGAAAAATTTACAAACTACACGAGCTTAGGGCATAAAATCCCAACACCTATCATGCAAGTCAGCTATCCAATTAGGGCTTAAACCTTTCGAGGTGACAACAAATTTATGGACAATATAAAACTTAAAGGGAATCGAATCCCGCAACGGAAACGATTGTGAATCTCGCGTTCTTAATTTAGTTACATGAATTACATTCAAGAACAATTCTATCTAGATTAAGCATATAATATCAAAATGGATAGTAGGAATTATACCTTTGAAGAACTCTTTCTTCAAGTGCTCCTTCTCCCACGTTCATGATCTCAGCAACACGAACCCGAACGATCACCGACACTACCACCGGATCTTCTCTGTTGTTCTCTAGGTGAGGGAGGAAGGTGGGTTCCCATTAGGTGAGATGAGATGTTTGTGAGATTCTAGTTGGAACTCTTTCCAACACAATGTGTGAGAATTCTCTAGGGTTTCTCAAAGAGATTGAATTACTTAACATAGTTACATCTCATGCAACTATATATATATAGGGAAATAGGATGGAAATTACCATCCTATCCCTCTTATATTTTCCCATTATTATATGGTTTATATGTGAATGTAATTCACATTAAAATCATATATTATATAAATTATATCATATATAATTGATATAACACCCCATGTATGAAATTGAACACTTCAATTTCATTCCCAACTTTATACCCAATATTACCATGTTGAGCCAACGGAGGGACCTAATGGACCTACAGTTCATGAGCTCCAATGATGTGAGATTAACTGATCAAACTCTTTGATTCAGTTAATCAATATTCATTAACTACAAGTCACTTCACTATACACTTGTAGATGCACTCTCCTCATTGTAGATTATATTGTGTCCACTGATATAATCATTACCCATGAGTCGACCCTTTCACAGGTTGTTCGTAATCACGGCTGGGTCAAATTACCGTTTTACTCCTATGATTACCTCTTTGTTCCTTAAGCACCACTGATCCTTTAATGAACAAAAAGTCTAAGGTCCTACCATAGACTCATACCCTCATAGAATGCAGGGCCCCGTTGTTCAAGACCTGAAGTCAGTTCTTAAGAGAACAACTTATCTAATTCCTTAGTGTAAGAATGAGTGAATCCATCTTGCACAGTTAAGTCCCCAGCTACCTACGAGGTTTTGTCCCTGAGAAGGTAGGCTTATTGAGTCAGCTACAGGCTACTCTCACCCATACTAGTCTAAGGACAAACCCCCATAAACAGGAGTTCTTAACTTGCTCAGGATTCAGGTCGAGTCACTAATGACCATCTATAAATTATCAGTCTTATCCTGTTAATGGTGTTATACTGATTAGACTTACTAATTTGCAGTCCGGTCTTGTATGGACTCTTCATACAGGATGCCCCCACTCGCATGTTAACCACATGAATGAGTTGGATTACCTCATTTGTACTAATTACAAAGTGGGTCGCATCCATGATGTTACCAGAATAAGGTTTCCAACCTTATTCTTATACCATAGACCATTTAGGTTATACTTTTCAACATAATCCAAATAGTGTTTACTACACTAATGTTCAAGGTTACATTATAACCTTGGAGCTTAGTTTATTGGATTTATAAAGCAAGAATATAATTTTATCAAAACAAATAACTCTTTATTTATTTGATCAAAATTACACAAGTTTAGGGCATAAATCCCAACAAAACTACCTTAAGCCTTCAAAACCATCCAAAGATGGGCTCAGTGTTCAAAACTTGCATGAAACTCAAAGTAAAAATTTTAAAATTTACTCAAATACTAGACATGCTCTCATTTCACAAAAATTGCAAAAATATTCACTATCTAGAACACATCACAGGTTGTCCTCATCACATAAATGCAACAGAATCATCATATAATTCACAAAAAAAAAAAATCAATAACAGCTCAGTCAGAACAATAGAGTAATTGATAGACTTTTATCATAGTTAGAATTCTATCAGTGATGGACTTCTATCACTGATAGACTCTTATCACAGTTAGGATTCTATCAATGATAAACTTCTATCATTGATAGACTATTATCACAGTTAGAAGCCTATCAGTGATAGAATACAATACATGAAGTAGACTGATAGATTTTTATCAAGGTTAGGAGTTTATCACTGATAGACTTTATCACAATGATGTATGAAATAAACATTTGTAATGACCCTAGTTTTCAGACTCAAATCCCCTAGGGAAGTTACTAAGCAACACCGTCTGCACCGAAACTTCGGCAGCATAACGACGCTGCTAAGACAAAATCAAAATATTTTTCCTGACATGTTTAAGACATTCCAAAAGGTTTACTAAACACCCACCCTCCTCCAAACTACATTCAACAATAGGTTGGGTTCCCAAAAAATCAGAAAGTAATCAAATAAAACGGAACTCAACATGATCACAACTTTAACTAACACCTATATGCAACTAACAACTTCAAAGGAAAGAAGAAGAATGGACATAACACATAACTCATAAGTACAAATATCTAAAAACATTTAGGAAAAATCAAAACTCTAAGGGGAACTAATCTTAATGCACGAAAGAACGTCCTCAAGCCTCGTTAGGTTGCCACCATCGTTATCCATCTCATAGTTTAACTTTCATCTGCAAACAAAACACATAGAAAGAAACGAGTGAGTATAAAAAAAATACCCAGTAAGTAGTCAACTTACGCTCAAATCTATCTCAACAAAAACAACAAGACTCGTCTCCTAAACTCACTCAATCCCAAACAAGCCTCACATTTAGCACACCTCATCCTGAGCCCCATGTGGTAATAACTTGAACTCTACCTTCGGTCTTGGAACTTTGATTGACGATACAATGAGAGAAAACAACTCTCACGCCACTACACGCTGACATAGAGTCGTGAAGGTACGTAACCCACACGCTCTATGGGGAATCGCCCCTAAGCCAACACGAGATAATGGAAAGCGTCAGGGACGTACCCCAAGCTCACCTCGCTAATTGCACAGAGTCGTGTATTCAACACGCTCTATGAAGATCCACTCCTAAGCTGGCATGGGACAATGAACACAACCACTCCCTGAATGGGGACGTACCCTAGGAGCATTACCGATATCGTCAATCTAGAGGTTCCGACTCACTCACGCATAACTCAAGATTTAGTAAGTGTTGAGTTTCAAGCTTTATAAGGTTACTAGGGGTTTTAACTAGACATTCCTAATATCCTTGACCCATTCTCAAGGGTCGCAAATCCAGCTAGGTTCTCACTCTAACCAAGTTTTAACTCAAATCAATCACCTATTAAGAATGCTAGGTACAACTCTAGCTTATTCAAGGATGAAAATTAACATATATATGTTAACTTTAGGATTCAAGATTCAAAATTCTAGTGATTCACAAATGAGAGATTCTAACAATTAACATATACACTTTTATCAGTGACAGACTTCAATCACACACTACTCATAATGACAGTAATAGAAGTCTAGTAGTAATAAACTTTAATAAAATAAAAAGAGAAACATCACATATAAAAGTTTTTCAGTGATAATGATAGACTTTAATCAGAAAATGAAACACAATGCATATAGAAGTCTATCAGTGATAGTGATAAACTTGTATCACTGATAGACTTATATTACAAGACAGTTATTGAAGTCTATCACTAGAAGAAGTTGAACGTTGGACATCAATTGAACTTAGGGTGCTTAGTTGATTGACAAAAATTGTAGAAAGGAAGAAGAAATCCTAAAAAATCAAAGTTTAGTTTGAAAAAGAAATGAAAGAAGATGAATCATAATTTTTATTTTGGCTAAAGTGCATTGACTTTTTAGTAATTTAAATGAAAATTTACCTTATAGGTAAATAGTTTAACAATTTTTTATATTTACAATATTTTAGGTCTATTTTACTACTTGGCCAATTATCCTTTTTTTTTTCTCCAGAGAAATAGAGAAATTTTCTTCATTTATTTATTTTCTAAAACTCGATTATTTGTATAAACATGGGCCGAGAAGAGGTGGGCTGGGCCGTTGAGCCGTGGACAAATATGTAAAAATAGTACAAACGGGAGGATAATTTCGGAGCCTCATCGATGTTGCAGTAATTTCTTAGTCCCTTTTGGTTTCATAGTGAAGCTCGAGAACACTGCACCATTCCCACAAGCTTCGCTCGAAATGGTAGTAGCTTCAGCTTTTACTGCATCTCTCAGTTTCTCTGTATCTTCGCACAGTAGAACGTCATCCATTCCTCAACTTTCTCGAAGGTAATGCTTTTTGTGTTCCTCAACTATTTGCCTAATCCCCTTGCTCGTAGTTCTTAAGTTTTTCCCTTCTCTTTTCTGGGTCTTTTGTGTAGAAATTCACACAGGTCGACAGTTTCTGCCTTGCCGAGACCCTATGGCGACTCTTCAACAATTGGTAAGCTGTTTTGTGCAATTGATGATTCTGAATTTTTGTATATGCTGATATCAATGCCCTAATTTTGTTGCAGAGGACTTCATCTTTGCAGAAACTCACTTGTTGCTACTTTTCTTATATCTATTTCACCATTTTTACTACTCGGTATCAATTCTCGGATAATTATATGAAACTAGGGAATCCCTTTTGTACCTTTTGCGTTTATTGATATTAATGATCGAAATGGCACCTATATGAATGCATTGAATTATGTAAATGACTATTTGGTTTTTCCCCCCTTTCTGAAGGATTATCGAGTAAAACAATCGGGGCACCTTTAAACCTTGACGATAAAGATTTTCTTCACGCTAGTACAAGGTTTGCACTGTTCCCCATTTCTTGTTTTTAGCATTTACCGAATGTGTATTTATTGACAGAACATTTGCTTGAAAGTTAATATAGTTTGGATTGCATTTCTCTAAAATTGGGATGAAATATACATATCTTGTGAATTATGTCTATGCAACACCATCTTTTATTTGTTGTATTCCTTTATATTTTACCTTTCTTTTCCCGTGAAAGATATTCTGCCTTCTAAATTTATTCCTTTAACATGATGAAGTTATTACTCTGATGGGCATTTTCTCTTTTGTACAGTTATGGACCTATAGTGGCCAAGAAAGGCAATCCACCAATTATGCCTGCAGTGATGACACCAGGAGGGCCTTTGGATCTCTCTTCTGTGTTGTTTAGGAATCGTATCATATTTATTGGTCAACCTGTCAACTCCATCGTGGCACAGCGAGTCATATCACAGCTTGTGACTCTAGCAACCATCGACGAGGATGCAGATATCCTGGTGTGTGGTGTGCAAAAACAAAAATAAGCTCTCTTTTTTTCTCATTCTGTTAACTATAGATTGATTCTTTGTTTTTTAATTTTTTTGTAAGCCTAGTTGTTAACCTTATCAGGTATATCTGAATTGCCCTGGTGGAAGTACATACTCGGTGTTAGCAATTTATGATTGTATGTCTTGGGTAAGTTTGCAAAGCTTTCTCTCTATCTCCCTCTCTGCCTTTTATGTTTAGTTCTTTCAAGCCTTATTTTTATTTTGTATATTACTTCAGCATCTACTTTTTCAGCTATTTATGTTGATATCAAAGGTGTTTCTTATACTTCCATGCTCACAAATTCAACGAGCTATACTTTAGTCTTTCACTAGATAATTGTAACAATCATTAGCTAAATAAAATATATAATTCAAACATATGATGCATTGTTACAATTTTGTTTGCTGTTTAGAGCACTCAGCCATCACCTCCTATAGAACTATATTCTATCCATATTTTTAATATGAAAGGAAGAGGATAATTTTCTTATTAGAGATAAATGACTCGTGCTTTCAGATAAAGCCTAAGGTTGGCACAGTGTGCTTTGGAGTTGCTGCAAGCCAAGGGGCTCTTCTCCTTGCAGGTGGAGAAAAGGGAATGCGCTACGCCATGCCAAATTCTCGAATTATGATACATCAACCACAAAGTGGATGCGGGGTATGGTTAAAATTTTATAACAATCTGAGGTCATCTTTTAAAATCACATGAATATGAGAGGGAAAGAGATGGAAAAGAATATATGTTTATCCTTGTATTATATTGCAGAAATAATAATTAATAGTCTGATGTGAGTCTTGATTTGAGCTGTTCCCTATGTCTCCCCGTTCTTTCACCTTAATGACCAATACTATAAAATCACTTGAACTATTGTGTCATATATAATATTCCCAGCATCAAGTGCTTCACTACCACTGCTTTCAAGTTTAAGCAAATAATATGCTTTTTGTTTAATTTTGAAGTGGTCCAATATATACTTTTAACTTTTCTAATAGGACCTCCTCCTTTTGGTGTTTTGTGACAAGTGAGAACGGGCAAAAAATTGAGTAACCAATTACGAGTAGTAATATGATGTTTTTGGATGAGTGCAGGGTCATGTGGAAGATGTTAGACGCCAAGTCAATGAAGCAGTTCAATCACGCCATGTCAGTATCTCTTTCTTACTTGGGAAATTAACACTGACCATAAAGTTTCCATTGCTTTATATAATGCTTGGTGTGCCTTTTGTTCGTTATGTTCTTGCCAGTTGTGACCAAAAGCAAAAATTAAAGTAAAAATATTATTAAAACTTGGAGCTAATGAGAAATGGTTTACCATGTATCATGTATGTAGCTTCTGACTAACCATAAGCAGAAGATTTCTACCTGATGATATTCTGACCTGAATCACTATTGTGCAAGTAGGCCAGTTTCTTATCCACATATAAAAAAAGGAACTATTGTGCATGTAAGTGGTGAACCAGTTTAGATTGTCATTATTGGTATAATTGCGGATGTCATAATATTTACAATTGAAATACATTGGCATATCTGGGCTGCCTTTTGGGAAGGATGTGGCAATGACAAATGTGGCTATCTTTATCATCTTTAGGAAGTTGAAACCATTGTTGATGGCAAGATAATTCATGAATTAGGAGGGATTATTTTATTTATATTTAAGCATATTGGAAGCATAAAATCCTCGCCAACAGAAGTTGATTAGAAAGTTGCAATCTTTGGCCAACTCGAAAGGTAACCAGAGTCTTGGGAGAATGAGATTAAATTTTATGGTGGCCACTTAAGACATGTTAAGATTTTACCTGTTTCTTGAGAACCAAATATGGTAGGGTTTGATAGGTTGTTTTGTGAGATTAGTCAAGGTGCAGTTATTGGGCTTACCCACTCTTAGGTATTAAGAAAAGAATAAAATTTCAGTCCTTGTTGTATGCGTACATTTTTATCATTAAAAACTACTGCATTGCTGTGTTTTTGAGTTTCCTCCCATTGTGATATTTGTACTTTGCAGTCAAATTTGGTTCAGTTTTTGGTTCCATTATACATTAATCATTTGATCATTTCAATGTTCCCTGGATTTGTTATGCAGAAAGTTGACATGATGTATGCTGCATTTACTGGCCAACCTATAGAGAAAGTACAACAATACACGGAGAGGGATCGATTTTTGTCTGTTGCTGAGGTAACGTTGTGCAATGTCTATAGTGAATGTATTGAAATTAAAAAATTATTTGAAGTCCATCTTTGTCCAAAATGAAAAGATTTCATTTTGGACAAGAGGTAAAGATGGAGGGAGTAGAGTTAGGTAATTTGGCTTAATGGAACAGGTAAAAATAAGTTTTTCAGGGATCTTACTGTATGGTAAAATCTTTTCCTCAATGTTGATGTTGGATATTTGACTAGAACTCTTGTGAACTACTGCAACAAAGTTAGGAAACAGAATACTAAAACTCCAAAAAAAAACTCTTGGCTTTTCTTGCAGGCTTTGGAGTTTGGGCTTATCGACGGTGTGCTGGAAACAGAATACTGAGCTTGGATTCGGCGAAGACCAATAGTCATCAGCCATATGTGCAAATTACGGTGATTTGATTATGCAGAATTTGACTTCTTAATGGGGGGAATCGATTTCAGTCTGCCAAATCATCTAAACCAAGTTTCAATACACAACATTCAAGGTTTGAATCCAAATTTCCATTGCTTCATCGTGTCATTAGTCACAAAATTCTTTGAATCAATGCACATGGGCTAGCATTTGAGAACACAATGATATGGTTTATATTATTTGCAGCGGAATCGACATTTAATCTCATTCTGGTCAAAATTCCTGATCTTGAAATTGCTTTCTTGGACTGTCAATTTGTTGAAAGGGGTTGTTTAGGATACTGAGTGAGTTATAATAACATGAGTTATAATAGTTAAGTCATTTAGTCTGGGTTATAATACTCTGTGTTTGGAGTGCAGAGTATTTTACAAACTATTATAACCCATGCTCCAAACAAAGAGTATTTCACAAACTATTATAACCAACGCCCCAAACAACCCATAAAAAATTGTTTGGGATGACGGGTGGATTATAATGGTTTGAGTTATAATAGTCTTTGGAGTTATATAATCTGTGTTTAAAATACAAATCTATCTAGTCTGAGTTGTAATAGTTTGTGTTTGGGGTGCAGAGTATAATTCTGACAATTACAACCCACACCCCAAGTTGTTCCTAAGAATTGGTCCTAAAAGCACATGTTTGAAAGTTGTTCTCAAATTTAAGATTATTTTTTAAAATAAAACTGTTTTGAACTGCATGACTGCTTAATTTCTACCCTTTATTTTACTGTTAAATGTTGTGAACCATTTGATAACCATTTGATCTTTGATTTTTTGTTTTTGAAAGTTGTGCTACTTTTCTCACCATTTTTTTTTGTCGTGAGTTTCATCTTCTTTAATAAAATATTTGAATTCTTAGCCAAATTTAAAAAACAAAAATAAGTTTTTGGAAACTTTTTTCTCCCAAAACTTGGCTTGATTTTTTAAAATAGGTAAAAAGTGGATAACAAATCAAGAAAACTCATGACTGGAAGTAGGCTTAATTTTTTTAAAAAAAATCTAAGATCTAGTGATAGCCATTTGGTGTTTGATTTTTGAAAATTGTGTTTGTTTTTTTACAACTTCTCTACAATGGGTTTTATTTTTTTTACAATGATTTTCATCTTTCTTAAGAAAACATTTGAATTTCTAGCAAAATTTCAAAAACAAAACCAAGTTGTTGATAACCAAGGGCATGTTTGGTATGCAATTCAGATTCTGTTTTATGTTTTTTGATTCAATGGATTTAGTGACTATGCGTTTGGCAGATGTGTTTTCGAAAACTGTTTTCGGATTTTGTGATCTAAATAGTAGAAATTTTGAAAACAACATTTTTATGTTTTCATTGTATCTAGATTTTGAATTTAAAATTTTGGAATGTAGAATTATATTAAACAAAGATAAAAATTTTAATAAATACAATATTTCATGTTATCAACTCGATTTACTTTTGTTAAATTGAAATATGTATAATATAATATTATTATAAATTATATAATATTATATTATAAAATGATAATTCTATAAAATTTATAAAAATGACTTATATTCAATCTAATATTTAGTTTTGCGACTATAACAAATTTCATGATTTATTAATATGTTATAGGATATACTTTAAACAACTATTTATAATGGAAACAAATTTTTAAATTTGCTATCAAACACATCTGAAAATATGGAATTCAACTATGTTTTTATTGAATCATTTCTTTTTAAATTTCTGTTTTCTGATTGCTTACCAAACAATCTCTAATTTTTTTAGGTTTCGTTTGATAAGTTTTTGATTTTTGAAAATTAAGTCGATAAAAATAACTTCCACATATGGATTTTCATGTTTTCTTATTTATTTTTTTTTATTTGTTTTACAGATCATTTCAAGTTTTGAAAACTAAAAAAAAAAAAAAATAGTTTTCAAGAACTTATTTTTTGTTTTTGGAATTTGACTAGAAATTCAAAGGTTTCCTAACCAAAAAAAAAAATGGAAAACATTGTAAGGACGATGAAAACTATTATATAGAAAGTGAAAATAATCACGATTTTCAGAAATCAAATGATTATCAAACAAGGGCTTAAATTTTTTAAATTTGGCTTGATTTTTGAAAACACATGGAAAAAATACAATTCATAAAAAATCATAGATGGAGGTTGTATTTATAGGCTTAATTTTCAAAAATCATAAAGTAAAAACTAAGACTCATTTGATAATCATTTGACTTTTGAATTTTGGTTTTTGAAAATTAAGCCTAATACTACTTCTACATATGTAGAATATCCTTGTTTTGTTATCTATTTTTTACCTATGTTTTAAAAAATGAAGTCAAATTTTGAAATTAAAAAAAAAAGTAATTTTTAAAAAGTAGTTTTTGTTTTTTAGAATTTGGCTAAGAACTTAAATTGTTCTATAAGAAAGATGCCAACCATAGTAGAGAAATAGTAAGAAAATAAGCATAATTTTAAAACTTGGCTATCAAACAGGGCAAACTTGGTTATTAAACGGCGAAGAGTAATTCATTTTAGAAAAACATATCTTTGCCTCTATTTCATTCGAAACAATACAAAATTTTATAGACATCTGGCAACATTTCTTTTTTTTCCAAAATTTCAAGTCCCACGATATGAACTTTATGCAGATTAGAATTTAGAATACAAGTTGTCTCGTGGCTTTGAGAGATCACACCATCAGAATTCATACAAGAAATATAAGGGTTCTTTTTTCAACTAAATGTCAATTTTATTAAAAAAAAAATCTTTAAGCTTAATGAAAAACTACAAGTTTGCTTCTAAAAATATGGATGAGAAAATGTGTTTGAAAATTGACACATATTTCATATAAAGAACCATATGTTGCGTTGCAACTTGCAATTGAGAACATATGCGTTAGAAATTTTTTTTGAACATGTGTATTTAAAAATTTATTATCTTGCGTTATTTGACAAACTCTTCATTTGTGAGCACTTGTAAAAAATTGTACACGCTATTGGATAGGCTATTGAATGTACTATCTCAACCATTTTTATGTCAGTAAATCAAATGATGAGTTATTTAGGGGTTGTTTGGCGCAGGAATAGGGTTTAAGAAGTCTGGAGTTATTTTATCTAGCGAGTTAATTTGTTTGGGGAATTAGGAAGTCTGTGTTTGGGGTGTATAGTTGTAACGCCCCTTGTTTTCAGACCAACCTTCAGCTAGGGACGTCACTAGGCAACACCCTCTGTGCCGAAATTTTGACAGTATAACGACACTACTCGGACAAAACTAAAATTGTTTTCTTAACCTGTTTTAAGCAAAAGCACTTCAAAGAGTTTCCACAACGCCTGACCTCCTCCAAACTACTAATATAAATTAGGTCGGGCTCCAACAAACCAGAACAACACAACAGGAATAAGAACATTCATAATAGAATTTGAAGCATCCATATGTTAAAGTACCTATATGCAATCTAACCAAGAATCAAAGGAAAGGAACAAGCATGCAGGAAATCAACACAATCTCAAAAGTCCAACACATAATCAAATTAACAACGTAGGAAATAATCCCAAGGTACAAAAGAATGGTCCTAAGTACAAAAAGGGTTCTCCAAGTCAATGGAGTGGTCCCATAGCCTTGCCACGTCGTCACTGTTGCCCTCTATCTCATTGTTTGCCCTTACTTGCATCCAAAGACAACAAAGTAGACAGATGAGTATAAGAATACTCAATAAGTAACTCGTTCACGTCTAAGCTACTGCTGCACACACAGAAATAGGTCAAGCTCACAACCAAACATCTTGAGACTCCTCTCACAACTATGCACCACTCGTGCATACCTCACCCTGAGACTCATCGGCGATCCAGGAACCTAGGTGGCTACAAACGGGGACACACCCCAACGCGAAAGAGTGATCACTCTAACGCCCACACAGAGATGCTATAGGGTCAACCACTCTAAAGCTCATACATATTGCACAAAGGCGACCCATCCAAGTGCCCACACAACTCGCAATGATTAAAAAAAATTGTTATGTAGTACTCTAATTCACATTAGGAATTTCAATTTAAATAATAATATTATAACTACAACACTTTTATATAATTTATATTTAAAAATAAAATTATAGAATAAAAAGAAAAATATTTTTGTTAAAAATATATTAAAATTATATGATAAAATAAAAAATGTTTTTAATAAATATTTATATTTAATTATTAATTAGTAATAATGATAAAATTTATATAAAAAATAAAGTTTTTTTTTAAATTAAGAAATAAAAAAATGTAAAAAAATAAAGAGAAAAAGGAGAGAAGGGAAGAGAGAGGTAAAAACGAGGTGAAGTAAAGAAAAAACGAGATAGAAAAGTTGTGACACTCATTATAGAATTTGGGTAAAGAGTGAATACAAGTTTGTGGGCCCACAAAAGGGAGTTGATGAAGGAATTAATATGTTTGTGGGATCCACAATCAGAGTTAAAAAACTTTTGGGCCAAACAAGAAGTTAGAGAGAGTTATTTAACTCCTGCCAACTTTATCCTCAATCAAAACACTCCTTTACAGTCTTACTAGACCCTTTTCAAAGAAAGAATGATGAGTAATTAAAGAGAAATTTGAAAATCTAACAACGTTGTTAACAAAAACAAGACGTTTAGATCACAAATCCAAAAACCCAAAATCAAAATGAAATCAAAGATGCCAAAGATTCTGATGTCAAAAATATTAAATAACATTTGACAATTGGATCTAACAACCTTACTTAAAATAAGACCTTTAGAACTCAATCTCAAATACCCCAAAATGAATTTTGAAAATCAACTCAAGGAAAGTAAAATCGAATTACCTTGTCAATCAAACATCTCAAGGCAAGAGAACTTGTATGAGATCTGAATCACTCCACAAGTAAGATTGATCAACTCAAGCTTGAATGATTCTAAAACATGCAACCTAATCTCCATAGAATTGCAAAAAAATAGCTCAAGGCTAACAAAGCTCAAAGACTCATTTGATTACATTTTTCAATCTTTCTTCTTCTTTTTTTTTTTACATACAAATTACAATACTTTATATAGCCTCAAAATCAATCCTAGAGTAACTTATGACCAATTGAAAGGTTGTAACTTTCATCTCCATCAATACCATGATACCCACTAGCTATTTTGTAACCTAAATTATTGAAAACAAGACTTTAAAACTGAAAATTACATTTGAAATAGCCATAAATCCAAGATGAAGTCCCTTGGTAGTCTCGAAAGTCTTTGTAACCTCCCATGCATAAATGAAGTCTCACTTGAACTATCTTGTGAAACCCTTGTTGCATAAATGAAGCTCGACTTGTCTTTAATGATGCATTTATTGCACTTGAGTTCATTAAATGCATTTTTAGTTCGTCATAAATGAAATTTGATAACATTTAATTCAACTCTATTTTGAAGCATTTTTTTTAGTCTGGAATTATGGTTGGATTCAGAGAATACGTCTTATCAGGATAAACAAGATATATCATTGTTCAGTTTGCATAAACAATTTGGATAAAAACATAAAAAACATTTGTAACTTTTAGAAATTAGATCCATCAACATTGTCATTGAGATGAAGTACCAACCACGCACATATAATGTAGACTCTTCATATTTCTATTTGGACTAAATCATCTCATACATCAACACAATTTGAAATCACATCTTAGTAATCTCGTATTGAGTTTTAACAAAAGTTTCATCTTTTGTTCATACATTTTGCTTTCCATCATAGTGGATCAAACTGATTGATCCATTTATAGTCCGTGACGAAGAAATAAATATGAAACAAATAGATCAAGAAATTAAAGCTCCTTACTCCTTGTTCCTCATTCCCTCTCAGTTTATAGTCCATGTAACTCACTCAATATAGTTCACCCCATTCTAACCATTTCTAAGTTCATCATAAGTTCTTCATAGATATAGATTCAACTTAGTTCAAGAAACGCGCTTAGGTTTGGATTTCAAAACATTGTTTGGGCCACTATGTTCAAAACCTAATGAGTTTGAAACACAACCTTATGGTTTTGTTTCGCTAATTCCTAGACACCAAATACTGCATACCAAACATCGTTTTCTGATTTCCATGGTTTCAAACCCTTTAGAATAAGCTCCGCAGAGTTTCGATTCTAAGAGTTTTGATTCCGAAACGATGCTCCAAACGCCTCCACAAACACTGGAAGCACCATTTTGACCATACAAACACACACAAAAAACACATCAAACTATTTTAGACAACACAAAACACACTTGAAAACATACAACTTTATGTACTCTCCTACCTAAGCCTCATTCCTCATCTTGAGGAATAAAAACTACGTTATCCTGAGGGTAAAAATGGCAAACAGAGGAGGAACCAGGCTCCATATCCAACACTCTAAACACCACATGATCACTATCCCACTGAGAAGTATCAATATGACAAATAGCCACAGCTTCAACTCTATCTCCATTTTCACCCTCAAGAGCCACTTTATACAACATGTTATCACTCTCTTGGCTGTGACAGTAAAACACCATATAAGGATATGGCATCAAATGGCAAGACAGTATTTTTGAGGCCAAAATGTTGATGGGTTCCTCCACGATGGTGTAGTTTTGCAACTCTGTCTTGAAGTTCTTAGGGTACATGGTGGCTCTGGCCTTCACCGCCCTGTCGAACCCGAAAACGCCACCGATTGAGTAGTACAAGGACTCAAAAGAGGTAGCACAGAACTTGGTCTCTCCTTCCATTGGCTCAAGCTCACACTGAGTTAGAGTGTACTCCATAGCCTTGGCTTGAGGAGAATCCTTAGAGATGGAGAAGAATTGAAGAAGATAAGAGAGATTTGCAATGGAGAAAGGGATTTTGTCAGCCATTTTTATCGAAAGACGTTTCGGAATTTGAGAATGGTTCTTGATTGGGAAGAAGATGGGCATTGTTTTTCCAAGTTGTAGATCATTTGGAGTGAAGAAAACATTGAGTGAAGGATCTTTGCTTGTTTCAGTCATCTCTTTATGACCAGCTTCTTGAATCATTCTGCCATTGCTGGCCTGCAGAGCAAAAAACAAGCAAAATTAACAGGGTTGTTTTCATAGATATGAAATCAAATGAGGAATTTGAATTATGGGTTTGGAAGCTTACCCCAAGAACAAGAAGGAAGAAGAAAATGAATGTCAAATAATTGTAATTACCCTCTTGCATATCTTCCTTTGGTTTCTTTGTGAATTCTAATATCTTTTAGCTTTCTTTGGGTGTTTTCTCAAGAAGATGAGCAATATATTTATATTTGGGAACTCACTGTTCAATGATTATACCTAATTAATAGGTGGATTTTTCTTTTTAATTTAAAATTTGTTGAATTTCTTAATCAAGTGGCCTTGAATATGTCAACTGTATTTACATGTCATGTTAGCATATTAATTAGAGTAGGAACTTGATTAAATATTTAGACATTTTTTTAGAGTAGAATGAAACTTTTAAGAAATTAAGAATGAGAAAGAAGCTTCTTCATATGTTACTAGCTTTTAAAGAAGGATAGACTATGTTCTGTTATTAGATGGTTTTTGACAAAAAGAGATGAATGGACCCTGAACAATAAAGAAAAGGATTATTGAAATTTATCATGCAATTAATCTAATGTGATCGAAGATTGAATTGATACCAATAAACAAGGAGACTGGTACGACATATTACACCTGTAAAATCTAAGAAAAAAAGAAAAAAAAATACCACATGAATACTCTACCTAAGTTGGTATTCAAGAACATAATTTCTAACCTCACACGGAGAAGTAGGGTTTGTGAGAATTCTTAATCTTATCTTTATGAAATGATTGAGATATCCAGAAATTATTCAAATTTGTGATATAAAATAGTTGAAAATTTTAAAGTAAACGCTCATATGTGTATATAATGGTGTACTATGATGTAGCAAATAATGAGGTTCGTACACGTGGATATAATTGGTTTGCGTTAATATTTAAAAAATGGGGACGTTGGACTATGCTTCATTTAGTGCTTGCCATGGTATGGTGTTGGTCAACTCTCCCTATAATTTAATTTCAGAATGGCCAAGAGAGACTTATACACTTTTTTTTAATTAATTTTTTTTTTTAAAAAAAAAAATAAAAGGGATAGAAGAGTAAGAGTACATGTGTAGACTTGGTTGTTTCACGTTAGAGATGATAAAAATATATGAGAGATTTAGTCTCCGCCCTGAATTCTCAATTTGACCGAGTATGAGAGTTAAACTAGAGGAACTCAATGGGTTGGGACGGGGTTGATATCCCCACCCCTGTCCCCGAACCTGTCTTGATAATTTATTTTATTAGTTTTTATAAAAACATATGATATATATTATGCTTATATGTAATAATAATATTATTCTATATATATAATCCTTAACATAATATATGCAACTGTATCTAATTTTCAATGTAGTTTATCATAACTTTTAATTTATATGATTTTAATATGAGTATTGATTTTTAATTAATTTTTAATAAAAAAAGAAAAACAAAGATTTTTTCGACTCTCCAAAACAGATAATGTGGCAGGGATGGAAAGAAAAAAAACCCTATCCCACCATGGTTGTCATCCCTATTTCAAGTAAGTGTGTAGAAATGACTTTAGGAATATAGTACTTTTTAAATAAAATCACTTTTTATATAAGTACTTTAAGAATAGAGCATTTTTAGTATAGTTTCCTAAGTTATTTTAGAAAGATTATAAATCATTTTTTAAGGAAAAAATTGTATAGAATTTGATAATAAATCTAAAGTATTTTCTAGATCATTAGATGGATTTAAAAACCTTTTTAAAAGAAATCATTGATAAATAATTATATAAAAATGAGATAAATAATTATATAAAAATGATTTTAAAAGTGATTGACCAAAAGCTTTCTGAATATATGATTAAAAAATTTACAATTAATAGAATTACTTTTGAGTATGTCAAAGCGAATATAGATAATTGATATATGCTTCTCTCTTGAGATTGGAGATTCAAATCTCTCATACTCCCAATTTGTTGTACTTAAAAAAAAGAATCACTTATAATTTAGTGCAATGGAACAAGTTTGTTACTAAAAACAATTTAAAAAAAAATAATTCCAAATGCATAATTAGAAGTATTTTTTTAAAAAATATTTTAAGAAAAAAATATTTAAACTAAAGTGTACAACTCATCCTAAGTTGACATTACTTTACAATTTTCATCATCAATCTAACTTATTCAAAAATAGTATTGAAGTTTTATACTTCATTTTGTTTCGATTCCCTAAATTTTCAAATTTATTATGTTTTCATCCCTAAACTTTGCATAAAAACTATTCTACTCCTTACTGTTGATTTTTTAATCATATATAATTAACAAGAACTCAAAAAATCCATTTGCAAACTTAACACTTAACCCATTTAAACCTGTAACATGTGGCTTTAAATACTTTTGATCTAGCAAATGCTTATTGATTAAGTTTAATCAATAGAAGATTTACCTATATATTGAGTTTCAATTAAGTAATTCATTAAAATGAATACTGACCATAATTAAAATATTTTTTATGCAAAGCTCAAGAACTAAATTAAAAATATTGAAAAGTTCAAAAAAACAAGGGAATAAAAACTTTAGGGGTTGTTTGGCCCCCGTCTTGGAATCAGAACCCTGGGAATCAAAACCCTGGGAGGTTTGCTCTGGGGTTCTGAAGCCTGGGAATCAGAAAGCTGTGTTTGGGGTGCAGTGTTCTGAAGCATGAGAATAAGAAAACAGAGTTTGAGGTGCAGTGTTCTAAATCCTAGGTTTATGCTGTTTTTTTTTTCCTTTTTTCTTTTGCTGTTTTGTTCTCTTATTTTTTAGTGGATGTTTTGTCAATTGTAGAAACCTTTATATAACATAAATGGGTTACAAAATTGAAACTTTATTTTAAAAGTTAAGAAATTGGAAGTCTATGTTAGAAATTAGGGAATTTAAAACTCTATTTCACAAAATATTTAGAAAAGTATTTTTGGAACTCTATTTTAGAAATTAAAAAAATAGAAGTTTATTTAAGAAATTGGGGAATTAAAAACTCTATTTCACGTTACATAGTATTCTGAAAACTATTTTTTGGAATTCTACTTTAAAATTAAAAAAATTGGAAGTCTATTTAATAAATTAGGTAATTTGAAAATATATTTTATAGAGCATTCAAAAACTTATTTTTGGAATTCTATTTTAGAAATTAAAAAATTGGAAGTCTATTTAAGTGATTAGAAAATTTAAAATTTTATTCCACAAAGAATCCAAAAACTTATTTTTGGAACTCTAATAAGAAAAGTGGTGATTGCGCACAAGTTAGGTTGTTAGGGTAGTTGATTGCTCAAGTGATCAGATTGTTGTAATAGGCGTATATAAGTCTCTTGAGTGGTTGTCGAAAGTAGTCGTTAGTAGTGGTTAGGTCGTCGATGTAGTCATTAGAGTTGTCGTCCAAGGTAGTCGTCAACGATGGTTGGAGTCGCCAGTGTGGTCGTCGGAGTTGTCGTCGGAGGTAGTCGTCAATGATGGTCGGGGTCATTAGTATGATCGTCGGAGTTGTCGCCGGAGGTAGTCGTCAGTGGTGACGACCAATGTGGTCGTCGGAGTTGCCATCGGAGGTAGTCGCCAGCAGTGGTTGGAGGCGTCGGAGTTGTCGTTGGAGGTAGTTGTTAGCGGTGGTTGGGGTCGTCGGTGTGGTCGTCGGAGTTGTTGTCAAAGGTAGTCATCAGCGGTGGTCGGGGTTAACAGTATGGTCGTGGAAGTTGTCGCTAGAGGTAGTCGCCGTGAGTAGGTGGGTCGCGGTGTGGTCGTTGGAGTTGCCATTAGAGGTAGTCGTCAGTGGTGGAGGGTCGTCGATGTAGTCGTCAACGTTAGCGAGGTCACCAGTGTGGTCGTCGGAGTTGTCGCCGGAGTTGTTGTTAGAGGTAGCCATTAGATGTAGTCGGATCACCGGTGTAGTTGTTGGAGTTGTCACCGAAATTGTTGTTGAAGTAATCGTCAAAAATTGAAGATGACAAATAAAATAAGAAAACATGGAACAAACCTATGGGGTTGTGTTTTAAAACCAAAAGTTTTGAACACATTAGGCCAAACATGGTTTTGGATTTGGAATCCAAAACCATCCAAATCTAAAATAGGGGGGCCAAACGGCCCCTTAAGGTTTAGGTCTATTTAGGTGTTCATGATTTTTTTTTTCTTTTTTCTTTTCAAAGGTTACTGGCATTGTGAGAGATTTCAAATCCTAATGAATTTCAAATGAATTTTTATATTTGTTATCAGATGATGAAAGAGAATGATTTAAAATTTGAACTGATTTCAAATCATGTTTTTACCCAATAAAATTTTCTTACTAAAATAAAATAGTCGAACATCACAGAATTTCATAGGGAGGTAAATGATTTATTTGACAGATCATATTTTATTTTTCTATTAATAGGTCCAAATTAAGAAGTAAACTTTCCATTTTCTTTTCTTTTTCGAGTTACTATCCAAATACAAAATTGTAATTACATCCCTTTCAAATCTTTCTTATTCCAAAAGAGATCAAGAATTTAAAGTCATTTTTTAGATTTCAAATCCTAGAATTTAAAATCATTTTTGAACTTTCTTGATTCCAAACAAAGATTACCTTTGTAACTAATTTTTCTCTATTCGAATATTGGAGCTTCTAATTTTTGTGATACATATAGTTGAATAAATGCAAAAGGTGAACCAATATGGACTATAGATTCTTTACAATTGACATATATTTGACCAATAAGAGAAGCATAAAGTTGGAAATGCATCCAAGATTTGGTACAACTCTCACTAGATTTGCTTGATAAAAAAAAAAAATCAAAACATCATCATCATGTAGAAAGTGGAAGGGGACAAGAAAACAAGTTGGAGAAGAAATTGGAGCTACTAGGCTATAAAGTCAACAAGATGGAAAAATATTTGGACCCACAAATGGTTGAAAATATTAATTTACACGAGTTTAACTCTTATCAAACTTCTTTTAACACGAGCCAAGAGTTGACAAGATCATTTGCCTGAAATAAAATAAAGGAATCACCCTCTTTTCTAAAGCATCAAATATTAAATGTTTAGATTCAACATGGATTTAAATGTTATATTAGAGTAATTTAGAGATTGACAATGTGTGGAGCTTCCTCCATTTGAGCTTAATTCCTACTTTTAGTAGTAAGATTGATGGTTTTTTAGCCTACCAAACTGAATTGTGGAAATCCTATATCATTTTGCACAATAACATCCTAGTTACTCTTTCACTACCTTACTAAAGCAAGTCAAGATGGATATCAATTTATTTGAGATAATGGTAAAAACCAAACAACTCACTATGTATTGTCTATTTTCTCACCAACTTTTCTCACAACCTCATAAAAATTGTCTCATCATTAGGCTTTCTTGACTTTGGTAGCAAACTTGAAGTGATTATGTAGGTCTCAAGTTTATTGGTCACTCATGAATGTTAGGTTCTATTTAGGTTTGGAAATGTTATCAAAGCGAGATAAATAGCAAGCAAGAAATGAACAAATTAAAAGAGTAAAAGGAAGAAGGATCGTAGAAGCAAAAAAGTTCTATGAATAAAATACTAAATGAAAAAACCCTACAAGATTAACACAATCTATTAGAATCAATATCTTATATTAGACATTTAAGACTTATCAAACTACACGTTCTTTGTACTCTATGTTAAATTAAAACTAAAGTCTAGTACTAGGAGTAGTAGAATTCAACTTATGTTAGGGGACAATCGACTCCAACTGATCTCCACAATGATATGATATTGTCCATTTTGGGCAGAAGCCCTCATAGGTTTGTTTTTGGTTCCCACCAAAAGGCCTCATACCAATGCAGATAGTGCCCCCACATATAAACCCATGATTTTCCCCTTATGTAGCCAATGTGGGACTTTAGTTGTACTCCAACAATCCCAACAACTTACAATGATAAAATGCACTAGTCTTTCGAATGTGCTCTATACTTTACTGAATTCTGATAGAAATAACAAAATATTGTCTCCAACTTTAATTTAAAGGGAATCTCACTACTTTTAAAATCAATCAATAACACCAATGTTGATAAATGCTGATAAATGCTCTTAGCATTAGACATCACAAACTTTCTAACACATTCACAACCTTGTCATGCCTTTGTTGTATCGATCCAAGAAAACCCTATTTATAGGAAAATAAAATCAAATTGAAATCTCAATTAAAATAAAGACGATTCAATAAATTCACACGTGTGAACCTATTTTCGCACCTATGAACTTTTTTGACATCTAAAAGCCTCACTTACCTCTAAAAAAAACTCAAATTGTATGTGTGACTTGTAAAACTTGTACATGCAAGTGCTTGATTTAGGCCTCCTTGCATTTTGTATTCACTTGGAAAGTGTAAACCATTCTTTATGCATGCAGAACTTCTTGTTAAGAACAAGAAAGATTTGAATTGACGTATTCTCCATGTTCCAACACTTGCTAGATTATAACTCAATTCACTTGCCAACTTGAAGATAGCTCACTATCAACATTTTAGTAGTAGTTGTAATTTTCAAAATCATATTAATGTTCGAAATTTTTTGTTCTTCAGCTTTATTTGAGGTTGATTCTTTTCTTACCTAAGAGATGTAAATCAGTGTCTATATACCAGCACTCTCTCAATACTCATCAATCAAACACACCAAAATAATTCATAGAGCAATCTTCAACTATAACACACTATAAAACTTACAAACCACCTAAAATCAAGCCAGGAAGTAAAACAAAAACAAAACAAAACAAAACTAGTACATTAATCAACCAAACATGTAAATATATATATATATGCAGGCAATGCAATTCAAACTGTAGGATTAGCAGCCAGCCAAACTAAACTATCTGTAGAGACAAAATGGCAAACATGAGAAGCTCCTGGTTTAGTTTTCAGAACTTTAAAAGAGGCATGATCTTTGTCCCACTGAGAAGTATCCATGTGGCAAATGGCACTGGCTTTCACTCTATCTCCATTATCAGCCCCCAGTAAAATCTCAAACAGCCTGTTATTACTCTCCTGACAATGACAGTAAAAAACAGCATAAGGGTAAGGCATGCTATGACATGCCACCATTTTTGCAGTCACTGTTTCTCTGGGTTCCTCCAAAATTGTATAGTTTTGAAGGATGATAGTGGAGTTGGAGAGACGAGTGGTGGTCAAAACTTTCAATTGGGTCTCACCTCCCAACATTTTTGCAGTAAAATCCAGCATTGATTCTAAAGAAGTGGCACAGAATTTGGTCTCTCCTTTGATGGATTCGAGCTCGCACTGTTTAAGAGTGTATTCAACAGCTTTGGCTTGAGGAGAGTCTTTTGGAAAAGAGAATAGAGTTAGAAGGTATTCAAGTTGTGATGTAGAGAAAGGAATGGAATCAGCTTCTTCTCTAGGTAGTAATTTTGGGGTTTCAGATGGCTTTGAGTAAGGGAAGTAAATGGGCATTTTGTTTCCAACTTTCAAATCACTTAAGGTAAAGAAAACATATAATAAAGGATCCAGATGCTTCATGTGAGATGAAGAAGCATGAGAATGCATATGATTCTTGCTCATCTTCTGATGGCCATCATCAACTTCCTTAATATGGGTGTTTGTCTGATCATTCATTTTCAGATTCACAAACTGTTCTATGTCTTTATCATAGCCATCTGTTAATTTCCTAGCAGCACTTTGTTGTGCAGCCTGCAATAGAATTGAAAAGTAAAGAACAAGTCCTAAAGCTTTGTCAAAGTTTGATTCATAAAGAAACAAGGGGGATGAATTTTCAGTCTTTGTTTCAAGTTTTTTATTGTTTGATTTCCCTTCCACAAGCAAATCAAATAAAAAGTTTCAAAGTACACTAAAAGAAATAGAATTGTGATTAGAAATTAAAGAAACAACCCATTTCCAAGCTGTAGTAAGGATTAAAAGTTGTTATTATAAGCATGAAATTGATTATAAATCCATAAGACTTACCATTATAATGAGTAAACCAAGAGGGATGAGAGAACAAGAAGTAACTTCAAGACGCAAAGCCATTTTTTTCTGGTGATGATCTGAAACCAAGGAGATTTTGGGAGTTGAGGATATCAGTAGAACTTTGGTGATGATGACAGCGAGAAACACACTATTAAAATGCAATGTTAGAATAGAGTAGTTTTATGTCATGTAATATGTTAGTAGTTTTGACCTAATTGATAGGTGGTTTTTCTAATTAAATATAGCATATGATGAAATAGGGAAAAACCTATTTTAAACTTGTTAGGAATAAGTCAATGAGATGGCTTCTTCAACTTGTATAAAGTTAGTTATGTGGCCAAGTGAAATGTTTGGCTGTGACTTTATTATTATTTTTCCCCAAAAACTACTTGTTTTAATTACCAACACTTGGTTGTGTACATTACCTCCTAGGGCCTAGACTATGAAGTTTCCATTGATTCTTATGTTTGGTGCTTCTTGATAGCTTCCCATGTAGTATATCAATAATTAAAGCATGCTCTCTTAGTAGTGGAAACCTTGCTGCAGTTTAATGAATAAAATTACTGATTAAACATGAGAGACTTAGACTTATACATAAATATAATTTATACCTCATTTTGGTGTCTGAGCTTTCATGCTTATTTATATTGGTTTCTATATTACAAATATTTTATTTTGGTTTCCTCAATTATACATAAAAAAGCTATTTTACAAAAACCTAATATAGACATGCTATTTCCTTCTCATTAACCATATAAGTATTTGGAAGCCACAAGCAATAGGATTAGGTTTCAAATTTCAAAATGAATTTAGATTTTTGTTAAAGGGCACATGGAAAAAAAATACCTGCCGTAGGAGCTACAACAAAGTATTAAGGAATTGAAGAACTAAAATAAAATATTTGAAAGTTTAAGGAGATCAAAATAAAATAGGTATAACACATGAATATATAAGGATCAAAATAGAATTTACAAACATGAACTATAGACATAATGAGGAGTTATATTATCATTTCTAACTGGTACTATTATTTTATTTTATTTTATTTGCAAAATTACATTTGGAAAAGACATATGTAATTATAAATATTTTCCAGGAAAATAGAGTATTCCAAATGACAGAGTTTTTCTTTATCAGAAAAACCCTAAAGGTAATCCACTCAGTAGATTCTTTGAAACCTTTATTGAGCATGAATTATGCTTTCAAGCAAAAGATTCACAATTATGGAGGTTGGGGCAAAGTTGAACTTAAAATAGGTAAAGTGGTGGACTGGCATTTACTAGAGCTAAAGAAAGAATGAAGAGAAGAATAAAGGAAAGTCGTAAACGGCTCAACAACCAAATATGTTGACAAAGAAATTGGTAACATATGACTTTTGCTACATTGACATTAGCAAAAGTAAAATAAAACCATGGAAAAGGAAACTTTGTTTATAAATTAAAAGGTAGAAGACCTAAACCAAGAACTTCAAAGATCATAAGCTTGATAAGTAGCAAAGAAAACTCTGGGTGATGACAATTAGGCAAGATGAAAGTTGAACTTAATAATTTGGAATGTTTGGAGACACCCTCTTAAAGTATTACCCTAAGTGTTGTTGCTTCCTAAACCTGGCTTGGGGCGAGCTAAGCCTTTTCAAGAATTAGTAGAGGTAGGATATGAGCATAATGCAAAAAAAGTGGGCCTCCTACCTGATTATTTAAGGATAGAGAGAGAAGAAAGTGGATTGATGAGCTTGATATAGTGACAAGAGAGTAGACTCCGATAAATAAGGCCTCCCCCAAGATCAGTTTAGAGGCAACTTTATCCAAACTAAACTATAGATAGACTCCATGGTTGAGATGAGAACACAAGTTGGTCCTTACTAAACCCACGTACCAACTACTGTTAATTGACAATTGCTAGTTATATTATCTAGTGGGGAATATGAGTATGACTACTAGAAAATGATGAAGGAAATTTGAAAAACATGGGTTTGTGCTTGAAACTGATTGCTTTGAGACAAGTGATTGGAATTCATTCTATAAAAAGAAAGCCCAGCTGCACTTTTAGCCTTTGCCTAGATCGTAATTTCTTTACTACGTGTTTGGCTTGAAGGAGTTTTTTTGTTAAAGTACATAATTTTCCATTCTTTAGCTCTACTATCAATGGGGGATGGAAGGGAGGCTGTTTTTATCAATGTGCCTTGGTTTGGATTTGTTTTGTACAATTTCAGCAAGGGCTATAGTTTCTGTCAAAAGGGAAGAGAAAGCAGATATAGATGAGGAAGCAACCATTAAAAGAGCATCTATTTTGTAGAACAAACTATATGTAATAAGAAAGAAAGGCTGAAAGTTGCTTGTATATTTTCTATTCAACCACTCATAAACGGCAATTAATGTGAGCATGCAATTTTATATACATGCTTGGCTAAATGGACTAAGAATAAACTACAAAAATACACTTCTAGAAAGAGAAAAAGTAACTCAGAGCCCCCACCAGCCAAAGAATTACAGTGAAAGTCTTCAAAATTAAGATAAAAGTGAAATGATAAGCTATTTACTCTTATAACGTGATTAGCGTACTTTTTTTAGTTCAACAATATTTGAGATTAGAGTAATTTGAACCTCAAATATCTTAGTTGAAGGTTCATGGTACATGCCAATTACTATGCTCATTTGGCGTATGTGCATAGTAACTTGAATATGGACTGCATAGTGAATAGGCCCAATGATTCTGAGCTGGAACATAGAAAATTTATTACCTCTTCCTTTGAAGGTGTTATTGTTCATAACGCGGTATGATAGCTTTCGGTTTCTCGATTGACTAGTTTGATCCCGTGATCTTTCCTCTCAAGTGCCTTGAGATGGCCGTCTCCTGTCTTCCTATCAACAGAGAACTCTGCTTTCGGCTGAAGCCTTACTTTTGATAAAGCAAAAGTGCCCTCTTAATAAAGAGGAAAAAGGTGGGGTTGGCCTTCCCATCGTTTTGAACGTTTTAAACTAGAAATCTGGGGGAAAGTGATAATGTGCATAAGTTATACATAGTTTCACGTCCACTATCAACCCAATAGAGTCATAAAGTTCTAACTACCCACTGTGGAATTTCATCGATCAGATGGTGTGCGTTTGGGAAATAAGCACAATATGTGGAGAGGACAAATTTCATAAGCAATAAAAAAAAAAAGGTAACAATCTCCAGCTAATGAATTACGTGCATCACTCAACTGAAAGGGGTGTCACATCGATCCACAAACAGTAGTCAACGACTGTAAAATGGAAGAATCTGGGGCGCCCCCAAAATCTCTAGCTGCATTATGAAATTGAATTTGTCAATGGTTGACTTTAGATGCTCTGCTCTATTATCCTGAACAAAATGACACCCCAAATTCATCATAATCACGTAAACATAATATGTCCCCCCTCTTGATTGATCACTTGATTGCCGGCCACTATTTCAAAAGTGATCTCCATTATCAAAAAAGAAATAAAATAAAAGGCACATTACCAGTCACAAACAAAAACCCAGTCACCAGTTTGACGTTTTGCAACGAACCCATATAAAATTTCTTCAATCGAAGTCAAACAACACAGGTTGAGGAGTGTCAGAAGTTGCACTAAGGCCCTTGAAATTGGCGTCAGGGGCTTTGAAAGAAGGCATTTCATTAATGGGGTTTTTTATTTTTTAAATGTTTCTTCAAGTGGAGGAAATGGAGTTGACCTTAGAAGCTGCAGCGGCAGGGGCAGGGAATCAGAGGCAGAGCCGACCTTGATGTGCGTCCAAATCCGAAAGCCCACAGAAATTGTTTAGTCAAATAAAACAGTTGGTTCATCCCAATGCAGGGAAAAGTAAAGCTATTTTATTCATGATTCCCAAGAAGAAGAACCCACTTTCGATCTTGCTCTGTTTCTTTTTCTTTTTGGCGCTTACTTTCTTGTAAGAGAGAATGGTTCAGATACAGACAATGTGGTGCACGTTTCCGACTCCCATTGAAAGGAGCCACCCATTTTCCTCCGTCTCCTCTCCTGGCCTTAAAAGAGCATTTGAACCAAAATCTGAGTGGATTTATTTTGAGGTTTGAAATCTTCAAAATTAGAAAACCGTGTTTGATTTATAATGTTTGAAGTTGGAAACTAGTAAAACAATCCCGGTTCAAAATCATGGAATTGTGTTTCAAATTAATTAGTTTTTAAACATATCAGCCTAGCAGAACGTTTCGATAATCATCCAAACTAAATAGGATGCTCCAAACACCCTTTAATTATATGTCATGAGAAATAATCTTTCTATATCTTAGGTTAAATATTATGAGCTTTTCGAATCCATAAATAATTTTCAATTTGCTTTTGGCAACGTGCTCAACTGATATAAAGTATGTGATCGTCAAGGTTCGATTTCCACCTCACCCATTGCTCCTCAATTTGGTTTTTAACTTTTGGAATTTCAAAGCAAGACGTTATTGGAGAAGAGTATCTGATTGTAGCTAATAATTTCACACCGTTGAAGACATGTTAGAAGCATGGAAGAAAATATCGCTCGACATGTCGTGTGGGGGGGGGGGGGATTTCGTTTCCCCCCTTTCGACGACATGTCGGCACATATTTCATTTTTTTAAAAAAAAAAAATTAGTCAAATCATCATTCAAATTTTGAAATGATTGCGTGAATAAGTGGAGAAAGATTCTTTTTTTTTTATTTTTTAATTTTATTTACCCTTTTGACAATTCACAATTACATCTATCTAGTAGTAAGTCAGTAGTAGTACAAACTACAAAGTAACAACATTGATGGTTTTTACTTATTGGTGCTTTCATTCAACTTATATAGTTATATGATATATTATATGTAATATTAATATACTATCAAAATATGTAGGGAAAGTATTAGTAGAAAGTTAGAAAATAGAAGATATTTTATTTAAAAAAAATTAACAATAAATTGATAGTAGTTATTTTATTCATCATCTCAAAGTCAAGGACCATCGATTGAAGAGATGTATCCACGAATAGGGTCCATATGTTGGCCGTACGAGTCATATTGTTTTCATGTTGACCATTATATTCAACATTTTCAATATAGGATGACTTGGGAGTAATATTGTAATTTCTATCAGAATTACCAAGATTCTAGGTTAGATGGTCCAAGGTCATCTTTTTGGTATTAGAAATGTAATGTATCACATATTATTTAATCTAAATAGAAGTTATAGAACGTATTTTTTACATATATGACGTTGGAAATAAATAAATTATAGCATGATTAAACCATAATTAAAGTTTCATGAAATAATTCATATAATTTGCAAAATTTTGGAATTTTTTTTCTAAATTTCTGCTATCATCGACCTGTTAATTCATATTTGTATCAAAATATTGTATTAGTTTTTAGATATGATGCTTAAAAGTGATCAATTCTAGTCTAATTAAGCCACAATCAAAGTTTCATTGGTTAATTTAAACAATTTCCATCAATTTCCGTAAATTTTTCCAAAATTTCCATCGACATTTTCATTTCCATCGACATTTCCGTAAAATCTGGACCTCGACATTTCCATCGACATCGATATTTTAAACCTTGGTTATGAAAGAGTCTAGATTAAGAAAGCGGAAGCAATTTTGGATCTTGAACACTCTAAGTTGATCAATTTTGTAAAATAAAAACATGCTCAAAGCTAGAAAAACAGAGGGATAGAAAACTCAACTTTGAAGATCAAATTCTCTTCACCCGGTTGATGGTTTTCAGCACGAACACTTCGTGGACAATCGTTAGAGTCTTCCCTACTACCCTCAGGCCTTAGAACGGATTGTGGGATCCTTGGTTGAGAGAATTTGGAAGAAAAGACCTCAAAGGTCACTAATTCGGGAATATTGAATTTTCTGTGTAATTCTCACAAAACACCTCAAATCACCATTATATAAAGCTTCAAAAAGCTTCAATGGAATGACAACTCAAAGATGATGAGGATGCTTTGAGATGGAGGTGGCCAATTTTGGTGAATTTTGAAGATGAGTAAGATTGGGCAAGTTGGCAACTTGTTTTTCATGAAAATCCCTCATTTTACATTTAATTTTAATTCAAAAATCAATATTAAATTGATTTTTAATTAAAATTAATATAATTAATTAAATAATTCAAAATTAATTTAATTAATTATTATTTTTTTTAATTTAATTTAATATCAAATATTAAATTAAATAAATTGCCCGATCTCGATCGATTTTTGAACATGAATCTTTATTCATGCTATAAACCGATCCCGATATTTAAATCATATTTAAATATATCCACACCTCATATTAATCATAGTTTAATTCATAATTAAGCTATGATTCGTTAAATATATCACATATAAATAACGCTTTCTCCCAAACTTGAATTTGAACAATTCAAATTGTTTTCTCTCAAAAAGTTATAAGGCTAAGTCCGAGCTAGTAAGGAGGACCTAATGGACCTACAGATCATGAGCTCCAACGATACGAGATTAACCTAGGCCAAACTCTTTAGCCTAGCTAATCAACATTCGTTAACCAAGGACACTCCACTAAAGTCCGGTGGTTGCACTCTCCTCATTTGTAGATATATTTATGTCCACTCGATATAACCATGATTAGTAAGTCGATCCTTCACAGTCATTCAGTAATTACGGTGGTCAAAATTACCGTTTTACCCCTCAGTAATTACCTCTTGTTCCTTAAGTTCCACCGATCCTCTAATGAACAATCCGGTTTGTGGTCCAACCAAACAAACCAAATCCCTCTCGGGCCAATGAGAGGATGGGCCCATTGTTCAAGACTGAGTCGATGATTTTAAGGGAACAACCTTTCTACTAATCCCTAAAGCGGGTAGGAATGAATTCCATCTTCTTTGAACTATGTTCCCGACTATCTACCCGGTTTATCCCCGAAATGGCGGAGCTTATTGAGTGGCGGTCTCGAGCCACTCTCACCCATGCAAATCTAAGGATAATTCGAATAAACAGGAGTCCATAGAACGCTCGGGATTAAGATCGAGTTACCTAGGTCATCGGATGAGTATAGTCGATTAAGACGAGAAGCGGAGTTATAAAGTCTAAGTGACTATTGCGCGATCCGATCTTATGCAAACTCATTGCATAGTGGCGCGCCCCCACTCACATGTCTCCACATGAACGATTTAGGATCACATCGTTTGTTCTCTACAAAGTGGGCCGCGTCCATAGTGTCCCTAGGATAAGGTCCCCAACTCTATCTTTATACTATAGACTGTTCTGGCTATAACTTGAACTTGATCCACTTTTATGTCACACATAAAGTTCAAGTATTCATCCTATAGCCAAGGGTTCTTTATTGGATTAAGGTTACACAATACACAGTAGTCAATAATTTCAATAACGACTTTATTGTGATATAGAATATACATTCAGTTTACAAAACCACTAGTTTTAGGACATAAAACCCAACAGGTTAGAAGACATGTTAATTTTTAGATTTATATCTAATCATTATTAGAAAAATGTCACAATGGTGACCACAATCAATAAATTTATCTAATTAGATATTGGTACCTAGTTTACTTTTTAATAAAAAAACAATAGTTAAAGTAATTAATAGAGAGTTGTGGTATGTTAGAGGTTTGAATCTCCACTTTTATACGTTGAAAAATGACATATCTTTGACATAGAAAATCCAATACTCTCCATATCAAAATTTATGATCTCACCCACACATTCAAATATTTTAATAAAACAAAAGTGGATGACAAAAAATTTACTTATAGAGCTTGAAAGTTTTTTTTTTTCATAAAAGGACTTAATTGAGTCTTTTAATACATTTAAGGTGAAATTCAGAAATTTAAAAGTTTAAGAACCAAATTGAAAATTACTGACAAAGACAGTAAACAATTTGATATATTTTCCCCCTAATTTATATTAAATTATAAATTTAGTCTATACGCTTTTAGAATTTTTTTGTTTAGTTAATATAATTTAAAACGTTTTAAGAAAAATTTGCCACTTAAATTATAGAATTTGTTACAATCAAGTCTTTGAACTAACAAAAAATTTGCAAGCTCTTATTATTGCAAAATGCACAAATAATCTTTGAATTAATATACTAACCATTAAAAAAACTAGTTTTCAAATCGATGTTGAGTTGTTATTTCGATTTAAGAAAACAAAAACTTGATATATATAAAGAATTTGGGTTTGATGTAATAATCTTGATTTGAACGACAATTATAAATTTAAGAGATTAATGGATCAAGTTGAAAATTGGAAGGGGCTGAGTATAACAACTGATCTTATGGTTAAGGAGTGTTTTTCCAAATTTCTTAAATTTTAAATATATATAAAACTTGTGTCGATTTAATCTCTATACTTTAAAAAATTTTAAATAAATTTCTAAATTTTTAATTTTAATCTAATAAACTCATGTTATTAATTTCATTAATTTAATGCATACCTGACATGTTCATTTTATAATTTAAATATTGTCTCCAAAATTAACTTGCTACATAAATTCTTCAGCGGTAAATATTTAGTGTGTGTCATGATTGTCTTAACAAATAAACAAAACGATAAAGATGTAGCCAAAGAGAATATACCTCAATTGACATAATGAATGTATTAACGATCACGAGCTCCGTGGTTCGAATCCCCTAATTTAATTATACTAAAAAAAAAAAGATGATAAAGATGTATTATATTCTAGATGAAAATTCAATCATTTATTAGAATTGTTTTTCAAGAATAAAGATGAAATAAACCAAGCCTAAAAGCTTGGAAGCATATTTATTATTTTAAAGCTTAAGAACTAAATAAATATAACCCTAAAAATTCTGAGACACTAGAAACTTTTTAAAGTATAACAGCTAAATATACACCCTTCTAAAAGTTAAAGATCCTATTTAATAATAATAATTTGATTTTTATTATTTTTATAATGGTACTTTTTTATCACAATTTATTTACCATGATTTTCATCTTTCTTTAAAGAAATATTTGAATTCTCACCCAAAATATTCTAGAAACAAAAACTAAAGGCTTGTTTGGTTAGCAATCTGAAAATTGAATTTGGAAAACAAACGATTTAATGAAAATAGAGTTGTATTACCTGTTTTTAGATATATGTTTGCTAACAGATTTAAAAATTGGAATCTAATTTAAATATTTGTTTAAAATGTGTTTTTTAATATATTTATTAACTATGAAACTAGTTGTAGTGATAAAATTAAATATTAAGTTGAATATAAACTACTATTAATTAATTTATGAACACGTTTTTTTTTGTTATAATTCTGGTATAATAATTATTTTACATTATCATATAATTTATAATATATTATATTTTACATATTTTAATTCAATAAAAATAAATCGAGTTTATAACATGAAATATTATATTTATTAATATTTTTTTCTTTTAAATATAATTATGTATATTAAAATTTCAAATTCAAAATCCGAATAGAATGAAAACATAAGAAAGTTGTTTGGAGAATTCTCACTATTTGAATCCTAGAATTCAAAAACAGTTTTCGAAAAAGTATTTACATATGCATATTCACTAAACTCGTGAATAAAAAAAATATAAAATAGAATCTAAATTACCCATCAAACAAGTCCTAAATTTTTATTATTTTTTTTTAATTTTCAAAATATAGCTTGGTTTTTAAAATCATTTCTAAAAAGTTGATAACAAAGTTAAAGAAACAAGTATTGATCAACATAATTTTCAAAAACAAAAAATTCAAATTCAAATGGTCATGAAATGGAACTTAAGAAATCAAACTTATAATTTAACCATATTTATATTATTAAAAAAAAGTAATTGGTAAACTTCATTTTTTTTAGTTGATACTTGATATGAGCAAAATTTAACTAGTTAAAATTGTAATATTCTCTCTTAAAATGAAAGCTTTGAACTGCACCGCCATGCACCCATTGTTTTACGTTTAAACTAAAAAATAATAATCTTTCTTAATAATTATAAATATTTAGTTTTATAAAGATAATTATAAATATAATATTTCTAAAAAGTAATTAAATAAATAGTTGACTTAGTGAGTTTAATAAATTTTGTTTTCTTTTAAGTATTACCATTCAAACGAGTTTGGAATTGAACTCTACCTTCTCCGAGTGGTTACTGCTTGAATGTTAGTTGAGCTATACTTTTATACTTTTATTACGATTGAACTTAAGTCAACCACTCACTAATATATAATTTTTATGTGATAACTATTAATTAACATATTAGTAATAAAGTTAAACCCATATTAATTATTATCTTAGAAATCCCACATCAATTATTATCTTAGCAATTCACTAACTACTATATAATATTATTAGTATTGTTTTTTTTTTCAAAAAGGGCATAGAATAATTATAATTTGTAACGCCCCAGAACTCTAGTCACTCTTAAAATTGTGTTTTAATTAATTTAGTGCAAAATTAAAGTAATCAAGCCCTGAAATTCTTACTTTAGTTTATGTTTTGGAAAATTTAAGAGATTTTATGGGCATAATTATTTATGAGTTAATTGGGACTATTTAAATTGGATTAAGGGCCTTTTGTAGTTAAAAGATAAAAGAGGGGCATTCTTGTAATTTATTAGAAAAGAAAATTAGGGTTTCCATCTCCTCTTTTGTCTTATTATTGCACAGTTCCCAAGAAGCCAATTCCTTCTTCTTCATTCTCTCCAACCTCACGACAACCCAACCCCTCCAGCCGCCGACCAGCTTCAGACCACCGAAACTCGACCGCCGCCAGCCATCTTCAGATCGTCGTTTCCTGCCATTAGATCACCGTGAAGGGGCTCGCGCAAACGTCCAACTCCCTGACTCCTCGGACCTCTGCTGAACAGGTCGTGGTTGTAGTCATCAACTCCATGCCGTTGCAACTGCAGGCAAGTAGCACCCGACGCATCATCGGTCGATCGTCTCTGCCTTGTCGTCGTGTTGCTTGGAGTCACTATGACGCCACTCGGTCATTGTCGAAGCAAATCCAGACGGTCAGATCTACTTGTTCTTCACCGGAGTTGTGGACGCTGCAAGCTGGGAATGGGAAAATCAAGGGAACCGTTTGCCTTGGTTCATTGATTCCGCCTCTTTGTTGGTCGGTTCTTGCGTTTTGGAAGCCAGTTTCGAATAGATCGACTCACAAGCTTTGCAGAATCGACCTCACGCGAGAGAGGCGCCACCACACGCCGCGCCGCGCCACCGCGACGCGCGCGCGAGTCACGAACTCATTGATTGCACCCGTTTCGTTCCCCGAGTCCGTTTCAAGCCTCCGTTAGTGGTAATCTGACCTAGTTATTGCCGAATTTTAAATATAAGTTTATTCATGTGATTTAACTAAGGGATGAATGAAATTGATTTAGGAAGCTCGAGTAGCGAACACAATTGAAAGGATTGCAGGGTCAGAGATTTAATTATGGAATATCTCAGAACTAACGCTAAGGTAAGAGATCTTTCTACAAATTATTTTAAAAAAGGGAAGAAATTATGATTTTGAAAGATTTAGTTTAAAAAGAATGAATTCCAAGATTTATCTTAAACATAGAATTTAGAAAAGTATTTCACTCTGGAATTTGAGATGAATTCAGAAGATTTCAGGGTTTGAGAGGGCCCGAACATAAATGATTTCAAAGTATTTGAAAACGAATTTTGACACAGTCATGTATAGTTATGTATTCTGAGATGTTTCAAGTCTGCCATTGTGTTGGATACACATTTTAATTGTATATGTATTTATGATTTACGATTTAAAGTTATGCTATGATTATATGATTTAAATGATTGTTGCATCATGATGAATGCATATGTCTATGTGATCGAAGAATGGGACCTCATGCATTTGTATGTATATGAACATGTTATGTGGGCGGTGGCAATTGGTCTCTTGAGGATTTATGCATGGTCAAACATGCATCAGAGACCCTATGGGTCAAACTTATAGGAGTCTGTGAGGGACTGAAACTTATAGGGGTCTGTGAGGGACTCAAATCATATAGGGGTCTGTGAGGGACTCAAAACCTATAGGGGTCTGTGAGGGACTCAATATGAAAAGACTCAGGTAGACTCAATTGACCACGTATAGCCAAAGAGAAAAGTCTGTAAAAGTATTACAGAGATTTGAAACCAGAGGCCGAACGTAATTATATTTTTATATGTGTTTGTATTTTTATGGGATTCCAAACAAAACTGGATTTAATTATCAAGTTTATCTATTTAACGTCATTTAGGGTCTCAAATGCATGCATGATAGTAATGACCCTTAGAAAGAGAGTCTGTAAAAGTAGGGTTGTTATAGTTCATGTGACACCCGAGGAAGAGGGGTACATGAATGAACTGAGTCCACATCTGAATGAGAGGAATTATGAGGATATGAAAGCATGGTGCCCGAGGAAAAGAGGTACATGCGAGTGACCATAAGGATATGAAAGTATAGTTGAGAAAAGTTTAAAAGAATTGATAACTACTACCTATACCAATAAGGTACACCTTCCTTTTCGGTGGCTCAATCATAGGAACTCCACAGTTAAGCGTGCTTGGCTTGTAGCAATCCTATGTTGGGTGACCACCTTACAAACAATCATGGATGATATGGTGACGTTGCCAGGCCGTAAGGGATCCTGGGCCTTAGGCGTTACATAATTGGCATGCATTTCTAAGGTGGAGAATCATAACTTCATATTTACATTTTTTATTCCAAAAGACAATTAGTTTTTTTTTTGTTATAGTTGCACTCTTTTAAGTTTGATTTTGTAATAGTCAACAAAAGCATAATTCAACTAACATGAACATAAGTATGACTTATGATCAAGAGGTTGTAGGTTCCAAACTCTTAACCCTAAATGTTGTTGAACTAAAAAAAAGTTTAATTTTGTAATATATATATATTTTTTATCTTAATTAGGCTACATTCGCACCCATCCTTTTCCATATTAAAAATTTTTGAACCAAAATTCATATTATAGACATTATGTCACATGAATAACAATTGAAAAATGACCTTTTAGTTATTATTTTCATCCTGATATTAATTTTTTAAGAAGAAAGTTCATTGGCTAAGCAATAAATGACCTATACTCCTTCTCTTGTGGTCGAAAATTCAAATCCTCATGTAATCTGTCATAATTAACATATTTTCAGATTTTATGACATTGAAAAATTGTCATAAACATATTTTATGATTTTTTTTTTCAGTTGTAGAAGCCACCATCAAGAAAACTCTATACATGCCACATCCAAAAATTTGTCATAATTAACTATTTTATGACAATTAATGGTTGTAAAAAAAACTATTCAAGACATTTGTTAAAAGTCATGAAAATTTTTTTATGACAATTAAACATTGTCAATAAATACCTCCTAAAATCGACATTTTTGTCAAGATATATATATTAACGACAATTTTTAAACGTCATAAAAATTCTGTTAGTGACAGAATTTCAGTGTCAAGTATATTGTTTCTATGACAACAAAAAAAATGTTAATGACAATATTCTTGTGTCAAGTATTTGCTTTTTATGATAGTTTGTAGTTGCCAACAAAAAAATTTACTCAAGCCCTAGTTTACTTAAGCTAAATAAACCCAATAACAAACTCATGTTAAGTTGATGCTAAAATGAAGGAGGGAGAGACATTTTATAGGAGAAGATTGGTTGCCCAAAACACAAATTTTTCGATGTGAAACAAATGGAGTTTTTATGACGTTGGAAAACTGTCATAAATTTATGATGTTGAAAAACTATCATAAATTTTCAAACACGACAATCTCTTGCACCTCCAGTTATCTATGACAACTTTTTATCTAAGTCATAAATTTATGATGTTGAAAAACTGTCATAAGTTTTTCGAAAATACGAAAATCTCCGTTTTTCCTGCAAAAAACGTGCCTCCATCAATTTATGACAGTTTTTTTCTCACTCCTTATTTGGCTTAGCTATGGTGTCATAGAATGTCAAAATTATAGTAGTGTAGTGACTTTAATTTTGGTTAGTTTTATTGTTTAGTATATAAGTTATTTAGTTATTGTTAGTTGAACAACTCATTACTCTTATAAATATTGATAGAAAGCTTCATTACGGGAAGTGAATGAGAAAACATTGTTCTTTACAACCAGTAAAGATTTCATGGTATCAGAGTCATAATCAGACTCACATTTTTTTCAGCTCAACTAATTTGTTATCATCAAGCCCTACGAGATGATACTACTTCTCAACCCTTGACCATGATTATTGTTGTTGGTTTCGAAAAACCTCAACTGAAGCCAATTGAGAATCAAATCGTATTTTAATTTGGTTTCCAAAATACCAGTACATTGACAAATTAAAATCAACAGATAAAAGAATACTAAACAAGTATTAGTATACTTACTTATTGTAGATTCAAGAATCAAGTCAAATAGTTTTCGTTTTCTGTAGGAAGTTCCAAGATCAAGATCTTCCTCCAATCCTTGTTTTGTCAACACGAATTGGAACCAACAGAGAATACTACCAATAAATAAGCATTCATATGTCTCTGAGATTTCTGAGATTTAGTTTGTGGGTACCAATCTCGATTGGGAAAGGAAAGTTTTCTTGAGAGGAAAAATTGGGAGGAAGAATTTTTGCTGGGAGAGGAAGAATTCAAGCCACCTGCATTCTGCCCCTTCCCTACCTTTCTTATCGATAGCAGGGTGTGTGAGAGCAATGCGTGGAAAGCCACGTTTTTACCTAACTTCCAACACTCGGAAGTTATGAGTTAATTTAAATTAAATTAAATTAAAAATAAAATATATTTAATTTAATTTAATTAATCATAATTAATTAAATCAATAATTAATTAAATCATATTTAATTAGAATTCATTTAAATCATATTTAAATGAACATCTCTCACATATCCTATAATTTTAATTCAATTAAATAAAATTTAATTAAATTAACTAATTAAATAATTCAACAATTAATTAGTTGTTAAATTAAATATAAAATATTTAATTTAGACCTTATAATTGAATCATATCCAATTATAATCCTCCTATAACCTATAGTTTTAATGTACATCTAATGCACATTAAATTTAGTCTATAATTTTATTATGAATCCAATTCACATCATATTTGAACTTCTTCAAATATTTAATTCTCTATTAATTTTGAATTTCATCCAAAATTAAATTTATATTATAAAGTTTTAAATAAATTATAAACTTTATATTATAATGTATCATTATACATTATAATAATTTCCTAAGAGGGTCGTTTGGTGCGCAGAGTTGAATTGGGCAAAGTTAATTTGTCAGTGAGTTCAAAAGTCTGTGTTTGGGGTGTAAAGTTGGGTTGAGATGAGTCAGAAAGTCTGTTTTTGGGATGTAGAGTTGAGTTGAGTTGAGTTGTCAGGGTTTCTGTTGCAGTTTTTTCTAACCTGAAAGAGACTGATTTTTAGTTGACTTTTTTTATTTCTTTTATTTCTAATTTTTCCAATCATTCATCTAGAAACATATTTTTTCATATTTGCAAAACTGATTTCAGATGTCCACTTAAAAAAAAAAATGTATTTCAACATTGATTTTTTTATTTATTTTTAAATACCATTCTTTATCTTTATTTTTTTTTTAGAAATTGACTTATTTCAAAATATAGTCAATGTAACATTGTTTCCTCTTTTTGATATACATTAAACTTCTTTTAATTTATAGAAATCACATATTTTTAGTACACATCAAACTTATTTCAACTTATAGAAATTAAATGTTGTATTCTTTATAACAACAAATAACAATTGATGAATGGAAAAAGGACAATGTACCTGTATTTTTTTCTTTATACACAAACTGAACTTAATTAAAACAGAGAAGTCTAATGTTTCATTGTCTAAATATATATTGAACTTCTTTGAAACTTACAAATGGGGATCTTACCATAATTACTAATAGCGCTGTTTGTTTTAAAATACAATGACCATTACATTTTTTTTTAGAAAGACACATTGTTTGTTTTACGTTGTTAAATCACAAGAAGATGACAATAAAACGACGAAATATTTCAACATTCATGTCATGTAAAAATGAAATATTCACAAAATATTAGTAAGTTATCAAGAATCTATTTACATGATTAACAAAACACAATTATGGTTCAAGGACCTATTTACATGATTCACAAACATAATTATAGTTCACTAAATATAAGTAATGACTAATAATAGGTTGAGTTTGTATGTTCGAAGAAAGATTGTTGGAGCATAGAGTAAGACCAACTAAGTACATGTGCATTTCATATTATTTTGAACCATGAGAATTTCATTGGTCACAAGAAATTATTGTTGTCGGAGAACATACTGCTGGTTGCTAGATAAGGCCACCAACGATTGTTGTAAATCATCAGAAAAGGTAGTCGACAGTGATCGTCAATTGCCCCATATGGGCGTCGATAGTGAAGGCCACCGACCGTGGTTGTCGGTCGCTGGAGAAGGTCATTTTTGCGTAAAATTATTTTGTAATACCGCAAGTGTACGGGTCAAGTTTTAGTATAGAGATTTAAGAGTCCAAGTATCGTCCTCGGGAATGAGTTTCTAGATTAATTAATTACCAAGATACTAATTCTCAATTTTAGCTAAAGTAACAAAACATGGATAGGTGGTGAAACAAGAATTAAAGACAAACAAACACGTGAAGACACGAATTGATAGATTTAAAGGAAATTGACTTCACAAGTTAATAACTTAATTAACACATGCAATGAACTAATGTGATGAATTTATTGTTGGGATTTATGCCCTAAAACTTGTGTAATTTTGATCAAAGAAATAAAGAGTTATTTGTTTTGATAGAATTACAGTCTTGCTTTATAAATCCAATAAACTAAGCTCCAAGGTTATAATATATATCTTCTTGAACATCAGTGTAGTGGACACTATTTGGACTGTGTTCAAGAATATAACCTAAATGGTCTATGGTATAAGAATAAGGTTGGAAACCTCATTTTGGTAACACCATGGATGCGACCCACTTTGTAAGTACAAATGAGGTAATCCAACTCATTCATGTAGTTGACATGCGAGTGGGGGCATCCTGTATGAAGAGTTCATATAAGACCGAACCGCAAATCATTGTCTAACCAATGTAACACCGTTAACAGGATAAGACTAGTAATTTATAGATGGTCATTAGTGACTCGACCTGAATCTTGAGCGAGTTAAGAACTCCTGCTTATAGGGATTTGTCCTTAGACTAGTATGAGTGAGAGTGGCCTGTAGCCGACTCAATAAGCCTACCTTCTCAGGGACAAAACCTCGTAGGTAGCTGGGAACTTAATTGTGCAAGATGGATTCACTCATTCCTACACTAAGGAATTAGATAGGTTGTTCCCTTAAGAACTAATTCCAGGTCTTGAACAACGGGACTCCGCCCTCTATGAGGGTATGAGTCTATGGTAGGACCGTAGACTTGTTGTTCATTAAAGGATCAGTGGTGCTTAAGGAACAAATAGGTAATCATAGGAGTAAAACGGTAATTTGACCCAGCTGTGATCACGAATAACCTGTGAAGGGTCGATTCATAGGCAATGATTATATCAGTGGACACAATACAATCTATAGTGAGGAGAGTGCAACTACAAGTCTATAGTGGAGTGACTTGTAGTTAATGAATATTGATTAACTAAATCAAAGAGTTTGATCAGTTAATCTCACATCATTGGAGCTCATGAACTGTAGGTCGATTAGGTCCCTCCGTTGCCTCAACATGGTAATATTGAGGGTATAAAGTTAGAAATGAAATTGAAATGTTCAATTTCATACATGAGGTGTTATATCAATTATATATGATATAATTGATCTAATATATAGTTTTAATGTGAATTAGATTCACATATAAATCATATACTAAAGAGAGAATAAAAGAGGGGTAGGATGGTTATTTCCATCCTATTTCCCTATATATATGGTTGCATGAGATGCAACTAAGAAAAGAAATTTTAAGCTTTTGTTGTGTTGTTGGAAGAGTTCTAAAACACAAACCTTTCTCTCACAACACCTCACCTCTCCTAAAGGGAACCCACCTTCCTCCCTCACCTAGAGAACAACGGAGAAGATCCGGTGGTAGTGTCGGTGATCGTTCGAGTTCGTGTTGCTGAGATCTTGATCGTGGGAGAGGAGGAGCACTTGAAGAAAGAGTTCTTCAAAGGTAACATTTCTTGCTGTCCATATTATGTTTATATGCTTAATCTAGTTAGTTTCGTTCTTGAATAAAATCGTTGTAACTAAATTGAGAACGCGCGATTCACAATCCTTCCGCTGCGGGACTCGATTCCCTTCATTTATAAACAAGAAGTAGATACTCAAGAAAACCTCTCGATTCTTAGTGAGCCTCGCACATGCAATAAATTCTATAATCTCCATATGAACCTACAACATGCACGACATTAAGCAACTTCTTTATGTGTTTCCCTTAGACTTCTAGGTCATTCTCATGCCAGACTCCTAAAGGTTTTGACAACTTTGCTCTAATCTAAGTTTTATCTCTCGAGTCCACTTAAACCAACAATGTCAAAGAGTTAAAGAACGAATAACCAAAAATAAGAACAAAACATGCTTCAATACATAGCAAATAAGTCTTAACAAGCAAGTCAAATCTTAACTACAATATTGTTGGGATTTGTGCCCTAAAACTCGTAGTTTATAATTATGTTCTAATTAATGTAATAAAGTGTTATTATTTCAATAAAGTGTTATTGTTCGTTATCTACGAGTTTGCCTTCATTCAAACCCTAAATCCAATAAACTAAACATCCAAGGTGTTAAATGAATCTCTGCGAATATAATGTACATAAAAAGGATCTCGGTTCGAGATCTGACCTAAAGGTCTATAGTTGGGGATAAGGTTTGGGTACCTTACCCTGGTTAAACTATGGATGTGACCCACTTTGTATTTGATGCAAACAGTGATCCTAACGTGTTCGTGTAGATGACATGTGAGTGGGGATATCCTATGTAATGAGATTACATAAGACCGGACCACGAAATAGTAACCTCTAGCTGTAACTCCGTTGACTAGTTAGGTTTCTATTTCACTAGGATGACCTAGGCAACTTGATCTCAATCTCGAAAGCAGTTACGAACTCTGTTCGCGAGGGATTGTCCTTTGACTAGTATGGGTGATAGTGGCGATTCGCCGACTCAATATGCCTACCTTCTTGGGGACAAGACCCGAGTGAGCGGCTGGAAACTTAACTTAGCAAGATGAAATTCACTCCTTCCCGCCTACTAGGGTAAGTAGAGGAATGTTCCCTTAAGTGGTGTCTCCGGGACTTGAACAAAGGGCCCGACCCTCTCATTGCCCCGAGAGGGACTCTATTTGTTGGTAGGACTACAAACAAATTGTTCATTAGAGGAGCACTGGTACTTAAGGTACAAGATGTAACCTGGGGGTAAAAGCGGTAATTTGACCCGGTGGTGTTACGAACATTCGTGAAAGATTGACTTCTTTGTTATTGGTCAATATCCATGGACATAGAAATATATCTGCAGTGAGAAGAGTGCAGCTGTGGGACTTTAGTGGAGTGTTCCCGCAGTTAACGAATGTTGATTGGGAGGTTAATGCATTAACCGAGCAATCTCGTATCGTTGGAGTTTCTGATCTGTAGGTCCATTAGGTCCACCTTCTAGCTCGTAAAGGGTTCTTAGATCATTTGAATTTGAAATGTTCAAATTCAGTAGGGAATATATTTAATGTATTTAGATACGATATAATATATAGTTTTGGAACTATATATTATAACTTTAATATGAATATGATTCATATTAAATTATGAGAGAAATGAATATTTGAAAGAGTTCAAATATTATATTAAATTTGAATATGATTCACATTTGAAAACTATAGGTTAAAATTTAATGTGCACTGGATGTACATTAAAACTATAGGTTAATGGGGTAATATGATTAAATGAGATTTAATCCATATTTAATTTGTATTATTTAAATATGATTTAAATTAATAATTAAATTTGATTTAATTATTATATTATTATTATTATTTTAATAATAAAATAAGGAAACGTGTCATTCAGACACGTTTCCACTACCCCTTACTTCTCCCTATCGATAGTACAACAAGGGGAAGAGGGTTGCTCTTGCAGATTGATGGATCAACTGAATTATTCAAGCAATTGGAGGATTGCTCTCTCTCTCTCACTCTCACATTCCCAAAACCTTTTCCAATTGTTGGATTACCTTCCCACCAAGGTTGATCTAAGTGGAATCCAGAGAATAGGAGGTTTGCCATTCTGGTGGTGTCCTGTTGCTGGAAGAAAACAGAGAAGTTTAGTTCTTGTGTTGCTGAAAAGTTAGGAGCAAGGTGTTGCAGGAGAATTAGAAACTACAAAGGTAATTCTTTTCTCTTCTTAATTTAACAGTTAAATTTAGGAATGTTTGCATGTATATCTCCATGTCTAATTAGATTAGAATTAGCATGCTTGTTCGGTATGTTTTTGTCAATGTACTTTTTTTGTTTCAATTAAAACAATCAAGCAAATTACGATCCCAAACACGTTTCCGCTGCTCAAGGAGATCCGATCTCCATCAAATATTTAGCTACTCTAAATCATATGAAAACTAAGCTAAACGTGTAGAAAACGTCTTAAAACGGTATTACAATCTGAAAGAAAAGGAAATTAAACTTATGTGTCGATGCCGGTTCTTCGTGTCCGAGCTCCCGTCTTCGATCTCGAACCTCCACGAATGCTTTGGCTCCAAAAAATGCTCTCTTTTCTATTCTCACAAAGTGTATTTCGAAATTAGGGTCAAAAGTCTATTAAATTCGGCCCCCTTTGCAAGAATGCATAGCGTTCTATTTATAATGCTCTTCGATACAGCGTTGCAATGCTAGGGACAACATTGCAACACTATACCCTTACCGCGTGATATATATGGAAATAGTCATCAGCGTTGCAACGCTGATACCCTAACGAGCGCGTTCCTATCAATCCGACATTGCGATGCTGCAAGGCAGCGTTGCAACGCTCTCTGTGCGGTTCTTCATGCTTGTTCCCTTATCGATATAGCATTGCAACGTCCTAAGGTAGCGTTGCAACGCTACCTGTGTAAGCCTTCAACGCATCAACGCAACACGCTCGGCGTTGCAATTCTAAGGACAACGTTGCAACGCCATCACCTCGGGTCTTCAAGCTTGGATTGATCCTTCTACTTCAATTGATGTTGTTTTTAGCTCCAAATAGCCTCGTTTCGATCCCGAGTGATCTAAAATGTCTCCAATTGTTCTGTTTAAGCTCTTAACCTAAAATTGAGTGATTTAAACACGTAAAAGCCTATCATTATAAAACTAGCAATAATTAAGCTTAAGGATAACACATTTTGTGTGCTATCAAACACCCCCAAACTTAACCTTTTGCTAGTCCCGAGCAAAAATATAATTAAACATGAGATTGTTCTTATACATACACTTGATTCAAGCCTCAAAGATTTAAGAGAAAAAGTTGGCAATCACAAGAAACAATCAAACTTAATACTTCAATGAGTAATTTAGAACTTTTCCTAAGTGTTCCTACGTGTGTGTGTGATTAGCCTATGTTCCCTTCATTTTTACTATGCTCGGATCAACTTTATTAGGCTCTCCATTCAACTTCCCCCTACACTGGTCATAATTACTAATCTTTGAGTCTCCCCACATTCAAGCAATAAACAACTTTACTCCGCACTTAATCACTTTTTTTATCACTTTTTCTATTTTCTTTTTTTTTTGTGCAAGGACACTACCTTTCACACATCCACTGCAGGGACACTTACCCAGAGCACTCGCTCAATGAGTGGCCTAACTGATCACAGTGAAGGTAGCTCTTTTTACCCTCACGATTTTTTTCTTTAGGAAATAAAAAAAAACAAACTATTTCACATAGTATACAGATCATGCACGTCATATTGTCATTCACCCTATCCTGAAGTTTAACTCTCAAATCAGTTTTTAGACCTATCGAGGTGACATTAAACTTCTAAGCCTAATAACTTTGTTCTAAGCGTTTCAAAACTACAAGAGCACAAGCTATGTGCATAATAGTGCAGGAGAAACTCAAGAAATTTTTTAACTTAACTCAAATTTATATCATGGTCTCAAGTTTCAGCAGAATCACAATGATTTTCAATTAATTCTCATCATCACACATATGCAAAAGATTAATCAACAATTCGACATATACTCAGGACAGTCACAACAGATAAACAACATCCCACCCCCAAACTTAAACTGAACATTGTCCCCAATGTTTGCAAAAATAAGCAAAAAACAAGTATAGAGGTAAGAGTGAACAATACTGTCCTGAGTTATGGAGATCTTTCTGAGTTCCTTGGATAGCCAAAACATGTGTGCTGGAGTTCCTTAGAACGGGAGCATGGATTTCAACAAAGGAAGACATCATCACAACCTATCGAAGCAAACAAACAAACTAGTAAGTAAACTAAGAACTGAAAAACAATTAAAGACAGAAAACAGAAAGGACAAAAATGCAAAGCTTGGGTTGTCTCCCAAGAAGCGCTTTCTCTAACGTGTTTAGCTAGACTGTACTCCCTCAAGGTGTTTCTTTTCTATCCTGCAGTGCTCGGAGTGATGTATTCATCTGACTGATCTGGGTCTCAATGTTCTTTATTGCAGCTCCATGACTAGTCACTATACCAGATAGACTGGTGACTGCATTTTCCAGCTGGTTAGATCGACTTCTGGATTCAACTATGAAGGAGTGTAATGTCTCTTCCAGCGATGGTTTCCTCTCTGATGTAGAAGCATACCCTGTAGGAGGATTCAACACATTTTTATTGTTAGCATAAGAGAAATTTTCATGATACCTCAAACCTGGATTATAATGTGTTGGGAGGTTATTATGAGTCTGGCTTCCTCCATAGTTGTTGCTTCTGTTGTTTAGGTAGTGTAGTTGCTCCAAAGTGGATTCTCCATTGGGCTGGGAGCATTGAGAGGGAACCATTGTTTGGGTTGATCCTGCAAAATTTTTCAGAGCATGAGTGAGGGATGCCATATGAGATCTAAAGGAGGTTACCACATCCAGTTGATACAATCCAACTACTGGCTTAGATCTGTCATTGTCTGTATGCCACTGATAGCTGGCAGTTGACACTTCTTCGAGGAGGGCATGTGCTTCTGGCACAGTCTTTGCCATGAAAGTCTCTCCAGCAGTGGCATCCAGAATGATCCTGATTTTACCTTCCAGTCCATTATAGAATAGTTGTACCTGGAGCCACTCTGGGTAGCCATGATGTGGGCACCTCCTGAGCATGTCTTTGTACCGTTCCCAAGCTTCAAATAGATGCTCTCCCTCTTACTTCCTGAATGTTCCTATCTCCGTTATTAACTTTGCAACTTTCACAGGTGGAAAGAATTTAGTCATGAAGGCTTGGGCTAACTCCTCCCAAGAAGTGATACTGCCTGAGGGAAGGGACCCTAGCCATTCTTTAGCTCTACCCTGCAAAGAGAAAGGAAAGAAACGTAAGCGAATATTATCAGCAGAGATACCATTCATTTTAATTGTACCACAGATTTCTAAGAAATTTTGCAAGTATCTTCTGTGGCTAGTCCTCTAAAAGCATCTTCCCTAACCATCTGTATAAGCCCTATTTTAAGTTCAAAATTGTTAGCATTTATGGGGGCATAGACTATTCCAGCCTGCTTAGAATCAAACACAGGTTCGAAATACTCCCCGATGGGTTTAGGGTTATTGAATAACTCATGATCAGCCATAGTTTGAGGTTCTGCTCTTCCTTCGCTTAGGAATCTCCTACAGGTCCTCTCGATCTCAAGATCAAAAGGGTGCAAGTCTGCAGCTTTCCCCTTGTGCATACACCTGGAGGTACCAAAAAAAGAAAGAAATTAGACAAAAACACAAAAACTAGAAAATGAAATAAACATAAAACGAAGGAAAACACAAAAACAAGGACATAAAACATAAAACTTGGGTTGCCTCCCAAGAAGCGTTTTTTTTAACGTCTTTAGCTAGACGGTGTCTTCATCAAGACACATAGAATTGCTCATGTTTCTTCGGGTCCTTCTTGCTTGAATCGATATAGCAAGACTCGTGAGTGTAGAACAATTGGCTATGAAGATTAAAGGAAATTTCTGGAGACAAAAAGGGGAAGGACTTTGCAGCCTCGACCTCTATCACCTGAATCTCCCCTGTGGAAATGATTGTATCACCAATGTCTACCTCACCAACCTGATTATAGTGTGTCCCAGTCTCCTCAAACTATCCTCACTATCGTATGAATAAGTCCTCGTAGGTGGCACCTCCTCAGTGGTAAAGATAAGAAATTGTTCCTGTAAGGCCTTAAGGGAAATTACTAGTTGATTGAGATAATGAGCCCTATCCTGTACTATTTCCCAAAGTCCTACCACCTCAGCTTCTAACCTATCCAACCTCTCTAATTCATTATGAACCAAATTTTTAATTTTCAATTCTAACGTATATTCCATTAATTGGTCCACAAGAGAAGATTTTTCTATTTGTTATATTCCATTATGGTTCCAAGTGCCTAAATAACTACCATCACGTGAGTTTTCATCAATTTCAGGTACAGAATGGTAAAAATTAGACAAATAGTATTCAGAGAAATCATGATGCACATACCTAGGGTCCTAAGAGAGACAATACAATGGTGGAGAATAAAAATCATGTAAAGTCATACTTGAAAAAATCAGTAATTCAAATCAAGACTTTTACACAATAGCAACACAACCAAAACAGGGGACAAAGACTCAAAAACACACAAAACTAAAATAGAATAAATACGGAAACAAACAAACACACAAAAACAAATAAGGAAAGACACACAAACAAACTTTAGTCTATAACCTCAAATTTTTCTCCTAATATTAATTAATCTAAATAATCGCCATTCCCCGGCAACGACGCCAAAAACTTGTTTCGTAAAATTATTTTGCAATACCGCAAGTGTACGAGTCAAGTTTTAGTATAGTGATTTAAGAGTCCAAGTATCGTCCTCGGGAATGGATTTCTAGATTACTTAATTACCAAGATACTAATTCTCAAATTTAGCTAAAGTAACAAAACATGGATAGGTGGTGAAACAGGAATTAAAGACAAACAAACACGTGGAGATACAAATTGATAGATTTAAAGGAAATTGACTTCACAAGTTAATAACTTAATTAACACATGCAATGAACTAATGTGATGAATTTATAAACAAGAAGTAGATACTCAAGAAAACCTCTTGATTCTTAGTGAGCCCCGCACATGCAATAAATTCTATAGTCTCCTTATGAACCTACAACATGCACGACATTAAGCAACTTGTTTATGTGTTTCCCTTAGATTTCTAAGTCATTCTCATGCCAGACTCCTAAGGGTTTTGACAACTTTGCTCTAATCTAATTTTTATCTCTCGAGTCCACTTAAACCAACAATGTCAAAGAGTTAAAGAACGAATTGCCAAAAATAAGAACAAAACATGCTTCAATACATAACAAATAAGTCTTAACACGCAAGTCAAATCTTAACTACAACATTTAGCTACTCTAAATCACATGAAAACCAAGCTAAACGTGTAGAAAACTTCTTAAAATGGTATTACAATCTGAAAGAAAAGGAAATTAAACTTATGTGTCGATGCCAGTCCTTCGTCTTCGAGCTCCCGTCTTCGATCTCGAACCTCCACGAATGCTTTGGCTCCCCAAAACGCTCTCTTTTCTCTTCTCACAAAGTGTATTTCGAAATTAGGGTCAAAAGTCTATCAAATTCGGCCCCCTTTGCAAGAATGCATAGTGTTCTATTTATAATGCTCTTCGATACAGCCTTGCAACGCTAGGGACAGCGTTGCAACGTTGTACCCTAATTGCGTGATATATATGGAAATAGTCGGCAGCGTTGCAACGCTAGGGACAACGTTGTAACGCTGCTACCCTAACGAGCGCGTTCCTATCGATCCGGCGTTGCGACGCTGTAAGGCAGCGTTGCAATGCCCTCTGTGTGGTTCTTCATGCTTGTTCCCTTATCGATATAGCGTTGCAACGCCCTAAGGTAGCGTTGCAACGCTACCTGCGTAAGCCTTCAACGCATCAACGCAGCACGCTTGACGTTGCAATTCTAAGGACAACGTTGCAACGCCATCACCTCGTGTCTTCAAGCTTGGATTGATCATTCTACTTCAATTGATGTTGTTTTTAGCTCTAAATAGCCTCGTTTCGATCCCGAGTGATATAAAATGTCTCCAATTGTTCTGTTTAAGCTCTTAACCTAAAATTGAGTGATTTAAACACGTAGAAGCCCTGAAATCATTATAAAACTAGCAATAATTAAGCCTAAGGATAATACATTTTGTGTGCTATCAGTCATCAGAGGTGGTTGTTGGTTATCGATCGCTAGAGAGGGTCACCGATCGTGCAGAGATGGTCGTCGGAGGTAGTTTTTGGTTGCTGAAGATTGTCACCGGCTGCTAGAGATGGTCGTCAGAGGTGGTTTTTGTTCGCTAGAGAAGGTCATCAGAGGTGTTTGTTGGTTGTCGAAGAAGGTTTTCGGTTTGTTGGAGGAGGTTGACGGTCGTCAGAGGTGGTTTTCGATCACCGAAGATGGTCGTCGGAGGTGGTTTTCGATCATCAGAGATTGTCGTCGGAGGTGGTTTCGGTCGTCGGAGATGGTCGCTGATCGCTGAATGATGGTCGTCGGAGGTGGTTTTCGGTCACCGAAGATAGTTACTGATTGCCGAAGGTGGTCACGCAGAGATGGTCCTGGTTATTGGAGTTGGTTACCAATCGCCGACAGTGGTCGTTGGTTGTTAGAGAAGCGGTGATAAAATATATTAATAGGGTTACTATACAAGTCGGTGGAGTTAATATCTTAAGTCGATAGAGTTGAGTTGAGTTAGTTTATCCATGGGCCATACGCTGAGTTGGGTTTAAAACCCAACTCAACTTAACTCAACCCAAGGAGCCAAACACCCCCTAAGTGAATTTGAACATTTAAAATTCCAATCAAGATTAAATAACCTTAGCACCTTTTACGAGCTAGGAAGGGAACTTAATGGACCTATAGATCTGAAGCTCCAACGATACAAGATTAATTGGCTAATCTCATTAACCACATTAATCAACATTCGTTAACTGCGGGTACACTCCACTAAAGACCTACAACTGTACTCTTCTCACTGTAGATATATTTTTGTGTCCATAGATAAAGACCAATAACAACAAGTTGATCCTTCACGAGCGTCCGTAACAGCAGCTGGATCAAATTACCGTTTAACTCCTTGGTTACATCTATGACTTTAAGTACTAGTGCTCCTCTAACAAACAACCTGTTTATGGTCCAACCAATAAACATAAAACTTCTCTCGGACCAGTGAGAGGGTAGGGCCATTTGTTCAAGTCCCGGAGGCACCACTTAAGGGAACACTCATCTACTTACCCTAAGTCGAGAAGAAGTGAATTCTATCTTACAAACTTAAGTTCCCAACTACTCACGTGATTTTGTCCATAATAAGGTAGGCTTATTGAGTCGGCGTCTCTGGCCACTCTCACTCATACTAGTCAAAGAACAATCCCACGCAGACAAGAGTTTGTAACTTCCTAAGTATTAAGATTAAGTTGCCTAGATCATCCTATTGAAATAGAAACCTAAACTATTAATGAAGTTACATCCATTGGTTACTATTTCACGGTCCGGTCTTATGTGAACTCATCACACAGGAGACCCCACTCACATGTCACCTACATAAACGCGTTGAATCATTGCGTTTGTGTCAAATACAAAGTACAAAGTGGGTTGTATCCATAGTGTCACAAGGATAAGGTACCCAACATCATACCTATTGGGATGTATGCCCTAAAACTTGTGTAATTTTGATCAAAGAAATAAGGAGTTATTTATTTTGATAAAATTACAGTCTTGCTTTATAAATCCAATAAACTAAGCTCCAAGGTAATAACATATATCTTGATAATATATATATCTTGAACATCAGTGTAGTGGACACTATTTGGATTGTGTTCAAGAATATAACCTAAATGGTCTATGGTATAAGAATAAGGTTGGAAACCTCATTCTTGTAACACCATGGATGCGACCTACTTTGTAATTAGTACAAATGGGGTAATCCAACTCATTCATGTAGTTGACATGCGAGTGGGGGCATCCTGTATGAAGAGTTCATACAAGACCGGACCACAAATTATTAGTCTAACGGTGTAACACCGTTAATGAGGATAAGACTAGTAATTTATAGATGGTCATTAGTGACTCGACACGAATCGAGCGAGTTAAGAACTCCGCTTATAGGGGTTTGTCCTTAGACTAGTATGGGTGAGAGTGGTGCATGGCCGACTCAATAAGCCTACCTTCTCAGGGTGACAGAACATCGAGGTGGTGGGAACTTAAGCTGTGCAAGATGGAATTCACTCATTCCTACACTAAGGAATTAGATAGGTTGTTCCCTTAAGAATTGACTCCAGGTCTTGAACAATGGGGCCCCGCCCTCTATGAGGGTATGAGTCTATGGTAGGACCTTAGACTTGTTGTTCATTAGAGGATCAGTGGTGCTTAAGGAACAAAGAGGTAATCATAGGGGTAAAACGGTAATTTGACCCAGCTGTGATCACGAACAACCTGTGAAGGGTCGACTCATAGGTAATGACTACATCAGTGGACACAATATAATCTACAGTGAGGAGAGTGCAACTACAAGTCTATAATGGAGTGACTTGTAGTTAATGAATATTGATTAACTGGATCAAAGAGTTTGATCAGTTAATTTCACATCATTGGAGCTCATGAATTGTAGGTCTATTAGGTCCCTCCGTTGGCTCAACATGGAAATATTCAGGGTATAAAGTTAGGAATGAAATTGAAGTGTTCAATTTCATATATGAGGTGTTATATCAATTATATATGATATGATTGATATAATATATAGTTTTAATGTGAATTAGATTCACATATAAACCATATACTAATGAGAGAATAGAGAAGGGGTAGGATGGTCATTTTCACCCTATTTGCCTATATATATAGTTGCATGAGATGAAACTAGGTTAAGAAGGTGAAGCTAAGCACTTGGTGAAACCCTAGCCTCTCTCACATTGTGTTGGAAAGAGTTCCGACTACAATTTCACAAAACACTTCACCTCTCCTAAAGGGAACCCACTTTCCTCCCTCACCTAGAGAACAACGGAGAAGATCCGATGGTAGTGTCCGTGATCATTCGGGTTCGTGTTGCTGAGATCTTGATCGTGAGAGAGGAAGAGCACTTGAAGAAAGAGTTCTTCAAAGGTATAATTCTTGTTGTCCATCCACTTATATATGCTTAATCTAGTTAGTTTCGTTCTTGAATGAAATCGTTGTATCTAAATTGAGAACGCATGATTCACAATCGCTTTCGCTGCGAGATTCGATTCCCTTCAATTGGTATCAGAGCTCAATTGCGTTCTTGATTTACGTTCTGGATTTTTCAAGAACTGAGATGTATGAACGGTTTGCAATTTAGACGTTTTAAATTTTGGTACTTAGATTTACATAATTTCGTTGAATTGTTCAATGTAAGGGCCTATTGTTTTGGGCATTTTATTATGTAAATAGAGTCTGTAAGTCCATGTTGATCGAGGCAAAGTGGTTGCTGAGAAGATCGGAGCGAAAACGAGCAAGGAATAGGAGATTCTACATGTTGTCTGTGTGCAGCGTTGCAACGCTGCACTTTGTAAGGAGGTGCGCATTACAGAGGCGCGTTTAACGCGCGACCACGCTCACGAAAGCGTTCGAAAAAGTGCTCCAACGGGCAGAAACTAACAACATACAACATTGCAACGCTGCCATCAGCGTTGCAACGCCGAAGGCATTTCAACGTTTTTTTCCAACGGGCGAAATTTCGTTTTTATTATATATAATAAATATAAAAATGTTTTATATTTATTTATTTTTAATTTATTTAATTTTAATTAATATAATTAGATTATATTAATTAAAAATTGAATTTAGGGTGCCAAAATTGGTCTAATTTTGCTATTTAAATTATGCAATTGTTGTGTAATTATTGCCATGCATAATGTATGCTTTTTTTTTTTAGAAATCCCACCTTAGGTTAAGCATTTTCATGCATCATTTATAATATAAAAAGTTATATTATATAGTTTGCATGATTAATTAATATAAAGTTGTTATATTAATATATGGATATCATTGACATGCATTATATATCATGAGATGATTATGCTATGAATGTCTTATTATTCATGTGATGAATGATCAAGCACTATAACATAGTATGCATGCCACCTAAGGTTAATTATTTGTTTTAAAATGTTTAAAACTTGGAAATAATAGAACTTAGGTTATCTAGTTCTAATTAGATTTGAATTAGAAACCAAGTAATTTATAAGCTATGATTAAAAGAGGAACTCTAGCTAAGGAAGGTTCTGTCTAGGCTGGGGTATTTAAGCTGACGAAAACGGAACACCCCTACCTGAGAGTGAAATTTAATCAGAGAGTTTATAAATTACAGTAGCGTCAGCGGGTTTATTAAGGGATTAATAAACTAGAAATCCTAAGTTTAATATAAAGAGTTATATTAACAAACTTAAGATAAAATCAATATAAGAGTTATATTGATAGAGTTAGGTAAAATCATTAGCCGGGTTTTAGCCTGAGTAAGATTCCTATAAATTTAAAGTATCCAGTGGGAGGAAAAGTGTAAATGATACATATTTTTCCACCTACGTTATCTCAGGAAATTACACCTTTGTGAGACTCATACTTGGCCTCGTGGCGCAAACGGGAGCATCCCCCTTCGGATGGTGTTTGTATGAGTCAAAATCAAGGTGAATGGAGAGGGTACTTATAGTGAGTGACAGCAGGTTTAGTGAAAAAAAAAACCTACGGTCTCTTTTATCGGTTTACACCGTTAGACCACTATGGTCAGCCTGCTAGTTTGGCCTGGACCAGACAATCCCTTCGTAGGGTTTGATCATAGGGAATCGAACACCCGAAAGGGATAAGATTTCCTTAGTATGTTTTTCAATCTAGTCCTCCCTTCGGCGGATTTTATTGGATGGAGACTCTGGGATCTAAAGACAGAGGGTTACACTCACGGGGTACATAAGTTGTGTATGTATCCTGACCGAAAAATGGTAACAAAAGCCTATGGGAATAAGAGTTATTCTTGCATTAGGTTTTGGTCAAGAGTGTCTTGATCCAGAGCAGGAGTGTTTTTGATTACCCTTCGGTGTCATACATTCTAAACCTTTGGAGAATCATTGCAAATTATAAATGGCCTAGGAATCATTTGATAATTAGCTAAAACATGATTGGATTAGAGTTATAGTAAGAAACTCATACAAGTTCGTTTGTAAATTTTTCAGCAAAAATGTCTAGTTCTATTATTTCTTTATTGGGTGTGGAAAAGTTATCCGGAGAGAATATGATGACTTGGAAAAATAAACTCAACACTATATTGGTAGTGGATGATCTGATGTTTGTGCTAACTGAGGAGTGTCCTCAGGTGCCAGGCTCGAATGCGTCACGAAATGTTCGTGATGCCTATGATCGATGGATCAAGGCCAATGATAAGGCCAAGGTCTACATGCTGGCAAGTATGTCTGACATATTAGCCAAGAAACATGAGGGCATGATAACCACCAAGGAAATCATGGATTTTGTGCAGGGTATGTTTGGACAACAGTCCACACAGGCCCGACACAATGCCCTAAAGTACATATTTAACTCAAGGATGCCAGATGGTATATCTGTTCGGGATCATGTCCTGGATATGATGGTGCACTTTAACATCGCGGAGTCGAATGGTGCTTCCATCGATGACTCGAGCCAGGTCAGCTTCATTCTGGAAACCCTTCTAGATAGTTTCCTACAGTTTAGAAGTAATGTATTTATGAACAAGCTTACTTTTAACCTTACCTCCCTTTTGAATGAACTCCAGACCTTTCAATCTTTGATGAAAATTCAGGGATCGAAAGGTGAGGATAATGTTGCCAGTAGGAGTTATCACAGAAGTTTGACCTCTGGGACAAAAACAGTGGCTTCATCTTCTTCTAACCTGAAAGGGAAGAAGAAGAACATGAAGAAGGTTGGTAAAGGGAAACAAGTTGACAGAGCTGCCGCCCAGAAGAGCAAGAAAGTCAAAGAAGTTGCTGATAAAGGAAAGTATTTCCACTGCAACGAAGACGGGCATTGGAAACAGAACTGTCCGAAGTACATTGCAGAAAAGAAGAAGGAATGTAAATATGATTTACTTTGCCTAGAAGCTTGTTTAGTGGATAATGATAAAAGCGCTTGGATACTTGATTCAGCGCCACTAATCATGTTTGCTCTTCTTTTTCAGTGGAATTGATTCTGGCGTGAATCTGAGAAAGGTGAGATAACACTCGAGTTGGAAATGGAGAAGTCGTCTCACCAGATAGTGAGAGGCACGATGAAGCTTTATTTTGGCAAGAAATATATGTTGTTGGACAATATATTAGTGATACCAGGGTTTACTAGAAACCTTATTTCAATTTCTTGCCTCATAGAACAATGTATTTTTGTTTCTTTCTCAATGAATAAAGTGTTTATTTTGAAGAAAGGTGTGGAAATATGTTCAGCTTCATTAGAAAATGGATTGTATGTTTTAAGGCCTAATTCAGTCAAAATGGTTTTGAACACTGAATTATTTAAAACTACAAATGCACAAACTAAGAAACGTAAAATTTATCCTAAAGAAAATGCTCATCTTTGGCATCTAAGATTGAGTCACATTAATATCAATAGGATTGAGAGATTGGTAAAGAATGGACTTCTAAATGAGTTAGAAGAAAATACTTTACCTGTATGTGAATCCTGCCTAGAAGGCAAAAATGACTAAATGACCTTTTAGGGGAAAAGGTTATAGAGCCAAAGACCCTCTTGAGCTTATACATTCAGACCTTTGTGGTCCGATGAATGTTAAAGCCAGGGGAGGATATGAATATTTCATCTGTTTTATAGATGATTATTATAGATTTGGGCATAGTTATCTAATGCACCACAAGTCTGAAGCACTTGAAAAGTTCAAGGAATTCAAGATTGAGGTTGAAAATCAATTAGGTAAAACTATTAAAACACTTCGATCGGATCGAGCTGGAGAGTACATGAATTTAAAATTCCAGAACTATATGATAGAACATGAAATCACATCCCAACTCTCAGCTCCCGGTACACCACAGAAAAACGATGTATCGGAAAGGAGAAATAGAACCTTGTTGGACATGGTTCGATAAATGATGAGTTATGCTCATCTCCCTAGTTCCTTTTGGGGTTACGCAGTGGAGACTGCATTATACATTTTGAATAGTGTGCCCTCAAAAAGTGTTTCTGAAACACCTTTTGAACTCTGGAAAGGACGTAAAGGTGGTTTATGTCATTTCAGAATTTGGGGTTGTCCAGCATATGTGCTTGTGACAAATCCAAAAAAGTTGGATTCACGTTCAAAATTGTGTCTATTCGTAGGGTACCCAAAAGAACAAGAGGTGGTTTATTCTATGATCCTAAGGAAGATAAGGTTTTTGTGTCGACAAATGCCATTTTCTTAGAGGAGGACCACGTAAGGGACCACAAACCAAAAAGTAAAGTAGTGTTGAGTGAGTTAGACAGAACAATAGCAAAGGTTGTAATAAAACTAGTACATCAACAAGAGTTGTTGACACTAGTTTGTCTAGTCAAGAGAGTCCATCTCAAGAGTTGAGTATGCCTCGACGTAGTGGGAGGGTTATAACACAACCTGACCGTTACATGGGTTTATCTGAAACCCAAGTTGTTATACCAGATGACAACTGCGAGGATCCATTGACTTATAATCAAGCAATGGTTGACAAAGACAAAGACAAATGAGTCATAGCCATGGACCAAGAAATGAAGTCTATGTACTTCAATTCTGTTTGGGATCTTGTAGATAAGCCTGATGGGGTAAAACCTATTGGTTGTAAGTGGATCTACAAGAGAAAGCGTGGTGTAGATGGGAAGGTGCAAACCTTTAAAGCTAGACTAGTAGCAAAGGGTTATACCCAGGTTGAAGGGGTTAACTATGAGGAGACCTTTTCACCTGTTGCTATGGTAAAGTCTATCCGTATCCTACTTGCTATTGCCGCATATTATGACTATGAGGTATGGCAAATGGATGTCAAGACAACCTTTTTGAATGGAAATCTTGAGAAAAACATCTACATGGACCAACCCAAAGGGTTCATTGAACCAGGACAAGAGCAAAAGGTTTGCAGGCTTAAAAGGTCAATTTATGGACTGAAACAAACCTCTAGGTCCTGGAATATAAGATTTGATGAGGAATTCAAATCTTATGGTTTTGACCAGAATGATGATAAACCTTGTGTCTACAAGAAAATCATCAATAGTTCTGTCGCATTCTTAATTCTCTATGTGGATGATATCCTACTCATTGGGAATGATGTAGGTTATCTTACTGACATTAAGGATTGGCTAGCTACGCAATTCCAAATGAAATATTTGGGTGATGCACAGTTTGTTCTTGGGATCCAGATTGTCCGGAACCGCAAGAATAAAACACTAGCCTTGTCTCAAACATCTTACATAGACAAAGTGTTGTCAAGGTTTAAGATGCAAGACTCTAAAAAGGGTTTTGTTGCCTTTTAGACATGAAGTCCATTTGTCTAAGGAACAGTGTCCTAAGACACCTCAAGGACTTGAGGATATGAGACGGATTCCTTATGCATCAGCTGTTGGGAGCTTGATGTACGCCATGTTGTGTACTAGGCCAAACATCTGTTTTGCAGTTGGAATTGTCAGTAGGTATCAATCCAATCCAGGACTTGAACACTGAACAACGGTTAAAACAATCCTTAAGTATCTTCGGAGAACAAGGAACTACATGCTTGTGTATGAGGCTAAGGATTTGATCATTACAGGATACACTGATTCTGACTTTCAGACTGATAAAGATTATCGTAAATCTACATCAAGGTCGATTTACTCTAACGAGGAGTCGTAGTATGGCGTAAGCGTCAAGCAAGGATGCATCATGATTTCCCCATGGAGGCTGAATATGTAGCAGCTTGTGAAACAGCTAAAAAGGTCGTTTGGCTAAGGAAATTCATGCTAAATTTGGAAGTTGTTCCAAATATGACTTTTCCCATCACATCAGATTGCGATAATAAGTGGGTGCAGTGGCAAATTCGAGGAACCCGAAGTCACAAGAGGGGAAAGCACATTGAGCTGAAGTATCATCTCATCCGGGAGATCGTGCATAGAGGAGACGTGATTGTCACGAAGATAGCTTCAGAGCACAACGTTGCTGATCCTTTTACAAAGGCTCTCATGGCTAAAGTATTTGAGAGTCACCTAGAAGGTCTAGGTTTACAAGTCTTCCCCAACTAGGGCAAGTGAGAGTATTTTGTACAAAGGGTTTAAATGCCCTAGTTTATTGTATTTACATTACTGTAATGTTATAGTACTCCACAAGCTTTAGGTCAAGTGGGAGATTGTTGGGATGTATGCCCTAAAACTTGTGTAATTTTGATCAAAGAAATAAAGAGTTATTTGTTTTGATAAAATTACAGTCTTACTTTATAAATCCAATAAACTAAGCTCCAAGGTTATAACATACATCTTGATAATATATATATCTTGAACATCAGTGTAGTGGACACTATTTGGATTGTGTTCAAGAATATAACCTAAATGGTCTATGGTAAAAGAATAAGGTTGGAAACCTCATTCTGGTAACACCATTGATGCGACCCACTTTGTAATTAGTACAAATGAGGTAATCCAACTCATTCATGTAGTTGACATGCGAGTGGGGGCATCCTGTATGAAGAGTTCATACAAGACCGAACCACAAATTATTAGTCTAACCAGTGTAACACCGTTAACAGGATAAGACTAGTAATTTATAGATGGTCATTAGTGACTCGACCTGAATCCTGAGCGAGTTAAGAACTCCTGCTTATAGAGGTTTGTACTTAGACTAGTATGGGTGAGAGTGGTGGCCTGTAGTCGACTCAATAAGCCTACCCTCTCAGTGACATGAAACCTCGTAGGTAGTCGGGAACTTAACTATGCAAGATGGAATTCACTCATTCCTACACTAAGGAATTAGATAGGTTGTTCCCTTAAGAACTGACTCCAGGTCTTGAACAACGGGGCCCCACCCTCTATGCGGGTATGAGTCTATGGTAGGACCTTAGACTTGTTGTTCATTAGAGGATCAGTGATGCTTAAGGAACAAAGAGGTAATCACAAGGGTAAAACGATAATTTGACCTAGCTGTGATCACGAACAACCTGTGAAGGGTCGACTCATAGGTAATGACTATATCAGTGGACACAATATAATCTACAGCGAGGAGAGTGCAGCTACAAGTCTATAGTGGAGTGACTTGTAGTTAATGAATATTGATTAATTGGATCAAAGAGTTTGATCAGTTAATTTCACATCATTGGAGCTCATGAATTGTAGGTCCATTAGGTCCCTCCGTTGGCTCAACATGGAAATATTGAGGGTATAAAGTTAGGAATGAAATTGAAGTGTTCAATTTCATATATGAGGTGTTATATCAATTATATATGATATGATTGATATAATATATAGTTTTAATGTGAATTAGATTCACATATAAACCATATACTAATGAGAGAATAAAGGAGGGGTAGGATGGTCATTTTCACCCTATTTGCCTATATATATAGTTGCATGAGATGCAACTAGGTTAAGCAAGTGAAGCTAAGCACTTGGTGTAACCCTAGCCTCTCTCACATTGTGTTGGAAAGAGTTTCAACTACAATTTCACAAAACACTTCACCTCTCCTAAAGGGAACCCACTTTCCTCCCTCACCTAGAGAACAACGGAGAAGATCTGGTGGTAGTGTCCGTGATCGTTCGGGTTCGTGTTGCTGAGATCTTGATCGTGAGAGAGGAGGAGCACTTGAAGAAAGAGTTCTTCAAAGGTATAATTCTTGTTGTCCATTCACTTATATATGCTTAATCTAGTTAGTTTCGTTCTTGAATGAAATCGTTGTAACTAAATTGAGAACGCGCGATTCACAATCGCTTCCGCTGCGGGATTCGATTCCCTTCAATACCTATACTATAGACTCTTTAGGCTGTTTCTTGAATCTTAATCTCCGTATGTCTCCACATACAGTTCAAGATACATAACACAACCAAGGATGTTTGTTAATTAGATTTAGGGTTATTTTAAGGAAAACTAATAAAATTCAACAATGCTTATTGACAAAAATTGTAACAAATTACAAATTTGCAAACTACGAGTTTTACGACATAAAACCCAACAATTGTTTCCTCTTATAGTGGCCTCAAATTGTGCGAGGGTGAGGAAATTCTTGAGGGAGAAATAGGTTTCTAGGTAATGGCAACTCAAATCAAGGGCGTGGAAACTTTAGTAGGCTTTTCCTCTAATATACAAGTGATTGATAGGGCCAAAATAGTATAACAACAACCTACCAAGATCTCCTCCAAGATAATCAACAAAAAATAATACTACAATATACCACAAATTATTCACAAAATAATTACCAAGAATCAACCAACAATGGACAACAATAACTATAAAAATGTAGAAGACTAAATGCAAGCAACACATGAATTTGGAAAACCCCTTCAATGTGAAGAGTAAAACCACGGGATTTGTGAGGAGCCCAACCTTGTCACCTTCTCTTATTATGATAAAATTGAGGGAAAAAGAACCCAAATAAGTCATACAAAGATTCAAATTCCACCAATGTTTTCATACATAAGAGAATAACAATTGAGAGACCAAAGATGAAGAATATCATCTAGATTTGCAAGTTTTGTCTATCAACGATTTCTGACAATTTGGAGCTCAAAATGAAGATCAAACTGTTCAAAACGAGGCCCTATGTGGCCCCAACAGGCTGACCAAATTTCAACAAAATCCAAGGATTGAAACTCTAGCAATTGACAACTTTGTGGAAGTTATCTCTGAAAAATCGAATTGCACTGCTCCCTCTTCGTTTTCTGTATTTTCCTTAACCTAGATTTTCTTTATAAGTCAACTCATTTAATCCCAAGTGGGTTAAATATATAACCAAACATTTTAGGCCCACAAACATAAGAAAAAATGTGAGTACTTTTTCATGTACGAATTCTGTAGAAAAGCTAGTACCTCGTTAGAGTGGAGTTGAGACCTCTTCTTTATATCTTTCTTGATCCTCGATTTCTCTTTCAGCCAAGGGTCTTCGCGGTCGAAGCACGCCCAGTGTGCTTCTTTCCATGAAAGGAAAGGGAGGTTCAGCACCCGTCAGCCAGCATGCATCCCCCATCAGGGAGGAAAGAATCAGTCCCATCATTTCAATCTTGTTTGTTTAACAAATGGGCTTAACACTCATAACAATCTCCCCCTTCAGCCTTATCACGGGGAAGACACGATCACATCCATGATCACTTGAACCTCATCCCAACAAGCTTACTACAAAGCTCAACCTTGCTTCTAGGAGCTACCTTAGTCAACATATTTGCACTATTTCTTGTTGGACTGCACTTTCTTTAGTTTCATTCTCTTCTCTTCAATCACATCTCGCAACCAATGATATCTAATGTCATTGTGTTTGGTGTGAGCATGATACACTTAATTCTTGCTCAAATCCATAACACTCTGAGTATCACAAAATACATATTCATTTTGCTTCAAATCAAACTCCTGATGGAATCTTTTAAGCCATAACATTTTTTTGCTTGTTTCCATTGCTATAATATACACTGCCTTAGTTGTGGATAATGCTACACATTTTTGTAGCTTGGATTGCCATACGATGGCTCCCCATGAAAATGTAAACACATAACCTGAGTTAGACTTTGTGTTATCAAGATCACATGTCATGTCTGCATTAGTATAGCCTTGAAGTATAGGTTTACCACCTCCATAACACAATCTCAATTTGAAGGTGCCCAATAAGTACCAAAGATCCACTTAACTGCTTTCCGTGAGCCTTTCCTGGATTGGATAAGAAACGACTCACTAAACCAATCGAATGTGTAATATCATGTCTAGTACATACCATAACATACATTAGAGAACCAACTGTAGAATAATAAGGAATGGCTGACATGAGTTCTTTCTCCTTCTTTGTTGTAGGGCAAGCTCTTTTACCAGGTTGAAGTGAGTTGGTAAGCAGTTGCTAATGGTGTACCAACATGCTTAGCATGCTTCATATTAAACCTTCCAAGAACCCGTTCAATATACTTCTCTTGGGATAACAATAATTTCTTAGCTTTCCTGTCACGAGTAATCTCCTAGCCTAAAATTTGCTTTGTAGGACCCAAATCTTTCATGTCAAAAGACTTGGACAAGTCTTTCTTCAAACTTTGAATCATATTTGCATTTTGTCCAACTATCAACATATCATCTACATATAAAAAGAAGGATGATGAAGTTACCTTTAGGAAACTTTCTAAAATACATATAAGAATCGAATGTAGTTCGTTTATAACCATTGCTTGCATAAATGAATCAAATTTCTTGTACCACTACTATAACGACTCTAACGACCCTACTTTTAAGACTCTCTTTCTAGGGTCATTACTAACCATGAATGCACTTGAGGTCATAAAATAACATAATGAAGACAAAACCATTATTAATTTGGGATCCCACAAGAAAACAAAGTAATTAAAATAAATACAGTTCGAATTCCGACCTCGGTTTTAAAATCAAACACAACATTTGACCATAGTCGTTTATCATAAGAGAAAATCGTGAAATAAGACATTATAGTTTAAAAGATGCAGAAGACATGACTTCTATTCCCATGACCTTTGTAGCGCATTTCCGTCATTCACCATGTATGTCTTTGCCTTTACCTGAAAACAATTTTAAAAGAAAGGGTAAGTATTATAAAATAATACCCAGTAAGTGACTCCACTACTGTAGTTGGGATATGCAATCACATGCAATATGACTTTAAACTTTGATAAGCGGGACTTAAGACTTCATTTAAAATATCATGGTTTTTCTCTTCGACATATAGTGGTCAATTAAGTTCTCCTGATCCATGACCTCTTTGGTTTGAGTCCCTCACAAACCTTTTTTCATATGAGTCCCTCAGAGACCCCTTTTCATTCATGACTTGCATTTTTGTTTTTTTTTTAAAAACTATAACAAAAGCTTAATTGCCACAACCTTCGTAAACGATTTTCACGAAACATACATATATACATGAAGTCCCAACATGTTCATTAAACCAGTGACATAATAATCACAATGAACATGAAATTAGATATCACATTTTCATTCATATAGATTCAACATTCATGGCTTAAAAGACATAAATTTTACAAGCATAAAGGTCATGAAAATAATAAAAAGATCATAGCTTATGCGAACAAAAGTTCCTGAAAACATAGCTTTTGAAAATTTTATCCTGTTTTAAAAGTCAGCGTGAGATCCCTTACCTTAGACTTTGCTCTAAATTCTCCATAATTCGATCTCCAATTCAAAGTTCTTTTCCAAACCTGTTCAATAATCAAATTCTTAAATTCGATATGTTTATTCCTTAAATCAGAGAGCTCAAAATAGTTAATACTTTCCAAATAATTACCTTGAACTAGATCCTTAACTAACTTGTGACTGGAAGCTCATCTGTTCGTGATCACGATCTTTACAAGCAACCTATTCCTAAAAACGAGACAAACTTATCAAAAATGGAGGTCTAATCATCACATACTCAAAATATCTAGCTGTAATAAATTGAATTACCACAACAGGGTCCAAATTAAGTTCGAGAGTCAAAACCACTGCAATTCACACTTTTCGGTGAGTGGCGGCGCGTGGCCAGTCGGTGGCGGCCTGTCTCGGCGTCGTGACTCGACGCGTGAAGCTTTTTTTGGAGTGTCCGGCTACAAATCTATCCAAAACTGATTTGAACCCTAACTCTTTGAATCGAGGCGTCGTTTTGGTCTCAGATAGCTTGTAGTCGCAGCTGCGATTGAGTCGTTCACGATAGCTTCTCGCTAGGTCTGGCTCACAAAGAACTCAAGTCGGCAAGCGACAACTACGATCAGAGTAGCCAGCGACGTCGACGCACGGAGCCACTCAACTTCTACGACAGTTCACGCGACGTCAAACTGTGAGGCACGACTGGAAAACGGCTTGTTCGTCTGCAACGACTGGTTGATCGATGCGACTAGAGTTCACGTTGGCGGCTAGTTGGAGAAGAAGAGGCTCATCAGAGGCTGGTTATCGTGAAGATGAAAGGAAGGAAAAGGGGAAAGTGGGAGAAGAAGATGTATTGGTTTACGTGCAAGCTAAAAGACAAAAGAAGGTGTTGGAAACCCTAACCTACTCAATTTTACCCTTTTTTCCCCTCTATTGACCATGAAATTACAAAACCCCTTGTTAATGAACTTCCATTGTTTTATTTACTTAATCACTTGCTTAATTTTGTAAATAAAACAACCTAATACAATACTTTTAACTTCAACTTAAACACGCTCCAATTTTGTTTTTGAGCCAAAAGTTTGAATTTAAAAGTACTCAAAATTCTCGGGCGTTACAATCTTCCCTCCTTAAGAACTTTCGTCCCCGAAAGTCCTTAATCTTGAAATAGCTCGCGGTATTCGGCTTGCATTTCTTCCACTCGCTTCCAAGTAGCATTCTCGGTCTAGTGGTTCTGTGACAACACTTTAACTATATTGATTTCTCGATTACGAAAGTCCTTTTAGTCTATTGCGAGAATTTCGTAAAGATCTTTCCTCACAACTCAAGTTTTCATTCAACTGTAAGGGCTCATAACCAATCACTTGTGAGGGGTCCGACACATACTGTCTTAGCATAGAGACATGGAACACATCATGAACTGCAGAGAGATGACAATAACATCAATCCATAAGCCTTGGGGCTAATTCGCTTTGTGACTTAACTTTCCTTTCTAGTCAACCTCAAAACTTCTTTCATGTCCAATGTTCAAGCTGCTAGCATTTCTTTTAGGGCATTGATGTGAAAATATTAGGTGCCCTACACTAATGCAGATAAGAATGAGACTTCGACACTTCTATGACGTGCAAGTATACACAGTCGTGCACAGTAAGTGATAAGTTAAGTATCGATCCCACGAGGACTAGCTGAATCTAAGTGAGTGAGTGTCCTAGCAAGTTTTTTATATTTTTGTGCAATGCATGGACATGCAATTTTTGTTGAAGATAAATAAACGTGCAATAAGAATTAGATTTTTGTCTTTTTGTTTATATGAGATAGAGGTACTTCAAGTGATGCAAAAAGTAAGGTATTGAGAACGAGATGCAAGAAATCAATTAAAATTAAACGAGAAGACAGAAGAATGCAAACGAGAAGCAAGTGGCAAAAAATGAGATCTTATAATGAAAAATAGGTTTGGGTTAGGTTGCAGCTTCCATGTTCAAATTGGAATAAAGATGTGATCGATCCCTTGAATTTACCTACACATGTATTCAAATGAATTTTTCAAAATCACTAAGTTTTAAAACCTACAATTTTCCAATTGAGATCTAAATTATGCTCATGATTTTAGGTTCGAGGCGGGTTAATTATCCATAATTAACTCAAAAATCCTAGAATGAAATTTTAGTTTTCTAATTCATTAGCTTTCCAAGTTTATGAATTCTAGAGAAGTTAAAGTGGCCAATCCTTAATTCTCATGCACCGTTAAAATCAATAAAATTTCATAAATTCAACAATGACATCAACCATAAATTTATTCCAAAATTCACATTGAAAACAACCTAACCTTTGCCTAAGATAATTTAGTTCATGATGAAAATCGAATCACAACTCTCTAATTTAAACATGCTTTTATTGGTCAAGGAATTCATGCAAAACAACCAACAATGTTCACTAAACTAGTCTAAATCAACCACAATTCTAGCCTAAAACAATCACGAGTTCGACCTAAAACAGTGAGCAAAAGTAGTCTAAGATCAGTGTGTAAACAACCTAAAAATTCAATATTAAATTGGTAGTTGACAACAAACAATAACACTTAGAGATAGGGAACAAGTTACACAACTATGCACTTTGCTTCAACAAAGTGCCTCGGTTGGCCTCAACACAGGACTGGCGATTGCCTAAGCAAAAGGCTTCTCTGTTTCTGCTTCACGCACAACTCACGCCAATGCTGCAACAATCCTCGACAACACCTCACGCCAATGCTGCAGCAATCCTCGACACCATGCCAATGTTGCAACAATCTACGACAGCACACCAATGCTGCAACAATTCACGACAGCTCCTCTGTTCTTCCCTTTCGATTGCTTCAATAAAGGTAGGCTGATCATCTCGGTTTCTCCTCCTAATGTTGTAGCAAAATCGATTGCTCCCCTTCTCTCTCGAATGCTTCAGCAATAACCCCAGATCAGCTCTCTCGAATTCTTCCCTCTCGAATGCTACAACAAATGCCCTCTGTCGATTTCTTCTCTCTCGGGTTCTCTCTTGCGGTAACTCCCTCCTTTTTCTTTTTATTTTCTGAATTCCTATTCTCATAAGGTGATGATGCCCTAACTTGATAATTACAAAAATGCCCTTAGGAACTCTTGTAATTTTTTTTACACATCTTCTACACACAGAAAAATCCCAATAAATCAATATCAATTATAAATAAAACTAAATATGCAAGGATTAAGAAAAAATCTTAAATTCTGGTCTTTAATTAACCATTAGCTTATTTTCCTAAATTTCTTAAATTAAAGCACAAAACACATCAAAATTAATTCTTTTCCAACCTAATGCTTAAATTCAAGATTTTTTAGGTAACATACACAATTTAGGGACAAAATAACATGAAACTCAATAAATTCTATGCAATTCAAGTAGATTAAGCACTAAAATTCTAGTACAATAACTCTCCTATGACGAGTTATCAAACCCCCAAACTTGAACTGCTCATTGTCCTCAATGAGTTATATTCCCTATAGACTTTAAAGACATTCCAAGACTCAAATCATTTGGGTTAATTAAACAAGGATTAAAGACTTATGCTCTAAGCTACAAGTCACCATTCATTCAATGCTCTCTAAGTGGTTCAGTCGGGGTTTCCTAGCTACACTTATGCATCAATAACCAAGAGCAAACCAACTAGAATTTGACACTTACCCTCAAGCTCAATCACTATAATCCTAATCATTCAAATTAAGCAACCCATAGTTAAAGATAAGTCACACTTCAAAACTCGCATGACTACAATTTTATGATCATTCCTTTTTTTCTATATTTTTTTTTCTTAAAACAAATATGTACATTATCTCCTCCATTTCCCTAAAACACACTACTTAAGGTTAGTTTTTTTTTTACTCTCCCGTAGTTCTTAGAATGGCACACGTGGTTAGCGCAACACACCTAAGCAATGAGGTTCTCCCGTAGTTCTTAGAATTGCACACGTGGTTAGCGTAGCACACTTAAACAATGGGGACAGGTTTCTTGCTTGATACCGTTGCTCCAAGAGGTCAGCATGGTTAGTGCCCAGACCCCCTGACATCGATCACCAAGTTGCCTGAACTGACTATATATAACAAAATAAGTAGCATATACTTTTTCTTCTAGCCCAACGAAGTTTTAGGGAAATGAAAGGTTTGCACACTCCTTCTTTCTTTTTCTTTTCTTTCTAAAAAAAATGGGAGAATTTACTTATCCCTCCAAACTTAGAGTACTCAATGTCCTCATTGAGTTAGGGAGGCTGGGTAAAGTCCCCAAACATGAAATGATCATTAATTTGAAGTTTACTAATTTTGGAGTGCTCTAAAAATGTATGGGTTTCCTAACTTGTCATGGCTTCTAGCTTTCGAAATTTTTGGCCTAGGAGTTGAATCCTAACTAGTTTGATTGACACACTAACCATAAGCGCACTAAAGAACCCTTATGATAAACTTTACCTTGATAAGCACCAAACAAGATAGCATACCCTTGCCTCAAACACAAGCAATAACTCTTATTTTTATTAACCCTATGATTTTTCCTTAACTTTTCATTTTCAAGGAGATTTAATCAAAGTTTCTACAACAGACAACACTTTTTTTTACCATTAAAAATATGTAGAAACGTAGTTTTTATGAAAGGGGCAACAACCATATTTCCTATGTTTACTTGCTTAAACATAATGAATCAACTATCTACATCATGCATAACCAAGATCATGAAAACCAACAACTAAACATGGGTTTCGGTAGTCAAAACAAATCATTTAAAAGTCCTAAAACAAGTAAATATCAAAGAAATCTCAGCAACAACCATTACAACCAACAAAAACAACACATGCTTATAAAAGAGAAATAAACCAACAAATTGTAAAAAGGAACAACAACAAATTATAAAGGAAAAAAAAAAGACAATAAGCAAAACAACATACAATACTAAAGAGAAAAGGGAACAAGGCCTCCCTCTTTTGCTCTAGTAGTCATCCTCCTTTTCCTCGTTGTTCACCTCCTCTCCTTCATCATCACCCGACGACATCCAAGGTTACAAAATGGAGTGAGAGAATTCAGAGAAATTTGGGTAGGGGTTTTGGAAATTGGCTTGCATAGCGGCTTGGTGGGCTAAGTTCAAATAACAATGTGATTGATCTTGCATATGGTGCATCGCGTTCATCATCACATTGTTTTGGTGTGTGAGTTGGTCCATTCCTACCATTAACCACATTCTTTTATTCGAACCAACTTGAGTATGATGGTCTAAAATGGTGTCTAGAGGCCCGCTAGCTAGGATTTTCTCTTCCCAAATATAATAAGGAACCGCAACCCTAATACAAAGGGAAGTTACTAAACTAGGGAAGAAGATTTTCCTGTTTTTTTTTCTTAGCACACCCTTCTATTTCCCTAGCCACTTGGTTTTCCACATCGATTTGTAACTCCGAGAGGATGGCATAAAGAAGCATGATTCGGCTTCTCGAGACCGTTGAGTCATGCGAAGTAGGCATGAGATCCAACTTCACGAAAGAGAAGAGAGTCACATGTGCGCTTTGGGAGCTAAATAAGAAACTAACATAGTCCTTGCTTCCGTTGAGCTTACCATCCATTTCGCTCCATTGATCCCCATCGTTCTTAGGGCAACATTCATTTAAGTGTTGGATGGGGCACTTAACAACTCGTTTGTCCTACCATAAAGTTAGCAAGGCAATTCGAGCGTGGAGTTGATGGTATATTTGTCCCAATGAACATACCTACCCTGCACTATGGACAACCTCTCTTCTAGATAGATGTTTGCATAGAACTCCTTAACTATGGTGGGGATGGCGGCCTCGGGTTCTTTACAAAATTTTTCCCAACCTAGGTTTGCTATGTTTTGGGATAGGAAGGGGGGATCTCTCTTGAGGATAGGTTGAAACCTCTCTCTAGCAAAAGAGCTCTTCGCTTCAACTTCTCATTTTTTTTTCTAGCTCTTTCACTAATGAATTTCTCAGGGATATCTTCATCACACATCACTTCCTTCACCACTTTGGGACTTTCTTCCCTAGTGTACTATTTTTTCTTCTTTTCTCTCTTATCTTTGGAGTTAGGTGTTGGTGGTTCAGGGGCCTCCAAAGGATGTGCATCCTCTAAGGGCCATTCACTAACCACATGTTTTCCCTTACTCCGCGAGGAGGAGGAAGAATGGGTGAATGATCTAGGATTGGATGAGCTTACTTCTACCATCGCACTCTTCGATTTTTTGACCTCTTTCTTACTTTTGCTTCTTCGTTGCCACATGATTAAAAGTGAAGAAAAAGAGAGAAAGGTGCTGGAAAAATTCTAAAAAATGGACAACAAGCTTCCTAAGCTAAGAAAGACTCTCCCTAAGCTAAATTTGGATCTAGATTGGTTTCTCCTAACTTAAATCCTTTGCTTATCCCTTATGATTCCAAAATCCACCAAAAATTGCTAAAACAACTTGGGAAATGAAGAAATCAGCAAGAGGAAGCAAAAGAAAAAGAAAAAGAGTTGTTACAAGGAAAAATACTATAGAAATGGGAGAGGAAGATACTAACTGGTTGCTGTCTTTTTTTTTTTCTTTCTCTTCTTTTTTATCTCAAGTTAGAAAGGTTTTCTTACTTACATTCCCCTATTTGTAAGGTGGACAAACATGCATACATTGGGTGCATTTAAAAGAGCCTATGCATGCAAAGATGGGTCACAAGAAAATTGTCCACTAAAAGACAACCTTTGTCCCCCACTAAGTCATCACATGCATGGTCAAGCCACACAAATTTTCCAATGCATGTTTCTGTCTTTTTATTCCTAGGGAAGTGATAGATTCTAAAATTTGGCTTCTTTCTAAGTTTAGGATTCCTTTCTACCCTAAAAGACAACTAATCCCCAAGACAACTTTTCTTTTTTAAAAAAATATTTTTCCCTTTTTTCAACTAACTCCTATCCTTGATCCAACTACCTAACCTAAGTTCAACAGGATCTAAACCTAAAAGAAGTAAACCTGCAAAACAAAAATAATGCATAAAGTTAACATTTATTCAACCTTTTTAAATCATAAAACTAAGATAAAAAAAAATAATGAAAAGCATCAAACTAGGAATATTATTATCCTAAGACAATAGAGAAAATTGTATCCTAGCTATTCACATGCTTCTATTCACCCTAGACTACATGCTACAATTAAAATTCACATGCTCGAGAGTTTTATTCAACTAAAAACAAGAATTAACCTATACAAGCATGTTGGACAATTTTCAAGGAGGAGCAAAAATTTCCACATTTACTCCCAACCACAAGAGTTAACCAAACATGCTTGGCATTAGAGCTATGAAAGGGAAATTCTTACCTCCAACCTTTGCATGCTTCATTTCTACATCCTAATGACACTTAATCAAAGAATAACTATATATGATAAAACAAAGAACAAAAAGACTAAACAAATGAATCAAAAAGTGAATGAATAACTAAATCTCCTAACATGCTTAGACAATGAACAAAAGGAAAAACAATCTAGCTACAATTTTTTAGTTTTTTCTTCTTTTTCTTCTTTTTTTTATAGAAGGATTTACTACACTTAATCATCACTCAACTTCCATGTGGAAATATTCCTTTGGAAGTCTTCACTCCAATAGTGTTTCAGACGTTGCCCATTAACTAGAAACTCTCTTCCATCCTGCTCACAACGAAGCTTTATAGAACCGTGAGAGAGACTTTCGATCACTGTGAAGAGGCCTGACCATCTGGACCTAAGCTTACCAGGAAAAAGCTTGAGGCGAGAATTGAATAATAAAACTCTTTGGTCTGCTTCAAAAGTCTTTGGAATGAGTTTCCTATCATGTCAAGCTTTAGTTCGTTCTTGGTAAAGCTTTGCATTCTCATAAGAAAATCTCCTAAACTCATCAAAATCATTCAATTGAAGCAGCCTCAGATCTTCTGCAGCAATTAGATTCAAATTTAGCTCTTTCAAGGCTTAGAATGCCTTATGCTCTAACTCTAAAGGTAGGTGACAAGCCTTCCCAAACACAAGTCTATATGGGGACATTCCAATGGGAGTCTTAAAGGCGGTCCTATATGCCCATAAGGCTTCATCCAGCCTGAAGGACCAATCCTTTCTTTGAGGTTTTACAACCTTCTCAAGGATTCATTTAATCTCCCTATTGGACACTTCAACTTGTTCATTAGCTTGTGGATGGTATGGGGTGGAGATTCTGCTTTACATTATATTTGGCCAAGAGGGTATTCATTGCCTTATTGACAAAATGAGAGCCCTCATCACTAATTAGGACTCTTGGGGGTCCCAAATCTAGTGAATATGTGCCTTTGAAAGAATCTAACAACTGTTTTGGCGTCATTATTCTGACATGCCATGACCTCTACCTACTTAGAGACATAATCTACAACCACTAGGAAGTACAAATTCCCTTGAGAAGGAGGAAAAGGGCCCATGAAATCAATCCCCCATACATCAAAGAGCTCCACCTCTAAAATGTAAGTTAATGGTATTTCCTCTCTCTTGCCTATGTTGCCTCTCCTCTGACATGTATCACAAGTCTTGCTAAAAATATGGGCATCCTTAAAGATAGATGACCAATAATAGCCAGACTGGAATACCTTTGTTGCAATCCTTTGACCACCAAAATGGCCTCCATAAGGGGACGAATGGAAGTGCTCTAGGATAGATGACATCTCACTATTAGTCATACATCTCCTAATAATACTATCTACACATTGTCGATATAAACATAGATCGCTGATAACACACAAAATGTGCTATCCTTAGGCTTAAATTGTGTTAGTTTTATGATAATTTCAGGGCTTTAATGTATTTAATTTGTTGAATTCAGGTTAAAGAGAAATATGAGAATGGATGGAGAATTATGGGTGAAAAAGGAGCCAAAATTGACATTAAACGAAAGAAGCAATGCCAAAAAAAGCCATCAAATCCGAGGAGATGGCGTTGCAACGTCATTCAGGGCGTTGCAACGCTCTGTGTGCAGATATTCAACCATAGGAATCCATGTCGATAGTGTTGCAACGCCGCGGCGCGCGGCGTAACGCAACAACACGCAGCAGCCTACGTCTTGCAACGCCCAAAGACGCAGGCGGCTACGTCTCAGCGTTAACGCTTACCGATAGCTAAAGCGCGCGAGAGTAGCGGCGTGTAACGCTTCCTCGGGCGTTAACGCGCGCCGATATTTTCCATATATTAATTATTCGCTAGGGCAGGACGTTGCAACGCCATGCCCAGCGTTGCAACGTCGTCCTATTGATATAAAAAGGAAAATATGCATCTTGGATGAGGAGGCCTTTTTTGGAGAGATTTTGACACCATTGTTTAAACACTATTGTGAGAGATTGTAAGAGGATTTTTGAGAGATTTTAAGAAGGAGACTTTTTGGAGCTCGGGGTTCGTGATAGGTGTCGGGATCGTTGTCGTTCACGCCACGAGAGTTCTTTCTTCGTTCTTTTCACTTTTATTGTTGAACTATGGTTTTGTATAAGAGTTTAGTAGGACTTATAGTGGACATGAGTAGCTAAACTTGTTATCTTAGGGATAGATGTAGCCGTTTAATTATGTTATTTTGTTGAATTGACTGCCTTTGGATTATTCTAATGCTTTTATTCATGCAATTGCATCCTTAATGCTTATAGACTCTTGATCACGGTTTATTTGTTCTTAGGTCTGACGTTATTCTTGAGAAAGATACTTTAGATCTGATCTCTTTTGCATGACTGATAGTTACTTTGACATGAGAATGATTGAAGTGCTATTAGAAACCCATAAGAATTGAACTTAGTGCCATGTTTGATTTTTAGGTTGAACAGAGATGTTTAATTCTATGTCTTGCATGAGATTCACTTGCCTCGAGAGAGGTTATTTGTTATCTTAGTTTCTTGGTTTATAAAAGCAGTGCAATAACCCATTAGCATGATCTCAATAAAATAGTTAATTAATTGGTGAAATCTAGTCCCTAAGATATTCATCTCTCCTGATTGTTCTCAACTTTCACTCTTTGATTTTGTGTTTTCACCTCACTTTAAAGTCTAATTTTCTAGATAAAATTGAGTGGTGTTATTGATAGGAATTAATTGAATTAAATACCCAATCCTGTGGACGATACTCGTACTCAAATTCACTATATTAAAACTTGACCCGTACACTTGCGGTATTGCAATATAATGTTACGCAACAAGTTTTTGGCGTCGTTGCCGGGGATTGGCGTTTATTTAATTCTTTTAATAGTTTTGAGAAGTCACCTAGTCTTAATCTAGAGTTTGTGTTTCTTTTTGTGTTTGTTTTTTTTGTTGTCTTTGTTTATTGTGATTTTGTGTTAAGTTTTGTGTTTCTTTCAGTTTTGTGTTGTTTTTGTTAGTTTTAAATTTTCTATTTTTCTTTGTGTTGTGTGTTGCATACGAAGTAACTCAGAAACTGATATAGTTCCTTTTGATCCTGAAGTTGACAGAACTTTCAGGAGGAAACTTAAAGAAACTAAGGACAAGGTCAGAATCATGGAGCAGCAACAGGTAGAGAATAAGCTCATTAGGGAGCACTTCCATCCCACTTTTGCTGGAAACCAACCTGGAATCATTTACGCTCCAATTCAGGCTAATAATTTTGAGATAAAGACGGGTCTCATCCAGATGGTTCGAGAGAATGCCTTCAGAGGACATGCCATTGAGGATCCCAATCTGCATCTGAGATCCTTTGCTGAAATTTGTGGCACGATAAAAATTAATGGTGTATCTCCTGGTGCTATTCGCTTAAGATTGTTTCCTTTTTCTCTGCAGGATAAGGCAAAATTCTTGTTGGAGTCCTTACCCCCTGGTAGTATTAGCACTTGGGAGGAATTAGCCCAGGCATTCTTCGCTAAATACTTCCCACCTGCCAAGACTACGAGGCTGCGCATTGAGATTGGCAGTTTCAGAAAACATGATGGAGAACAGATGTTTGAGGCTTGGGAAAGATACAAAGATTTACTTAGAAAATGCCCACAACATGGTTATCCTGACTGGTTGCAAATCCAATTATTTTATAATGGATTATCAGGAAATAATAAATCTTTTTTGGATGCAGCTGCTGGGGGATAAATATTTTCTAAGTCTGCAGAGGATGCTCGCACTTTGCTTGAGGAGATGGCTGCCACAAGTTATAATTGGCATTCTGAAAGGTCAACTGCCAAACCTGTGGCAGGGATGTACGAGATAGATGAGGTAAGTTCCATCAAGTTCCATATGGCTTCCCTAACTAGTGCGTTGAATAAACTTGCAGTGCACAGTGCGTTGATGAATCCATATTTGCGATTGCAATTTGCTAACAAACTTGCGGTGGTGAAGATCTGGAACCTGAGTAGGCTCAATATGTAAACAACAGAGGTTATGGGTACCGTGGAAATCAGAATCAAAATCAGTTGGCCACTCATTATCATCCAGGTTTGCGTAATCATGAAAATTTTTCTTATGCTAATAAGAAGAATGGTTTGCAGCCTCCTCCAGGTTATGCATCTACATCTACAGCTGAGGGTAAACCATCCCTGGAAAACATGATGAGTTCATTCATCACTGAATCTAGGAATCGAACCAACCAGTTGGAAAATGTAGTTCTAAGTTTGAGTAGCACAGTGAACTCACATGGAGCATCCATCAAGAACATAAAGGTACAAATCAGTCAGATGGCAACCACCCTAAACACGTTGCAGAAAGGTAAGTTTCTTTGTGACACTGAGGTGAATCCTAGGGAATAGTGCAAGGCTGTGACCTTAAGAAGTGGTAAGGAGCTTGCTGAAACTGAAAAGGTAAATTCTGAAGAGCAACTCAATTCTAATGCCAAGGAGGATACAGAGGAAGTAGGAGAGGAAGCGAGCACATCGAAACAAACAGAGAAGATTTCTGATTTCTCTATTCCTATTGTTCCTAACTCTTTCCTTATCCTCATCGCTTTCAAAAAAAAAAAGACTGACTCTCATTTTGCTAAATTTCTTGATATGTTTAAGAAACTACATATTAATATTCCTTTTGCAGATGCCTTGGAACAAATGCCCAAATATGCAAAGTTCATGAAGGAAGTCCTGTCCAAAAAGAAGAACTTTGACAAATATGAGTCAGTCAATCTCACTGAAGAATGCAGTGCTGTACTCCAGTGGAAACTACCACAAAAACTGAAAGATCCAGGGAGTTTTACTATTCCTTGCAATATTGGTAGTATTTTTGTTGATAGAGCTTTATGTGATCTAGGAACGAGTATTAATTTGATGCCTTTATCTGTTTATAGGAAACTAGGTCTTGGGGAGGTTCAACCTACAACCAACTCAGTACAGTTGGTTGACCGTTCTATCAAATATCCCAGAGGTATTGTAGAAGATGTGTTGGTAAAAGTTGAACAATTTATTTTCCCTGCAGATTTTGTGGTCCTGGACATGGAGGAAGATTCTGAGGTCCCAATTATTTTGGGACAACCTTTCCTAGCCACTGGAAGAGCATTGATAGATGTGCAGGATGGTAAGTTAACTCTAAGGGTCGGTGAGGACAAGGTTGTATTTGACATATTTCGATCCTTGAAGTACCCTAATGAGGTAAGTACTGTCACATGATCAATATTTTGGATTTCTTTGTTGATTCATTTAAGGAGTTAGTTTTATCTGTTGATCCCTTAGAAACTTGCATGACAAATTCAATGTTAGATCAGTTAGGGACATTGAACCATGAAATCACTTACTATAATTAATCACTGAATCAATTGCCTACACTCCAATATGAACAATTCTCACAATTTCATGTCAATAATGTGGAAGAAATAAAACCTCCTGTTCTAGAATTGAAACAATTACCTGCACACCTTCGTTATACTTTCTTAAGAGATTCATCTACTTATCCTGTGATTATTTCTGCCGATTTGAATAAAGAAGAGGAAGAAAAGTTGTTGAGAATCCTGAGAAGTCATAAGTCTGCTTTAGGGTGGTCAATTAGTGATATTAAGGGTATCAGTCCATCTGTAGTCATGCATAAAATCTTAATGGAAGATACCTTTAATCCATCAGTTGAACACCAAAGGAGGCTTAACTCAACAATGAAGGAGGTAGTTAAAGCTGAGGTACTCAAACTGTTGAATGCAGGAATTATTTATGCTATATATGACAGTTCTTGGGTGAGCCCTGTGCAGGTGGTTCCAAAGAAAGGGGGGATGACTATCATAAAAAATGACAAGAACGAGTTCATATCCACCAGGATAGTCACTGGATGGCGTGTCTGTATTGACTACAGGAAGTTGAATAAGGCTACACGAAAAGATCACTTTCCCCTTCCTTTTATTGATCAGATGCTTGATAAACTTGCTGGTTATCCTTACTATTGTTTTCTTGATGGTTATTCAGGTTATAACCAGATTGCTATTACTTCTGAGGACCAAGAGAAGACTACTTTCACATGCCCTTATGGAACATATGCTTTCAGGAGAATGCCATTTGGATTGTGCAATGCACCTGCCACTTTCCATCGTTGCATGATGGAAATATTCCATGACATGATTGAGGACATAATGGAGGTTTTTATGGATGATTTTTCTGTCTTTGGTTGTTCATTTGATATTTGTTTGCATAATCTCGCTCGTGTTTTATAGAGGTGCTAGGAAACTAACCTTGTTTTGAACTGATAAAAATGCCATTTTATGGTCAAGGAAGGTATAGTCCTAGCGCACAAAGTCTCTGAAAAGGGACTAGAGGTGGATAGAGCTAAGATTTCAACCATTGAACAACTACTACCTCCAATTAATGTTAAGGGAGTACGCAGTTTCTTAGGACATGCAGGGTTTTATAGACGGTTCATACAAGATTTTTCAAAAATTGTGAAACCTCTGTGTAACTTGCTAGAAAACGATTCTCTTTTTGTATTTAGTGATGACTGTTTAGTTGCTTTTAATCTTTTAAAGAAAAAGCTAACTTCTGCTCCCATTATTGTTGTGCCAGATTGGAGTCAACCCTTTGAGATCATGTGTGATGCTAGTGACTACGTTGTAGGCGCTGTGTTGGGCCAACGTCGGGAAACGATTTTTAGGGCCATTTATTATGCAAGCAAAACTTTAGATAGTGCACAACAAAATTACACTACCACTGAAAAAGAGATGCTTGCTGTTGTGTTTTCTTTTGATAAATTTAGGCCTTATCTGTTAGGGACTAGAGTTGTTGTACACACTGATCATGCTGCACTTAGATATTTATTTGAGAAGAAAGATGTTAAACCTCGCCTGATTAGATGGATTCTTTTGTTGCAGGAGTTTGACTTTGATATCAGAGATAGGAAAGGATGTGAAAATGTGGTAGCTGACCACCTATCTAGGATAGAAAAGGAGGACAATTCACATTCCCTCCCTATCACATAAGATTTCCCTGATGAAAGACTTTATCAGGTATAGGATAATTTGCCATGGTTTGCTGATTATGTGAATTATCTTGCCGGAGGAGTAATGCCGCCAGATCTGACTTCTCAGCAAAAGAAGAAATTCTTACATGATGTGAAGTCCTATCTTTGGGATGATCCACTACTCTTCAAGGTTGGTGCAGATCAACTTATCAGAAGGTGTGTGCATCGAGAGGAAGTGGGCAAAATCATACATGATTGTCATGCCTCCCCTTATGGAGGACATTTTGGGCCCACTCGAATAGCTGCTAAAGTATTACAATCAGGTTTTTATTGGCCTACTCTTTTTAAAGATTGTTATACTTTTGTACGAACTTGTGATCGATGCCAACGCATTGTGTAATATTTCACGTCGGCATGAACTTCCTCTTACCCCTATTCTTGAAGTTGAATTATTTGATGTCCTGGGAATAGATTTTATGGGGCCTTTTCCATCTTCACATGGTTATTTGTATATCCAGTTATGATGAGATTATGTCTCTAAGTGGGTAGAGGCTATTGCCACTAAGAAAAACGATGCTCGTGTTGTCATTAAGTTTTTACACAAAAATATTTTCACGAGATTTGGCACCCTCGAGCTATTATTAGTGATGAGGGCACTCATTTTTGCAATAAACAGTTTGATTCTATGTTAGCCAGGTATGGAGTTAGGCATGAGGTCTCATTAGCATATCATCCTCGGACAAATGGCCAAGCCGAGATCTCAAAAATAGGAGATTAAACTCTCATTACGAGAAAGCAAATCAAGACCACCAACGGGAAGGATTGGGCCTACAAATTGGATGAAGCACTATGGGCATATCGCACGACCTTCAAAACACCGATAGGTGCATCACCGTACCGATTGGTGTTTGGCAAGGCGTGCCACCTACCTGTGGAGCTGGAACATAAAGCGTATTGGGCCATTAAAACTCTTAACTTTGACCTTCAAAAGGCGGGCGAGCAAATCTTGTTGCAAATCAATGAGATGGAGGAGTTCAGGAATCAAGCCTATGAGAACGCCAAGTTATATAAAGAGAGAACAACTCGTTGGCATGATCAACAGATCAAAAATAGAACATTTTCTCCTGGTCAGCAAGTTCTCCTTTTTAATTCCCGTTTACGTTTGTTTCTAGGTAAATTGAAATCAAGGTGGTCGGGTCCATTCACTGTGAAGGAAGTATTTCCTTATGGGGCAATTGAGTTGCAAGGAAAGGATGGAGCATTGTTCAAAGTCAATGGGCAACGTGTGAAACATTATTATTGCGGTGACGAGGAGCGACATCGGAGAACATTGTCCATCGATGGAAATGCCACATGACCCAACTATAGGTGGTCTAGCTGAAAGACGTTAAAGAAAGCGCTGAACGGGAGGCAACCCGTTGTTTTTTTTAAATTCAGTTATTTCAATTTTATTTTATTTTATTTCATTATGTTATTTTATCTTATTTTATTTTTCTTTATTTTCTTTATTATTTTATAATTTATTAGTTGGTTGACTTTTTTGTGTTTTTCTGTTTTGCGAGTTAAAAAAAAAATAAAAAGGGTTCAAAGCAGCGTCATAACGCTTATCCAACCGTTAAACCGGTAGCAGCGTTACAACGTTGCACACTTTATTAGGCACGCGACCGTGAGGACGGCGCGTTGCAACGATGTCGCGAAATCTGGAATTTTAAAGTTCCAGATTTCGCCGAACAACCCTAAAATTTCACTTTCTCTTCTATTTTCTCCCTTCTTTCTTTCAATCTCCCTGACTATTTCCTCAAAAGGGTTCACTTTAACCTTTTCCCACTCATTATTCTTCCTATTTTGTGCTAGATTGGGCATTTTGGGGCAAGTTTCATACCCATTTGAAGACAAATCGTGGGTAACTATTTCTCTACCATTTTCGTTTCGATTTTTGTGATGTTTCTGTGATTAGGCCTAAGATCGGTTGTTTGTGTTGATGTATTATTGTTTAGGATGATGAATCTTGGGCTTAGATGGATTTTCATAGCATATTGTTGAGATTAGGAGATTTGGGTAGTTTAATGGAAGTGCCCTAGATGTGTTTTCATGGTAAATTAATGTTGGTTTTCAATTTTTCCATCTTTGGGCACTATTACTCCTTAAGGCTTGAATCTTAAGTTTGGGGTATTGAATTCATTGATTTTGGTAACATAAGTCCCTCCTCCTTAGTTGTGCATTTTGATAAATACATGATTTGGTTGTGTGGTTATATCTTTGCTCATTAATTTTGAAAAGACAAGTTCTTGATCATTAGGCGCATTTTGATCTTGGTAAGACACTTCCTTGCTCTTTAGTTGTGTTAGTGCATTCTCTTTGGACTACTCTTCCTACATGAGCATGAGATGAGTTGATTGACCTTGTAGTTGAATTAAAATGTCAATTTGGGCATTTGGATGTCTTCACTTACTAATTGGGAACTTATTCTTATTGCTGGATGGGGCATGGATAATTGTTTTGCTTGGATTGTCTTTGGGCTTATGCTTATTTTTCCCTTGCCCCTAGTATGCATATGATGAAGTGGTCCACTTTTATATATGGCCTTCTTGTGTTGTATTTCCACTTCTTGTTCATGATTGATAGGTGGCGAGAATCATTGGGTTCTTATCTTTCTCACCCATTTACATCATCCTTGGGTAGAGAACTTCAAAGTTCATTTTCATTTATACTTCATGCACCATCCATAGGGCATCTCCTTGTTTTCCCTGTTACTTTGCACTAACTTTGTTACATGCCCTTGTCTAGTTCTTTCTTTTACACTGATCACATATGGCACCAAAAAGGGCAAAGACAACAGCCGGTTCTAGTTCCGGATATGATGTACAACGATTCGTGGATGCTGAAACTGTGAGTCGCTACCAGAGTTATGTGGTGTATCGCGCTCTTGTTCCTGAGCGGGGCATTGTTCTTGATGACTCCCATCACCAGGACATCTACACTACCATTCAGCAGCGACATTGGGAGTTATTGGTGCAACAACCCGAACCAGGAGTGGTCCCTCTTGTGCGGGAATTTTACGCTAACATGCCTTTGGAGGCTTACCATACCACTGTGCGAGGGAAACGCATCCCGTTCGACGTTGTGTCCATTAACAGGTATTTTCACTTACCTGACTATGAGACTGATGAGTACACTATCTATGCCAGGACACAATTCGACTCTTCATAGGTACATGCTACACTAGCACGACCTAGGGCTCAATGGGTAATAAGGAGAGGCGAGGTCTCCAAACTCCGGACAGCGGACCTCACCGTGTCCAGTAGAGTGTGGCACAGTTTTATCTGTGCTAGATTCCAACCGGTTGCACACATGAGTGACGTGACGAAGGAGCGCACCATCCTCTTGTACGCCATTGTCACTGGCAAGACGATTGATGTAGGCAAAGTCATCAGTCGATACATCAGGCATGTGCAGCGAGGCACGACCACGGGCGGACTAGGCCATCCCTCTCTCATCACCGCCCTCTATCGTCTTGCCGGAGTCACCTGGACATCCGAGGAGGAGCTGATTCACCCCAAGGGGGTGATGGATAAAAACTACATCATGGGACTTCGAGATCATGATCAAGCAGCACTTGCAGGGATGCAAGCAGACGAGCCAGAATTTTTCCTTGACGCAGTCGAGGGTGTGATGGGAGAGGAGGAGTAGCATGAGTCACCACAACGCCCTGCCCCACAGGAGTACCAGGATCTGGTTCAGGCCATGGCTAGACTCGAGCAACGGTTCGACCAGCATGAGACTCAGAGTCGTAGGGAGGAGCGCTGGATCATGAGACATCTGCAGTACAGTGAGGCCTCTCACCGCCACCTTTATGACTGTCTCCGGCACATTCATGGCGCAGATCCTTCATTCCCGGGCCCTATGCCTCCTTACGCCTCTTCTGACGAGGAATGAGACTTTTTCATGTTCAGGGCAGTACAGTTCTTTTATCTCCCCCGTTGTTTCTTTAGATGATTTGGATGTTATTTTCTTATCTTATTTTCACATTGAGGACAATGTTGTTCTCAAGTTTGGGGTGATTGTATGACTTTTAATCACTGTTTACTTCATGAGATTTATCTGACTCCATTCCATTTCCATCATATTCTTTTCTGCTGTGTGTTTTTGGTGCATTTGATCGATTTCAGGTTAATGGAATGGACTACCCTTTGTAAGTTTTTCCTACTTTGACTATGATAACCACTGATGAAATTTAATTGAGAATTGTGAATAATGTTCATCAGCCTAGAGAACTTGATTAAATTTCAATTCTAGGATGTTTAAAATTGATTAGAGAATTCCTTGAACCTAATTGCACTTAGCCAATCCCGGAAAGGTCCTGAATGCTTAGGGCAAGTTTATTTTTTCCATAAAATCGTTGTCACCTCGATAGGCTTAGGAACTAATGAAAGAGCAAGTTTGCTTAATTGAAAATTATATTTTTTTTAAAGTTTTTCCACTAAAAAAAAGTGTTAAATAAGAGGGTACTCCAACATCCTAAATATTGTGACCAATATTTGTCTTTTGAAGGATTAAACTTAGGATGCAAGTAGTCTTTTGCAATCTGTATGGTATCTGTGCTCGTAGTCAGCTATTTTCACCACAAAGTGTTAATATGTTGGAGCGAAGGCATAGACGATCAAGGATTCCTCCAAAAAAAAAAAAATTAATAATAAAGTTAAAGTTTAGGGGTGAAAGAAAAACAGTGATAAAAGGTAAAAATTTTCTGATTATGTAAATGAGCTGAAGGTTTGGAGCCTAGGGCCAGTGTAGAGGGAAAATGAATAGATGACTCAATAAGGTTATCTTAGGCTTATAAGGACTAAACTGGAAAAGGCTATCACACACCCAATCAAGGAATAATTTGATTTAATTTTAAAATCTTATTATGTAGTTTTTAATCAATGTTACCCTTTTGATGAATTTATTCTTCGATTCATACAATTCCTGAGGTTTGAGTCTGTAGTATGAAACTTACTCTGATATGATCCGTCTCTTTCTTATTTTTGCTCGAGGAATAACAATTGTTTAAGTTTAGGGGTGTTTGATAGCACACAAAATGTGTTATCCTTAGGCTTAAATTGTGTTAGTTTTATGATAATTTCAGGGCTTTAATGTATTTAATTTGTTGAAATTCAGGTTAAAGAGCAATATGAGAATGGATGGAGAATTATGGGTGAAAAAGGAGCCAAAATTGACATTAAACGGAAGAAGCAAGGCCAAAACAAGCCATCAAATCTGAGGAAATGGCGTTGCAACGCTCTGTGTGCAGATATTCAACCATAGGAATCCATGTCGATAGCGTTGCAACGCTGCTTGCTTTGCAGCGTTGCAACGCCTAGCACGCAGCAACTACGTCTTGAAGATCCGTGACGATGGCGTTGCAACAACGCGCTTGCTTGCGTTGCTGGCAACGCCGCTTCGATAGCTAAAGCGCGCGAGGTAGCGCCGTGCAACGCTTACTTGCCGATAGCTATACGCCGCGTAGGTAGCAAAGCGGCGTTGCAACACGACACCGATATTTTCCATATATGAATTATTCGCTAGGGCACGGCGTTGCAACGCCATACCCAGCGTTGCAACGTCGTCCTATTGATATAAAAAGGAAAATATGCATCTTGGATGAGGAGGTCTTTTTTGGAGAGATTTTGACACCATTGTTAGATTTCAAGAAGGAGACTTTTTGGAGCTCGGGGTTCGTGATAGGTGCTGAGATCGTTGTCGTTCACGCCACGAGAGTTCTTTCTTCGTTCTTTTCACTTTTATTGTTGAACTATGGTTTTGTATTTGAGTTTAGTAGGATTTATAGTGGACATGAGTAGCTAAACTTGTTATCTTAGGGATAGATGTAGCCGTTTAATTATGTTATTTTGTTGAATTGACTGCCTTTGGATTATTCTAATACTTTTATTCATGCAATTGCATCCTTAATGCTTATAGACTCTTGATCACGGTTTATTTGTTCTTAGGTCTGACGTTATTCTTGAGAAAGATACTTTAGATCTGATCTCTTTTGCATGACTGATAGTTACTTTGACATGAGAATGATTGAAGTGCTATTAGAAACCCATAAGAATTGAACTTAGTGCCATGTTTGATTTTTAGGTTGAACAGAGATGTTTAATTCTATGTCTTGCATGAGATTCACTTGCCTCGAGAGATTTTATTTGTTATCTTAGTTTCTTGGTTTATAAAAGCAGTGCAATAACCCATTAGCATGATCTCAATAAAATAGTTAATTAATTGGTGAAATCTAGTCACTAAGATATTCATCTCTCCTGATTGTTCTCAACTTTCACTCTTTGATTTGTGTTTTCACCTCACTTTAAAGTCTAATTTTCTAGATAAAATTGAGTGGTGTTATTGATAGGAATTAATTGAATTAAATACCCAATCTTGTGGACGATACTCGTACTCAAATTCACTATATTAAAACTTGACCTGTAAACTTGCGGTATTGCAATATAATATTACGCAACAATCGCCCCACAGATAAGATTTGGATTCATGCAAAAACCTCTTCTTCTGTTATGCTGACAAATCAAGGGGGAGGATATTGCAAGCCAAGTAATTGGCATAGTCCGCGAACCATGGGGGATTGGTGTCTTGGACTTTGCCAACCAACAAGAGTTGCTCATCAGGGAAGTCATCCCTTATGTGGGAGTGTGAGGGTAAGGGCTTAGAATTCTCAATCCTAGACAAATGGTCTGCCACCACATTTTTCGAACCCTTATTATCCCTTATTTCCACTTCAAACTCCTGAAGAAGTAATACCCATCTAATCAATCTTGGTTTGGCGTCTTTCTTTGCCAACACCTAATGGCAACATGATTTGTGTAGACCACCACCTTAGTACAAACCAGATATGGCCGAAACTTTTCAAAAGCAAAGACTACTGCTAACAACTCATTTTCAGTAGTTGTGTAGTTCATCTGAGCTTCATTCAATGTTTTGCTCGCATAATAAATAGGGTGTATTACTTTCTCTTGCCTTTGTCCTAACATGACTCCCACAACATAGTCACTTGCATAACACATCAACTCGAATGACAGTTGCCAATCAGGTGAGGTGTTGGGTAAAATTATATTGCAATACCGCAAGTATACGAGTCAAGTTTTAATATAGTGATTTGAGTACAGAGTATCGTCCTCAGGAATGAGTTTTCTAGATTAATTAATTACCAAGATACTTATTCTTAATTTTATCTAAAGCAACAAAAATTTGATGGATAGTGAAAACAAAGATAGAAAATAAATGTACAATTGGAGACACGAATATGATAGAATTGAAGGAAGATGATTTCACAAGTTAATTCCTTATTTAACATATGCAATGAACTAATATTATGAATTTATAAACAAGAAGTGAAAATACTCAAGAGAATCTCTCGATCCATAGTGCGCCTCATACACACGATAAATTCTAAAGTTTTCTTATGAATTTTAAAAGCATGCACGACATTAAGCAACTTAATTTTGTGTTTCCCAAAGAACTCTAGATCATTCTCATGCCAGATTTCTAAGGATTTTGACAACTAATTTGCTCTAATCTAAGTTTCTTTCCCTCGAGTCCACTTAAACCAACAAGATTTATAAAATTAAGAACGAATTTTCAAAAATAAATAACATAACAAAGTTCAATACATAATCAAATAAATCTAAAACATGCTGATCAAATTCCAACTACAACGTTTAGCTAGTCAAAATCACCATAAAAACAAGCTAAAGTCATAGGAAAAGTCCTTAAACTCAATTACAAACTAAAAGAAAGAGAAATAAACTTATGTGTCCACGTCGGTCCCTCGTTCCCGAGCTCCCGTCACGATCTCGAGCCTCCACAAATGTTTTGGCTCCCAAGGAATGCTCTTCTTTCTCTTCTTAGAGTGTGTATTTCGAAATTAGGGCTAAAAACTATCAAATTCGGCTCTCTTTGAAATGAAAACAACATGTTATATTTATAGGGATTTTCGGCATGGTGTTGCAACACTAGGGTCGACATTGCAACGTTGTGCTTGCTGCCAACCAACCCATTGCGACCATTTTTATCATATCTTTTCGCTCGAGTGTCCTAATGACTCCTGGTTTAATGCGTTGGAATCATGATTCGATCTAGAATCTCTTAGTATATTTCTTATACTCAAAATACACCTAGAGTTTTCTTGGGTCTTCAATTAAGTATACACATATTCCAAATTGCACCAAAATAGTCTCAAAACACTCTATTTTTGCTTCTCAAACTCATTTTCCTGAAATTAACCATAAAATGCCATGAAAACCCATGTTTTAATTATAAAAACTAGCTAAAATATAAGAAATAAGTAACATATTTTGCATGCTATCAAATACCCCCACACTTAAACTTTTGCTAGTCCCGAGCAAAACATAATTAAACTATAAGATCTTTCTTATGCATATATTAGACTCAAGCCTTAAAGATTTAGAAGGAAATTTTAGCAATCACGAGAAACAATCAAACATGATACTTCAAAAAGAAATTTAAAACTTTTCCTAAGTGTTCCTACGTGTGTGTGTGATTAGCCTCCTTTCCTTTCATCTCTACTAAGCCCGAAACAACTTTATTAGGTTCTCCATTCAACTTCCTCCTACACTGGTCATAATTTCTAATCCTTAAGTCTCCCCACATTCAAGAAATAAACAACTTTACTCAGTACTTAATCATTTTTTTATGTCACTTTTTCTAATTTCTTTTTTTTTTGTGTGTGCAAGGACACTAGCTTTCACACATCCACTGCAGGGACCCTTACCCAGAGCACTCGCTCAATGAGTGGCCTAACTGATCACAGTGAAGGTAGCTCTTTTTGCCCTCACGATTTTTCTTCTTTAACAAACAAACGACAACTCTTTCACATAATGCATATATTATACAGATCATGCACTTCATATTGTCATTCACCCTATCCTGCAGTTTAACTCTCAAATCAGCTCTCAGACCTATCGAGGTGACATCAAACTTCTAAACCTAATAATTTTGTTCTAAGCATTTCAAAACTACAAGAACACAGGCTATGTGCATAATAGAGCAGGAAAAGCTCAAGAAAACTTTTAAATTAACTCAAATTCATATCATGCTCTCAAGTTTCAGCAGAATCACAAAAATTTTCAATTAATGTCGTCCTAAGCCATCATAATCATATTTATGCACAAGATTAATCAACAATTCAACACATACTTTGGGCAGTCAAAACAGATAAACACATCCACCGCCAAACTTAAACTAAACATTGTCCCCAATGTTTGCAAAATAAGCTGAAAGAAAGTAAGAAGGGTAAGAGTGAACCATACTGTCCTGAGTAATGGAGATTTTCATTTTTCTTTTGAATTCCTTGGGCGACCAAGTTATGTGAGATGAAGTACTGCAGAACAGGAGCATGGGTTTCACGAGGGAGACATCAACACAACCTAACAAAACAAAAACAACGAAAACTAAGAAGTAAGCAAACAAATAAAACAACTAAAGTAAAAACAGAAACGTAAATGAAATGTAAAACTTGGGTTGCCTCCCAAGAACCGCTTTATTTCACGTCTTTAGCTAGACTTGACCCATGGTTGGCATCAAGGCACGTAAAATTGCTCATAATTCTTCGGGTCCTTCTTGCTTGAGTCAATATAGCCTTCAAAGTCTAAAAAGACTCTCTTGTTTTTCTTGGGCACCTGAAAGATAAATATTTTGGTTATTTTTGTTTACTGAAATGAAAGAACAAAATTCAAAACAAGACTCGTGAGTATAGGAAAAATGGTATCAAGATTAAAAGAAACTTTTGGAGATAAAGGGAACAGAGACTTTTCAACCTTAAACTCTATCACCTGAATTTCTTTTGTGGAAGTGATTGCATTAACATACTCGACCTCACAAACCTGTTTTTGGTGTGTTTCAATCTCCTCCAACTCATCCTCACTATCATATGCATAAGTCCTCCTAGTCTGCTCTTCCTCAATGGCAAGAATACGAATTTGCTCTTGTAGGGCCTTAAGAGATTCTACCAGTTGATTAAGATGATGAGTCATTTCATGTATTATTGCCCCAAGTTCTACCACTTTAGCTTCTAACCTATCCAACCTTTCTAATTCAGCATGACACAATTTTTTAACCCTCAACTCCAAAGTATATTCCATTAATAATTCCACAAAAGAAAGGTTTTCTATAGATTGGTTGGGGTAGGAAAAATTTTGGTTCCAAGTGCCTATATGATTACCATCAAAAGAATTTTCATAAATCATAGATTCAGAATGGTAAGGATTAGACATTTGGTATCTAGAGAAATCATGATTCACATACCTAGGGTCCTGAGAAAGATAGTACATTGGCGAAGAATTAAAATCATGAAAAGTCATACTTTAAATCACAACAATTCAAAACTAAACTTTTACACTAAATCAACACAACCAAAGCGGGAGACAAAGACTCGAACAACACACAAGACTAAATTAAGAACAGAAAAGAAAAACACAAAAATAAATAAGGAGAAAAAAACAAAAAAGAAAAGAAACAAAAAAAGAAAAGAAAACACAAAATGAAAAAATAAATAAGGAAACTAAACATAAAAGGAAAAAAAAATAAGGAAAAAAACAAACAAGGAAACAAACAAAAAAGGAAAAAAACACAAAAAGAAAAAAAAATAAGGAAAACAACAAATAAGGGAAAAATAAATAAGGAAAAAAAACAAGTAAGGAAACAAAACACAAAAAGAAAGAAAACAAATAAGGAAAAAAACAAATAAGAAAAAAAAACAAATAAGGAAAAACACCACAAAAGAGGAAAAAAAACTTTAGTCCAATATTAATCAATCTAAATAATCGCCATTCCCCGGCAACGACGCCAAAAACTTGTCGCGTAAAATTATATTGCAATACCGCAAATGTACGAGTCAAGTTTTAATATAGTGATTTGAGTACAGAGTATCGTCCTTAGGAATGAGTTTTCTAGATTAATTAATTACCAAGACACTTATTCTTAATTTTATTGATAGCACACGAAATGTGCTATCATTAGGCTTAAATTATGTTAGTTTTATGATAATTTCAGGGTTTTCACGTAATTAATTTGTTGAATTTCAGGTTAATGAGCAATATAAGGATGGATGGAGAATTATGAGTGAAAAATGAGCCAAAGATTGCCTAAGGGAGCTAAAATTTATATCAAATGGAAGAAGGAAGGCCAAAACAAGCCATCAAATCTGTGGAGATGGCGTTAACGCATCGTCGTGGCGTTGCAACGCGCTTTGTGTGCAACTATTCAACCATAGGAATCCATGCGAGATGGCGTTACAACGCTTTGCTGCTGCGTTGCAGTAACGCCAACACGCAGCAGCCTACGCCTTGAAGATCCGCGTGGTGATGGCGTTGTTGCAACGCCGCTTGCGTTGCGTTGCAACGCTACTTCGATAAGAAGAAGGCACGCGAGGGTAGCAGCGTTGCAACGCTACTTCGATTAGCAAACGCGCGAGGGAAGCAGCGTTGCAACGGTGCCTGATATTTTCCATTAATGAATTATTCGCTAGGGCACGGTGTTGCAATGCCATGCCTAGCGTTGCAACGCCGTGTTGTTGATATAAAAAGGAAAAGATGCATCTTGGAGAGGGGCTTTTTGGAGAGATTTTGACACCATTGTTTAAACACTATGGTGAGAGATTGTAAGAGGATTTTTGAGAGATTTCAAGAAGAAGACTTTTTGGAGCTCGGGGTTCGTGATAGGTGCCGGGATCGTTGTCGTTCACGCCACGAGAGTTCTTTCTTCATTTTTTCACTTTTATTGTTGAACTATGGTTTTGTATTTGAGTTTAGTAGGATTTATAGTGGACATGAGTAGCTAAACTTGTTATCGTAGGGATAGATGTAACCTTTTAATTATGTTATTTTGTTGAATTGACTGCCTTTGGTTTATTGTAATGCTTTTATTCATGCAATTGCATCCTTAATGCTTATAGACTCTTGATCATGGTTTATTTGTTCTTAGGTCTGAATTTATTCTTGAGAAAGATACTTTAGATCTGATCTCTTTTGCATGACTAATAGTTACTTTGACATGAGAATGATTGAAGTGCTATTAGAAACCCATAAGAATTGAACTTAGTGCCATGTTTGATTTTTAGGATGAATAGAAATGTTTAATTCTATGTCTTGCATGAGATTCACTTGCCTCGAGAGAGGTTATTTGTTATCTTAGTTTCTTGGTTTATAAAAGTAGTGCAATAACCCATTAGGATGATCTCAATAAATTAGTTAATTAATTGGTGAAATCTAGTCCCTAAGATATTCGTCTCTCTTGATTGTTCTCAACTTTCACTCTTTGATTTTGTGTTTTCACCTCACTTTAAATCTAATTTTCTAGATAAAATTAAGTGGTGTTATTGATAGGAATTGATTGAATTAAATACCCAATCCTGTGGACGATACTCGTACTCAAATTCACTATATTAAAACTTGACCCGTACACTTGCGGTATTGCAAAATTTACGCAACAAGTTTTTGGCGCCGTTGCCGGGGATTGACATTTATTTAATTCTTTTGATACTATTAAGAAGTCACTTGGTCTTAATTTAGAGTTTGTTTTTTTGTGTTTTATTTATTTTTTTTTTGATTTTGTGTTGAGTTTTGTGTTTCTTTTATTTTTGTATTTTTATTTTTATTTTAAAATTTTTGTTTTTCTGTGTTGTGTGTTGCATGCGAAGTAACTCTGAAACTGATCTAGTTCCTTTTGATCCTGAAGTTGACAGAACTTTCAGAAGGAAGCTTAAGGAGACTAAGGACAAGGACAGAATCATGGAGGAGCAACAGGGAGAGTATAAGCTCATTAGGGAGCACTTCCAGCCCACTTTTGCTGGAAACCAATCTGGAATCATTTATGCTCCAATTCAGGCTAATAATTTTGAGATAAAGATGGGTCTCATCCAGATGGTTCGAGAAAATGCCTTTAGAGGACATGCCACTGAGGATCCCAATCTGCATATGAGATCCTTTGCTTAAATTTGTGGCACGGTAAAAATTAATGGTGTATCTCCTGATGCTATTCACCTACGATTGTTTCCTTTTTCTCTGCAATAAAAGGCACAATTGTGGTTTGAGTCATTGCCCACAGGTAGTATTAGTACTTGGGAGGAATTAGCTCAGGCATTCTTGGCTAAATACTTCCCACCTGCCAAGACTACGAGGCTGCGCACTGAGATGGGCACTTTCAGACAGCAGGATGAAGAACAGATCTTTGAGGCTTGGGAAAGATACAAAGATTTACTTAGAAAATGCCCACAACATGGTTATCCTGACTGGTTGCAAATTCAATTATTTTATAATGGATTATCTGGAAATAATAAATCTCTTTTGGATGCAGCTGCTGGGGGATCAATATTTTCTAAGTCTGCAGAGGATGCTCGTACATTGCTTGAGGAGATGGCTGCCACAAGTTATAATTGACATTCTGAAAGGTCAACTGCCAAACCCCTGGCAGGGATGTACGAGATAGATGAGGTAAGTTCCATCAAGTTCCATATGGCTTCCCTAACTAGTGCGTTGAATAAACTTGCAGTGCAGTAATGGTGAATCCATATCTGCGATTGCGGTTTGCTAACAAACTTGCAGGTGTTGAAGGTCTGCAACCTGAGCAGGCTCAATATGTGAACAACAGAGGTTATGGGTACCGTGGAAATCAGAATCAAAATCAGTTGCCCACTCATTATCATCCAGGTTTACGTAATCATGAAAATTTTTCTTATGCTAATAAGAAAAATGTTTTGCAGCCCCCTCTAGGTTATGCATCTACATCTACAGCTGAGGGTAAACCATCCCTGGAAGACATGATGAGTTCTTTCATTACTGAACCGAGGAATCGAACAAACCAGTTGGAAAATGTAGTGCTAAGTCTGAGTAGCACAGTGAACTCACATGGAGCATCCATTAAGAACATAGAGGTACAAATCAGTCAGATGGTAACCACCCAAAACACACTGCAGAAAGGTAAGTTTCCTAGTGACACTGAGGTGAACCCTAGGGAACAGTGCAAGGCTGTGACCTTAAGAAGTGGTAAGGAGCTTGCTGAAACTGATAAGGTAAATTCTGAAGAGTAGCTCAATTCAGATGCCAAGGAGGATACAGAGAAAGTGGTAGGGGAAGCAAGCACATCGAAACAAACAGAGAAGATTTCTGATTTCTCTATTCCTATTGTTCCTAACTCTATTCCTTATCCTCAGCGTTTTCAAAAGAAAAAAACTGATTTTGACTTTGCTAAATTTCTTGATATGTTTAAGAAACTGCATATTAATATTCCTTTTGCTTATGTCTTGGAACAAATGCCCAAATATGCAAAGTTCATGAAGGAAGTTCTGTCCAGAAAGAAGAAGCTTGACAAATATGAGACAGTCAATCTCACTGAAGAATGCAGTGCTGTACTCTAGAGGAAACTACCACAAAAATTAAAAGATCTAGGGAGTTTTACTATTTCTTGCAATATTGGTAGTATTTTTGTTGATAAACCTTTATGTGATCTAGGGGCCAATATTAATTTGATGCCTTTATCTGTTTACAGGAAACTAGGTCTTGGGGAGGTGCAACCTACAACCATCTCACTACAGTTGGCGGACCGTTCTATCAAATATCCCAGAGGTATTGTAAAAGATGTGTTGGTCAAAGTTGAACAGTTTATTTTCCTGCAGATTTTGTGGTCCTGGATATGGAGGAAGATTCTGAGATCCCTATTATTTTGGGGCGACCTTTCCTGGCAATTGGAAAAGCATTGATAGATGTGCAGGATGGTAAGTTAACTCTAAGGGTCGGTGAGGACAAGGTTGTATTTGACATATTTCGATCCTTGAAGTACCCTAATGAGGTAAGTACTGTCACATGATTAATATTTTGATCTTTGCTTTGTTGATTCATTTAAGGAGTTAGTTTTATCTGTTGATCCCTTAGAAACTTGCATGACAAATTCAATGTTAGATCAGTTAGGGACATTGGACCATGAAATTACTTACTGTAATAAATCACTGAATCAATTGCCTACACTCCAATATGAACAATTCTCACAATTCCATGTCAATAATGTGGAAGAAATAAAACCTCCTGTTCTAGAATTGAAACAATTACCTGCACATCTTCGTTATGCTTTCTTAGGAGATTCATCTACTTATCCTGTGATTATTTCTGCTGATCTGAATAAAGAAGAGGAAGAAAAGTTGTTGAGAATCTTGAAAAGTCATAAGTCTGCTTTAGGGTGGTCAATTAGTGATATTAAGGGTATCAGTCCATCTGTAGTCATGCATAAAATCTTAATGGAAGATACCTTTAATCCATCAGTTGAACATCAAAGGAGGCTTAACCCAACAATGAAGAAGGTAGTTAAAGCTGAGGTACTCAAACTGTTAAATGCAGGAATAATTTATGCTATATCTGACAGTTCTTTCGTGTGCCCCGTGCAGGTGGTTCTAAAGAAAGGGGGGATGATTGTCATAAAACATGACAAGAATGAGTTCATATCTACCAGGACAGTCATTAGATGACGTGTCTGTATCGATTACAGGAAGTTGAATAAGGCTACACGAAAAGATCACTTTTCCCTTCCTTTTATTGACCAGATGCTTGATAGACTTGTTGGTTATCCTTACTATTGTTTTCTTGATGGTTATTCAGGTTATAACCAGATTTCTATTACTCCTGAGGACCAAGAGAAGACTACTTTCACATGCCCTTATGGAACATATGCTTTTAGGAGAATGCCATTTGGATTGTGCAATGCACCTGCCACTTTCCAGCGTTGCATGATGGCAATATTCCATGACATGATTGAGGAGATAATGGAGGTTTTTATGGATGATTTATTTTGTCTTTGGTTGTTCATTTGATATCTGTTTGCATAATCTCGCTCGTGTTTTACAGAGGTGCCAAGAAACTAACCTTGTTTTGAATTGGGAAAAATGCCATTTTATGATCAAGGAAGGTATAGTCCTAGGGCACAAAGTCTCTGAAAATGGACTAGAGGTGGATAGAACTAAGATTTTATCCATTGAACAACTACCACTTCCAATTAATGTTAAGGGAGTACGCAGTTTCTTAGGACATGCAGGGTTTTATAGACGTTTCATACAAGATTTTTCAAAAATTGTGAAACCCCTGTGTAACTTGTTAGAAAAAGATTCTCCTTTTGTATTTAGTGATGACTGTTTAGTTGCTTTTGATCTTTTGAAGAAAAAGCTAACTTCTGCTCCCATTATTGTTGTGCCAGATTGGAGTCAACCCTTTGAGATCATGTGTGATGCTAGTGACTACGTTGTAGGCACAGTGTTGGGCCAACGTCGGGAAAAGATTTTTAGGGCCATTTATTATGCAAGCAAAACTTTAAATAGTGCACAACAAAATTACACTACCACTGAAAAAGAGATGCTTGCTGTTGTGTTTTCTTTTGATAAATTTAGGCCTTATCTGTTAGGGACTAGAGTAGTGGTACACACTGATCATGCTGCACTTAGATATTTATTTGAGAAGAAAGATGCTAAACCTCGCCTGATTAGATGGATTCTTTTGTTGCAGGAGTTTGACTTTGATATCAGAGATAGGAAAGGATGTGAAAATGTGGTAGCTGACCACCTATCCAGGATAGAAAAAGAGGACAATCCACCTTCTCTACCTATCACAGAAGATTTCCCTGATGAAAGACTTTATCAGGTACAGGATAATTTACCATGGTTTGTTGATTATGTGAATTATCTTGCAGGAGGAGTAATGCCACCAGATCTGACTTCTCAACAAAAGAAGAAATTCTTACATGATGCGAAGTCCTATCTATGGGATGATCCATTACTCTTCAAGGTTGGTGTAGATCAACTTATCAGAAGGTGTGTGCATCGAGAGGAAGTGGGTAAAATCATACATGACTGTCATGCCTCCTCTTATGGAGGACATTTTGGACCCACTCAAACAACTGCTAAAGTATTACAATCAGGTTTTTATTGGCCTACTCTTTTTAAACATTGCTATACTTTTGTACGAACTTGTGATTGATGCCAACACACAGGTAATATTTCACGTCAGCATGAACTTCCTCTTACCCCTATTCTTGAAGTTGAATTATTTGATGTCTGGGAAATAGATTTTATGGGGCCTTTTCGATCTTCACATGGTTATCTGTATATCCTTGTTGCAGTAGATTATGTTTCTAAGTGGGTAGAGGCCATTGCCGCTAAGAAAATTGATGCTCGTGTTGTCATTAAGTTTTTACACAAAAATATTTTCACGAGATTTGGCACCCCTCGAGCTATTATTAGTGGTGAGGGCACTCATTTTTACAATAAACTGTTTGATTCTATGTTAGCCAGGTATGGAGTTAGGCATAAGGTCTCATTAGCATATCATCCTCAGACAAATGGCCAAGCTGAGATCTCAAATAGAGAGATTAAACTCATTCTGGAGAAAACAGTCAAGACCAACAGGAAGGATTGGGGCCCAAATTGGATGAGGCACTATGGGCTTATCGCACGACCTTCAAAACACCGATAGGTGCATCACCGTACCGATTGGTGTTTGGCAAGGCGTGCCATTTACTTGTGGAGCTGGAACATAAAGCCTACTAGGCCATCAGAACTCTTAACTTTGACCTTCAGAAGGCGGGCGAGCAAAGATTGTTGCAAATCAATGAGATGGAGGGGTTCAAAAATCAAGCCTATGAGAACGCCAAGTTATATAAAGAGAGAACAACTCGTTGGCATGATCAACAGATCAAAAATAGAATATTTTCTCCTGGTCAGCAAGTTCTCCTTTTTAACTCACGTTTACGTTTGTTTCCAGGTAAATTGAAATCAAGGTGGTCGGGTCCATTCACTCTGAAGGAAGTATTTCTTTATGGGGCAATTGAGTTGCAAGGCAAGGATGGAGCATTGTTCAAAGTCAATGGGCAGCGTGTGAAACATTATTGCAGTGACGAGGAGCGACATTTGGAGAACATTATCTTTACTGATGGAAATGCCACGTGACCCAACTATAGGTGGTCTAGCTGAAAGACGTTAAAGAAAGCGTTGAACGGGAGGCAACCCGTTGTATTTTAATTCAGTAAAATAAAAGAGTCTCGAAACGGCGTCGCAACGCTTATCCAAGCGTTGCAACCCTTGTGCTGGCGTTGCAACGCCAGTCGCAGCGTAGCAACGCTTGAAGGGAATCGAAGTCCCCGCAGCGGAAGCGATTGTGAATCGCGCGCTCTTGATTTAGTTAAAACGAAAAATGCAAGAACGTAAAACATAGATTAAGCATAAAATACAGAAATGGACAGCAAGTATATTACCTTTGAAGAACCTTTCTTCAAGTGCTCCCCTCTCCACGGTCACGATCTCAGCAACAAGAACTCGTACGAACACCGACACCACCACCGGATCTTCTCCGTTGTTCTCTAGGTGAGGGAAGAAGGTGGATTCCCTTTAGGAGTGTGAGGTATTTTGTGACACAGATTTGTGTTTTGGAACACTTCCAACAACACAACAAGGAGGCTTGTAAAAACTTTCTCAAAGTCTTGACAAAAGTCTTAACCTAGTTGCATCTCATGCAACTATATATATGGGGGAATGACATGGAAATGACCATTCTACCCCTCCTTTAATCTCTCTTTAGTATATAGTTTATATATGAATCTAATTAACATTAAAACTATATATTATATCAATTACATCATATATAATTGATATAACTCCTCATGTATGAAATTGAACACTTCAATTTCACTCCTAACTTAAATATTACCATGTTGAGCCAACGGAGGGATCTAATGGACCTACAGATCATGAGCTCCAATGATGTGAGATTAACTGATCAAACTCTTTGATCCAGTTAATCAATATTAATTAACTACAAGTCACTCCACTATAGACTTGTAGCTGCACTCTCCTCACTGTAGATATTATTGTGTCCACTGATATAGTCATTACCCATGAGTCGACCCTTCAAAGGTTGTTCGTAATCACAGCTGGGTCAAATTACTGTTTTACCCCTATGATTACCTATTTGCTCCTTAAGCACCACTGATCCTCTAATGAACAACAAGTTTAAGGTCCTACCTTAGACTCATACCCTCATAGAGGGTGGGGCCCCGTTGTTCAAGACCTGGAGTCAGTTCTTAAGGGAACAACCTATCTGATTCCTCAGTAGAGGAATGAGTGAATTCCATCTTGCACAGTTAAGTTCCCAGCTACCTACGAGGTTCTGTCCCTTAGAAGGTAGGCTTATTGAGTCGGCTACAGGTCACTCTCACCCATACTAGTCTAAGGACAAACCCCTATAAGCAAGAGTTCTTAACTTGGTCAGGATTCAGGTCAAGTCACTAATCACCATCTATAAATTAGTAGTCTTATCCTGTTAACGGTGTTATACTTGTTAGACTAATAATTTGCGATCCAGTCTTGTATGAACTCTTCATACAGGATGCCCCCACTCGCATGTCAACTACATGAATGAGTTGGATTACCTCATTTGTACTAATTACAAAGTGGGTCGCATCCATGGTGTTACCAGAATGAGGTTTCCAACCTTATTCTTATACCATAGACTGTTTAGGTTATAATCTTGAAGTCAACCCAAATAGTGTCCACTACACTAATTTCAAGATAAACGTTATAAGCTTGGAGCTTAGTTTATTGGATTTATAAAAGCAAGACTGTAATCTTATCAAAACAAATAACACTTTATTTAATTGATCAAAATTACACAAGTATAGGGCATAAATCCCAACAATCTCCCACTTGACCTAAAGCTTGTGGAGTACTAAACATTACAATAATGTAAATACAATAAACTAGGGCATTTAAACCCCTTTGTACAAAATACTCCCACTTGCCCTAGTTGGGGAAGACTTGTAAACCTAGACCTTCTAGGTGACTCTCAAATACTTTAGCCGTGAGAGCCTTTGTAAAAGGATCAGCAATGTTGTGCTCTGAGGTTATTTTTGTGACAATCACGTCTCCTCTATGCACGATCTCCCGGATGAGATGATACTTCCGCTCTATATGCTTTCCCCTCTTGTGACTTCAGGGTTCCTTCGAATTTGCCATCGCACCATCTTTGTTATCGCAATCTGACGTGATGGGGAAAGTCATATTTGGAACAACTTCCAAATTTAGCATAAATTTTCTTAACCAAACGACCTCCTTAGCTGCTTCACAAGCTGCTACATATTCGACCTCCATGGTGGAATCAGCGATGCATCCTTGCTTGACGCTTCGCTATACTACAACTCCTCCGTTAAGAGTGGCCCGACACGATGTAGATTTCCGAGAGTCTTTATCGATCGAAAGTCGAAATCCGTGTATCCTGTAAGGATCAAATCCTTAGCCCCATACACTAGCATGTAGTTCCTTGTTCTCGAAGATACTTAAGGTTCTGTTTTAACCGTTGTCCAAAGTGTTGAAGTCTCGGATTGGATTGATACCTACCGACCATCCCAAGCGCAAAATAGATGTCGGACCTAGTACACAACATGGCGTACATCGGGCTCCCAACGGTGATGCGTAAAGGAATCCGTCTCATATCCTCAACTCCTTGAGGTGTCTTAGGACACTTGTTCAGACAAATGGATTCCATGTCTAAAAGGCAACAAGCCCTTTTTGGAATCTTGCATCTTAAACCTTGACAACACTTTGTCTATGTATGATGCTTGAGACAAGGCTAGTGTTCTATTCTTGCGGTTCGGACAACTGGATCCCAAGAACAAGCTCGCGCATCACCCAAATCTTTCATTTGAAATTGCGTTGCTAGCCATTCCTTGATGTCGAAGAAGATAACCTACATCATTCCCAATGAGTAGGATATCATCCACATAGAGAATTAGAAAGCGACATGAACTATTGATGATTTTCTTGTAGACACAAGGTTCATCATCATTCAGTCAAAACCATAAGATCGATAGCCTCATCAAATCTTATATTCCGGGACCTCTGAGCTTGTTTGATCCATAAATCGACCTTTTAAGCTTGCAAACCTTTTGCTCTTGTCACAGTTCAATGAACCCTTTGGGTTGGTCCATGTAGATGATTTCCTCAAGATTGCCATTCAAAAAGGCTGTCTTGATATCCATTTGTCATACCTCATAGTCATAATATGCGGCAATGGCAAGAAGGATACGGATAGACTTTACCATAGCAACTGGTGAAAAGGTTTTCTCAAAGTCAACCCCTTCAACCTGGGTATAACCCTTTGCTACTAGTCTAGCTTTAAAGGTTTGCACCTTCCAATCTACACCACGTTTTCTCTTGTAGATCCACTTACAACCTATAGGTTTTACCCCATCAGGCTTATCTACAAGATCCCAAACAGAATTGAAGTGCATAGACTCCATTTCTTGGTTCATGGCTATGACCCATTTTTCTTTGTCAATGTCAATCATTGCTTGATTATAAGTCAATGGATCCTCACAGTTGTCATCTGGTATAACAACTTGGGTTTTAGCTAAACCCATGTAACGGTCAGGCTGTATCACAACCCTCCCACTACGTCGAGGCATACTCAACTCTTGAGCTGGACTCTCTTGACTAGACAAACTAGTATCAACAACTCTTGTTGATGTACTAGTTTTCTTATTAGCAACCTTTGCTAATGTTCCTTCTAATTCACTCAACACTACCTTACTTTTTGGTTTGTGGTCCCTTATGTGGTCCTCCTCCAAGAAAGTGGCATTTGTCGACACAAAGACCTTATCTTCCTTAGGATCATAGAATAAACCACCTCTTGTTTCTTTTGGGTATCCTACGAATAGACACAATTTTGAACGTGAATCCAACTTCTTTGGATTTGTCACAAGCACATGTGCTGGACAACCCCATATTCTGAAGTGACATAAACTACCTTTACGTCCTTTCCAGAGTTCAAAAGGTGTTTCAGAAACACTTTTGGAGGGCACACTATTCAAAATGTATACTACAGTCTCCACTGCATAACCCCAAAAGGAACTAGGGAGATGAACATAACTCATCATTGATCGAACCATGTCCAACAACGTTCTATTTCTCCTTTTCGATACACCGTTTTGCTGTGGTGTGCTAGGAGCTGAGAGTTGGGATGTAATTCCATGTTCTATCATATAGTTATGGAATTTTAAATCCATGTACTCTCCACCTCGATCCGATCGAAGTGTTTTAACTCTTCTACCTAATTGATTTTCAACCTCAGTCTTGAATTCCTTGAACTTTTCAAGTGCTTCAGACTTGTGTGTGCATTAGGTAAATATGCCCATATCTGGAATAATCATCTATAAAAGAGATGAAATATTCATATCCTCCCTTGGCTTTAACATTCATCGGACCACAAAGGTCTGAATGTATAAGCTCTAGAGGATCTTTGGCTCTATAACCTTTTCCACTAAAAGGTCTTTTAGTCATCTTGCCTTCTAGCAGGATTCACATCTTTGGCAAGGAATTTTCTTCTAACTCGTTTAGAAGTCCGTTCTTTACCAATCTCTCAATCCTATTGAGATTAATGTGACCCAATCTTAGATGCCAAAGATGAGCATTTTCTTTAGGAGAAATTTTTCGTTTCTTAGTTTGTGCGTTTGCAGTTTTAAATAATTCAGTGTTCAAAACCATTTTGACTGAATTAGGCCTTAAAACATACAATCCATTTTCCAATGAAGCAGAACATATTTCTAAACCTTTCTTCAAAATAAACACTTTATTCATAGAAAAGGAAACAGAAATACATTGTTCAATAAGGCAAGAAATGGAAATAAGGTTTCTAGTAAACCCTGGTATCACTAATGTATTGTCCAACAATACATATTTCTTGCCAAAATAAAGCTTCATTGTGCCTACTGCTACAGCTGAGACGACTTCTCTATTTCCAATCCGGAGTGTTATCTCTCCTTGCTGTAGCTGCTGCCAGGAATCAATTCCCTGTAAAGAAGAACAAACATGATTAGTGGCGCCTGAATCAAGTATCCAAGTTGTTTTATCATTATCCACTAAACAAGCTTCTAGGCAAAATAAATCATATTTACCTTCCTTCTTCTTTTCTGCAATGTACTTCGGACAGTTCCATTTCCAATGCCCGTCTTCGTTGCAGTGGAAACACTTTCCTTTGTCAGCAACGTCTTTGACTTTCTTACACTTTTGGGCGACAACTTTGTCAGCTTGTTTCCCTTTACCAACTTTCTTCATGTTCTTCTTCTTACCTCTCAGGTTAGAAGAAGATGAAGCCACTGTTTTTGTCCCAGAGGTCGAACCTCTGTGATAACTCCTACTGGCAATATTTGCCTCACCTTTCGAGCCCTGAATTTTCATCAAAGATTGAAAAGTCTGGAGTTCATTCAGAAGGGAGGTAAGATTAAAAGTAAGTTTGTTCATAACAGCATTACTTCTAAACTGTAGGAAACTATCTGGAAGGGTTTCCAAAATGAAGCTGACATGGCTCGACTCATCGATGGAAGCACCATTCGACTCCGCGATGTTAAAGTGTACCATCATATCCAGGACATGATCCCGAACTGATGTACCCTTGGCATCCTCGAGTTGAATATGTACTTAGGGCATTATGTCGGGCTTGTGTGGACTGTTGTCCAAACATACCCTGCACAAAATTCATGATTTCCTTGGCGGTAATCATGCCCTCATGCTTCTTGGCTAATATGTCAGACATACTTGCCAGCATGTAGACCTTGGCCTTATCATTGGCCTTGATCCATCAATCATATGCATCACGAACATTTCGTTACGCATTCGAGCCTGGCACCTGAGGACACTCCTCAGTTAGCACAAACTTCAGATCATCCACTACCAAAATAGTGTTTAGTTTGTTTTTTCATGTCATCATATTCTCTCCGGTTAACTTTTCCGCACCCAATAAGGAAATTATAGAGCTAGACATTTTTGCTGAAGAATTTACAAACAAACTTCTATGAGTTTTTTGCTATAACTCTAATCCAATCATGTTTTAGCTAATTATCAAATGATTCCTAGGCATCTATAATTTGCAATGATACTCCAGAGGTTTAGAATGTATGACACCGAAGGGTAATCAAAAACACTCCTCCTCTGGATCAAGACATTCTTGACCAAAACCTAACACCAGAATAACTCTTATTCTTATAGGTTTTAGTTACCATTTTTCGGTCTGAATACATACACCACTTATGTATCCCGTGAGTGTATCCCTTTGTCTTTAGATCCCAGAGTCTCGATCCAATAAAATCCGTCAAAGGAAGGACTAGATTGGAAAATAGTCAGAAATCTTTATCTCTTTCGGGTGTCTACTGTGATAGATCCCCTATGATCAAGCCCTCCGAAGAGATTGTCTGGTCCAGGCCAAACTAGCAGGCTGACCATAGTGGTCCAACGGTGTAAACCGACAAAAGAGACCGTAGGTTTTGTTTTCACTAAACTTGCTCCCTTTCACTATAAGTACCCTCTCTATTCACCTTTGTATTGACTCATACAAACACCATCCGAAGGGGGACGCTCCCGTTTGCGCCACGAGGCCAAGTATAAGTCTCACGGTGTGAACTTCCCGGAGATAGCGTAGGTGGAAAAATATGTATCTCATACACTTTTTCCTCCCACTGAATACTTTAAGTCTATAGGAATCTTTCTTAGGCTAAAACCCGACTAATGGTTTTACCTATATCTATCAACATAACTCTTATATTGATAATCAATATAACTCTTATATTGATTTTTATCCTAAGTTTGTTAATATAACTCCTTATGTTAAACCTAGGATTTCTAGTTTATTAACCCCTTAATAAACTCGCTGACGCTACTGTAATTTATAAGACTCTCTGATTAAATTTCACTCACAGTCGAGTTCCAGTAGGGGTGTTAGTTTCCAACCTTTTAAATACCCCAGCCTAGACAAAACTTTCCTTAGACAGAGTTCCTCTTTTAATCATAGCTTATAAATTACTTGGTTCCTAATTCTAATCTAATTAGAACTAGATAACCTAAGGTCTATTATTTCCAAGTTCTAAACACTTTAAAACTAATAATTAACCTTAGGTGACATGCATACTATATTATAGTGCTTGATCATTCATCACATGAATAATAAAACATACATAGCATATTCATCTCATGAAATACAATGCATGTCAATGCTGTCCAAAAATTAATATAACAACCTTATATTAATTAATCATGCAAACTATATAATATGACTCCTTATATTATAAATTATGCATGAAAATGCTTAACCTAAGGTGGGATTTCTAAAATACAAGCATACACTATGCATGGCAATAATTACACAACAATTGCATAATTAAAATAGCAAAAATTAGACCAATTTTGGCACCCTAAAATTAATTTTAAATAATATAATCTAATTATATTAATTAAAATTAATTAATTAAATATAAATTAAATATAAAATGTTTTTATATTTAATATATATTAAAAACAACGTTCGCCGTTCTTCGCCTCCGTGAAACGTCTTGGCGTTGTAACGCCGCTTTGTCGCTTTTGCTGTTGGCGTTGATCGCGTTGCAACATCGCCCGCGCGCGCTTCTTCTCCCACAAGCGGCGTTAACGCGCCGATGAACAGCGTTGCAACGCTGCACACAGAAAACAATATGAATCCACTATTCTTTGCTCGTTTTTGTTCCATTCTTCTCAGCAACCGCCTTGCCTCGATCGACTTGGACTTACAGACTTGATTTACAGTAAAGTTGCCCAAAACACCAGGCCCTTACATTGAACATTTCAATGAAAAATTGTAAATCTATGTGCTAAAATCGAAAACATCTAATTTCGCAAAAACCGTTCATACTTCTCATGCACAAAACAGTAAATCCCACCTTGTTCTTGAAAAATCCAGAACATAAATTAATAACGCAATTGGGCTCTGATACCAATTGAAGGGAATCGAAGTCCCCGCAGCGGAAGCGATTGTGAATGGCGCGCTCTTGATTTAGTTACAACGAAAAATGCAAGAACGTAAAACATAGATTAAGCATAAAATACATAAATGGACAGCAAGTATATTACCTTTGAAGAACCTTTCTTCAAGTGCTCCCCTCTCCACGGTCACAATCTCAGCAAAAAGAACTCGTACGAACATCGACACCACCACCGGATCTTCTCCATTGTTCTCTAGGTGAGGGAGGAAGGTGGGTTCCCTTTAGGAGTGGTGAGGTATTTTGTGACACAGATTTGTGTTTTGGAACACTTCCAACAACACAACAAGGAGGCTTGTAAAAACTTTCTCAAAGTCTTGACAAAAGTCTTAACATAGTTGCATCACATGCAACTATATATATAGGGGAATGGCATGGAAATGACCATTCTACCCCTCCTTTAATCTTCCTTTAGTATATAGTTTATATATGAATCTAATTCACATTAAAACTATATATTATATCAATTACATCATATATAATTGATTTAACTCCTCACGTATGAAATTGAACACTTCAATTTCACTCTTAACTCTATACCCTCAATATTACCATGTTGAGTCAACGGAGGGATCTAATGGACCTACAGATCATGAGCTTCAATGATGTGAGATTAACTGATCAAATTCTTTGATCCAGTTAATAAATATTCATTAACTACAAGTCACTCCACTATAGACTTGTAGTTGCATGCTCCTCACTGTAAATATTATTGTGTCACTGATATAGTCATTACCCATGAGTCGACCCTTCACAGGTTGTTCGTAATCACAGCTAGCTCAAATTACCGTTTTACCTCTGTGATTACCTCTTTGCTCCTTAAGCACCACTGATCCTCTAATGAACAACAAGTCTAAGGTCCTACCTTAGACTCATACCCTCATAGAGGGCGAGGCCCCGTTGTTCAAGACCTGAAGTCAGTTCTTAAGGGAACAACCTATCTGATTCCTCAGTAGAGGAATGAGTGAATTCCATCTTGCACAGTTAAGTTCCCAGCTACCTACGAGGTTCTATCCCTGAGAAGGTAGGCTTATTGAGTCGGCTACAGGCCACTCTCACCCATACTAGTCTAAGGACAAACCCCTATAAGCAGGAGTTCTTAACTTGGTCAGGATTCAGGTCAAGTCACTAATGACCATCTGTAAATTATTAGTCTTATCCTGTTAACGGTGTTATACTTGTTAGACTAATAATTTGCGATCCAGTCTTGTATGAACTCTTCATACAAGATGCCCCCACTCGCATGTCAACTACATGAATGAGTTGGATTACCTCATTTGTACTAATTACAAAGTGGGTCGCATCCATGGTGTTACCAGAATGAGGTTTCCAACCTTATTCTTATACCATAGACTGTTTAGGTTATAATCTTGAAGTCAACCCAAATAGTGTCCACTACACTAATTTCAAGATAAACGTTATAACCTTGGAGGTTAGTTTATTGAATTTATAAAAGCAAGACTGTAATCTTATCAAAACAAATAACACTTTATTTAATTGATCAAAATTACACAAGTATAGGGCATAAATCCCAACAACGCCGCTTGACATTTGTATCGATCCACGCTGACTCGTGAGGACAACGTTATAACGTCGCCGTTAACGTTGACATTTGTCATGAAATTTGGAATTTTAAAATTCCAGATTTCGCGATTAGGGCTCACTTTTGCCCAAATTTCTCTCTTCTCTTGTCTTTTCTCTCTTGTTTCTTTCAATCTCTCTCAATATTCCCCCAAGATTGTTCACTTTAACCCTTCCCCACTCATTTTTCTTCTTATTTTGTGCTAGATTGGGCATTTTGGGGCAAGATTCATACCCATTTGAAGGCAAACCGTGGGTAACTCTTCCTCTACCCTTTTCCTTCTATCTTTTGTTGTGTTTCTTTGATTAGGCTTTGGATTTGTTGTTTTTTTTTGCTATCTTATTGTTTAGTAGAATAAATCTTGGCCTTAGATAAACTTTCATACCATATTGTTGAGGATTTGGGTAGTTTGATGGAAGTGCCCACTTGTGTTCTTGGATGAGTTTTCACAATGTCTTGATGTTAGTTTCCATTCTTTTCTCATCTTTAGGCATTATTACTCTTTAAGGCTTGACTCTTAAGTTTGGGGTATTGAAATCATTGATTTTGGTAACATAAGTCCATTCTCATTAGTTGTGCATTTTGATGGATACATGATTTGGTTGTGTGGTTGTATCTTTGCTCATTACTTTTGGTAAGACAAGTCCTTGCTCATTAGGTGCATTTTGATTTTGGTAAGACTCATCCTTGCTCTTTAGTTGGGTTTGTGCTTTCTCTTTGGACTAATTTTCTTACATGAACATGAGATGAGTTGGTTGACCTTGTAGTTGAATTAGTATGTCAATTTGGTCCTTTGGTTGTCTTCACTTGGTAATTGGGAACTTATTCTTATTGTTGGATGGGGCATGTATAATTGTTTTGCTTGGATCGTTTTTTGGGTTTATGCTTATTTTTTCCTTGCTCCTAGTATGCCTATGATGAAGTGGCCCACTTTTATATATGGCCCTCTTGTGTTGTATTCCCACTTCTTGTTCATGATTGATAGATGGCGAGCGTCATTGGGTTCTTATCTTTCCTCTCATTTACATCATCCTTGGGTAGAGAACTTCAAAGTTTATTTTCTTTTATACCTCATGCACCATCCATAGGGCATCTCCTTGTCTTCCCTTTTATTTTGCACTAACTTTGTTACTTGCCATTGTCTAGTTCTTTCTTTTACACTGATCACATATGGCACCAAAAAGGACAAAGACAGTTGCCGACCCTAGTTCCGAATATGATAGACAACGGTTCGTGGATGCTGAAGCTGTGAGTCGCTACTAGAGCTACGTGAGTGCATCGCGCTCTAGTTCCTGAGCGGGGTATTGCTCCTGATGACTCCCATCACCAGGACATCTATACTACCATTCAACAGCGACTTTGGGAGTTGTTGGTGCAACAATCCGAGGCGGGCGTGGTCCCCCTCGTGAGGGAATTTTATGCTAACATGCCTCTGGAGGCTTACCATACCACCGTGCGAGGGAAACGCATCCCGTTTGACGTTGTGTCCATTAACAGGTATTTTCACTTACCTGATTATGAGACTGATGAGTACATTATCTATGCCAGGACACAGTTCGACCCTGCACAGGTACTTGCTAAGTCATCACTGGCAAGACGATTGATGTAGGCCAAGTCATTAGTCGATACATCAGGCACGTGCGACGAGGCACGACCACGGGCGGACTAGGCCATCCCTCTCTCATCACCGCCCTCTGTCGTCTTGCCGGAGTCACCTGGACATCCGAGGAGGAGCTGATTCACCCTAAGGGGGTGATGGATAAAAACTACATCGTGGGACTTCGGGATCATGATCAAGGACTACTTGCGGGGATGCAAGCAGACGAGCCAGAATTTTTCCTTGTCGCAGTCGAGGGTGTGATGGGAGAGGAGGGGCAGCATGAGTCACCACAGCGCCCTGCCCCACAGGAGTACCAGAATCTGGTTCAGGCCATGGCTAGACTCGAGCAGCGGTTCGACCAGCATGAGACTCAGAGTCGTAGGGAGGAGCGTCAGATCATGAGACATCTGCAGTACAGTTAGGCCTCTCACCGCCATCTTTATGACTGTCTCTGGCACATTCATGGCGCAAATCCTTCATTCCCGGGCCCTATGCCTCCTTACGCCTCTTCTGATGAGGAATGAGACTTTTTCATGTTCAGGGCAGTACAGTTCTTTTCTCTCCCCCGTTGTTTCTATAGCTGATTTGGATGTTATTTTCTTATCTGTATTTGCACATTGAGGACAATGTTGTTCTCAAGTTTGGGGGTGATTGTACGACTTTTAATTACTGATTACTGCATGAGATTTATCTGACTCCATTCCATATTCTATCATATTATTTTCTGCTATGTGTTTTTGGTGCATTTGATCAATTTCAGGTTAATGGAATGGATTGCTCATTGTAAGTTTTTCCTACTTTGACTATGATAACCACTGATGAAATTTAATTGAAAATTGTGAATAATCTTCATCAGCCAAGAGAACTTGATTAAATTCCAATTTTAGGATGTTTAAAATTGATTAGAGAATTCCTTGAACCTAATTGCACCTAGCCAATCCTGGAAATGTCTTGAATGCTTAGGGCAAGTTTATTTTGTCCAGAAGATCGTTGTCACCTCGATAGGCTTAGGAGATGAAAGAGCAAGTTTGCTTAATTGAAATTTATACTTTTTTTTAAAGTTTTTCCACTAAAAAAAAAAGTGATAAATAAGAGGGTACTCCAACATCCTAGGTATTGTGACCAATACTTGTCTTTTGAAGGATTAAACTTAGGATGCGAGTAGTCTTTGACAATCTGTATGGTATCTGTGCTCGTAGTCAGCTATTTTCACCACAAAGTGTTAATATGTTGGAGCGAAAGCATAGACGACTGAAGGATTCCCTCCAAAAAAAAATAATAATAAATATGTTGTTAGTAAAATAAAGTTTAAGTTTAGGGGTGAACGAAAAACAACAATAAAAGGTAAAAATTTTCTGATTATTTAAATGAGCTGAAGATTTGGAGCCTAGGGCCAATGTAGAGGGAAAATGAACAGAGGACTCAATAAGGTTATCTTGGGCTTATAAGGACTAAACTGGAAAAGGCTATCACACACTCACTCAAGGAATAATTTGATTTAATTTTAAAATCTTACTATGTAGTTTTTAATCAATGTTAACTTTTTGATGAGTTTGTTCTTTGATTCATACAATTCCTGAGGTTTGAGTCTGTAGTATGAAACTTACTCTGATATGATCCGTCTTTTTCTTATTTTTACTCGAGGACTAGCAATTGTTTAAGTTTAGGGGTGTTTGATAGCACACAAAATGTGCTATCATTAGGCTTAAATTATGTTAGTTTTGTGATAATTTCAAGGCTTTCACGTAATTAATTTGTTGAATTTCAGGTTAATGAGCAATATAAGGATGGATGGAGAATTATGAGTGAAAAATGAGCCAAAGATTGCCTAAAGGAGCTAAAATTTACATCAAATGGAAGAAGGAAGGCCAAAACAAGCCATCAAATCTGTGGAGATGGCGTTGCAACGCCATTCAGGGCGTTGCAACGCTCTGTGTGCAGCTATTCAACCATAGGAATCCATGCGGAAATAAGCGTTGCGCTTGGCTGCTGCGGCGTTACGCCCAACACGCAGCAGCTACGCCTTGAAGATCCGTGGCGATGGCGTTGCAACACTGACTTGGAGCGTTGCAACGCTACTTCGATAAGAAGAAGACACGCGAGGGTAGCAGCGTTGCAACGCTACTTCGATTAGCAAACGCGCGCGAGGGTAGCAGCGCTGCAACGCTGCCTGATATTTTCCATTTATGAATTATTCGCTCAGGCACGGCGTTGCAACGCCGTGCTGTTGATATAAAAAGGAAAAGATGCATCTTGGAGAGGGGCTTTTTAGAGAGATTTTGACACCATTGTTTAAACACTATGGTGAGAGATTGTAAGAGGATTTTTGAGAGATTTCAAGAAGAAGACTTTTTGGAGCTCGGGGTTCGTGATAGGTGTCGGGATCGTTGTCGTTCACACCACAAGAGTTCTTTCTTCGTTCTTTTCACTTTTATTGTTGAACTATGGTTTTGTATTTGAGTTTAGTAGGATTTATAGTGGACATGAGTAGCTAAACTTGTTATCTTAGGTATAGATGTAGCCTTTTAATTATGTTATTTTGTTGAATTGACTGCCTTTGGTTTATTGTAATGCTTTTATTCATACAATTGCATCCTTAATGCTTATAGACTCTTGATCACGGTTTATTTGTTCTTAGGTTTGAATTTATTCTTGAGAAAGATACTTTAGATCTGATCTCTTTTGCATGACTGATAGTTACTTTGACATGAGAATGATTGAAGTGTTATTAGAAACCCATAAGAATTGAACTTAGTGTCATGTTTGATTTTTAGGATGAACAGAGATGTTTAATTCTATGTCTTGCATGAGATTAACTTGCCTCGAGAGAGGTTATTTGTTATCTTAGTTTCTTGGTTTATAAAAGCAGTGCAATAACCCATTAGCATGATGTCAATAAATTAGTTAATTAATTGGTGAAATCTAGTCCCTAAGATATTCGTCTCTCCTGATTGTTCTCAACTTTCACTCTTTGATTTTGTGTTTCCACCTCACTTTAAATCTATTTTTCTAGATAAAATTGAGTGATGTTATTGATAGGAATTGATGGAATTAAATACCCAATCCTGTGGACGATACTCGTACTCAAATTCACGATATTAAAACTTGACCCGTACACTTGCGGTATTGCAAAATTTACGCAACATTTATCTAAAGCAACAAAACTTTAATGGATAGTGAAAACAAAGATAGAAAATAAATGAACAATTGGAGACACGAATATGATAGAATTGAAGGAAGATGCTTTCAAAAGTTAATTCTTTATTTAACACATGCGATGAACTAATATTATGAATTTATTAACAAGAAGTGAAAATACTCAAGAGAATCTCTCGATCCGTAGTGAGCCTCGCACACACGATACATTCTAAAGTTTCCTAGCACGTCTAGGTCATTCTCATGCAAGATTTCTAAGGATTTGTACAACTTTGCTCTAATCTAAGTTTCTTTCTCTCAAGTCCACTTAAACAAACAAGATTTATGAAATTAAGAACAAATTGCCAAAAATAAATAACATAACAAAGTTCAATACATAATCAAATAAATCTAAGACATGCTAATCAGTTTCGAACTACAAGTTTAGCTACTCAAATCACCATAAAAACAAGCTAAAGTCATAGGAAAAGTCTTTAAACTCGATTACAAAGTAAAAGAAAGAGAAATAAACTTATGTGTCGATATCGGTCCCTCGTTCCCGAGCTCCCGTCACGATCTCGAGCCTCCACAAACGCTTTAGCTCCCAAGGAATGCTCTTCTTTCTCTTCTTAGAGTGTGTATTTTGAAATTAAGGCTAAAAACTATCAAATTCGACTCTCTTTGAAATGAAAACAACATGTTATATTTATAGGTCAGCCAACCCACTACGACCATTTTTGTCATATCTTTTCGCTCGGGTGTCCGAATGACCCCCAGTTTGATGCTTAGAATCGTGATTCGATCTAGAATCTCTCAGTATATTTCTTATACTCAAAATACATCTAGATTTTTCTTGGTTCGTCAATTAAGCATACACATATTCCAAATTGCACCAAAATAGTCTCAAAACACTCTATTCTTGCTTCTCAAGCTCAGTTTCCTTAAATTAACCATAAAATGCCATGAAAGCCCATGTTTTAATTATAAAAACTAGTTAAAATATAAGAATAAGATAGCATATTTGCATGCTATCATGAGGACATAGTGGGTGCGGTGACCAGAGCTGACTTGAGGATATTAAAGGCATGGAGACACTCCTCACTGAATATAAAGGGCTTGTTGACTTCCAGAAGAGACCACAATAGTTTTGAGATTTTTTAGAAATCTTTGATGAATCTTCTGTAAAACCCCGTATGTCCAAGGAAGCTTCTCACTCTTTTGACATTTGTGGGTGGTTCCAATTTCTCAATAATCTTAATCTTTGCCCTATCTACCTCTATCCTTGCATGATATCTTGTGCCCCAACACAATCCCCTTTCTAGTCATGAAGTGAAACTTTTCACTGTTAAGAACTAGGTGTGCCTCTTCACAACGCTGGAGTACTTTCCACAGATTCTCTAGGAAAGCCTCAAATGAGTTTCCAAAAATCGAGAAGTTATCCATGAAAACCTTCATGACGTCTTCTACATAGTCAGAGAAAATCACCATCATGCACCTTTGAAAGGTCGCAGGAGCATTACACAGTCCAAATGACATTCTTTGAAAAGCTAAGGTACCATATGGACATGTAAATGTCGTTTTCTCTTGGTCTTGTGGCACAATGGTTATTTGGTTATAACCACTGTAGCCATCGAGGAAATAATAGAAGGCCTGACCTGCCAGTTTGTCCAACATTTGATCTATGAACGAGAGAAGAAAATGGTCTTTCCTAGTGGCTTCGTTTAGCCTCCTATAGTCCATACAGACTCTCCAACTGCTCACTACCCTAGAAGAGATTATTTCATTAGCTTCATTAGTAATTACTGCCATCCCCCCTTCTTGGCAACACATTGGACCAGACTGACCCAACTACTTTCCCCTATGGGGTAGATAATTCCAGCATCCAGCCACTTAATGAGTTCTTTCTTCACCACTTCTTTCATGGTTGGGTTAAGTCTTCTCTAGGGCTCAATGGATCTGAAATTCCCTTCCTCTAAGGTGATCTTGGGCATGCAATAAGAAGGACTAATCCCTTGAATATCAACTAGAGTCCATCCCATACCCTTTTTGTGTTGCTTAAGGACATTAAGCAACAACTGTTCGTCCTTAAGAGGTAAACTTGCTGATATGATAATGGGAAGAGTTTCCTTATCACCCAAGAATGCATACTTTAAGTGCTAGGATAAGAGTTTCAGATCTAATGTTGGAGGTTCTTGAACTGAGGGTAACATCGAGGGTGTCTCTCTTTCCTCCAGATCTAGTGACTCAAAGATTTTTCTTAACTTAGCTATTTATGCTAGTTCTTCCCAACTTTGGGTCAACTCTTCCATTCCTAACTTTTCTAACTCACTTTCTCTCAGATCTCCAAATCTCATCTCATGGATCCCCTTCAATTCCTCACTGGCGGTTTCAGAAATCACTCCATCTAAGACATGGATGACAAAACAACTCTCTATCCCATCAGGATACCTCACTGTATCATAGATGCTAAACATGACCTCTTGATCATTCATTCTCAGCTTAATGGTCCTTGCGTGAGCATCTATCACAACTCTAACTATTTTCAGGAAAGATCGCCCTAGGATAATAAGAACATCCTTGTCAACCTCATAATCCAAGATGATGAAATCAGCTGGAAATATAAATTTATCCACTTGGACCAAGATGCCCTCTATTTTTCTTTCAGGGTAGGCTATGGATCTATCTGCTAGCTGCAGGGTTACTGTGGTGGGTCTCGCCTCCCCAATGACCAATCCCTTGTAAATAGAGAGAGGCATCAGGTTGATGCTAGCTCCTAAATCACATAACACCCTCCCTAACTGTCTTCCACCAATAGACACAGGTATGGTGAAAAATCCAGGATCCTTCTCCTCATGGGGTATCCTATTTCTGAACACCGCACTACACTCCTCACTCAACGACACCACTTTGAACTCTTGAAGTTTCTCTTTTTCAGAGCAGATGTCCTTGAGAAACTTCAAGTAGTTTGACATTTGCTTCAAAGCATCAATCAGTGGTATGTTGATGTGGATCTCCTTTAGCATATCCAGGATTTTTTCAAAATGGGCCTTCTTCTTCTTTTTCCTACTCAGTCTTTGGGGATAGGGTGGTGGGGGTGGTCTAAACTTAGGTACTGCCATTGTCGTTTCCTTAGAAGTTGTGGTTCGTTGAGATTCTGGTTTATACTTAATACCATCGGTCCCCGAGGTTTTGGATCTACCATTTCCTCAACTTTCCCTTCCTCATCAACAGAGTCAGTTCACTCATCTTTTTGGGTCTTCTCACATCTACCCTCTCCTAAAGACTTTTCACTCCTTAACTCTACTGCTAGAACCTGTTCCTTCCCATCTCTCTTTAGGTTCTTTGTGTCTACAGGAAGCTTACCCAGTGGCCTTGCCTTTAGCTCATTTGCTAATTGGCCAACTTGCATTTCGAGTTTCTCAGAGAAGCTTGTTGACTCTAAATAATGGCATCATTGCGACCTATATATTCTTTGAACATACTTTCTAGAGAATCACCTGGAACGTGTCGGGGGGGGAGGGGGGGAGGCATAGCCTTCTGTTGTGGTTGAAGCGTAGAGTTCTGATTCTCATAATTCTGATACCCTTGATTCCTAAAGCCAGGTGGTTGTGTCACTTTATTCTACATTTTGATCGGATCGAATCCCGTAGTGAAAGCGATTTGAATCGTGTGTTCTTGTAATTTGTTATGTAGATCTAATAAAAAACATATATCTAAAAGCGATTAAGCATGCATATTAAAATTGGACAACAAGAATTTTACCTTTGTAGATAAAAACTAGCACGTGCTCCTTTGCTCTTCTCATTCTTACGATCTCAACGATCACGCGTTCTCAGCAAACTTCAAACAAGTTGTTTGACACACCCATTAGATCTTCTCCGTTGTATCTCTAGAAGAGGGAAGGTGGTGGGACCTCTTTTGAAGTTAGAAGGATTTTGAGAGAAAGAGTGTTTTGGAACTTTTCCAACACACAAGAGAGCACTTTTGGGTTTCTCACCAATGCTTTGGATTGCTTTTCAAAATGTGCATCTCATGCACATATTTATAGGGAAATAGGATGGAAATGACCATCCTACCCCTATAGTGATCTTATAGTGTATTTTTCATTTAATATATAGATTGAACTATATACTATATCAATTATATCATATATAATTTGAAAGAATTAAAATCCCACGCAGCGGAAAAACTATTGAATCGTCGTGGTATCGTTGTGAAAAACGCTTTCTTAAAATTGTTTCTATCACATAAAAACTAGATTAAACATGCTTTAGAAGGGAAAATAGTAAGGAATACTTACTTGTTGAAGAATCGTTCTTCACGTTTTCCTCCTCCGATCACGAACTCTTCGCGGACACGATCTCAACGAACTCGATCTCCTCGAACAAACCAACGAATCGGACACCTCCGATAGGCTTCTCGGTTGTTCTCTTTTAGGTAGAAGGAGAGTAGGTGAGACTCCTTTTTGGTGAAAGGGGAGGAGAGAATTGAGAGAAGAGTTGAGAGAATTGCAAAGCTCTTTTGGTGAGAAATCCAAAAAATGAGCCAATTGCATATGAAATCCTTCTTGCAAAGGGTTTATATAATGGTGATAGGTAAAGTTGAAATCTCCACCTATTTACCATTTTACCACAACCATAGGTTATGCAAATCATATTTGCATAACCATAAGATATCTCATATCTCATTATACAAATCACATTTGTATAATTGTGGATTTTTAAATTGAATCACATTCAATTTAATTTCTCTCAATCCAATTTCTCAAAATTAGCCTTAATTAAACAATTAGGCTAACCTATAGTTTATTATGAATCACATTCACATTCAACTATATAATATGTCAATCATATCTCATATAAATGTCATAATTACCCTTTAATGAATTTGAACACTTCAAATCCACACAAAAACTGTAAACCCTCTATTTATCATGTTTTAGCCAACCGAGGGACCTAATGAACCTATACGTGACGAGCTCCAATGATCCGAGACTAACCTGTCAAACTCTTTGACCCAGTTAATCAACATTCATTAGCTACGGTAACACTCTACTAAAGTCCGTAGCTGCAATCCCGTCACTGTAAGATAAGTTGTGTCCATTGATATAACCAATGCCCATGAGTCGACCCTTCACAGGTTGTTCGTAGATACTGCTGGGTCAAATTACCGTTTTACCCCCGTGTCTACTTCTTGCTCCTTAAGTCCCCACTGCTCCTCTAATGAACAACAACGTTGTAATGGTCCAACCATATACAACACCCCTCTTGGGCCAGTGAGAGGGTGGGCGCCCGTTGTCCAAGCAATGGAGACAACACTTAAGGGAACAACCTCTTTAGTTTCCCTAAAGTCGGGAACGAGTGAATTCCATCTCGCGTAGTTAAGTTCCCAACTCCCCACTTGGTCTTGTCCCTGAGAAGATGGGCATATTGGGCGAGTAACTATGACCACCCTCACCCGTACTAGTCAAATGACAGACCCCTGCAGACAGGAGTCCGTAACACGCTCAGGATTAAGGTTGAGTCACTAATGGTCATCTACGAAGTTATTACTCCCATACTGTTAACGGTGTTACATCAGTAGGTCCAATAATTCACGGTCCGGTCTTGTACAATCTCATTACACAAGATGCCCCCACTCGCATGTCAACCACATGAACGAGTCAGATCACCTCGTTTGTATCTAATACAAAGCGGGTCGCATCCACAATGTATCTAGGATTAGGTCTCTAACCCTATCCATATACTGTCAATATAAGATGCCTAAGACATGCCCAGGGTTCTGTTCTTCCAGTTTCGGACAATTTGGATACCTAGAACATACTGTGCTTCACCCAAATATTTCATTTTGAATTGCGAAGCTAGCCATTTCTTTATGTTAGTAAGAAATCTTACCTCATTCCCAATGAGAAGGATATCATCCACGTACAATATCAGAAATGCGAAAGTTTTGTCAATGATTTTCTTGTAGACACAAGGCTCGTCAACATTCTGATCAAAGCCATAAGATTTGATCGCCTCATCAAACCTTATATTCCAAGACCTCGAAGCTTGTTTCAGTCCATAAATAGACCTATGAAGCCGGCAAACCTTTTGCTCTTGGCCTTGGGCAATGAACCCTTTGGGCTGGTCCATGTAGAGGGTCTCGTTAAGGTTTCCATTCAGAAAGACAGTCTTGACATCCATCTGCCATACCTCATAGTCATAATATGTGACAAAGGCTAGAAGGATCCTGATCAACTTTACCATGGCAACAGGTGAAAAGGTTTCCTCATAGTCAACCTCTTCAACCTGGGTAAAATCCTTTGCCACTAGTCGGGCTTTGAAGGTTTGCACCTTCCCATCTACGCCACGTTTACGCTTGTAGATCCATTTGCAACCTATAGGTTTTACCCCATAAGGTTGATCCACAAGCTCCCAAATGAAATTTAAGTACATCGACTCCATTTCCTAGTCTATAGCTTTAATCCACTCGTCTTTGTCAACGTCTGCCATTGCCTGATCATAGGTCAATGGATCATCGCAGTCATCATCAGGGGTGACGACTTGGATTTTAACTAAACTCATGTAACGTTCAGGCTATCTCACAGTTCTCCCACTACATCGAGGCATTCCCAACTCTTGGGAATGGACTTGACTAGACGTGCTAGGATCAACAACACTTGTTGACGTACTAGCCCCATCAGCACCTCTTGCTAATGTACTGTCAATTTCGTTTAACACGATTTTGCTCCTACGTAAATGATCCCTGACGTAGTCTTCCTCAAGGAAAGTGGCGTTTGTCGACACAAACACCCTATTTTCCTTAGGATCGTAAAATAGACCACCCCTAGTCTCTTTTGGGTAAGCGACAAATAGACACAATTTTGAACGGGGTTCCAACTTTTCGGGTTTGACACCAACACGTGGGTCGGGCACTCTCACCCATACTAGTCTAAGGACAAACCCCATATGTCCCTGAGAAGGTAGGCTTATTGAGTCGGCTACAGACCACTCTCACCCATACTAGTCTAAGGACAAACCCCATAAGCAGGAGTCCGTAACTTGCTCAGGATTCAGGTCAAGTCACTAATGATCATCTATAAATTATTAGACCTATCTTGTTAATGGTGTTACACTAGTAGGTTAATAATTTGCGATCCGGTCTTGTATAATCTCATTATACAAGATGCCCCCACTCACATTTCTACCACATGAACGAGTTGGATTACCTCGTTTGTACTAAATACAAAGTGGGTCGCATCCATGGTGTTACCAGTGTAAGGTTCCCAACCTTATACATGTACCATAGACCATTCAGGTTATACTTGAACAACTTCATCCAACTCATGTCCACTACACAATTGTTTAAGATTGAACATTATAACCTTGGAACTTCGTTTATTGGATTTAGGTTTATGTGCGAGAATATGATAAATAACTCTTTATTTATTCATTTGAAATATTATTATAAAAGTACACTTGCTAAGGGCATAAACCCCAACAATCTCCCACTTGACCTAAAGCTAGTGGAGTACATAATAAACATTATAGTAATGTTAAAGACAATAAACTAGGGCAGTGAATAACCATTACAACATACTCCCACTTGCCCTAGTTAGGGTAAGATGCGTAGTCTTAGACCTTCTAGGCGACTCTAAAAACCTTTAGCCGAGAGAGCCTTTGTAAATGGATCAACAGTATTGTACTCCGAAGCTATCTTCGTGACGGTCACATCTCCTCGATGCACTATCTCCCTGATTAGGTGATACTTTCACTCAATGTGTTTTCCCCTCTTGTTACTTCGGGGTTCTCTTGAATTTGACACAACACCACTGTTATCACAATAAAGTGTGATTGGCAAACTCATGTTGGAACAACTTCCAAATCCACCATGAATTTCCTTAGCCATACGGCTTCTTTAGTTGTTTCACAAGCCGCTACATATTCGACTTCCATACTTGAATATGTGATGCATCCTCGTTTGATGATTCACCAAACTACAACCTCTCCGTTAAGTGTGAAAACTGACCCTAACGTAGATTTCCTAGAATCTTTGTAGGTTTGGAGGTAAGAATCTGTGTATCTTGTAAGGATAAAATCCTTAGCTCCATACACAAGCTTGTAGTCCCTTGTTCTCCGAAGATACTTGAGGATTGTCTTAACCGTTGTCTAGTGTTCTGGTCCTGGGTTGGATTGATATCTATGTTGGGATTTATGCCGTAAACAAGTGTAGTTTTGTAATAATCATAATTCAATAAATAAAGTTGCTATTTATTATATTCTCGCATATAAGTCTAAATCCAATAAACTAAGTTCCAAGGTTATAATGATAGATCTTGAACATTTATGTAGTAGACATAAGTTGGATTAAATTGTTCAAGTATAACCTAAAAGGTCTATGGTATATGCATAGGGTTGGGAACCTTGTACTGGTAACACCATGGATGCAACCCGCTTTGGATTTTGTACAAACGAGGTAATCCAACTCGTTCATGTGGTAGACATGCGAGTGAGGGTATCCTGTATAATGAGATTATACAAGACCGGACCGCAAATCATTAACCTACTCGAGTAACACCGTTATCAAGATAGGTATAATAATTCATAGATGATCATTAGTGACTTGACCTGAATCCTGAGGAAGCTACGAACTCCGCTTATGAGGTTTGTCCTTAGACTAGTATGGGTGAGAGTGGCCTGTAGCCGACTTAATAAGCCTACCTTCTCAGGGACATAAGTTTGTAAGTAGCTGGAAACTTAACTATACAATAAGGAATTCACTCATTCCTGAATTAGGGAGTTAGATAGGTTGTTCTCTTAAGAACTGAATCCAGGTCTTGAACAATGGGGCCCTGCCTTCTTACTGGCTTAAGAAGGATCAAGTTTATGGTAGTACCATAGACTGATTGTTCATTAGAAGATCAGTAGAGCTTAAGGAACAAGATGTATTCACAGGGTAAAACGGTAATTTGACCTAGTTGTGATTACGAACAACCTGTGAAGGGTCGACTCACAAGTATTGATTATATCAGTGGATACAACATAGTCTACAGTGAGGAGAGTGCAACTATGAGTCTATAGTGGAATGACTTATAGCTAATGAATGTTGATTAATATAATCAAAGAGTTTGATCGATTAATCTTGTATCATTGGAGCTCATGATTTGTAGATCCATTAGGTCCCTCCGTTGGCTCATCATGAAAATAAGAAGGGTTTATAGTTTGGAGTGAAATGGAAATGTTCAATTTCATGTTTAAAGGGTATATCAATCATATATGATATAATTGATATAACATATGGTTTAATCCATGGGAAATATATCATAAAAGCACTATAGGGGTAAAATGGTCATTTCCATCCTATTTCCCTATAAATATGTGTGCATGAGATGCACATTGTTTTAACCTAATTCAAAAAGGCAAACCTAGTGCTCATTTTGACAAGTGTTTTGTTGGAAGAGTTCCAAAAACACTTGTTTCCCTCAAAATCTCTGCCAACTCCAAAAGAGGTTCCACGACCTTCTCTCTCCTAGAGATAAACGGAGAAGATCTAGCTGGCGGACCAAAACTACTTCGTAGTTTGTGGAGAACGTGAGATCGTTGAGATCGTTAGTACGAGAGGATCAAGAGGTGCACATCTTGTTTCTATCTACAAAGGTAATATATTTGCTGTCCAAATTCACATAAGCATGCTTAATCGCTTTCGTTATATGTTTTTTATTAGATCTGTGTAACATCTTACAAGAACACGCGATCAAAATCGCTTCCGCTACGGGATTCAATCCCATCAATTGGTATCAGAGCCAATGTATTCTTGTTTTTTGTTCTAAATCTGTCAAAAATATAGGTGGGAATGCATGAAATTCATGAGATGAATGTTTGGTTTGCAAATTAGATGTTTACATTTTTGGCACCTAGATTTACAATTTTTTCATTTAATCGTTCAATGTAAGGGCCTGGTATTTTTGGCAATTTTAATTGTAAATCGAGTCTGTAAGTCCGTGTCGATCGAGGCAAAGTAGTTAATGAGAAGAACGAAGGAAAATCAAGTAAAAATGAGAAGTTACCATTCTGTTATGTGAACGGCGTTGCAACGCCACTGTGGCAGGCGCGCGGTTGAGAAGACGACAGCGTTGCAACGTTGAAGGCGTTGTGCAATGCTGATGTTGAGGCGCGCTTCAACGGTCAGAAATGGACAAAGGACACCAGCGTTGCAACGCCGCAAGCGTTTCAAGGAAGGCAGCAACGGGCATGAGCGTTTTTTATTTAATATTATTTAATATATAAAATATTTTTATATTAATTAATATTAGTTTTATTTATTTTAATTAATATAATTAGATTATAATAATTAAAATGGATATTAGGGTGCCAAAAATGGTCTAATTTTACTATTTAATTTTATGCAATTGTTGTATAATTCTTGTCATGCATAATGTATGCATTAATTTAGAAATTCTCACCTTAGGTTAAACATATTCATGCATCATTTATAATATAAAGTGTTATATTATATAATTTGCATGAAATTATTAATATAAGATGTTATATTAATTTTTGATTAGCATTGACATGCATTATGATTCATGAGATGAATATGCTATGTATGTTTATTATTCATGTGATGGATGATCAAGCAAATATAACATAGTATGCATGTCACCTAAGGTTAATTATTGATTTTAAAATGTTTAGAACTTGGAATTAATAGCTTTTCCATGTTTTTCCAAGTTTTTCCAAGTTTATGAATTAATGTTATGTGTGACGACCACAACCACAGGTACTAATTGTTTATTGTATTTAACGTTCGAACAATCTTTATGTCGGGTCAGATTAGTAAATTTTTATCATGCTCGGTGGGATTGAACTATGAATTTCATATGGTTTTAAGTGAATTGTTTTCTTTTAGATGAATATACATAGATAAATAGAGGAAAAAGAAGTGACAATGGCACTTTAGTAAATAGTGCCTAAGTAAGGATTATGTGTGACTTTTGGAAATTGACCTAGCTTTTTATTATTTATTCTTATTTAACCTTGCAACCACAAAGAAACCCTAACCCTAGGCTTCATCTCCTTCTTCTCCTTGCCCTAGCCGAAACTTTCCCCTCTTGCTGCAACTCCCGCGCGGCCAACGCGAGAAAGCGGCCGCCCACGTCTTGGGCCACGCCCGCCGAGCACACGTTGAAGGCCACGCCGCCGCCGTTCGCAAGCTCACGTTCCAGCCGCTCGTGATTGCACTCGCCGCCGATACACCGCCGCCGCCGGCCGAAGCTTCACGCGTTCCGACCACTCGTGATCGTGACCGCCGCCAATACCGTCGCCGCCAGCGAGCTTCACGCGTCCACCGTCGAGTTCTACAGCGCCGGAGCGTCAAGCCTGTCAGTTCCGCCAGGATCTTCGAGCTTCACGCGTCTGTTGGTCAGAGTTCACCACGTTTTTGTCCACGATCTCGTGCTCCTCACCGTCACGCCATCCGACCAGCAAACTTCAGTTCATGGTTACACCGCCGACAAGGGTTATTCGGAGTCGAGGTTGTTGATTAGATGAGCCACGCGAAACCTTTCTCTGTTTTTGGAGGTGTAGAATTAATTGGATCGTAATCACGTAAAAATATTGTAGGAACAAGCCGATGATTGGTATCAAAACTTCCAAAATTTGGAGCAAGCGAATTGACGTTCGGTTTATACTTCGGAGTTAAGGTAATTGGAGCAAAGTAGGAGTCATAGACATTTATGTACGTAGACTCTTATATTTTAGATGAATTTTGTGGTTGGATGACGAGTTAGAAGATTTCTTGACCAACAGGTTATTTGAAAGAGACCGTTAACTTAAGAATTAGAAGGAAAGTTGTGGGATCAAACTTGAGGTAAGGGACCTTGTGCCGAACTTTTCTAAATGGGATTAAAGAAAACGAATTTCATTATTTTATGCAAAATTAGTACGTTATTTTACATGGAAATGTTTCATGATCTTATGTAAGAGCATATCTATATTTTATGCGAATATAGTTCATTATTTTATGTGAGGGTATTTCAGTATTTTATTTGAGAATATTTCATGATTTCATACGAAAGTTTTCTGTTATCGAAAGTACGAAATCGATCATGCTTAAAAGTATTATCTTCAAAATGTTGTGAAAAGTTATGATTTGCATATCAGTGTCACTGTTTCATGACATGTGCATTATAGTCACGTTAGATGATGGGACCTCATGCATGTTATGTATGCCATGAAATGATTTGAACTAAAATGTGGAAAATGGTCTCCTGAGTTCATTGTATGCATGGTCAAACGTGCATTAGAGACCCTATGGGTCAAGCTTATAGGGGTTTGTGAGGGACTCAATCCATACAGGGGTCTGTGAGGGACTCAAAACACTTATAGAAGTGCGTGAGGACTCAAAAACTTATAGGTCCTGTGTGAGGACTCAAAATGAAATGACTCGGGGTGACCAATTAGCCATTTAAAGTAAAAAGGAAGTCATGTATTACAGTCACGTTTGAAACGAGAAAGTTCTAGGTCCCACATATGAATATTTTGACCAAGTTTAAAAGTCATGGTTGTATGTGTGTGCATGTCCTAAACCTCGGTAGCGAGGTCACTTACTGGGTATTGTATTACAATACTCACCCTTTTATTTTAAAATGTTTTTCAGGTAAGGCTAAGGACGTACGAGGCGAGTGACGGAGGCGCGTAGTCAAACCATGGGGATAGTCATGTTTTCCGCATTTTTCCTTAATAACTGATGTTGTCGTTTTATGATTTCGAAGTTTAAATTTTATTTCCAGGATTTTAAGTAGGCCAAGTTTAAAATATTTTTTTTCAATGTTTTGACGTTTTCTTCGGGATCCCTAAAGATAATTTTGTTAGAATGGTAATTTAAATATTGTTTTATGTGCTTTTGGCCTAAGAATGCATGCATGTGTAGTAGCGTCTCTAGGAATTATAGTTACAGAAAAGTAGGGGCATTACATTATGTATGTTTATTATCCAAGTTTTTCCCTTGCCTCTAATTCATTAGCTTTTCCAAGTTTATGAATTCTAGAGAAGTTAAAGTGGTCAATCCTTAATTCTCATGCAACGTTAAAATCAATAAAATTCCATAAATTCAACAATGACATCAACCATAAATTTATTTCAAAATTCACATTGAAAACAACCTAACCCTTGCCTAAGATAATTTAGTTCATGATGGAAATCAAATCACAACTCTCTATTTTAAACATGATTTTATTGGTCAAGGAATTCATGCAAAACAACCAACAATGTTCACTAAACTAGTCTAAATCATCCACAATTCTAGCCTAAAACAATCACGAGTTTGACCGATAACAGTGAGAAAAAGTAGTCTAAGATCAGTTTGTAAACAACCCAAAAATTCAATATTAAATTGGTAGTTGACAACAAGCAATAACACTTGAAGATAGGGAACAAGTTACACAACAAGGACTGTCGATTGCTTCAGCAAAAGGCTTCTCTGTTTCTGCTTCACGCACAACTCACACCAATGTTGCAACAATCCTCGACAGAACCTCACGCCAATGTTGCAGCAATCCTCGACAGCACGCCAATGCTGCAACAATCCACGGCAGCTCCTCTGTTCTTCCCTTTCGATTGCTTTAGCAAAGATAGGTTGATCCTCTCGATTTCTCTTCCTAATGTTGTAGCAAAATCAATTGCTCTCCTTCTCTCTCGAATGCTTCAACAATAACCCCAGATCAGCTCTCTCGAATTCTTCCTTCTTGAATGCTACATTAAATGCCCTCTCTCGATTTCTTCTCTCTCGGTTTCTCTCTTGGGACAACTCCCTCCTTTTTCTTTTTATTTTCCTAATTCCTATTCTCATAAGGTGATGATGCCCTAGCTTGATAATTACAAAAAAGCCCTTAAGGGTAGAAAGACCATCTTATCCTTCGGGTAAAATGTCTAAAATGCCCTTAGGGACTCTTGTAATTTTTTTTACACATCTCCTGCACACAGAAAAATTCCAATAAATCATTATCAATTATAAATCAAACTAAATATGCAAGGATTAAGAAAAATCTCAAATTCTGGTCAACCGTTAGCTTATTTTCCTAAATTTCTTAAATTAAATCACAAAAACATCAAAACTAATTCTTTTCAAATCTAATGATTAAATTCAAGATTTTTTTAACTAACATACACAATTTAGGGACAAAATAACATGAGGCTCAATAAATTCTATGCAATTCAAGTATATTAAGCACTAAAATTCTAGTAAAATAACTCTCTTTTGGCGAGTTATCAGGCATCACTCAATCATTTTCTCTAACCATTGAATCATAGACTTATCACTTTTCCAAAGACGTGACCTCATTAAAGATAGGATTAGAAACCCTGTAAGGCGATCGAGATTCCTTAAATTTTTTGTTAACCTTTCGCTGCCCTTAATAGCTTTTTAGTAAACGTTGTAGTGACAATCTCACTCACAAATAACCTTTAAACTTAGTTATACTTGTATGTTTTCTTCATTTTTTAGGTAAAAGTGGATAAAGTGGAGTCAATTGCATATAATTAAAGAAGAGACAAAGATTCTTGAAGAATGAGAGAAAATAAGCAAACATGAAAGTAAAATCTCATTTTTTTGAGTTTTGAACGCAGGAACGAAAACTGACGCAATTGCATAACATGCAAACGCTACGCAATTGCATGCATGCAAATCTGAAAAATGCAGAAAATCGCAGGGGAACACAAACTGACACAATTGCGTAGCAAACATATCTAGAAAAACGCAGAAAACTCGTAATTTCCGTGATTTGGGGGGATTTTGTTTCAATTTTCTCCATAATTTCAGCAAGATAAGTTGACCCACCAAGATGGAAACCCTAGCATGTAAACCCTATATATTTTAGAGGAGGGAGCCGTAAAAAAGAGAGGTCGTCTTGGGAGGAGATTCCACTTTTCTGTTTTGGGTTTTTCTTTAAGTTCTTTAATTTCTTTTTTGTTGTTGTTGTCTTTAGCTTAATGTCGTCATTCTACCCAATTTTCTTTACCTCTTTATTAAGCACTAGATCTAATTTACTAGTTGCAGCTTCCAGTTTCAAACCTCTACAATTCTGTTTTGATTGTATTAGATCTAGATTTCGATTTATGTAGCTTTATTTCATTCTGTATTGCACGCTACCAGTACATCTTCAATTCTGTTTCGATTTTGTTAATTCAGATTCAGTATTTTGTACGCATCCCATTATGTGGTTATATATTACAAACGTGCTTATTTCGTTCAACAAGATTAGTTGTTTGTTGAAGTTTTCGTTCTACAAGCTTATCTTTAGTTAACAACTTGAGTGGCTCTCTCAATTCATGCTTAATAGTGGTAGACCGAGAGATAAAGTTTAAGATGTTCTCTTCGCAAGCTAAGTTTGATTTTACTTTTATTGTTTTATTTATGAAGAGCATACTTCCCTTAGGGATTCGAAATGTGAATGCCCTAAGGGAAGGAAACAAAACTCCAGAGCAAGAGCAATTTGGTTAAACCTCCAAGGGAGTTTACTTTTGGTGATTTTATTGCAGGAAGCCTTAGTTGGCCATCTAAGGTTACCTATCAAGCTTGAGTTCGGCACCGAAAGGGTTGAACTCTAGTGGAGTTCTCAAAAGTAATGGAGTAAAGGAGCTTAGACATAAGACCCGAACTTTGACCCTAGGCATAGGGCAAGACTCCAAAACCATAGAGCCATGGGCATGAACATCTGAGATAGATTGACCATAAACACATAGGTTCAATCACTCAACCTCCTAACGATACTTCAAAGAAGGTCAAATGGGAGTAGGGCTCGGTTTACTTCGTTTGGAAGGTTTGACCAAAACATCGCTTAGCAGCCGATCGCCGACGCAGTGCTACGCAATTGCGTTGCGACAGTAGAAAAACACAACTACGCGGCAAGGCAGCGTGACGCAATTACGTTGTTTTTCCTCCTCACACAAGTGCAGAGAGCACGACGCAATTGCGCTGTTTTTCCTTCTCGAGCTAGCACAATTGATTATTGCGCCATTGTTGCACCGTGCTGCAAGGCATAACTACAAAGCGAGGCAATTACCCCAGAGTTGCGTTGTCTTTCATAGAGGACTTAGCATTTTGAATCCCTTCTTTCTCATTATTGTTATTTATTTTCAGACACAATCACCACACCATTCAACTCACTTTTGGTTACCGTTTTTTCATTTTGTCAACAATTTGTGTCATCTCAATAAGTTTTATTAAAATCGTTCCCTTGGGTACGATACTCTGGAATACTTCCAGTTTTATATTACTTCGATCGCGTGCGTTTGCGCATTTTCGCCCTATCAAAAGTCAGTTAACCAAACAATCATGCCTCCGAACTTCAACTCAAGACTACTCAAGATTCAGAAATACACAATATGTAGAAAGGTTGAACAAACCAAAACAAAAGCGGAACTAAGCTTCTTTAGCAACTTCAATAAAATAAAGCTTAAGAGACAAGATAATCTAGCAATTTTGTTACGATCTCAACTCTGAAAAAGAAATATAAAAGAGTGTGATAAAACTTTCTTGATTTACTTTTCTTTAGTGCTTAACCAACCATGAATTATCATGCCAAATGTCAAAAGTTGTATTGCAAGCTCTAAATCATGAATGAAAGAGCTTAGCCTACGTCTCTCTAGTTGACATAAGGCATAATAGTGAACCCTCTTTTTTTAGAGCATCAATGCAACCTACAAATCCACGTGTCCCTTCAGGCACTGTAAGGACTGAACTAAAATCGATCTTTATTTAAGCATCTGGAAACTTAATTCACACTCATTGCTACAAACAAATGAGTTACTTTTTCGAGTTGACTGAGTTAGGGGAATGTCTATTCCAAGAATTCCTGAACAAATGTCTGTAGCAACCTACCAGTCCCAAAAAGCTTCTTACTTTGGTGACAGAGGTTGGATGAAGTCACCGTGTCACTACCTCCACCTTCGCAGGGTCCACGACGACTCCTGCCATTGACGCTACACGTCCTAAGAAGAATACTTCTTAAAGCCAAAATTCATATTCAGAAAACTTTACATATAACTTATTTTTCCTCGAAGTTACCAAAACCCTTCTAAGTTTCTCTTTCATGTTCCTCATAAAACATAGGCTATACCAACTTATCCGCAGCAAACTCAATCACAAAAATGTCTAGAAACTCCTTGGATGCTCTATTCATTAAGACCATAAATTTGCAGGTGCATTAGTCAAATCTCTATAACTTCATAACGTCCATAACGTGATTTGAAAGCTATCTTAGGAATATCATCGCTCTTAATCCTCAGCTGGTGATAGCTTGACTGTAGATCGATCTTAGAGGACTCTGTGTTTCTTGTAATTGGTGGACTAAATCATTTTTTCAAGGAAGGACATATTTATTCTTAGCAATGACTTTAATGAACTTTCTATAATCTATGCACAAACACATAGATACATTTTTCTTTTTTACGAACAACACTGGTACTCCTTATGGAAATATAATTATATGAACTCTCTTTATCTAAAAGATCATGTAACTATGACTTAAGTTCATTTAACTTTGTTAGAGCCATCATGTAAGGAGTCTTAGAAATAATCTGAACTCTATGCTCAAGTCTACTTCCTATACTTGAGGTAACTTCGAAAGGTCAAACTTACTTTATTTAACACTAATACATTTTTCTCCTTTCATTCGAACAAGAGCTTCCTAGTTCCTTGTACCAATTTGGTTCTAAAGTTAAATCTTTTAAAACCTCACTAAAGAAACTCTTGATCTAACCCTTTACTAGATAAACCTCCCAATTTCACTCCAATAATTCTTTGACCACTGGAATTTCCAATTCTAAGAGGTTACTCCATTTGACTTCTACCTGAACGAGAACAAAACTCGTCAAAGCTTTCTTCCGATACCTAAATTGTTCCTGTTTAGTCCTCTATTTGGGGGAAAAAACTTTATACCAAATAGGAATTTCAAGGTTAATATCTTAACCAAAAGGTGGAATTAGTAGCGAAGTTCCATATACCAATTCTAAAGGCTCGTGTACCTAAATGATCCGTAAAAACCAAATCGTACTCAAGGGTCAAAAATTCAATTATTTAATCCCCTTACCTTCAAACAAAAACTTTGGCTTATACTTTTCCACTTCGAGCTTATCTTTATTAAGATCATTAAGTTTATGGTGCTACTTTTAAAACTCCATGCAAAGTCTGTCTTTAATAACACCTTAATTGTCTATATTTGCATTACTTGTCATGGATAAGATTCAAGTATTACGAAACACTTTGAAAATTTAACTTCCATTCCAAAGTTAACAACTTGTTTTCCATTTAAGTCTCAAGTTCCTTCTAAATTACTTTAGCTTCCTTTATCCCGCACCAACTAAGATGGATCTTTTAAAGAGAACTCTTCATAATGCCATTCATATTTTATCTTTAAATTTTCTAATCTTTTGGCATGACATACTAGTCATACACATTGCCTCTTTAAAAGTCTCACCCAAAAGATGCAAACTTCGATGTCAAGTGACCCTTTGAAAAAAAGCAAGCTCCAAACCTTTAAAACTCTTTTTCTGTTTGCCTCTCAACTCTTTAAATTTCATGCTTAAGTACTCTATTGGAGATGAAGGAACTTTCTTTAAGACTAACAAAGTGGGGCACTCCATAGTAACATAAATACTACACCTCATAACCTTTTCATCCATTTAGTTCGACATATATAAATAAGATCACAAACATTTTACCTAACACATTCAAACCTTGAACTCCTCAAGAGTAATCATAACATTTATCTTTCAAAGTTTTACTTAAAGAACTTAGTTGTCTAGTAACATTTTAAACGACTTCAGTCTCTTAAGAATTACTCTTCCCTCCTTTTCCTAAACTGATTCCTTCTATATTGCACAAGCATACGTTTTATGTCAATAAAACTTCCTTTAAGCGTTAACATTTTCATCTCAGAGATTTTCCTTTTATCTTCGACGGTAGGGATCACACATATTCATCTTCCTCAACTTAGAAACACATCATTTTCTTATCATATATACATATGGCTTCACATATAGGCATTTCCTTTCTATAAACAAACAGTAGAGATCAAACGTTCTCATTCTTTCTTAGCTCAGGAATGCATTATGCTCAAATCTTATATATATATAGCTTTACATATCAATATACATATTTTCTCATAAATAAAAGGAAACTTTATTTCAAAAGCATACCTGGCGATGACTGGAAATTGTTGCTTAGCTATGAGATTCCTAATGCGTACAATGTAAACAAGTCTACAAAACTAATAAACTTGGGCTCTGATACCAACTGTAACGATCCTACTTTTAAGACTCTCTTTTTAGGGTCATTACTAAACATGCATGCACTTGAGGCCATAAAATAACATTTGGGAAGTAAAATTTGATGAAGACAAAACCATTTTTAGTTTGGGATCCCACAAGAAAATAAAGTAATTAAAATAAATACAGTTCGAATTCCGACCTTAGTTTTGAAATCAAACACAACACTTGACCATAGTTGTTTTTCATCAGAGAAAATCTTGAAATAAAACATAATAGTTTAAAAGATGTGGAAGACATGACTTCTATTCCCATGACCTTCGTAGCGCATTTTCGTCATTCGCCATGTATGTTCTTGCTTTTACCTGAAAACATTTTTAAAAGAAAAGGTGGGTATTATAAAATAATACCCAGTAAGTGACCCCACTACCGGAGTTGGGATATGCAATCACATGTAAGATGACTTTAAACTTTCATATGCGGGACATAAGATTTCCTTTAAAATATCATGGCTTTTCTCTTCGGCATATAGTGCTCAATGAAGTTCTCCTGATCCATGGCCTCTTTGGTTTGAGTCCCTCATAAACCCTTTTTCATATGAGTCCCTCAAATACTCCTTTTCATTCATGGCTTGCATTTTTGTTTAAAAAAAACTATATCAGCTGGAGCTTAATTGCCACAACCTTCGTAAACGATTTTTCATGAAACATACATATATACATGAGGTCCCAACATGTTCATTAAACCAGTGACGTAATAATTACAGTGAACATGAAATCAGATATCACATTTTCATTCATATAGATGCAACATTCATGGCTTAAAAGGTTAGAAATTTTACAAGCATAAAGGTCATGAAAATAATAAAAAGATCATAGCTTATGCGAACAAAAGTTCCTAAAAACATAGCTTTTGAAAATTTCATCTCGTTTTAAAAGTCGGCGTGAGATTCCTTACCTTAGACTTTACTTTAAATTCTCCACAATTCGATCTTTAATTCAAAGTAATTCTCCAAACTTGTCCAATAATCAAATTCTTAAATTCGAACAGTTAATTCCTTAAATCAGAGAGCTCAAAATCGTTAATAGTTTCCAAATAATTACCTTGAACTAGATCCTTAACTATCTCGTAACTAGAAGCTCCTCTGTTCATGATCACAATCTTTACAAGCTACCTATCCCTAAAAATGAGACAAACTTATCAAAAATGAAGGTCTAATAATCACATACTCGAAATATCTAACAGTAATAAATTGAATTTACAACAATGGCTTCCAAATTAAGTTCGGGAGTCAAAACCACTGCAGTTCACACTTTTCGGTGAGCGACGGCGCGTGGCCGGCCGGTGGCAGATCGTCTCGACGTCGAGTCTCAGTGCGTGAAACTTGTTTTTGGAGTGTCCAAATGCTGATCTATCCAAAATGGGTTTGAACCTAACGAAAGTCAGTTGATAACTCTCAGAACTAAGCCATCGTTTTGGTTTCAGATAGCTTGCAGTCGTGGCCCCGGTTGAGTCGTTCACGGCAGCTTCTGGCTAGGTTTTGGAGTGGCAACTACAGTCGGAGTAGCCAGCAGCGTCGACGCACGGAGCCACTCGACTGGTGCGATAGTTCGTACAACGTCGAACTGTGTGGCACGACTTGAAGACGACTTGTTCGTCTACAACGGTTGGTTGATCGACGCAACTGGAGTTCACGCTGGTGGCTATTGGGAGAAGAAGAGGCTCACAGAAGGTTGGTTGTCGTGAAGATGAAAGGAAGGAGAAGAGGAAAGTGGGAGAAGAAGATATCTTGGGTTACATGCAAGCTAAAAGACAAAAGAAGGTGTTGGAAACCCTAACCTCTGCCCCTCTCTTGACCATGAAATTACAAAACCCCTTGTTAATGAACTTCATTGTTTTATTTACTTAATCACTTGCTTAATTTTGTAAATAAAACAACCTAACACTATACTTTTAACTTCAACTTAAACGCATTCCAAATTTATTTTTTAGCCAAAAGTTTAAATTTAAAAGTACTCAAAATTCTCGAGCGTTACAACTACCCTTGTGCTTGTTTCAGCCTATAAAGTTTCTCATTCAACATGAAAACAAGTTTATCTTTCCATTTTTCTTCAAATCCTTCAGGTTGCTCCATGTAGATCTTTTCATGTAAATCACCATGTAAAAATATAGTTGTTACATCAAGTTGCTCCAATTCAAGATCTAGATTTGCTACTAAGCCCAACACTGTTCTGATAGATGTCATTTTAACTACTGGAGAGAATATCTCATCAAAGTCAATGCCCTTTTTCTGGTTGCATCCCTTTATCACTAATCTGGCTTTGAGCTTTACTACCTTCACACCATCCTTTTTGTACTTGAAAACTCACTTGTTTCTCAAGACTTTCTTTCCATTTGGAAGTTGCATTAGCTCATAGGTTTCATTGTTTTTCAGTGAATTCATCTCCTCCTTCATTGCATCAAGTCATTGATCTTTTTCATCATGAAACAAGATCAGTTGATAGTTCGCTGGCTCTCCATCTTCACTAAGGAGAATAAACTAAATAACTTTATAAAAAATTACAACTAATGATTACAACCTAAGAACTTGTAGCCACTCTTTTAACATTGGCTGGCAGTTAGGTTAAGTTGAAAAAGATTTAATATATAAATGAAAAACTTGAAAAAAAATAGAATTGAAAAATGACATAAATATTATGAAATAAATTACAGTTCCTATGAGATAAAAAAAAATCAATTATAGTTTGAAGGCTAATGCAAAATGTATTTTCTAAAATGGAATGTATAGAGCCTCTAGTTTCTTTTAATCCACAGATTCATCTTCTAATAAAATGATATATTATTGAGTATAGTATATAGAGGTATAAAGTAATAAAATGCAATTGAATAATTGGGAGAGAATCTATATATTTATTTTTTTATTTTTATTTTTTTATTTTTTTATTATTTTTTTTGCGCGCGCTTTGTTTGTTACTTTGTTCCTTGTCTCCCTAAGTCAACTCTCTTTATGCATATATAAAAAGAAGAGTTTTTTTTTTGAGAGAGAAAAAAATGAGTTGATATGCATGAGAATCATGAAAAAGACAAAATAACTGGAAAATTCAAGTGGGGTTTTTATTTTTTATTTTTATGTTTTTTAAAAACTTTTTTTCCTTCTTTAACCATTAAAAAGTAGTCATTTGGAATTTTTTTTTTTTTTTTTGAGAAATTTTGAGATGTTTTTTGTACCATAAGTTATACATATATTGGGGCGTGTGGAAACAAATTAGAGCTTTGATTTGATGGAGACACTTTAAAGAAATAAACTAAAATGAATCAAAGAAAATTCGTTAGATAGGAAGATTAGTCTTTAAACTTTGAAGATTATGTTTAATACATTCATAAACTTTAAAAAGTATTTAATAAGTTGTCAAAATTTTAATTTTGTGTCTAATAATTTTTTTTTAGTACAATGTCTAATAATTTTATAAACTTTAAAGAGTGTGTTCCATAGAATGTTGAACTTTCAATTTTATATCTAATGAGTCCCTAGCTTTTTCAACCTTTTAAAAACTTCTTAGATATATTATAAGAATTTAACATTTTCATTTTTAAGTTTAATAAATCTTAGAGAATGTCGAATAGCTAGACCAAAAATCTATTAAACACAAAAATGAAAGTTTGGAGACATCAATATTTGAAATTAGTTTTGGAATTTATTAAATTCAAATCAAAGTTTTGATATATATTAGACATACTTAAAGTTATGGATAGAAGCGGACCCAAATACGAATGTTTGAGAGGCCGAAAAATTATGTTATATAATTATAATAAAAAATATCATAAAAAAAATTGGAAGTTTGACATCCTCACATTATGTTGACCTAAAAAAAGTTATTAGTGAAAAAAAATAGGCAGATGTATCAAAGACTCTTGACTAAGTTTAAAGTACCATTATACAATTTAGTTTATCTTCATGTCTTTTTAAATAGAAAATAATAAAAAGGTTAAATTACAAGTTTAGTCCATAAACTTTTAAGTTCAATCGATTAGATCTTTAAATTTTACAAAATATTTGATAGATCTCTTAACTTTAATAAATTCCTAAACTTTAACTCAAACCTGCTGAATTGTATAGAGACAATAACAAAACATTTTTTTAAAAATTAAATATGATGATTTATATATTATTAATATGTTATGTTGTAACTTTTCAACTATATAATGTATTGTATTAAATTCAAAAGTTTGGGGCATGACCTCCACTAAATCGATTAGAAATGAAACTTTACTTAGTGACAACACTATAAGTTAAAAAATCTAAATCCGTAATTTAATCTAAAATATTGTAAAATATGTAGTATAAATGCCCATCCACGTGCCATATATTACCTATGCCAAGTGGCAAAATTTCCATAGCCATAGTGTCCTCCAAATGTCAAATTTTTACCAATGCTTAGTGTCCAAATGTACCAACTCATCCCTTGCCAAATTGCTTATAAATAGTGGCTTTTGGTGGAAAAATAAAATGCATCCATTGGTGAAATTTTCTCCAATTCTCTTCATTCTCTCCCACTTTCTCTTTTTAGTCTTTATTTAATTTTCCATAAATTTTCACTATCTCTTTATTTATATTATATATATTGCCCCCACTTTCCAAACACTTATTTTAATATTATTATTATTATTATATTATTATTATAAATATATTATTATATTAGTATTTTAATATTGGTAAAATTATACCTTGTTTTCATCCTATTTTTACAACACGTTATCGCCACGAAGCTCTGTAGATTTTTCCATCAAGGTAGGTCCTCCAAGGTAAGCCATTTTTTTAATAATTAAATGTTATTTTGCATGTTTAATTAATTTCTTAATGTAAATGCAATTTCTTTGTATATAGTATTACTATGGCAAATCTTGCAAAACTAGAATTTGCGGCCCTGGTTATTAATGGAAATAACTACTTGTCATGGGTCCTTGATGCTGAGATCCATTTAGACTCCATGAATCTTGGAGAAACAATTAAAGAAGGAAATGATGCATCAAATCAAGAAAAAGCCAAAGCTATGATCTTCCTTCGCCATCATCTTCACGAGGATTGAAAATGGAGTATCTTACAATAAAAGATCCCTACATTCTATGGCAAGGCTTGAAAGAAAGGTATGATCATCAAAAAAGCGATTATTCTTTCAAAAGCTCGTTATGATTGGATGCACCTGAGGTTGCAGGACTTCAAATCGGTTAGTGAATATAATTCCGCACTTTTGTAATTAGTTCAAAACTAAAATTATGCGGAGAAAAAATTACTGATGTTGATATGTTAGAGAAGACATTCTCCACTTTTCATGTCTCGAATATGCTCTGCAGCAGCAATATCGAGAGAAAGGCTTTTAAAAATATTAGAACTAATTTCATGTCTTCTCGTATTTGAACAAAATAACGAGCTATTAATGAAAAATCATGAATCTCGACCAACTGGAGCAACACCATTCCCTGAAGTGCATGCTGTGAATTTTAATAATCGTGGTCGAGGTCGTGGTCGTGGTCGAGGTCGGGACCGCGGTAGAGGAAGAAATACCTATTTTCGTGGTGGACATTATAACTTTAAGAAACCCACACGAACTGATGATCATAAAGGAAAATCTCCACAAGATAGGAGTTCAAAAGGTGATGAACATAAATGTTTTGGTGCGGAAATGAGGCTTTGGTCACGCACTGCACGTAAATGCGTCAAAACACCTTGTTGATCTCTATCAAGCTTCCTTGAAGGAAAAAGGAAAAGGGAAGAATGTGGAGGTGAATCTTGCCATTCAAGAAGATGATGTATTCGATCCCTCCAATATGGTGCATCTTGATGTGGCTGATTATTTTGAATCTCCTAGAGAGAAAATTGATGCAATCAAACAAGTAGAGGATGTTTTGTATGAAGATATATAATTAAGTACTGTTTATAATATGTTTCTTGTTTTTGTATATATATTTAGAACTTTTTGTAATCGTTTTTCCTTTTCTTATCAATGAAGAAATATGGACAATTTCAATATGTTGAGTAACCCGAAAATGAGCAATGAGGATTTATGTCAGAGATCATGCGCAACTACGCATTACGATACCCATAAAGCAGAAAATATTTTTCTAAATTGACAAATTTGGAAGCAAAATCAATACTATATCGAGTTCTGCAGGCCTGATTGAAGGTTTTGGAAAAGCAAGTTTTATCTTGCCTAGAGGAACAAAATTTTCAATTAATAATGCTTTGTTCTCTAGCAAATCAAAGAGAAATCTATTGAGTTTCAAAGATATACGTAATAATGGTTATCATGTTGAAACTGATCGTAAAAATAATATAGAGTATCTCTATATCACATCTATTGTTTCACATGAAAAACGTATATTAGAAACATTGCCAGCTTTTTCTTCTGGATTATATTATACTCATATACGAGTAATCGAAAGTTATGCAACAATGAACCAGAAGTTCATGAATCCAGAAATATTCAGTGTTTGGCATGATCGACTGGGTCATCCAAGATCGATAATGATGAGGAAAATTATTGAAAATTCACATGGACATCCTTTAAAGAACCAGAAGATTCTTCAATCAAATGAGTTGTCATGTGATGCTTGCTCTCAAGGGAAATTAATTATTAGACCATCACCAGCTAAAGTGGGCATTAAATCACCTACATTTTTAGAGCGAATTCAAGGTGATATTTGTAGACCCATTAACCCACCGAGTGGTCAATTTAGATATTTTATGGTATTATTTGACGCATCCAGCAGATGGTCACATGTATGCTTATTATCAAGTCGAAATCTTGCATTTGCAAGATTACTTGCTCAAATAATTAAGTTAAGAGCACAATTTCCTGATTATACAATTAAGACAATTCGACTTGATAATGTTGGTGAATTTACATCCCAAACTTTTAATAATTATTGTATGTCAATTGGGATAAGTGTTGAACATCCCAGAGCCCATGTTCATACACAAAATGGTCTAGCAGAATCATTTATAAAACGTCGCAATTAATTGCAAGACCATTGCTTATGAGAGCTAAACTCCTACATCGATGCGGGGTCATGCTATTTTACACGCTGCATCATTATTACGTATTAGGCGGTAGCCTATAATAAATATTCCCCATGCAATTAGCTTATGGCCAAGAGGCCAAATGTATCCCATCTCGAGAATTTTTGGATGTGCAAGATATGTTCCAATTGCTCCACCACAACATACTAAGATGGGTCCTCAAAGGATGTTAGGAATATATGTTGGATATGATTCCCATCAATTATTAAATATCTTGAACTCGACGGTGTGATGTATTTCTTGCACGATTTCTTTGATTGTCATTTTAATGAAACAAATTTTCCAACATTAGGTGGAGGAATTAAGAAGTTGGAAAAAGAAATTACGTGGAATGCATCATTATTATCTCATTTAGATCCTCGAAGAGATCGATGTGAACTTGAAGTTCAAAAGATAATTCATTTGCAAAATATAGCAAATCAATTACCAGATGCATTCACAGATGCTAAAAGGGTGACTAAATCATATATACCAAAGAAAGAAATGCTCCATCAAAATTGATATTCCACAGGAACAAGTTGTCAATAATGAGTCTGGAGCACGCCAAAAGCGTGGTAGACCAATAGGTTCCAAAGATAAAAATCCTCGAAAAATAAAAGTAGTTGAGAATCAAAATGATTCAATGAAAGGTATGGATGTTCTAGAAGAAATCCAGAATACAACTACTCAAAAGAGTATTGATGAAAATCAAACGCTTGAGGATAATAATGAAATTTCTATAAACTATGTTACAACAGGAAAGAGATGGAACCGAAATGATATTATTGTTGACAACATTTTTGCTTATAATGTTGCCACGATATTATTCATGAAAGTGACGATTTTGATCCAAAATCTATCGATGAATGTAAACGTAGAAAGGATTGGTTGAAGTGGAAAGAAGCAATCCAAGCAGAGTTGAACTCACTTTCAAAACGTGAGGTTTTTGGACCAGTAGTCCTAACACCAGAAGGTGTTAAACCTGTGGGATACAAATGGGTATTTGTAAGGAAAAGAAATGAAATGAATGATGTCACAAGATATAAAGCGAGACTTGTTGCACAAGGATTCTCGCAAAGGCCTAGTATAGATTATGAGGAGACATATTCTCCTGTGGTGGATGCAATAACGTTAAGATATTTGATTGGCCTGACTGTATATGAAAAACTTGATATGCATCTAATGGATGTAGTCACGACGTATTTATATGGATCTCTGGATAATGACATTTATATGAAAATCCCGGAAGGATTTAAAATACTAGAAACCTATGAATCAAGTTCTCGGGAATTGTATTCAATAAAGTTATAGAGATCATTATATGGATTAAAACAATCAGGACGAATGTGGTATAATCTTCGAGTGAATATACATTGAAAGAAGGATATCAAAATAATCCAATATGTCCGTGTGTTTTTATAAAGAAATCTCGATCAGATTTGTTATTATAATCGTATATGTTGATGACTTAAATATAATTGGAACTCCTGAAGAGTTATCCAAGGCAATAGAATATCTTAAGAAAGAATTCGAGATGAAAGATCTTGGAAAAACAAAATTTTGCCTTGGTTTGCAAATTGAACATTTAGCAGATGGGATATTTGTTCATCAATCAACTTATCTGAGAAAATCTTAAAAAGATTTTATATGGATAAAGCACATCCATTGAACATTCCAATGGAAGTTCGTTCATCGGATGTAAAGAAAGATATATTTCGACCTCGAGATGATAATGAAGAACTTCTTGGTCCTGAAGTACCATATCTTAGTGCAATTGGTGCACTTATGTATCTAGCTAATAACACAAGACTATATATTGCATTTTTGGTAGATTTATTAGCTAGATATAGTTCATGTCCTACAAAAGACATTGGAACGGAGTTAAGCATGTACTCCGATATCTTCGAGGGACGATTGATATGGGTTTATTTTATTGGGACGATTGATATGGGTTTATTTTATTCTAACAAATCTAGCTTTGATCTAGTTGGTTATGCAGATTCTGGTTATCTATCTGATCCACACAAAGCTAGATCTCGCACAAAGTTATCTATTTACATGTGGAGGAACCGCTATATCATGGCGATCGGTGAAAGCAGACCATCACGGCCACTTCTTCGAATCATCTTCGAAATTCTCGCAATTCACGAGGCAAGTCGAGAATGTGTATGGCTAAGATCGATGACACAACACATTCGTGAGACATGTTGATGGTCTTCATGTAAACATCCTCCAACAATATTATACGAAGACAACACAGCATGTATAGCTCAAATCAAAGGAGGATATATCAAAGGAGATAGAACGAAGCATATCTCTCAAGCTTTTCTACACTCATGACCTTGAAGAAAATGGTGACATCTCAAGACAACAAAATTGTTCGAAAGATAACTTGGCGGACATATTTACAAAAGCATTACCAACTACAACATTTGAGAAATTGGTTCATGATTGGGATGCGAAGACTTAGAGATCTCAAGTGATGTCGCCATGAGGGGAGTAAATGTATTATATAAAATATGTACTCTTTTTTCCTTCACTAGGGTTTTTATCCCATTGGGTTTTTCCTAGTAAGTTTTTTTTAACGAGGCATATATTATATAAATGGGCATTTAAGGGGGAGTATTGTAAAATATGTAGTATAAATGCCCATCCACATGCCATATATTACCTATGCCAAGTGGCAAAATTTCCATAGCCATAGTATCCTCCAAGTGTCAAATTTTTACCAATGCTTAGTGTCCAAATGTACCAACTCATCCCTTGCCAAATTGCCTATAAATAGTGGCTTTTGGTGGAAAAATAAAATGCATCATTGGTGAAATTTTCTCCAATTCTCTTCATTCTCTCCCACTTTCTCTTTTTAGTCTTTATTTAATTTTCCATAAATTTCCACTATCTCTTTATTTATATTATATATATTGCCCCCACTTTCCAAACACTTATTTTAATATTATTATTATTATATTATTATTCTTATTATATTATTCTTATAAATATATTATTATATTAGTATTTTAATATTGGCAAAATTATACCCAGTTTTCATCCTATTTTTACAACATAAAAAAATTTATGCGTTCTAAAAAAAAAAGGACGGACAACCTAAAAAGTTGTATGCATGGAATCAACTTCATTCTAGGATGTCTTCTTTCAAGATGTAATGTAGAATTAATTTATTTCATGTGTATTGGGTTTTAACTTTTTATTTGTTTTCAAATTTTGACAAAAAGTTACACATGAGAGTGGGGTTAAAGCTTTGAGCAGAGGTTTATAAAATAAAAAAAATTATAAATTAAGGCAGTTTAATAACTATTTGATTTTTAATTTTAGTGTTTTTAAAATTAATTTTATAAATATCGCTTCCACTAATGAGTTTCTTTGTTGGATTATGTATTTTTTACAAATATTTTCACAATTTAAATAAAAAAAGTAGTATTTAATTTTTTAAAATAATTTGACTAAAAATTCAAATAATTCCTTAAGAAAGATAAAATATATAGTAGAGAAATTATGAGAAAACGAGTCTATTTAAAAACTAAATGATTATCAAATATGACCTAAACTATTACTAATTAATGCATGTTGTGAAAATAGGATAAAAATCGAGTATAATTTTACCAATATTTAAATACTAATATAATAATAATAATAATAATAAAAGAAAATTGGAGATTGGAATATATATATATATATAAAATGAAGAGAATGAGAAAGTGGCGAAGGATGGAAAATATTGGTCAAGATTCACCAATTGTCTTGTTCATTCATCCACCAAAAACCACTATTTATAGGCAATTTGGAGAGCATGATGTGGTCCATTTGGACATCAATCTATGCCTTTTGTTAAACACATGAGAGACACTTTGGGTAGAGATAATTTGCCACATAGCATAGATATCATAAATATATGTGGAAGAGATATTTACATAATAATGTTACAATAATGCAAAATTTGTTTATTTTCTTTCGTCGAATTTTGAAAAAGGAAACTAAACATCCCTTAGACATAAAAGCATAATATAAGTGGGCTATTGAAAGATTTCACTTCAAAATGCACTCATTGTTAGAGAAATGATTAAAGGTTCACATACCTTCTTTTAAGGTGGTGTAGGTTTATATTAATGCATACCTACATGCATTAAGTCTAGAATAGCTCCATGTGCAAAACATTCGTTGACGTGTAATTAATTAGTTTAATGGACGACTTAGGTAATTATGTATCTTATTTTCATCAAGTATTTCATAAACATACAATATGCTTATTGTCATTTGTCATGTGACAAACTATTTTATTTATTTTTTTTTTCTATTATGTAAGGACTATACAACTTAAAAGAAAGTAGAAAAAAGATTTTTCTTTTTCTTTTTTGTGTACATACAAGTATAACACTGGAAGATTAAATTTTTGTTAGCCTTTCTAAATAAGCACCAAGGTTTAACCAAAGTGCGACCTAGCTCTATTTTCGACAAATGACATCACCATTATTGATTTTCTCTCGTATTCTAAAGCCTTTATTGACATTTAAAAGTATATGCAAGGGGCGTGTTTTTCGATTCACTGGTTTTTATTTATTTATTTTTACAAAGCGCCAGGGTCAGATGGAACTCATGCGACCTTTTTTGAAGCTTTTTGGGAAGTGGTAGGCGATGATACAGTGTAGGTTTGTCTTGACTATCTTAATAATAACGTCAATCTTGAGTGTCTCAACAACACTCTAATTGCCCTAATCCCAAAAGTCATGGGCTCGAGGAAGATGGCGATTTCAGACCAATCAGTCTTTGTAATGTGATATATAAGTTGATTTCTAAAATCCTTGCCAATAGGTTAAAAAGGGTCCTTCACAAGATAATTTCCCCGACTCCGTCTGCCTTTATTCTAGGGCGCTCGATTTCAGATAATGTTCTGATGGGGTTTGAATGTATAAATGCTTTACGTGGTATATTAAATATCAAAGAAAATATTAATATATTTAGATACATTAAGTAAATAGATATTTAAAAATTTTGAATAAGATTCAAATGAAGAAATAAATATCGTAGGAGAATTCAAACGATTTGAATAAGATTCAAATATGTTAAATACATATATATTTTATTATATTTGATATTAGAATATATATTGTTTAATTGTGGCAAAGATTTTCCCTAGGTCACTATAAATAGGATCTTAGGGTTGTGCCATAAAGGGATTCCATTCCAACAAGACAAGAGAAACCTCTCTAGAATTCTCCCCATATTCTCTTTCTTTTTAAGAAAGCTCCCACAAGCCACTTTGTTCCATTGTTCGAGTCATAGCAAGAAACACTTTGTGGAAATGAGATAAAGACTCGCTAGAAAGCTTCTCCATATTATTTCAATGTAAATTCATGTTTAACCTCAATATTTTTTGTTTAATTCTAAATAAAATCGAAGGCGATCCAATGCTTCCGCTTCGAGATGAAGAGTTCATTCCTTTAGAAATATCAATTTAATCACTTAGCCTCCTAAAGGTATTTCATAAAAGATCGAATAGGTGTTGAACTCGATTTACAAAGCTAAGTGTTGAGTTAAAGGATTTTAGTTACATTTAGTTCACAATTCTAATCAAAGGGGATATGAATGTGCTTAGGCCCCTTTTCTTATTATTTTATTTTACCACAAAAATTCATCACATACTTTGATTACTTTGGTTACCACAATTGCAATTTGCAAACAATCTTTATGCTATTTTTGAATTTTGTTGTGTTTGTTTCCTATGAGGTTGATATTTTGGAGTACTTCCAATTTTATTACTTGCATCGATAATGTGCACTTGCTCCCTAGGGATATTACTAATCATGCATGCATGTAAGACCATAAAATAATCTAAAACTTAAAATTTAGAAACTTCGAGAAGAACACACGCAAAACTAATTTCAATAGGGATCCTTGAAAAAGCGAAATTTCTTTAAAACAATGTAAATGAAACATGACTTTAATTTCAAATATCTTAGCAATTATTCAAAACCAAAATGGACCTGAAAAGAGTCACCAATAATTTCAAAACATGCTGAAATAAAAATGGAAGAAAAACATGGCTTCGAAATAACGTATTCCCGTCACCCACCTTATATGTCATTGCCTTTACCTGAAGACATTATTAAAAGAAATGGTGAATATTTTTATAATACACAATAAGTGATTTTACTATCGAGATTTGGGATATGCTAAACTTTCATAAGTAGGACCTAAAACCTCCTTTAAAATATTAAATACATAACTTTCATCTCGGCTTTAAGTAGTCAATTGGTCAACTTGAGTCCTTCTATGTTAATTCATAATTTGAGTCTCTCAGAGACTTTCCCTCACATACCCCTATAAGTTGACCCATAGGGTCTTAATGCATGTTTGACCATGCATAGACACTCAGGAGACCAATTACCATAACTTTCTAAAATAAATTCATGAACATACATACATGCATGAGGTTTCATTCTTCATTCATAAACAATAAATGCACAATTCAGGAAGAACATAATAAATCATAATTCATAGCATATCTTTCATAACAATTATTTGAACGCTTTGGAGATTAATGGATCTAATTTAACACTCACAAAGAGCAAAAGAGGGCTCAGGAGTCGAAACTAGTTGGGACGAGTGAACTCCAGCGAGCAACGACGCATGGACTAGTGGCGTAGGCGCGTGGGAGTGCATGCTCTTTAGTTTCGAGGCGGGAGCTTCTTTCAAAACAAAAAAATATTTATTCTAAGCACAAATGTTTCGGTTGATCAAGTAGCTACAAATTTGCAAAAATGATAGCCAGTACGATCCCTTCCTCATCTAATCGGAAGAGGACAAGAGTATGGAAGGGTTTTGGAGATTTGAGGAGATCTACTAAAACAAAGATTTTCATGTATAGAGCATGTTTGAATGCATTGTGCACCAACCATAATCTTTCTCACAGAAGGATTATGGCTTATGGCTGATCGAGCCTTCCCAACATGTCTTCAGAATCTTGAGACCACCATTCATATTTTATGGCATTATATAGGGAAAGTAAAGAAAAAGGCATTGGTTAACTTGGTTTCCAAGACAAAAATTAATAGATATAAGATATTATGATGTTCTTTAGATTAGTTGAAATGAGGTTATTTATCCTTATTTCATCAGTGTTGTGGAACAAGCATAACGTCTTCCATTTGTTGGGAAGTAGAAAGCACACTACTCGAACCCAGTGGAGTGAGCGATAATAGATGATGATCCGATGGAAATGTTGGGAAGATATCTTAACGACACAAAAAACCCCAAAATTGAATTGACTCATAATAGTTTTCATGGTTCGATTTAATCTTTGACTCCAATGTGTTGGGGTTTGTGCCCTAAAACTCGTAGTTTGTAATTTTGTTCTAATTTTTGTAATAAACAGTTATTGTTCGTTATTTAAGATATTGCCCTTTATTTTAACACAAAATTCAATAAACTAACATCCAAGGTTGTAAAATGTCTCTTGGACTGAATGTAGTGTACATATAAAAGATCTCGGTTCGAGATACAGCCTAAAGGGTCTATAGTAAGGGGATGAGTTTTGGGTACCTTACCTTGGTAAAACTATGGATGTGGCCCACTTTGTATATGATACAAACATTGTGATTCTAATGTGTTCGTGTAGATGACATGTGAGTAGGGATATCCTATGTAATGAGATTACATAAGACCAGACCGCGAAATAGTAACTACTAGATGTAACTCCGTTGACTAGTTAGGTTTCTATTTGACTAGGATGACCTAGGCAACTTGATCTCAATCTGAGCGGAGTTAACTCTGCATTTGCGAGGATTGTCCTTTGACTAGTATGGGTGAGAGTGGCCAGATTCGCCAACTCAATATGCCTATCTTCTTGGGGACAAGACCGAGTGAGCGGCTGGGAACTTAACTTAGCAAGATGGAATTCACTCCTTCCCGCCTACTAGGGTAAGTAGATGAATGTTCCCTTAAGTGGTGTCTCCGAGACTTGAACAAAGTCGACCCTCTCATTGGCCCGAAAGAGACTTCTGTTTGTTGGTAGGACCACAAACAAATTGTTCATTAGAGGAGCTCTGATACTTAAGGTACAAGATGTAACTCAGGAGTAAACCGATAATTTGACCCAGCTGGTGTTACGAACATTCGTGAAGGATTGACTAGCTATTATTGATCAATATCCATGGAGACAGAAATATATCTGCAGTGAGAAGAGTGCAGCTGCGGGACTTTAGTGAAGTGTTCCCGCAGTTAACGAATGTTGATTAGGATTAATGAGATTAACCGAATAATCTCGTATCGTTGGAGCTTCTGATCTGTAGGTCCATTAGGTCCACCTTCTAGCTCGTAAAGGTCCACCTTTTAATGAATTTGAACACTTAAAATCCTCACCAAACTGTAAACCCTAAATTTATCTAGTTTGAGCAAACCAAGGGACCTAATGGACCTACAGATGACGAGCTCCAATGATCCGAGATTAACCTGTCAAACTCTTTGACTCGGTTAATCAACATACATTAGCTATGGTAACACTCCACTAAAGCCTGTAGTTGCACTCTCATCACTGTAGGACAAATTGTGTCCATTGATATAACTGATGCCTGTGAGTCGACCCTTCACAGGTTGTTCGTAGACACTGTTGGGTTAAATTACAGTTTTACCTCTGTGTGTACCTCTTGCTCCTTAAGTCTCACTGCTCCTCTAATGAACAACAACGTTTTATGGTCCAACCATAAACAACATCTCTCTCGGGCCAGTGAGAGGGTGGGTGCCCGTTGTCCAAGCCCTAGAGACAACACTTAAGGGAACAACCCCTCTAGTTTCCCTAATTCGGGAACGAGTGAATTCTATCTCGCGTAGTCAAGTCCCCAGCTCCCCACGTGGTCCTCCCCTGAGAAGATAGGCACATTGGATGAGTAACTGTGACCACCTTCACCCGTATTAGTCAAATAACAAACCCCCACAAACAGGAGTCCGTAACACGCTCAGGATTAAGGTCGAGTCACTATTGGTCATCTGCAAAGTTATTAGCCCTATACTTTTAACGGTGTTACATCAGTAAGTCTAATAATTCACGGTCCGGTCTTGTACAATCTCATTGTACAAGATGCCCCACTCGCATGTCAACCACATGAACGAGTTGGATCACCTCGTTTGTATCTAATACAAAGCGGGTCGCATCCACAGCGTATCTAGGATTAGGTCTCCAACCCTATCCGTATACTGTAGACCGTTCAGGTCATTAACTCGAACGTGATCCTCCCTGTGTGTCCACTACACACCGTTCAAGTTCTAGTTCTCTCATATTTCAATGACCCTGAAGCTTAGTTTATTGGATTAAGTTTGTAAATATGTGAGACACAAAGTGATGAAAAAAAATAACTCTTATTTATTTCAATAAGGAATATTACAAACATATACGAGATTAGGACATACATCCCAACAAACTCCCACTTGGACTAAGCTAGTGGAGTACAAAATACATTTCTCAAATGTATAGTAATCAATACAATAATTAGGGCATTGAATACTCTTTACAATACTCCCACTTGCCCTAGTCAGGAAGCACTCGAAGACCTATACTATCTAGGTGACCCTCAAACACCTTAGTAGTGAGGGCCTTTATAAATGGATCAGCAACGTTGTGCTTCGACGCTATCTGTGTGGCTGTCACGTCTCCGCGGTGCACAATCTCCCGTATCAGGTGATACTTCCGCTCAATATGCTTGCCCCTCTTATGACTCCGAGGTTCTCTCGAGTTGGCTACTGCACCACTGTTGTCATAAAACAGGGTAATTGGCAAGTTCATATTTGGAACAACTTCCAAATCTATCAGGAACTTCCTCACCAAGCGACTTCGCTTTGCGACTCACAAGCCGCAACATACTCGACTTCCATCGTGGAATCGATGCATGATGCATCCCTACTTGATGCTTCGCCACACTACAGCTCCTTCATTCATAATGAAGGCTGACCCCGAAGTGGATTTTCTAGAATCCTTATCGTTCTGAAAGTCAGAGTTTGTGTATCCCATAAGGATCAAATCCTTATTCCCATACACAAGGTTGTAGTTCCTCGTTCTCCTAAGATATTTGAGGATTGCCTTTACGGTTGTCTAGTGATCTGATCCTTGATTGGATTGATACCTATTGACAATGCCAACTGCATAACAGATGTCGGGCCTAGTACATAACATGACATACATAAGGTTCCCTACAGCTGAAGCATAGGGGATTCATCTCATATCCTAAACCTCTTGAGGCGTCTTAGAACATTGATCCTTAGACAGGTGAACTCCATGCCTGAAAGACAACAAACCCTTTTTGAAGTTCTGCATCTTATATCTAGACAACATCTTGTCAATATAAGATGCCTGAGACATGGCTAGGTTTTGTTCTTCCGGTTCCGGACTATCTGGATACCTAGAACATACTGGGCCTCTCCCAACTCTTTCATTTGGAATTGCGAAGCCAACAATTCCTTAATGTCAGTAAGAAATCCTACTTTATTGCCAATGAGCAGGATATCATTCACATACAAGATTAGAAATGCAATAGTACTATTGACGATTTTCTTGTAGACACTGTTGGGATGTATCTCCTGATCTCGTTTTGTTTGTAATATTACCAATCGAAATAAATAAGAGTTATTTCTTTCATCACTTTGTGTCTCGCATTTTTACAAACTTTGTCCAATAAACAAAGCTCCAGGGTCATTGAATTTATGAGAGAACTAGAACTTGAATGGTGTGTAGTGGCACATAGGGAGGATCACGTTCGAGTTAATGACCCGAACGGTCTACAGTATATGGATAGGGTTGGATACCTAATCCTAGATACGTTGTGGATGCAACCTGCATTGTATTAGATACAAACGAGGTGATCTGACTCGTTCATGTGGTTGACATGCGAGTGAGGGCATCCTGTGCAATGAGATTGTACAAGACCAAACCGTGAATTATTAGACCTACTGATGTAACACCGTTAACAGTATTGGACTAATAACTTCGTAGATGACCAATAGTGACTTGACCTTAATCCTGAGCGTATTACGGACTCCTGTCTGCGGGGGTTTGTTCTTTGACTAGTACGGGTGAGGGTGGTCAAAGTTACTCGCCCAATATGCCAATCTTCTTAGGGACAGGACCACGTGGGGAGTTGGGAACTGAACTACGTGAGATGGAATTCACTCGTTCCCGACTTTAGGGAAACTAGAGGGGTTGTTACCTTAAGTGTTGTCTCCAGGGCTTGGACAACGGGTGCCCACCCTCTCACTGACCCGAGAGTGGTGTTGTATATGGTTGGACCATTACAACGTTGTTGTTCATTAGATGAGCAGTGGGGACTTAAGAAGCAAGAAGTAGACACAGGGGTAAAACGATAATTTGACCCAACAGTTTCTACGAACAACCTGTGAAGGGTCGACTCACGAGCATTGGTTATATCAATGGACACAACTTGTCTGACAGTGACGGGAGTGCAGCTACGGACTTTAGTGGAGTGTTACCGTAGCTAATGAATATTGATTAACCGGGTCAAAGAATTTGACAGGTTAGTCTCGGATCATTGGAGCTCGTCACCTGTAGGTCCATCAGGTCCCTCGGTTGGCTCAAACTGGATAAATAGAGGGTTTACAGTTTGGTGTGGATTTGAAGTGTTCAAATTCATTAAAGGGTATTTATGACATTTATAGGAGATATGATTGACACATTATATAGATTAATGTGAATGAGATTCATAATAAACTATAGGTTAGCCTAATTGTTTAATTAGGGCTAATTTGGAGAAATTGAATTGAGAGAAATTAAATTGAATGTGATTCAATTTAAAATCCACAATTATACAAATGTGATTTGTATAATGAGATATGAGATATCTTATTATGTGTGGTTATGCAAATATGATTTGCAAAACCTATGGTTGTGGTTAAATGGTAAATAGGTGAAGATTTCAACTCCACCTATCACCATTATATAAACCCTTTGCAAGAAGGATTTTATATGCAATTGTCTCATTTTTTGGATTTCTCACCAAAAGAGCTTTAGTAAACCTCACAACCCTTTCTCAATTCTCTCCTCCCCTTTCACCAAAAGGAGTCCCACCTACTCTCATTCTACCTAAAAGAGAACAATCGAGAAGCCCTTTTCAGAGGTGTTCGGGCAGTTCGTTTATTCGAGGAGATCGAGTTCGTTGAGATCGTGAACACGAAGAGTTCGTGACCGGAGAAGGAAAACGTCAAGAAGAGTTCTTCAACAAGTAAGTAGCGTAATTCTCTTGTTGTTTTCTTTCTAAAAGCATGTTTAACCTAGGATTTATGTGATAAATTCAATTTTGAGAAAACGTTTTTCACAACGATACCACAACGATTCAATCGTCCTTCCGCTGCGTGGGATTTTCATTCCTCCATACACAAGGCTCGTCAACAAAGATCAAAGCCATAAGATTTGATTGCCTCATCAAATGTTATATTCCAAGACCTCGAGGCTTGTTTCAGTCCATAAATAGACCTTTGAAGCTGACAAACCTTTTGCTCTTGGCCTTGGGCAATGAACCCCTTGGGTTGGTCCATGTAGATGGTCTTATCAAGATTGTCATTCAGAAAGGTTGTCTTGACATCCATCTGTCATACCTCATAGTCATAATATGCGACAATGGCTAGAAGGATCCTAATTGATTTTACCATGGCAACAGGAGAAAAGGTTTCCTCATAGTCAACCTTTCAATCTGGGTAAAACCCTTTACCACTAGTCTGGTTTTGAAGGTCCGCACCTTCCCATCTGCGCCACGTTTACGCTTATAGATCCACTTGCAACCAATAGGTTTGACCCCATTCGGTTGGTCCACAAGCTTCCAGACGAAATTGAAGTACATCGACTCCATTTCCTGGTCCATACCTTTAATCCATTCGTCTTTGTCAACGTCTGTCATTGCCTAATCATAGGTCAATGGATCCTCGCAGTCATTATCAGGGGTGACGACTTGGGTTTCAACTAAACCCATGTAACGTTCAGGCTGTCTCACAGTCCTCCCACTACGTCGAGGCATTCTCAACTCTTGAGAACGGACTTGACTAGGCGAGCTAGGATCAACAACACTTGTTGACGTACTAACCCCATCAACAACTCTTGTTGATGTACTGTACATTTCATTTAACACAATCTTACTCCTTGATAAGTGATCCTTGATGTGGTCTTTCTCAAGAAAGATGGTGTTTGTCGACACAAGCACCCTATTTTTCCTTAGAATCATAAAAAAACGACCCCTAGTCTCTTTTGGGTAATCTACAAAGAGGCATAACTTTGAACGGGGTTCCAACTTCTTCGGGTTTGACACCAACATATGGGTCAGACATCCCCAAATTCTGAAATGGTGTAAACTGCCTTTACGTCCATTCTAGAGTTCGAAAGGTGTTTCAAAAACACTCTTCGACGGAACGTTGTTCAAAATATATACCGTAGTCTCTACTGCGTAACCCTAAAAAGAATCAGGGAGACGAGCATAGCTCATCATCGACCGAACCATGTCCAACAGGATTCTGTTTCTCCTTTCCGATACACCATTCTGTTGTGGCATACTAGGTGCTGAGAGTTGGGACGTAATTCCATGTTCTATCATATAGTCCTGAAATTCAGTGTCCATATACTCTTCACCTCGATCCGATCGAAGTGTTTTTATTGTTTTACCTAACAGGTTCTCAACCTCAGTCTTGTACTCCTTGAACTTTTCAAGAGTTTCAGACTTCCTATGCATTAGGTAAATATACCCATACCTCGAATAGTCATCTATAAAAGATACAAACTATTCGTAACCTCCTCGTGCTTTAACACGCATCGAACCACAAAGGTCAGAATGTATAAGCTCAAGAGGCTCTTTGGCTCTATATCCTTTTCCACTAAAAGGACGTTTGGTCATTTTGCCTTCAAGGCATGACTCACATACCGGTAAAGAGTTTTCTTCCAACTCGCTTAGAAGTCCACTCTTCAATAGTCTCTCAATCCTATTGAGATTTATGTGGCCTAACCTTAGATGCCAAAGATGGGCATTTTCTTTAGAAGAAACTTTTATTCTTTTAGTTCGTGTTTCAACCATTTTAAACAATTCAGTATTCAAAACCCTTTTGACCGAATTAGGTTTTAAAACGTACAAATTATTCTCAAGTGAAGCAGAATATAACAAATTTTCATTTCTAGAAATAAACGCTTTATTATCAGAAAATTGAACGGAAATACAATGTTCTAACAATCAGGAAATGGAAACAAGGTTTCTAGTAAACCCTGGCACTATGTACAAATTATCTAATAATAAGTACTTCCCGCCAAAAAAGAGTTTCACTGTGTCGACCGCTGCAGCAGAGACAACCTCCCTGGATCTAACCGTAGCGTTATATCACCCTCCTGCAAATGCTGCCAGGAACTAATTCCCTGAAAAGAAAAACAAACATGGTTAGTGGCGCCTGAATCCAGTATCCAGGCAGAGTCATTACTCTCCACTAAAAAGGTTTCAATTACAAGAAACCACATTAACCTTTTTTCTTCCTGTCGGCAAGGAACTTGGGACAATTTCTCTTCTAGTGACCATCTCCGTTGTAGTGGAAACACTTTCCTTTCTCCCCAACTTTCTTGACCTTTTTCCTTTTTGGGCGGTAGCACGGTCAACTTTTTCCTTCTTCAACTTCTTCTTCTTCCCTTTCGGGCCGAAGAACCTACAGATTTTGTCCAAGCGGTCGAACCCCTGTGATAGGACCTGAAGGCAACATTTGCCTCAGATTTCGGTCTCCTGATCCTCATCAAGGACTGAAAGTTCTGTAGTTCGTTGAGTAGGGTGGTCAGAGTGTAGCTAATTTTGTTCACAATAACATTGCTACGAAACTGAAGGAAACACTTCGGATGAGTCTTCAAAATAAAGTTGACCTGGCTCGATTCGTCGATCAAAGCTCTGTTCATCTCTGTCAGATTAAAATGGGTCATCATGTCAAGAATGTGTTCACGGACAGACGTCCCCTCCTTCATCCTAGCATTGAAGACGTGTTTGAGGGAATCGTGTCAGACCTGAAAGGACTGTTGTCCAAACATTTTCTGCAGAGATTCCATGATATCTTTAGCGGTGTTCATCACCTCATGCTTCTTTGCCAAAACTTCATATAAGCTGGCAATTATGTAGACCTTGGCCTTTTCATTGGCCCTGATCCACTGATGTACGCATCACAAACACTTCGTGATGCGGTTGAGCTTCACACCTGAGGACACTCCTCAGTGAGCACGAACTTTAGGTCGTCAGTTACCAGTATGGTGTTGATATTATTCTTCCACATTTGAAAATTATCTCCGACGAGTTTATCAGAAGCTAAAAGAGCGACGATTGAACTAGACATTTTTGTTTGCTGAAAATAAGAAAAACTTTGTATTAGTCTCGCAAAAACTTTGAAAATCCAATCTTGTTTTAGCAAATTTTTATCTTATGATCCCTAGGTCATTAAAAATTGCAATGATACCCCAAAGGGTTAGAATGACCACCACCGAAGGGTGAACAGAAACACTCCTCCTCTAGGACAAGGCTTTCTCGACCAAACCCTAATACCAGAACAACCCTTATTCCATTAAGCATCCAGTTACCATTATTCGGTCTGAATCCATTAACTCTTAATGAATCCCGTGAGTGTCACCCTTTATCTTTAAATTTCTAAGTATTCATCCAAACAATAGCCACCGAAGGGTGAACTACGAAGGAAAACCAACAAGGAAATTGTATCCCTTTCAGGAATTCACGGTGTTCCGACTCCCATGATCAAAGCCCTCCGAAGGGATTGTCTGGTCCAGGTCAAACTAGCAAGCGGATCACAGGCGTCTCAAGGTGTGAATCGATAAAAGAGACTGTGGGTCCCGTTTTCACAGGTCCCGCTCCCACTCACTATAAGTACTCTCTCTATTCACGTTGATATTGACCCATACAAATACCATCTGAAGGGGGACGCTCCCATTTGCACCACGAGGCCGAGTATGGGTCTCACGATGTGAACTTAACGGAGATTTGTGGTCGGAAAATTAAATGTATCTCATACACTTTATTTCTTCCCATACAACACCTTAAGTTAATCGGGATTGACCTAGATAAATCGGCTAATATTTACCTACGTCTACCAATATAACTCTTATATTGGATTAGCCTACGTTTATAATCACATTATTAACTTAGGTCTATGTGAGTAATTTCATTAACTTTTAATTAAACGCCACTCACGAGAATATTACCTATGAATCTCCGGACCAAATTCACTCCCAGGTCGGTTTTCAGGTAAGGGTATTCTGCAAAGCGTCGGCTTAAATACCTCAGTCTTAGACACAACCTTCCTTAGACAGATTTACTGATTAGTCACCATTCATAAGTCGTATTTGATTTCCTAATTCTAATCTTATTAGAACTAGAAATCCTAAGTCTAATTATTCAAGTTCTAAACCATTTAAAACTAATAATTAACTTAGGTTACATGCATTACTATGTTATTGTGCTTGATCATTCATCACATGAATAATAAAACTATATAACATACATTCATCACATGAATTAATGCATGTCAATGCTTTTAATCTAAGAAATATAACACTTATATTAATTAAATTAAAAACATGCATTATATTATAACACTTATAATATAATCCTATCATGCATACTATATATTATAACTCTTATAATATAAATATGATGCATGAAATGTTTAACCTAAGGTGGGATTTTAATCTATATGACATACATTATGCACATAGAATAATAAATTTCATATATCACATGTATAAAATTAATTAATTAGCAATATTGAATCGGTTTTGGCACCCTAGGGACTTTAATTAAATTAATTAATATTAATATAACATTTATATTAATATTAATTAATAAAATTTTTAAATAAATATATTTTACAAATAAATAAAATAAAATAAAATTGCAAAACGTGTGTTGCTGCTCGAACCCCTACCCACTAAGCCCTTATCGGCACTTCCGCGCGTTTGTCTCGCGAATCGCCGCCGCTACGCTGCGGCAGCGTAACGTTGTTATTCCGCCAACGCCTTGGCGGCGCGGCGCAACGCCCAGCGCTGCAGGTAACGCGCGTCTGGCGTCGTAACGTTGTGCTCGCGCGCAACGCCTCGGATCTCGCGACGGACGCGCGTTGAGACGCCGAAGAACAACGTCTCAACACCATCGACAGAACAATAACCTCTTTTGATGTTCTTCGTCGTTTTTCGCCCGATTCGACTCCGATTTCTTCACAACAACTCTTTCCACGAACGACACGGACTTACAGACTCGATTTACTTTCTAAAATGACCATAAACACTAGGTCCTTACATTGATCAAATCAATAGAAAAGTAAGTCTAAGATAAAGTGCCAAACACCGAAACATCCAATATGCAATACCGCAATTCATCTCATGAAATTAAGGCAAACCCACCTAATCTTAAGAAAAACAGATTGCACAACGAAAAGGTCAACGCATGGCTCTGATACCAATTGAAGGGAAAGAAACTCTCGCAGCGAAAACGTCTTTGAACGTCATGGTGTTCATTGTGAAAAACGTTTCTTAAAATTGAACTAAACAATTTAATTCTAGGCTAAACATGCTTTATAGAGAAGAAAACAAAAAGTAAAAGTAACACTTACTTGTTGAAGAACTCTTCTTCGCCGATTCCTTCTCCGATCTCGATCTCTTTCGTTCCAACGATCTCACGAACCAAAAAACTTAGACACCTCTAAATTGATCTTCTCGGTTGTTCTCGATCGGTTTAGGGAGAGTGGTGGAACTCCCTTTGGTTGGGGTGGAGAGAAATTTGAGAGAGAATTTGAGAGATGAGAGAGAGCTATTTGGATGGAATTCCAAAAATGAGCAAAAGCTAACCAAATCCTTCTTGCAAAGGCCTTTATATAATGGTGAGATGTGGAGTTTAAATCTCTACTAAATTACCATTTTACCACAACCTTATGTTATGCAAATTATATTTGCATAACATATATAATAAGGTATCTCATACCTTATTATACAAATCACATTTGTATAATTGTAGAATTTTAAATTGAATCACATTCAATTTAATTTCTCTCAATTCAATTTCTCTAAATTAGCACTAGTTAATCAATTAGGCTAACCTATAGTTTATTATGAATCTCATTCACATTAAACTATATATTATGTCAATCATATCTCAATAAATGACATAAATACCCTTTTAATGAATTTGAACACTTCAAATCCACACCAAACTGTAAACCCTCAATTTATCAAGTTTGAGCCAACCGAGGGACCTAATTGACGTACAAATGACATGCTCTAATGATCCGAGATTAACCTGTCAAACTCTTTGACCCGGTTATTCAACATTCATTAGCTACGGTAACACTCCACTAAATCTCGTAGCTGCACTCCCATCACTATAGGATAGGTTGTGTCCATTGATATAACCAATGCCCGTGAGTCGACCCTACAGGTTGTTCGTAGACACTGCTGGGTCAAATTACCGTTTTACCCCTCTGTCTACCTCTTGCTCCTTAAGTCTCACTGCTCCTCTAATGAACAACAACGTTGTATGGTCCAACCATAAACAACATCCCTCTCAGGCATGTGAGAGGGTGGGCGTCCGTTGTCCAAGCCCTGGAGATAACATTTAAGGGAACAACCCCTCTAGTTTCCCTAATTCGAGAACGAGTGAATTCCATCTCGCGTAGTCAAGTTCCCAGCTACCCACGTGGTCCTGTCCCTGAGAAGATAGACATATTGGATGAGTAATTGTGACCACCCTCACCCGTACCATTCAAAGGACAAACCCCATAGATTAGAGTTCGTAACACGCTCATGATTAAGGTCGAGTCACTATTGGTCATCGACGAAGTTATTAGCTCTATACTGTTTACGGTGTTACATTAGTAAGTCTAATAATTCACTGTTCGGTCTTGTACAATCTCATTGTACACGATGCCCTCACTCGCATGTCAACCACATGAACGAGTTGGATCACCTCGTTTGTATCTAATACAAAGCGGGTCGCATCCACAGCGTATCCAAGATTAGGTCTCCAACCCTATCCATATATTGTAGACCGTTCGGGTCATTAACTCGAACGTGATTCTCCCTGTGTGTCAACTACACGTCGTTCAAGTTCTAGTTCTCTCATAATTCAATGACCTTGGAGCTTAGTTTATTAGATTAAGTTTGTAAATATGTGAGACACAAAGTGATAAAAAAAATAACTCTTATTTATTTCAATAAGAAATATTACAAACATATATGAGATTAGGACATACATCTCAACAACGGTAACACTCCACTAAAGCTCGTAGCTACAGTCCCATCATTGTAGGACATGTTGTGTCCATCAATATAACCAATCCCTGTGAGTCGACCCTTCACAGGTTGTTTATAGACACTGTTGGGTTAGATTACCGTTTTACCCCTATGTCTACCTCTTGCTCCTTAAGTCCCACTGCTTCTCTAATGACAACTACGTTGTATGGTCCGACCATAAACAACATACCTCTCGGTCCAATGAGATGCTTGGTTTCATTGTCCAAGCCCTAGAGACAACACTTAAGAGAACAACCTGTTTAGTTTCCCTAATTCGGGAACGAGTGAATTCCGTCTCACATAGTCAAGTTCCCAGCTCCCGACGTGGTTCTGCCTCTGAGAAGATAGACATATTGGATGAGTAACTGTGACCACCCTCACCTGTACTAGTCAAAGGATAGACCCCCGCAGACAGGAGTCCGTAAAACGCTCAGGATTAAGGTCGAGTCAATATTGGTCATCTACGAAGTTATTAGTCCTATATTGGTAACGGTGTTTCATCAGTAAGTCTAATAATTCACGGTCTGGTCTTGTACAATCTCATTGCACATGATGCCCGCACTCGCATGTCAAATACATGAACGAGCTGGATCACCTCGATTATATCTAATACAAAACGGGTCGGATCCACAAAGTATCCAAGATTAGGTCTCCAACCCAATCCGTATACTGTAGACCGTTCGGGTCATTAACTCGAACGTGATCCTCCCTGTGTGTCCACTACACACCGTTCAAGTTCTAGTTCTCTCATAATTCAATGACCCTGGAGCTTAGTTTATTGGATTAAGTTTATAGATATGCGAGACACAAAGTGATGAAAAAATAACTCTTATTTATTTCAATTTGTAATATTACAAACTTACATGAGATTAGGACATACATCCCAACAAATCCAAATAGTGTCAACTACATTGATGTTTAAGTTCTATTATAAACTTGGAGTTTAGTTTATTGGATTTATAAAACGAGAATATAATTTCATCAAATCAAATAAATCTTTATTCATTTGACTAAAATTACACAAGTTTAGTGCACATCTCCCAACAAAACAAACCTCACCACATTACAATTGGGTTCAACCAACCTATGAACTGAAAAGAGAGGTTTTAGTTGAGCATCGTCATGATAACTCCAAAAGCCTCCATAATCTTCATTGATATATCTCAATAACTCAAAAAGTCTAAGCTAAACTCACAGAAACTCTAAAATTAATGTCTATCTCGAAAATTGAAACAAAAATCTTGAATCCATCCAACACTAGGAGAAAGAGATGCATTTATAGGAGAGCTCTAGACACTCTCTCGTATGGAAAAGGAAAATATCACAGAAAATTTAGGCAGCATCTCGACGCTCTCAGCGTCTTCGCAAGCTTCCATGCAACGTCGATCGAGCCTTCGATTTCTTTTAAAGCGCCATCGTCTCAATGTTCTGTAGGCGGGTCCTCTCACTTGATCTTCGATAGCGTCTAGACACTCAGTAAACTAGTCTTCTAGCTTGTTTAATCGTCATTCTTCTGATTTGGTGTTGAATTTGGTTCAAATCTTCTCTTTTGACCCTTGATCCTTCCATGGTCTCTTGAGATGCTCCAAATTATTAATTTCCTATAAAATAGGCAAATAAACACACGAGGACAACCAAACTAGCATAAAATGAGTAATTAAAATAACACTATTTCAGTGCTATCAAAATACCCCCAACTTGAACAATTGTTAGTCCCCTAACAAACAAAACTAATAGAACAATGGTAAATTTCAATGATGCAAAGCACGATTCAACCCTTAATGCTTAGGAAAAACAAAAAAAATTGTAGAACAGAAAAGCACAAAACACATATCGTCCACCTATGAGAAAACCTAAAGAAAATAAAATGTTCTGAACTCTTCTCAAGTGTGTGTAGCTTAACCCATCGGTCATGTTTCTTACAAGGGCGAGGCAGGTTTGTAAGAACCATCAGATCCGACTTCCCTCTACATTGACCAAAAAACTCGCAAACAAACATGAAACAATCATATAGGTAATGGAATGCTTAGGTTTCTGCAAAAGTCCCTACAAGCTTTTTCAGTTTATTTACTTAACACGTTCAGAAAGAGGAAGTCTTTTCAGTCGCCTATACCTTTGCTCTAACTTACCAACTCCTCGTAGTGAAAGTGAAAGTAGATTACTACGAGCATATGCCACTTTCGAGACTTCTTTCTCATACTCATTCCACAATAAGTCTTTCATGCAAAGAAAATCATGGATGTCATGACCACCCTTGGTTACTCAACCCATTAAGGAAAGAGGAGTACCTCAATTATTTTTATTTTTTCACTTTTTTTATTAGGCTCTAGTTATTTCCTTCTTCCTAGGCATCTCACTACAAGTATTTGTGCAAAAGTACTTGCAAATTAGCTAAGACCTATTGAGGTGACACCAGACATCTAGTTCCTATGGAACTTTCTTAGGCATTCAGAAACATAAAAAAAAATGCTAACATGTACTCTAAGAGTCTAAGAAAAGCTAGAACTTTCATTGTTTTAATAATTTGCTCAAATTAGGACAACATGTTGAACTTTTCTATAAGAAAATTATTTAGTTATTGAAACAAATCCTAGGGTATCCTAATCATACAATTGTAACATTCATTGTACAAGGTTCAATTCAAAACAGTGAGCTCAGATGCTCAAGAACTCAACCAATCAGGACAAAGAATAAGAAGAGTAATACAATCCATCCACAACTGAAGAAATTTGTCCTCAATATAACAAAATAGGAAAAATTACAACAATTAAGAGGGATAATGTAAAATAAAATAAAAACTAGAGAGAAAAAAAGGGGAAAAGGATTTCCTTGTGGAACAACTCAGTCCTCGTCTGAAAAGGTATATGGTCGCATCAGAGGAGGGAATGTCGGGGACACCTCCCAACACGTGGCAAAGACACTCATACAGGTGTTGATGGTATACCTCGTCATGAATTTGTCGACGCTCGATCCTATCGAGTCACACTGAGATGGATCCCCAGTCTTGGAATGACTCATGACATGTGGAAGGGGTGTTGGAAGGTGATGTTTCTCATGTCCCTCAGCATCGTCGGCGTGCTCGAGCTCCTCCTTATCAGTAGCGTGGTCCCATCCTCATAAGCCCATGATGAAACTTTGATCCATGACCGCCCTAGTTTGGATCAACTCCTCGTTTGGAGTCCAGGTGACTCCAGCAAGTCTGCATAGGTCTGTGATAAGGGAGGCGTGACCAAAATTAAACCAACTGTGGTGCCTCCCCACCGTATGTGTTGAATAGACCTACAAATGAGCTTACCTGCGTCAATTGTTTTACCTGTGGTGATGGCGTACAAAAGGATTTCCCGTTCCTTCGTCACATCCGTCAAGCAGAAAGCAGGTTGAAACTTCGCACAGAAGGTGTGATCTTTTCTTGGTCATGCAGGATTTTATCATCACATTTGTTAAGTGGGAAAACATCTTTATTAGTATGAGACCTTTTGGATACATAAAACCAAAAGTAAAACTATGAAAGCTATCCAAAATTGACTATATATGTGATGATCGATTGTCCCTAATATTTAGTTCAATAATATGAGGAGTGGAGGGATTCGAACTTTTTGGTCAATGATACAAGTCTTAGCCAATTGAGCTATGTTTAGGTTAATCACCCAAAAAAAACCTCATATCATTATTGTCATTTCCTCATATATTCATGATCTGCTAATGCTAGACTTTAATCATATTTCCAACATACGCACAGATTAACGTGATGACTCGCATTGTTACATGATTTATTTTATGAACCACACATTCATTAATGAGTTGGGATGATGTGTTTTTTCTTTTTCTTTTTCTGAAAAGGAGATGATAAGTGTTTAGGTAGTTGTTTCATGTTGCTTATTTCAAATTTAAAGAATATGTATGAAGGTCGTAAGCATTGATGCGCACTATCTTTCATGGATTTGACTGCACCACTCAAAATATCTTTGAATTCGGCTGCAAAAAGTGCATAATGGGTTTGTGGTTAAGGGTTATTAGAGGTGATGAATAATGAGTTTTTGTATGATGATAATGGAAAAATCACTTTTTCAATAGTGGGAAGCAAAGGGAAAATAAATAAATAAATAAATAAATATATATATATATATATATATATATATATATATATATATATATATATAAAAGAAAGCCATGGTTTTATGTGATTACGATGAGCTTTTTGGGTGCCATTTTGATCAAGTGATACGGGAGCAATATGGCCATATCGTATGAAGAAATAAGAGAAATTCAACATCATATATATGCAACTAATAACACCATCCTGACTTTGGTGTCATAGTCTCTTCTCCTTTTACAATTGGTTGGTTATTGTTTTTTAAACCTTCTTTTGTATAAATATTTTAAAGTTTATCATTAATAAACTGTGCAGGCTAAATTTGACCTTTAATTCCATCCCACCATTATATTTATGAGCACTTCAAAACTATTTTTTTTAAAAGTATTTTAAAGTTTAGATGTGATTTTCAATAAATAAAATCATTAATAAGTTATGCGCTAAATTTGACCTTTAATTCGATCTCACCATTATATTTATGAACACCTCAAAAGTCATGTTGCTGGGTGTGATAAGCACTCACATCATCTCACAAACTTAAACACGAACAAAAAGACCCTTAAAAGGTACAATGGTACTTGAATAATGCATTCCAAACAACTTTACTCAAATATGAGATATAATTAGTACTCACAAAAGAAAAAAAAAAGATATAATTAAAACTACTTTTATAAGGTGGAAAAACATGGGGAAAAAGAAGCAAACGACCTTATTTATTTATTTTTTTAAAAAAAAAAACTTTAATGAAAAGATGCCTTACATTTTCTTAGTTTTATTATTTAATTGTTAGTTGGGCATTAAAAAAAAAATTCCTCATGCGGCAAAGGGTGGAGCAAAAAATTTGTGAGGAGCAAAATTTGAATTTTTATACCTAAATTCTTTCTGTACTTTTTATTTGGTAGATTTGGAAAGTTTTTATAAAAATATTATATTTTTTAAAGTTGTTTTAATTAGCTGGTAGATGACCATCTATCTAAAAAAATTATTGGACAGATGGTCAACGACCATTTTTTGCCACGTAGGAGATGGTTGTTTCTTATTGATTTTTTTCTAATAAAAATTGTTAGAGATTTATATATATTTGATTTGTTATATTTGATTTGTTAGTTTTATATTTGATTTGTTAATTTTAATGTGTTTACACAAAATACTAAGTAATAAGTAGCTGATAAATAATTCACTTTGGTTTAATATTTTTATCTATTACTCATTACTTAGCAATTAAATCCAACCTAACAAATCTTATATATTAAAAATAAATATAAAACTAACAAAACATAAAATATAGAACTAATAAATCTTTGATAACAGATCAAATATATATAAACCTTTAATAAATCTTATAAAAAACAGTGATCAAAGATTGAAGACACTATCCCCACAAACCAACACGGGGTCTTTCAACATGATTTGCCCTCACTCACATGCTCCCTAGGAAAAATCCTAGGAGGTCACCCAACATGAAAGGTACACCTTGTTGGTATAGGTAGTAGCTATCAATTCTTTTAAGCCTTTCTCAATTATACTTTCATATCATCATAGTCACTCGCATGTACCCCTTTTCCTCGGGCACCATGCTTTCATATCCTCTGGATCCCTCTCATTCAGATGTGGACTCGGTTCATTCATGTAACCCTCTTCCTCGGGCGTCACATGCCCACCAGCTTCCGCCTTGGTTCGTCCCTGAACCACATCTTACTGGGAGAGATTTCGCTCTGATACCATTTGTAGCACTCCGTAATTTAAACACTTCCTACTCGGGGTATTACTTCCAAGTTGTACCGCTCGTGTCGAAAATCCGGCAGCATAATGGCGCAACCTGGACGAACCAGAAATTTGTAATACCTAAACCTAAACTAAAGCACTTCAAAAAGGCTCACAAGGGTACCCAGCCTCCTCCAAACTACACAGAAATCAACAGGCTGGGCTCAGGTCCCTTGGAGTTCTCGGACAACATGCAACAACAACACATGCTTGAACACGAAAGAAAACATAACATAACATACTTCCATTTGAACGAAAAGAACGAGGCATGCTAAGATTTAAACACAACTAAAGAAGCAGAGTGCAACAGAAGAAAAAGAAATGAAAGAAACTTCTAAACAACAACCCTAACTAAGTCCTACAAGTCTTCCATAGCCTCGCAAGGTTCTCGCCGTCGATGGTCATCTCACTAGTTTGTCTTACCTGCAACAAAGAAAATAAACGAGAGATAAGTACAAAAATACTCAGTAAGTAGCCCAGTTCGTCCAAGAATAAAGAACACGGAAGTGTTGGGATTTATGTCCTCATCTCGTGTAGTTTGTAATATTCCAAGTGGGAGTTATTTATTTGAACATTGTGTGATAAATAAGAGTTATTTATTTGAACTTTGTGTGTCAAATATTTCATAAACTTAATCCAATAAACTAAGCTCCAGGGTCATTGCATTATGAGAGAACTAACAACTTGAACGGTGTGTAGTGGATACACAGGGAGGATCACGTTCGAGTTAAAGACACGAACGGTCTGCAGTATATGGATAGGTTGGAGACTTGATCCTGGATACATTGTGGATGCGGCCCGCTTTGTATTAGATACAAGGGAGGTGTTCCGACTCGTTCATGTGGTTGACATACGAGTGGGGGCATCCTGTGCAATGAGATTGTACAAGACCGGACCGTGAATTATTAGACTTACTGATGTAACACCGTTAACAGTATAAGGCTAATAATTTCGTAGATGATCATTAGTGACTCTACCATAATCCTGAGCGTGTTACAGACTCCTGTCAGCGGGGGGTCTGTCTTTTAACTAGTACGGGTGAGGGTGGTCACTGTTGCTCGCCTAATATGCCTATCTTTTCAGGGACAGGACCACGTGGGGAGCTGGGAACTTGACGACGCAAGAAGGAATTCACTCGTTCCCGACTTAGAAAAAATAGAGGGGTTGTTCCCTTAAGTGTTGTCTTCAGGGCTTGAACAACGGGGCCTCACTCTCTCACTGGCCTGAGAGGGTAGTTGTTTATGGTTAGACCATGCAACGTAGTTGTTCATTAGAAGAGTTGTGAGACTTAAGGAGAAAGAGGTAGACACAAGGGTAAAACAGTAATTTGACCCAGCAGTGTCTAAGAACAACCTGTGAAGGTTCGACTCATGGGTATTGGTTATATCGATGGACACAACTTGTCCTACAGTGATGAGAGTGCAACTATGGGCTTTAGTGGAGTGTTACCGTAGCTAATGAATGTTGAATAACCGGGTCAAAGAGTTTGACAGGTTAGTCTCGGATCATTGGAGCTCGTCACGTGTAGGTCCATTAGGTCCCTCGGTTGGCTCAAATTGGATAAATTGAGGGTTTACAGTTTGGTGTGAATTTGAAGTGTTCAAATTCATTATTTGAGTATTTATGTCATTTATATGAGATATAGAAGACATAATATAAAGTTTAATGTGAATGAGATTCATAATAAACTATAGTATAGCCTAATTGATTAATTAGTGCTAATTGGAGAAATTGAATTGAGAGAAATTAAATTGAATGCGATTCAATTTAAAATTCTACAACTATGCAAATGAGATTTGTGTAATAAGGTATGAGATACCGTATATTATGTGATATGCAAATATGATTTGCATATCATATGGTTGTGGTAAAATTGTGATTTAGTGGAGATTTTAACTCCATCACACAATAGTATTTAAAGACCTTGCAAGAAGCTTTTGGTGAAGCAATTGCCATTTTTTGGATTTTCATCTAAAGAGAGCTTCTCACCCTTCTCTCTCAATTCTCTCTAAGAATTCTCCTCAGCCAAAACCAAATGGAGTCTCACCTACTCTCCCTCAACCTCACGAGAACAACCGAGACGATCCTGTGGAGGTGTCTCACTGTTCGGTTCGAGGATCGAGTTCGAGGAGATCGTCCATTCGAGAGAGATCGTGACCGAATGAGGAAAACGTTGAAGAAGGGTTCTTCAACAAGTAAGTAACATAACCTTACTGTTTTTCTTCTTCTTTTCATGTTTAACCTAGAATTAAAGTAGTTTAGTTCAATTTTAAGATAAGAATTACACAACGAATCAACGACGTTTCACAACGTCTTCCGCTGCGGGAATTCCAAATCCCATCAGAAAGAACAACCTTAGACCTAGCTAAGCACGACACCTAACCCGCCACACAACCTCAACAAACATCCTGGCCCTATTCCTCACTCAGATTTCTCAGTCCTATCCTACCTTTAGCTTCTGAACTAGGTTGGCAACAACTGACCACGAGACTCATTCCTGGGCCTGCACTAGGGCGAAGGACTCTATCCAACTCCTCTGACTCTAAGGATCACACCCCGAGTTGCACAACTGGATGGGGGACGGACCACCGCATCCCATGAAGCATCGAAGCCGGTACTACTGCACACAATCGACCACGGGCTCGTTCATAGGCCTGTACTAGGGCGAATGACTCTATCCAACCCCTCTGACTCTAAGGATCACACCCCGAGTCGCACAACTGGATGGAGGACGGACCATCACATCCTATAACATCATCATCATCTCGCCAACCTCGAGTCTCAGCCTACTAAGGGTTACACAAAGACTAGGGCTACACTAGGGCTAGTTGTGCTAACTACAATCCTAAGGCTCAACATCACTTCCCGAAGTACTTCAAACTAAGCACGAGAATATCAGGCTCGGGACAGACAATCATAGCATACTAACATATTCAGAGTTCTCAACACAAGTTTACATCGACCCTACTAGTTACAATTACGTAGGACTAACAGACAACTAGACCCTAAACCAGCAGGTTCGGGTTTCAGCACAAATATACATCAACACAATCAAATGAACTTGAATCAGGCACAACAGTAAATCTCACATCCTAACATGTTACTACAACTAAATCAATCAGTCTACTTTCAATCAGGTAAATGCATGCAACGTGCCCCTAAGCTCTACACTTAAGGGTGATATAGTCTAAATGACTACTTACCGAAAATCCAACCACAACGAGCAACTTGAGTAACGCAGCATGGCCCAAACGTGCTTCTACTTCCAAGTCGTCCCTAACGAAAACGCGCACAAGATTAATAAACCGAATCATAACGAACCTAACACAACAGTCTTAATTAAGAGGAGTAAAACTCACCCAACGGAGATCCAAAACGAGCTATGGAACGGACCGAGGCGACCGCACGGAAGGAGACGGTCAGTGGCCCTGAAGGCGGTTGTGCGTGGACCGGCGGGCGGCGGTGCGTGAATCAGTGGCGACGGCGCGTGGAGTCGGTGGCGGCGACACAGGTACCAGATCTGGACTCCTCGTGGCCTGATCTACACGGAACCGACCTCCATTCGTCAAAAGCCGGTCAGGAAGAACACGAACCAGCCGGACCGAAGAGGTGTCTTGCAGATCTAGGCACGGCGGCGGCTTCGGCTGCGAAGGCGTTGCAGCGACGCTGGGGTGCACGAACGTTCGCGACGGCGACGAAGGTGGGGCGGCAGCGAGGTCTGTGTTGGCCTGAGAGATGAGAGAGGGAGAGAGAGAGAAGCGTGTGTGAGAGAAACAGAGAGAGACTGTGAGAGAGGGGGTCGGGGGAGGGAAAGGAGAAAACGAGAGGGAGTGATAACACACAAAATGTGTTATCCTTAGGCTTAATTATTGTTAGTTTTATGATAATTTCAGGGATTTGATGTGTTTAAATCACTCAATTACAGGTTAAGAGCTTAAACAGGACATTTGGAGACATTTTGGATCACTCGGGATCGAAACGAGGTTATTTGGAGCTAAAAATCACATCAATTGGAAGTAGAAGTATCAATCCAAGCTTGAAGACCCGAGGAGATGGCGTTGCAATATCATGTTGAGCGTTGCAACGCTGAGCGTGCTGTTTAAAGGCATATGAAGATCCGTGCAGGTAGCGTTACAACGCTGCCTTGCAGTGTCGCAACACTATCTCGATAAGAAGGCGCATATGATGATCCGTGTAGGTAGCGTTGGAACGCTGCCTTGCAGCGTCGCAACGCTATTTCGATTGAGAGGCGCGCGCGTTAGGGTAGCAACGCGATCGATATTTTCCATATATACCACGCGGTTAGGGTACAACGTTGCAACGCTGTACCGATTGAGCCTATAAATAGAACACTATGTATTCTTGCAAAGGGAGCCGAATTTGGTAGACGATCCACCCTAATTTCGAAATACACTTTGTGAGAAGAGAAAAAAGAGCGTTTTTGGGAGCCAAAGCATTCGTGGAGGTTCGAGATCGAAGACTGGAGCTCGGAGAGGAATGATAGACATCGACACATAAGTTTAATTTCCTTTTCTTTCAGATTGTAATATCGTTTTAAGACGTTTTCTACATGTTTAGCTTGGTTTTCCTATAATTTAGAGTAGCTAAATGTTGTAGCTAGGACTTGATTTGCTTGTTAAGACTTATTTGCTATGTATTGAAGCATGTTTTGTCCTTATTTTTGGCAATTCGTTCTTTAACTCTTGATATTGTTGGTTTAAGTGGATTCGAGAGATAAAACTTAAATTAGAGCAAAGTTGTCAAAACCCTTAGAAGTCTGGCATGAGAATGACCTAGAAGTTTAAGGGAAACACATAAAGAAGTTGCTTAATGTCGTGCATACTTTAGATTTCTTAAGGAGACTTAGAATTTATTATGTGTGCGAGGCTCACTAAGAATCGAGAGATTTTCTTGAGTACTCTACTTCTTGTTTATAAATTCATTACATTAGTTCATTGCATATGTCAATTAAGTCATTAACTTGTAAAGTCACTTTCCTCAAATCTATCAATTCATGTCTCCACGTGTTAGTCTGTTGTTTGTCTTTACTTTCAATCACCTATCCATGTTATGTTTCTTTAGCTAAAATTGAGAACTAGTATCTTGGTAATTAATTAATCTAGAAACCCATTCGCGAGGACGATACTTGGACTCTTAAATCACTATACTAAAACATGACTCGTACACTTGCGGTATTGCATTATCATAATTATACGCAACAGGGAGAGAGGGGAACGGGCGTGGGTCGCCAACCGAAAGCTTGATCGTCGCGCGCCGCGCTGCTGAGCAGCGCAAAGGGAAGGGACTTTTCTTCTTCTGTTTTTTTTTTTATTATTATTTAAAAGGCACCGACTGTTATAGTGTACCCACCTTAGGAACTTTAGTCCTCAAAAGTAGCTAGCTCTCGTACAACTCAAGATAGCTTGCTGGCATCTCCTCTTCGCGCTCCCACGTGGCTTCCTTGAGATGATGGTTCTGCCAGAGAACCTTAACAAGGTTGATTTCTCTGTTCCTCAGAACTTTGCTATCACGAGCAAGAATTTGCACTGGCCTTTCCTCGTAGCTCAGGTCCTTGTCTAACTTCAGCGGCTCAAAGTCTACAACGTGCGAGGCATCGGGCACATACCCTTGCAGCATAGACACGTGAAACACATCATGGACCAATGCAAAGGACAGTGGTAGGGCAAACCGATAAGCCACTGACCCAATGTGCTCTAGGATCTCGAAGGGGCCAACGAACCTAGGGCGCAACTTCCATTTCTTACCAAACCTCAGAACACCCCTCATAGGTGCCACTTTCAAGAATACAAAGTCTCCAACGGCAAACTCCAACTCTCGACGCCTGCCATCAACATAGCTCTTCTGCCTACTCTGTGTCGTTAACATCCTTGCCCTGATCTTCTGTATGGCCTCATTTGTCACCTGGACCAACTCGGATCCCAACAATTTCCGTTCACCAACCTCTCCCCATCACACTGGGGTCCTACACCTTTTCTCATAAAGGGCTTCGAAAGGGGTCATACCAATAGTTGCCTGATAACTGTTGCTATAAGCGAACTCCATCAGGTGAAGGTGTGAGTCCTAACTACCTGTGAAGTCTAACGTACATGCCTGAAGCATATCCTCCAGAATCTGATTCACCCGTTCCGTCTGGCCATCGGTCTGCGGGTGAAACGTTGTACTAAAGTTACTTTGTGCCCCTAGGGCTCTCTGGAAACTTACTCAAAAGTTCGAGGTGAACCGTGGGTCTCTATCAGACACGATCTTTACTGGGACTCCGTGCAACCTTACTATTTCCTCCATAAACAGATGTGCCCACTTCTCAACTGTATAGGTTGGCTTACCAGGCAGAAAGTGAGCGGACCTAATTAGTCTATCCACAATCACCCAGATTACTGTGAATCCTTTAGTTGTCCGAGGCAACCCCGAAATAAAGTCCATTGAGATCTCCTCCCACTTCCACTGAGGTACTTCCAACGGTTGCAACTGAAGGGATTGAATCCCGCAACGGAAGCGATCGTGAATCGCGTGTTCTTATTTTGTCTCATGGATTTCAATCAAGAACAAAAACAACTAAGATTAAGCATGCTATATATGACATAGGACAGCAAGAGATTACCTTTGAAGAACTCTTTCTTCAAGTGCTCCTTCTCCCACGGTCACGATCTCAGCAACTCGAACCCGAATGTATGAAGTTTCCACCACTAGATCTTCTCCGTTCTTCTCTAGGAGAGGGAGGAAGGTGGGTTCCTTTTAGGATGAGATGTGTAGGTTGTAAGAGAAGTTGTTTGTGGAACCTTTCCAACAACACAACAAAATGATAATCTAGGGTTTCCAAGGATTAGTCTCAAAGTTGCATCTCATGCAACTATTTATAGGGAAATAGGGTGGAAATTACCATCATATCCCTCCTTCATTCTCTCATTAGTATATAGTTAATATGTGAACTTAATTCACATTAAAACTATATATTATATCGATTATATCACATATAACTGATATAACACCTCATATATGAAATTGAACACTTCAATTTCATTCTTAACTTTATACCCTCAATATTACCATGTTGAGCCAACGGAGGGACCTAATGGACCTACAGTTTATGAGCTCCAATGATGTGAGATTAACTTATCAAACTCTTTGATCCAGTTAATCAATATTCATTAACTACAAGTCACTCCACTATAGACTTATAGCTGCACTATCCTCACTGTAGATTACATTGTGTCCATTGATATAATCATTACCCATGAGTCGACCCTTCACAAGTTGTTCATAATCACGGTTGGGTCAAATTACCGTTTTACCCTTGTGATTACTTCTTTGTTCCTTAAGCACCACTGATCCTCTAATGAACAACAAGTCTATGGTCCTACCATAGACTCATACCCTCTTAAGTCAGTTTAGAGGGCGGGGCCCCGTTGTTCAAGACCTGGACTCAGTTCTTAAGGGAGCAACCTATCTAATTCCTTAGTGTAGGAATGAGTGAATTCCATCTTGCATAGTTAAGTCCCCAGCTACCTACGAGGTTTTGTCCCTGAGAAGGTAGGCTTATTGAGTCGGCTACATACCACTCTCACCCATACTAGTCTAAGGACAAACCTCTATAAGCAGGAGTTCTTAACTTGCTCGGGATTTCGGTCGAGTCACTAATGACCATCTATAAATTATCACTCTTATCCTGTTAACGACGTTATACTGGTTAGACTAATAATTTCCAGTCCGGTCTTGTATGAACTCTTCATACAGGATGGCCCCACTCGCATGTCAATCCACATGAATGAGTTGGATTACCTCATTTGTACTAATTACAAAGTGGGTCGCATCCATGGTGTTACCAAAATAAGGTTTCCAACCTTATTCTTATACCATAGACCCTTTAGGCTATATTCTTGAATACAATCCAAATAGTGTCTACTACACTGATGTTCAAGATACATTATAACCTTGGAGCTTAGTTTATTGGATTTATAGAGCAAGAATACAATTTTATCAAAACAAATAACTCTTTATTTATTTGATCAAAATTACATAAGTTTAGGGCACAAATCCCAACAACAACAACCTTGCTGGCTTCTGCCTTGGTGCTTTAACTTGCTGACACACTAAACACCTGCTGACAAACTTTGCCACATCTCTTTTCATTCCACACCACCAATAGAATGATTTCAAGTCCTTATACATCTTAGTGCTTCCTGGATGCACTGAAAAATGAGAGTTATGAGTGTCAGACAAAATCTCCTCCTTGAGACTACTTTCAGCAAGAACACACAACCGCCCCCTTAACAGTAGTCCACCGTCTGCTATCAAAGAGAACTCGCTTTCCTCACCACTTCTTGCCTGACGCCAACAGTCTTCAAGACTTGAGTCTCCCTGTTGAGCCTCAATAACTCGTTGTCTCAAGGTCGGTCTCACCGACAACTGGTTCAATTGTGATGTGACATGACTCACCACATCTGCTATCTCTGCACGTTCCATCTCTGAACGCAAAGGAACTTGCCTCGTGACCAGGGCTGAGGTGTGAGCCACCTTTCTGCTAAGGGCATCAACAACAACATTTGCTTTGCCTTGATGGTACAGTATCTCAACCTCATAGTCCTTTACTAACTCCAGTCATCTGCGTTGCCTCATATTCAACTCCTTCTGGGTAAAAAGATACTTGAGGCTCTTGTGGTCTGTGTACATCTGAATCTTTTCTCCATACAAGTAGTGTCGCCATATCTTTAGAGCGAAGACCACGACAGCCAACTCCAAATCATGGGTTGGGTAATTCCGCCCATAATCCTTCAACTGACGAGAGGCATAGGCGATCACTTTTCCATTCTGGATCAACACACAACCCAAACCTTTCTTGGAGGCATCACTGTAGACCACAAAACTTCCTGAGCCATCAGATACTGCAAGCACAGGTGTAGAGACTAGCCTATGCTTGAGGTCCTGAAAACTTGCTTCACAAGCTTCACACCACACGAAGGGATTTCCCTTCCGAGTTAACTAAGTCAAGGGTGTGGCTATCTTGGAGAAATCCTTGACAAACCTCCTGTAGTAGCCTGCCAAACCCAAAAACTTCGCACTTCAGAGACGGTCTTAGGGCGAGGCCAATTTTTCACTGCCTCAATCTTGGCGGGATCCACTGTTACACCTTTTTTAGACACCACGTGTCCTAGGAAGGCTACCCGCTGCAACCGAAACTCACACTTGGGGAACTTTTGATAGCACACAAAATGTGTTATTCTTAGGCTTAATTATTGCTAATTTTATGATAATTTCAGGGCTTTGATCTGTTTAAATCATTGAATTTCAGGTTAAGAGCTTAAACAGAACAATTGGAGACATTTTAGATCACTCGGGATCGAAACAAAGCTATTTGGAGCTAAAAATAACATCAATTGGAAGTAGAAGGATCAATCCAAGCTTGAAGACCCGAGGTGATGGCATTGGAACGCCGAACGTGCAACTTTGAAGCATTGAAGAACACTTTCGATAGCGTTTCAACGTTGCCTTGCAGCGTCGCAAAGCTGTCTCGATAGGAAGACGCATAGGAAGGCCGTGCAGAGGGCGTTGCAACGCTGCCTTGCAGTGTCGCAACGCCAGATCGATAGCAACGCGTGCGTTAAGGTAGCGGCGTTGCAACGCTGCCCACAATGTTGCAACGCTACCGACTATTTTCATATATACCACGCGGTTAGGGTACAGCGTTGCAACGCTGTACCAATTTCATCTATAAATACATCCTTACATCTTCTTGCAAAGAGAGCCGAATTTGATAGAGAATTCACCCTAATTTCGAAATACACTTTGTGAGAGATTTTCTTGAGTATTCTACTTCTTGTTTATAAATTCATCACATTAGTTCATTGCATGTGTAAATTAAGTGATAACTTGTGAAGTCATTTTCCTCTGAATCTATCAATTTCGTGTCTCCACTTGTTTTTTTGTTATTTGTCTTTACTTTCACCACCTATCAATGTTGTGTTATTTTAGCTAAAATTGAGAATTAGTATCTTGATTAATCTAGAAACCCATTTCCGAGGACGATACTTGGACTCTCAAATCACTATGCTAAAACTTGACTCGTATAGTTGCGGTATTGCATCAAAATAATTTTAGGCAACAAGTTTTTGGTGTCGTTGTCGAGGAATGGCGATTATTTAGATTAATTAATATTAGGAGAAAATTTGAGGTTTTAGACTAAAGTTTGTTTGTGTCTCTTTCCTAATTTATTTTTGTGTGTTTGTTTGTTTCCTTATTTGTTCTATTTTAGTTTTGTGTGTTTTTTAGTCTTTGTCCCCTTTTTTGGTTGTGTTGCTATTATGCAAAAGTCTTGATTTGAATTACTGATATTTAAAGTACGACTTTGCATGAGTTTGATCATCCACCATGGTACTGTCCCCCACAGGATCCTAGGTATGTGCATTATGATTTTTCTGAATACCATATGTCTAATTTTTACCATTATGTACCATAAATTGATGAAAATTCATGTGATGGTAGTTATTTAGGCACTTGAAACCATAATTTTTCATACCCTGACCAACCTATAGAAAAATCTTCTCTTGTGGACCAATTAATGGAATAAATCTTAGAATTGAAAATTAAAAATTTGGTTCATAACGAATTCGAGAGGTTGGATAAGTTAGAAGTTGAGGTGGTAAGACTTTGGGGAATAGTACAGGATAGAGCTCACTATCTTAATCAGCTAGTAATTTCCCTTAAGGCCTTACAGGAACAATTTCTTATCCTTACCAATGAGGAGGTGCCACCTAGGAAGACTTATTTATATGATAGTGAGGATGGGATGGAGGAGGCTGAGACACACCATAATCAGGTTTGTGAGGTAGACAATGGTGAGACACTCACTTCCACAGAGGAAATTCAGGTGATACAGTTCAAGGCTGAGAAGTCTCCCCCCTTTTATCTCCACGAAACTCCTTTAATCTTGATAGTTATTTGTCCTACACTCATGAGTCTTGCTTTGATTTTTGTTATTTCATTTCATTAAACAAAAATACCAAAAACAATTCTCTTTCTGGTGCACAGGAAAAGCAGGATAGCCTTTTAGACTTAGAAGGCTATATCGATTCAAGCAAGAAAGGCCCAAAGAAATATGAGCAATTTTATGTGCCTTGATAAGTCACCGTCTAGCTAAAGACGTTAAAGAAAGCGCTTCTTGGGAGGCAACCCAAGTTTTATGTTTTATGTTCTATGTTTTTATGTTTTATTTCTTTTTATGTTTTCTTTCCTTTCCTAGTTGTTTTTTCTAATTCTTATTTTTTGGTACCTCTAGGTGTATGCCCAACGGTAGAGTTGCAGACTTGCACCCTTTTGATCCTGAGATCGAGAGGACCTGTAGGAGACTCCTAAGGGAAGGAAGAGCAAACCCTCAGACTATGACTGATCAGGAGTTAATCAATAACCCTAAACCCATCAGGGAGTATTTCCAACCTGTGTTTAATTCTGAGCAGGCTGGAATAGTCCATGCCCCCATAAATGCTAACAATTTTGAACTTAAGACAGGGCTTATACAGATGGTTAGGAAAGGTGCTTTTAGAGAACTAGCCACAGAAGATCCTAACTCACACTTGCAAAATTTTTTAGAAATCAGTGGTACAATTAAAATGAATGGTATCTCTGCTAATAATATTCGCTTACGTCTCTTTCCTTTCTCTTTGCAGGGTAAGGCTAAAGAATTGTTAGGGTCCCTTCCCCTCAGGCAGTATCACTTCTTGGGAGGAGCTAGCCCAAGCCTTGACCAAATTCTTTCCACCTGTGAAAGCTGCAAAGTTCAGGATAGAGATAGGAACATTCAGCCAGCAGGAGGGAGAGCAACTATTTGAGGCATGGGAATGGTACAAGGACATGCTCAGGAGGTGCCCACAGCATGGCTAACCACATTGGCTCCAGGTACAACTATTCTATAATAGACTAGAAGGTAAGACCAGAACCATTCTGGATGCCACAGCTGGAGGGATTTTCATGGCAAAGACTGTGCCAGAAGTACGTACTCTCCTCGAGGAAGTGTCAATCGCCACTACTACGGTGGCCTCTGGACAATGATGGATCTAAGCCGAATTTGGATTGTATCAACTGGATGAGGTAACCTCCCTTATATCTCATATGGCATCCCTCACTCATGCTCTGAATAATTTTGCAGGATCACCCCAAATAATGGTTCCCTCTCAATGTTCCAAGCCCAATGGAGATTCTACTTTGGAGCAAATACACTACCTGAAAAACAAAAGCAACAACTATAGAGGAAACAAGACTCAGAATAACCTCCCAACACATTATAATCCAGGTTTGAGGTATCATGAAAATTTCTCTTATGCTAACAATAAAAATGTGTTGAATCCTCCTACAGGGTATGCTTCTACATCAAAGAGGAAACCATCTTTAGAAGAGACATTGCACCCCTTCATAACTGAATGCAGAAGTCGGTCTAACCAGCTGTAAAATACAGTCACCAGTCTATCTGGTATAGTGACTAGTCATGTAGATGCAATAAAGAACATTGAGACCCAGATCAGCCAAATGAATGAAGGGAATCGAAGTCCCCGCAGCGGAAGCGATTGCGAATCGCGCGCTCTTGATTTAGTTACAACGGAAAATTCAAGAACGTAAAACATAGATTAAGCATAAAATAAGAGTTTGGACAACAAATATTTACCTTTAAAGAACCTTTCTTCAAGTGTTCTTCCTCTCTTCACGATCAAGATCAACGCAACACGAACTCGTACGAACACCGACACCACCACCGGATCTTCTCCGTTGTTCTCTAGGTGAGGGAGGAAGGTGGGTCCCTTTAGGAGTGGTGAGGTATTTTGTGAGAGAGATGTGTGTTTTGGAACTCTTCCAACAACACAACAAGGAGGCTAGGAATAACTTAGAATGATTTCCAAAATCACTTCTAAAAATGACTTAACCTAGTTGCATCTCATGCAACCATATATATAGGGAAATAGGATAGAAATGACCATCCTACCCCTCCTTTTATCTCTCTTTAGTATATAGTTTATATATGAATCTAATTCACATTAAAACTATTATATCAATTATATCATATATAATTGATATAATTTCGCATGTATAAAATTGAACACTTCAATTTATCTCCTAACTTTATACCCTCAATATTACCATGTTGAGCCAACGGAGGGATCTAATGGACCTACAGATCATGAGTTCCAATGATGTGAGATTAATTGATCAAACTCTTTGATCCAGTTAATCAATATTCATTAACTACAAGTCACTCCACTATAAACTTGTAGTTGCACTCTCCTCACCTTGTAGATATTATTGTGTCCACCGATATAGTCATTACCCATGAGTCGACCCTTCACAGTTGTTCGTAATCACAGCTGGGTCAAATTACCGTTTTACCCTTGTGATTACCTCTTTGCTCCTTAAGCACCACCGATCCTCTAATGAACAACAAGTCTAAGGTCCTACCTTAGACTCATACCCTCATAGAGAAGTGAGCCCCGTTGTTCAAGACACGAGTCGGTTCTTAAGGGAACAACCTATCTAATTCCTCAGTAGAGGAATGAGTGAATTCCATCTTGCAGTTAAGTTCCCACTACCTACGAGGTTACGTCCACGAGAAGGTAGACTTATTGAGTCGGCTACAGGTCACTCTCACCCATACTAGTCTAAGGACAAACCCCTATAAGCAAGAGTTCTTAACTTGCTCAGGATTAAGGTCAAGTCACAAATGACTATCTATAAATTACTAGTCTTGTCCTGTTAACGGTGTTATATTGTTTAGACTAATAATTTGCGATCCAGTCTTGTATGAACTCTTCATACAGGATGCCCCCACTCGCATGTCAACTACATGAATGAGTTGGATTACCTCATTTGTACTAATTACAAAGTGGGTCGCATCCATGGTGTTACCAGAATGAGGTTTCGAAACGTATTCTTATACCATAGACTATTTAGGTTATAATCTTGAATTCAACCCAATTAGTGTCCACTACACTGATTTCAAGATAAACGTTATAACCTTGGAGCTTAGTTTATTGGATTTATAAAAGCAAGACTGTAATCTTATCAAAACAAATAACATTTTATTTAATTGATCAAAATTACACAAGTTTGGGGCATAAATCCCAACAATCTCCCACTTGACCTAAAGCTTGTCGAGTACTAAACATTACATTAATATAAATACAATAAACTAGGGCATTTAAACCCCTTTGTACAAAATACTCCCACTTGCCCTAGTTGAGGAAGACTTTTAAACCTAGACCTTCTAGGTGACTCTCAAATACTTTAGCCGTGAGAGCCTTTGTAAAAGGATCAACAATGTTGTGCTTTGAGGCTATCTTCGTGACAATTATGTCTCCTCTATGCACGATCTCCCGGATGAGATGATACTTCCGCTCTATGTGCTTTCCCCTCTTGTGACTTCGGGGTTCCCTCAAATTTGCCACTGCACCACTGTTATCGCAATACAGTGTGACGGACAAAGTCATATTTGGAACAACTTCCAAATTTAGCATAAATTTCCTTAACCAAAGCGGCCTTCTTGCATTTGCTTCCACAAGTGCTACATATTCGACCTCCATGGTGGAATCGGCGATGCATCTTGCTTGACGCCGCCATACTACGACTCCTCCGTTAAGAGTAAAATTGACCACGATGTAGATTTTCGAGAATCTTTATCACGAAAGTCGAGAATCAAGTGTATTCTGTAAGGATCAAATCCTTAGCCCCCATACACAAGCATGTAGTTCCTTATTCTCCGAAGATACTTAAGGATTGTTTTAACCGTTGTCCAGTGTTCAAGTCACGGATTGGATTGATACCTCACGACCATCCCAACCGCAAAAAGATGTCGGGCCTAGTACACAACATGGCGTACATCAAAGCTTCCAACGGTGATGCGTAGGAATCCGTCTCATATCCTCAACTTCTTGAGGTGTCATAGGACACTGTTCCTTAGACAAATGGATTCCATGTCTAAAAGGCAACAAACCTTTTTGGAATCTTGCATCTTAAACCTTGACAACACTTTGTCTATGTATGATGCTTGAGACAAGGCTAGTGTTTTATTCTTGCGGTTCGGACAACTGGATCCCAAGAACAAACTGCGCATCACCCAAATCCTTCATTTGGAATTGCGTTGCTAGCCATTCCTTGATGTCAGTAAGATAACCTACATCATTCCCAATGAGTAGTATATCATCCACATAGAGAATTAAGAATGCGACAGAACTATTGATGATTTTCTTGTATACACAAGGTTCATCATCATTCTGGTCAAAACCATAAGATCTGATAGCCTCATCAAATCTTATATTCCAGGACCTAGAGGCTTGTTTCAGTCCATAAATCGACCTTTTAAGCCTGCAAACCTTTTGCTCTTGTCTTGGTTTAATGAACCCTTTTGGTTGGTCCATGTAGATGGTTTCTTCAAGATTTCCATTCAAAAAGGTTGTCTTGACATCCATTTGCCATACCTTATAGTCATAATATGCGACAATGGCAAGAAGGATACGGATAGACTTTACCATAGCAACAGGTGAAAAGGTTTCCTCAAAGTCAACCCCTTCAACCTGGGTATAACCCTTTGCTACTAGTCTAGCTTTAAAGGTTTGCACCTTCCCATCTACACCATGTTTTCTCTTGTAGATCCACTTACAACCTTTAGGTTTTACCCCATCAGGCTTATCTACAAGATCCCAAACAGAATTGAAGTGCATAGACTCCATTTCTTGGTCCATGGCTATGACCCCTTTGTCTTTGTCAATGTCAATCATTGCTTGATTATAAGTCAATGGATCCTCGCAGTTGTCATCTGGTATAACAACTTGGGTTTCGGCTAAACCCATGTAACGGTCAGGCTGTATCACAACCCTCCCACTACGTCGAGGCATACTCAACTCTTGAGCTGGACTCTCTTGACTAGACAAACTAGTATCAACAACTCTTGTTGACGTACTAGTGTTCTTATTAGAAACCTTTGCTATTGTTCCGTCTAACTCACTCAACATTACCTTACTTTTTGGTTTGTGGTCCCTTATGTGGTCCTCCTCCAAGAAAGTGGCATTTGTCGACACCAAGACCTTATCTTCCTTAGGATCATAGAATAAACCACCTCTTGTTTCTTTTGGTTATCCTACGAATAGGCACAACTTTGAACGTGAATCCAACTTCTTTGGATTTGTCACAAGCACATGTGCTGGACGGCCCCATATTCTGAAGTGACATAAACTATCTTTACGTCCTTTCCAGAGTTCAAAAGGTGTTTCAGAAACACTTTTGTAGGGCACACTATTCAAAATGTATACTGCAGTCTCCACTGCATAACCCCAAAAGGAACTAGGGAGATGAGCATAACTCATCATTGATCGAACCATGTCCAACAAGGTTCTATTTCTCCTTTCCGATACACCATTTTGTCGTGGTATGCTGGGAGCTGAGAGTTGGGATGTAATTCCATGTTCTATCATATAGTTCTGGAATTTTAAATCCATGTACTCTCCACTCGATCCGATCGAAGTGTTTTAACTCTTTTACCTAATTGATTTTCAACCTCAGTCTTGAATTCTTTGAACTTTTCAAGTGCTTCAGACTTGTGGTGCATTAGGTAAATATGCCCAAATCTGGAATAATCATCTATAAAAGAGATGAAATATTCATATCCTCCCCTGGCTTTAACATTCATCGGACCACAAAGGTCTGAATGTATAAGCTCTAGAGGATCTTTGGCTCTATAACCTTTTCCACTAAAAGGCCTTTTAGTCATCTTGCCTTCTAGGCAGGATTAACATATTGACAAGGAATTTTCTTCTTACTCGTTTAGAAGTCCGTTCTTTACCAATCTCTCAATCCTATTAAGATTAATGTGACCCAATCTTAGATGCCAAAGATGGACATTTTCTTTAGGAGAAATTTTACGTTTCTTAATTTGTGCGTTTGTAGTTTTAAATAATTCAGTGTTCAAAACCATTTTGACTGAATTAGGCCTTAAAACATACAATCCATTTTCTAATGAAGATGAACATATTTCTAAACCTTTCTTTAAAATAAACACTTTATTCATAGAAAAGGAAACAGAAATACATTGTTCAATGAGGCAAGAAATGGAAATAAGGTTTCTAGTAAACCCTGGTATCACTAATATATTGTCCAACAATACATATTTCTTGCCAAAATAAAGTTTCATTGTGCCTACTGCTACAGCTGAGACGACTTCTCCATTTCCAACCCGAAGCGTTATCTCTCCTTGTTTATAAATTCATCACATTAGTTCATTGCATGTGTAAATTAAGTGTTAACTTGTGAAGTCATTTTCCTCTGAATCTATCAATTTCGTGTCTCCACTTGTTTGTTTGTTCTTTGTCTTTACTTTCACCACCTATCCATGTTATGTTATTTTAGCTAAAATTGAGAATTAGTATCTTGGTAATTGATTAATCTAGAACCCCATTCCCGAGGACGATACTTGGACTCTCAAATCACTATACTAAAACTTGACCCGTATACTTGGGGGTATTGCATCAAAATAATTTTACGCATCAACTTTGCATACAACTTGTTGGTCCTCAAAGATGTCAACACTTCCCTCAAATGAACTTCATGCTCCTCCTCTGACTTGGAGTACACCCAAATATTGTCGATGAAGACGATCTCAAAGGTGTCTAAGAACTCCTTGAATACCCTGTTCATTAGCTCCATAAACGTTGTTGGGGCATTCGTCAACCCAAAGGACATCACCGTGATCTCATAGTGTCCGTACCTAGACCTAAAAGCAGTCTTTGGAATGTCCTCATCCTTGATTCTCAGCTGATGGTACCCTGACCGCATGTCGATCTTAGAAAACATTGTCGCTCCTTGCAGTTGGTCAAACAAATCATCGATCTGGGGTAAAGGGTATTTGTTCTTCACTGTTACCTTGTTCAGCTCTCAGTAGTCAATGCATAACTGCATCGACCCATCTTTCTTCTTCACAAACAACACCGGCGCACCCCAAGGCGAAACACTAAGACAGATGAACCCCTTAACCAGGAGTTCCTGCAACTTAGTCTTAAGCTCCTTCAATTCTGCTGGCGTCATTCGGTAGGGAGATTTAGACAACAGAGTCGTCCCAGGCTCAAGCTCAATAATGAAGTCTACCTCACGAACTAGGGGTAGACCAGGCAACTCTTTAGGGAACACATCTGCAAATTCCCGAACAACAGGGACCGAAGTCAACTCTGGTCCCTTGTTCCTTGTATCAGCAACACTAGCCAAGAGGGTCCAAGCCCCTTCACTTATCAACTTCTTTGCCTTGAGAGCTAAAATCATCTTTGGAATCTCTCCAGTCTCAATTCCCTTGAACTTGAAACTGGACTCTGTCGGAGGCCGAAACACCATCTCTCGACAATGACAGTCGATGTTGGCATGGTTCGCAGACAATCAATCCATGCCCAAGATTACATCGAAGTCGCTCATGTCCAGCACAACCAACGCCACATCTAGCACACGATCTGTTACCACTACCTGACCAGATTTCACCTTTTTATGAGCCACTAACTCTCTACCCACTGGGGTAGCAACTGCAAAGTCAACATCTAAAGGCTCTACTTCTAACTGGGCTTCCCTCACAAAAACAGCAGAAATAAAAAAGTGTGAGGAACCAGAATCAAACAAAACAAGAGCCAAGTGGCCAAGAACAGGTAGTGTACTTGTCACCACAGCACCGGAACCTCCTGCGTTCCAATTTGCACTGGCATAGACTCCACCTCTCTGGCGGTTTCCAGACACATCTTTCTTTGTTGTGCAGGCTTTGGCTAGGTGCTAAGGCTTCCCGTAGTCATAACAGACCCGCTGATCTCTGGCTCCCTGTTTGCACACGGACGATAAGTGACCCAACTTCCCACAATTATTGCAGATCTTGCTACCTGCATGACATGTCCCGTTGTGCTGAACTCCACATCTGAAACATGAACCTCTGCTTGGAGCCTGCTGGAGCTGATGTCCTTGAGTTCTGGATCTGTTTGGCCTAGCAAAGGCCTGCTCGAACTTCCTCTTCTGGCTGGTTCCAAAACTCTGACCTGCCCCTGAACTCTAGCCGACAACGAACCCATGCAGCCTCAGGTTTGTATCAATAAAGGATGTTGCTCGGACTGCTGTGGCGTAAGTCTTGGGATCGTGAGCAGTTGTCGACCCACGTACGCCTTCTCGCAAACCTTTGAGGAAACACTCTGCCTTCTTCTTCTTTGTATCCACCATATCAAGGGTGAACCGAGACAGGGCAATAACCTCGTGCTAGTACTCCTCGACCGTTTGGTTCGACCCTTGCTTTAGCTGTACGAACTCAGCTTTCTTCTCGATTCTAAGCACAGCCGGAAAGTACTTCTCGTAAAACCTCTTGGAACTGCGTCCAAGTTATCGATCCTGCACTGACATCGATGGACCGTACAGCAGCTCGCCACCATAGGAGAGCACTTCCCCTTAATGCATAAATTGCGTACTGAACCTTCTGATGCTCGAGGCAACCCATTCTACTAAGAATATCGTCCACGACCGCAAACCATGCTTCAGCAACTACATGGTCCACTGGCCCATCAAAGAAAGGCAGGTCATACTTCTTGAAATCCTTCAGGTATCCCGCCTCTTCGGTCGCTGCCCCAAATGTATGAGTCAGTGCAGTCCTTTGATTCTGCGCAGGCGCTGTTCCTGATTTCTGGCTGCTAGAGCCTCCATGGCCTGAGTGAGCATAGTTGTCTGATTGGTCTGACTCGCTATATTCGCCTGAATCAGTTGCTGAATGCCAGCCATGAGTTCAGTAACTGGCGACGATGCTTGAATGCTTGGTACTTGAACATTTGCCCTCTCCTGGGCTCCTTCATTTTACCCAGCTGATTCGTCGACCACTAGGACATCCTGGTTGAGCTCCTCCCAATGCTCGGAGTGCTCAACCTCTGGTGCTTTGACGGTTGGTTCCTGGTCTCGGGCCCTTCGACCTCGACCCCTGCGAGGACCCCGACCTCGACCACCAAAGGTTGCTCTTGCACGACCTCTACCACGTGTCATAATCTAAAACCAAAAGAAAATAGAACACATCAACAACATTTCCAGTAGTACAACACAGAAGAAAAAATAATAACCTCAACAACAAACCTCCTACCACTTACTAAGTAAAAGCAAACCTGTTGATGACCCGACGAGCTCCTTGCGAGAGGTTATGAAGGATTAAACACCTACGATGTAGGCAGTGTACAAGATCTAAAACCTACGCTCGGATACCAATTGTAACGCTCCAGGCCCAAGATCTCCTGCGACTTGGCTGCATCACTATATCATCCATGAATACTTGTAAGATTGAAGACATTGTCCCCACAAACCAACACGGAGTTATTTCAGCATGCTTTGTCCACACTCACATGCTCCCTAGGAAAATATTCAGGAGGTCACCCAACATAGGATTGCTCCAAGCCATGCACGCTTAACTGTGGAGTTCCTATGATTGAGCCACTGAAAGAAAGGTGCACCTTGTTGGTATAGGTTGAAGCTATCAATTCTTTTAAAGCTTTCTCAATTATACTTTCATATCCTCATGGTCACTCGCATGTATCCCTTTCCTCGGGCATTATGCTTTCATATCTTCAGGATCCCTCTCATTTAGATGTGGACTCGGTTCATTCATGTACCCCTCTTCCTCGGGCGTCACATGCCCACCAGCTTCCACCTTAGTTCGTCCCCGAACCACATCTTACTGGGAGAGGTTTCGCTCTGATACCAACTGTAACACCCTGTAATTTAAACACTTCCTACTCGGGGCATTACTTCCGAGTTCTACCGCTCGTGTAGAAAATTTGGCAGCATAACGACGCAACCTGGACAAACCATAAATGTGTAATACCTGAACCTGAACTAAAGCACTTCAAAAAGGATCACAAGGGTACCCAACCTCCTCCAAACTACACAGAAATCAACAGGCTGGACTCAGGTCCCTCGGAGTTCTCAGACAACATGCAACAACAACACATGCTTGAACACGAAAGAAAACATAACAGAACATACTTCCATTCGAACGAAAAGAACGGGACATGCTAAGATTTAAACACAACTAAAGAAGCAGAGTGCAACAGAAGAAAAAGAAATGAAAGCAACTTCTTAACAACAACCCCTAACTAAGTCCTGCAAGTCTTCCATAGCCTCGCAGGGGTCTCGCCGTCGATGATCATCTCACTGGTTTGTCTTACCTGCAACAAAGAAAATAAACGAGGGATGAGTACAAGAATACTCAGTAAGTAGTCCACTTCGTCCAAGAATAAAGAACACGAAAGAACAACCTTAGACCTAGCTAAGCATGACACCTAGCCCGCCACAAACCTCAACAAACATCTTGGCCCTATTCCTCACTCAGATTTCTCAGCCTTGTCCTACCCTTAGCTTCTGACTGGGTTAGCAACAACTGACCACGAGACTCATTCCCGGGCCTGCACTAGGGCGAAGGACTCTATCCAACCCCTCTGACTCTAAGGATCACGCCCTAAGTCGCACAACTTGATGGGGGACAGACCACCACATCCCATGAAGCATCGAAGGCGGTACTACCACGCACAATCGACCACGGGCTCGTTCACGGGCCTGTACTAGGGGGAATGACTCTATCCAACCCCTCTGACTCTAAGGATCACATCCCGAGTCGCACAACTGGATGGAGGACGGACCATCACATCCCATAACATCATCATCATCTCGCACACCTCGAGTCTCAGCCTACTAAGGGTTACACAAAGACTAGGGCCTACACTAGGGCTAGTTGTGCTAATTACAATCCTAAGGTTCAACAACACTTTCCGAGTTACTTCAAACTAAGCACGAGAATATCAGGCTCGGTACAAACAATCATAGCATACTAACACATTCAGAGTTCTCAGCACAAGTTTACATCGACCCTACTAGTTACAATTACGTAGGACTAACAGACAACTAGACCACCGAAACAAAGAGAGTTTGGGTTCAAAGCATGATATACATCAACAAAATCAAATGAACTTGAATCAGGCACAACTGTAAATCTCACATCCTAACATGCTACCACAACCAAATCAATCAGTCTACTTTCAATCAGGTAAATGCATGCAACGTGCCCCTAAGCCCTACACTTAGGGGTGGTATAGTCCAAATAACTACTTACCAAAAATCCAACCACAACGAGCAACTTGAGTAACGCGGCGTGGCCCAAACGTGCTTCTACTTCCAAGTCGTCTCTAACGAAAACACGCACAAGATTAATAAACCGAATCATACGAACCTAACACAACGATCCTAATTAAGAGGAGTAAAACTCACCCGACGGAGATCCGAAACGAGCTAAGGAACGGACCGAGGCGACCACACGGAAGGAGACGGTCGGCGGCCCTACAGGCGATTGTGCGTGGACCGGTGGGCGGCGACGACGCATGGAGTCGGTGGCGGCGGCGCAGGTACCAGATCTGGACTCCTCGTGGCCCGATCTACACGGAACTGACCTCCGTTCGTCAAAAACCAGTCAGGAAGAACACGAACCAGTCGGACCGAAAAGGTGTCTCGCGGATCTTGGCACGGTGGCGGCTTCGGCTGCGAGGGCGTTGTGGCGGTGCTAGGGTGCACGAACGTTCGCGACGGCGACGAAGGTGGAACGACGGCGAGGGTCACAGCGACGAGGTCTGTGTCAGCCTGAGAGACGAGAGAGAAAGAGAGAGAAGCGTGAGAGAGAGAGAGACTGTGAGAGAGGGGGTCAAGGGAGGGAAAGGTGAAAAACGAGAGGGAGAGAGGGGGGAACGGGTGTGGAAGGGAGGGGACTTTTCTTCTTCCATTTTTTTTTATTTAAAAGGCACCGACTGTTACATTTTAGGTAGATGACAAATTAGAGAAGAAACTTAGGGGGTGTTTGGTAAGCAATCTGAAAACAGAATTTTGAAAACAAGGGATTCAATGAAAATATAGTTGTATTTCATGTTTTCAAATATGTGTTTGGTAGCAAATTTAGAAATTTGATTTCATTCTAAACAGTTGTTTAAGGTAGATTATGAAATTAGTTGTAGTTGCAAAACTAATTATTAGATTAGATATATGTGATTATTAATTAATTTATGAAAATGATTTTTATAAATTATATAGAATTATCATTTTATAATATAATATTATGTAATTTATAATATATTATATTATACATATTTTAATTTAACAACAATAAATTGAATTTATAACATGAAATATTGCATTTATTAAGATTTTTATCTTTGTTTAATATAATTCTACATTTTAAAATTTAAAATTCAGAATCTGGATACAATGAAAACATAAAAATGTTGTTTTCAGTCTATTATTGGATCACAGAATCCGAAAACAGTTTTCGAAAATATATCGGTCAAACACCTATTCACTGAATTCAGTAAATCCGAAAACATAAAATAGAATCCGAATTGCATATCAAACAAACCCTTATATTCTTGACTTTTGAATATAACTTTTTAACCTAAAACAAGTTAAGAGCGCCACTCCTTCCTTTCTTCAAACCCTTGCTTACAGTTTATATATATATATGTATATGTATAGATATAAAGGAAAATACATTTAAGAATTTAAATGAGACCTAATCATCTAAAACTAACTGTGTGAGCCAATCCGACCATCTAAAAAGAGGTCGACATGTCATTTTAAAAATGAGTCAAAATTAGAGGAGTGAATTTGGCACGACCTTTGTAAAAGGTGAGAAGGGTTTTTAATTTTTTTTAGTATAATGAAAAAATTAGGGGATTCAAACCACACATTCTCATAGTCGTTGTATTTTTAAGAAAATTTATATTGTATGTGAGGTTATATAAATAAAAACGATTTGGGAAAATTTTAAACCCTCTAAAAATGTTACTTCCAAAAATATTTCTAAAAAATTGTTTCATTTAAAAGGATTATTTTGAAAAGGCTAAATTATAGAAAATACCCTTGAACTTCGTACTTTGTCTCAAAAATACTTCTGAACTTTCAAAAGTTTCAATAATACTAAAAAAGTTTAAAAAATACTCTTACCGTAGTTTTGGATAGAAACCATAAGTACTTTGTTTAAAAAATACTCATGAACTTTCAAAAGTTTCATTAATACTCTTAAACTTTAAAAAGTATAAAAATACCATTACCATTACTATATGGACAAAAATCGTTGGTATATCCCTAAACTTTCAAAGGTTGTATTAATACTCTTAACCTCTAAAAAAAGTTAAAAAATATTATTCTCGTTAGCATAAAGAAGAAAAATATTTATCTACAACAAATTACCTCCCTCTTCTATTTCTACTTTCTCTTGATTTGTGTTCAATCTATGACCCAACACTTTTCTATTTTTCCTCTCATTTTTTTTCTTTCTTTTTTAATACCCTCTTTACTCTCTTCTTCTATTTTTCAATCTCTAAGAGTACTCCTTCAAGTGAAGGTATATAGAATATAGCAAGAAGAAAGGAGAATAACGAAGACCACCAAGGGACCCTTAGGATTTAAATGTTTTAACAAAAGTTACGTTAGTGATCGGACTAAAACGTGGGGCTTTTTAAATAGAAAAAAACTTCAGTCTAGTGCAAGTGTAAGTGTACATTGTCGATGAAAGTAATATAAAACTGGAAGTATTCCAAAGTATCGATCCCACAGAGATTATGGATAAATCAAAATTCAAAAGGTAACAAAGATTGTTTTCAAATGGCATGTTTGGTAACCAAGGTGATAAAAATGTTGGGAGGTGTTTTTAGAAAAAATAATAATAATAATAAAATAAATAAATAAATAAGTATGAAAAAGAAAATTCAAGTGGTTTATGCCCGTTTGGAAAGAAATGCTGCAAAAAATGCAATTGCAATCGTTGTTAACACGAGAAAGCTAAGTAACCTGAATTTGACTTCTATATATTCAATTTTGATTCAAAATCTTTAGGAATCTAAGTGCTTAAACTTTTATTTCTATGGTTAATCTAACTTAGATAAATTCGTGCACAATTCTAGTGGTCTTAGAGTCTCACCCTATGTCTAGGGTCGATGTTCATAACTTATTTTTAAGTCTTTTCCTTCATTACTTTTGTAACATTTGTCATCCCTTAACCCTTTCGGTATTAACTCAAGCTTGTCAAGCAACACTAGTTTGTTATTACTTTGTTAACACCAGTCTACCCAATGTTAAACTCAACAAAAACAAACAAAGTATTAAGTGTTAACTAGATTGTTATTACTTTGATTTACATCTTCTCTCTAGGGCATTCACTAACTTTAAAACACAAAGCTTTAAAATTAGTGTAATAAAAATGTATAACTAAGAATAAGAGAAAAAATAGATAGAATTCTAGAACGTAGTAATGAAAATAACTCAATCAAAACTAGAAAAAATATAAACTAGAATAAAACTTGAGTAAGAAGAAAATTAATTCGAACAAGCTGCAATTTTATTAAGAACTAAGAACTCAATGTCGAAAATACATCGAAACTTATACAACTTACTTGAATCTCAAAATACAACTAAATGAATAAAAATACAACAACAATCAAGTTCCTAAAATAGAAGCAAATGACTTAAATAATGCATAAAATAAATTCTAAAAAATAGAAAAATGCAACCCTTTTTCACTTCTTACTCAATCGACTCAACTCTATTTTTTTTCAAGGGAAATTGAGCCTTCACTTCCTTCGACTTTCATTGAAAATGATTGAGTTTTGAAATTAAAGAGGCTGAAAAACAAAAGAAAAACATAACAGTAGAAAGTTGACAGTCGTAAATACAACAAAAAATCGTGAAACAATAGAAACTGAGACTAAAAATGGCAGAAAACTGATCTCTTTCTTGTGGCTTCTTCTCCAATATTTATAGAAGTATTGGACTAGGTTTTTCTTCTTGAACGATGTACAATTATGGCTAAAATCCCAGCTAAAATCATGGAGACAAGATCCCACAAAATTTTTCTATTTTATGAGATTCGGATTTTCATTTCAAATTCAGATCTATAGAATTTCAATTGATGTTGCAATCTTTAATTTCCTCCACAAAAACATCAAGTAAGCGCGATTTTCATCTCTATTTTTTTTCTTTCTTTTCTCCACTTACTTAATTAAAAATGCTTCCAACAATAATTCAAGTTAACCAACTTTTTCCTAGCCTTTTTATCTAATAACACGCATAAAATAACAAGAATAACTAAGTATAAAAGCTAAATAATCCTCATAAATGAGAATTATCGGTTAGTAATTCGAGTTAGCGTGTTTGGGTTTTATACACAAAAAAGGGAGACATGTTGAAAATTTGGGTCATAATTTTGAAGACATCTAATGAGAGAGACAAAAAATATAAATATATGCATTAAAAAGATTGTAGTGGATGGAGATTTTATTAACCCTTTTTGTAGTTCAAATTAGTCTATTTATTGTGGTTAGTTAAGAAGGTTCCCGTGATTAAGAATTGGACAAATGGAGAAGAAATGAGAGTATTAATACGAAAAAAATTGGGAGTATCTATATAAGTTGTTTCAAAATTAGTAATTTTCTAACTCATGATAACTTCAAAGACATTGACTATTTGAGTGTTAAAATTTTTATATTTATGTTTGGGCATGCTTAAAAGTAGAGAAAACTCCTTATGTTTATTTAAAGTTCTAATATTTAAGAAGATAGGAGAAATGAGGGAAGTTTTAGAGTTTGAAAAATGGAAAATGAGTGTAAGAGGTTATTGAAAAAGAAATAAAAAAAGAAATAAAGAAATATTAGAACATAGATTGAATGAAATTAGAAGAGAGAGGAAATGGAAGAGGGAGGTAACCACATAGTAATGCTTAGTGCATTTTTCAACTTTTTTTTGAAAGGTTAAAGATACTAATGTAATTTTTGAAAGATCAAGGGTATTAAAATGAGGTACTAACGATTTCTATCCATGTATTAACAGTAAAGGTATTTTGGAACTTTTTTTTTTGAAGGTTTTAAGGGTATTAATGAAACTTTTGAAAGTTTAGGGGTATTTTTGAAACAAAGTACTAATGGTTTCTATCCAAAAATAACGGTAGGAACATTTTTAAACTTGTTTTTGAAAGTTTAAATTTAATATTTAAACTTTTGAAAGTTCAGGAATATTTTTTAAACAAAGTACAAAATTTAGAGGCATTTTCTATAATTTAGCCTTTTTAAAATCATACTCATTCTTACCTTAAAAAGTAGCATTGAAAATCATTCCTAAGCTATATTTCTAAGGATTAGGTCGAGTTATGTGTCAACCTGAGCATAAGCTCAGCTGGTTATAAGACATTATAGCCTTGATTAAAAGGCCAAAGATGAAAGAGTGTAGATTAAGAAAGCGGAAGCAATTTTGGATCATGAACACTCTAAATTGATCAATTTTGTAAAATAAAATGCATGCTCAAAGCTGGAAAAACAGAGGGATAGAAAACTCAACTTTGAAGATCAAATTCTCTTCACCCGGTGGATGGTTTTCAACACGAACACTTCGTGGAAAACCGTTAGAGTCTTCCCTACTATCCTCAGGCCTTGGAATGGATTGTGGGATCCTAGGTTGAGAGAATTTGGAAGAAAAAACCACAAAGGTCACTAACTCGAGCCAGAAATATCTTCTGCAAAAATTCTCTCAAAACACCATTAAATAAAGCTTCATCAAGCTTCATTTGAGTTTGAGTGACAACTCAAGGATGATGAGGATGCTTTGAGATGGAGGTGGCCAAATTTGGTGAATTTGAAGATGAGAAGGATTGGGCAAGTTGCAATTTAGATTTCATGGAAAATCCATGAAAATCCACTATTTTTCATTTAGTTTTAATTCAAAAATCAGTATTAAATTGATTTTTAATTAAATTAATTAAATTAATTAATTTTTAATTTAATTTAATATCAAATATTAAATTAAATAAATTACCCGATCCCGATCGATTTTCCGAACATGAATCTTTATTCATGCTATAAACCGATTCAATATTTAAATCATATTTAAATATATACACCTCATTTTAATCATAGTTTAATTCATAATTAAACTATGATTCGTTAAATATATCACATATAATTAACGCTTTCTCCCAAACTCGAATTTGAACAATTCAAATTCTTTTCTCTCAAAATGTTACAAGGCTTAGTCCGAGCTAGTAAGGGGGACCTAATGGACCTACAGATCATGAGCTCCAACGATACGAGATTAACCGGTCAAACTCTTTAGCATAGCTAATCAACATTCGTTAACCACCAGGACACTCCACTAAAGCCTAGTGGTTGCACACTCCTCACTGTAGATATATTTCTATCCACTTGATACAACCATGATTAGTAAGTCGATCCTTCACAAGTCGTTCGTAATTACAGCTAGGTCAAAATTACCGTTTTACTCCTGTAATTACCTATTGTTTCTTAAGTCCCATTGATCCTCTAATGAACAATTGGTTTGTGGTCCAACCAACAAACTGAACCTCTCTCGGGCCAATGAGAGGGGTGGGCTCTTTGTTTAAGATCCGGAGTCAGCACTTAAGGGAACAACCTCTCTACTAATCCCTAAAGCGGGTAGGAGTGAATTTCATCTTGCAGAACTATGTTCCCAACTATCTACCCAGTTTTATCCCTGAAATGGGAGGCTTATTGAGTCGACAATCTCGGGCCACTCTCACCCATGCAAATCTAAGAATAATCCGAATAAACAGGAGTTCATAGAACGCTCAGGATTAAGATCGAGTTACCTAGGTTATCATATGAATATAGTCAGTTAAGACAGTAAACGAAGTTATAAAGTTTAAGTGATTATTTTGCGGTCCAGTCTTATGCAAACTCATTGCATAGGACGCCCCCACTCACTCGTCTCCACATGAACGATTTAGAATCACATCGTTTGTACTCTACAAAGTGGGGCGCGTCCATAGTGTCTCTAGGATAGGTACCCAACCATATCCTTATACTATAGACCGTTCTTGCTATAACTTGAACTTGATCCACTTTTATGTCACACATAAAGTTCAAGTATTCATCCTATAGCCATGGGTTCTTTATTGGATTAGGGTTACACACAATACACAATTCACTTTATTCAATAACACCTTTACTGAATAAATCTCAATAACAACTTTATTGCAAAATAGAATATACATTCAGTTTACAAAACCACGAGTTTTAGGACATAAAACCCAACAAACGATTTGAATCTCTACCATCAAATATCGTTGAACTAAAAAAATGTAGAGATATATATATAGGTAAGAATTTGAACCTTTGACCTTTTAGTTGATGGTATATATCTTAAATAGTTGAACTATGTTTAAGTTAGCACAAATATAAAAATATTTATAATATGTTTATACACATCAACTTAAATGGATAGTTTTTCATTTACTATATGTATGTGTGTGTGTATATATATATATATTAATAATAATTATTAGGGAAACCACTCTAGCATAGCCAAAAGGTAGTCTTCTTTGTTCAATGCCCGAGGATTCTACCAACATGGCTAAATCAGGGGCATGGCTCTGATACTACGTATTAGAGACATCAAAACCTTGAGATATCTACAATGCCTTTATTTTTTGTTTCACCCAAAAGGTTTTATACCAATGGAGAAGGTTATTCTCACTCAAATACCTATGATCTTCATGTGGGACTTTGTTTGTATTCCCAATACTAAAAAAAAAATAAAGAGAAAGAAAAGGAGTAATTTACACCCACAGAGGCAGAGAAGCTCGTCTTAATTATATAAAAAAGGCCCCATTTGGTTTTTGGGTTTTGCAAATTATGCCTCATTTCTTTAGTGGTTTTCATTTTTTTTTAAAGAAAACATATGAATTAAACAAAAAATAAAATTTCAAAAACTATTTTTTTAAAAAAAAATTAAAACTTAGTTTGGATTTTGAAAACTTAGGTAAAAAGTAGATAAGAAAAAAAAAAAACATGTAAGTAGTGTTTATAAAATTATTTTTTAAAAATCAAATGGTTATAATATGGGATCGTAGCTTTTTATTTCTAGAGTTTATGATTATTTACTATCATATTTAATCTATTAAAAAAATTGGCTCTAGGACATTAAAAAAATTAAAGGAAAAACTATATAAAGAAAACAAAGATGGTAGGTAGTTTTGATCTTTGATCTACTTAATTTTAAAACAAATTTATTATCATCCAAGTCCTAAATCATTGAGAGTTAAAAAAAAAATCCTAAATCATTGAATAACAATGCACGTTCAAATTTAGGTTTCTCCCTTTGCAAAAAAAACAAAATCTCATTCTTAATAATTTTATTCCTTTTAACTCCTTATTGACCTTTCATTCCAATGTCAACGCATCACACGCACCATAAGAAATTTATTAATTTTAGTTATTCTTTTTTAAATACAAATAATTTTAGTTATTCTTTTTTAAATACAAATAATTTTAGTTATTCTTAAACATCTAGTAATGTCTCTATTAATTGTTATTAAACAATGTAAGAGAAGAATATTACATAATGTAAGAGAAGAAGCGTTTGCCCCGCAACTTCAATAAATCTAATTAAGGGTCAACCGTACATATATAGTTCAATTGGTTAAAACATGTATTTTCAAAAAGAATGTTGAGATTAGGTTTGAATTTTCACTCCCACATGTGGTTGAACTAAGAAAAAATTTTATATATACAAAAATTTGAAAGTTTAAATCTATACAACCTATATTATGAACAAATAAGTTTTAATAGCCTAAACCTTTTAGGTACCTTATACTTAATCCATGGTTGTGCAATTTGTAAACTAAGACCCCATTTGATAACTATTTGATTTTTTATTTTTGGTTTTTGAAAATTATGCTTGTTTTTCCACAATTTCTCTTCATCCTCTAATCTATCATGATTTTCATCTTTGTTAAGATACCATTTAAGTTTCTCGCCAAATTTTAAAAACAAAAATAAGTTTTTGAAATCTACTTTTTTTTAGTTTTCAAAACTTAGTTTGTTTTTGAAAATATAGGTACCAAGTAGATAAGAAAACATAGAAATTAATTAGTAGAAGTAGTATTTTTAGGCTTAATTTTAAAAAACCTAAAAATAAAAAAAAAATCAAATAGTTATCAAATAGGACCTAAAAGATATAAATATCAAAGTTTGAGTCACAAATCAATAATCCGAAATAAATTAAAATCCAAATATCAATTATATACTTTTGAGGATTATAATTCACCAACTAGTTAAAGCATTTTATATTTGTTCCAATAATCAGAGCTCCTTAAATTTGATGTGGTTATATTAAAAAAAAAATAGTATTAAATATTAGATACGACTTCACAATTTTAAACTGTATTATAAATCAAATTTATATACGAGTCAAATTGGTTGTTTAATATCATTACATAAAGACGATGTCAAATTTGCTAACTCCCAAAGGACCCATATGATTCTTTCTTCATGTACAGGAAATGAAGTTGACCTAAAATTGTTTAGTCAAATAAAACAGTTCATTCTATCATAGAAAAGTAAGCTATTTTATATATTCATGATTTCGAAGAACAAATTTCCTTTTAGCTGTTTACTTTTTTTTCGACAATCTGGTGCACGTTTCCTTCTCTCAAACTTAACATCAAAATTGGCTTTACAACAAAGTTTTTGGCCCTTCAAAGAAGCATATATACTTTTTAATTAAGTACAATTATGAGAAATTATTTGGGGAATGTTTCACTCATAGTTTTAATAAGTATAAATTCATTTTGGTATGGAATTGTGACATATGAATATGATATATGTTGGGAAAAAACCTTCCACTACTAAGAATAAACATAACTAACTGAGAAATTAAAATAAACCAACAAAATAAGAGACACAAGAATTTACGTGGAAAAACTCCAAACCCGGAGAAAAAAACCACGAACAGAAAGAAATTTCCACTATGTAAAAAATTGTTACAATCACATAAAATTCTCTCCCCGACCCCAATTACAAAAACACTCCCACAAAACTTATACCACTCGCACCCTTTTCCCAAAGAGGGAATTTAACTATAGTTCGTACATCAAGCTTAAAGTGTTTCTAACCGGGATGCTTTAAAACCTGAGCTATAGACTCCTTTTATAGTGTCAGGAGCCCATCACTTTCTTGCATCTTTCAGATGTGGGACAATTTCACTTCTAATATATTGCCAAAAACCCAACAATTTTCACCTTGGCAAGATATTTGAAGAATCCACATCTCTTGCTGCATCATTGTCTTTACCGACAATCATAATTCTCAACACAGAGAACTATAACCTACTCCACCATAAAAGTAGACCACTTGGAATGCCACCTCCCAAGACTTTTCTTTTTCGTCACATGTCGATATACCCAGCTGAAATTTATGGTGCAACTTTCACCCTACTTGGCTCACCCGGAAGTTCTTCAACCATCGACATAACTTCCACCACACACCTTGCATAACCGCCAAGTCAATGCCCGTGTGCAAACTTGTGGAACCGCTAACATCACATCCTCTATCATGGCAAAGCGGACATACCATAAGGATGAATTTTGTCTTTCTTCAGAAGATGTCACCAGAATTCTGTCTTTCTTCAGAAGATGTCACCAGAATTATGTTGTAATGCCCATACTTTTCTAAGACTCATTTCCTAGGGACATTACTAATATGCATGCATTCGAGGCCCTAAATGAATTTAAATAGATAAACTTGGTAATTTAAAACACTTTAATTTGGGATCCCATAGAAATACAAAACATTTCAAAACATAACTAAGTTCGGCCTCTAGTTTCAAAATTCTATAATACATAAGCGGAAGACAATAATCATAAAACAATGCTTTCTAAATCATGGATGCGGAAATCATGACTCGGTTCCCTAGGCATTTATAGTGCATCCCTATCACTCGCCTGGTATGCTCTCACCTTTACCTGAAAAATATTTTAAAAACGGAGAAAACAAAACAAAGGTAAAGGGGTGAGTATTATAAAATACCCAGTAAGTGGGGGTCGGGAAATGCAACACATGCAACATGACTTTCTTTTAAACATGACTGATATTCGTGACCTTTTAAAATCATAAAACTTTACGTAGTGGGACCTAAAATTTCCTTTCATAAAATCATGACTTTTCTTTTCGGCTTTGTGTGGTCAATTGAATCTACCTGAGTCTTTTCATCTTAAGTCCCTCACAGACCCCTATAGGTTTGAGTCCCTCACAGACCCCTATAAGCTTGAGTCCCTCATAGACCCCTATAAGTTGAGTCCCTCACAGACCCCTATAAGTTTGAGTCCCTCACAGACTCCTATAAGTTTGACCCATAGGGTCTCTGATGCATGTTTGACCATGCATAAATCCTCAGGAGACTCATTGCCACAACGTTCATAAACATGTTCATATACATACAATATGCATGAGGTCTCATTCGTCAATCACATGTACATATGCAGTCATAATGATACAACAATCATATAATCATGGCATAACTTTCATAACTTTAAATTCGAATCAATCAATCATGAATCATATATACAAATACATTTTCAAATACGTGTTCATCACCATGGCATAACTGAAAATCTCAATGTACGTAAATATCCATAACTGTGTCAAAACTCATTTTCAAATACTTTGGAATTCTCTTTAAAAATAAAATCATGAATTGAAGGTTCTCCCAAATTCTTTGGAATAGTAAATCTTGGGAAATCGTTCTTGAAATAAATCATTGAGACTCCTCTTTTGGAATAAATCATTGAGACTCCTCTTTTGGGATAAATCTTTGAAATTCATGTTTTTAAACTAAAATATTCAAAACATATATACTTCCCTTTTTCAAAATAATTTGTAGAACAATCCCTTACCTTATTTTAGCTTGGACTCCTCAAGTTCCGCTCCTAACTCAAGGTTCCTAACAAACGTGCTTGATACTCGAATCCACTAAACAATTTCATCAATTTCTTAATTAAAACACATAATTAGAAACTTATTTTTACATTCATTTATAGTTAGGCTAAATTACCACAAACGGACCCTTAAAACGGACTCGGGGATCGAAACTGATCAGGTTGGGTTGTCACCGGCGAGCGGCGGCGCGTGGAGGCGGCTCGACGGCGCGTGTGGAGCATATCGTTGGGAAGCTCGTGGCCCGATCTATTCAAAACCGACCTCTACTCTCTGAAAGCCGGTCGGAATACACCCAAAAGCCTGAACCAAACTGCGAACCGACGGCTGAGGTGCTCGAACCTGCTATGGTTGTTCGATGGCGAGGGAACTTCAGCTTCAGCATCGTTTGGCGGCGATGCGGCGTGGTCGCTGCAGTGGATCGGGCACGGAGCATGCGCCACCGGTCAAAGCGAGTAGAGCGGCGACAAGGACCGTGAAACAAATTAGAGCAGCGCGGTGAGATTCGATTGTTCGGCGGAGGACCGTGAAGCTCGTGGGCGGTGCGATTGCGTGTAGTTCGTGGATGGACAGACACGAACGGTTCGGCTGCAGATCTGGCTTGACCGATCGGTCAACTCACCGGTGACGCGCGCGCGGCGTGAGCGATTATGCAGCGCAAGGAGCGTGAAGCTTGAACCCTCCTCGCCGTACCGGACGAAGAGCTCTCTCATGATGGCTGTGTAAAATTATTGAAAGAGAGGATGAAGATGGTGTCCTCGAAATCTGTGCCTCTTCAATGCTAACCCTAAATTGACTTGTTTAAGAATTACGAAAATACCCTTCCTCTTCCTTTTAACCACAAGCATGCCCTTAAACAAATCAAATGTTCTCAAAATGCCTTTACTTACACAAAACCCTTAATTTACATATCATTTCAATAAAATACAAAGCTCTAAAGCCCACTTAATTTAATTTCCAGTAAATTAATCCAAGACACAAATTAAAAGGCACTTGAAGTTCTGGGGCGTTACATATGTCTTTCTTCAGAAGATGTCACCATCTCCCCTGATGAGAGAGACCATGTTAGCATCCGACCCAGAGCTTTTTGACGAACTTGCTCTGTTAGGACAATTCTTTTTCATGTGTCCAGACCGCCCGCTTTCCCAACAATCTTTCTTTTGCACGAAGTCTTTTTTCTTCTTCTTCCAATTCCAGACTGTCATGTTGGACTTCTTAGAACCTTTGCTGGAACCACCACGGGACTCCGTTGGACAACCATCACCGCTTAACCTTTCAGGAACACCATAACTCGGTCTTCCCTTCAAATCCTTGTGTAACCCAGAGCATACTCAGAAACTCAAGAAACTTCAAACATAAAGCTCTGATACCACTTGTTGGGAAAAAACCTCCCACCACTAGGAATAAACAGAACTAACTAAGAAATTAAAAGAAACCAACAAAATAATAGGTACAAGAATTTACGTGGAAAAACTCCAAACCCGGAGAGAAAAACCACGAACAGAAAGAAATTTCCACTATGTGAAAAATTGTTACAATCACATAAAATTCTCTCCCCGAAAGCTTATACCACTAACACCCTTTTCCCACTCTCAGACCAGAGAATATAAAGAGGGAATTTAATTATAGTTAGTACATCAAGCTTAAAGTGTTTCTAACTAGGATGCTTTGAAACCAGAGCCATAGACTCCTTTTATAGTGTCAGGAGCCCATCACTTTCTTGCACTTTTCAGATGTGAGACAATTTCACTTCTAATATATTGCCAAAAACCCAACAATATAATCATTTATGTTTTGTTTTATTTAATAATAATAATTTAGATAAAATATCATGTTGGTCCATGTACTTTGAGAATTGTTCCATTTTAGTCTCTGTACTTTCAAATGTTCAACTTTAGTCCTGTACTTTTAATAAAGCTTAAAATTGGCCCTTACCATTAGTTTATTGTTAATTTTTTTAAAAAAAATAGTCTCTATTTTCTCTTTTCCTTACAAATTTTGAAAATATGTTCACATTGTGCCTTTTATTGTATTAAAATTATTATTATTTTGTAACTAATTTTGATAAAAATTAACTTCAAAATTATCATAGGGACCAATTTTAAGCTTTATTGAAAGTACATGGACTAAAATTGGACATTTGAAAGTAGATAGACCAAAATGAAACAATTCTCAAAGTATAGGGACTAAAATGGTATTTTAACCTAATAATTTTTATTTTAACAAGAACTCTTTTGAAATGGATAAATAATGGGTAATTTGAATTAGTAATGTGAATTAGTTGATAAAAGAGATTGATCGTAACAATTTTCTAATCTTTCTCTCTCTTTTTTTTCTACCTCTATTTATTAATATTTGTAGTTAGGTTTAACCAATAATTTTACAAGTGTGAAAGCATAATTGCAACATCTTCTTCATAGCATAATTCGATTTATGTTCTTTTAAGTAGGTGATCACATGTTTTTGAAGTTTTAGTATGTAGAATTATAACAGTAGAATCCAATTACAAGTGGAGTTATAAGTACTTGTTCAAATGGAAAGTTTAGCACGCTTAACTTGGAGTTCTTATGATTGAGCTACCGGAGAAAAAGGTGTGACACACCCGAGATAAGGAGGGGTACATGAATGAACTGAGAACCACATCTGAATGAGAGGGATCCTGAGGATATGAAAATATAGTTGAGAAATGCTTAAAAGAATTGATAGTTACTACCTATACCAACAAGGTGTTGCACCTTTCTTTTCAGTGGCTCAATCATACAAATTCCAAAGTTAAACATGTTTGGCTTGGAGCAATCTTATGTTGAGTGACCTCTTGAAAATTTTCCTAGGGAGCATGTGAGTGAGGACAAAGCATGCTGAAAGAACCCGTGTTGGTTTGTGGGGAAAGTCTCAACTCTTACAAGCAGTCATGGATGATATAGTGACGCAGCCAGGTCGCAAGCAACTTTACTTTCATCTTTCTCAACCATACTTTTATATCTTCAGGATCTCTCTCATTCAGATATGATCCCGGTTCATTCATGTACCCTATTTATCATAGTGGCCTATGAAAAAGAAAGAAGGACCCAAAGAATAAGAAGGTCAAAAGTGAGTCAATTTTGAATGAGAGGGATTCTAAAGATATAAAAAGATAGTTGAGAAAGATGAAAAATATGATTGGAAAATACTTAAAAGAATAAGAAGGTCAAAAATTTTCTAAATTTTGGATCCTTCTTTCTTTTTCATAGGCCACTATGATTAATGAAAGGAAAGAAAAAGTACCAAAAGAGGCAAAGACCAAAGTCATAGTTTTGGTAGCCAATTAAGGTGCTAAATTAGGTGTCAATAAGCAAAAAAAAAAATATTTCTTCACACAGTCTAACACAAATAAGTTGGTGGGGTTTTTTTTTTTTCTCTTTTTTTTTTACTATTTATATCTACAATTGGCCTTTGATCACTGCCACCACTAAGAAACCAAAGAACACCAAAATGAAATTAAAGCAAAAATTAGGACCTTGGACTTCTTCTCTTTTTATTACATTATTAGGCACACCCATCTTAATCTCTAGGAGTTTCTTCATTTTGGGTTGGAGTTTGCTGTTGAAGGGATTCTTTTTTTCAAGTCAAACCAAAAACCAAAGTTATAATTGCTGTTTTTGGCCAACTTTTGCTTGTGATCCTATCATCAGAGATCAGTGGATGACAGTAGTTCAATGCACAAAGTCAAAGCAGAAGCAAACTGACTCACTTTTTTCCATGTGTGTGAGATTTTAAACAAAACATTAACTCTCTCCTTCCTTGGGAAGAGAGAGTCCAAATCCCATAGCACCCCCAACATTCAACCTAAAGACCATCCCAATGCAACATAGTTAAAAGCATTATTTTTTTTTTGCTTATATTTTTTCACTCACAAGTTGGGTTAGATTGGAGGAGATATTTGGACCCATTCGAAAATTTAGATTGGTCATTTTTTCAATCCAACTAACTCTATTCATGAGAGAAATCTAACCCAAATCAATATTTTCGGGTTAGGTTGGGTTGGGTCACCGGGTTAACTTTTTTATTTTTTTATAATTTTTTAAATCATTTAAAATATTTTTTTCTTGAATTAATAACTAAAATTACATAAAATTCAAATATCAAACTTCAAAATCCCTAACATCTTAACATTTTGTTAGAATTCTAGAAAAAAACATAAGAAATTGACAAATAATTCATTTATAAGTATATATTTAATTAAAATAAAATTAAAAATAAACTTTGGTTGGGTTTGGTTGGATTGGGTCAACTCGAGCCTAAAATGCCCAACCCAAGAACCGATCCGAAATTTTCGGTTCTCCACACTTCTAACTCAACTCAAACCGAAAAAAAATTAAGGGTTGGGTTGGGTAGTCCGAATTAGTCGATTATTGAGTTACTTGTACACCCCTACTCACAAGTCCTAAGAGGTTCAAATTAATTATTATTCTCAATGTTAAATTAAAAAAAAAATGATAAGAATAAAATAGATTTGTTCTAAACTTCTATCACACTCTTCACAACAGTGACTATTAAAAGATGTTAGTTTGAGATTGAGAAGTTCGGAAAATAAGTTTTATAAACAAATTAAGACTTTGTTTTTGTTTGGATTGTTTTAGCTTTTCCAATACTTTGTTTGGATTGTTTTAGCTTTTCCAATAATGGGTTATGATTGTGCAATGAAACAAAATAAGTTATCATAAGAAGTAAATTAGTGTTGGGTAAATTTCAATTTTTAAACATAAAAAAGCAACTCAAATATTTGGTAAATTCAAACGAAATTTATCTATTGGGGAAAAAAATAATAATAACCTCATTTCTCTCCCTAAAATCTTTTTAAATAAAAATACTTTTTTTGCGGGATTTGATTAGTAACTATTTCACTATATCATCTTATATCTTCTTTCATTTCAAAATTTCCTTTTTGATTTATTTTTATTTCAAAATACATGGTAAATCTAAAGGATATAGGATAAAAGAAAAAAAATCAAGAAAATTAATTAGAAAAAAAATCACATAAACACAATTCGTGACATTCAATGCCTACTAAAAATATTTTAAATAAATTTTTTTATATCTTTGAGATGTAGAAAAATACCACGCACAATTTGGAGAGCAAATAAAATGGAAAAAGGAAATAGAAAATGATAATTGAAAGAAGATGATGACACCAAATACACACAAAAAGCAAAAATTAAAAAAAAATTGAATTGTTGTCAATGCAAAGAAAATTACGAATCTTGATTATTATTATTATTATTTTTACTTGAATTTGCAAGTTCAATAATGTTGGATTCAAATTGTATAGTTTTTTTTGTCGCTTGATAACGTTTCTTTTTTTGTTTCTGTTTCTTCTTCCTTGTTTCTTGTTTCTTATTTTGTAAGAATAAGAAAAACAAGAATATGTTTGATAACTATTTTCATTTTTTTTTTTTTTTTGAAAACAAGAAATAGAAACATAAACTGTTTGATAACCCTTTCTTGCTTTTTTTGTTCTTGAATGTTTTTTTCATCTCATTTTTTTGTCATTTTTAATAGTTTAAAAAGAATTTAGTTATATAATATAAAATATATAATATGCATTAAAATATATAAATATACAATGAATTATAATAAATTTATATTATCAAATACCAACAAGTCTTGATGCAAAATTAATTAATAATAAAAGTAAATAAATAAAATTATTTTATTCTTCAAATGTTGTTCAAATTTGATCTACAATCTTATCTCTTACTCGAGTCATTCGTCTTAAAAGATGTCGATTTAGATCAAACTCAATTATATTGATAAATGTTGTAGTTTGTAAAATATTAAAATGAGGTTAAAGGCATGTTTTAGTGAACAAAATTTATTTATTACAAAATTACAATAATATATAAATATAAAGATTGGAAAATTAAAACTCAAAATTCAAATAATACACACATATATAATTTCAAATTAAAATAATATAAATATACAGATTGTAAAATGAAGAAATGATTGCACCAATAAGCTGGAATCGAAGGTGATAAATTTTGGAAACATTTAATATAAAAAGTAACGAAACAGAAAAAAACTACTATTCGAAGTTTCTCAAATTTTGGGAACAAGAAACGGGATGGATTATCAAACAAGTCTGATTCTTAAGAAATGAGAAACAGAAACAAGAAACAGGAAACGGGAACATTATCAAACGGGCCGTTTAAGAAGTTGAAAAAAAAAACACGGAAGCTTCAATACGTGATGGCAGAGAATGAGAAAATTTTAAAAAAAAGATGACGGATTGTTGTAGGGGTGATATTGGTTCGATTTTCATGGATTTTAGGCCAAACCGAGAACCGAACCGATCCAATCGGTTTCATCAAAAGAAGAACCAAACCAAAGTACAATAAAGGACAAAACCATTGGTTCGGTTGTCCATTGGTTGGTTTCTTCTTTGGTTCGATTTTCGATTTTTTTTTACAAATCTTATGCTATTTTATTTCTTAGTTTCATCCCATTTTAATATTTTTTGTCCCTAAATTTCTCAATACCTCAATAAGAATTCATATAACTAACAATCTCATTTTGTTACCTTAAAATTAATTGGAAAAAATGGATAAAACGACACAATAATGGATAAGGATCAATTTGAGGTACATATATATATACTTCAGTTTGGTTCGGTTTTTAATGTTTTTTTAAACGAAAACCGAACCAAACCAATATTTTTCGGTTTTTCTAAAATGAAAACCGAGATGTCCAATTTTCTTCTAAAATCCAAACCAAACCATTGGATCGGTTTGGTTTGGTTCGGTTTGATCGGTTTTCGGTTAAGACTATCACCCCTAGATTGTTGGAGAAGTTAAAATCAAAAGTTACCATTTAAGAAATTTTAAAATATATTTTGTAAAATTAATATAGTATTTTATATATACAAACTAAGCTCCTTAAAAGTTTAGGGGATTCAAACCCCTCCTTAAATCCGCTCCTTATTCATTTAACGGTCAATATTTATATAGTTTAAGTCCAAAGAATTATAGATGTATATAGTAGGTATTTAGCTAGATTATCTAGACAGATAGAGATCTCATTAATGTCGTAGTTTGTGATTACTAGATCGATGGGCTATTTTTGAAAAATTTCTCAAACTCAAATTAATAAAATAATAGGATTAATAAAAATAATTTGGATCTAGCTATAATCGAACTTATGAGTAAAATAATGCATTTTTTTCCATTGGCTAATTAAATCAAAAGTTCAAAAAAAGGAAAGTGCAATACTCTTTTGGGTTGATACCCAGAGTTGAGAAAATGCACACAAAGGGAATTTAATACTCAAAAGATCCTGCCACACACAGCCCACCCCACTGGCTTTATGAAGGTTTTTTTTAAAAAAAAACAAAACAATAATATTTTTTTAATAAGAGTGCTTTTGTCCCATCCAAAACCCTAGAAAATTAATTATTTTAATGAGAATAGTTTTTTTTTAAAAATAATATTTATGATAAATTGATAAGTGTACTTCCAATAATAAAATTATTTAATGTTTTGACCCAAAAATTTGTCTATAAAATGGAAAGCCAACCATGGTTAAGGATATTGAACTCAAGAAAATCAACAATAATACAGCTTCTGCCTTCAGCTGTTGAAAAAGAGAGAGAGACATGAAGCTTTCTTTTGCTTTCTTCCTTCTCCTTTCTCTTATCCTGGTAAGCTTATTTCCTTCTTCTTTCATAACTTTTATCTCAATAAAGATAACTCTTTCAAAAAAAATATTCATTTTTTCTTTGGGGCTAAAACCCCGTCACAAAGTCTGAGACGATCTAAAAATCGCTTGAGTATATATGCTTCAACAGAAATTAAACAAAAATTTTTCTTTTTTGTTTATGGTTCTTGCTAGAATAGTTGTTTAGAATGATCGAACTCGTGTTTTTAGATTTGTGAATAGCTTTCAAGCTATGTAAAAAAAAAATTAAAAAGAATCCTCTAAGGGCGTGTTGGAACACCATATTGTATTTGGATGGTTTTAGAATCCAAATCTAAAACGTTGTTTAGGAGCAGATATTTTATGATTTTTTATTTTTGTTGAATTTAAGGTATTCCTGCCAAAGTAACTAAGTAAGCATAATTCAAAGTATGTATCTTTAACTAAAAAAAGCTAAAGGTTTCAGTCCTCCCACCTTTACTTATTGTTGAACTAAAAAAAGACTACTTAAACATATTTTAAAGGTTAGTTTTATTATCGTTGGAGTGTGATATAATTAAATGTATCATAACCCATCAACTTAAGCTTTTGGAATGACCCGTGATTTAATCTAATATAAGTCTTGGGTTTGAAACTTTACAATGTTATTACAAGTTCACACTCAGACATGGGTGTTACCTGGGCATCACCCAAATCTATGCTTCCATTCATTCACCTGCATATATTTTTTTTGTTTCTAAATAAATAATTTGTGTGGTTATTAAGGAGGGCAGCACTCAAATTTTTTCCTAATTAAAATTAATATAACCCGTCCATTTGTTATTTCTTAAAAAGATGTTAAAAGGAAAATTGGAGTAATATTCCAAAAGTTTAAAAAAAAAAAACATAAATAGTCATTAAATACGCCTGAGGTTTTTTTTTTTTTTTTTTGAAAAAATGTAATCTGGGTGATAAATTTTTGTGTTGATTTTATGGGTTTTTCAGCTTGACAATTTTTTTTTTCTTTTTTTCTTTTTTTCTTTGTGGGTACTGTTTTAGTTTGCAGATGTAAGCCATGGAAGGAAGGATCAAGGAGAGTACTGGAAAAAAATAATGAAAGATGAAGCAATTCCAGAGGTACTAAAAGAGCTGTTATTTGATGATTCATTGGTGACCAGCGAAGCCCAAAACGAGCGTTTTATGAACAATTTCGATCCTCATCCAAATGCCATAATTTATCACTCTCACAGCGCCACTCATCATAAAATCAACCCCTCAGCCCCATGATCATCCTCATTTCACACTAAAATAGATATAATTAATTAAGAACTTATTCCAACCCTTCATGTTTTTGTAAATTATTATACAACTAGCTAGCTACTGTGTTCTCTTCTCTCTCTCTTTTCTTTTCCTTTTCTTTTCTTTTTTTTTTTTGTAAGTTTATTGGGGTTTGGGATTTTCATGATTTAATGTTTCTTGAATTTGATATGGGTTTCTCTCTCTTTTTTATGATCTCTTTCTGTTTCTTATATGATATTAATATTAATTATTTCAGGCTTTGTGTCTCTAAATTATATTGTAATTTATTATGGGTATTTCTTTTTCATGGTTTTGAGATAATTTGTGTTGTGGAGTCATGACTCCACTAAGATGAACTTTTATCTTCTTTTTTTTTTTTAGGCATACATCAATATAACCCAACTAACCCGCCAACATGAATAATAATAATTCAATAATAAATGATATGTACTTTTTTTTCCTTAAAGTTTGCTAGATTCAATTCTCCATCCTTTATATTTGTTGTACTAAAAAAAAAATCACGAAGTCATGTATTTTATTGAGATCTATCTTAACTCTTAAGTCTCTTTATTATGTCATTGTAACTTCATATTTAAGTGGAACTCCCGTTTGGATACCTATCTTTAGGGTTATGCAAAATGTTTTATAATTTTCAAATCTTTAACAAATAGAAGGAATAACATAGCATAATGCATATTGACGCACCCATGACCCAGTCAAGGTTCTTCTACACGAAAAATAGTCGTTTTTGAGTCTCATTCGTGATCTTAGAATATTTGTCTCTACGAATGGGACATATAAATCTTAAGATATAGCTCACTTTAGTCTCGATATGAATTCAGAGAAGAAGACAGTATTTTATGGTACATTTTAAGGCGGGAAACTAATTTTGATATCTATCTAATGCAAATTAGTGGGAGAGGATCAAATCATCTCCATAAACTCGAATATAAAGTCACCTGAATCTGAATCCAATTCTCAATTGTTAATTTAGCAAGTTTGACACAACTGTTCCTTAGAGCTTATTGATCAGTTTTGGTTATATTGAAGAACACTACCACTCATTCAAATGTGAATGTCTTAGTTGAACCTTGGCTTGGATTATTGGGCTTGTGACGGGGGGCCCAATGGACTGACCTTTCTTCTTATTATTATTATAAGAGAAATTCTAGCATATGGATGGTTAAAATATCCCAATTTCAAAAATGCCTCAAATTAACCTAATTAACATAGGTAGGTTTTTATGAATTAATTAGTTCATTTGTCTTAACAAAATATTCTTATGGTTAATGAATAAAATCTTATTACCTTAATTATTTTATTTTATTACTTGTGATTATTCGGTTTTTAGAAAGTGGATAACGTAATCAATGTGTTATCTATCTTCATCATTAAATATCACAAATTGATTTTTATGCTTAATTTATGTATTCAATTCTTATTCATTTATGTATTCAATTCCTTTTTTATTATTATTATTTTTTTTTGTTTAAACACCCTTTCATTTTACCGTCAATCGCCAACCCTATTTCTCTTCCAACATCGACCATTTCTTTCTTTTTGTCATCAACTCTTTTACCTATTTTATCGTCAAATCTTGTGGAAGATAAATATGTCTTTATTTCCATTTCACCCACTCATGAACTGAACTGCCTCAGGGACCTACTGCGCCCAACTCTAAGACTTGGCCCGACGACCAGAAACACAAGCACGAACAACTGCCACTCTGTGGGCTATCCCTCTCTGGGGCCTACCTCGCCCAACTTTAAGACTCGACCCGGGAATCACCAGACAGGACATGGCAAAAGGTATAGGCATTCCCTAACCTAGCCACGGGGAGCGCGCCCCAAACTCACTTGGCCACTCTGGCCACCACATCACATATTCTCTGAGCGGTACATAACGGTGCACGAAATGGACTCATCGTGACACCAACTCTCATGGTAGCAAAGTCTGAAAGCACACTGACATAACCCTCTGTCTGTTGGCACTCCCCTTCAGCCAACTCTCAACTAGCCGCCCTCATGTGGCAACGTTGCAAAGATGCTTCTCTGATCTTGCTGCAGCTTCTCTCTCTGCTTGCTCTTGTCTCCGGTCTGATGCTCCAACATGAGCTTATACCGGTCTCAACAACTCTGTGAAGTCACCCACCTAGGCCTAGTGGAATGACTTAAGGGACACACGTGCTCTCACTTACGAGCACTCTCACGGGACAAGCAACCCATTTTCGTGGGCACTTTCCCACTCAACTCAACTGGCTCTGCTCAGCCAAAACGTTCACCCACATGGACTAGCAATCTGCACAACTTTGTACTTGACCGGCACATGTCGCACTGACTACCGGCTTCTTGCTTGCAACCATTCACATTATCCCTCTGATGGAAATGGCTCTTTGGAAGGCACCCTACCTGGTACACCTTCTGAACAACTCTCTTTAGCACAACGTAACCCAAACCCTTGGCAAATAGACTTGGTTCTTGGTCACTGACGGGTTGGACTCACTCCTGGAGTCCGGCTTTTGACCCACACACTGTCTCTGATACTGACAACACAACTGCCCTGCCGTTCTCTTGGCACTCTTGACACACTTGTGAAGTCTTGAATACGATCCTGGGTCTGTCTCTGTCTGTTTTGTCCGACTACACGCACAAAAGATGACTCTGATACCATATTAGATTATATAGGGTTCCATCTCAAAACCAATTGGCAATGAGAGGAGTAACCCACATATCTTATATATATTGAGGTTTCTCTCCACTTTTCCAATGTGGGATCCTCAACATGCCCTCTCAAGATGGTGCCTCTTTAGGTTCACCATTCTTGGATCGGATCTCAATTTCAATTTTTGGATCGAATACCCGTTTGGGTTTAATGGGCTCTGATACCATATTAGATTATATGAGTTTCCATCTCAAAACCAATTGGCAATGAGAGGAGTAGCTCATATATCATATATATTGTGAGGTTTCTCCCCATTTTTTCAATGTGGGATCCTCAACATTTCATTTTTAACGTTATTGCAAATTAGTATTTTTATGTTAAAAATATCTATTTTGAGCTCTATTTATAACATATTCACTCTTCCATTTTTAAGGTAACCCATGTAATTTAGATATACTCTATATATAAAAGTTGTTAATAATATTATAATTTCAACCCTTCCATTTTTTGTGTAAATTAGGGTCCGTTTGATAACGTTCTCGTTTCTCGTTTTCGGTTTCCTGTTTCTGTTTCTTGTTTCCTGTTCTCGTTTCTTAAAAATTTAAAACAGAAACATGTTTGATAACTATTTATGTTTCTTGTATTTTTTAAAAATGAAATAGAAACAAACATGCGTTTGATAACTATTTCTTATTTCTTGTTTCTTGTTTCTTTAGTAAAAATAAATTTAGTACATAAAAAATAATAAAATATATAACTTGCGTTAAAATAAATATAAAATAATCATAAAGAGTTTATAGTATTTTATTCCAAACGAACACAAAATTAATAATAATAATAATAAATTTTATCTTGTTCAAATTTGATTGGTAATGTCATTTATCACTCAAATCAATTCACTTTATACTATTTTGGCTTATAGAAGTTAGTTCAATTATACTAATTTATGAATTGTAAGGTTAGTGAATTGAGCATACACACATTTCTTTAATAATATTTTTTTCTTTAAAAATGCATTAGTCATACACACAAGTAAAATCAGAAAAAAAGAGAGAATACATATTTTTTATATATATATTTAATCGTAACAAAAGAAAAAAATAATTGAGATTTAAATAAAAAATAATAATGAAAAGAAAAAGAGAAAAACATAAAATAAAAGAGAAAATAAAAAAAGGAACTATTAAAAGGAAAAAAATATTAGGATGGAAGAGAGAGAAACAAGAGAGAAAAAATAAAAAAAAAAATATTAAAAGAAAAAAGTATTAAAAGAAAAAAATAGAGTGGAAGAGGGAAAAGGAAAAGAGAGGAGAGATGGGTGCAGAGAGTAGGAGTAGGGATACATGTATGAAACTTCAGAAAAGAAACAGGAAAAGAATTTGAGAAACTACAAAGAAACTACTTTTTGTAGTTTCTCAAAATCTGCCACTTTTTTAGAAACGTTTCTAAAAAAAATAGAAACAAAAAACATGAATGTTTATCAAACAAGTCTGTTTCTTAAGAATAAGAAACGAGAACAAGAAACAAGAAACAGAAACGTTATCAAACGAGCCCTAAACATTTATGTTTCTTGTTTCCAACTTTTTTAGAAACGTTTCTAAAAAAAACGCAAATTTTGAGAAACTATAAAAAGTAGTTCTCAAATTATGTTTCTGTTTCTTTTTTCATATTTCATGCATGTGTCCTTACTCTCTACACCCATCTCTCATCTCTTCTTTTTCCCTCTTCCGTTCTAATTTTTATTTTTATTTAAATATCAATTATTTTTTCTTTTGTTACGATTAAATGTAAAAAAAAAATATGTATTCACTCCCTTTTTATGGTTTTACTTTGTGTGTATGGTTTATGCATTTTTAAAGAAAAATAAAAATAAAGTTTATAATTCAATTAAAGAAATGTGGGCATGCTCGATTGTGCAACCTTACAATTCATAAATTAGTCTAATTGAACTAACTCGTATAAGCCAATAAGGTGAATTGATTGGAGTGAGAAATGACATTACAAATCAAGTTTGAACAAGATAAAATTTATTATTATTATTAATTTTGTGTTGGGTTTGAATAAAATACTACAACTCGATTATTTTTATATTTATTTTAACGCAAGTTATATATTTTATTATATTCTATGTACTAAATTTATTTTTACTAAAGAAACAAGAAACAAGAAATAGTTACCAAAGACATGTATGTTTCTATTTCTTTTTTTAAAGAAACAAGAAACAGGAATAGTTATCAAACATGTTTCTGTTTTTAATTTTTAAGAAACGAGAAATATTAAACAAGAAACGGAAACAGAAAACAGGAAATGAGAAACGAGAACATTATCAAATGAGTGTATAACGCATGACAAGTTTATATTCATCCTTGTTTTCTTGTCATACGTATACATTTATTTTATGTGTATATATCTTCATAAATAGTTGGACTCATCATTTCTATACGCGTGATGTTGAAATCATAATTACACATATTTTCTATAAAAAAAAATATGCGTATTTTGAGAATATTATATAACATATATGTAGGTATGTATCACATGTATATATTCTAAATGACACTGAATATCTAGCTACAAGTTGAGAACATCAAATAAGATATACCTATTACTAATTTTATACATTTACATCACATCGAAATTTACATATATACATGGTAAATACCTATATATTTATATAGTCTACGTGATAACGCCATTACATATTGCATTGATAGAATCTATAAATTCATATTTAATTACACTTATATCTGGTTAGTTAAAATACTTTTATGCATTTTATTATTATTTTGTAGGGTTTCGAGTAATTAGTGTGTTTGGGAGAATTCACAACATTTCAGAGTTAATTTGGACCAAATCGAAGGTGATTCGAGCAGTTGAATGTTTATACCAAATTTGACTGATCTTATCGTGACATTTGGAGATGCAAATATATTTAAATTTGGTATCAAATTGAAGCTTAGTGAATTACCTTTCTAACAGTATGAGATTCGTTGTGTTCTACCAAGTATTTTGAAAGTTATGATATTTTGAGTGATCACTGCTCTTGCTGGAAAACTGTTGTACTCGAAAATAATTTGTGTCAATTTCTGTTTCCATTATCTTACTGATTACATTTGGAAATATAGTAAAATCAGATACCATTTTAAAGTTCTCTAAAAGGGTCTTTCATCTATATAAAGATCTCGTCAATCAAGGTCTTAGAAAAGAAGTTATTTGGAAAAATATTAAAAATTGTACAGTCTAGAAACTTTTCTTACTTACAACATTCTATGTTAGAAAAGGTTTTTTTTTCGATTTTTGGATGTATTTTCTAGCATTTTGCAAGATATAAATTATTTTCTTTATTTTATTTTATCTGAAATATTATTCCCTAATTGTTTTTGGATTATATCCCTCTAGAATTTAGAATTTCTAGCTTGCAAGGCTATTTAAGCCTTCTTTTGGACAACAACAAAGGAGAGTGATCTCCTGGTGTAATCTTTCTAGAAAATAGTTTTTAGTTTTTTCTCCCTTTTCTTTTACTTTTCTTTTAACACAATATCGAACTAATAATGAACCTTGGCTACATCATCATGATGAGTGGTTAAGGTAAGTTTTCCAATTCATAGGTCGATTATAACCAATTGCAATTTTGTGAGGCTTAGACTTTAATCACTACTACAATTTTGACAATTTATGACACCATAGCTAAACCAAATAAGAGAGAGAGAGAAAAAAATTGTCATAGATGGTTGGAGATGCGTTTTTTGCGGGAAAAAATGGAGATTTTCGTATTTTTGAAAATTTATGACAGTTTTTCAACATCATAAATTTTTTAGAATTTCTTACCGTCATATGACTTAGATAAAAAAAAAACGGTCATAAATAATGGTTGGAGGAACATTTTTTTGGTGGGAAATAACTAGGGTTTTCATATTTTTAAAAATTTATGACAAATTTTCAGTATTGTAAATTTATGACAGATTTTCAAAGTTAAACATTTATTACTTTAATTAAAAATAAGTTATTTTTATTTATAAGTATTTTTCATTTAAAAATAAAAGGAAAATAAATTAAAAGAACCAACAATGAGTCTTTTTTTTTTCTATATTCTTCCCTATCTTCTTATCTTTCTATATATACCTGAAACACTCTCTACTAATTCCCAATGAGTGTAATCTCTTCACAAGCATCGACATTAGTAGTCAAGACTATAAAGGGATATTTGGCGCGCTGTGTTAGAATCAGAAACCCTGGGGTTTCTTGGTTGGAATCAGAAACACTGGACTTGCAGAAAACAGTGTTTGGAGCGCAAGGTTGTGTTGCAGAAAACAGTGTTTGGGGGTGCAATGTTGTGCTGGAATGGGTTACAAAAAACAGTGTTTGGGGTTCAGTTGTAACGCCCCAAGATTTTCAAGTACCTCTTAGGTTGTACTTGGATTAATTTAATCGAAATTAAATTAGTTGGGCCTTGAAGTTTGTTAAATCAATGTGGGTTCGTATTATTTGAGATATTTGCTTGATTAAAGGTCTTTTTAAGACATTTAAATGAGCCCAATGGCATTTTTGAATTTAAGAGTTAATGGAGGATATTTTTGTAATTTGGTGTAAGAGAGGAATTTAGAGTTTACCTTGTGGCACGTTCTCCAAGGGCATCATCTCCTTCCTCCTCTTTCCATTTCACGTGAGCAACCACCACCCGACCGGTCACAGCTCCGAGCAGCAGCCTTCCGACCAGCCATCCTCTTTGTTCAGCCTCGCCACCTGCCGAACGCACAAGTCGTCAGTGATTGGACGTCGACCGGACCCTCTGTCGTCTCATCTTCAGGAGTTCTTGGTTTCTCCAGTCGTAGGTCATGCATGTACACCACCTGGATCGGCGTCGTTCTCCGTGAATCCTCACTAGCAGTGGAAGTTCGAGTCGAGCAACCTCGCCGCCGCTTAGTCCCAATCGCCGACAGTGAGTGCCTAGTGAGTTACCGACTTGGTTCAATCGGTTCATGATCTTTTTGAACGGTTTTCGAGGTGTTAGGACCGATTTTGGATAGATCGGGCCACGAGCTTCCCAACGATGTCCTTCACACACCGCCGCCAGCCACCACGCCCCACTGTTCGCCGTAGTTGACCAATCCGATCAATTTCGCTCCCCCGAGTCCGTTTCAAACCTCCGTCAGTGGTAAATCGACCTAGTTATTGTCGAATTTCGAATATAAGCTTCTTTAAGTAAGAATTAGTTATGAATCTTGGTTATGATATAGGAGATTTGAACGTGTTTGAGTTGAACATGAAAGTAAGGACAAGATTTTAGGAGCTTTTGGAGATCTTGGATCGAAACCCAAGGTAAGGGATTTCTTACAAAGTATTTTAAAAAGGGAACGTTTTAAGGATGTATTTAAATTATGTTTTAAGGATTGCCCAAAAGATGAATTTCAAGGACGTATTTTAATAAATGACATCCGGGGATTTTCTCCGAAAGATTTGATTTTAGAAAATGATTTTTATCTTGGAATTTGAGAGGATTCCAGATGACTTAAGAGTTTGAGAGGACCCGAACAGAAATGATTTTAGAGTATTTGAAAATGAATTTTGACACAGTTACGTATAGTTATGTATATGGTGAGATTTTCAGTTATGTCATTGTGTTGAATATGTATCTTAAATTATAAATTTATTTATGATTTATGATTGATTGACTCAAGTTTAATGTTATGAAAGTTATGTGAGGATTACATGATTGCTATGATTGTTACATCATGATGAATGCATATGTTCATGTGATTAACAATGGGACCTCATGCATATTGTATGTATATGAACATGTTTATGAAGGTTGTGGTAATTGGTCTCCTGAGGATTTATGCATGGTCAAACATGCATCAGAGACCCTATGGGTCAAACTTATAGGAGTCTGTGAGGGACTCAAACTTATAGGAGTCTGTGAGGGAATCAAACTTATAGGGGTCTGTGAGGGACTCAAACCTATAGGGGTTTGTGAGGGACTCAAACTTATAGGGGTCTGTGGGGGACTCAAACCTATAAGGGTTTGTGAGGGAATCAACATGAAAAAACTCAGGTAGACTCAATTGACCATGTATAGCCGAAGAGCAAAGTCATGATTTTATGAAATGAAGTTTTAGGTCCCATTACAGAAAGTTTTATGATCTTAAAAGTCATGTTTACCAGTCATGTTTTAAAAGTCACGTTGCATGTGTATGCATTTCCCGACCCCCACTTACTGGGTATTATTATAATACTCACCCCTTTATCTTTGTTTTGTTTTTTTGTTTTAAAATGTTTTTTTCAGGTATTGGTCAAGATGTACCAGGCGAGTGACAGGGGCGCGCTACGAATGCCATGGGAACTCAAGTCATGTTTTCCGCATACATGTTTTAGAAAGTAGTTTTAAAGAATTATTGTTTTACGCCTATGTATTATAGAGATTTTTTAATTGAGACCAAATTTAGTTATATTTTTAAATGTTTTGTATTTATGAGATCCCAAATTAAAGTGATTTTAACTACCAAGTTTTACTTATTTAAAGTTATCTAAGACCTCAAATTCATGCATGTTAGTAATTACCCTTAGAAAGAGAGTTTTAAAATTAGTGTCGTTACAGTTGGTATCAGATCCCAAGGTTATGGGTTCTGTAGACTCGCTTACAGAGTAAACAACAAGTATCCCATGGCTAAGCAGCAACTCCCAGTCATCGCCAGGTAATGCCTTTGAAATGAAGTTTGTTTCGTTTATGAAAAGAAAATTACGTATTTTTATATGTAAAGTTATAAGTATATGAAATTTGAGCCTAATGTATTTCTGAGCTCGAAAGAATGAAAATATGTTTTCTACTGCTTGGTCACAGAGGGAAAATGTTGATATGTGAAACCCTATAAGTTATGTGTATGTGATATGTAGAATGATTATGAAAATGATGTGTTTCTACGTCGAAGAGAAAAAGAATGCATGTGATTCCTACTGTTAGTGATAGAAAAAAAAGAGTTGAGTTAGAAAGGTTGATACGTAAAGGAAGTCTTGTAAACCCGAGACACTTGTGTGTTATTTGGAAGGATTGGTTTAGACAAAAAGGGGGAAGAGTAGGTCCTAAGAGGTGAAGACAGTCAAAAGGTCACTAAGGAATTAAGTTCCCAAGTAAACCTTGAAAGGTGAACTTGATGCATGTTTTTAAGGTAAGGAAAAACGAATGGGTGATCTCTAGTGTTTGAGAATAGAAAGGAAATGGTTGAGTTAAGAATATTAAGGCTTAAGGGAAACTTTGTCAAGATGAGACACTTACCTGCGCGTTATTAAAAGAGCCAGTTTGGACTAAGGAGGGAAATAGTAGACCTTACGAGGTGAAAATCTTTCAAGAAACATTGAGCAACTAAGTTTCTTAAGTAAAACCTTGATAGAAGAATATGGTTCCTCGAAAAGCTCAAGTCGGAATGTGCTAAGTAAAATATTCGTGTTCAAAGTCTTAATGTTCTGGTTTCATGGCAAAAAGGATGGAAAAGTTACGAGATGTAGTAGATGTTATTCTAAAGTACCCAACCCTAATGGTGTTAGGAAAATTTCATCACATTCAAGTGACACTTGGACAAGATAGTAAGAAGTTGAAAGGTAAAGAGAAAAATGAATTTTGAAAAACTAAGGTTTGTTTTCAAAGGGTCACTTGATGACAAAAGATATGAGAATAAAATAAAATAAAATAATTTAGGCGTAGTGGTTATGCTACCAAGAAGTACTTAACCTTTAAAGTGATAAAGAAGGGTTCTTTCGCTTCCAAGCGAATACATGAACTTAGTATTTAAAGAGTTGAAAGGTAAGGAAAGTGAGAGTTATCAACGATTGAAGTTGTTTTTAAAAGGAATACTTGATATGGAAGTTTAGATCTTTTGGATGAGACTTTTAAAGAGGATACTATGTCATGTCAAAAGAATAGAAAAGTTAAAGATAAGGTATAAGTGACTTTACGAAGAACTCTCTTTAAAAGTTCCTTCCTATTTGATACAGGATGTAGGAAACCAGGGAAGTTTGGAACTAAGAGGTTGAGGTTTAAACGGAAAGTAAAGGTGGTTTGAATTCAAAATTAATTTTTCAAGGTACTTCGAAACACTTGGATCTTATCCATGGCGAGTGATGAGAATAGAAACAGTTAAGACGTTAATGAGAAAAAGTTTTGTATAGAGTTTTAAAAATGGCACCATAAGGTAGATGACCTTATAAAGACAAACATGAAGTGGAAGAGTAAAGGCAGAATTTTAGCTTTGAGCATAAAAGAGATTGAATATTGGGACTTAAGATACTCGAGTAGTTTAACTTTTGCAGGGTCATTTATGGGCACGAGTTTTGTCGGAATCGATTTGAGGAACTTCACTACTAAGTCTAATGTTATGTTATATGTATAAGCTGGAAAGAATGATTTGAGACCTTAACCTTAAACCACCTAACAAGGTTGTTAACTTTATCCCTAGTTAAGTCACATATCTTGGAAAAGTGATAAGGTTTTGGAATCGATGATCAGACGAAACGGTTGAGTCATGCCTTGAAATAAATTCTAGTAACTGGTGCACTAAATCTTAAGGGAGTATTGAGCTTCAAAAAAAAAAGAAAAAAAAAAAAGAAATCAGTTTAGTAAAGCATTCCACCCAAGGATCGCAAGACAACAGAGACTATTTGGGGACAATAGAAGAAAACACGAGGTAAATAATTCGAGCTATTTTGGTTTGGATTTGGAACTTTCAGGATATGGAATTCGAGTAAAAAATATCAATTATCTAGGCCTTAATAAAAGGGCCCAATAGAGGGGAAAGAACTCAAGTTATAATTATGAGACTGTGGGATATTGAGTATACGCCCCTGTGAGTCACTTGAGAAGCAGTTAGTGCTAATTCTCGCATAAGGGACTGAAGGACTCTTCGTAATGGATTGGAGAAGGTGCGAGCAAGCTATCCCGAATTTATTCCAAGATTGAAAACTTTTGGGAACGAAAGTTCTTAAGGAGGGAAGATTGTAACGCCCCAAGATTTTTAAGTACCTCTAAGGTTGTACTTGGATTAATTTAATGGAAATTAAATTGGATGGGCCTTGAAGTTTGTTAAATCAAGGTGGGTTCGTATTATTTGAAATATTTTCTTGATTAAAGGTCTTTTTAAGACATTTAAATGAGCCCAAGAGCATTTTTGAAGTTAAGAATTAATGGAGGATATTTTTGTAATTTTGTTTAAGAGGGGAATTTAGGGTTTACCTTGTGGCACGTTCTCCAAGGGCATCATCTCCTTCCTCCTCTTTCCCTTTCACATGAGCAGCCACCACCCGACCGGTCACAACTCTGATCAGCAGCCTTCCGACCAACCATCCTCTTTGTTCAGCCTCGCCACCAGTCGAATGCACACGGCGTCGGTGTATGGACGTCGACTGGACCCTCTGCCGTCTCATCTTCGGGAGTTCTCGGTTCGTCCAGTCGCAGGTCATGCATGTACACCACCTAGATCGGCGTCGTTCGCGCGTGAATCGTCACTGGCAGTGGAAGTTCGAGTCTAGTGTTCTTTTGTCCATTCATCGCAGTTGTGTTGTCGTCGGTTCAGAGCATTGGCGAGAGATTAGTGAGTTCCGAGCAACCTCGTTGCCGCTGAGTCCCTATCACCGACAGTGAGTGCCTAGTGAGTTACCGACTTGGTTCAATCGGTTCATGATCTTTTTGAACGGTTTTCGAGGTGTTAGGGTCGGTTTTGGATAGATCGGGCCACGAGCTTCCCAACGATGTCCTCCACGCGCCGCCGCCAGCCACCACGCCCCGTTGTTCGCCGCAGTTGGCCAATCCGATCAGTTTCTCTCCCCCGAGTCCACTTTAAGCCTCCGTCAGTGGTAAATTGACCTAGTTATTGTCGAATTTCGAATATAAGCTTCTTTAAGTAAGAATTAGTTATGAATCTTGGTTATGATATAGGAGATTTGAACGTGTTTAAGTTGAACGTGAAAGTAAGGACAAGATTTTAGGAGCTTTTGGAGATCTTGGATCGAAACCCAAGGTAAGGGATTTCTTACAAAGTATTTTAAAAAGGGAACGTTTTAAGGATGTATTTAAATTATGTTTTAAGGATTGCCCAAAAGATGAATTTCAAGGACGTATTTTAATAAATGACATCTGGGGATTTTCTCCGAAAGATTTGATTTTAGAAAATGATTTTTATCTTGGAATTTGAGAGGATTCCAGATGACTTAAGGGTTTGAGAGGACCCGAACAGAAATGATTTTAGAGTATTTGAAAATGAGTTTTGACACAGTTACATATAGTTATGTATATTGTGAGATTTTCAGTTATGTCATTGTGTTGAATATGTATCTTAAATTATAAATTTATTTATGATTTATGATTGATTGACTCAAGTTTAATGTTATGAAAGTTATGTGAGGATTACATGATTGCTATGATTGTTACATCATGATGAATGCATATGTTCATGTGATTAACAATGGGACCTCATGCATATTGTATGTATATGAACATGTTTATGAAGGTTGTGGTAATTGGTCTCCTGAGGATTTATGCATGGTCAAACATGCATCAGAGACCCTATGGGTCAAACTTATAGGAGTCTGTGAGGGACTCAAACTTATAGGAGTCTGTGAGGGAATCAAACTTATAGGGGTCTGTGAGGGACTCAAACCTATAGGGGTTTGTGAGGGACTCAACATAAAAAAAACTCAGGTAGACTCAATTGACCACGTATAGCCGAAGAGCAAAGTCATGATTTTATGAAATGAAGTTTTAGGTCCCATTACAGAAAGTTTTATGATCTTAAAAGTCATGTTTAACAGTAATGTTCAAAAGTCATGTTGCATGTGTATGCATTTTCCGACCCCCACTTACTGGGTATTATTATAATACTCACACATTTACCTTTGTTTTGTTCTTTTGTTTTAAAATATTTTTTTCAGGTAATGGTCAAGATATACCAGGCGAGTGACAGGGGCGCGCTATGAATGTCATGGGGAACTCAAGTCATGTTTTCCGCATACATGTTTGAAAGTAGTTTTAAAGAATTATTGTTTTACGCCTATGTATTATAGAAAATTTTAAATTGAGGCCAACTTTAATTTTAAATAAAAGTAGCAATCATTTTTTTCCTATGGTACTATTTTACTATTTTAAAAACATAGATGAAATCATTTTTACCTAGTACTATTTTAATATAGCTTCAGAGATTTGATTCTCTTGCTCTACAAATTCTAAAAAAAAATGGAAATAGTTCAATAGATTTCAAAAAAGAAAAAAAAAGTGTGGGATTTCTAATTTTTGTTCAATAGATTTCTAAAAAGTATGGATTCTTTTTTTTCTATGTTGACTTTGAAATATTTTTAATTTTAGTTTATTAAAATTTGTATTTAAAAAACTATTTTAGTCCTTACTATGTTAATCAATTAAAAAAATCTAATATAGGAACACATTTTACTATTTCAAAGACTTTTATTAAGGATGTTGAGTATGGAACAATTTGAAAAGTATGGTATATTACTATTTCAAAAACTTTTTTAGTAATATGTCAAATTGCACAACTTTTTGTCATTTGTTACTAAATTACCAAAGTTAAAATTATATGAACACATTATCAAGTTAAAATTTTTTTGTACACATTATCGAGTTTTTTTTTTTTTTTAAAAGAACACATTATCAAGTTAAAATTAAATGAACACATAACTTTTTGTTGTGATTAACTCTTTTTTTTTTTTAATTTTAAATCTCTAAATTTCCAATGATTTGATTTTGTTTTATTTTAATTTCTAATTTATAAATTTATAGAAAAAAATGAGGTTGGTTTAGCTATAAACATAATTTTTAAAACCTAGGTTGGCGCTAAATATAGCCAAATCATAAAAATTTGAAATGCTCCTAACGCTAGAATTGAAGTTGAAGGTATAATAAAACTCAATCACCTTAAAGATTTTCAAATTAAAAATAAATATATTTATGGATTAACTGAACAAAAAAAAACTAGAATTGAAGCTGAATGTATGTTTTTGGATTCACTTGTAATTTTGAACTATTAACAATTTTTTGGCTTGCATTGCATCAATATTATTTGATTTCCTTTTCCTATCTTTGTTTCTATTATGATAAAAAAAAATTAGTTATTTGATTACAATTTTTAATTATCTTTGTTGCATCAAATAGTTATTCATGTTTTTCAATTGACTTGATGTCAATGTTGTGATTAACTCTTTTTTTTTTTTTTAATTTTAAAGCTCAAAATTAGATATTGTAATTCCAATGATGTGGTTTTTTTTTTATTTTAAATTTCTAATTTATAAATTTACAAAAAGTGTCTATTTGAAAAACAATTCCAATGTTGTGAATACAAGTACAATGATTCAAAAAAATATATGAATACAACTACAACAAAACATACATAACTGAACCTTAATTATGATTCAAAAAAATAGATTTTTAAAATAGATTTTTTTTTTACAAAATTGACTATTTAACAAAATATTGTAATAAGAAGTACAATGATTCAAAAAAATATATGAATACAACCACAATAAAACATACATAACTGAACTTATAACCTTAATTATGATTCAAAAAAATAGATTTTTAAATTAGATTTTTTTTGCAAAATTGACTATTTAACAAAAGATTGTAATAAGAAGTACAATGATTCAAAAAAATATATGAACACAACCACAACAAACATATATAACTGAACTTATAAACTTAATTATGTAAAATAAAAATAAACGTTTTGTAATTAACTTTAGGAATTATACTTAACATAGTATAAAAAAATATGTAAGAAGACATTACAATTGTCTGATGTACGTGTACGAACCGAACCCCTAAAAAATAAAATAAAAAATAAAAAAGAATAGGTAAATAACTAGATGAACTACAAAAGTTGAAAAAAAAATCAGAATATGTAGAATACTAACCTTTTGTTTAGTAAATCTCCAAAATATGTCTTATTGGACCACCGCAATTCGAGAGTCCTATATCCTCAACCACCGTAACTGAATAGAATAATCAAACAATATAACAAACAAAGATTAGGGGTTGTTTGAAAAAAAAAATAAAACAAAAGGAGGGAAAGATGATATGCATACCTATTGCCCAAAAGACAGTGAGGTTGGTTTGGAAGAGATATGAGCTCACTTAAATAGAGATTGCAAAGGAAAATTAAGTTTCAACCACCCAACTACCCATATTAATTACAAAAGTTGGTTGTCAAATTTTAAAACAAAGTATGATGTGACACATTGGTTAGATCACAACTAGATCACAAGTACACAAGTTGGTTGTCAAAGACAATGGTTTAAATTGAGGTTAGGTACATTAAATAGGCCTCAGACCATTTAAGTCAAATTTTAAAACAAAGTATGATGTGACACACTGGTTAGATCACAACGATCACTAGCACATTGTAGTGTACTTAATCAAAAAGTTCAAAAAGAACCAAAAAATCAAATAATTACACAACCAAACAAGTCCACCATAAAGAAAAACAATACCAAAAAATTTGATTCATCATCGGCCATGAAGAAAACCAAAACCAGCATGCATACCTACCAATTACAAGTAACCAATGACAAAACAATTCACAAAATAGAACTAATATTTTGTGAGAGTGAGCCTCAGGACCATTTTGAACAAGTGTAGTAAACCATTCAAATTAGCAAGAACATCATCGACCACAAAAGATACCAGCAACAACAAGTATACATGCCAATCACAAGTTTTCGATCATAAATCATAAAGGAACGGTGGATTGAGATAAAGAAAACCGTGGGTTGGAGAAAAACAGTGGCAAAAACTGTAAATAAAGCCTCAGGTCTTATTTTTTTCAAATTAATTGTCAAAATTTAAATAATATTGAAAACTCATCATCGACCATACCAATCAAATAGATCAAGAGCAGAACATCATGAACTATCAACAGGAAAAAAAACTTGCAAGGCAGACTAAGTGTATGAAATCCATTCAAGAGACAAAGAATACCAATCAAATAGATCAAGTGCAGAAATCAGAATAGAACATATGAATTCGCAACATCAGTGAACACAAACAGAATCCAAATAGAATCCATACTCTCAGAACCAATACATGGGCATGCCGATAAAAATATGCAAAGAAAAAATAGGAACACAAACCGAAATCGGGGAAGCCAGAGTAAATGCAAAGCGATGGAGTAAAGAAAACCGTGGGAACGGATTGAGAAAACGGAGAGGCGGATTTAAAAGAAACCCTTGGGTTTCTCTAACCGGTGGGCCAAACACAGGTTCATGAAAATGGAACCCAACAGAATCCAAATCTCGTGCACCACCCTCTAAGAAAACATCATTGGCTTCTTCGAATACCAAACAACCCCTCCGACCTCCAAGAAACCAACCACCTCTACCAAGAATCCGAATGAAAGAGATCTGAGAAAAACCGAAAGGAAACACCAAAGGTTTGGTTTCTTCGAGGGGGATGGAAAGTCGTCGATTAGGGTTCCACGAAGGGGCAAAGTCGTCGATTAAGAATCCACGAAGAATACGATGGAAACAAGAAACCATCGACTAGGGTTCCCAAAGAAGATGATGGAGACCAGAGAGAAATCTGAAGAGAGAGTAAATGCGATGGAAACAACCCTAAGAGAAATCTGAAGGGAGAGAAAAAGAAGAGTAAATGCACTCGATAGGTTGAAGAAAACGGGGAAGCAAGAGTAAATGCAAACCGATGGCGTAAAGAAAACCGTGGGAACAGATTGAGAAAACAGAGAGGCAGTTTTAAAAGAAACCGTTGGGTTTCTCTAACTGGTGGGCCAAACACTGGTTTGGGTTTGGAACCCAACACGGGCCCAACCCTAACCGGTGGGCCAAACAACCCCTAGGGGTTCACAAACAATGGCAACCTCAAGCCCACCACTTTTTATTGATGTATACTTTAAACGAGTATTGTAATGTCACACAGTTTCTAAAATTAACTTATTTTGGGTTAATTAGATTCATTTGTTAGTGTAAAGATGCCTTGAATGTGTTATTTGGCAGTTCGAATGACTAAGTAGTACGAGGGCTCTTAGAATTTTCTCCTATTTTATTTATTTAACAATTTGAAAAATATAGTGAGTTAAATGTAAAATAGTTTTTATAATAAAAAAAAGTATTTAGCGCCTCGTTCGTTAGTTAACCAAAAATCATGTTTTTTTATAAAATATATATATATATATATATATGTAATTTAAAAAACGTGAAGATAAGCCGTAAATCGAGTGCCTCGTCCTTCGATATCATCTACTCGCCACTCATCTCTCATCCCAAGCATTCCAACTCGGCGCCTTTCGTCTGCTTGTTGTCATTCGTATTTCATTTGCTCGCCACCATTCGTCCCAGCTGCTTTTGGTCTTCAACGACAATAAGGGGGTGTTTGGTTTATGGGGTTGAGTTGGGTTGAGTTGGGTTAATAACCCAACTCCTTAATTGGCCCACCAACAATTATAACCGGTGACTTAATAATCCAACTCCATGGAGTTGAGTTATTAACTCAACCGTATGGTACTTTCCGACGGTGGTCCGACGACTTTTCGACGGCGGTCCGGCGAGATGAAGAAAGTGGAGAAAAGAAGAAGAAGGAGAAGAATATGAGAGTTTTGAAGTGTGCCTTTAAGTTGCTAATACTCTAGTTTAAATAGGCACCAAAAAGTCCTAATCCTTTTAGAACAAGGAATTCTAATCCTTTTAGAAAAAATGAATCATAAACCTTTTTGAAACATAAATCCTAATCTTTTTTTAAACTTTTAAACACCCTTTCCTAATCCTGATCTTATTATCCAAAGATTCAAATTTAAAACAAATACAATTAAAGCATCTAATTTTACGGGGCGTTACAATATACCCCTCTAAGAAAAACATTCGTCCTCGAAAGTTACTAGAACTTTACAACGACCCATTTGGGGATGGGTTGGATTAAGTTTGATTTTTAACCTAACTCCCCGTTTAGCCCACCAATAATAATAAAGGGTGCGTTCTTTTACCAACACCACGTCTTTTACACGCGTCGGTTATTCTTCTCCGCATTTTCTTTTGTCTCTCTCATTACTCTCTCTGTCATAGACGATTAAGCTTCCTCTCGCAAACTTCTCTTCTTCCTCTCCATTTTCTCTCCTTCCTCTCCATCTTCCCTGCTGCGTTCGTCTTTCAATGGAGTTGAGATTAGGGTTTCGTATTCCTTCTACTTTCTACAGACAAGTATGTATCTTCTTCTTATTTGTTCGATTTTCGTCTTCGAATTGACACCCTTTGCTCTATCGCTTGACTTTTCTTTACGGATGTAGTGTCTAACCATCCATGCAACTAAATCTACCTTATTTTACCTATGAATCGTCTTGTTTTGTGGCATTTTTTCGAAAAATCCCTCCAAATGGTTTAGGATTCGAGTACTAGATCCGTAAAGCTACCCTGTTATTTTGTTTTCCAGAACCATAATCTTAACTTCCTAAGTTTCATACTCACTTCTCGCCGCTTTAACGCCTCTGTCGATCCCCCCTTTTATTTCCATGTAATCCTTTCTTTCATACCCATCGTTGTTGTGATCTGGCTAGTGTGATTGAATACCTGTTTAGCCAAATAGGGAAACAACATTGGCAGGGACATGGTGAGGGGTTTTAGAGCTTGGTGGGGGAAGGGTCACGGTTGTTGTACACTCTCAGGTTTATCTTCTATCCCTAGTTGTCGGATGATAATCCTCGTTTATGTGGATTATCTAGCTCTTTTACTTAGTCATTTTTTATCTAATTTATCCAAATTTTCATGTTTTAGCAAGCTTAAATTATCTTTTGAAGTAAAATTTCTAATGTTTGCTAAATTATGAGAAAAATAGGAATTGAAGAAAAAATGGGTGAAAATGAACTAATTTGAGGTGTTTTTATAGGAAAAGAAGAGCAGAAAAAAAATGTCAGGGAAAATGCAGGTTGCATTGTTGCCAGCAAAAAAAATGCTATGCACAATACTTGACAAAGTTGTTGGCAATGTTCAAGACTTAGGGAGCATGCCTCAAAATTCGGATTTGCAAGATTCTTGGAGATTTTCACCCACTTTTGGAAAGAATATGGCTTGAACTTATATTCAATCAATTACCCACGATTTGAGGATGATTTCTTGGCAGAAACCCTTACTTTCTTCATCTATAAAAAGGGTTACAATCGAGGGTTCAAGAAGGCATTTTTTCTCTTCAAGTTTTTATTCTCGTTTTTCTCTATTTTTCAGCTCGACTTTGTACTTATTTTTACAGCAGTTCATTACTATTTTCCAGCACGTTGTAATAGCTTTATGTAGTTGTAAAACCCTAGCTCATCCTTCCATTGTAAGAGCCGTGGAGGTTAAGACTCCAACCCAAGTGTGGGTAGAATCAATAAGCAAGGGTGGTTAGACTAGTTCTTTTCTTTTCGATTTATCATCACTGTTATGCACTTTGAAGTTTAATAAAAGTTTTGTTTTCCTTTCATTTGCCTTGTAGAGTTTTGCTTAGTTGAAAAAAAAAACCTATTCGGGAACAAGAAATTTAGAAAAAAAATTGAGAGCATCTTTCATCGCAAGTCACTGTTTTTCTTTATTTTGTTTTCATTTCTTTCTTTGTTGTTCCATCCCATTCAGTTCATCACAGCAACTTGAGTTCATTTTTCGTGGATAAGGAGGAAGAAATCGAGCCCTTGCTTATTTTCCTTGCTTCGGTTTTCACGTTTTCTTCTCCTTTATTTTCTTTTCGGTTTTACATTTATCTTCCAACAACTTAGAACTGTGTTTTCTCTTATTATCATCATGAGCTAATTTCCTCTTTAGGGGTTCAAGTGTGAATGCCCTAGAAGAGAGATGTCTAGCTTAAAGTAATAAAATAATTGTGTTGGCAACCAAATCGAAGTTTGTTTTTAGGGATAAAATTGACAGTCCTTAGCTACGGCGAGGTCGTGTTCAAAAAGACTCGAACTTGATACCGAAAGGGTCAAGGAACAGTAGAAATCCTAAAAACAACGGAGGAAAGGACTTAGACATAAGATCTGAAACTTCGACCCTAGACATAGAGCAAGACTCCGAAATCGAGAGGGTTGTGTGTGAAACCATCTAAGCTCAATTAGCCACAAACATGTAGGTTTAATTGCTTAGTTTCCTAAAGGATTTGGGAGCAAAACCAAATAGGAATCGAACCCGATTTACTTAGATTTGGATTTGCTGGCACAATTGCTGGCAACATTTTCTCCGAAGGGGCAAAATCACTTGAATTCCCTTCTTTTATTTCATTGACTTTTCTCTTCATTTTCAGCAACTCAAAACCCCAATTCCAACAACTTTTTAATTTGGTTACATTCCTTGCATTTTCAGTAGCATTCCTTATTTTTCCAATTTGACTTGTAAACCTGTTTCCTGTGGGTTCGATACTCTGGAATACTCCAGTTTCTATTACTTCGATCACGTGCACTTGCGTGTCTAGCGTGGATCACCGATCAATGATGAGTGATTGTTGTGGTAAATGTAACGCCCCAGGTCCAGGATCTCCTGCGACCTGGCTGCGTCACTATATCATCCAAGATCGCTTGTAAGAGTGAAGACACTATCCCCACAAACCAACACGAGGTCCTTTCAAAGATGCTTTGTCCTCTCACTCACATGCTCCCAGGAAAATTCCCAGGAGGTCACCCAACATAAGATTGCTCCAAGCCAAGCACGCTTAATCGTGGAGTTCTTATGATTGAGCCACCAAAAAGGAAGGTGCACCTTGTTGGTATAGGTAGTAGTTATCAATTCTTTTTTAAGCCTTTCTCAACTATACTTTCATATCCTCATGGTCACTCGTGATGTACCCCTTTTCCTCGGGCACCATGCTTCCATATCCTCGGATCCTCTCATTCGGATGTGGACTCTGGTTCATTCATGTACCCCTCTTCCTCGGGCGTCACATGCCCACCGACTTCCGCTTTGGTTCGTCCCGAACCACATCTTACTTGGGAGAGGTTCGCTCGATACCATTTGTAACGCCCCAGTCCGGGATCTCCTGCGACTGGCTGCTATCACTATATCATCCAAGACTCGCTTAGTAGAGTGAAGACACTATCCCCACAAACCAACACGAGGTCCTTTCAAAGCATGCTTTGTCCTCACTCACATGCTCTCCTAGGAAAATTCCCGGAGGTCACCCAACATAAGATTGCTCCAAGCCAAGCACGCTTAATCGTGGAGTTCTTATGATTGAGCCACCAAAAGGAAGGAAGGTGCACCTTGTTGGTATAGGTAGTAGTTATCAATTCTTTTAAGCCTTTCTCAACTATACTTTCATATCCTCATGGTCACTCGCATGTACCCCTTTTCCTCGGGCACCATGCTTCCATATCCTCAGGATCCCTCTCATTCAGATGTGGACTCGGTTCATTCATGTACCCCTCTTCCTCGGGCGTCACAGTAAAAGTCAACGATGAACTTTTCTTTTCTTTCTTTCTTTCTTTTTTTTTTGTTTTGTATAATGTGTTTGTTAAAATTTAGAAGAAGTTTACCATATTTGTTAAAATGGTTGGAGTTTTATCTGCTAAATTATTCATGCCTATAACAAAACACTGTCGATTGCAAGGTTAGAACTCTGAAAAAGCAATACAATGCTATTGCAGAGATGCTTAGTAATGCATGTAGTGGCTTTGGTTGGAACGAAGAGTTCAAGTGTGTTGAGACAGAGAATGAGGTATTTGATGCATGGGTTAAAGTGAGATAGTACACATAAGCCATTGATTTGATATCTAATATTTTGGTGATATGCAAGTAATACATAGCATAAATATTGAAATATGTTGTCATCTTCTCAACATCTTGACAAAGTAAACTACTAGCATAATTCCATATAAATTAAATGAACACGTGTTTTTCTTGCAAAATATTAATACTAATACCTAAGTACATTAAAATAAATGGAGTAATGGTAAACATGTGCTTAAAAAGAAGACACTCCTTCATATTGAAGAATATGTTCTCAATAACATAAGATAAAAATGAATTTTATTGGAAAAGAAAAATTGATATCAATTCAAATATCCAGTACTTTTCTAAATATCTCATAAATCTTGCAAATGGTAATATATATTGTAAATTTTTAGTTGATCTCATAATGAAGTTTTGAAATTGTAGACAAATATGTTTGCAATTGATTTGGTGGAAACAAAAAATGTAAGGAAAAAAGTCACAAAAAATCAGACTTATTCACTTTACAAAAAACTGTACAAGATACCCCTAACATAATAATTCAACTTTGCACCTCAAAAACCGACTTCCTGACTCAACTCTGCACCCCAAACACTGATTTCCAGAACCCACTGACAAAACAACTTTGCACAACTCAACCCAATTTTGCGATCCAAATGCTCCCTAAGTGAAAATTCCATACTAGACTGCAAATAATCTGTAATACTTTGATTTTCCTTAAATTGAAGCTTAAATGTTATTGAAATATATGTTTAATGTTGTATGTGTACATTTTTGTTAAATATTGGTGTCTACTTGGTAATCCAGTCTTGAATAAATTTTAGTATATAAAGTGAATTAAAGTCCTTCATTGACTTTTTAAGTGGTTTTAGACTCATCTGTCACTCATTAGAAATTATTATGTGGAATGTTACTGTTGTGTGAATTACGTGGAAGCTATGTTATTTTTTGTGGAGTTGAATTTGTGAATTAAAATCCCTCTTTGACTTAAACTAAATTCAAGTATATTGTGTTTATTCTCATAGCTGAATGTTCAATTTATTTTAGTTAGAAATTGAAAATAATTACAATTGTTTGATGTAGATATATTTTTTAATTATTGATTTTATTAAGGTGACAAGGGAAATATTGTTTTTTTATTCTTTTTTATCATTTTTTTTAACCGAAGATAATCCATAATTAAGTTTTCTAACCTCAGATAATGGACAAATTATGGATGAAGAAAAATCGATCGTTGAAAGAATATAAGTTAGGAGTCGAAACATTATTTGGTGTACACTATGCGAATAACTCCAACTTGATTCGATGTCCATGTTTAAAATGTGGAAATCGTATATCCAAGGACGTTGCAACCATTAGAACTCACTTGTATGTCAATTGTATTAATCAAATTTATAAGATATGGTTTTGGCACGATGAAGACTTGGCAACAAAGAATGTTATTGATGGAGTTAGGGATGGCATAAATAAAAATTTTGAGGATGATAATGATTTGTTCAATGTGATTGACATGGTTAAAGTTGCTCATGATCAATTTTCTCATGAACCTAAGATCTTTGACAAATGTTTGAGGATGTTAAGAAACCATTATATCCATGATGTAAAAAATCTACGAAACTGTCAGCTCTTGTGAGATTATACAATCTAAAAATAAGATTTTGGTGGATTAATTTAAGCTTTTCTATTTTATTGTTTGTAATAAGTGATATCCTACCTAAAGGAAATGAAATGTCAATTTCTATGTATGAAGCAAAGAAAACATTTTGTATTCTATGATTGAATTATGAAAAATTGATGCATGTCCAAATGATTGTTGCTTGTATGGGATGAAAGTAGCACTAAATGCCCTCATTGTAATCTATCGAGATGGAAATTATGTAAGAACTCAACGGAAGAGGAAAAAAGAAGTGTTGGCTAAACAAATGTGGCATTTTCCATAATTTCAAGATTTATAAGGTTGTTCAAGAGCTCTGATCATGCAAAGAACCTGTGTTGCATGCAACTAATAGAAAAATAGATGGGGTACATTATGCGACACCCATCAGACTCTCCATCTTGGAGGTTAATAGATCACTTTTGGCCAACATTTGGTTTAGAACCAAGAAATTTTCGCTTGGGTCCTTTAGAACTTGAACTTGATTAGATTTCTCAATGGAGATAAACTTCTACTTCATTAGGCAAAAATGACCAATTCATAGGATTTTATCTTTATATATACATATTTCCATCATGGTATTTAATTAGAGAAACTATCTTTTATTTAATTGACTCACTTTAACAATAAGCCTAAAATATAAATTATAAATAAATATTAATAGGCTACATTAATGATTATTTTATATTTTAATAATCTAACATGTCTTGGTCACAACACAACTAGCTTGAGTTTAATTCTTTTATAACATATTTTGTAATTAATGAATAATAAAGTTTACCTTTTGTATCATCGCCAAGTTGATGATATTCATTACCATATATATTTTTATGAGGCAATGTGAATCTTGTATGAAGGATTATTTAGACATACACATTTTGATTGTATCTATTTTTATAGTCCATATATTTTTTAATAGACTTTTATTGTGTAACAAGGTATAAAACATAAACAATAGTACCATGAACATATATTAAAAAAGTTATAAAAGATCTGGTAATAGCATTCATGAGATGCTATAAAACATTTAAATGTTATAATAGAAAAAATAAATTGAACATTTAAAGGCTATTATAGCTTCCATTTAAAGGCATCAATAAATATTTATAGTTGTAAATAAATGTTATCATTCACAAACAATAATTTTTCATCTTTTCTCATAGAAAGCTTTTTATAGCTTATATAAAATGTTATTATAAATTTTTACGAAGAGGAAATCATGCCATTGAAAGGATTTTATTAAAGCATTTTTTTAACTTTTATAAGACGCTATAACAGGTCAAACTTTCTTTTATAAAACACTATAAAAAAGCATGGGTTGCCAAACTTTGCAAAAATGGTATAAAAGGTCTACTATAGCTTTTTTCATAGTTATCTTAGATTTTTTTTCTTATAGCGAGTGTTTCTAACCCTAAGTCTCTATAGAATAGTTTCTAGTTAAAACACTTGAAAACAAATATTTTCAATAAAAATGTTATTATCATTTTTTTCAAATGTATTTTAAATAACAAATTTATGTTTAAATACTATTTTTAAATGTGATTCTATTGATTATAAATTTATATTTACTTTTTGTTGTTGGCAAATTTTAGACAGGAGAACACACCTGACCTTCACGTGACAACGACGGTAAATTTGTAATTCTTAGGGGAAGAACGCAGCCTGCAAGACAAGGAAAACCTAAACACCGATGTGGTGTAGGCCACACCGACTCCGATGCTTAAGTCAGAGAGAGTTTAAAAAGAATTTTAGAGTTGTAGAGAGTTTTGATGGCTGGAATGAACTTATCTGGCTTTTCCCTCCTCAGAGAGCTTAAATCACTCCTCCCTAGGGTTTTTTCGTGGATTTTCGTTGCCTAATGGGAAAAAGAAAGGTCAGAAGTGGGTTGGAACCGGACCTACAGACCAAATGGGACTGATGTGTAAGGCCTCGAAGTGGGCCTTGCATCTAGTCGCCCTCAACCTCGACCGAGGTCCAAGCCCGAGTCTCCCTTTTGGCTTATTGGGCCAAGGTAGACCCCAATTTTAGGGCTCTACCACCTGGTCAGTCGACCCAAGCACACCCTCTCATCCCTTTTTTCCTCAAGTTGATCCCTATTCGATTTCGGTCTCTTTGGACTTCGTATTGGGCTTCTTTCCTCGTTCGACCTTTCGTTGTAGCCCTTTAACCAACTTGTTCATTATTGATCCAATTTCACCCATAACATTAGCCCTCACTCCCTAGTTAGGATTCTAGATTAAGAGCATGTGAAGTAATTGTATAGAGCCTGATTTGGGAGTAGCCTACTAAGCTTTTTTTGGAGTCATTGTCGATCTTTCGAGATTTACCTCGAATTCTCTCTAGTTATTGTTGTTCATCCTTATGAGGATATTCAGTCTTATAGAATGTCAATTCTTCCTTAATTCTTCTCTGGATTCACGATCTATGTCGTTTTCCTGGAGAGAATGTGTAGTTTCGAGGTTGTCTTCAAATACGTAGCTTCAGGTAACCTTGTAGCTTCAATCTTTTCATAAGCATTTCTAGACTAATGTAACTTTATCTCGAGCCGATACCGTGAGAGGATAAGAGAAAATGAGCAAGGAAGTGGGAATTGAGGGTTGGGCAATGGACTAGACTGGTTAGCCTCGGCCTCGACCGAGGGTCGTCCTCGGTCGGTCTGGCCGCCCAAACCCTTGCGCGCGACATTTTGTCAACTGTGAACAAGTTCTCCTCAGCCTTTGCATCTTATTTTGTGATCCTGAAATTTTCTCAGCGAATCAGCTTGATCTCTGCTTCTCTATTTTCTGCTTCGCATTTATTTTATGAAACTCATCACGAGACTTAGCTTGGATTTTTAGGCTGCTCAGATTAATTAATTAAGTCTCTTTTATGGACATAACTAATTTTCTAGGCATGCATCCTCCACACTTAAGCGGAGTTTTGCATTCATCACCTTCTGCTTGGCTTTATGTAGCCTGCTTCGTTGTGCTCAATAGGGACTCATCGTGATTTTTTCTCAGATTTTTGGGTTGCCAAGATCAGTTAACCGAACCCTTTTGTGGTTCAATCAACCTTCTGGGTCATTTCCTCTGCACCTAAGTGCTCAAGAGTTTTGCGTGTTTCGTGCTATGTTTGCACGACATAATCTTTCATATCTGGAGTAGGCTCCAGATTTTGGCTCTGATGATCGATCTTGCCTTCCTCGTTTCTTCTTGTGATTGAATGCTGGAAAAAGCTTGACTACAACTATGAGAATGTGTTCTAATGACAGTAGGTAGCCTCGACCAGGGTGGTCATCACCGCCCAAGGTTGTCGACCTCGATTAATGTGGTCGGCCTCGACCAAATGTGGTCTGCCTCGACCATACGGTCAACGTCTCTTTTTCAACCCTTTTGTAGGATCGTATGGCAACACTAGAGGGGGGTGAATAGGATTACTTAACAAATTATAAACTTTTTTTTTAGGAATTAAACTAGATTAATATCTTAAATAGATCAAAATAAGCACCCTAAAAATTCTAGAAATATAGAACAAATTTTCTAAGCGTGCAATCACTCAAATAAATAATTGAACAAAGCAAAGTAAAAGAGGAGAGAGGAAGAAATGAAATCGAAGATTTTTATAGTGGTTCGGAAATCCCTACCCCACTCCCCAAGATGCATTCTTGGGTATTTTACTTTGACAGTTCTCTTATGGGTGAGAACCAAATCGATTTCCCACTCTTTTTAAAGGTTCAAGAGTAAACCCCCAACCGACTCTTTTGCAGGTTCAGGATCCAACCTATATTGATCTTTTTAAACTGGTTCAAGATCAAACCACTATGATCCTTTTGAACGGGTCCAGGATCAAACCACTACAAATCTTTTTTCGGGTTCAAAATTAAACCTCTACAAATCCTTTTCTTGTTCAGGATTAAACCGCTACTCAAAATCTCAAGGTGTACCCACACCTTAATACAACACCCAATAATTTAAAAGATGAAATACAAATCTCACAAAGAAAGATCTTTCCCAAGAGTAGCTACACAATTTTAAGCTCTAAAGACACAATCTAATCTCTCATATAAAATTCTCTCACAAGAAGAATAGAAAATGATGTAACTTTTAAGAATGATAAAGAATGGAGAATGTTGGAGAGAAAATTTCAGCAACTTGGAGATGAGAGTTGTTTTGAAATGAGAGGGAAAATGATATTTAAATAAGGTTTAAATTTAGGGTAAATTTTTGGCCATTGGATCTAGGTTAAGATGGATCGAGGGTGGAGGTAATTTGGGATAAAAATGGCAAAAGAAAGATTAAAGGAATAATTTTAAATGGTTGATAGCATACAAATATGTTATCTTATTTCTTGTATTTTAGCTATTTTTTATAATTAAAACATGGACTTTCATGGCATTTTATGGTTAATTTCAGGAAACTGAGGTTGAGAAGCAAGAATAGAGTGTTTTGAGACTATTTTGGTGCAATTTGGAACATGTGTATGCTTAATTGAAGACCCAAGAAAAATCTAGATGTATTTTGAGTATAAGAAATATACTAAGAGATTTTACATTGAATCGAGATTCCAACGCATCAAACCGGAGATCATTCGGACACCCAAGCGAAAAGATATGACAAAAATGGTCGTAGTGGGTTGGCTGGCAGCAAGCACAACGTTGCAACGCCGACCCTAGCGTTGCAGCGCCATGCCGAAAATCCCTATAAATATAACATGTTGTTCTCATTGCAAAGGGAGCCGAATTTGGTAGTTTTTAGCCCTAATTTCGAAATACACACTCTAAAAAGAGAAAGAAGAGCATTCCTTAGGAGCCAAAGCGTTTGTGGAGGCTCGAGATCGTGACGGGAGCTCGGGAACGAGGGACCGACATCAACACATAAGTTTATTTCTCTTTCTTTTAGTTTGTAATTGAGTTTAAAAACTTTCCTATGACTTTAGCTTGTTTTTATGGTGATTTTGAGTAGCTAAACGTTGTAGTTGGAATTTGATTAGCATGTTTTAAATTTATTTGATTATGTAAAGAAACTTTGTTATGTTATTTATTTTTGGTAATTCGTTCTTAATTTCATAAATCTTGTTGGTTTAAGTGGACTCGAGAGAAAGAAACTTAGATTAGAGCAAAGCTTTCAAAATCTTTAGAAATCTGGCATGAGAATGACCTAGAGTTCTTTGGGAAACACATAAAGAAGCTGCTTAATGTCGTGCATGCTTTTAAAATTCATAAGAAAACTTTAGAATTTATCATGTGAGCGAAGCTCACTACGGATCAAGAGATTCTCTTGAGTATTTTAACTTTTTGTTTATAAATTCATAATATTAGTTCATTGCATGTGTTAAATAAGGAATTAACATGTGAAACCATCTTCCTTCAATTCTATCATATTCGGTCTCCAATTGTACATTTATTTTCTATCTTTGTTTTCACTATCCATCAAAGTTTTGTTGCTTTAGCTAAAATTAAGAATAAATATCTTGGTAATTAATTAATCTAGAAAACTCATTCCTGAGGATGATACTCTGTACTCAAATCACTATATTAAAACTTGACCCGTACACCTGCGGTATTGCAATATAATTTTACGCAACAATGGTTCCAACGGTCTTAAAAAAATGGCCATGTGTCGTCATGTAATTCGTTCGCGTCATTGCAAAATAACAGTTTTTCTCAATCTTCGTTTGGTCATAACTTTCTCGTTTGAAGTCTGATTTGAGTGATTCAAAATGCATTGGAATCGTCTCTTTGAGATCTACACTGTGGACACTTTTAAAAAAATGAAATTAAATGTTTGTTATCATCAAAATATATGGTCGTATGATTGAAGCTCGTAAAGCTAACACCTTTATCTCGTGTGTTTTCTCTAACTCACGATTATGTTGCTTCTATTCTCCAGACATTTACAGTATGGTCGCCCTCGCCCTATGAGGTTGGCCTCGACCCATGGTGGTCGGCCTCGGCCTACATTGTGGTCGACCTCAGCCTGCTGTGGTTGCCCTCGACCTACATTGTGGTCGGCCCCGGCTTGCTGTGGTTGGCCTCGACCTCTTCTAGTCTCTCGACCATAGACTAGGATTCGTGCTTTGTGTTTGTACTGTGTAGCTCCTATTTTTTTGTTCGATAGAGAGGCATATCTCCTATGTAGCTTCTGCCTTTTGTTTAAAGAGAGGCATATCTCCTATGTAGGTTCTAATTTTTGTTCGATAGAGAGGCATATCTCCTATGTAGCTTCTGTTTTTTGTTTAATAGGGAAGCATATCCCATTAGTAGCCCCTACTTAAGTAGGAGTTTTTGTTGAACTCATGCTTGAGTGACACAACTTGTAACTTGAAAAAGGTAAGTCTATTGCTAATGGAACTTTAATTTTACATGAATTGATGGAATTAACAAAATCAAATCTATCTTAAGGAAAGATAAATAAAACGAAACCCCCTACTCAAGGAGAATATTGAGCGTATGAAGATCTATTTTGCTTGAACAAATTTGTTTTCAAAACATAACTTGTATTAATCAACTAAAATTGTGTAAGGACTAACCTAACATATTACATTATACTTGTGAAACTGAATTTAAGAAATTTAAATGGAACAAATATAATTTGAAAAAAAAAAAGAAAATAAATTACTATTACAAAAAGATTGTGGTTGGCCTCGGCTTCTCGTGAGGTCAGCCTTAGCCTCCTATGAGGTCAGCCTCGGCTTCTCATGAGGTCGGCCTCGACCTCTTATGGGGTCCGCCTTGACCCTTTTTTTTTAGCGTGCAGATCAGTGTTATTCCCTCAAGAAACCATTTCGGATCAGAGCCTCAATTTCGTCCTTTAGTTGGAAACAATCTCGAGTCATATGACCATGATCTTCATGGTAAAGACAATATTTTTGCTTATCCCTCTTATTTGATCTTGTTTTCATCTTTTCGGGTCGCTTCAATAAGTTCGAATGACGTACCTCCATTAAAATATGTTTGAGGGGAACTGATGTTGAGGTGTACTTTTCAAACTTTCTGGATGGGTGGCCAAGTCGAAGTGGTCTTTGGTTTTATATCTTCTGTCTCTTGGCTTCTTGATGTAATGTTTCACTTAATTTTTTCAAGTAAATCAGTCTTCTTCTTCGTATGAAGTAATTCTTCGTGCGCACGTACTTTTGAGCTCATGAGCTCTACATACGATGTAAGTTTTCTTTTTCCCAAAGATCGTATGAGTCTTCGATCTTTGAGTCCATTAACTATGCTCATTAGTGTTGCTTCATCAGTGCCATCTTCAACACCTAAGACGTCACTATTGAACCGAGCAATATATTCTCGGAGAGTTTCTTTGGATCATTGCTTGATGGAGAGAAGATGAGTTGTTGGCTTGCGTTGATTTCTTCCTCCTAAGAACTATGTCACGAGTGCTCGAGCTAATTCCTTGAACGAACCTATGGATCCTCTTTTTATGTTGCGAAACCAATCTCTTGATGGTCTTACTAGAGTGAATGAGAAGGCTCTGCATCTGATTGGCGTCGTCCACCCCATGAAGTTTCATCCACGATCTGTATATATCTAGATGCACCATAGGGTCTTTGTTTCCATCATAGGGTTTGATTTTTGGAACTTTGAATGTGGGAAGTAGTTTTACATTCATGATTTCGTCAGTAAAAGGTGGATCTACCTGCCCTATTAAAGTTTCAATGTCAAACCCTATGTTACTCATCTGGTGTAAATTACCTCGCACGTGGTCTAATTCTCTTTGAATCTTTAATAATTCTGCCTTCCATGGTGTACTGATAGCTTCACCTTTACTTCAGAATTGGCCTCAACATCAAACTATAATTGGTATTTATTTCAAAATTTGTTGTAGCTTCAAAATCGACCCCGACCTCAGCCTTGGTTTCAAGGTCGCCCTCGGCCTCGGCCTCAAGGTTGACCTGAACCTTAACCCCAAGGTCGGCCTCTACCTCAGTCTCAAGGTCGACCTCAACCCTCTGTTGCCTTTTCCACTCGATGACGCTTCTCAGATCTGTCGCTTCAATATCTAAAAAATTGCTTGCCTCGACTTCAACCAAGGTTGTTTGCCGCTTTTTATCCTCGATTACACTTCTCAAATCTATCTATTCTCCATATTGATTACCTATTAGGATTTTATTTTTGCTTCGACCTCGACCTCGACTTCGTCCCCTACATTGACTTTCCAATCTCGTGCACATGATGTTTTTCGACCCCATCGTTGCTTCAAAAATATGGTCGGCCTCAACCTCAATCTGGTCGACCTCGGGCATAATCTGGTCAGCCTCGGGCGAAATCTGGTGGGCCTCGGGCACAATCTAGTCGCCCTTAGCCATGTACTAGTCAACCTTGGTATGATGCTGAGGGGGTTTGTCTTCCTTCGATTGTCGCCAATGGCGGCCCTGATAGAACTCACGTTTCTTCCCGTTGATCCAACACTTATTTCCCAAAATTTTGCTCGTCTTTCATAGGATGGACCTAAACACAAGGTTTTCCAAGCAAACGTTATCGTTCCCCACAGACGGCGTCAACTGTTGTCAAATTTTAGATAGGAGAACACACCTGACCTCCACGTGACAACGACGATAGATTTGTAGTTCTTGGGGGAAGAACGCAACCTGCAAGACAAGGAAAACGTGGACACCAGTGTGGTGTAGGCCACACCGACTCTGATGCTTAAGTCAGAGAGAGTTTAGAGAGAATTTTAGAGTTGTAGAGAGTTTTGATGGCTGGAATGAACTTACCTAGCTCTCCCCTCCTCAGAGAGCTTAAATCACTTTTCCCTAGGGTTTTTCGTTGCCTAATGGGAAAAGGAAAGGCCGGAAGTGGGCTGGAACCAGGCCTATAGACCAAATGGGACTAATGTAAGGCCCCAAAGTGGGCCTTGCATCTGGTCGCCCTCGGCCTCGACCGAGGTCCAAGCCCGGGTCTCCCTTTTGGCTTATTGGGCTAAGGTAGACCCCAATTTAGGGCTCTACCACTTGGTCGGCCTTAGCCTCGGCCGAGGCCGACCACGTGCTTGGGCCAAAGCCCAAGCACGCCCTCTCGTCCCTTTTTACCTCGGGTCAGTGATGTTCGATTTCGGTCTATTTGGACTTCATATTGAGCTTCTTTCCTCGTTCGACCTTTCGTTGTAACCCTTTAACCAACCCGTTCATTCTTGGTCCAATTTCACCCATATAACACTTTTTATTACATATTTGGAAGACTTTTGGTTGATCACTTCTAATCATTTTGGATAATCCATCTTTGAAGTATTTTTGCATAAAAAGTTTTTAAATTATTCCAATTTTTCGAAGCATTTTTATTTATTAAGTTTTTTTTAATAAAAAAAACTACTTTTTGTCTTTTAAAATCAATGAATAAGATATATATTAGGGATGAAATTGGATCAAAAAAGTAAATCTAAGTTGTAAGTAAACTTTTGTGCTTACTTCACTCGAAGCTCATGTGAGTTTCTTCGGCAATAGCAGTGTAATAAACATACTTGAAATTATTATTTTTCTAGGGTTGCTTAAAAAAATGAATTTGGTTAAAACACAAAATTTGCCAAGTTTTTCAAAACGTAATATTAATTCATTCAATATTACAAATACTTATTATTATTGTTTGAAAAAAAAAAGATTTAAAATCCAATTATAGGATGGGATGCCAAATCATGGTGGTGTCCATACCGGACTCCATTGTTGAAGCTGGCATTTACAGGTACAGCATGAATATAGCAAAACAGAGGGAAGCTGTGCCTGAAAAATCGTAGAGGAAAGTTGAGAAAAACTTGGCTGTAATTTCAACTCTATTGAAAGAGACAGACACATCTTCTTCCTCCTTCCCAACAAGCCCCAAATTAAGCAAACACAGACACACACACAATTTTTTTTAGGGTTTCTCTGTTTCTTCCATGTGATTATTACCAATATTCTCTTTCATCTCCTTCTCTGAGAATCCCTAATTTACTTTCCTTCACTCTAATTTACTACTCCAGGTCCGCCCTTACACCACCATTTTCACCCTAATTTCTTTATGCCTTTTGTGATTTTTTCATTCTTCTTTTTGTTTAAGGTTCCCTCAGGCCGCTGTCCTTTTTGGAGGATCGTTGGGGGTTTCTCCGGCACCATTCAACGGATTACCTTTTGCCGGAAACTCTTCTAATGTCTTCTTCCTCGGATTCTCCGCCACCTACTTCCGATTCCCCGCCTCCCTCTGATTCTTCTCCACCTCCCTCCGCCTCGCCGCCACCCGATTCTTCTCCGCCTCCTCCGCCCGATTCATCTCCACCTCCGCCGGAGGATTCGTCCCCACCTCCGCCGGTGGATTCGTCTCCGCCGCCTCCCTCAGACTCCTCCTCCTCCTCCTCGCCTCCTGAAGATTCCTCTTCATCGCCTCCGCCACCACCACCGAAAGACTCGAAGTCTTCATCTCCTGATCCTCCGCCACCGCCACCGCCACCGCCACCGCCTCCGCCACCCCCGCCGCCGCCGCCTCCACCACCACATGGATCCTCTAGGCATTCTCCTCCTCCGCCGAAATCGATCTCCTCCCCACCTAATTCTCGATCCTCAGACTCCGGAGCTACGCCCCAGGCGGTGCCGATTATTGTAGGAGTGGCGGTGGCGGCAGGTTTTTTGCTATTCGCCATGGCATTGATATTCTTCGCTTGCAGCCGAAAGAAAAAGAAGCGAAATAGTAATTCCATGTACTACGATGACCAGCCTCGTCCCAAAGGTAATCAAATTCTTAAAATCTCTAACCAAATAAGTTTCTAACACCAATAATCATAAGTTTATTAGCAATATTTTCAAATATTTGTTTTCATTTTAGAATTTAATTACAAATTCAAGTGTTTCCTAACAAATATAAAACCTATCTATGGCAATGAGATTGCCACAAAATATCCCCAATTTTTTAAAACAAAAACACACTAAATATAAAATTCTTATCAAATAAGACAAACTTTCAATTTGGCAAAGCTAAAACCTTGAGGCTTAGTTAAATCACAAATTTCATCTTTACTTCCTTTCATAACTAGTTAAGCTCTTATTGGTAACTATTTTGATTTTGAAAATACTACTTCTACTTATGAGTTCATTTATTTTGTTATCTTCTTTTTACTTAGGTTTAAAATAATTTTCGAAATTTTGGAATGTGATTAAGAATTTAAATATTTTCTAAAAAAAGATGAAACTCGTGGTAGAGAAATGATGAGAAAACAAACACAATTTTTTTTAAAAAAAAAACTTAAACGATTATCAAAAGGAACCTTGGTTTTTTGTTTTTTGATTTTGAAAATTAACGGTATAAAAACTATTTCCACCTATGGATTTTATTGTTTTGTTATCTACTTTTTACATGTATTTTTTAAAATTAAACTGAGTTTTTAAAACTAAAAAAAAGTAATTATTAAAATTTATTTTTATTTTTAGAATTTAGTTAAGAATTCAAATGTTTCCTTAATAATGATAAAACTTATTGTTGAGAAATGGAGAGAAAATAAGTTTAATCTTAAAAAATTAAAAACAAAAAATCAAATGGTTATAAAAAAAAAAAAGCTTAAACTTTGAGAATGAAGTCTAGTTTCTAAAGTTTACTTTCATTGTTATGCATAATTTTAAGTTTTTCTTAAGTGTTTCATAAGTTCTTAGGTTATTAAATAAAAAATTGAAAGTTTGTATGACTTAAAATTAAAAATTAGAAGATTCCAAATTAATTATACTTTTGAGGATGTTAGGAGTCTATCAAGTTTCTAAATTTTACTTGCCAAACTTTAAATTTCTCTAGAGTGTTTCATAAGTTCTTAGTTATCAAATAAAAAATGGAATGTTTATGAGCTTATAAAAAAATGGCAAGTTTCCAGATTAATTATACTTTTTGGAGTTGAAAATCCTATTAAACAATAACTTTCAAAGTTTAAAAAAACACCATTGAAAATTTAGATAAGAAATTAATAATTTAAGGTTAAATTATAAATTTGGTTTTTATAATTTATAGAAAGTTAGAATTTAGTGTTTAAAACCTCGTAAATATAGTTCTTATGGTTAGATTTAAAATGTTGATGTCGATGGAAATATCGAGGTCTCAATTTCATGGAAATGTCGAGATCGATGGATATTTCTAAAAAAAATTTTAAATAAAAAATTTTAAAAATATATTTAAATTTTAAAAATAAATTTTCTACATTTTTTAAATGAGTTAAAATACTTGTTATAATATTATATTCAAATTATATTACATTTTGTTACTATTTTTTTTAATATTTCATCAATTTTGTACGATATAATGGAAATGTCGATTCACCCCTAATGTCGAGGTCGAATCCATAGACATGTGGAAATATCAATAGAAATGTCACATGTCGACTGAATTACAATACAAACTATTCCTGAGAACTTGAACTAATTTTAACATGATAATTTTAATTTTTAATTTTTTTCAAAATCATAATAGATAAAATTTGTAATTTAACCAAAGTTAATTAATAATATTTAGGATGGATTGAAAGTGGGAGGTGATGTAAAATTGCAGGTGGGGATCCATATTACAACGGAAGGAATCACAACTGGAACAACACGGCCGGCGAACACTACGTGAACATGGCGCCAATCAGCGGCGGAGGGCAGGGAGGAGGTTGGCCGTCGCCACCGCCGCCGCCACCGCCGGGATTAGTGAGCAGCGACATGAGCTCGAATTTCTCAGGGCCACACGGGCCGCCGTTGCCGCCGCCGCACCCGTCGGTGGCGTTGGGGTTCAACAAGAGCATGTTCACGTTCGACGAGCTGATGGCGGCGACAGGGGGATTCTCTCCGGCGAACTTGTTGGGGCAAGGGGGATTCGGGTACGTTCATAAAGGAGTGCTGCCCAACGGCAAGGAAATCGCGGTGAAGAGCCTGAAATCGGGTAGCGGGCAAGGAGATCGGGAATTCGCGGCGGAAGTGGAGATCATCAGCCGCGTCCACCACCGCCATTTGGTGTCCCTCGTCGGATACTGCATCGCCGGTGAACGGAAGATGTTGGTTTACGAATTTGTTCCTAATAACAACCTCGAATTCCACCTTCACGGTACGTTTCCCATGATTCATACAATTTTTTTTCTTTTACATATATTTTTCTTTAGGTTACCATGCTCACCTTGTATTTTACATTTTTTACTTTTAACAAGTTAGAAAAATGGAGAAAAATTAATTTTGACCTTTAAACTTATTACGTTTTATCAATTTTAATCATAAACTTCACTTCAAACTTGGATAATTGTTTAATCATAAGTTCAAATTTAAAAAAAAGTTTCAATTTTAACCTTCTAATAAGTTGTCACTCCAAATATGGTAAAAAATGTTTTTTCTTATACTTTCAATGAATTATAAAACATACCTGACATGAAACTGATAAAATTGTAGAGACAAAATGGCATTAAAGCTAAATCTTTTATTTATTTATTTATTTATGAATTTGGGACAAAATTATTTTTGTGCAAAACTTTATTTTATTGAAATTAATGAGTTTACGGATTTTACATAGTTTTTTTTTGTTAAAATGTGGTAATTACCACACTTATTTAAGTTTATGGTCTTTTGATGAAATTGAGATTTTATGGTCCAAATTGATAGAACCTCACAAATTTACGGTCAAAATAGGAATCATTTACTATCATACTAAAAAATTAGGAATCATTTGATAACTAGTTATTATTTTTTTTTTTGAAAATTATGTTTGTTTTCTCATCATTTATCCACCATGAGATTCATCTTTGTTACGAAGATAACATTAGAATTCTTAGTCAAATTTCAAAACCAAAAAAATTAGTTTTAGTACCATGAGATTCATTTGATAACTAGTTTTTATTTTTTACTACCATGAGATTAATGAATTCCAAAAGCCAAAAAATTAGGTCTCATTTGATCACTAATTTTTATTTTTTGAAAATTATGTTTGTTTCCTCATCATTTATCTACCCTAAAATTTATCTTTTCTTAAGAAAAAAATATTAGAATTCTTAAACAAATTCCAAACCAAAAAGGAGTTATTAAAAACACGTAAGTATATATCAAATATAAGGACACCCATATGTAAACATAGTATTTATCTACTTAATTTCAAAAAATAAAAGTAAAAAAGCAAATGATTATTAAATAGGATCTACATTAGAATTCATAGTTGTATTGTATCGTTTATGTGTCTCTAAATATTGGAGATTTAAATTCTAAATTTAGATCATCCAAATTTAATTTATTGAATTAATACTTTGGATAAGTTTTTGTTTTTGTAAAAAAGTATATTTGTGATTAGTTTGTGGTTTTTTTTTTTAAATTCTTTTTTATACTTTTTACCTAGACGAAACTATTTTGGTTTGGTTATGTTGAATAAGTTTGAACTTTTTTTTAAGTTTCAAAATAAGGAATAAGAATTTGGACCTAACTTTTATGTGGTTTTTTTTTCTATAATCTTTTAATTTTTTGGTTAATAGTTTTTAAGATGAATTTATGCATATCAGTGGCTTAATTTTAAGCATATTATTATTGTTGATTTTCAAATAATTTACCATTAGTACATGAGTTATTTTCAATTTTGATATTAATGATGTATTCATTTCCCATTTTCATGTTAATTCAATTTCTAAAATTTGAAAAATTAAGATTCAAATCGACTATACATGAGTGTGTAAAATTAACGTTTTCTTTAAATTCTATATTCATTGTCTAAATATTCTATCGATATTGTTAATTTCTTTCCCCATTTTTCATACATTTGGTTAATATTTCTATAATATCTTGAAGAAGAAAAAAAAGTATCACCTTACATTTTCATAAATGAACAGAAATATCCAATAATTTAGGGACAAAATGTGGATTTTTGAAATGTGTAAAATTACAGGAATGGGGCGGCCACCGTTGGACTGGCCGACCAGGGTCAAGATCGCATTGGGTTCAGCTAAGGGCCTGGCCTATCTCCACGAAGACTGTGAGCATTATTTTGATACAATAATATCTTTAAATATTATTATTAGGTTAAATTATAGATTTAGTAAACTTAGTCCTAGTTAGAATTTAATCTATATTTTTTAAAAGGTTAAAATTAATCTCTATAACTTATCAAACCTTTATAAATAGTTTGTTATGGTTGTAGAGATTGTTTAGGAGAGTTTTACCATATTTTGAATTTAGTAGTTTTAATAGTGTCTTGTCCGGTAAGAACTATTTATGAGGTTTTATTAAAGGAGACTAATTTATAATTTAACTCATTATTACTATTATTATTATTATTATTTATTTTAGGAAATACAAATTATAATTATCAGATAATTTTCAGTAAGTGTTTGGATATGGGTTGCAGGTCATCCTCGTATCATCCATAGAGACATCAAAACTGCAAATATTCTTATAGACATGAGTTTTGAAGCCAAGGTAAATTAAATAATTATAATTAAAACTCGCATAAATATAAATGTTTATTTATCAAAATTTTAGCAAATGTCTTCCGATATTAATAAATTATAATTTTCTTTTTTTTTTTTTAATTTGTGAAAGGTGGCTGATTTTGGATTGGCGAAGCTCAACCAGGACAATTTCACACATGTATCCACTCGCGTTATGGGCACATTTGGGTACGTTAGAATACTGTTATTTTACCCCTAATTCTGTTTAGAATTTTACATTTTAAGGTCTGGTTGAGAAGTATTTTATTTCTAGTTTTTAGTTTTGAAAATTAAGAGCATATAAATACACTTCTATCTATGAGTTTTCTTATTTTATTATCTACTTTTTTATCCATGTTTCCAAAAATCAATTCAAGTTTGAAAACCTAAGAAGATAGTTTTTAAAGACTTGTTTTTGTAATTTAGAATTTGGCTAAGAATTCAAATATTTTTGTTAAGAAAGATGAAACACATAATAAAGAATTGATAAGAAAACAAATACAATTTTTAAAAATAAAAAATTAAAGAAAAAAAACTAATATTTCAATTGATAACTATTTAGTTTTTGGTTGTTTTTAAAAATTAAGCTTAAAAACAATATTTCTATCGATGGATTTCTATGTTCTCTTATCTACTTTACACTTATGTTTTGAAAACTAAAAAAAAAATAGTTTTTGTTTTTTAAATTTGGCTACAAAATTTAATGGTACCTCAAAGATGAAAATTATTATAGAGAAAATGAAGAAAAACTGTGGAAAATCTAAATATTTATCGAACGGACATTAATACATATTGCATGTACTTTGGAGTGCTTTTAAAATAAATAATTTTAGCAAAAATACCTTAGGAAAGTAGTTTAAAAGTATCTCATGACAAATTACTCTTATGTTTGGCTATGACATCTTAAAAGTATTTTTAATTACTTGCTAACAATTTACTTAGACCAAGTCTGTGGATACGTAATTCTTTGTGAAATAGGCCAACAAAAACATAGGTCAATTGACATCAAGTCAAGAGGTTATGAGTTGGACTCCCTCACTACAAAGATTTTTCTCTATTTTTTTAATGTGTGATCCTCAACTCGAACGAAAGATGTGGGGAGTTTTAAAAATGGAGGAATAATGAGAAGAATTAAAATGATACAGGTATTTGGCTCCAGAGTACGCATCAAGTGGGAAGCTAACAGAGAAATCAGACGTATTCTCATATGGAGTAATGCTTTTGGAGCTCATAACTGGAAGACAACCAGTGGACACGACCGGGGAGCTGATGGAGGACAGCTTAGTGGACTGGGTTAGGAATTTAATAAAAAAGAATTATTTTTTTTTCCTCCAAAAAAAACTTATTAAATTAAAAAATTAATTGAGGTAATTTTATGTGCATATAAATATATAGTCGAGGCCTCTTTGCTTGAAAGCATTAAATGATGGAAAGTACGAGGAGTTGGGTGATCCAAAGTTGGAGAAGAATTATGACGCTCAGGAAATGGCTTGCATGGTTGCTTGCGCCTGTGCTTGCATTCGCCATTCTGCTAGACGGCGTCCCAAAATGAGCCAGGTATATTATATTTGAGCTTAATTTCAATTTTGTTATTCAACAACGTTCGTTTTAATTAATATGACTTAAATTAGTTAAATTGGCCTAAACTAGTGCTATAGTAGTAGTACTGAACTAAATAGGAAAAATAGTGTGATTATCTTATGATGTAATAGTAATAGGTAGGATGATAATGAGTGGTAGTAAAAAATGACAGATCGTACGGGCACTGGAAGGAGACGTGTCGCTGGAAGACTTAAACGAGGGAGTAAAACCAGGGCAGAGCACGTACTTGGGGTCAGGGACGTCGTCGGAGTACGACGCAAGCTCGTACAGTGCGGACATGAAAAGGTTCCGAAAGGTAGCGTTGGACAGCCGCGAGTATACAAGCAGCGATTACGGAGGCACGAGTGAGTACGGCCTAAACCCATCCTCAACCAGTAGCGAAAACAGCCGGAAGCCCACCCCCCTGTCCTCCCCCAATTTACCCCCCGACAACCCCTAAACTCAATTTTCACCTTCTTCTGAATCCATTCTTCACTGCGCCTGCCTTTTCAATTCCTTATCATTAATTAATTAATTAATTGTCTCCTCATGACTCAAATGCTTGGACCGTTTTTTTTTTTTTTTTTTTTTTTATAAATTTTAATTTTAGGCTTCGGATCTCTCTCTTCTTTCTTCAGAGTTTGTAACAGAGATTTATGTGTATAAACGCATATATATAATTCATTTTCTTCAATGAATTCTTGTTGCCGAATGTTTGTTGCCTTCGCCCTTCTTTCCTTTCTTCATTTCATGCCCGCCTTCTGTGTCTTTCCATTCATGTATTTTACTATTACCATATATATATATATTTATTTATTTATTATTTTCTTTTTTTTTTTTTTTTTTTTTTTGAGTGAGAGTCATCCACTTTTGAAAGGGAAACAAAGGTAAACTAATTAAAGAGCTAAAATTATTGGAATTCATTTATTCATAATAATTATATTTGGGCTATTGAAATGAGTATATTGTGTGGTCTTGACAATGAATTCTAGACTTTTCATATGTGGTATGACCTGCTGAGCAAACTTACTACATAATAAGATAAACTATCAATTTTATAGATTCAACATGTCTAAAAGTTTCAAGTAATTCTAATATCCTTTAGTTTTAGTTTTCTTCCATGTATAGATCCTTTTAACAATCTTGTGGTCTTAGTACCGTTTGGTATTTTGTTGTCCTCATAAAGTTTAAAGCTACTGTATTTTATAAATACTAATTTTTTAGCATGTTGATTGAGTTATTGCTAAATATTATTTCATTGCGATTACTTGAGACTTTGAAAAATAGAATTATCTTAATTGCATAAGTTTTATGATGATAAAGTGCAATATTCAAGGAAATCATGTGTAATAAGGAAACAATTAGGAAGTTCCTTTAAAAGATGGAAATTGTTCTAAAAGAACGTAAAGGAATAGACATATAAACTTTTGGTTGAATGTGTCATAAGAACAAAGGAACATAGGGGGTATACCTAAATGATCAAATACACTAAATTTATACTAATTTAAGATTGGCTTGTGCATTTGATGTTTTTTTTAGAAAAAAACACTATATCGTCAATCTACACTGAGTTTGAAACTCATAAGAATAGATAAACTTTTAATGAGTTAATATTTGACGATATGTTTAAAAAAAATTAAGTTAGGTATGAAAAGACAAGGGGTACTCAATTAACTATTTTTTTAAGTGAAGAAATTAAAGTTGACATAAAGTTTCATTTGGAACATATTAGTTCAAATCATTAAAAACTAGAATTCAGATCTCCCCTAATACTTTTTTTTAGAAAATTAGAGTGTAAAGAAAAATATGTTCCTAGTACATTATTATATGATGGATAAAGAAAATATGACTCACTGTGAATTTGAACTAAGTTAGTTTGGCTCATATGTCAAGAATCACGTATGTTGAAATAGACTTTGGCACTTTTATTCATTGATCATTGATTCTTTGACTTAATAAATATTCAAAGCGATATTAGGTATAATCAAGGGGACAATAATAAAATAGTCTCTTTAAGTGGGATTGAGTGCTTCAACATCTTGGAATTATCTTTCATACACTACAACAAATCTGAGTTTTAATGACGGACGAAAAAAAAGAATGGCGAGAAACGATGACGGGCGGAGAAAAGGCGCGGTGGAAAAATTTGGGGAGACATACAATGACGGGCATTGTCCGTCATAGTAAGCAGTTTTTAATGACAGGCATTGCCCGTCATCATAGGGTGTTTTAAAAAAAAAAATCGACGCCCCCAGCTGGTCAATCTCTCTCTTTCCACTTTACCATTTCATTTTCATCTTTCTCTCTCCACAACAGAACACAGCATCTCTCTCTCTCGAGCTCACATCTCTCTCTCGTCCCTCGTCGTCGCCGCCACGTTCCTTCATCGTCGTTTCGCCGCCGCCACGTTTCTTCATCATCGTTTTGCCGCCGGTCGTTTTCTCTCATCTGCCGCCGGTCGTTTTCTCTCATCGTTTTCTCTCTCTCTCGAGCTCACATCTCTCTCTCGTCCCTCATCGTTTACGCCGCATGTTTGGAAACTCACAAGATCTTTTTTTTGGGTCGCCGCTGATTTGGGTCGCCGCTGCCGTCGGGTCGTCGCCGTCCGTTTGAGTCACCGCCCGCCAGATCTGAACCTTGAGGTACAGATCTACTCTTTCCTTTTGCAGATCTGCTTCATTGAGGTCGAAATCTACCTCTATTTTTGGTAAATTTTACAAGTGTTTTGGTTCTATTTTTTTCCTTAGTGTTTCGATCTAGTCAAATGAAATGTTGGGTTGTGATATTCTTGTTAGAAATGGTGGAAATTGAATCAATTTTGCTACTGTTTTGGTTCTATTTTTTTTCCTTTTATTTGAAGTGGTTCTTAGTTGAGGTGAAATTCATTTTTGTGTTTTAGCTCATTTGGTTGTAATTCTCATCTACTTTGTTTCTTATCTTTTGTATTAATGTTGAAATTGGGTTTAGATTGTTGAAGCAATTAGACGATATTTTTCTTTAAGCATGGATTTTAATTCTAAAATTTATTGTGGGGTTTTCACTTTTAGTATGAGCTAAACTACTCATTGGATTCAAGGATGTGAATTCCTAAAAGTAATTTCTTGTAGTATGAGCTAAACTACTATTTTCTTTGATTATGCTATAATTTTTATGAGTTTAAAATAGATAAGTTTACTTTTATATTGGGGATGGATGGAAGGAGGTTAATAACTTGTATTACATTGTTGAGGAAAGAGTGAGAATTTCCTAAATTTTTCTTAATTCTAATTCTTTGTTTGTGTTAAGTTTTATGAGTTTAGATTTCATAAGTTTATTTTTGTGTTAGTTCAATTTGATGAGTGATTGAGGAATGATTGAGATCTTTTGTTTAGCGTGTTTGGTTAGAATAATCATATGTTTAATTTTCTTAATAATAGTAGTGGGGTTGTGGATTAGAGGAAATGGTATTAGTCCAAAATATCATGATGTTGGTTTTGAATCAACATCGTGAAATTGAGTAATGTGATGAACTCCTTGATAGTTTTTTTTTGTTCTTCGCTGATTTCCTAAAGACATAGTAAGTACATAAGTTTAAGTAACTATTATTCTTCTTGTAGATTAAACTTTCAGAATATCGTTATGGATAAGTCGTGGATGTCAAAGAATAGAATGTCATCAGAATATCGTTTAGGAGTTGAGACGTTTATCCAAAATGGTATACGACATTCAAATAGGTCGATGTCATTTGTTGTCCATGCTTGAAATGTGTGAATGCAAAGTCTCAAAATGCGAATGTCGTAAGAGACCATTTATATATTAATGGCATTGATGAAAGCTATAGAACATGGATTTGGCATGGTGAGTCACTACCGAATGAGAGAAAAGAGGAAGCTGAAGTTGGGGACGAAGATGTTGACGACACAATAGGAATGTTTGAGGCTGCACATAACTATTTCAATGACAAGTCTCCAATATTTGAAGAAGTGTTAGATGATGCCAAGAAACCATTGTACTTAAATTGTAACAATTTTACCAAAATATCTGCATTGATAAAGTTATATAATTTGAAAGCAAAGTTTGGATGGAGCGATAAGAGTTTCAACGAGTTGTTAGCATTGGTTCGTGATATCTTACCAAGTCCAAATGAACTTCCTAGCTCTACATATCAAGCCAAAAAATCTTGTGTACTCTTGGAATGAAGTATGAAAAGATTCATGCATGTAGTAATGATTGTTGTTTGTTTAGAAAAGAGCTTGCAGATGATGTAGAAGTATGCCCTACATGCGGAACATCAAGATGGAAGCTTTGTAAAAATTCGAAGGATGTGATGAAGAACATTCCGCTGAAAGTCATGTGGTATTTCTCTCTATCCCAAGATTTGAAAGAATGTTTCGCAAAGAAAGAAATATCGAGTTTGTTGACTTGGCATGCTAATGAGCGAGTAATTGATGGGTACATACGACATCCTGCGGATACACTATCGTGGAAGCAAGTAGACAATTTGTGGCGAGTTTGGTTTAGAACCTAGAAATCTCCGTCTTGCTCTTTCTCATCGATGGAGTGAATCCACACGGTGATCTTAGTAGTAGATATAGTTGTTGGCGATTATGTTGGGACATACAATTTACCTCCATGGTTATGCATGAAACGAAAATTTTTGATGTTAAATGCATTAATATCTGAGCCTAAACAACGAGTGGAATGACATAGATGTTTATTTAGCTCCATTAGTTGATGATCTGAAAAACTTTGGAATGATGGAGTTCGATTGTTACGATGTACATCACGAACAATCTTTCATACTTAAAGCTATTTTATTGTGGACTATTAATGATTTTCCCTGCATATGGAAATTTGTGTGGTTGTACAAAGAAAAGGATATCATGCGTGCCCAATATGTGGGAAAAAACTTCATCCACTTATTTGCCAAAAGGGAAAAAAATGGCATATCTTGGACATCGAAAACATTTACCCAGTAATCATCCATATAGAAGATGTAAGAAAGCTTTTAATGGTGAACAAGAATTGGAATTCGCTCCCGAACAGATTAAGTGGAGAGGAAATTCTTGCGAAAGTTAGTAGACTTCAATACTCGTTTGGAAAGAAGCCAAGAAAGGAAAAAAATAAAGGAGATCCTTCAAGCACTTATTGGAAGAAGAAGTCTATTTTCTTTGAGTTAGAATCACTGGAAACATTTTGACGATGCGACATTGTTTAGATGTGATGCATATTGAGAAGAATGTGTGTGCAAATATTATTGGCACGTTACTTGATATTCCCACAAGACAAAAGATGGATTAAAAACTCGTCTTGATTTGGTTGAATTGAACATTAGATCGAGTTGGCCTCAATTAGGAGAGAAAAGAATCTTCTTACCTCCGGCATGTTATACACTATCGCGGATGGAGAAATTGAATTTGTGTAAGACACTATCGAGAAATTAAAGTACAGAAGGTTATTCTTCCAATATACAAAGTTTAGTGTCGCTCACTGATTTGAAACTTTATGGGCTTAAATCGCATGACCACCATGTTCTTATGCAACAATTATTACCGTGGCTATACGTGGTATTTTACCAAAGTATGTTAGATATGCAATTATTAAATGCGTGTTTCTTTTTCAATGCCATATGTAGTAAGACGATCGATTCATCAAAGTTAAAAGGCTTGCAAAGAGGATGTAGTGATTACTTTGTGTTTGTTAGAGAAATATTTTCCACGGCATTCTTCACGATAATGGTACATCTTGTGGTCCATCTTGTAAGAGAGATAGAATATTGTGGACCAAAGTGTATTTGAGGTGGATGTATCCTTTTGAACGATATATGAAAGTTCTAAAAGGTTATGTGCGAAATAGAAACCGACAGGAAGGATGCATTGGAGAAAATTATATCGTGGAGGAGGCTGTAGAATTTTGTTCGAATTTCTATCCGGGGTTGAGTCTATTGGGCTACGTTCAACGACAATGAAAGAGAAATCGATTTTGATAGACCATTGTGCATTGCTCACTATATCAAACCCAATAAGGAACAATTGGATCAAGCTCATCTTTACGTTCTTCAAAATGTGAATGACGTGATTCCATACATAGGGTAACGTAAATCTCAACACATAACTTTGAACTATGGAATGATGTACTAATTTTCATTTGTTCTATGAATTTAGGCAACACATGGAAACTCTATCTAGACTCAATCCTAGTAGATCCAAAAATAAAAGTGGCTTCAAGATGAACATAATCGCACATTTAGCGGATGGTTGCGTGATCGGGTAATCTTGAGCTGAAACTTTTGTAATGAGTGGGGTTAATGTTTATTCCTACTTAATTTACAATATATTTTTCAGGTTCAACTTGCTCTCGAGGTGCCAAACAACTCCATATCACCTTCTTTAAGATGGATAGCTCATGGGCCTTGTCGGATGTAGCCACATTTAGTGGTTATGTGGTTAATGGTACTCATTATCATACGAAGAAACGTGATGATATTAGGAATACCCAAAATAGTGGAATTCTTATAACAAGCAAACACAATGCAAGTTTCAGTTACTAAGGATAAAAATCTGTTATGTCCGACATGACCTTTTATGGTGTAATACAGAGATTTGGGAGATTGATTACCGAAAATTAACATTTATTTTGTTAAAATGTGACTGGGTTGAGAATAATAATGGAGTTAAAGTAGATGACCTTGGATTTACAACTGTCAACCTTAATCGCATTGGGCATAGATCAGACTCATTTATTTTAGCATCTCAAGCCAAACAAATATTTTATGTAAAAGACCCTCTTGATCCTCGATGGTGGTGGTTTTAACCCCTCCTCAAAGAATGGTTGAAGAAGAATATTCTGAGGTTAATGTTGATACCGTTCAAGATTGTGGATATGGTGTCCTAGAAAGAATGCCTAATATTGACGTGACCCATGAAATCGATGAAATGTCATCCACATATCTTAGAAATGATTGTGAGGGTATATGGATCGATAAATAATGTATTAAATATGGTATGCATTTGTTTAGTTATTGCAATTTTTATGAGTTCAATATATATGTTATTATAACTTATATTTTTTATGGTATTTTTTTTTTTGGCAGATTGTTACAATGAGTGAATCAAGTGACGAGGAAGTGATGGTAATTTTTCTAATGTTTCAAACACTTTAGATCCTTGAGAATGTGGCAAGCCAAGCACTCACTTCCACAATATCGTTCTTCCATCACTTGGAAACTTGTAAAGGTAAACATAATTTAATATATTCGAATGTTTTGTTCAACGTTGGAACAATATTTAACTCACATATGCTATTTTTAAATTATTTTGCATATAGTGCCCCCATCAACCAAGTTACGTGGAGTGTGTGGTACTATGTATGTAAGTATATATACGAGAAATCGTATATAATTCTAGTATTCCTATAATGAACCTCGTAAGTACTCTTATTTTATCTCGGTTTGTGATTCAAAACATAATTTAGTCTAATGTTATATTATTTTTCTTTATAGTTCAAACACAAAAGCGCATACAAACAAGAAGAAATCGACGAGGTTCGAGTAGAATGGGCGGATTTTGTTGGGTGATTTGTGTAAGCCATTTGTGAATACTCGAATTTTGTGAAATTTTTACTACATTTCGTTAGGGTGTACAATATACTTGTTTATAATGTATATAGTAGAAGTGTATTAGTAGTTTGTGTTTTTAGATGTATATATACTTTGTTTGTTGGATGTGGAGAGGCGGGTGGCCTCATTCTTCCGAACTGGGATTGGAGTTTGTTGGGTGTTTTGTATGAATGAATGTGTTTTTAGATGTACATACTTGTTTGTTGGATGTGGAGAGGCGGGTGGCCTCATTCTTACGAACTGGGATTGGAGTTTGTTGGATGTTTTTGTATGAATGAATGTGTTTTTAGATGTATATACTTGTTTGTTGGATGTGGAGAGGCGGGTGACCTCATTCTTCTGAATCTGGGATTGGAGTTTGTTGGATGTTTTGTATGAATGAATGTGTTTTTAGATGTATATACTTGTTTGTTGGATGTGGAGAGGCGGGTGGTCTCATTTTTCCGAAACTGGATATATAGAAGTGTTCACGCAATGTTTCAAAAGTTATGGTTAGTTGATGTTTGTGAGAGGTCATGCAGAAATTTTTACTTATTGGCTTGATATTTCGTGTTAGTTTTAGAGTTTACTGAATTTTGTGATATAGGTGTTAAGGTTTGTGATGTAGGAGTTATGGTTTCAGTGTTATGATATAGGAGTCTATGATTTTAGAGTTATGGTTAAGGTTTATGATATACTAGTTTATGGTTAATTAAGGTTTGTGATGGTTTTAGAGTTATGGTTAAGGTTTGTGATATATGAGTTTATGGTTTTAAAGTTATGGTTAAGGTTTGTGATATATAAGTTTATGGTCTTAGAGTTATGGTTAAGGTTTAATTTTGATATATGAGTTATGGTTAAGATTTGTGATATAGGAGTTTATGGTTTGTAATATTAGTAGTTTATGGTTTTGGATATAAAAGTTTTCTATCTGCATTGTTTTGGTTGAAAAAGAATTTTGTTGGATGTAAATTTGTTCATTGTAAATTTGATGTTTTTGTTTCATATGTTGGTTGTAAATTTGTTTTTGTTTCAATATAGAAGTTAATATATTTGCAATATTTGTGTAATTAGTTATTAAAAATTGTTGGTGCCATCGGGCTATTAACGACGTTTTTATTAAAATTATGCTAAAAACGATGACGGGCATTGCCCGTCATAATAAAAAAATTATGAACTAAAAATAATGATGAGATATAATGACGGACAATAGGTTTTTTTAAAAAAATTTCAAGAGTTTTAATGGCGGGCATTGCCCGTCATTAAAAATCACTTTTATGACGGGCAATGCCCGTCATTAAAAGTCAGTTTCAAGCCATGTTACAATGACGGCCGATTTTTAATGACGGGCATTGCCCGTCATTAAAATTGCCCGTCATTGTAACATACAATGACACTTTCGATAGATGACGGGCGCGCGCTCGTCATCAAAGCTCCCTTTAATGAATGGGCAATGCCCGTCATTAAAACCCAAATTTCTACTAGTGATAGCCTATTCCCTATGACTTCTTGAAATGCTTAATAGGATTGTATAATCTTCTAATAACTTAACTCTCTTTGTAGGCACTCATATTTTATATAGGAGAGTCTCTAGATCTAGATATCTTAAAAGTCATAAATTAGTTTATAGTGGTGGAACACTATGAAAATATGATGGATTAAAAGAAGAACATCTGAGACACTTTGCTAACTCCCTTGAGAGTTTTATAAACCCATTAAATAATACGTAATATTTAAGTAAACATGAGAAGTTTGTGGCTCACATAATTATTCAAAGCTCATAAAGATGTGGTTAGAAGTATGACAAATATCACTTTTCTTTACATTCAGTTACTTTGAGAAAAGTACTCAAGATTGCAGCATAAAGCTTAAGTAGTGTACCGATAAAGCAACAACTGAATCTCTAACAATTCAAGGATAAGCAAGAGCCTTAACATTAGGTTTTGCATTTAGGTATATCCAACTAATATTTGGTAGGGTCAATAAGAAAAAATTGGATTTAAAGATTATTAGTTGTCACTCTAGGTACATTGATTATTTTCATGATTTGTAAAATTAATTCGCACTTGAAAGTTTGTCTGCATGAGATCTTAAAGTTTCTCAAGAGTGTTAAGTTTGAGGGAGAAGAGAAAATGAGGAAAGTTGTCATTAGGAAAAGAGAAATTGAGTTGTTTTCTCTTTGTGATAATATTAGTAAAGGTTCTTCTCACTTAAGTAAAACAAACTCAACATTATTAAACGTATTATTACAGTAATTACAAAAGATAGGAAAAATACACTTAAAGGCTTGTAATTTTGACTTAAAAGTAAAATGAAGAGAATTCAATTAACTTCACTTAAAGTTAAACAAAGACATATCTCTTAAAAGAAGAACTAATGTCATAAAGAATTAGGTGAAGTAGCGGACATCAATAACATTTGATAAATTGTCGTATTGCCTTTAAAAGAAAATGTTGAGAGATATAAAGTTTGTTTGGTTTCAATTATTATTGGTGTCATTAATTATTAAGATTTTTTTTTTGGTAAGTTTATGACAACTCTGAGTAACTAATTTTTCTTAGAGTTATGCTAAATTAATATAAGAATTGATTTCTTAATTATATGTACTATGAAGTCAAAACTTGTAAAGTTTAAAACTCTTGATTTAGTATCACAAAATGTTAAAAGTTAAAATTCATCTGTGATCTCAATAAGATATTCTTATTTGTAATTTCATAAGTTCCAACCAGTAACTATCACATTTAAGATCTTAAGAGTGATAGTTATGAGTTACAGATTCAGTGAGAGTAAATTTATTTTTCCAATATAATATGTCTATGACATAGTAAGGTTATGGTACAAGAGACAAAAATTTATATAGGCATCTCTTTTATTGTGAAATGATATTGTGAGATCAATCTCAAGTAGCATTGAGATTCCACAAAAGGTTATATAAGAAATTTTTTTAAGTTTTATAGCATAAAGGTTTATGCGCTAGAAAAATTATCGAAGAAGACAGGCAATGTCTCAATAAAAGTCCCTTGAATACAACAATGAATAATTTCATGGTGAAGTTTAAATGCTTCCGCTTCATTATTCATATCAAGAATAAGAGGTAATTATGTTGATAACTCTTAATAGGATTTAAAGAGTTTTAAGGTGTTTAACAAATGGATACATGCTCACTTATCAATATCAGATAAAGTAGAGATCATAAGGCAAATTGATTTTGATAACATGAATTACGAACATAAACTATTTTTTAGATTATGTTCACTAATTGGTTAAAATGTACTACTGTCATAATTGTGATAAATAATTTTCACAATTGAAGTTTGTGTTTATAGCATTTTGTATGGCAACAAACTCATAAATTTTTTAACCTTGTCATTAGGTTATCTTGACAAGAATTTGTTTTTCCATATTACAACAACAGAAGCTTTTATAATTACTAGTTTGAAATCACGTGCGATTGCACATGTTTGATAAATTTAAAATATAATTTAATTTAAAAAGTCAAAATGCAAACTTTTTATCAGATATCATTAATAGGCGAGTTTTATAATAATTGCAAAAGTTTATATTATGAATATTATTTGTCACATGACGTTGGAGTTTTCTTAAGATAAAAATAATTTAGATAATTGTTAGAAAATGTATTAATGAAACCAATACTTTTAATCTTAACATCTCAATTGGTGAGATTTTATTGCCTTTTATTGAATATGTGACTTTTGATGTGAAAGAGGAAAAACAAATGTTTAAAAATATAGATGGTCTATATCATATAATTGAAATAAGTTGGTGTTACATTCTTTTTTAAATAATTTAAGAAAAATTTCTAATATGTATAAAAGAATTCCTATTTCGCAATATCTAATACTTAATTTATTTTTGTTTTTATACTTTCTAAATATTTGTATGTATTTTGATACAAATATGTTAATAGACCATTGTTATGAGTATAAATCTTATATGACACAACATGTTGAATGTATATTTAAATATTTTAAAGAAAATGTAGGTATGAATGTGCATGCATGCAATAAATTAGGTAAAATATAAATAATAGTATAGAAAATTACTTTTCAACCCTTTCACCATAGACATCTTATCCAATGTCTTAATTTAACTCATTTAGAGGGCAATAACTACTCTCAAAAAATAAATTATAAAACCCAACATTCTTTTAACCAATTCTCCAATAAGTTGGCCCCAAAACCAATAGATAATTCTTCAAGTTCTAAATGAAAAAACAAAAATTAAAAGAATGAAGAAAAAATATCAACCATTAGAAATAGAAATTAGGAGCGTTAACAAAAGAATAAAATAAATCTTTGTATTTACATATTAATCTCTAATAGTCTTATCAATTGTATCTTTTAGTTCGAGACTTTTCATATACTCTTGTTATTACTTTTCAAATGTATTTCTAAAATGTATCTAAAAAATACATTTTGAAAATTACACATATTATAGTTTTTATTTCAAATTTATTATAATGATTACATGAATTAACTTGAGAAATTATTAAATTAGTACAAAAAAAAAGTAAAAAATAAAATATTTTTTCCTTCTATGTTATTGAGGTTGAAGATTTGCTATTAGTAGATACTACATTATTCCTACATTTTTTACATTAAAAAATATCATGAAATATAGTTGATTTGAGCACTTTTTATATATATATATATATATATATGAAATAGATAAATTGAAATATGATTGGAATTTAAATAAACTATTGAAATTCTAAATAGTAGTCTATAAAGTTTTTTTCTCTTAAAAAAAAAACCTTAAATAAATTTAGTACAAAATGTAGAAATTTATGTTTATATAGTTTATGAGATAAATGTGTTGTAAAATTTTTGGGCTCCAAATCTTTCCTATTTTATTATTAATTCTAATTAAATGTAAACTCATAAATTTTTAGAATTAATTTATAGAAATAAATAGGTATATTAATATGTAAGCTCTCCGTATTCCTAACTTTTCAGTACAATCTTCTCAATTAAAGATATTAAAAATTAAAATAGCATCATTGCTTTTAGTTCTAGACTTTTCAGGTACTATTGTTATTACTTTTCAAATATATTTCTAAACTGTATCTAAGAAATACATTTTAAAATTTTGTTAAATCATATAATAATTTTTATTTCAAATTTATTGCTAATAATTATATGAATTAATAACATGAGGAATTATTAAATTAATAATAAAAAAAGCAAAAAGAAAAATAAAAACGTTTTTCCTTCTAAGTCTTTTGTTGATGTTGAAGATCTACTATTAAAATCGGCCGCACGTCTCGCGCCCGCCCTTTCTTCGCGTGAACACGGGTCAGTGTCGAGACACTGGGACAACATCTCAATGTTGCGTCAGCAGCAACCCAGCTCTCGCAAAACCAGTGTTTCAACGTTGTTATTTAGCATCTCGATGATGTCCTCTCGAGTTCAACATAATTTCTCTGTTTCAGCCCGATTTCTTCACCGTTCTTCACCTCTACTCCTTGCCACAAATGACATAGACTTACAGACATGATTTATAACTAAAATGCCTAAATCAATGGACCCTTACATTGATCAAATCAAAGAAATTGTAAATCTAAAATGCCATAATTTAAAACATCCATTTTGCAAAATCCGCATACATCATGTGAAATTAAAACTCACCTACAATTCTGTATAATTCATAGTAAAAAGAAAGCAAACAGTGTTTCTGATACCACTTGTTGGGATTGAATCTCGCATGGAAGTGATTTACATCGTAGTTTGCAATCAATTTTACAACGAATTACAAAAAAATGCACCCAAGGTTAAGAATACGAAAGAGGAAGGAAAAGAATTCACTTATCCTTGAAAAATCCTCTTCTTGTACTCTGTTCTCCATGTTCTTGTCGATCTCCCGATCTCAACGAAATAATTGGACACCTCCGTTAAATCTTCTCCGCAATTAACGAGTTTGTTGGAGCCTTCCTTTTGGAAGAAGAAACTCTAGAGAGAATTTTGGCGAGAGAGAGGTTTTTTTAGAGAGAACTTTTGGTAGAAGTGTTATGGAAACTCAATTTTTAAAAATGAGAATTTGTGTGCAATAAAATGCATCATAATGCATCTACTTATTAATGAGTGGGGATGGAGATAACTTCCTCCCTCCACTCACCCACTCATTCATCCAATATTGTATTATGCAAATTAAATTTTCATATTGCATTAATAAAGTATTTTATTAAACTTATATTGAATCATATTCTAATGTATTTCTCTCATATAACCTATAGTTTTGATTTGAATCTCAATCAAATCAATTTTGTCCTAAAGATTTAGTATGAATTAAAATCATAAATGCAAAATTGAACCCAATTCAATTTTACCATAAAATTTAATTTTGGATCTCATTCAAATTAAACTTTATAATATATCAATCGTATCACATATAATTGATATACTCTCCCTATTGTAATTTGAACAGTTCAATTTTCTTCCAAAACTAATGATTCTTGTTTAATCCTTAGTGGGCTAGCGGAGAGACCTAATGAACCTACAGATAATGAGCTTAAATGATACGAAATTAACCGATCAAACTCTTTGACTGAGTTAACCAATATTCACTAACTACGAGTCACTCCACTAAAGACTCATAGTTGCACTCCCCTCACTGCAGGACAAGTTGAGGCCATCGATATAACCGTTACCCGTAAGTCAACCCTTCATATGTTGTTCGTAATTACAGTTGGGTCAAATTATAATTTTATCCGTGTAATTATCTCTTACTCCTTAAATATCATTGATCCGCTAATGAACAACCTGTTTATGGTTTGACCATAAACACAATCCCTCTCGAGTTAGTGAGATGGTGGGGCCTGTTGTTCAAGTCTGGAGTCAACACTTAAAGGAACAACTCCTCTATTTTCTCTGAGCTCGGGAACGAGTAAATTCCATCTCGTGGAGTTATGTTTCCAGTTTCCCACTTGGTTTTATCCCAAAAAAGGCAGGCATATTGAGTCCGCAACTTGGGTCACTCTCACTCATACTAATAAAAGGACAAGCCCTGACAGATAGGAGCTTGTAACCCGCTCAAGATTAAGGTTGATTTACTAACAATCATCTATGAATTATTAAACCTAAATAGTTAACGGTATTACAACAGTTAGTTAATAATTCTCAGTCTGATCTTATACGAACTCATCGCACAGGATACCCCCACTCGCATGTCTACTACATGAACAAATCAGATCAATTCATTTGTATCAAATACAAAGTGAGTTGTATCCATAGTGTTACTAGGATAAGGTACCTAACCTTATCCATATACTATAGACCCTTTAGGTTATTATTTGAACACGACCCTCTTATATGTTTCTACATACTGTTCAAGTTTCATTAATGACCTTTGGATGTTCGTTTATTGGACTTTAGTTTAAAATGTGAATCTAAATTAATGAATAACAATTTTATTACATATTTATAAACAAATGTACATTTACAAACCATGAGTTTAGGGAAAAACATCAATAGGACAAAGTTACAAGAGTTTACAATGCTCAATAGTGATTTCTCACTTTTCTCATAAGGAAAAGGCTCCTGAATCACTCTAGCTCACAAAACTCTTCAATGGATTAAACCACTATTGCAAATAGCACCTGAAGAAAAAAAAATCTCTCAAAAACCTTTTCTTCTTCGGTCGAAAAAACCACACACGTCTTCTACTTTTTTTTCCTTTTTGTTTTCGTAATCACACACCTTGCGCCACTAATACATACTTGTAGAGCAAGTATATGAAAAAAGCCAGACATGGAGAATGAACCTTGATTGTTTTTTGGGCTCCATAATTAACATAACAATATAGAGAAGAAGAGAAAAAAAGCCAGAACGAGGAGAAAGAGAGAGAAAGATATACCCAATAAAAAAGAAAAACATATCAAATAAAATCTTAGGAAGACCTGTTGGGAAAAAGTCTCACACAACTACGGTAGAAATAAGTAGAAAAATAACTGAGAAATTAAAAGAAAACAATAAAATAAAAAACACAAGAATTTTACGTGGAAAAACTCCAAAACCGAAGAAAACGCCACAAACAAAAAGAAACTCCACTATGTAAAAAATTATTACAATCACATAGAATTCTCTTCTCAACCTCAATTACAAAAACAATCTCCCAAAGCTTTATACCTCTCACACTCCTAGTTTCCACTCTCAAACAAGAGAATATAAAAAGAGAATTTAACTAGAGCTAGTACACCAAGCTTAAAGTATTTTCTAACAAGGATGATTTGGAATCAAAGTCATAGACTTCTTTTATGATACTTGAAGCTCATCACTTCGTTGCACATTTCTGATGTGGGACAATTACTCTTCTAATATATTGCCAAAAAACTCTACAAATTCTACCTTGGTAAGATATTTGAAGAATCCACAACTCTTGCTCATCATTGTCTTTATCAACAATCATAATTCTCAGCTCAGAGAACTATAACCTACTCCACCATAAAAGTAGACTGCTTGGAATGCCATCTTTCAAGACTTTTATTTTTCGCCAAATGTCGATAAATCTTGTTAAAATTTATGGTGCAACTTTCACCTACTTGGCTCACCTGAAAGTTCTTCAGCCATTGACGTAACTTCCACCACCCACACCTTGCATAACCGCTAAGTCAATGCCTGTGTGCAAACCCGTAAAACTGCTAACATCACATCCTCTATCATGAAAAAGCAGACATACCATGAGAATGAATTTTGTCTTTTTTCAAAAGAAACCACCATCTCCCTGATGAGAGAGACCACGTTAACATCCGATCTAGAGCCTTTTAATGAAGTTTGCTCTGTTAGGGCAATTCTCTTTTTCCATATGTCCAGACACTACAACAAATATCTTTTTTAATAGCATTTTAGGACAATTTTTTATTAAAAGTGCTTGATGAGTAGAAATTAATTATACTTATTATATCTAATTTCCTTACATTCTAAGTGAATAAAATGTTTAATTGTCGAAATTGTGTCCAATTTAGTTTAGGTGATAAATTATCATTATTTAGTGAAACTAGTCTAAAAGTACTTTTAGTTCAAATTAAATAATTGAAATAAAAATTGAAAAATTAGAAAACAAAATAATGAGAGAATTGAAAATAAAAAAAGAATTAAAGAAATTGGGAAAAAATAACATAAAAAAAATGAAAAGGAAAAAGATGAACGTTTATTATCTAATTTTTTCTTTTGTTTCTTTTTTCTTTGTGTAGGTGGCATGCATGCATGGAGTCTTCCATGAGAAATGCAAGGGAGAAATAATCTTGTGGCTTGGCACACATTGTGGAGCAAGAAATGATACATTTAAGGGACCTATTTTTGGTCATTTTCAAGTATAAAAGGAGGGCAATGCATTGAGCAAAGGGAGTGCAGAGTTTTAGTGTTCTCTACAAAAACAAAAGTTTAGAGAGTGTTCTATATTTTTTTTAATCCTATTTTATGTTTTATCCCCTTTACAGTTATTCTTGCTTTTCCACCATGTGTGGCTAAGCTTTAATTTCTGATTCAAGGGTCATTTAATTTCCAATTGTAATTCTGTGAGGCTTTAGACCTAATTGAAATTTTGTTTCTAATATAAGAATTCTTTGTTTGTTGTTTTATTTTTATGATTGATCGTTACTAATTAAATTGACGCCTTAATTTAGTTTCAATCAATTTATTGCTATCCATGGTTTTGTGATCCGTAATTGTCACAAATGATTGAAAAAAATGTAGCAAGGGGTTGGCTTATGTGTGTGTAACTAATGGCTTTTCCATTTTACATAGCTTGCATAATAGACTCTAGGGAAACAAAGAAATAAAATTAATTAATTTGTAGTTATCTCAATTAGTTAATTTTGGTTTAGTCCTCTCATTGTTTTTAATGCTATTATTTAATCCATATGGAACGCTATCGTACCCAATGGATTAAATTATAAGTTTTGATTTTGATGCTAGGAGAGTTTATATTTATTTCGGCTTTTCCGAGTAAATTGACTGAGTTCTTGAATTAGCAAAATTAAAATTGATTTATTTTTTTCCTTTTGAAGCCTATGATCAAGATTACAATTGGATGAAATTTACATCCTTGAATTGGAAGTTGCATAAAATTATCTTTTTACTTTTTTTTTTAATTTCATTTTTTTGTTCGACAATTCAAAACCCCATTTATTTTTTTTATTATTATTTTTAACTTTGAGAAATTAATTCGATTGGTTCCCTTGGGATTCGACCTGGTCCACTATTTCTACAAGTTAGATCTAGAAAACCAGTAAATATTTTGGAGGGCTTCGACAACCCGACCAAAATTTGGCGCCGTTGCCGGGGAACCATTATTAGTTTCTCAATGTTAGATTTCTTATAAAAAAAAAAAGAATTTTTTCTATTTTTTTTCCCTATACCTATTCTTACATGGCAGAAAACCTTCATCATTATTATGCATTTAGTAGAGTTGCATCGTTTGCTGATGAGGTTAGTGAGCTCAAAACTCAAATTTCTGAATTGACTTCTGTTATTCTTCAAGTAGTTGTAGGGAAGCTACAAGCATTAGAGGCATGCAAATTATGCTCGCTTCGAGGACACCCCACAGAAGCATGCCCTCGGCTGCAGCGTAACATTATTCCTAACTCCTGCATCTTGAGAGAATTTCATGGCCATCAAGTAAAGTACGAGTCTTTGGATCACTACTATTCTGAATGGGATCAATCCAGCTATGGATGTAGATACCAGGTGGAGCAGAAAAACCCATGCCATCAGACTTCAGACTCAGGTATGTCTCTAAAGGCTATAGTATATGAACTTGCCAACAGTACTCTTCAATTTCAAGAGGAGACTCGAGCTGGAATGCAGAGCTTGGATGACCAAATTACCCAAGTGGCTAATTCAGTGAGAAAATTGGAGAGTCAACGAGAGCATCAATATATCGAGACCAATGAGGTTGAACTGGCGATGTACATGGATGACGACGATATTGAGCTTGAGAATTTTGTGTCATGTGAGGTCGGAGTTTGTGAGAAAAAGAAAGAAGATGAGCCTTACCACGAAAAGGAGATTCAAGTGATAGAGTTTGAGGCTAAAAACCTTCTTCTATTCTATTCCCTTGCAATTTTTCTTGATTCTAAATATTCCTTCCTTTATTCTCATGAGTTTGTAGAGTCTCTTATTTCTTTCAAGTCAGTTGATTCTTATTTTATGTCCTTCATTCCTTATATAAAAAATCTAAAAAATAATGATCTTTCAGGTACCCTAGAAAAACAAATGAGCCTTTTAGACTTCGAAGGCTATATTGATTCGAGCAAGAAGGGACCAAAGAAAATTGAAGAATTTTATGTGCCCTGACATGCACAAGAATATCGTCGGGCAAAACGACGTTAAATAATTGCGCTATTAGGAGGCAACCCAATGTTTTCTTTACTTTTTCTTCTCTTTATTTTTAGTTTTTTTTTCTTTCTTTCTTTCTTCTTTCAATTTTTCCTAATTCTATTTTTCTTTTTGCAGGGCATTAATTTTTAATAAGGCATGATCACCCATTCTTTCAACACCCTAAACTATACCAATTCAAGTTGTTCACAAATCAGGAGAGTTTAATTTTCTTTCTTTTCTTTTGTGAGCAATATTCTATTTATACATTGAGGACAATGTATAGTTTAGGTGTGGGGGAGGATTTTGTTATACAATTTTGTATCTAAAAAAAATAGGTTTTACTTTGAATTTAGCATGTCCTAATTCGTACATGTTAATTTTTCTTTTGAAACCTTGAATGTTTATTAATATCTTTTAATCCTTTGTGACGAAAGTATAGTTTAGTCGCAAAGGAAGCGACGAAATGCGACTTTCGTCGCAGGCAACTATGCGACGAAACGTAGATTTCGTCGCATAGACTCGAAGATAGACCTCTCGGGCAGATCAATGGACAGTCCATGTGAAAGCCCTATGACGGAATTTAAATTTAGTCGCAAAAGAAGCGACGAAATGAGACGTTCGTCGCAGGCTGCTATGCGACACAAGGTATCATTCGTCGCATAGCCTCGAAGATAGAACCTCTCGGGCAGATCAATGGACAGTCCATGCGACAACTCTCCGACGAAAGTAGAATTTAGTCGCAACGTAAGCGACGAACGTCTCATTTCCTTGCAGCCTGCCATGCGACGAAAGACATAGTTTGTCGCATACTCTTGCGAAGAAAGTGAACTTTGTGTCGCATAGCCTTCGAAGATAGAACGTCTCGGGCAGATCAATAAACAGGTTTGTGCAGTCCATGCGACGCACTGAGATTGTGTGTCGCAATTTGTGCGACGAAAGCACACTTTCGTCGCAAGCCCTAAATTAAACAGCGTCTGCGTTTCCTTCCTTCGCATTTTCATTTCTCATTTTCATTTGAAACGAGAGGAAAGCGAGGAGGCTACTGCTGAGAAGGCTGTCGCTGCCGACCAAAGAGGAGAACGCCAGCGAGGAGGCTGCCGACCAGAGAGCGCCGACGAGGAGGCGCATGCTGCTGACCGGAGAGCACCGACGAGGAGCGTACTGCCGACGGTAAATGCATTGAGACCTTCGGTTTGGTTTTATTTTTGGTTCAAAATTTTTCCTTTTCTTTTCTCATTTCCTTTGGTTCTAGATAGAGGGAAAGTTCAAAGGGAGAGTTCGGTATCAGAGGGTTGAAAGTCGCCGGAAAAGTGCCGGAAACGCTGCCGGAAAATTTTTGCAAGGTTTTTTTACTTATATTTTTATTTGTTTTCTTCCAATTTCAATAGTATGGTTTATTTTGTGTGTAGACTTAGATGGTAAAGTTTAATTTAGATATTAGTAATAATTTGTGTAGAAATTTTATTGCTAGATAAGTAAACTATGTGTTCAAATGTATGTTCTTGGAGATGTGTTCTGAATAATTGTTTTATTTTTTAAACACATTATTTTGTATTTTTCTTTTTTAGGTTTAAGTTTTAGTTTAGTTTGGAGTTGACTAATTGATTTGGTCTTGAATTTTAAAAATATTTATTTTTATCCATAACATTTTACGATTGAATTTATTTAGGTTGGGATAGATTATTGGCTTGAGTTCTTTTGGGATTTCAATTGAGTTATTTATAAGCTTTGTGATTAAAAGGAGTGTATTGAACATACTAAGGTTGTTTTATTAATTAGGAGAACGTGCTTGGATTAGTAGATTATGGTTTCTTTTGAAGTATTTGTAATTTACTTTAGTTTCGAGTTTAGAGTTTCTCCCCATAATTATTCAAATTAACAATTATTGTCATCCTATGTTTTCTAGGATAAGATACGGATAAAAGCTAGATAAAACTTCAAATAGATTGTGCAAGGAATATATTGATGGAATAAGATCATTTATTACTATGGCAAAAGATCATGTTGATAAGAGAGGGTTTACACGTTGTCCATGTAAAAAGTGTCAGAATATCCTAATGAAACTACCATGTGATGTCGAAGGGGATTTATACAAATATGGAATGTCTTTCACCTATGATAGATGGGTATATCATGGAGAAACCCCAAATTTGTCTTCTTACTTGAAACCTAAGGAACATGTGAATACTTCTCAAAATGTAGATAATGGAAATGAAATGCTTAGATTACTAAATGATCTGACAGGGGTCACTGGACATTTTGATGAAGAGAACTCAATTAGGTTTGAAACAAGTGACGATGTGGGGAGTATGAATAATAAATTTCAATCAATGTTTAATGAAGTAAATACCGAATTATATCCTGGATGTACTAAGATTTCAAGTTTAGCCTTTTTGGTTAAGTTAATGCATATCAAAGTACTTAATCATTGGAGTAATAAGTCATTCGATATGCTATTACAATTACTTAAAGAAGTCTTACCCGATGGTACCAAAATTCCGAATTCATATATGGTGCAAAAAAGACTCTCTGTGACTTGGGTTTAGGTTATGAATGCATACATGCATGTAAGAATGATTGTATGTTATTTTGGAAAGAAAATGAACACGTAGAAGTTTGTCCACGCTGCAATGAATCTCGTTATAAAATCGATAACAAGAAAGGAAAAAAGGTTCCACACAAAACTCTGAGACATTTTTCTTTGAAACCAAGATTACAAAGATTATTTTATTCCAAGCATACTGCTAGTGACATGAGATGGCACAAGGAAAAAATAATGAACATTGATGGAGTTTTAAGTCATCCGGCAGATGCTGAAGCATGGAAGGATTTTGATGGACAATATGATTGGTTTGCAAGAGATCCAAGGAATGTAAGGTTAGCTCTCGCTACTAACGGATTTAATCCATTTGGAAACATGAGTACATCATACAGTACATGGCCAGTAATATTAATTCCATATAACTTGCCACCATGGAAATGCATGAAAGAAACATTTTTTTTCATGTCCTTACTTATACCGGGGCCAAAATCGCCAGGAAAAGAGATAGATATTTACTTACAACCACTAATTGAAGAATTGAAAGATTTATGGAGCAATGACATTGAGCCTTACGATGCCCATAGTGGTGACAACGTTTGTCTTCGTGCAGCCCTGATGTGGACAATTAATGACTTTCCAGCCTATGGTAATTTGTCAGGATGGAGCACTAAAGGATATAAGGCATGCCCGGTTTGTAATCAAGACGTCTCATCTGATTCATTGCATAATAAAATATGTTATATGGGGCATCGTCGATACTTACCTATGAAACATTCTTGGCGAAAAAACAAGCAATTTAATGGAAAAACGGAAAATAAAGTTGCACCACGATCTTTTTCGGGAGTAGATATTCTACACCAATTAGAAGCTATCGATTTTCTACCACTTGGAAAAACTATAAATATATTGCAATGGAAAAGGAAGCGACTCCATAATGAATTAAATTGGGTGAAAAGAAGTATTTTTTTTAGTTACCATATTGGTCAAGTCTTAAGATCCGACACAAGCTCGATGTCATGCATATTGAGAAAAATATTTGTGATAATGTCTTGGGTACATTATTAAATATTGAGAGTAAAACAAAAGACACTGACAAAGCGCGTAAGGATTTAATGACTTTGAATATTCGTAAAGAACTACATCTTCAACGTGTTGGAAACAAGTTGGTGAAGCCACATGCAAGTTACACATTAACAGTTGATGAAAGGAAAAAGTTTTGTAGTTTTCTTAAAACAGACAAGTTTCCAGATAGTTTTGCTTCAAACATCTCAAGATGCGTTAGTGTTAAATATGGCAAGATATTTGGATTAAAAAGTCACGATTCACATGTGTTACTACAAAGACTACTACCAGTAGGAGTTCGCCCTTTTTTACCGAAGGATGTAAGTGGTGCAATTTCCGAATTGTCGAATTTCTTCAAAGAATTGGCTGCTAAGACATTGAAAGTCGAGACATTGAATGAACTACAAGAATCGATCGTGATAATCCTTTGTAAGTTTGAAAGGATATTTCCTCCAGCATTCTTCGATGTTATGGTGCATCTTCATTTACCAGAAGAAGCCAAACTCGTTCGTCCTGTTGGTTATAGTTGGATGTATCCAATCGAGAGGTATATGTCTATATTTTGAGTTTGTATGCACAATAATTCAATCTATATTGTTTTCACAAAACATTTGCTTATATACATAATAATCCGTTGTCTTATTGAGGTGACCAACTTTTATGGTATCTTGAAAGAAGTGATTGAGTTGAAATATGTGGATATGAAATCAGTTGTCTTATTTCGTTGTGATTGGTTCGATACACATCCCAGAAAGAATCGATTTCGTGAGGACCACCATTTTACAAACATAGATACTCGATATTTTTGGTATAGGAACGAACCATTCATTCTTGCCCATCAAGCACAACAAGTATTTTATGTTGAAGATATTCAATTAGGCAATGGGTGGAAAATAGTTCAAAAAATTCAACATAGACATCTATGAGATATGCCTGAAATAGAAGAAGTTAGTCCACTTGAACTAGATATACAAGAATGCATAGTTCAAGACGTGAATTTCGAAACACAAACATTTAATAGAGTTGATGCGAGTCCAACCATAGTTTGTGAAAACAATGAATTGAGTGGAAAAGGGATAAATTTTGTAGAACTAGTAGAATGTAAGGAAGACGAGGAAGACGATGAAGAAGATGAGGAAGATGAGGAAGATGATGAGGAAGATAAGGAAGATGATGAAGACGAGGAAGACGAGGAAGATGTGGAAGATAAGGAAGATGAGGAGGACGATTTTGATGTGGACACTTAGTTAGTACATAATACTTTTTACTTTCTACTTATAATAACATAATTTGTGATAAAATCGTATTGTATTGAATGTTGTGTTTTTTCAGGAAATAATGCTTTCAAATGATGAGGACAACATTGTAGAAATGAATGAAGCGGCATCCTCTAATAGTAGTCAGGTCCGTGGTGTTTCACGTGGACTAGGTCTGGCGAGGATTATTGAGGCCACTGGGGATAGAGTGCGCGTTTCATGGAGTTTACAACAAGGCAAACCGGTTGGAAGTGTTGTTAGCCTCTTTAACAGTGAAATTGGAATTCTGACGAGGACGTTCGTCCCACTGAAGTATGCAACTAAGTATGACATTCCAAATGAAGTTTTCACAAACATAATTGAGCGGTTGTTGGTAAGTTTGATAGTATGTTAATGGTGTTCATTATCGAATTTATTATTGTATTACAATTAAATACTAACAGGTGACATTTATTTATGGTTTAGAATAAATTCGACATAGACATCTCGGAGGAACATATTAAGAATTATATTGTTTACGAGATTGGAACTCGATATAAGGACTACAGATCGAGGTTATATCAATATTACAGAAAATTGGGTGACCCAAGGGAAGCTCGTGAACGTCCACACAAGGATGTTTCACCTGAAAATTGGATTATGTTATGTGATAGATGGGAGATTACTGAATGGAAGGTAAATTTTAGTTCAATTTTAAATCATACATGAGTCTTTTTTATCACTAAACATTATAATGCAGAACAAATCGACAAAAAACAAGGCTACTAGAAGCAAGCTCCCTTTCAATCATTGTTGTGGAACAAAGTCATTTCTTACTTATAGAGAAGAGAATGTATGTTATATATACTTTATGTCTAGTTTTCAGTACTTTAGGGTTGAAGAAGGTAATAAGGTTTATTAATATATGTAATAGAAAAGGGAAGATGGTACTTATTTTAGCCCTATTGAGATCTTCCATCAAACTCATTGTCTGCATTTGCAAATGGATGGGCGGACACTGCATAAGCGAAGCACATGTAAGTATTCTTTTAAATGTTTGAATAGACAATATTAGTTTTAGTAGTTCAATATAACAACAATATTATTTTTTATGTATACAGCAAAGATGGTAGCACTTTGCGAGAAGAGCAAGCCACGTCAGTACACCAATGACTCCATTTACGAAATTGTGGCTAGCGTTCTTGAAACACGACCATCCTATGTTAAAGGAATGGGGTATGGACCAAAACCACCACCATCTCGAGGAAGAAATCATACTCACAAGATTACGTTCAATCTCAGAGGCTCTCGTCTTACACAAACACAAGAAATGTTAGAGACTCAACGCCAAGAAAATGAAAAATTGGAGCAGCGAATGGAACAAAGAATAGAACAATGTATTGAAGAACGAATGGAGATGCAACGCAGTGAGTATGAACGTAGATTTGAGCAGATGGGTGAGCTTTTAGCAAGGTTTACTGGAACAAATCCGTCATTTAATAAGGTATGATTTCTAAATATTCATTTTCTTGAAATTCTGGCGTGGAAGTTCTTGGTGTTCTGACTTTGATGTTAAGGATATATAGAGATTATGTTTATGACTTTGGATTTTGACTCTATATATAGTTGTGTTGGGATTCTGAGTTTGTTTGATACTTTGATGCTAAGTATTGGAGATTATGTTGTTGTTTTTGGACATTGATTCCTTATATAGTTATTGGTGATTCTGAGTTTGTTTGATACTTTGATGCTAAGTACTAGCGATTATATTTATGTTCTTGAAATTATGGCGTGGAAGTTCTTGTGATTCTGACTTTGATGTTAAAGATATATAGAGATTATGTTTATGATTTTGGATTATGACTCTATATATAGTTGTGTTGGGATTCTGAGTTTGTTTGATACTTTGATACTAAGTATTAGAGATTATGTTGTTATTTTTGGACTCTGATTCCTTATAAGGTTATTGGTGATTCTGAGTTTGTTTGATACTTTAATGTTAAGTACTAGAGATTATATTTATGTTCTTGAAATTCTGGCGTGGAAGTTCTTGTGATTCTGACTTTGATGCTAAGGATATATTGAGATTATGTTTATGATTTTGGATTATGACTCCATATATAGTTGTGTTTGGATTCTGAGTTTGTTTGAGACTTTGATGCTAAGTATTAGAGATTATGTTGTTGTATTTGGACTCTAACTCCTTATATAGTTCTTGGTGATTCTAAGTTTGTTTGATATTTTGAGATTATGACTCCTTATATTAGAGATTATGTTTACGTTATTAGAGATTATGTGTTATGTTGTAAGTTGTTACAATTTTTTTGGATAAAGGAAGGTGGATGAGTGAGAATGCTTGATAATGAGTTGTAAGTGGTAGAGAGTGTTTAACGTTGTTGAATATGGAGATATTTAGGAGATGGATGGTTAATTTAACTTGTGATTAAGTCACTACTTTTTTTTTATTCTTATATATGTTTGTTGTTTCTGTGCAGGATCAAACAACATGATGTTTGGGGATGATATATATAAGCCCTAAACTCTATTTTCTTTTATCATTTTACACTCATTCATGATGTTTTGAAATATGCAAAATCGTATTGGTTGCACTAAATGATGTCGTGATCGGATTTGGGAATCTATTGAATTTGGAGCTACAATGTGTCTAAGCTTCATAAGGAGATAGGTAAGCCATTGAAATAAGCATATTAAAAGTTGCATTGAAGTAAGTTCAAATCATTAGCAAATTGGAGAAGTTTTAGGTGCATCATGTATTGAATGGAAGATCATATGTCTCACAAACTTAGGATAAGTTGGCTAAATGCTTAGGGTTTATTTACACACTTATTTTGGTGTTTTAAAAAGGTGATTATGATGTAAATATTGAAGTAGGAGCTGGCCAAGGGAGGTGAAGCCTCGGAGTTAAACAAGGCAAGTAGGTGTTGTCAAATTCGCAGAAAAACAGCAAGCAGCTGAAAATTGGGTCATCTTCAAACGATCATATCTCTCAATTTACTGAATCAAATTCGTTGATTTTTGAGTCAAAATCTCATAAATTGAGTATAGAATACGAAACTGATCGACTTTAGGAAAAATACAGAGAGGACGAAGGAGAAAAGTGCAGAATAGTGAGAGGTGTTCAAAGTTCTCGGGTAGCAGAACAATGTGAGGAGTTCAGTCTATTTTGAGCTCATTAGGAGGAATTAGAAGCTGAAATTTTGAGGTAAGTAAGCTAAGATGTTGTCCTTGAGGTTTATCAAAAAATATTTGGTGGTTGTGTTGATAACTTTTGAGGAACCCAAGCTGAAAGTTGAACCTGTAATTTTAGGTGCAAGGAAAAAACTGCTAGCAAGAGATTGAAGGAGATCCTCTTCCATAACTATATACCTTACAGCCAATTGTGTGTATGTCTATTCTGAATTGAGTTATGGGACTGAATTAGATCTGTTTCTAAGGTGCATAGGGGAAAGAATTGATATTACTAATTTCATTTTCAGGGCGAACGAGGATAGGAAAAGCGTATAACCCTTGGAACTCTTTTGGTGATTGTGAGTGACTCTATTATAGAATTATGCTTAACCTATGTTTTACTTCAAAAACATAATTGTTGAACATAGAATCCTGTTTGAACTAATTATGTATAGCTTCATGGAGTTTCTAACATAAAGTTCATGATGGAACCTAAGCATGTTTTGAATTAGTTTGTAACTATAAATCCAAGTATGGAAACTAAATTATGAAAGTATGTTTTCCTTTAGAGAATGTTTTGTGTAAATCCACTTGGGAACATGTTTAGAAGATAATGTGAAAATGTCGAGAAATTGTTGTATGTGTTATAAAGACATGATTTCCATGGTAACAAATTATGCCCTTGTTTGTGGTTAACCCCTAATACTGAAGGACATTCGAGAAGGTACTTAGGGGGGAATGAATCATAATTTCCCGATACTGAAGGACAATGAGAAGGTATTCGGGTAGTAAATGGTCTTACCTTATCTATGAAGGACATAGAGAAGGTATTAGGGAAAACCAAATGGCCAAAGGTATTCCACGTGCACGTGAGAGAGGTATGAACCTTATTGGTATAAATGTAACTCTACCACCTCTATGGTTCGAAAGTGGTGTCATGTTATGTGTTTTATTGTTATGAGCTTCTACATTATTGATCTATCTACACTCAATATAATACTACATTATGAGTTATGTGCTATGCATAAGTGGTGACTTAAACCTGTAAATTGGAAGCATGGTTTGTTTATGTTAAGCTATTTTCTACTTATAATCTGCCATTATTATGCTTCACCTTTGAGCTTATAATAGACACTCACTGGGCTTCCTAGCTCACGTTTTCTTTATGTCTACTCTTCCCAGGTAGCAGACGAGTTTCCAGTGCTTAGCCTTCACAAGACCTATTTGCCACCACGCCATTTAGCTCCTTGTATATACACTTTCTTTTGTATATGGTTTGTAGTGAGAACATATTAGATGGGTTGTAATAAACATGGAAGCTTTATGATTACCTAAGAACATAGTAATGGAAGTGGATAAGTTTCATTTATAAGTGTATATCAGTGCTTAATTTTGCTTGTTCAAACATGTTGTGTTACATTTAATTTAAGTCAAGTCTTGGGTTAGTCAAGGAAAGCCAACAAGAGGTTTGGTTATCTTTGTCCTTGCATCTCTTCCTAGGTTAGGCAAGTAAGCTGGGACGGGATGTGACAATATAACATGCGATCATGATCTTTTCAATCATTTTGGGACGATATAGTTAGTTTGTAAAAGTTAAAACTTTGCACACTTTAGTAATAGTTGTTATTTATTGTGTTTTTATGACCATTTTAATGTTGTTAAGTCATTCACTCTCAAACTTATATGTATTTTGTAATACTTTGGTGTTTGTTATTTTTTCCTATGGTAATGAAAAGTATTTTCACAGGCTTTGGTAAAATTGATATATATTTTAGAAGTTCGAATGCGTGGTAAAAAATAATTTTTTTTATCGAATAAAAATATTTGCAACGAATCATGCTATTGTTGCAGAATAAATAATATCATTGCAAAATAAAGAATATGGGGAAGAAATCAAATGGGCCCGCGACGAAAATAAAACAATGTCGCAATGTTATGCGACGTAGTTATAAGTTTGTCGCAGGCTTCTATGCGAAGCAGAGGAGGCCTTCGTCGCAAATATTTGCGACAAAATAATTATTTTTGTCGCAGACGTCCATGCGACAAAACAGGATATCGTCGCAGACCTCACAGCGACGGATATAGCATTTCGTCGCATACTTAGCGACGAACATAGATCTATCGTCGCAACCTGCGACGAAATTTTTATTTTTGTCGCAAATCGTTTTCAGAGACCAGGCTTCAGCGACGAAACTTGCGACGCCAAATATTGCGTCCCTAAAGGTCTGTTGCGCCAAATTATGCGTTTTAGCGACGTAATTATTTTGTCGCTAATGACAGTAATTCTTGTAGTGAACCATTTTTCTTTGTGTAAAAACTCCTAACGATGTTGTTATTGTCTCTTTGTTAAAACCCTCTTGCCCTAAATGCTGGTTTTAACGAAGCTTTTATTGTCTCTTTGCACATCCTAAGCTAAGTAATGGAAAGGAATTTAAAGTCTCATATATAGGAAGTGTTAGGGACAACGACCCTTCACATATCTTCAGATATGTATGATATTGTCCAGTTTGGGCATATGTCTTCATGGCTTTGCTTTTGGTTTCACCCAAGGAGATACTATTCCTCACTTATATACCCATGATCTTCTCATTCTCTAGTCGATGTGGGACTTTGGTCGCACTCCCAACAGGAAGAAACTCCATTCATTTAGATATTTAGAGTCATAGAGCTTCCTTCCTAAAAAACTATGCAAAAAGAGGACAAACAAGGAAAAGATATGAGCTTTTGTCATTTCTCTTACAAAACAACACCAATTAAAGCTATACATCTATTGAGATTCCTACTTGTGACATGTCTACACTAAAGGCTAGGATAAAACTCTATATATTTTATGAATTCTTGTTTCTAGGACTCCTCGACAAGCCTTTATAACTTAAACTTAAGAATTTCGAACATTTTCAAGAGTGTTGAGGGATGAGTTCCTCTATTATTCTCCTCTTCTTCTTTTAAGTTTTTTTTTTCAATTATATGCAAATATTGTCAAATGGTTTTTTCAGTAGAATATATTTTTTGAAGAACAACTTGTAAAGAACAGTGAAATGGTATAATATTTTGAAAAATGCGCCCATTTCACTGTTCGTGTGCGCGACTAATGGCGGCCTTTTAAAATCACGCACGGTGGGACTCTTCACTCTTTTATTTCACATTTCTAGTTCTTATTTTCATTAACGTTTATGGCTCGTTTTGGACACACAAGTTATTTATAATAATCTGTGTTATTATAATATGTGGAACATTCTACACTCCAAATACAGACTTACTCTGCATTTGAAATAATATTATATGATTCCACAGATTATAATAATTCATAGACTATTATAACCTTTGTTATTATAACTCACTCAACCCCCAAACAACCATTTTTTTTTCCCTTCTCTCACTAGGAGGTTTGCTCTATGTTTTCTCTCTCTTTCAATCTCTATAGTCTTTAAAAAGAGTGTCAATATTAAATATGTTCTTGATCAATAAACCCTCAATCGAAAAGTCTTTCTACACGATAATTTCTCTCAGGTAAACTTTTTTTTTTTCATCTTTTTGGATCCTTCATGAATTTCCTCTTAAAGAAATACTATCAAGTTTTTTATCTCATCGCGTCTTCACTTCATCTCAGACAGATACTTCTGCTTCATGGTCTCAATCTTTAGAATTTATGAAACTAGTTATGTAGGGCTCGTTTGATAACGTTTTTGTTTCCTGTTTCTTATTCTCATTTTTCATTTTTAAGAAACAGACTTGTTTGATAAACATTCATGTTACTTGTTTCTATTTTTTTTAGAAACGTTTTTCAAAAAGTGGCAGATTTTGAGAAACTACAAAAAGAAGTTTTTCAAATTCTGTTCCTGTTTCTTTTCTGAAGTTTCATGCATGTATCCTACTCATACTCTCTAAACCCATCTTTCCTCCCTTTTCTTTTTCCCTCTTCCACCCTATTTTTTTCTTTTAATACTTTTTCTTTTAGTTTTTTCTTTTTCTTTTTTTTTTCTCTTGTTTCTCTCTCTTCCATCTAGTATTTTTTTTTCTTTTAATAGTTCCCTTTTTATTTTCTTTTTTCTTTTTTCTTTTATGTTTTTCTCTTTTCTCTTTTCGTTATTATTTTTTATTTAAATCTCGATTACTTTTTTCTTTTGTTACGATTAAATGTAAAAAAATATATGTATTCTCTCTTTTTTTTCTGATTTTACTTTGTGTGTATGACTAATGCATTTTTTAAGGAAAAAAAGTTTATTATTAAATTAAAGAAATGTGTGTATGCTGACTAACCTTACAATTCATAAATTAGTCTAATTGAACTAACTTCTATAACCCAAAATAGTATAAAATGAATTGATTTGAGTGATAAATGACATTACAAATCAAATTAACAATATAAAATTTATTATTATTAATAATTTTGTGTTGGTTTGGAATAAAATACTATAAACTTTTTATGATTATTTTATATTTATTTTAACGCAAGTTATATATTTTATTATTTTCTATGTACTAAATTTATTTTTACTAAAAAAACAAAAACAGAAATAGTTATCAAACATGTTTCTGTTTTTAATTTTTAAAAAACGAGAAACATGACACAAGAAACAAAAACAGGAAACAAAAAACGAGAACGTTATCAAACGGACCCGTACTGGCTCTGCTTTTTTGGATGAGTTTTAGCATCCTCCGTAAAGCCACGAAGGTACATTCATCCATGAGTTTGAAAAAGTCTCAAATTGTTTAATTATTTTTTTGCACTAAACATTTATTGATTTTTCCTACTATGTAATATTCATGGTTTCATTTCTAGTCATAGTGAATCATACTTTGTTATTATAAATTGAACGAAATTATTGAAGTCAATCGGTTTTCCAGAGAAATTCAACCCAACTAACTTTAATGCATAAGACACACCAGGAATTCTTCTAACTACTAGTTCATTGTGTACGTTGAGAATTTGTTTTTATTAACAAAGACAATGAAGGATAAACACAATGAACCATTTTCTTCTTTGGACAGTATCAACAAAGCATGAAGATAAGGTGGATGTGTCAATTGATTTTAGGGCAAAATACACTTTTGGTCCCTGAGGTTTGAAGTTGATGTCTATTTGGTCCTTAAAGTTTCAAAATGAATACTTTAGCCCCTGAAGTTTGGAAAATAGTTCTAAATGGTCCCTGGAGTTAGTTGACCGTTAGTTGACTAACGGAAAAATGATGTGTCAAAATTTATATTTAAGATTATGTAGTTTTTTTTTATTATTTATATTTAAGATTATTTCTTTTCTTTTCTTTTGTGACTTCTCATGTGCATTTTTTCTGTAACGCCCCTACTTTTCTATGACCAAATTCCTAGGGACATTACTACACATGCATGCATTTATAGGCCGAGAAATAAAAGAATTTAAAAGGAATTTCCATTTAACATAAATAGTTCCAGGATCCCAAAGAAAAACAAAAACATTAAAAGTAGTTAAAACATCAAATCAGCTTGGCCTATTAAAACTGTAAGTAAGTTTAACTTCAATTAAAAACATAGAGACAACAATAGTTCAAAATAAGAATATGCGGAAATCATGCTGGTTCCCATGGTCTTAGTAACGCTCCCCCGTCACACGCCCTGCACGTCCTTCCCTTTACCTGAAAAACATTTTTAAAAGAAAGGGTGAGTATTGCAAAACAATACCCAGTAAGTGACCTCGCTACCGAGGTTTGGGATATGCATACACATACAATCATGATCTCTAAACTCATTCGTAACATACATAGATGGGACCTAAAACTTTCTAGTGTTGCCAGGTCTTTAATCCATGGCTGCATATTTAATTGTCAGGCCTTTAATCCATGACTGCTTATTCAGTTGCCAGGTCTTTAATCCATGGCTGCTCATTCAATTGTCAGGTCTTTAATCCATGACTGTTTATTTAATTGCCAGGTCTTTAATCCATGGCTGTTCATTTAATTGCCAGGTCTTTAATCCATGGCTGTTCATTTAATTGTGAGGCCGACTGGTCATCCTGAGTCATTTCATTGACCCATAGGTCTCTATTGCATGTTTGACCATGCACTCAGCGATCTCAGGATAACCAATGTCCACACTATTTGCTAATTCATTTCGTGGCATACAAAACATGCATGAGGTCCCATCGGTCACATAATAATAGAGTACATATCACAAACATCATCATCAGTATATCAGTCATACTTTCTCATGGACAGTGTGAAGATCATACTTTTGTAAGAAACATGAAACATTCTCATATAAACTACTGTCCTATTCTCACATGAAATAATGGGATCCTTATACATAACATACGAGAATACTTTCACATAAAATAATGGTTCATTTTCACATAATACATCGAAGTATTTGCACATAAAATATCACGTATTCTCATAATAATATCTGTGTATTTTCATGTAAAACATATAAACTATTTCGCATAAAATCATGAAAATCATTTTCATTTACTCCCATTTAAAAGTTCGGCAGACAAGGCCCCTCACCTCGCGCTTGATTTTTACTCCAAAACCTAATCGAACTCCTGCCTATTCTCCTTTTAGTGAAACCTGATTCACATCATAAATCCCGAATTCAAACTCCAAGCATTCACTAAACCCTAATCACGCGATACTTAAATTACCGTATTAAGATATCGCACTCGCTTTACCTCGAGCTCAAAGCGAACACCTACTAACTCTTAGTCCGTTTTGACGATCAATCCCGCTCCAAGTTCGCTTCCTACAAAAGTTATCGGACCCGTCACCTAAGTTCTCAACCAAAGCGCTTAAATAATCGGCGGTACATAAATAATTCTAAATCAAACTTGATACTTAGCACGATTGCTCACCGAACGACCAAACCTTGCTCGTTGTAAGGTCACGACGCCGGCGCGCGTGTGGGATTCGACGGCGCAAGAAACGCGGTGGCGAACGGAGCTTCGCGTGTGGCTGCGCTTGAGTCGAGAATAACCGTCGCGATCAACAAAAGCGCGATCGTCGGTCTTTGCGCAGCAGATGGTCGTGGAGTCGCTGAAGTAAACCGCCGCGGCGTCGGCGGCGAGCGGCGATGGTGTTTCGCGCTGCATCGAACTTCTGGAAGGCGCGTTGGGCTCGAGAGCGGCGGCGGTCCTCGGACGCGTAACGGATCCCGACTGCTGGAGGTCTTCGGCTCGCAATCCGGCGGCGGCGCTACAGTCCCGAGCAGCAACTCGGTGGATCTGCAGCTCGGCGTTCGTCCGTGGGTCTTCGCCGATGAGGATAGGGCTTCGTTGATCTCCGGTCGTGCAGCACGAGTACTCCTCACGACCACGTCGGCTTCAGCGTACGGTCGTGGCTTCTTCGGAGCTTCTCCGTTCGTGAGCTCCGGATGAGGCAGCTGGCGGCCTGCTCGGTTGGCTGGACGGCGGCGGCACGGTGGATCTGGGTTCCGGCTAGGGCACAAAATCGCGAAGGAGAGGGCAGTCTGGCGAGAGCTTGCGGCGGAGAGGCGGTTTGGACGGCTGGAATGTGTCTGTGCGTGTGGGTCTTGTTGGCGGAAGCTGCTGTACTCTTCTTGCCGGCGGCTAGGGCATGGAGATGATGGGGAAGAGGTGCTCGGCTGGTTGAAGATTATGGAGGGAGAGGATTAGGGTTAGGTTTAGGGTTAAATATAAGGAGAGAGAGATGATGGGGGCTAGGGTTTTGCTAGGGTTAGGGTTTAATTCTTTTCTCCTTTGGTTTGAGACTTAGGGATATTTAAATACCATGCATTAGGTTAAAATTTGGTTGCCAATTACATCCTCAATTAGACGTTAATAACTAAAATGCCCTTGCAAATTTCCTTTTCCTTTAATTTCATAAATAATCTTATCTTATAGGGAACCATTCATTTAAACTAAACAAAAATTAAGGTCTCACTCTCCCCGAGCTTGATTAGGACACCAAAACGACTAAATACAGCGGCTAATAGGGTGTTAATTAAAATAACTAATGGTACCTGAGATGGCGGTCGTCACATTTTCGGTATTCCATTTCTTACCTATGCATTTTGTTTTTTCTTTTTATCAAACCACAACTCTACATAATAAAAAAAATAGAACCACAAAAAAAATAAGAATCTCATCGCACAAATCGAATCAATTAAAGAAAAATTAAGACGTGAGTACTTTAAAGTTGTGGACAGAGACGTTTTTTAGGATTAAGAAGGTAGACTGAGTAAGGCGCTACATCAACACGATGAAAAATGAACACTTTAGTTCTTGAGGTTTGGAAAATAGTTCTAAATAGTCCATGGAATTAAGTTGACCGTTAGTTGACTAATGGAGATGTGGCATGTTATTAAATTGATAATTTTTAAACGAAGTGTTAAAATTTATATTATTTCAACATTATGCGGTTATTTTTACTTTTTCTTCATCTTCTGTCTTCTTTTCTTTTCTCTTCTTCATTTATCTCTATTTCTTTTTGCTTGTCTATTTTTTATTCTCTTTTTATTTCCTTGGCTCCAACACCAATATCGAAAACGACGATGGCAAGAAAGACTTTTTCATCGCGTTGATGCAGCACCTTACTCAGTCCACCTTCTTAATCCTAATCTCTGTCCACAACTTTGAAGTACCCACGTCTTAATTTTTCTTTAATTAATTCGATTTTTGCGATGAGATTCTTATTTTTTTTTGTGGTTCTATTTTTTTTTATTATTATGTAGAGTTGTGGTTTGATAAAAAGAAAAAAACAAAATGCATAGGTAAGAAATGGAATACCGAAAAAAATGCACATGAGAAGTCCCAAAAGAAAATAAAAGAAATAATCTTAAATATAAATAAATAAAACTACATAATCTTAAATATAAATTTTGACACATCATTTTTCCGTTAGTCAACTAACGGTCAACTAACTCCAGGGACAATTTAGAACTATTTCCAAAATCTCAGGGACTAAAGTGTTCATTTTGAAACTTTAGGGACCAAATAGACATCAACTTCAAACCTCAGGGACCAAAAGTGTATTTTGCCCTTGATTTTAAAATAAAGTTTTCTTTGATTTCTAAGTTTTAAATTTTTGTTTGGATGTTTTTTTTTTTTGTCCTTTTTAGAAGTTTGGCTCCTTTATTCTTGGTAGATCTTTTTTTTTTTTTTTTTTAATGTTGTGTTGGGTTCTTGTCATCCTCTAGTTGGTGGCTTTTGTTTTGTGATGTCATGGTTTATTATATGCAATTTGGGCTTAATTTTAATTCTAAATCTCAAGTTAGCATATTCTTCTTGTACAATTTTATTCTACTTTTTTTATATGTTCAATGATAGCACCATAAAAGTGTTATATTTATCTATTTATCTTATGCTAGTTCTGCTACTCTCATGTGCTTATTTGTCTATTTTGCAGGAGATTTATATTTTAAGGTCATTCTAGAGGCCTAGGAACAATCAAGGGTTAAAAGACCAAGATTATAACAAAAAATGCATCAAATTGAAAAAAGAAGAGATTTACAAGCTAGAGAGACCACCTGCAGATCGTCTAGACGCCTAAAAGGACCGTTTATACCTTGATCACTCACAAGTTAGAAAACTCACACACAGAGCGTCTAGACGCTATTTGTAGCGTTGCGACGCTGCATCAAGCGTTGAGATGCTGCAAAGATTTTCTATCTGGTTTTCTCTTATTTGGATACCAAGTTTGATCAATTATATCGTAACCTTATCATATTCAAATATATTTAAATTTAGTATCAAATCAAAGATTATCGAATGATCTTTCTAATGGTACAAGATTCACTACATTCCACCAAGTATTTTGAAAGTTATGACATTTCAAATAGTCATTGTTCTTGCTGGAAAACTGTTGTACCCGAGAATAATTTATTTCAAGCTTCGTCTCAATTATTTCGCTGATCACATTCGAGAATATATCAAAATTAGATACCATTGAAAAGCTCTTGAAAAGAGCTTTCCATCCGTATAAAAATCACACAATTTCGAGGCTTGGAGAAGAAGTTATGGGCAAAAGACTAAAGACTGTACAATTTATAAGCTTTCCTTAATTTGCAACTTTTTATGATTCTCTTGAGAATTTAGGAGAGAATATCCGAATTTTAGTTATATTATTCAGCATTTTTCAAGATAGAAAATTATATATTTTATTTTATCTTCAATATTATTTCCTAATTATTTTGGGAAAGCATCTTTCTAGAATTTAGGGTTTATATGTTATTTAAGCCTCCTTTTACACAACTCCTAGGACATGAGGTGAAGTGGAGGAACCAAGGGAGAGCCCTTTAGGGCAATCTCAAGAAACCTTTATAGACAATAGTTAGTTTTAGTTTCTCTCTTTTACTTTACTTTTTTTTTTCGGTACCATATGGAACCAATGACGAATCTTGACCATATCATCACGATGAGCGGCTAAGGTAAGTTTTCCAATTCATAGGTCGATTGTAACCAATTGCAATTTAGTGAGACTTGTTTGTAACTCTTAACTCTATAGGGTATTTTATCCTTAAATTCTCTGTTTTAATTTTATGATTGTGCATCTACTTTTGAATTGACGCCTCATTGGTTTATGCATGTCTACTGTTATTTCATGATTGACTTAACACCTTAATCATGGTTTAATACTTGTAACATTAGAGTTATGACTGTGTGTGAGTCTTGGGGATATCTTCATTCATAACTGCATGGTATACTCTAGAGAATTTGAGAAGCATGTTAATTGAATCTTTCTAAATTAAAATGTCTTGGTCTTCTTCCACGATGTTTAATATCTTTATCTTAATTGTTTATGTATGAAGAGTGTTAGATGGTTAAGATAATTGAGATTAATGGAGACTTAACAGGTAAAGTTAATGAACTTATGGAAGTAGCCTTTTGGAAAACTACTAACCTAGCCAAGTTAATTATTGATTTAGTTATAATCTATCATGTATGTGTAGGATCTATATTGCAATTGGGATAACTGTTCCCTATGAACTAGAACTTGGTAAGATTTGATATCTCACTCTCATATTTATCTATTTTCTTTATTTAGTTTTATTCCTTTTCATTAATCAACATCAAACCCCCCCATTTTATTTCGTATTGCAAATTTACTTTGAGAAATTAATATTTTGGTTCCCTGTGGTTCGGCCCGGTCCACTATTAAGTACTACAAATATTTAATTTTAGATTTGTAAATATAAATTGTATTTGATTGAGCCCTCGACAAGCTCACCATCATTCAACCTTTAATTCTGCCAAGTTTGAAGCCCCAATGTTTATTCATGGAATTTGAAGAAGTATTTGTGGTTTCAAGTTTGTGATTACATGGAAACATGACTCTTTCATTTCAAGTGATTTAGATAAACATATGAATGAGGTAGCTTGAGGAGACCTCCATTGTTTGAATAAGGTACTTGATAAAAAAAATTGAGTCGAATATTTTATTTTAGATGACTTAGCTAATGCACAAATACTTGCTTACATAAAGAACATTTGTAATAAAATGGATTGCTTTTTGTTTCTGACTTAGATAATTCACAAATGTACTTATATAAAATGATCTTCTCTCACTTGTGTAACATGTCATTGTAGTTTTTTTACTTCGTTATTCTTTTATTGGCAAAGCTAAAATTTTGTGTGCCAATGCAGTTTTGGCTATATGGTGTTCTTTTAAGAATTTTTTATTTCGGCTCATCTCTCTCATACACACTCTCTTCTCTCAACATCATCTTCAACCTCTAATATCCTTCCATTTCTTTGACAAAAAAAAAAAAAAAACGAATCGAGCGTCCAGCGAAATTAGAGCATGCTCTCTAGCCACCAAAGTCCTTGTACTCCTATAATATTGCATCTTTTTGGAATTCTCAGTCATCAAATATTTTGTGAAATTTGATATTCTCTTTTCTCGTATAATACTTGTCGTTCAAGTCATTGGTGGATCAATTGATCATACCATTAAGGTTACTAATACTTTAGAATGTTCAATAAGGATGGGTGCATTTGAATCATATGAAAATAGTAGTAACTATCTATTAGTCTTTGAGTTAATTTTCTAACATTAACTTAACAAAATTGATTTTCTCTAATAGTGCTACTAGAATATGGAAGGAGCATGGAATTTTCTACCAGAAGTGAAGAAAAGGAAGTCAAATACCAATAAAATTTTATGCCCGTGCAAAGAATATAGGAAATATGAAACATTGTATTCTTTAAATTGTAATATGAGCATTTAGTCATGAAGGGAATAGATCCTGCATACAATGTTTAGTATCAATTAAGGGGATGAAGTCGAGAATGAATTGAGGGTGTTATTATGTTTGATGCAACTAATATCTATAAGAGCACATTGGGAAATGAGGACAACATTATTGAACTTTTATTTCAATAAATAAGAAAAAAAAATTCTCAAAATGTGCAAGAGACAAACACTCCATTGTATCAAAGTTGTACAAAATATACAAAGATGTCAGCAATTGTAGTACTATATAAACTTAAAATCTTTAAGGGTTGTTTGGAGAACTGAATGAGTTACAATAACAGGGGTAGTCCGTGGGTTATAATAGTTTGTGGAATTATATTATATTGTTTAAAATACAGAGTTGTTTAGTATGAAGTTATATAATAGTATGTGTTTCGAGTGCATAGAGTATTCCACAGGTTATTATAACCTACGCCCCAAACACCTGCTTAATGGTTGGTCAAATGCAAGTTTCATTAGTCTTTTGGAGTTGTTGCATGACATGCTCTCAACGAATAATGTTATCCCACGGTCTATTTATGAAGTTAGAAAATTATTCAAAACATTTGATTTAAGCTACCAAAAAAATTCAAGCAAGTGTTAAGGATTGTTTTTAGAAATGAGAATGAAAAGTTAGAAAGTTGTCCTCATTGTGTGACTTCAAGATGGAAGATCGATGAATGAACTAATCAAATAATAAAAGGTGTGTCTACTAAAGTGTTGAGATACTTTCCTATCATTTCACGACTTAAACGAATGTTCAAATAAATGAAGCGAGTGAAAGTTTGCATAGGCATTCTAATCATAAAAGTACTGATGGAAAGATGAAATATCTAGTTGATTTTGTTGCATGGAAATCAATTAATCAAAAGTGGTCAAAGTTGCAATGGACTCACGTAATCTTAGACCAGGCCTTACTATAGATGGTTTAACCCATTTTCCAACTTGAGCAGTCGATATAGTTGTTGGCCAGCCATATGCTTGTTACAAATAATCTTCTTCCTCAGTTGTGTATGAAGAAGGAAAATATAATGTTAACATTGTTGACTCCTGACCCTAGACAATTTGGAAATGATATTGATGTTTATCTGCAACCTCTTGTAGAAGGCTTACAACAACTATGGAAGTGAGTACAAGTGTATGATATTGTAATTAAAACACATTTCAATTTAAGAGCAATTCTTATGTGGACTATAAAAGATATTCTAGCTTATGGAAATCTTGTTGGATGTACTACAAAAGGTAAATATGCATGCCCAATCTGTGGAGATAATACATAGTAAAAAGTTTGGATATATGGGTCATAGACATTATCAACATTACACTTGTATCAGGAGAAAGAATACTTGGTTTGATGGAAAAATAGAAGAAGAGTTACCTCTCAAAATCGCAACAGGTAGTGTAATTTACTTCCAACTTGAATATTTTTTAAATCATTTAGAAAAAGGTGGAAAGAGAACAAGTAGGGGGAAGAACAAAGGATCAAACTAAAGGTAGAGGAAGCGATCAATTTTCTTCGATCTACCATATTTGAAGGTTGGATAACTTTAATTAAGTTTATGGTGTATTGTTGCAGGTAATTTGTAACCATGCAATTACTGCAAGTGTACAGTGTCAAGTTTTAATATAGTGATTTTGAGTTTCAAGTATCGCCCTCAGAAATGGTTTTCTAGATTAATTGATTACTAAAATACTTACTTCTAATATTATCTACATAAACCTTTTAGTTTTCATCAGAGATTAAATTAACAACTAAAAACGATATGGAGAAACACTTATGAGAAAAATGTTAGGGAATTGATTTCACCAATTGATTTATTATCCTAGCGCATAGATTTAACTTTGATCGTGAAATTATAAGCAAGAAGGTAAATTTAATCAAAAGACTCTCTCGAGCTCAATTCACCTCAAGCACAATTATAAACCTAAAGTCTCCATTTAGATTTTAATAGCATGCAAGGCATTAAGAAACTTATTTTAAATGTTTTTCAAAGAACCCTTCATTCTCGAGTAAGGATTTAATAAGAGTTTTGGTAACCCTATTCTAGTTTAAAGATTTCTCTCTCGAAAACTTAAACCAATTAATCATGTAATTCTTGGCCAGAGAAATACAAGCATTAAACATAAATTATCAAAAATAATTCAGCACAACCAAGTTCAAATCAATTGCTAAGATAATAAAAATATGGCTACATCAATTTCCTAACTATGAATTTAGCTACTCATCATCACTAAAAACATGCTAAATCCGTGTTTAAGGTCCATAAATCGAACTACAAAACCAAGAGAAAAGGAAGAAAGAACTTTAGTTGTTAGTGTCAGTCCTCGTATCCAAGACCCGTCACGATCTCGAATTTATGGTGAAATTTGTCTAATAACTTTGTCCTCCCAAAATAGTCTTCCAGTCCCCTCATTACTGTAAAAATCGAATTTATGGTGAAATTTGTCTAATAAACGACTCCCCACTTCGAATGACATCGAAAAGATGTATATATAGGCAATCAACACAACGTTGAGACGCGCTAGAGACAACATCGCAATGTTATGCCGCATAAAACAACACATTTTTGCGTTTTTCGTAGTTTCTAGACTAGGGGTGTACATAAGTCGGGCTTGGTTGGGTTGAGAGAGATTTTTGGACCAACTCAAAAATTCGGTTGGTCATTCCTTCAACCCAACCAACCCTACTTACAAGAGTAACCCAACCCAACCCAATATTTTTGGGTTAGGTTAGGTTGGGTCATCGGGTTAATTTTTTTAATTTTTTATACGTTTTTAAATTATTAAATTTTTTTTTAATTAATAACTAAAATCACATAAAATTAAACATTTGTTAGAAGTCTAGAAGAAAAACATAAGAAATTGATAAATAATTCATTTATAAGTATATATTTAATTAAAATAAAATTTAAAAAATATAAACTTTGGGTTGGGTTAGGTTGAGTTGGGTCAACTCGAGCCTAAAAAGCCCAACCCGAGAATCAACCCAAACTTTTTGGTTCTCAAAACTTCTAACCCAACCCAAACCCAAAAAAAAAAAAAACTAACCCTACCCAACCCTTACAGTTTGGGTTGGGTAGTCCGGGTTGCTTTGGTTACCGGGTTAGTTGTACATGCCTAATAGACGCTACCCTTGTGGCCAGACAACCCACTGCAACTATTTTTTGCATATCTTTTCGCTTAGGTGTCCGAATGACCTTCAGTTTGATGCATTGGAACCGTGATTCGATGTAGAATCTCTCAAAATATTTCTTATGCTCAAATTACATTTATATTTTTCTTGGATATTTTGTTAAGCAAACCAAGGCTCCAAATTGTACCAAAATAATCTCGAACACGTTATTTTTGCTTCTCAAGCTCAGTTTCCAGAAATTAACCATAAAATGGCATGAAAGCACATATTTTAAGTATAAAAACTAGCTAAAGTATAAGAAATAAGTTAGTACATTTGTATGTTATTATGTATTTTATTGAAATTCAAGCTAGGTCATTCACAATTTCAAACTTTTATTATGTAGGAATTCCCGGTATCCACAACTTGGATATCATGCATGTGAAAAAGAATGTATGTGAGAGTAATATAGGTACATTAATATTAGATATAAATGGAAAGTCAAAAGATGGAATTAATATAAGAAAAGATTTACGAAATTTGAAAATACGAGTTGACCTGCATCTTCAAGAGCGATGAGGTCGAGCTTACATACCTCCTGCTCCACACACATTGTCTAAGTCTGAGAAAAAGTTATCTTGTTCAAGATTTTTCAAGCTAAAGTTGTTTGATGTGTATAGTTCAAACACTTCAAAGTATGTGTCTTTAGATGAATGCAAAGTGATGGGGTTGAAGTCTCATGATTGTCTTGTGTTGATGTTGATGGTTTCGAAAAAATATTTTCAGTGAAAGCCAATTGATAATCGACCCGCATTTTAATAAAGATCCTAAAATACCTTGTTGTAGAATCAGAAATCAAGCCAAATAGTTTTCTTTTTCTATAGGAGCACGAACTTCCAACAATTGTTGTTTTGCCAACACAATTTGGAACATAAATCGGACACTACTAAAAGTGCAACCTCCCTATATCTCTGAGTAATGGGGTTTAATTTGTAGGAACCAAACTCGAATTGGAAGGGATTGTTAAATTTTTGGAGAGAAAAAATTCTTGGGAGAAAGAATTTGTCAATGAGAAGCAGAACTATCAATTCAGTGAGATCATCATCCCAACTCTTTTCCTTATCGCAAAAAATTAAGAGGGGGAGTGAGAGAATGTGAAGAAATCGTGGGATTGCCACGTTTTCCCAATAACTTCCAGCAATTGTTGGAAGTTAATTTTTATTAAATTAAATAAAATTAATAAATTAATAAATTAAATCTAATTTAATTAAATTCATTTAAATCGTATTTAAATGAATATCTCTCACATAACCTATAGTTTATTTCAATTAATTTAATTAAATCAAATTAAATTAAATTAACTCATTAATTAATTCATCGATTAATTAATTTCTGAATTAAATATCACATATTTAATATAAACTTATATTTGAAACATATTTAATTATAATTCTCTCATACCTTATAATTTTAATGTACATCTAATGTGCACTAAATCTGTAATTTTAATATGAACCCAATTTACATTAAAATAATATTTGAACTCCACAAATATTCAATCTCTCTTAAATTAATTTTCAATCGTACCAAAATAAATTTATAATATAAAGTTTTAAATTAAAATATAAACTTTATATTATAATGTATCACTATACATTATATTAATTTCCTTAGTGAATTTGAACATTTCAAATTCCATTCAAGATCAAATTACCTCAACATCATTTTTGAGCTAAGAAGGGGACCTAATGGAGTTATAGATCAGAAACTCTAACGATACAATTGGTTAATCTCATTAACCACATTGATCAACGTTCATTAATTGTGGGTACACTCTACTAAAAGACCCACAGTTGCACTTTTCTCACTACAAATATATTTTTGTGTCCACGGATATAGACCAATAACAACAAGCTAGTCATTCACGAGTGTTCGTAACACCAGTGATAACTATCACATATGAGAGTTATTTAGCCTTTACTTGATGTCATGTTTCAGGATAATAAGCTCTGAATAGGAAAGAAGAAAGTAAAAAAAGGCATATGAAGTGAATGATTTCTCAAAGATAAAAGAAATAAAAAAGGAAGCTCACTTTCTTTAGTTTTAATGCATGAACGCAAAACCTATGCAATTACCTGGTCGAGGAAAGAGGCCCTTTTCTTACCCGAGAGATTTAAATAACAGCTCACGAAATTCAAGCCTTCTTTCACAGAAATCATAACAAGACAGTCGTCTGGGAAACCCTAGAAGCAAACATCTCTATAAATAGAGAGGGAAGCGGCTGAGAAGGGTGTGTTGTTCTGGAGGAACACTGTCGATTCTGCGATTCTACTGTTGTGCTTTTGTTTTTCTCTCTTACATCGATTTTTTTCTTAAGATTTACGATTGTATTAACCTAGCCAACCCGTTGGTTTAAGGTGTGCCTGAACGAAGTTCTTTGTTGTTGTTTCAAGTTTGGTTATACAATTGTGCATGAGTTGTTTATAGTTTTCATATTTCAATTCAGTTCAGTTTTTTCCTGTTCTTGTTAGACGATGAAGTGTAAGACATTTTCAGTTCTAATGAATAGAAGTTGTTGTTTTTCCTTTATTCTCAAGTGTTCTTTATTTGAGGTTGCATTTTCTGTATCAACTTTCATTTATAATTACACACTCAATAGAGCCTACGACTGCACCTTCAGTTCTTGCTTAACCGTGGTAGATCGAGGATCAGGTTGGGGCCTTAGCCAGAGTGTAATATTTTCTGCTGATAAGTCTGAAATGATGTTTATCGTTTTATCCATAAGGAGCTAACTTTCCTTAGGGATTCAAGATTTGAATGCCCTGAAGAGGACAATGAACTCCAAAGCAAGGACAATTCGACTAACCTCTAATGGAGTTTACTTTTTGTGAGCTTAACATGGGTAGCTTTAGTTGGCCATCTAGAGTTACTCATTTAGCTTTAACTTGGCACCGAAAGGGTTGAGTTAAAGCCGATTTCCCAAAAGTAATGGAGGAAAAAGGCTTAGGCATAAGTCTTGAACTTTGACCCTAGGCATAGGGCAAGACTCCAAAACCTTAGAGTTGCATGCATAAACATCTGGGATAGATTAACTATAGAAATATAGAATTGATCACTCAGGCTCCTAAAGATACTTCAAAGAAGGTTGAATAGGAGTAGAACTCGGTTTACATCATTTAAAGATTAGTTTGAATCACAATGAACTTGCAGTAGCATTGCCATTGTCGCACCACGCAATTGCGTTGCAATGGCAGCGCTAGGCAATTGCGTTGAAATTGCAGCTGAAGGGAATGAAAATCTCGTGCAGCGGAAGACGATTGAATCGTCGATGTATCAATATGCAACATAGTTTCATTAAAATTGATCTAACACTAGATCTAGGCTAAACATGCTTGTAAGAAGAAGAAAAAATACAGCAAGTAGAATTTACTTACTTGTTGAAGACTTTCTTCAAGAATTCTTCTTCAAATCACGAACTCTTCGTGCTCCTCGTACTCAACGAACACCTCCAACGAAAGGTCTTGAACACCACCAAAATACCTTCTCGGTTGTTCTCTTTTGGAGAAAGGAGGTTTGTGGGAACCTTTGAGTTTTGGTGAGGGAGGAGAAATGAGAGAGAGTTGAGAGAATTTCTCTTCTCTTCTTTGTGAAAATCTAAAAAATGAGAGAAGTCACTTTACTTCCTTCTTGCAAGAAGGGTTTATATAGTGGAATTGGTGGAGTTAAAATGTCCACTTAATTACCATTTTACCACAACCTTAGGTTATGCAAATCTCATTTGCATAACCACATAATATAAGATATCTCATATCTCATATTGCAAATCTCATTTGCATTAATTGTGGATTAATTAAATTGAATCGCATCCAATTTAATTTCTCTCAATCAATTTCTCCAATTAGCCCTAATTCAACAATTAGGCTAACCCATAGTTTATTATGAATCTCATTCACATAAACTATATATTATATCATTCATATCTCATATAAATGACATAAATGCCCTTAAAGTGAAATTGAACACTTCAATTTCATACCAAAACTTTATCCTTTCTTAAATCCAGATGGAGCCAACCGAGGGACCTAATGGACCTACAGTGACGGGCTCCAATGATCCGAGATTAACCTGTCAAACTCTTTGACCCGGTTAACCAACATTCATTAGCTACGGTAACACTCCACTATAGCCCGTAGCAGCACTCCCGTCAGTGCAAAATATTACGTGTCCACTGATATAACCAATACCCATGAGTCGACCCTTCACAAGTTGTTCGTAGACACGGCTGGGTCAAATTACCGTTTTACCCCTGTGTCTACCTCTTGTTCCTTAAGTCCTCACTGCTCCTCTAATGAACAACATATTGTGATGGTCCGACCATACACAACACCCTTCTCGGGCCAGTGAGAAGGTGGGCGTGTTGGGATTTTTGTCATAATCTCGTGTTTGTAAAATATTGTTTTGAAATTAATAAGAACCATGACGATTCAATCGTCTTCCGCTGCGCGGGGATTCTAATTCCCTTCAATTGGTACAGAGCCATCTCAATGGTTCCTCATCGATGCACTGTTTTATTAAAAATTAGGTGGGTAATTTACCATGTTTTCATGAGATGAATGTATGGTTTGCAAATTTGATGTTTTCGATTTTTGGCACTAGATTAGATTTACAATTATGTTGATGAGATCAATGTAAGGGCCCATTGTTTTGGGCAATTCTCATGTAAATCGAGTCTGTAAGTCCGGGTCGTTCGTGGCAAGAGTTGTCGTGAAGAAATCAGAGCGAAACAGCGAAAACTCAGCGTAAAAAAAAGCAAGGATGTTCTTTGTCTCAGATGGCGTTGAGACGCCGCGCACCAGGCGTCTCAACGCCATGCTCGCGGACGAAGCCCCTGCAGCAGAGTGGCGTTGAGGACGCGCCTCAACGCTATAGGCGACAGCGTTACAACGCTGCCGTGTACGTTGCGGGAGTAATACCGCGCGAGGATGGCCGTTTTTCAGTTTTTTTTATATAATTAATTTTCAGTTTTTTTTTATAAAAACGTTTTTTTAATTTATTTTATTAAATATTATTAATATAAATGTTATATTAATTTTATTTAATTAAATAATTACCCCTAGGTGCCAAAAACCGGTCCAGTTTTGCTATTTAATTATTTTATGCATGAGATGTATGATTTTAATTAAATTCTATGTGCATAATGTATGTTATATAGATTTAAAATCCCACCTTAGGTTAAACATAATCATGCATGATGTATATTATAAGAGTTATAATATAGTTTGCATGATAGCTTATATTATAAGAGTTATAATATAATTAAATGCATATTTAATTTAATTAATATAAGTGTTATATTTTTTAGATTAAAGTATGCTCATGCATTTATATTCATGTGATGAATGGTAATTATGTTATAGTATATACTTATTCATGTGATGAATGATCAAGCACTATAACATAGATATGCATGCAAACCTAAGTTAATTATTAGTTTTAAAGTGTTTAGAACTTGAATAATTAGACTTAGGTTTTCTAATTTTCTAATAAGATTAGAATTTTAGGAAATCAAATATGATCTTTGAATGGTGACTGATTAGTAACTCTGTCTAAGGAAGGTTTTGTCTAAGGTTGGGGTATTTAAGTTGACGCTTGCGGAACACCCCTACCTAGAAACCGACCTGGGAGTGAATTTGGTCCAGAGATTCTTAGATTATATTTACGTGAGCGCCGTTAATTAAGTGTTAATTAATTTTCTCACATAGATCTAAGTTAATAATGTGATTATAGACTTAGGCTAAATACCATATAAGAGTTATATTGGTAGACTTAGGTAATTTTTAGCCGATTATCTAGGTCAATCCCTATTAAAAATTAAATTACTGAGTGGGAGGAAATATAGTGTATAAGATACATTTAAATTTCCAACCACAAATCTCCGATAAGTCCGCACCGTGAGATCTATACTCGGCCTCGTGGCGCAAATGGGAGCGTCCCCCTTCGGATGACATTTGTATAGATCAATATCATCGTGGATGGAGAGAGTACTTATAGTGAGTGGGAGCGGGACTTGTGAATTCGAGACCCACGGTCTCTTCTTTCGATTCACACCGTGAGACACCTATGATCCGCTCGCTAGTTTGGCTGGACCGAGACAATCCTTCGGAGGACTTGATCATGGAGAGTGAACACGTGTGAATTTCGAAAGGGTGGACAGATTTCTGGTTGGTTTTCCTTCTTAGTTCACCCTTCGGTGACTATTGTTTGACGGATACTTGGAAACTTAAAGATTGAGGGTGACACTCTGCAATTCGTTAAGTGTTAATGAATCGTAGAAAAATGGTAATTGGATGCCTAATGGAATAAGAGTTATTTTGGGATTAGGGTCTGATCGAGAAAGTCTCGTCTTAGAGGAGGAATGTTTTGTTCACCCTTCGGTGGCAGTCATTCTAAACCTTTAGGGTATCATTGCAAAATTATGAATGACCTAGGGATCATGAAAACATTTTTGCTAAAATTTAGATTGTTTTTTAAAAAGTTTTTTAAGAGACTAATACAAAGTTTTTTTTAAAATTTCAGCTAAAAATATCTAGCGCTAATATAGCTTTACTTGCTTCCGATAAGTTAGTGGGAGATAATTACCAGAGCTGGAAAAACAACATCAATACAATTTTGGTGACTGACGACATAAAGTTCGTGTTGTCTGAGGAGTGTCCTCAGATGCCAGGCTCGACCGCATCGCGTGTCGTTCGCGATCACACGATCGATAGATCGGGGCCAATGAAAAGGCCAAGGTCTATATAATTGCAAAGCATGTCCGATGTTTTGGCAAAGAAGCATGAGCCGATGGTTTCGCTAAGGAAATCATGGAGTCTTTGCAGAAATGTTTGGACAACAATCCTTCTGTGTCCGGCATGACTCGCTCAAATACATTTTCAACGCCGGATGAAAGAGGGTCGCTCGTCCGTGAACATGTTCTAGACATGATGACCCGCTTTAATCTGGGTGAGATGAATGGGGCTTCGATCGACGAGTCGAGCCAGTCAATTTTATCATGGAGACCCTTCCAAGAGTTTTCTTGATTTCAGTAGCAATGTTGTTATGAACAAAATTAGCTACACTCGACTACCCTCCTCAATGAGCTACAGAATTTCCGGTCCCTGAGCAGGCGGGGAATCTGAGGCAAATGTTGCCCTCTGTGTCTTATCACGGGGTTCGACCTGCAGGACAAAACTGTTGCTCCTTCACGCCGAAAGGGAAGAAGAGGATGAAGAGGGTAAAACCGATCGAGATGCCGCCTTGGAAAGGCAAGAAGGTCAAGGAGGTTGCGAGAGAAAGGAAAGTGTTTCCACTGCAATGGAAGCGGACATTGGAAAAGAAAGCGTCAGAAATTCTCGGCCGAGAGGAAGAACCAAGGTAAATGTGATTTACTTGTGGTAGAAACATGTTTAGTGGAGAGTAATGACTCTTCCGGATATTGGATTGAGATTTACACTAACCACGTTTGTTCTTCTTTTCGAGGATTGATTCTGGCGGCCGGCTGCGAGAGAGGTGAGGTGACTCTACGGGTTGGATCCGGGGAGCTTGTCTCTGCTGCAAGCAACAATCGACACGGTGTGAAGTTGAATTTTGGCGGAAAGTACTTATTGTTAGACAATTTGTATATAGTTCCAGGGGTTTACTAGAAACCTTGTTTCTATTTCCGCCTAATTGAACATTGTATTTCCGTTTCATTTGAATTAAATAAAGCGTTTATTTCTTTCAAAAGGAATGTTATTTGTTCAAACCTCGATTGAAAATAACTTTGTATGTTTTAAAACCCAATTCGGTTAAAAGTGTTTTAAATCATTGAATTGTTTAAAGCTCATGAAACACGAACTAAGAAACCAAAAATTTCTCCAAAAGAAAATGCCCATCTTTGGCATCTACGGTTAAGCCACATTAATCTCAATAGGATTGAGAAACTAGTGAAGAGTGGACTTCTAAACGAATTGGAAGAAAACTCTTTGCCAAGATGTGAGTCATGCCTTCAAGGCAAAATGACCAAACGCCCTTTTAGTGGAAAAGGATATAGAGCCAAAGAGCCTCTTGAGTTAATACATTTCGACCTATGTGGTCCGGATGAATGTTAAAGCTCGGGCGGTTATGAGTATTTCGTGTCTTTCATGAGCGATTACTCCAGATATGGGTATATTTACCTAATGCATAAGAAAGTCGAAACTCTTGAAAAGTTCAAGGAGTATAAGATCGAGGTTGAGAACCTCTTAGGTAAATCGCTTAAAACACTTCGATCGGATCGAGGTGGAGAGTACATGGACACCGAATTCCGAGGACTATATGATAGAACACGGAATTACGCCCCAACTCTCAAGACTGGTATGCCATGCAATGAGAATGGTGTATCGGAGAGGAGAAATAGAACCTTGTTGGACATGGTTTGGTCGATGATGAGCTATGCTCATCTCCCGATTCTTTTGGGGATACGCAGTGGAGATCGCGGTTTATATTTTGAACAATGTTCCCTAGAAGAGTGTTTGTGAAACACCTTTCGAGCTCTGGAGTGGACGTAAAGGCGGTTTACATCACTTCGGTGGATTTGGGGATGCCCCACCCATGTGTTGGTGTCAAACCAGAAGAAGTTGGAACCCGTTCAAGATTATGCCTATTCGTAGGTTACCCTAAAGAGACTAGGGGTGGTACATTTTACGATCCTAAGGAAAATAGGGTGCTTGTGTCGACAAACGCCACTTTCCTGCAGAGGAAGACCACGTCGGGGATCATGTACCAAGAAGTAAAATTGTATTGAATGAAATGGATAGTTCATCGCCAGGGTTCTTTGATGGGGCTAGTACATCAAGCAGTTGTTGTTGATCTAAAGACGTCTAGTCAAATCCGTTCCCAAGAGTTGGGAATGCCTCGACGTAGTGGGAGGGCGTGTGAGGCGGCCGATCGCTATATGGGTTTATTTGAAACCTCGCTTGTCGCGCTAACGATGACCGTGAGGATCAATTGACCTATAATCGGGCAATGGCCGATGTTGATAAAGACGAGTGGATTAAAGCTATGGACCAAGAAATGCGATCTATGTACTTCAATTCTTTCGGGAGCTTGTGGATCACCGGATGGGGTAAAACCTATTGGTTGCAAATAGATCTACAAGCGTAAGCGTGGCGTAGATGGGAAGGTGCAAAACCTACAAAGCCCGACTAGTGGCAAAGGGTTTTACCCGAGGTTGAAGGGTTGACTATGAGGAGACCTTTTCACTGTTGCCATGGTAAAGTCGATCGAGATTCTTCCGCCATTGCCGCGTATTATGACTAGGAGGTATGGCAGATGGATGTCAAGACGACCTTTACGAATGGCAAACTTGACGAGACCATCTACATGGAATGACCCAAAGGGTTCATTGCCCAAGGCCAAGAGCAAAAAGTTTGCAAGCTTCATAAGTCCATTTATGGACTGAAACAAGCTTCGAGGTCTTGGAATATAAGGTTTGATGAGGTAATCAAATCTTATGGCTTTGATCAAAATGCCGACGAACCTTGTGTCTACAAGAAAATCGTTGACAAAACTGTCGCATTTCTGGTGTTGTACGTGGACGATATTCTTTTCATTGGGAATGAGGTAGAATTTCTTACTGACATTAAGAAATGGCTAGCTTCACAATTCCAAATGAAAGATTTGGGAGAAGCTCAGTACGTTCTAGGTATCCAGATAGTCGGGAACCGGAAGAACAGAACGCTAGCCTTGTCTCAGGCGTCTTATATTGACAAGATGTTGTCTAGATATAAGATGCAGAACTTCAAGAAGGGCTTCACGCCTTTCGGGCATGGGGTTCACTTGTCTAAGGATCGGTGTCCTAAGACTCCTCAAGATGTTGAGGATATGAGGCGTATTCCATATGCTTGGTGTAGGAAGCTTTGATGTATGCCATGTTGTGTACAAGGCCCGACATACATTATGCGATCGGAATTGTCGGTGAGATATCGATCCAATCCGAGATTAGATCACTGGACGGTAGTAAAGACAATCCTCAAGTATCTTAGGAGAAGCGAGAAACTACTGACTTAGTGTATGGTAGTAGGGATTTGATCCTTACGGGATACATGGTTTCGATTTTCGGATCGATAAGGATTCTAGGAAATCCACCTCTGGTCGACCTTCATTCGAATGGAGGAGTTGTAGTATGGCGAAGCATCAAACGAGGATGCATTGTTGATTCCACTATGGAAGCGAGTATGTTGCGGCTTGTGAAGGCTGCAAAAGGAAGTCTGTTTGGCTAAGGAAGTTCATGACAGACTTGGAAGTTGTTCCAAATATGAACTTGCCAATCACGCTGCTCGTGATAACGGTGTGCAAAGAGCCAATTCACGTGAACCTCGAAGCCATAAGAGAGGTAAACACATTGAGCGCAAGTATCATCTGATACGGGAAATTGTGCACCGCGGAGACGTGATAGTCACGCAGATAGCATCGGAGCACAATGTAGCTGATCCATTTACAAAGCCCCTCACGGCTAAAGTGTTTTTGAGGGTCACCTAGAGAGTCTAGGTATTCGAGAGCTTCCGACTAGGGCAAGTGGGAGATGTGTAAACTGGTATTCAATGCCCGAGTTTATTGTAATTTTTATTGTAATTCAAATACATTTTGAAATGTACCTTCTCCACTAGCTTAGTCCAAGTGGGAGTTTGTTGGGATTTTTGTCCTAATCTCGTGTTTGTAAATTATTGTTTTGAAATTAATAAGAGTTATTCATTTCTTCACTTTGTGTCTCGCAAATATTTTAAACCTTTCCAATAAACTAAGCTCTAGGGTCATTGAATATATGAGAAAACTAGAACTTGAACGGTGTGTAGTTGACACACAAGGAGGATCACGTTCGAGTTAATGACCCGAACGGTCTACAGTATAAGGATGGGGTTGGAGACCTAATCCACGGATACACTTGTGGATGCGCCCGCTTTGTATTAGATACAAACGACGTGATCGACTCGTTCATGTGGTTGACATGCGAGTGGGGGCATCTGTAGAATGAGATTGTACAAGGCCAGGACCGTGAATTATTAGACTTGCGATATAACACCGCTTATGAGAAAAGACTAATAAATTCGTAGATGACCATTAGTGACTCGACACGAATCACGAGCGTATTACGGACTCTTATGCATGTCTGGTGCATCCTTTGATTAGTACAGGTGAGGGTGGTCCCAGTCACTCGCCCAATATGCCTATCTTCTCAGGGACAGAACCAAGTAGAGAGCTGGGAACCTAATTACGCGAGATGGAATTCACTCGTTCCCGCCTATAGGGGAAACTAGAGGGTTGTTCCTTAAGTGTTGTCTCCGTGGCTTGGACAACGGCGCCCACCTTCTCACGGCCCGAGAAGGGTGTTGTGTATGGTTGGACCATCACAATATGTTGTTCATTAGAGAGCAGCGGTGGAGACTTAAGGAACAAGATATGACACGAGGGTAAAACGATAATTTGACCCAGTAGTGTTCATGAACAACCTGTGAAGGGTCGACTCATGAGAATTGGTTATATCGGTGGACACGTAATATTCTACATCGATGGGAGTACTGACTCACAGGCTTTAGTGGAGTGTTACTGTAGCTAATGAATATTGGTTGGCCGGGTCAAAGAGTTTGGTGATTAACCTCGGATCATTGGAGCCCGCCACTTTGTAGGTCCATTAGGTCCCTTGGTTGGCTCAACTCGAGATAAAAGAAGGGTTAAAGTTTTGGTATGAAATTGAAGTGTTCAATTTCACTTTAAAAGTGATTATATTATATAGATGATATAATATATAGTTTAATATGAATGAGATTCATAATAAACTATATGTTAGCCTAATTGTTGAATTAAAGGCTAATTGGAGAAATTGATAGAGAGAAAATAAATTGAATGTGATTCAATTTGATTAAATCCACAATTATTGCAAATGAGATTTGCAACATAAGATATGAGATATCTTATATTATATAATTATGTAAATAAGATTTACATAACATATGGTTGTGGTAAAGTGGTAATTATGTGAAGTTGTGAACCTCATCATTCCACTATTTAAACCCTTTGATAGATGGGTTTTAGGGTGAACCTAATCTACACTAAGCTTGGGAGGCTAAGTGAGATTCTCTCTATTCTCTCATTTCTCCATCTCTTCCAAAACACAAAAGAAGTTCCCACCAACTTCCCTTTTCCTAAAGAGAACAACCAAGAAGATCTATTACGGTAGTGTTCGAGATCCGTTCGTGGGAAGAATTCGTGGAGATCGAGGAGCGCGAAGAGTTCGTGATCTGCGCAGGAGAGGTTGTTGAATCGATCTACAACAAGTAAGTTATTCTAATCGTTGTAATCTTTTTCAAGCATGTTTAGCCTAGATCTAATAGGTAGATCAATTTTAGTAAACACATTGCATGATGATACCATGACGATTCAATGCGTCTTCACGCTTGTGGGATTCTAATTCTCTCTGGGGCGTCCGTTGTCCAAGCCCGGAGACAAAGACTCAAGGAACAACCCCTCTAGTTTCCTAAAGGCGGGAACGAGTGAATTCCATCTCGCGTAGTTAAGTTCCCACCTCCCTACTTGGTTTACGTCACGAGAAGATAGGCATATTGGGCGAGTAACTATGACCACCTCACCCGCGTACTAGTCAAAGAACGCACTCGCGATGTGAGTCCGTAACACGCTTAGGATTCAGGTCGAGTCACTAATGGTCATCTACGAAGTTATTAGTCCTTACTGTCAACGGTGTTACATCAGAAGGTCTAATAAATCACGGTCCGGTCTTGTACAATCTCATTGCACAGGATGCCCCCACTCGCATGTCAACTACATGAACGAGTCGGATCACCTCGTTTGTATCTAATACAAAGCGGGCGCATCCACAGTGTATCCAGGATTAGGTCTCCAACCCTATCCATATATCGTGAGACCGTTCGGCTCATTAACTCGAAGCGTGATCCTCCCCTGTGTGTCCACTACACACCGTTCAAGTTCTAGTTCTCTCATAAATTCAATGACCCTGGAGCTTAGTTTATTGGAAAAGTTTATAAATATTGCGAGACACAAAGTGATGAAATGAATAACTCTTATTAATTTCAAACAATATATTACAAACACGAGATTAGGACAAAAATCCCAACAAACTCCCACTTGAACTAAGCTAGTGGAGAAAATACATTTATGAAATGTACATAAATTACAATGAAGTAATACAATAAACTAGGGCATTGAATACCCGTTTACACATCTCCCACTTGCCCTAGTCGGGAAGCTCTCAAGACCTAGACTCTCAGGTGACCTCAAACACCTTAGCCGTGAGGGGCTTTGTAAATGGATCACCACGTTGTGCTTCGACGCTTATCGCGCGTGACCGTCCACGTCTCTGCGGTGCACAATCTCCCGTATCAGATGATACTTGCGCTCAATGTGTTTGCCTCTCTTATGGCTCCGAGGCTCACGTGAGTTGGCTACTACACCACTGTTATCACAGAACAGTGTGATGGGCAAGTTCATGTTAGGAACAACTTCCAATTCTTTCATGAACTTCCTAAGCCAAACAAACTTCGCTGCGCAGCCTTCACAAGCCGCAACATACTCCGCTTCCATAGTGGAATCGGCAATGCATCCCCGCTGATGCTTCGCCATACTCTGACTCCTCCATTCAAAATGAAGGTGACCCGAGGTGGATTTCCTAGAATCCTTATCGGTCCGAAAATTAGAATCTGTGTATCCCGTAAGGATCAAATCCCCACTACCATACACACTAAAGTCGTAGTTCCTCGTTCTCCTAAGATACTTGAGGATTGCCTTTACGGTGTCCGGTGATCTAATCTGGATTGGGTGATATCTCATCGACAATTCCCTCACCGCATAAATGGATGTCGGACCTAGTACACAAAGATGGCATACATGAGGCTCCCTACACGGTGAAGCATATGGAATCCGTCTCATATCCTCAACATCTTGAGGAGTCTTAGGGACATCGATCCTTGAGACAAGTGAACCTCATGCCTGAAAGGCAACAAGGTCTTCTTGGAGTTCTGCATCTTATATCTAGACAACATCTTGTCAATATAAGACGCTTGAGACAAGGCTAGCGTTCTGTTCTTTCGGTTCCGGACTATCTGGATACCTAGAACGTACTGAGCTTCTCCCAAATCTTTCATTTGGAATTGCGAAGCTAGCCACTTTTTAACGTCAGTAAGAAATTCTACCTCATTCCCAATGAGAAGAATATCGTCCACGTACAACACCAAAAATGCGACAGTTTTGTCAACGATTTTCTTGTAGACACAAGGTTCGTCGACATTTTGATCAAAGCCATAAGATTTGATTGCCTCATCAAACCTTATATTCCAAGACCTCGAAGCCTATTTCAGTCCATAAATGGACCTATGAAGCCGACAAACTCTTTGCTCTTGGCCTTGGGCAATGAACCCTTTGGGTTGGTCCATGTAGATGGTCTCATCAAATTTGTCATTCAGAAAGGTTGTTTTGACGTCGATCTACCATACCTCGTAATCATAATACGCGGCAATGGCCAGAAGGATCCTGATCGACTTTACCATGGCAACAGGTGAAAAGGTCTCCTCATAGTCAACCCCTTCAACCTGGGTAAAACCCTTTGCCACTAGTCGGGCTTTGAAGGTCTGCACCTTCCCATCTACGCCACGTTTACGCTTGTAGATCCATTTACAACCAATAGGTTTTACCCCATCCGGTTGATCCACAAGCTCCCATCTGAGAATTGAAGTACATAGACTCCATTTCTCGGTCCATAGCTTTAATCCACTCGTCTTTGTCAACATCAACCATTGCACGATCATAGGTCAATGGATCCTCACGATCATTATCGGGAGCGACAACCGAGGTTTTGGCTAAACCCATGTAGCGATCAAAGCGGTCTCACAGTCCTCCCACTACGTCGAGGCATTCCCAACTCTTGGGAGCGGATTTGACTAGGCGTGCTAGGATCAACAACACTTGTTGATGTACTAGCCCCATCGGCAACTCTTCTTGGCGATGTCGCCCATTTCATTTAATACAATTTTACTCCTTGGTAAATGATCCCGACGTGGTCTTCTCTCAGGAAAGTGTCGTTTGTCGACACAAGCACCCTATTTTCCCTAGGATCGAAAAGCAGACCACCCCTAGTCTCTTTAGGGTAACCTACGAATAGGCACAATTTGAACGGGGTTCCAACTTTTTGGGTTTGACACCAACACATGGGTGGGCATCCCCAAATCCTCGAAGTGATGTAAAGCGCCTTTACGTCCACTCCGGAGCTCGAAAGGTGTTTCACAAACACTCTCGAGGAACGTTGTTCAAAATGTAAACCGCGATCTCCACTGCGCACCCCAAAAAGAATCGGGAGACGAGCATAGCTCATCATCGGCCGAACCATGTCCAACAAGCTTTCATTTCTCCTCTCCGATACACCATTCTCTTTGTGGCATACGGCGGTGGCGAGAGTTGGGACGTGATTCCGTATTCTATCATAATAGTCCTGGAATTCAGTGTCCATATACTCTCCACCTCGATCCGATCAAAGTGTTTTAAGCGATTTACCTAAGAGGTTCTCAACCTCAGTCTTGTACTCCTTGAACTTTTCAAGAGTTTGGACTTCTTATGCATTAGGTAAATGTACCCATATCGGAGTAGTCGTCATGAAAGACACAAAGTACTCATAACCGCCCCGAGGTTTAACATTCATCGGACCACACAGAGGTCGAATGCACTAACTCAAGAGGCTCTTTGGCTCTATATCATTTTCCACTAAAAGGCCGTTTGGTCATTTTGCCTCAAGGCATGACTCACACACCGGCAAAGAGTTTTCTTCCAACTCGTTTAGAAGTCCACTCTTCACTAGTTTCTCAATCCTATTGAGATTAATGTGGCCTAACTTAGAAGATGTCAAAGATGGGCATTTTCTTTTGGAGAAACTTTCGCTTTCTTAGTTCGTGTTTTCAGATTTTAATTTCAGATATTCAAAACACTTTTGACCGAATTTGGTTTCAAAACATACTGATTATTTTCAAGTGAAAATTTGAATAAATCACATTCCCTTTGAAAGAAATAAACGCTTTATTCGATTCAAAAGAAAGCGAAATACATTGTTCTATTAAGCGGAAATAGAAACAAGGTTTCTAGTAAACCACGGAACTATGTACTGATTGTTCAACAATAAGTACTTCCCGCCAAAATTTAGCTTCATCGTGTGATCGATCGCTGCAGCGAGACAAGCTCCCGGATCCAACCCGTAGAGTCACCTCACCCTCTCGCATGTGGCTGCAGAATCAACTCACGAAAAGAAGAACAAAGCGTGGTTAGTGGCGCCCAAATCCAATATCCGGCAGAGTCACTACTCTCCACTAAACATGTTTGATCACAAGTAAATCACATTTACCTTGATTCTTCCTTTCGGCGAGAATTTGGGACGATTTCTCTTCCGGTGACCGCCCCATTGCGGTGGAAACACTTTCCTTTCTTTCTCTGCAACCTCCTTGACCTTCTTGCCCTTGGTGGGCGGCTCGGTCGATTTTACCCCTCTTCATCATTTTCTTCCCTTTCGGGCGTGAAGGAGCAACGAGTTTCGTCCCTGCAGGTCGAACCCCTCGTGATAAGACACTGTGAGGCAACATTTGCCTCGATTCTTGACCTGTTCAAGGATTGGAAATTCTGTAGCTCATTAAGGAGGGTAGTCGAGTGTAGCTAATTTTGTTCATAACAAACATTGCTACTTTAAATCGAAGGAAACTCTTGGAAGAGTCTCCAAAATAAAATCGACTGGCTCGACTCATCGATCGAAGCCCCGTTCATCTCGGCGGATGGAAGTGGGTCATCATGTGCAGAGCGTGTTCACGGATGAGCGACCCTCTTTCATCCGTGCGTTAAAAGCGTATTTGAGCGAGTCATGCCGGACTGAAGGATTCTTTGCCCAAACATTTCTCGCAAGGACTCCATGATCTCCTTAGCGAAAATCATCAGCTCGTGCTTCTTTGCCAAGACATCAGACATGCTGGCAATAATGTAGACCTTGGCCTTTTCATTGGCCCTAATCCGCCGATCGTACGCATCGTGAACACTTCGCGACGCGGTCGAGCCCGGCATCTGAGGACACTTCTCAGATAACACGAACTTAATGTCGTCTTGTACCAAAATTGTATTTATGTTGTTTTTCCAACTTTGATAGTTATCTCCCACTAATTTGTCCGAAGCGAGTAAAGCTATAATTGCGCTAGACATTTTAGCTGAAAAACAAGAAAACCCTTTGTTTTAGTCTCGCAAAAAAAACTTTTGAAATCCAATTAAGTTTTAGCAAAATTGTTTCATGATCCCTAGGTCATTCAAAATTTTGCAATGATATCCTAAAGGTTTAGAATGACCGCCACCGAAGGGTGAACAGAACACTCCTCCTCTAGGACGAGACTTTCTCAATCAGACCCTAATCCCAGAATAACTCTTATTCCATTAGGCGTCCAACTACCATTGTTCGGTCGAATTCATTAACACTTAACGAATTCTGTGAGTGTCACCCTCAATCTTTAAGTTTTCAAGTATCCGTCCAAACAATAGCCACCGAAGGGTGAACCAAGAAGGAAAATCAACCAGGAAACTGTATCCCTTTCGAGAATTCACGGTGTTAGACTCCCATGATCAAGCCCTCCGAAGGGATTGTGCGGTCGAGCCAAACTACTAGAGGCGGATCATAGGCGTCTCACGGTGTGAATCGAAAGAAGAGACCGTGGGTCTCGTTTTCACAAGTCCCGCTCCCACTCACTATAAGTACTCTCTCCATCCACGATGATATTGACCTATACAAATACCATCCGAAGGGGGACGCTCCCATTTGCGCCACGAGGCCGAGTATAGATCTCACGGTGCGGACTTTAAGGAGATTTGTGGTTGGAAATTCAAATGTATCTCATACACTTTATTTCCTCCCACTCAGCACTTTTAAAAAAAAAATTAATAGGGATTGACCTAGATAAACCGGCTAAAATTTACCTAAGTATACCAATATAACTCTTATATGGCATTAACCTAAGTTTATAATCACATTATTAACTTAGGTCTATGTGAGTAAATTAATTAACACTTAATTAACGGCACTCACGAGAATATAACCTAAGAATCTCCAGACCGAATTCACTCCTAGGTCGGTTTCCGTGTAGGGTGTTGCAAGCGTCAACTTAAATACTGACCTTAGACAAAACCTTCCTTAGACAGAGAGTTACTTATCGGTCTCCATTCAAAGGTTATATTTGATTTCCTAAATTTCTAATCTCATTAGAAAATTAGAAAACCTAAGTCTAATTAATCAAGTTCTAAACACTTTAAAACTAATAATTAACTTAGGTTGCATGCATTTCTATGTTATAGTGCTTGATCATTCATCACATGAATAATACTATATACTATAACATAATATAATTCATCACATGAATTAAATGCATGAGCATGCTTTTAATTTAAAAATATAACACTTATATTTAATAAATTAAAACATGCCAACATTATATTATAACTCTTATAATATAATCCTATCATGCATATTATATATTATAACTCTTATAATATAAAAATGATGCATGAAATGTTTAACCTAAGGTGGGATTTTAAATCTATATGACATACAATATGCACATAGAAATTAATTAAAATATACATCTCATGAATAAAATAATTAAATAGCAAAAATGAACCGATTTTTGGCACCTAGGGGCAATTATTTAATTAAATAACATTAATATAACATTTATATTAATATTATTTAATAAAATAATAAATAAAATAAAAAATTACATTTTATAAATAATAAAATAAATAAAACGTGTAAATAACCGCCCAAAGTGAGGCTTGATCCCACGACCTTGCGAAACTGCCGCGAACTGCTCCTCAACGCGTACAGCGTTGCAACGCCGTGGGCAGCGTTGCAACGCTGTCGTCTCCAACGTCGACTCGCGTTCTCAACGCCAGCTGCGTTGCAACGCTATGCCCAGCGTTGCAACGCTGTTCTGCTGCAGGGCCTCCAACCGCAAGGATAGCGTTGAGACGCCGTTGGGCAGCGTCTCAACGCCATTGACAGAACAGCAATCACCTTTGTTGTTCTTCGTCGATTTACGCCTGTTTCCGCTCCGATTTCTTCACAGCAACACTTGCCACGAACGACACGGACTTACAGACTCGATTTATTTTCTAAAATGCCCAAAAACACAGGCCCTTTACATTTGATCTCATCAAACAGAAAATAAATCTAAAAGTGCCAAAAACCGAAACATCCATTATGCAAACCAAGACATTCATCTCATGAATTATGGCAAAACACCCACCAAATTTTAACAAAACAATGCATAATTGAGAAACCATCGAGATGGCTCTAATACCAATTGAAGGGAATGAAAATCCCGTGCAGCGGAAGACGATTGAATCGTCGATGTATCAATATGCAACATAGTTTCATTAAAATTGATCTAACACTAGATCTAGGCTAAACATGCTTGTAAGAAGAAGAAAAAATACAGCAAGTAGAATTTACTTACTTGTTGAAGACTTTCTTCAAATCACGAACTCTTCGTGCTCCTCGTACTCAACGAACACCTCCAACGAAAGGTCTTGAACACCACCAAAATGCCTTCTCAGTTGTTCTCTTTTGGAGAAAGGAGGTTTGTGGGAACTTTTGAGTTTTGGTGAGGGAGGAGAAATGAGAGAGAGTTGAGAGAATTTCTCTTCTCTTCTTTGTGAAAATCTAAAAAATGAGAGAAGTCACTTTACTTCCTTCTTGCAAGAAGGGTTTATATAGTGGAATTGGTGGAGTTAAAATGTCCACTTAATTACCATTTTACCACAACCTTAGGTTATGCAAATCTCATTTGCATAACCACATAATATAAGATATCTCATATCTCATATTGCAAATCTCATTTGCATTAATTGTGGATTAATTAAATTGAATCACATCCAATTTAATTTCTCTCAATCAATTTCTCCAATTAGCCCTAATTCAACAATTAGGCTAACCCATAGTTTATTATGAATCTCATTCACATTAAACTATATATTATATCATTCATATCTCATATAAATGACATAAATGCCCTTAAGGTGAAATTGAACACTTCAATTTCATACCAAAACTTTATCCTTTCTTAAATCCAGATGGAGCCAACCGAGGGACCTAATAGACCTCTGATGGCGGGCTCCAATGATCCGAGATTAACTCGCCAAACTCTTTGACCGGTTAACCAACATTCATTAGCTACTGATAACACTCCACTATAGCCCGTAGTGCACTCCCGTCAAGATGAGAATATTACGTGTCCACCGATATAACCAATACCCATGAGTCGACCCTTCACAGGTTGTTCGTAGACACGGTTGGGTCAAATTACCGTTTTACCCATGTGTTTACCTCTTGTTCCTTAAGTCCCCACCGCTCCTCTAATGAACAACATATTGTGATGGTCAGACCATACACAACACCCTTCTCGGGCGGTGAGAAGGTGGGCGCCGTTGTCCAAGCCCACAGAGACGGCACTCAAGGAACAACCCCTCTAGTTTCCCTAAAGGCGAGAAGCAGTGAATTCCATCTCGCGTAGTTAAGTTCCCGACTCCCTACTTAGTTACGTCACGAGAAGATAGGCATATTGGGCGAGTGGCGTGACCACCCTCACCCGCACTAGTCAAAGAAACGGACCTGCATGCGGAGTCCGTAACACGCTCGTGATTTAGGTCGAGTCACTAATGGTTATCTACGAAGTTATTAGTCCTTACTGTCAACGGTGTTACATCAGTAGGTCTAATAAATCACGGTCCGGTCTTGTACAATCTCATTGCACAGGATGCCCCCCACTCGCATGTCAACTACATGAAGCGAGTCGGATCACCTCGTTTGTATCTAATACAAAGCGGTCGCATCCACGATGTATCGAGGATTAGGTCTCAACCCTATCCATATACGTGAGACCGTTCGGGTCATTAACTCGAGCGTGATCCTCCCCGTGTGTCCCACTACACACCGTTCAAGTTCTAGTTCTCTCATAAATTCAATGACCCTGGAGCTTAGTTTATTGGAAAAGTTTATAAATATTGCGAGACACAAAGTGATGAAATGAATAACTCTTATTAATTTCAAACAATATATTACAAACACGAGATTAGGACAAAAATCCCAACAGCAGCGCTATGCAATTGTGTGGTAATTGCAGCTCTATGCAATTTCGTGGCAATTGAAGCGCTAGGCAATTGCGTTGTGATTGCAGTCTCACGTAAGTGCGATGTGTTGCAGCACTATGCAGTGGTGATATAACTGCAATTCAAGGCAATTGCATTGGAGTTGTGTTGTCTTCCCAACTTAGCGGCACAAGCATTCTTGAATCCCTTACCTTTCCACTATTTTCACCCGTTTTTATATTAGTCACAGTCACCCCAAAGAAAAAATCATTTTATCTTTAGTTACCTTTTCAATTGCAATTAGCCACAAGTCGTGCTTTTCTCAATTGATTTTATTAAAACCGTTCCCTTGGGTACGATACTCTTGAATACTTCCAGTTTCTTATTACTTTGATCGCGTGCGCTTGCGCGTTTCGCTATCAAATTTTTGGCGTCGTTCCCGGGGAACGATATTTTTAATAAAACTCATCTGACATCACAAACTGTAGACAGATTGCAATTCGCCCTCAATTGCATCGATTTTTCAATTGCAATTATGTGGCAGTGGCAGTTCCTTTATTTCAAAGAAATCGAGTTTAGTTGCAGGTACTTGCAGGTCAGGCTAATGTATAAAAAAAGGTTTAGTCTCTTGGTGCTAGATCCTAAAATAGAAAGGACCTTCCACCTACGTCGTCGACAACAAAGAAGGAGAAAATTGCAAAAACCAATTACACAGGAAAGTCGTGAGAAAAGCATTCTGCGAGATATCGAAATAGAGGCATGCCATGCTCAGAAATGAGTCAAAGACGCTGAATCGATGAATGGAGGAAATCTATAAAATGCAAACAATATGCAACAACAACAAGCTCCCCCAACTAATCAAATTTTTATTGCAGATAAGAGAAATCAGCCTATACAATTGCAAAGGAAAAAACTACATTACAAAAAAAAAATACTAAACAATGATCAATATCCTCACTTGTTGTAGAATCAGAAATCAAGCCAAATAGTTTTATTTTTCTGTAGGAGCACGAACTTCCAATAATTGTTGTTCTGTCAACACAATTTGGAACATAAATCGGACACTACCAAAAGTGCAACCTCCCTATTTCTCTGAGTAATGGAAATATGGTTTGTGGGAACCAATCTCGAATTGGAAGGGAATGTTAAATTTTTGGAGAGAAAAAATTCTTGGGAGAAAGAATTTGTCAAGGAGAAGCAGAACTATCAATTCGATGAGATCATCATCCCAACTCTTTTCCTTATCACAAAAAATAAAGAGGGAGAGTGAGAGAATGAGAAGAAATTGTGAGATTGCCATATTTTCCCAATAACTTCCAACAATTGTTGGAAGTTAATTTTTATTAAATTAAATAAAATTAATTAAATTAATAATTAGGAAATTAAATTCATTTAAATTGTATTTAAATGAATATCTCTTACATAACCTATAGTTTATTTCAATTAATTAAATTAAATTAAATTAACTAATTAATTAATTCACCAATTAATTAATTGCTAAATTAAATATCACATATTTAATATAAACTTATATTTGAAACATATTCAATTATAATTCTCTCATAACTTATAGTTTTAATGTACATCTCATGTGCACTAAATCTGTAATTTTAATATGAACCCAATTTACATTAAAATAATATTTGAACTCCACAAATATTCAATTCTCTCACAAAATTAATTTTCAATCGTATCAAAATTAAATTTATAATATAAAGTTTTAAATTAAAATATAAACTTTATATTATATTGTATCACCATAGATTATATTAATTTCCAAAGTGAATTTGAACATTTCAAATTTCATTCAAGATCAAATTACCTCAACATCATTTTTGAGCTAAGAAGGGGACCTGATGGACTTACAGATCATAAACTCTAACGATACAAAATTAATTGGTTAATCTCATTAACCACATTGATCAACATTCATTAATTGTGGGTACACTCTACTAAAGACCCACAGATGCACTCTTTTCACTGCAGATATATTTCTGTGTCCACGGATATAAACCAATAACAAGTTAGTCCTTCACGAGTGTTCGTAACATCAGTGATAACTCTCACATGTGAGAGTTATTTAGCCTTTATTTGATGTCGTGTTTCAGGATAATAAGCTCTGAATAGGAAAGAATAAAGTAAAAAAAAAGGCATTGGAAGTGAAGGATTTCTCAAAGATAAAAGAAATAAAAAGGAAGCTCACTTTCTTTAGTTTTAATGCAGGAACGCAAGACCAATGCAATTGCCTGGTCAAGGACAGAGGCCCTTTTCTTACCCGAGAGATCTACGGAAATAACAGCTCATAAAATTCAAGCCTTCTTTCACGAAAATCAGAACAAGACAGTCGTCTGGGAAACCCTAGAAGCAAACATCTCTATAAATAGAGAGGGAAGCGACTGAGAAGGGTGTGGTTTTCTAGAGGAACACTGTCGATTCTGCGATTCTACTGTTGTGCTTTTGTTTTTCTCTCTTACATCGATTTTTGTCTTAAGATTTACGGTTGTATTAACCTAGCCAACCTGTTGGTTTAGGGTTGGCCTGAACAAAGTTCTTTGTTGTTGTTTCAAGTTTGGTTATACGATTGTGCGTGAGTTGTTTAGAGTTTTTCGTATTTCAATTCAGTTCAATTTTTTCCTGTTCTTGTTAGACGATGAAGTGTAAGACATTTTAAGTTCTAGTGAATAAAAGTTGTTGTTTTTCCTTTATTCTCAAGTGTTCTTTGTTTGAAGTTGCATTTTTTGTATCAACTTTCATTTACAATTACACACTCAGTAAAGCCTACGACTGCATCTTCGGTTCTTGCTTAACTGTGGTAGATCGAGGGACAGGTTGGGGCCTTAGCCAGAGTGTAATGCTTTCTGCTAATAAGTCTAAAATGATGTTTATCGTTTTATCCATGAGGAGCTAACTTTCCTTAGTGATTCAAGATGTGAACGCCCTAAGGAAAGACAATGAACTCCAAAGCAAGGGTAATTCGACTAACCTCTGATGGAGTTTACTTTTTGTGAGCTTAACGTGGGTAGCTTTAGCTGGCCATCTAGAGTTACTCATTTAGCTTTAACTTGACACCGAAAAGGTTGAGTTAAAGCCGATTTTTCAAAAGTAATGGAGGAAAAAGGCTTAGACATAAGTCCTGAACTTTGACCCTAGGCATAGGGCAAGACTCCAAAACCTTAGAGCTGCATACATAAACATCTGGGATAGATTAACCATAGAAATATATGATTGATCACTCAACCTCCTAAAGATACTTTAAAGAAGGTTGAATAGGAGTAGAACTCGGTTTACATCATTTGAAGGTTAGTTCGAATCACCATGAACTTGCGGTAGCATTGCCATTGACGCACCACGCAATTCCGTTGCAATGGTAGCGCTAGTTAAATGCGTTGAAATTGCAGCGCTATGCAATTGTGTGGCAATTGAAGCGTTAGGCAATTGCATTGTGATTATAGTCTCACGTAAGTATGATGTGTTGCAGCAGTATGCAGTAGTGATATAACTGCAGTTCAAGGCAATTGCATCGGAGTTGTGTTGTCTTTCCAACTTAGCGACACAAGCATTCTTGAATCCCTTACCTTTCCACTATTTTCACTCGCTTTTATATTAGTCACAGTCACCCCAAAGAAAAAATCATTTTATCTTTAGTTACCTTTTCACTTGCAATTAGCCTCAAGTCGTGCTTTTCTCAATTGATTTTATTAAAATCGTTCTCTTTGGTATGATACTCTGGAATACTTCCAGTTTCTTATTACTTTGATCGTGTGCACTTGCGTGTTTCGCTATCAACCAGCTGGGTCAAATTATCGTTTTACCCCTAGGTTATCTCTATGTCCTTAAGTATCAGTGCTCCTCTTATAAACAACCTTTTAAAGTCCATTTATTAAACAGAAACCTCTCTCGAGCCAATGAAAGGGTAGGGTCCTTTGTTCAAGTTTGGAGACACCACTTAAGGGAACACTCATCTACTTTCCCTTAAAGTAGGGAATGAGTGAATTCCATCTTGTGTAATTATGTTTCTAGCTCCCCACTCGGTCTTATCCCCAAAATGGTAGGCATATTGAGTCTGTGATATGGCCACTCTCACTCATACAAATCAAAGGACAATCCCACGCGAACAAGGGTTCATAATACACTTAGGATTAAGACTAAGTTGTCTAAGTCATCCTATTGAAATAGAAAGCTAAATAGTCGACAGAGTTACATTTATTGGTTACTATTTCGTGGTCCGGTCTTATGCAATCTCATTAGATAAGATACCGACTCCCACTCGCATATCACCTACATGAACGTGTTGGATCATTGCCTTTGTATCAAATACAAAGTGGGTCGTATCTATAGTGTCACTAGGATAAAGTACCCAACCCCAACCCTATACTATAGACGCTTTAGGTTGTTTCTTGAAAATTGATCCATGTATGTCCCCACATTTAAGACACATAATACAGCCTAGAATGTTAGTTTATTGGATTTAGGATTATTTAAAACAAAGCTAATACAACAAAATTCAACAACCTTTATTAAATAACATGAATAACACTTTATTGATAATGATCAATTGTTTACATTTACTATCTATGAGTTTTAGGGCATAAACTCCAACAGATCCAACAACTTTTACAATTGGTACTTAAAGCCTTACTTCCAAAGTCCAAGGTATGTAATATATAGGCAATGTTCATATTTCAACAGACTTTGTCAATGTATAATTAACAGAGAAGTAATGTTATGTTAAGATATGTACCCTAAAACTTATGTAATTTGATCAAATAAATAAAGAGTTATTTGTTTTGATAAAATTATGTTCTCGCTTTATAAATCCAATAAACTAAGCTCCAAAGTTATAATATATCTTGAACATCAGTGTAGTAGACACTATTTGGATTGTGCTCAAGAGTATAACCTAAATGGTCTATGGTATAAGAATAAGGTTGGAAACCTTATTCTGGTAACACCATAGATGCGACCCACTTTGTAATTAGTACAAATGAGGTAATCCAACTCATTCATGTGGATAGCATGCGAGTGAGGCCATCTTGTATGAAGAGTTCATACAAGACCGGATCATGAAATTATTAGTCGACGATTATAACATGGCACATAATGAGGATAAGACTGATAATTTATAGATGGTCATTAGTGACTCGACCTGAATCCTGAGCAAGTTAAGTACTTCTGCTTATAGGGGTTGTCCTTAAACTAGTATGAGTGAGAGTGGCTTGTAGCCGACTCAATAAGCCTACCTTCTCAGGGATAGAACCTCGTAAGTAGCTGGGGACTTAACTATGCAAGACGAAATTCACTTATTCCTACACTAAGGAATTAGATAGGTTGTTCCCTTAAGAACTGAGTCCAGGTCTTGAACAACGGGGCCCCTACCTCTAAACTGGCTTAAGAGGGTATGAGTTTATGGTAGGACCATAGACTTGTTGTTAATTAGAGGATCAGTGGTGCTTAAGGAACAAAGAGGTAATCACAGGGGTAAAACGGTAATTTGACCCAACTGTGATTACGAACAACCTGTGAAGGGTCGACTCATGGGTAATGATTATATCAATGGACACAATATAATCTATAGTGAGGAGAGTGCAGCTATAAGTATATAGTGGAGTGACTTGTAGTTAATGAATATTGATTAACCAGATCAAAGAGTTTGATCAGTTAATCTCATATCATTTGAGCTCATGAACTGTAGATCCATTAGGTCCCTCCGTTGGCTCAACATGGTAATATTGAGGGTATAAAATTAGGAATGAGATTGAAGTGTTCAATTTCATATATGAGGTGTTATATCAATTATATCACATATAATTGATATAATATATAGTTTTGATGTGAATAAGATTCAAAAATTAACTATATACTAATGAGAGAATGAAGGAGGGATAGGATGGTAATTTCCATCTTATTTTCCTATAAATAGTTGCATAAGATGCAACTTTGAGATAAGGCTTTATACATAAACCCTACAGTTCTCTCATTTGTGTTGGAAAGAGTTCCAAACACATTTCCAAAAAGATCACCTCACCTCATCCTAAAAGGAACCCATCTTCCTCTCTCACCTAGAGAACAACGGAAAAGATCTAGTGGTGGATCTTCACAAGGTTCGGGTTCGTTGCTGAGATCGTGATCATTGGAGGAGAAACTCGTGAAGAAAGTATTTTACAAAGGTAAATTCTTGTTGTCCAATATTTCGTAAAGCATGTTTAATCTTAGTATATTGTTCTTGTATTTTAGATCTGTGTAACAAAATCATGAACAAGTGATTCACAATCGCTTTCGCTGCGGGATTCGATCCCTTCATGTTAGACCTTGAAAAAGAAGTCGTTGGCATTTTACGTCTTCTTGAAATGTACTTTCCACCTTTTTTGATATAATGACACATTTGATCATTCATTTGGGACATGAAACTCATATTTATTGGATCTGTTTAATTTTGTTGGATGTACCCATTTGAAAGGTAAATTATTTCCTTTACTATATATTAGTGATAATTGTGGTTCTTTTCTTAATCAATATATTTAACGTAGATATATGAAGACATTGAAAGAATATGTACAGAATAAAGCACGGCCAGAAGGGTGTATTGCATCGTGCTACTTAGCTCATGAGTGTGTTAATTTTTCTAATACATATTTTAAACAATCAGTTGAAGTGGTGATCAATGAATATTGTAATGAAGAATACCACAATGATGTCATTCTCAAGGGTCGTCCTATATCAATTGGAACACCAATTACATTACTTGATGATGTGTTTGAGAATGCACACGATATGTCTTATAAACACAGTAGTGGTAGAGCCATTTATCAAGTGAGTTAATTTGGGTAATGTATATCACTTTAGTTTAATACAAGATCAATAGTTAATGATAATTCATTTGGTTAGAATGTAAATTAATGGGTTCTTGATCTTAGATAGAAAATTAGTGAAATATTCTAGTTTACTTTGGAAGATCCATGCAGAACAATTTCCCTCGTGGTTGAAATCTAAGGTAATAGAGTATACTATTTTCATAAGTATTTTATTGAACAATGAATGTGTACAAATATAACATATTTTATCTAATAAATAGATATGTTTCATTTTACCAGATCGAATTAGATTCTTCTTCTACAAATGGCCCAAGAAAAAGTGTAATATCTTACAATGAATATATTATAAATGGACAACGATTTCACAAAAAGAGTGTGGAACGATCAACCCAAGCCAGTGATGTTTTCATAGATGCAACTACATTATGTAGATCTAGTGTTAAAGATAGATTTCAAGTTGTGAACCTAGTTGCTTATTATGGGGTGTTGCAAGAAGTCATTTGTTAGATTATTGTGTCCATCAACTTCCAATGTGACGACCATCATCACAGGTATTATTATTTATTCTATTTAACGCTCTAGTAAACGCCGTGTTTAGCTGGATTAGTGACTTTTGAGCAAGCTCGGCGAGAGGGAGGCCGTAATTTTGTTTAGCTTATGTGAATTGTTTCTTTTAAGATGAGGTTAACTATGAAAATTAAAGGGAAGGTAATTTTAAAGGCGTTTTGGTGATTTAGGCCTAAATTAGGGTGATGATAGCACACAACTTGACCTAGATGGATGGTATATATATCATGAGAAACCCTAGCCCCCACATCTACTCTTCATTGTACCAAACCCTAACCCTAAAAAAAGAGCACACACTTCCTCCTTCTCTTTGATGTGCAAACCCTAAACCTAAAAGACTCCACCCCTCCTCTTTCACTCACCCTAGCCGTGCCATTCTTCTTCTACCGCACTTGGTGGCCGTCCATGAGTCTCGGTGAACCGCGAACCATCGAGCGAGCGCACGCGACCACCCGGAATTGTGGTCTCGTTTTGGTCTACCGATTCGCAACCCTAGAGTCGAACACCACCGCCGTCTTCGAGGAGCGCCACGACCGGCGACTCACGAGTCTCACAAGTACCCCCTCGCCGTGACGCAGGAAAGAAGCGGCTTCACCGCTCGTCTGCGCAACCCGCCGTTGTCGAAAGTCGTTCCTCGCCAGCGCGGCAGCAGCCTGCCGGCTGCCGTTTGCGGTTCGCGCGAAGACCTCACGCCGGATCGGCGTGTGTGAGTGCGCTCGCACCACGACCGCCCGATCTTGAGTCGCCGCCGCCGCGCTCGTGAGATCGAAGTGCGACCATCCGCAAACTCCGTCGCGCGGCCAAAGAACCCTACCGCCACCGCCGGAAGATTTGATCCTCGTCCCCGCCGTCCACGAGTTTCGCTCCGGCCGTCCGTGGCAAGGCCCGACCACCATGAAGTCGTTCACCACGGCACGCTCGCTCGGTTCTTCCCGGTATTGCTCGAGGACCATTCGGCCCGCCGTTTCACACTGCACTGCGGCCGAGAGTCCTCTCCTACACCGCCGTCGTGACCTTACAGCAGCGAGGTTTGATCGTTCGGTGAGAGATCGTGCTAAGTATCGAGTTTGATTTAGAATTATTTGTTTACCGTCGATTATTTAAGCGTTTTGGTTGAGAACTTAGGTTACGGATTCGAATATCTTTTGTAGGAAGCGAACTTGGAGGCGGGATTGATCGTCAAAGCGGACTAAGAATTAGTAGGTGTTCGCTTTGAGCTCGAGGTAAAGCGGGACACGACGTCTTAATCACGATTTCAAGGTTCGCATGATTAGGGTTTAAGTGTGAATACTCGGAGTTTGATTTCGGAAATTATGGTGTGAAGCAGGTTTCACTAAAAGGAGAGTAAGCGGGGAGTTCGATTGGGTTTTGGAATAAAAATCGAAGCTCGAGGTAAGGGACCTTGTGCCGAACTTTTAATGGGAGTAAATGAAAATGATTTTCATGATTTTATGCGAAATAGTTCATCTTTTTCACATGAAAATCCGCAGATATTATTTTGAGAATACGTGATATTTTATGTGCAAATATTTCGATGTATTATGTGGAAATAAATCATTATTTTATGTGAAAGTATTCTCGTATGTTATGTATAAAGATCCCATTATTTCATGTGAAAATAGGACAGTAGTGTGTATGAGAATGTTTCATGTTTATTACAAAAGTATGATTTATCACCCTGTCCATGAGAAAGTATGAATGATATGTTGATGATGATATTTGTGATATGTACACCATGATTATATGACTGATGGGACCTTATGCATGTTTTGTATGCCACGAAATGAATTAAGGAATAGTGTGGACATTGGTTATCCCGAGATCGTTATGTGCATGGTCAAACATGCAATAAAGACCTATGGGTCAAAGTGCGAAGTGCCGTGAGGACCGAAATGAAATGACTTCGGGATGACCGATCGGCCTCACAATTAAATATCTGACCATGGATTAAAGACACGGCAATTATATGAAGCGACCATGGATTAAAGACCTGGCAATTATATGAGCAGCCATGGATTAAAGACCTGGCAATTATATGAACAGCCATGGATTAAAGACCTGGCAATTAAATGAACAGCCACGGATTAAAGACCTGGCAATTGAATGAGCAGCCATGGATTAAAGACCTGGCAACTGAATAAGCAGTCATGGATTAAAGGCCTGACATTTAAATATGCAGCCATGGATTAAAGACCTGGCAACTCTAGAAAGTTTTAATTTCCCATCTATGTATGTTATGAATGAGTTTAAAGATCATGATTGTATGTGTATGCATATCCCAAACCTCGGTAGCGAGGTTACTTCACTGGTATTGTTTTGCAATACTCACCCTTTCTTTAAAAATGTTTTCAGGTAAAGGGAAGGACGTGCAGGGCGTGTGACGGGAGAGCGTTACTAAGACCATGGGAACCAGCATGATTTCCGCATATTCTTATTTTGAACTATTTTTGTCTCTATGTTATTAATTGAAGTTGAACTTGTTTACAGTTTTAATAGGCCAAGTTGATTTGAGGTTTTAACTGATTTGAATGTTTTGTTTGTTTTGGGATCCCTGGAACTATTTACGTTAAATGGAAATTTCTTTCAAGTTCTTTTATTTCTCGGCCTATAAATGCATGCATGTGTAGTAATGTCCCTAGGGATTTGGTCATAGAAAAGTAGGGGCGTTACATCCAATCTTCAAATGTGATCAGGCAAATATTCGTAATGGAGTAAAAGTTGAGGAATGACTCACTCTTGTTAACTTACATCAAAGTCAAAGTATATTTACACGAGAGTCTTTCATTCTTACCTCTCAAGCAAAACAGGTGTTTTATGTTAGAGAACATGACACCTTAAATTGGTATGTCTTATTAAAAGCACCACCGAGGGGATTTCATGACTTAGAGACGTACAATGAGAATTATATTGATCCATCAACCGAAAATGAACAAATTCTTAGTACGTTGGAAGATATTGATGAACGTGATGAGCTTGCTTATGCAAGACAAGACTGTGATGGTGCTTTTATTTGAGGAACATATTAAGACATTGTATAAATATTTTTTGTGAATATATCTTACCATGTAGTCATTTATTTTTGGAAAGTACGTTGTGATTGAGGATTAAATACATTTGCTATATGAAATCAATCCTCAATCACAAGTAGATCGACTATAATTTATTTTATAAGACTTTTTCACAATCTTGATGAATATCATTTCGATGTTCATTGTTTATGATGTACTTTTTTATAAATTAACTTTGTTCATAATTGTTTATTATCATGTGTACTATTTATGTTTATTTGAGGTATCATCTAACATATTTACATATTTCAAATACATATCTTCTAAGTATATGCCAATAGACAATCGTTGGATTAGCTACCTCCACAATCATGAAAACGAGAATGATAGTAAGTGTAACTATAGTTATAATCTAGGTTAGCATTTATTGACATTTTGGTGCATAACGATTATTTAATTTACTTTGGTTGTTTAGGATGAAATGGAAGGAATTAAGCCACCTCTTCCTATTTAAACAACGTGAACAAGATATTTTTGGACTAAAAGCAGTAGGGAAAAAGATGTATGAACGCACCAAACATTTACAAGTTCATGGGATATCAAGTTTTATTGATTCATCAATGGTTGAGAGCTTTGATAAAAATAGAGAGGAACAAGGTGATCTAAGACATAATGAAATGAATGTGCCTAAAAAATCTTCACGAAGAAAGATTGCAATGACGAGATGTTGCATGGCCACCAACTTGAAGAGGTAGTTTGTCCATAAGGAAAAACCACCTATGTCTTACCATGATCGAGATGGTTCGCCTCTTCCAAATGATGTCAATATGGAAAGAATCTCCTATTAGTGCCCACCATCAAAACTTTTCACCCAATCCTAAGAAGAAGACAGTTAAACATAATCTTATTCCATTCCTACATTAGACTCCCCCACTACTCGAACAAGATTAACACTTCTTAGGCAAGTAGCAACCTCTAAAGGAAATAAACTTGAAAATGAAGATCATACAATCGGAAAGCACCCAATTGACACAACAGTACTGCCAAAATACACTACAAGAATTTTGGCTTTTCCTAACCCTAAAAAGCGTCGGGAAAAGCAACGAAATGCGTCGGCAATTGATATCCCGACCAAAAACTGAGCGTCGGTGTTTTCGTCGAGGTAGCTTATGTCGATCGTGTTTTGCAATTGGTTGGCCTTTTTGGCAAGCGCTCGACGATATTGAATGTGGTTGGCCTTTAGGAGATTCGCCGACGCTTTTTCGTCGATCGGCTTTTATAACAAATGGCCGACAATTTGATGTTTGGTCAACCTTTCCTTATGAAGGTCGACGCTTTTCGATTGGTCGACCTCTCAAAGTATAGGCTGACCAAACCTAAAAGCGTCGACCATTTATTATAAAAGTCGACCGAATGAAGAGTCGACCATTCCTTAGAAAGGTCGAAATCGAAAAGCGTCGACCTTTCGAAGGAATGGCCGACCAACGAAAAAACGTCGGCGTTTCTTTGATAGGCTAGTTTTAAAGCGTCGGTCTTTCCCAGAAATTCAATCTTATATTGGTTAGCAAAGATGCAAGTGAGTGCTTTTATAAAATTCAATATTTATTTATCTAGAATTTAATTACAAATTAGAATTTGTCGTACCACCTAAAAAAACTTATATATAAACATCAAATATAATAATTTCTATCGAATAAAAATTTCATTACATGGTTCATATAGGTAACTTTAAACAAAATAAAATATAACAATTAGTTTCACACAGAAAAACTAAATTATAAGTATTCATCACTTTACATAAGTAATTAAGCACAAATTTGATTACATTTTTCTGTTCGAAAATTTCCAAAAGTTGGTGTCAACCTATCCTGCGAAACAAGATAAACAAAAGTTCAAAAGTTACCAAACTAATATAAGAAAAACACACATAACAAAACGGTCGGCCTTTCTCCATCTCTTTTCCGACGGTTTGGAAAACAATCGGCCTTTCTCCATCTCTATGTCGACCGTTTTCAAAACGGTCGACCTTTCTCCATCTCTTTGTCGACCGTGTTAAAAACGATCGGCTTTTCCCATCTATTTATCGACTGTATTTAAAACGGTCGGTCTTTGGTTCACTTTTATCGACGGTTTATTAAACCGTCGGTATTATCCATCTATCCCAACAATTTTTGGAGCGTCGGGATAAAAAGCGTCAGGAAATGATAAAATTCTTGTAGTGATAAACAAACTGCCTAAGATGAAGGCAATAGTTGTTGATAAATAATTTAGAGTGGACCTAATTTTTAATGAATATGGGCAACCCATTGAGCAGTCATCTATAGGGTTATCTTCTTTCCTTGATACACTTGTGAGGGAAGTTGTGCCAGTAAATTTAGTGTATTGGAGGAAACTACCTACAAGGTTGAAAGTAGTGTTATTGAAGTCTATCCAAATATGAAGTTATTTTATTTCATTTATATACACTGATTAAAGGTATGTATCATTTTCTCCTAAACATTTCATTATGATTTATTTTTAACCAATTGATACTTTTAGTCGAGGTACAATGTAAATGACGATTGACAGAAACAATTCTTGTTCCAAAAGATGGGTAGATTATGGAGGGTTGGAAAATCTTGTCTTGTAAGCAAAATTCAAAAGGCCCCAACAAAGGATGTACTTTTGAAATTTATGCCAGATAATTTACAATTTATTGATGATTTGATGGATTTTGTTAATGAAAATATTAGTAAAAAATTTATGGTATGAAAAAACTTTATTTTAAAAATTGTAACTTTATATTTTCTTATTATTCATTTACTATAAATACTAAACATATTATTTGTTTGATTAGTTAAAAAGTGAAAAATATAAAACCATGAAGAAGAAACAACTCCCACAAATATGTAGTAGGAAAGAGTATGCTCACCTGACTGAAGAGATGGCAAGGATTAATATTAGTACAAAAAATTCATTTTATTTTCATTATTAAATATGAGCTCATTTTCTTTTATTTCATTTGGTAGAAAAAAAGTTGCTCAGGTCCAACTTCAACTACAAGGATTATGTTATTGGACAAAGATAGGGGGTGTACATAAGCTAGGGGTGAACATAAGTCGGGTTGGGTTGGGTTGAGAAATTTTTTTGGACTAACCCAAAAATTCAAGTTGGTCATTCCTTCAACCCAACTAACCCTTATTCATGAGAGTAACCCAACCCAATATTTTCGAGTTGGGTTGGGTTGGTAACAACTCGTCATAGGATAGTTATTTTACTAGAATTTTAGTACTTAATCCACTTGAATTGCATAGAATTTATTGAGTCTCATGTTATTTTATCCCTAAATTGTGTATGTTAGCTGAAAAATCTTGAAATTAAGCATTAGGTTCAAAAGAATTAATTTTGATGTTTTTGTGGTTTAATTTAAGAAATTTAGGAAAATAAGCTAACGGTTAATTAAAGACCAAAATTTGAGACTTTTCTTTTCCTTTCATATTTAGTTTGATTTATAATTAATTTCATAAATTTATTTAGATTTTTTTGTGTACATGAGATGTATAAAAAATTACAGGAGTCCCGAAGGGCATTTTAGACATTTTACCCAAAGGGTAAGATGGTCTTTTTACCCCTAAGGGCATTTTTGTAATTTGCAGAGTTAGGGCAACATCATCTTATAAGGAGGTTAGAGTTTACAAGTTGAAAAATGAGAGACAAAAAACGTGGAGAAGGGGGTGTGTGCTAGAGAGAAAAACCGAGAGTGTCTACCTTTGCTAAAGCGTTTGGGCGAGAAGGAGGTGAATTCTTAAAGGTTTCGTTTTGCTGAAGCAAGTTTGCTGCTTTCTGGAGGAAGGGTGTGCCTTTGCTGAAGCAATCAAGAAGGAGAAATATAGAAAACATTGGGAGATCAGTGCAGTTCGGTTTTTCACAGACGTTGTTCACAAAGTTGTCGTTTTATGGAGTTCTAACCGTTAGATTTTTCTGAGATTTTGTCAGCTCGTTGGGAAATCATAGGGCCTCGTTTTGAACGATTGGATCATCGTTATGAGCTTCGATTTATCAGATATCTCTGTCGGACAAAACCTACAAAAACTTGTTGGTAAGGAGGTTGCTGTAATTGTTGAAGCAAAATCGTGGTTGTCATCTACAATCGGTTGTTGCCTTGTGGAGTCTTTTGGCCTTTTGCTGAAGCAAAACACTGCCTTCTTCCTTGCGTAAACCACTTCTATTCTCTAGTTAGTTTTGCTTGTTGTCACTGTGATTTGGCATTGTTCGGGTTGTTTTTACTCACTATTTTAGGCTAAATTCATGACTATTTTTGGGCTGAATTTGTGATTAATTTAGATTATCTTTGTGATACCGTTACAATATTTAAATATGAATTCTTTGATCAGTGAAAGCATGCATCAATTAGAGATTTGTGAGTTGATTCACATCATGATCTAAATTGCCTTAGGCGAGGGTTAGGATGTTTTCAATGTAAATTTTGGAACGAACTTATGAGTAATGTCGTGGTTGGATTTATGAAATTTTATTGATTTTTATGGTGCATGAGAATTAAAATTGCCCACTTTAATTTCTCTAGAATTCATGCTTGGGAAAGTTAATGAATTAGGAAACTAAAATTTCATTCTAGAATTCTTGAGTTGATTAGGAATAATTAACCCACCTAGAACCTTAAATAGTGAGCATAATTTAGATCAACCAATTGTAGATTTTAAAACTCAATGATTTGGGAAAATTCATTTGAATCAAGTGTAGGTAAATTCAAGGCATCAATCATATTTTCATTCCAATTGAACATGAAAACTCCAACATAACCCGAGCCTATTTTTCATTAAAAATCTCATCTCTTGCATCTTGTCTCTTGTTTACATTCTCTTATCCTCTCATTTAATTTTCATTATTTTCTTGCTTCTTGTTCTCATAATCCAATTTCTATTTGTGCGTATATTTATTTTCAACACAAAAAATTGCATGCCCATGCATTGCACCAAAAATATAAAAGAAAATTGCTAGGACACTCACTCACTTAGATTCAGCTAGTCCACGTGGGATCGATACTTAACTTATCACTTGTTGCGCACGACCGTGTATACTTGCACGTCATCGAAGTGCCGAGTCTCATTCTTATTTGCATTAGTTTAGGGCACCCGATATTTTCGCATCAATTGGGTTGTCGGGTTATTATTTTTTTATTTTTTATAATTTTTTTAATTATTTAAAATATTTTTTCTTGAATTAATAACTAAAATCACATAAAATTCAAATATCAAACTTCAAATTTCAAAACATCTTAACATTTATTAAAAGTTTAGAAGAAAAACATTAAAACTTGACAAATAATTCATTTATAAGTATATATGCAATTAAAATAAAATAAAAAAAAATTTTAGGTTGGGTTGGGTTGGGTTGGGCCAACCTGAGCCTAAAAAACCCGACCCGAGAACCGACCCGAACTTTTCAGTTTTCCAAACTTCTAACCCAACCCAAATCGAAAAAAAAAACAAACTCAACTCAACCCTTATGATTTGGGTTGGGTAGTCTGGGTTGCTCGGGTTATTAGGTTATTTGTACACCCCTAGACAAAGGCACACAAAAAGAAGGATGGAGAAACAATGAATGCACAAGTTGTTGAGACACTCGTAAGACTTTTATTTTACTACTTTGGAGGGAGCCTGCAAATAATATAGTAAAGGACTTTTCTATTTGGGGTTAGGGTTGAATAAGTTGAGGAGAGTTATCTTTGGGGGGAGGGGAGGAAATGGAAAGTTTACGAGAGTTATCTTTGTGACTTTGTTGTGATCTCTTGCTTATGAAATAGATGAAGTTCGGTTGAATATGGTTTAATGGATATCGTTGTGTTGGAGGAAGGGAGCAGGAAGCTTAGGAAAGTTATCTTTGTGACTTTGTTGTGATCTTCTACTCATGAAGTAGATGAAATTTGGCTAAAAATGACTTTAAGAGAGTTATTTTTGTGACTTTAAGTTTAAGAGAGGTATCTTTGTGACTTGTTCTATTAACTTTGTTGTAATCTTTTCCTTATAAAATAGATGAAATTTAGTGGAACATGACTATAGATATTGTCATGTGGGAGGGGGGCTAGGGGAGAGGGGAAAAGATCGAGAAGTTTATGAGAGTTATCTTTGTGACTTTATTGTGATATGTTGATTATGGAATATATGAAATTTGGCCGCAAATGATTTTAGGATATCGTTATGTTGGGGGAGGGAGTAGGAAGTCTAGGAGAGTTATCTTTGTTACTTTTTGTAATCTTTACTCATAGAATATGTGAAATTTAGCTAAAAATAACTTTATTTGAAATAACGCGGTTGATGAGACACTATAATTGGTTTTAAAAATTAGATTTCTCTCTTCTATACGATTTGTATTATCAATTTTTTGTACTTGATGATAGAAGCATATTGAACAAACTGAAGTTGAGACAATAACTTCTCCAAATAACGTGGTTGATGATGCATTGAGTAAAGTTCTTGGCCCAGATCGTGGGCATGTAAGAAGATTTGGGTTTGATGTTGCTCGTTCTAAATTAACTCTATTTCCTCAACGAGATAACAAGTTCACAATGCTTGAAAAAGAGTATTTGAGGATGAAGGAGGAAATGATGGACATGTTTATTAAAAAAGCAAGTAAACTTTTTCGTTAAATTATCCTAAGTTTATAATTGTTGTGTTTCTAATGAACTTTGTGTTATGTTTCAACTCAAAGTATTATAGGTTAAACCAAGGGAGAAACTCTCAAATGCAACGACATGTGTACCTAAACCAACAAATGTTCCTTCAACTTTTCCTGCACCGTCTTCATCGGTAATGTGTAATGAAATAATATTATTAATTTTGTTATTATTCAATTCCCATATATTATATTTTCTTCTTATAACAAATATTAATAATAATACTCAGATTAAGTGCAAGTTATTAATTGCATAAGGATGTTGGTCTTCTAATGATCCAGTTGCTCTTGTTCATCACATTCCTATTGGAGCACATACAATTAGAGTTTGGGTTGATGTCTCAAAAAAACCCAATGCATATTTATGGAGTCCCACATCAAAAATGACATATATTGAAGAAGTTGTGAGTAGTTTAGTTCCATGGTCATCTGACAAAGTGACTATAAGTATGTATATTTTCTAGACCTATTTATTTACATTTAATAAATAATCTTCTTTACTTTGCTATTGATATTTACATAAACATATATATTTATATATTTTTTATACATTGATGTAGGTGAATGAAATGATACTTTACACATGCAAAATGATCAAAGATGTCAACTCAACTCTATGATACTATAATCTTGAACATTCGATGAATTTTGTATTTTGTGAACTAACTTAATTTCTTGTTAGAAATTGCATTCTGTAAATTTTTTGTATCGTTGTATCCTTCTATTGAATCCTTCTATTGAATACTATTGACAACTCTATGATACTATTGAAAACTTTATTTTGTAATGTAAATAGATTACAAAATTTCAATTTCAAAAGGAGGTCATGGTATTTAATTTGCTATGAAATATTTCATGTACGTGGATTTAGCTAAAAACAAGTACTTAAAGTAAATTTTATCAAAATTGAATCAATTTAAATGGCATTTAAATAATAGAATGAGTTCATTGGTAGCATTAAAAGTCAATTATATAGTCATGAGTAGATAAAATAAAATTTACATAGGAAAAACACGAATGTTATGAAAAGGGTTCTACGACTATGATAGTGATGAAGAAACAAATGCTATTATAAGTTAAAATCACATTAAGATAAGGCTATAATATGTTAAAAATCACATTAAGAAAAGGCTATAATATGTTAAAGATAGCATTAAGAAAAGACTATAATATGTTAAAGATAGTGTTAATAAAAGAATATAATATGTTGAAGATAGCGTTTTGAAAGGGCTATCATGTATTGAAGATAGCGTCCACAAAAGACTATAATAGGTTAAAGATAACATTAAGAAAATACTATCTAAACATTTTATAACTTTAATAACAAACTGTATAAAATATTTTCATGGCAATATATATATGTTATATCTGAAGGGATTTGGAATTCCCGCAGCGAAAAACGTTGTGAAACGTCGTTGTTTCGTTGTGTAATTCGTATCTTAAAATTGAATTAAACTACATTAATTCTAGGCTAAACAAGCATATAGAAAAGAAAAACAGTGAGTAACATGTTAATTACTTGTTGAAGAACTCTTCTTCAAAGCTTTTCCTCCTCCGGTCACGATCCCTCCCGATCCAACGATCTCTATGAACTCGATCCTCGAACCGAATGGTGAGACACTTCCAAAAAGCCTTCTCGGTTGTTCTTGGGAGGTTGAGGGAGAGTGAGAGAGACTCCCTTTGGTTTTGAGTGAGGAGAAGAAGTAGAGAGAGTTAGAGAGAATTTGCCATGTTCTCTTTGGATCAAAATCCAAAAAATGGCAAAAAGCATAACAAAGGCTTTTTACAAGCCCTTTAAATATTAGTGTGTGGTGGAGTTAAAACCTCCACCAAATCACAATTTTACCACAACCATATGATATGCAAATCATATTTGCATATCACATAACATAAGGTATCCCATACCTTATTATACAAATCTCATTTGCATAATTGTGGAATTTTAAAATTGAATCACATTCAATTTAATTTCTCTCAATTCCATTTCTCCAATTAGCACTAATTAATCAATTAGGCTATACTATAGTTTATTATGAATCTCATTCACGTCAAACTATATATTATGTCATCTATATCACATATAAATGACATAAATATCCAAATAATGAATTTGAACACTTCAAATTCACACCAAACTGTAAACCCTCAATTTGTCCAATTTGAGCCAACTAAGGGACCTAATAGACCTACAGATGACGAGCTCCAATGATCCGAGACTAACCTGTCAAACTCTTTAACCCGGTTATTCAACATTTGTTAGCTACGGTAACACTCCACTAAAACTCGTAGTTGCACTCTCGTCACTGTAGGACAAGTTGTGTCCATCGATATAACCAATGCCCCGTGAGTCGACTCTTCACAGGTTGTTCGTAGTCACAACTAGATCAAATTACCGTTTTACCCCTGTGTCTACCTCTTGTTCCTTAAGTCCCACTGCTCCTCTAATGAACAACTACGTTGCATGGTCCAACCATAAATAACAACCCTCTCGGGCCAGTGAGAGGGTGAGTCTCGTTGTTCAAGCCCTTAAGACAGCATTTAATGGAACAACCCCTTTAGTTTCCCTAATTCGGGAATGAGTGAATTCCTTCTTGCGTAGTCAAGTTCCTAGCTCCCCACGTGGTCCTGTCCTTGAGAAGATAGGCATATTGGGCAAGCAACTGTGGCCACCCTCACCCGTACTAGTCAAAGGACAGACCCCGCAGACAGGAGTCCGTAACACGCTTAGGATTAAGGTCGAGTCACTAATGGTCATCTACGATTTTATTAGTCCTATATTGTCAACGGTGTTACATTAGTAAGTCTAATAATTCACGGTCTGGTCTTGTACAATCTCATTGCACAGGATGCCCCCACTCGCATGTCAACCACATGAACGAGTTGGATCATCTCGTTTGTATCTAATACAAAGCGGGTCGCATCCACAACATATCCACGATTAGGTCTCTAACCCTATTAGTATATTGTAGACCGTTCGGGTCATTAACTCGAACGTGATCCTCCCTGTGTGTCCACTACACACCGTTCAAGTTCTAGTTCTCTCATAATACAATGACCCTGGAGCTTAGTTTTATTGAATTAAGTTTATGAAATATGCGAGACACAAAGCATTGAAAAAATAACTCTTATTTATTTCAACTTGGAATATTACAAACTTACACGAGATTAGGACATACATCCCAACAAACTCCCACTTAGACTAAGATAGTGGAGTACATATTACATTTCTCAAATGTACAGTAATACAATAAAGTAATACAATAAACTAGGGCATTGAATACCCCTTTACAATACTTTCACTTGCCTTAGTTAGGAAGCACTCGAAGACCTAGACTCTCTAGGTGACCCCCAAACACCTTAGCCGTGAGGGCCTTTGTAAATGGATCAACAACGTTGTGCTCCGACGCTATCTGCGTGACAGTCACGTCTCTGTGGTGCACAATCTCCCGTATCAGGTGATACTTACGCTCAATATGCTTGCCCGTCTTATGACTCCGAGGTTCTCTCGAGTTGGCTACTGCACCACTGCTATCACAAAATAGGGTCACTCGCAAGTTCATATTTGGAACAACTTCCAAATCCAGCATGAACTTCCTAAGCCAAACAGTTTCCTTTGCAGCTTCACAAGCCGCAACATACTTGACTTCCATCGTGGAATCAACGACGCATCCCTGCTTGATGCTTCGCCACACTACAGCTCCTCCATTCAGAATGAAGGTTGACCCCAAAGTGGATTTTCTAGAATCCTTATCGGTCTAAAAGTTAGAGTCTGTGTATCCCGTAAGGATCAAATCCCGACTTCCATACACAAGGTTGTAGTTCCTCATTCTTCTAATATACTTGAGGATTGTCTTTACGGTTGTCCAATGATCTAATCCTGGATTGGATTGATACCTACTGACAATCCCAACTGCATAACAGATGTCGGGCCTATACACAGCATGACGTACATCAGGCTCCCTACAGCTGAAGCATAGGGGATTCGTCTCATATCCTCAACCTCTTGAAGTGTCTTAGGACGTTGATCCTTAAACAGGTGAACCCCATGCCTGAAAGGCAACAATCCATTCTTGGAGTTCTGCATCTTATACCTAGACAACATCTTGTCAATGTAAGATGCCTAAGACATGCCTAGCGTTCTGTTTTTCCGGTTCCGGACTATCTGGATACCTAGAACATATTGAGCCTCTTCCAAATCTTTCATTTGGAATTGCGAAGCCAACCACAACTTAATGTCAGTAAGAAATCTCACCTCATTCCCAATGAGCGGGATATCATCCACATACAATATTAGAAATGCGACAGTAATGTTAACGATTTTCTTGTAAACACAAGGTTCGTCAACATTTTGATCAAAGCCATAAGATTTAATCGCCTCATCAAACCTTATATTTCAACATCTCGAGGCTTATTTTAGTCCATAAATAGACCTTATAAGCCGGCAAACCTTTTGCTATTGGCCTTGGGCGATGAAACCCTTGGGCTGGTCCATGTAGATGGTCTCGTCAAGGTTGTCATTCACAAAGGCGGTCTTGACATCCATCTGCCATACCTCATAGTCATAATATGCGACAATGGCCAGAAGGATTCTGATAGACTTTACCATGGCAACAAGAGAAAAGGTTTCCTCATAGTCAACCCCTTCAACCTGGGTAAAATCCTTTGCCACTAGTCTAGCATTAAAGATCTGCACCTTCCCATCTACGCCACGTTTATGCTTGTAGATCCACTTGCAACCAATAGGTTTAACCCTCATCCGGTTGGTCCACAAGCTCCCAGACGGAATTGAAGTACATAGACTCTATTTCCTGGTCCATAGCTTTAATCTATTCGTCTTTGTCAACGTCAACCATTGCCTGATCATAGGTCAATGGATCCTCGTAGTCATCTCAAGAGTGATGACTTGGGTTTTAGCTAAACCCATGTAACGTTCAGGCTGTCTCACAACCCTCCCACTACGTCGAGGCATTCCCAACTCTTGAGAACGGACTTGATTAGACGAGCTAGGATCAACAACATTTGTTGACGTACTAGCCCCATCAACAACTCTTGCTGATAAATTGTCCATTTCGTTTAACGCAATCTTACTCCTTGGTAAGTGATCCCTGATGTGGTCTTCCTCAAGGAAAGTGGCGTTTGTCGACCCAAGCACCCTATTATCCTTAGGATCGTAAAACAAACCACCCCTAGTCTCTTTTGGGTAACCTACAAAGAGGCACAACTTTGAACGAGGTTCCAACTTCTTCGGGTTTGACACGACACATGGGTCGGGCATCCCCAAATTCTAAAATGTCGTAAATTGATTTTACGACTATGCAAGAGTTTGAAAGGTGTTTCACAAACACTCCTCGACAGACTGTGTTCAAAATGTATACCGCAGTCTCCACTGCGTAACCCCAAAATGAATCAGGGAGACGAGGATAGCTCATCAACGACCGAACCATGTCCAAAAGGGTTCTGTTTCTCATCTCCAATACACCATTCTGTTGTGGCTTACCAGGTGCTGAGATTTGGGACGTAATTCTATGTTCTATCATATAGTCCTGGAATTCAGTGTCCATATACTCTCCACCTCGATCCGATCGAAGTGTTTTAATCGTTTTACCTAACAGGTTTTCAACCTCAGTCTTGAACTCCTTGAACTTTTCAAGAGTTTCAGACTTTCTATGCATTAGGTAAATGTACCCATACCTCGAATAGTAGAGATGTCCATTTTCCCCGCGGGGGCGGAGAATCCCCGTTTAGGCGAGGAATGGGGAGGGAGCGGGGAAGAAATTTTTCCCGTTGGCTAAACGGGGACGGGGACGGGGAATACATTCCCCATCCCCGACCCCGACCCCGCTCCCCGTCCCCGCCCCGATTAATTTATTTAATTTTAAATATATATATTTTTATACATTTAATAAACCATAAGTCTAAATTTTATTAGATATAATTTTATTTTTCTAAGAAAATTGAAAAAAATGTCTTTTAACTAGAAATCTCTAAAGAATAATTAACCATTTAAATACAAATTTTCAAAAAAAAAAAGAAATTAGTTAATACAATTTTAAAAATAAAAATATAAGCGGGAATTTTTCCCATGGAACTCCGATCCATGAATTCCCATGAGGAATCCTCGCCTGTTCCATAAAATTAAATGGGAATTTTGCGGGGACGAGGGGAATGGAATAGGGGCGGGGACGGGAGCCATTCCGACCCCGCCCGCCCGTGGACATCTCTATCGAATAGTCATCTATAAAAGATACAAAGTATTCGTAACCTCCCTGTGCTTTAACATTCATCGAACCACAGAGGTCAGAATGTATAAGCTCAAGAGGCTCTTTGGCTCTGTATCTTTTTCTACTAAAAGGACGTTTGGTCATTTTGCCTTTAAGGCATGACTCACAAACTGGTAAAGAGTTTTCTTCCAACTCGCTTAGAAGTCTGCTCTTCACTAGTCTCTCAATCCTATTGAGATTTATGTGGCCTAACCTTAGATGCCAAAGATGGGCACTATCTTTTGGAGAAACTCTTACCCTCTTAGTTCGCGTTTCTGTTGTTTTAAACAATTCGGTATTCAAAACACTTTTGACCGAATTAGGCTTTAAAACATACAAATTACTCTCAAGCGAAGTAGAACATAACAAATTTCCATTTCGAGAAATAAACGCTTTATTACTCTTGAAAGAAACATAAATATTTTGTTCTAATAGGCAGGAAATAGAAACTAGGTTTCTAGTAAACCCTGGAACTATGTACATATTATCCAATAATAAGTACTTCCTGCCGAAGAACAGCTTCACCGTGCCAATTGTTGCAGCTGAGACAACTTCTCCAGATCTAACCCTGAGCGTTATCTCACCCTCTTGCAGTCGTTGCCAGGAACTTAATCCTTGAAAAGAAGAGCAAACATGATTAGTGGCACTTGAATCCAATATCCAGAAAGAATCATTACTCTCCACTAAGTAAGTTTCAGTAACAAGTAAATCACATTTACCTGTCTTCTTCTTTTCTTCAAGGAACTTGGGACAACTCCTTTTCAGGTGATCGTCCCCATTGCAGTAGAAATACTTTCTTGCAACTTCCTTGATCTCTTTGCCCTTTTGGGCGGCAGCGCGGTCAACCCTAACCTCCTTCAACTTCTTCTTCTTCCCTTTCGGGCCTGAAGAATCTACAAACATTGTCCTAGAGGTCGAACCCCTGTGAAAAGATCTAAAGGCAACACTTGTCTCAGCTTCTTATCCCTTGATTTGCACCAAAGACTGGAAGGTCTGTAGATCGTTGAATAGGACTGTTGGACCGGGCACCTGAGGACCTTCCTCAGTGAACGCGAACTCTAGGTCGTCATTTACCAAAATCGTGTTAATATTGTCTTTCCACGTTTGAAAAATATCACCGACTAACTTACCGAAAGCTAAAGGAGCATTAAAAGCATTTGACATTTTGTTGCTGAAAAATGAAAAACTTTGTATTAGTCTCGCAAAAACTTTGAAAATCCAATCAGGTTTTAGCAAATTTTTATCCTATGAGCCCTAGGTCATCAAAAATTGCAATGATACCCTAAAGGTTTAGAATGACCGCCACCGTATGGTAGACAAAGCCACTCCTCCTCTAGGACGAGACTTTCTCGACCAGACCCTAATACTAGAATAACTCTTATTCCATTAGGCATCCAGTTACGATTTTTCAGTCTGAATTCATTAACTCTTAACGAATCCTGTGAGTGTCACCCTCTATATTTAAATTTCCAAGTATCCGTCCAAATAATAGCCGCCCTAGGGAGGACTACGAAGGAAAACCAACAAGAAAATTGTATCCCTTTCGGAAATTCACGGTGTTCCAACTCCCATGATCAAGGCCCTCCATAGGAATTGTCTGGTCCAGGCCAAACTAGTAGGCAGATCATAGGCGTCTCACGGTGTGAATCGAAAGAAGAGACCGTGGGTCCCGTTTTTACAGGTCCCGCTTCCACTCACTATAAGTACTCTCTCCATTCACGTTGAATTTTGACCCATACAAATACCACCCATAGGGGGGCGCTCCCATTTGCGCCACGAGGCCGAGTATGGATCTCACGGTGCGAACTTAATGGAGATTTGTGGATGGAAAATTAAATGTATATCATACACTTTATTTCCTCTCACTCAGCACTTTAAAATATTCGGGATTGACCTAGATAAACCGACTAAAAATTTACCTAAGTCTACCAATATAACTCTTATATTGGATTAGCCTAAGTCTATAATCACATTATTAACTTAGGTCTATGTGAGTAAATTAATTAACTCTTAATTAATGGCATTCACGAGAATATAACCTATAAATCTCCGAACCAAATTCAATCCCAGGTCGGTTCCCAGGTAGGGGTATTCGGCAAAGCGTCAGCTTAAATACCCCAGTCTTAGACAGAACCTTCCTTAGACAGAGTTACTAATTAGTCACCATTCATAAGTCATATTGATTTTCTAATTCTAATCTTATTAGAACTAGAAAACCCAAGTCTAATTATTCAAGTTCTAAACAATTTAAAACTAATTAATTAACTTAGGTTACATGCATTTCTATATTATTGTGCTTGATCATTATCACATGAATAATTAAACTATATAAGATACATACATCTCATGTATAAATGCATGTCAATGCTTTTAATCTAAGAAATATAACTCTTATATTAATTAAATTAAAAAAACATACATTATATTATAACACTTATAATATAATCCTATCATGCATACTATATATTATAACTCTTATAATATAAAAATGATGCATGAAATGTTTAACCTAAGGTGAGATTTTAATCTATATGACATACATTATGCACATTGAAAAAATATAAATCATACAACAATTGCATAATTTAATAAATAGCATAATTGGACCGATTTTTGGCACACTAGGGATATTAATTTAATTAATTAACATTAATATAAAAATATATTAATTAAAATTAAAATTAAATTAATTAAAATCCAATTTACAAAAGAAATAGAATTAAAAAAAATAAAAACCGGCAGTTGCGTCAAGCCCAACTCGAACTGTTGCCCTCACGTCCCACATTTGCCACTACACGCACGATCAAACTGCTGGAACTGTCCACTACGCGGCAGCGTTGCAACGTCGTGGTCAGCGTAGCAACGCTGTAGTGTTCAACGTTGCACCTCGCGCGCTCAACGCCTCAAGCGTTAACGCTACACACCGGTGTGCAACGCCGACTGCAGCACCGCTTTGGATCCGCAGATTTACGTCGCGTCTCAATGCCTTCGATAGAACAACAAACTCCTTTGTTGTTCTTCGTTGTTTTCGCCCGATTCCGCTCTGATTTCTTCACAACATCTCATGCCACGAACGACACAGACTTACAGACTCGATTTTACATTAAAAAATATCCAAAATACCGGGCCTTTACATTGATCTCATCAACTTTAATGTAAATCTAAACTAAGTGCCAAAAATCGAAAACATTCAAAAACGCAAACCATTAGCATTCATCTCATGAAAATTAATGCTACCCACCTAATTTTAAGAAATTATAGAATATACAACAAAGAGCAACGATTGGCTCTGATACCAATTGAAGGAATTTGGAATTCCTGCAGTGGAAGACGTTGTGAAACGTCGTTGTTTCATTGTGTAATTCGTATCTTAAAATTGAATTAAACTACTTTAATTCTAGGCTAAACATGTATATAGAGAAGAAAAACAGTGAGTAACATGTTACTTACTTGTTGAAGAACTCTTCTTCAAAGCTTTTCCTCCTCTGGTCACGATCCCTCTCAAACTAACGATCTCTACGAACTCGATCCTCGAATCGAAAGGTGAGACACTTCTAAAAAGTCCTCTCGGTTGTTCTCGGGAGGTTGAGGGAGAGTGAGTGGGACTCCCTTTGATTTTGGGTGAGGAGAAGAGGTAGAGAGAGTTGAGAGAGTTAGAGAGAATTTACCTTGCTCTCTTTGGATCAAAATCCAAAAAATGGCAAAAAGCATAACAAAGGCTTCTTACAAGCCCTTTAAATATTAGTGTGTGGTGGAGTTAAAACCTCCACTAAATCACAATTTTACTACAACCATATGATATGCAAATCATATTTGCATATCACATAATATAAGGTATCTCGTACCTTATTATACAAATCTCATTTGCATAATTGTGGAATTTTAAAATTGAATCACATTCAATTTAATTTCTCTCAATTCATTTCTCCAATTAATACTACTTAATCAATTAGGCTATACTATAGTTTATTATGAATTTTATTCACATCAAACTATATATTATGTCATCTATATCACATATAAATGACATAAATACTCAAATAATAAATTTGAACACTTCAAATTCACACCAAACTGTAAACCCTCAATTTGTCCAATTTGAGCCAACCGAGCGACCTAATGGACCTACAGATGACGAGCTCCAATGATCCGAGACTAACCTATCAAACTTTTTGACCTGGTTATTCAACATTCATTAGCTACGGTAACACTCCACTAAAGCCCGTAGTTGCACTCTTATCACTGTAGAACAAGTTGTGTCCATCAATATAACTAATGCCCGTGAGTCGACCCTTCACAGGTTGTTCGTAGTCACAACTGGGTCAAATTATCGTTTTACCCCTGTGTCTACCTCTTGCTCCTTAAGTCCCACTGCTCCTATAATAAACAATTACAATGCATGGTCCAACCATAAACAACAACCCTCTCGGGCCAGTGAGAGGGTGGGGCCCCGTTGTTCAAGTCCTGGAGACAACACTTAAAGGAAAAACCCCTTTAGTTTCCCTAATTCGGGAACGAGTGAATTCCTTCTTGCGTAGTCAAGTTCCCAGCTCCCCACGTGGTCCCGTCCCTGAGAAGATAGGCATATTGGGTGAGCAACTGTAGCCACCCTCACGATGCATTAGTCAAAGGGCGGACCCCATGAGCGGGAGTGCAGTAACACGCGCTTTCGAGGATTAAGGTCGAGTCACTAATGGTCATCTACGAATTTATTAGTCCTATACTATCAACGGTGTTAGATCAGTAAGTCTAATAATTCACGGTCCGGTCTTGTACAATCTCATTGTACATGATGCCCCCACTCGCATGTCAACCACATGAACGAGTTGGATCACCTCGTTTGTATATAATACAAAGCGGGCCACATTCACAGCGTATCCAGGATTAGGTCTCCAACCCTATCTGTATACTGTAGACCGTTCGAGTCATTAACTCGAACGTGATCCTCCCTGTGTGTCCACTACACACCGTTCAAGTTCTAGTTCTCTCATAATACAATGACCCTGGAGCTTAGTTTATTGGATTAAGTTTATGAAATATGCGAGACACAAAACATTGAAAAAATAACTCTTATTTATTTTAACTTGGAATATTACAAACTTACATGAGATTAGGACATACATCCCAACAAACCCCCACTTGGACTAAGATAGTGGAGTACATAATACATTTCTCAAATGTACATAATACATTTCTCATCATCCATCTTCACTTCGATCACCTCCAGTTCAGAGACGATACCATTGAGAACACTCAAATGATCTAAGATTTTCGTACCTTTCTTCATTCGCAGCATGTGAAACTGTTCCTTCAAGTATAATCGGTTTGAGATGTTCTTTGCCTGATACATCGCTTCAAGCTTCTCACAAAGCTCTTTTGTTATCGAAATTCAATGCACATTTGCAAGAATATTCTTAGCCAAATTTAGTCTGATTGTACTTACAACTCTCAAATCTAATGCATCCCATTCTTCATCACTCATGTTAAGCTCCTTAGAACCTCTGTTGGAACCACCACTAGACTCATCAAGACTACCATCACCATTTAAATTTTAGGGTCTGTTTGGGACACAAACTATAATAATCTGTGTTATTATAACCTGTGGAATACTTTGCACCCCAAACACAGACTATTATAACCCTAGACTATACTACTCTGCATTTTAAATAATATTATATGATTCCACAGATTATAATAACTCACAGACTATTATAATCCCCTGTTATTATAACCCACTCAGCGTCCCAAACAATCCCTTAAGAAACACCACCATTTGGTCTTCCCTTCAAAACCTTGTGTAACCCAGATTGTATTAACACATCTTTGACTTGCACTTGCCACAAGTCGAATTTTATCCTTCCATCAAATTTCTCCTCGTCAATCTTTACTAGACATATAAAGTTTGACATATCTTCTTCACTCATAGCAAATTTATAAATAGTGAACAACTTACACTATTTACAATACAAGTTATAGTTCGTTTCAAGAAATCTTTTCTGATGTGGAAGTTTAGACAATGCTACAACCACGAAGCATACTCAGAAACTCAATAAACTACAAATCTAAAGTTCTAATACCACTTGTTGAGAAGAAAAAAAAACTCTCACTACTACGACATGAATAAGCAAAAAAATAACTGAAAATTTAAAAGAAAATAACAAAATAAAAAAAACACAGGAATTTTACGTGAAAAACTCCAAAACTAGAGAAAAACTACGGACAAAAAGAAACTCCTGAAAAATTATTACAATCACACAGAATTCTCTCTCTGACCGCAATTACAAAAACACTCTCCCAAAGTTTTATACCACTCACATTCTATTTTTTCACTTTCAAACAAGAGAATATAAAGAGAAAATTTAACTAGAGTTAGTACACCGAACTTAAAGTGTTTCTAATTGGGATGATTTGGAATCAAATTCATAGACTTCTTTTATAATACTAGGAGTCCACTACTTCTTTGCACCACCTTTCCAATATGAGACAATTACTCTTCTAATATATTGTCAAAAACCCCTACAAGACCATTGAGTGTTGATTGTTGAACCAGTCAGCATGAATGTGGTTGCAATGTAGTAGCATAATAAAGGTATAATGTTTTTTCTTTTAAATAATGTTAAGATTGGTCAGTTCGTTTGAAAATAAGGGTCTTGGTTCCACTGACCAAACCTTCGACTATGCGGACCAACCAACGTCAGTTTGATTAGTTTTTGTCGGTGAGATTGATTTTTCGATCTTGTTTATCACCCTTAATTTACACACATGTGAGAATTATGCATTAACTGTGTCTTCAAATTAAAAATTAATGGAGTATCTAAATTGATTAACTCATAAAAGTTTAGAAGTTTAATTAATATAATTATTAGTTTACAGACATGTTGAAAATTATGCATTAACTGTGTATTCAAATGAAAAACTAATGAAGAGTCTAAATTGATTTACTTATGAAAGTTGATTTTTTTTCCCTTCAATGAAGTACCGATACATTGGCTCCCAAAATGATTTTTACACTAATAAAAATGATTAAATTTTAATGCGATGTTTATAGATTTAAAAGTTTCAATTTAAATTCTACGGTTAATCATATCTCTCATGACATTATTACCATATCGGATGTGTCATTTTTATATGGTTATGAGCCACTATTCCCTACTTGAGTTATAAATAGAAGAAATGAGTGGATTTTTAAAAAGGTAAAAAGTAATTGTAGAGACAATTTATGAAGTTTTATCTAACCATAAAAATGAAATTGAAACATTCAAAATCATCGAGACCATTGAAATTAAACTCAAACTCTATAAATCAAATTCATAATTTAACTTATATATATTTGTTATTTTAGTTTACAAAAGGTTGACACGAGCCATTTCTAGGTTAAATTATAAAAAATATCCTTGAACTATGAAGTTGGTTTCAATATAATTATACTTCTAAATTTTGAAAAACTTCATTTTAATCTTTGAACTTTGAAATTTGTTTCAAAACAACCTTTGGAGGATTTTTTTCGTTAAATTCATAGACGGAAAATATATTTTGCATTTGTATTATTGCTTATGTGAATATATTTGAACATATATGATGAAACCTAAAAAGGCACTATTATGTCATGTCAAATCATACTTGTTCCATTGATTTTGTGAGTCTATTGCATATTTTATAGGTAAATTGAGTGCAATACACATTTTTAAGATAATACATTAAATTGTTATTTTTATGTGATTAATCAATCATTTTGTTGGAATTTGAGCATAAGGAACATTTCGAGAGATTCTACGTCGAATCATGATTCCAACGAGCTAAGTCAGAGGTCATTCAGATACTAGAGTAGAAAGATATGACAAAAATGATCAGTGTTATCTAGGGAGTAGTGTCACGACACTATATAATTGTGGCGTTGTCGCAAGTCCCAGAAACGCGTGCGAGCTACAGGATAACATCGCAACGTTATCACAATTTATATAAATAGGTTCTTTTGCGATCTCGTTGTCTTACCTTCAATTTTCAACATGAAGAGATCGAATCCCGCAACGGAAGCGATTGTGAATCACGTGTTCATGATTTTGTTACATAGATCTAAAATACAAGAACTAAATCTAAGATTAAACATGCTTTTAATGATATGACAACAAGAAATATACCTTTGAAGAATTCTTTCTTCACGAGCTCATTCTCCCACGATCACGATCTCAGCAACACGAACTCGAACGTATGAAGATTCACCACTAGATCTTCTTCGTTGTTCTTTAGGTGAGAGAGGAATGTGGGTTCCTTTAGGATGAGATGTGGAGGTTTGAGAGAAGTTTTTGTTTGAAACTCTTTCCAACACAAAATGGAATTCTAGGGTTTATGTGTAAAGCCTTAGCCCAAAGTTGCATCCCATGCAACCATTAATAGGGACATATGATGGAAATTACCATCATATCCCTCCTTCATTCTCTCATTAGTATATAGTTAATATGTGAATCTAATTCACATTAAAACTATATATTATATCAATTATATCACATATAATTGATATAACACCTTATATATGAAATTGAACACTTCAATCTCATTCCTAACTTTATACCCTCAATATTACCATGTTCAACCAACGGAGGGACCTAATGAACCTACAGTTCATGAGCTCCAATGATGTGAGATTAACTAATCAAACTCTTTGATCCGGTTAATTAATATTCATTAACAAGTCACTCCACTATAGACTTGTAGTTGTACTCTCCTCACTGTAGATTATATTGTGTCCATTGATATAATCATTACCCATGAGTCAACCCTTCACAGGTTGTTCGTAATCACAGTTGAGTCAAATTACCGTTCACCCATGTGATTACCTCTTTGTTCCTTAAGCACCACTGATCCTCTAATTAACAACAAGTCTATGGTCCTACCATAAACTCATACCCTCTTAAGCCAGTTTAGAGGGCAGAGCCCCGTTGTTCAAGACCTGGACTCAGTTCTTAAGGGAACAACGTATCTAACTCCTTAGTGTAGGAATGAGTGAATTTCGTCTTGCATAGTTAATTCTCCAGCTACCTACGAGGTTCTGTCCCTGAGAAGGTAGGCTTATTGAGTCGGCTACATGCCACTCTCACCCATACTAGTCTAAGGACAAACCCCTATAAGCAAGAGTTCTTAACTTACTCAGGATTCAGGTCGAGTCACTAATGACCATCTATAAATTATCGGTCTTATCACATTACTTGGCGTTATCTTTGGTCGGACTAATAATTTGCATGATCGATCTTGTATGAACTCTTCATACAGAATGCCTCCACTCGCATGTCATCCACACGAATGAGTTGGATTACCTCATTTGTACTAATTACAAAGTGGTCTGCATCCATGGTGTTACCAGAATAAGGTTTCCAACCTTATTCTTATACCATAGACCATTTAGGTTATACTCTTGAACACAATCCAAATAGTGTTTACTACACTGATGTTCAAGATATATTATAACCTTGGAGCTTAGTTTATTGGATTTATAAAGCGATAATATAATTTTATCAAAACAAATAACTCTTTATTTATTTGATCAAAATTACATAAGTTTTAGGGCACATATCCTAACACAACAGTCATGAGACCACTTTACGCTTTCTCCTCTATGTTATAGGCTAGTTTAGGTATGTTAGATCAATTCTCGGAGATGGGCAATTTCGGTGCATTGGATTGTTAGACTTTTGACGTCGTTTCAGGGTTGTAAATATGGTATTATTGCACTTTATTGTGAGATTGGATTGTTAATTTCATATTCAACATTGTTTTATGGCTTGAAATTTCTTGTGTTTATTCCTAGTTATTTCTACTTTGATTGACTTGACAAATCAATTAATTTAAAATTTTCTTAGCTATGCTAGAGTACTTGTGGTAGGTGTCCTCGGTCTTTAGTAGTAAATAGGCCAATTGTCACGTCGGTTAAATTAAGTAGAATTCCTTAATTACGAGTACATGGTAGGCCTTAGAATTGTTAGTGTGGCCTTAGTTAATTTAGATTGACTAGACTTAATTAATTAACTTGTGTTGGCTTATCCCTTGTTAATTTTTTTGGTATTGGTCGTGTGCCAAATTAATTAATTACAACCAAATAAGCGTTTGTAAATTGGTTTAATTAGGGAAGGCTCCTACGATGTCTGGAGGAATTCAGTTAGTCTTAAAACACTAAAAATCATTTGTTAGGTTAGTTTCAATGATTGATAAATTGCATAATTACCTGTGTTGCCCCTGATTCGATGCTCGAGGTGAGATCTTTATCTTTATCGTTGTTTAATCCTTCTGTCTCTCATGTTTTATGTCTAACTCCCCCAGTCCATGCCAAATAAGAAACCTAGAATTGAAAAATCAATTAATTCGGTTCTCTGTGATTGACCCTAGACACTTATACTGTAAATTACTCGTGGTTCAGATTATAAATTTATTTGACTGCGTGTGACGAGCAATATACGTTAAAAAAATCAAAACATATGCAAATACGTAATTTTCGTCCATAAATTTAACGGTAAAAAGCCTTCCAGAGTTGTTTTGAAACAAACTTCAAAGTTCAAAAATTAAAATGAAACTTTTCGGCCCCGTTTGATAACGTTCCTGTTTCCTGTTTTATGTTACTTGTTTCTTGTTTCTTGTTTCTCATTTTTTAAGAATAAGAAACAAGAATATGTTTGATAACTATTTTTGTTTCTTGTTTCTTTGAAAACAAGAAATAGAAACATAAACTTGTTTGATAACCCTTTCTTGTTTCTTGTTTCTTTAATATAAAAATATACAATTAATTATAACAAATTTATATTATCAAATACGAACAAATCTCGATGCAAAATTAACTAAGAATAAAAGTAAATAAATAAAATTATTTTATTCTTCAAATATTGTTAAAATTTGAGTTGTAATCTCATCTCTTACTCGAGTCATTCGTCTTAAATGATGTCGACTCAGATCAAACTCAATTATATTGCTAAATGTTGTGGTTGTAAAAAATGAGGCTAAAGACATGTTTTAGTGAACAAAATTTATTTGTTGCAAAATTACAATAATATATAAATATAAAGATTGAAAAATTAAAATTCAAAATTCAAATAATGCATATATATATATATATATATAATTTTAAATTTTAAATTAAAATAATATAAATATACAGATGGTAAAATTGAGAAATGAAATAAAAAAATAAATAAATTTATATAATAATAATATAAATTTATATATTATTGTTATTTATAAAAACTGAAACTATATATATATATATATTTATTGCAAAAATTCGAAATTATGGAAAGAGAAAGGGTCAAGTGCACATTCAACCAACAATCTGAAGAGTTAATTTGGCAAAAATGAGAACATTTAAAAATAAAAAGAAACAGAACAGAAAAAAACTATTTTATGTAGTTTCTAAAATTTAGTCAAAATTTTAGAAACGTTTCTCAAATTTTAGGAACAAGAAACGGGATGGATTATCAAACAAGTACATTTCTTAAAAATGAGAAAGCGAGAAAGCGAAAAACGGAAAGCGAGCGTTATCAAATGGGCCCTTCAAACCTCAAAAATATAATTAAGACTATACATTCATCATGTCAATTGATATACTTTGGCCAATTTAAATATATAATCTTAAAAGTGATTTAAAATGTTTATTCAACAAAAACCACTCTGTAAATACTTTACCACAAAATATTTAAACTATTTTAACTTTTTCTTCAAATATGATAATTTTGAGTATGAAATACTTTTCATCACCTCAACTTTTATCTAATCAAAAGTCTAGTATTAAAAGTTGACCTATTGAAATGAATAGATATTGGAAAAAGAAGAATCCCTAAAATTTATGAAACTAGTGTATCTTTGAAAAAAAAAATCCTCCATGACACAATCTCTTCCCTTAAATCTTTCCCCTTTTATCATATGATTAGTAATATTAGTACATATGCTACATATACTCTAAAGCTTTTTTTAAATTAACATTCATAAAATTAATATTTCTATAGTCAACTAATCGTTTTGGCATACTAACTTCCAAATTTTAAAATCATAAATCAATTGAGCTACGTCGAGTGGACTGAAATACTCTAATAAATTACAAAATTGAAATTTCATTGATAAGCTAGATAATTAATAAACAAATGTTACAGAATTAATTTATATAACGAACAAAAAAATGTAACAAAAAAGAAGGAATTTGAATACATAAAAAGATTAAAAAAAAAGAAAATTGAAGGAAAACACGTGTTAATTGGAGTGGTAAAATGGCTAATTGGATCTACCTTACAGTTGTCTGTGAAAGAAAAATCGTGAGATTTGCAAATATTACACACCCGCCAATTCCCCTTTCTTCCGATTTCACCCTCTTACGTTACATCTTCTTCTTCTTCTTCCTCTTCATCTTCCATTCATTCACCTTCGACTTGGATCTCACTTCCATAGCTTCCCCATTTCAATCCATCCCAGCCACGGAGGAAAATCGCCTGCAACTCTTCCATTCCGATCTCTCACGCCATGGCTCAGCCTCTCGTCAAGAAGGATGACGACTACGACGACGAAGGTACTCACTCCACGTTCTTTGGATTTCGATTACTTTCTTCTCTCATTGTGCCTTTGGAATTCGATCTGGATGTTTTTTGAAATTTCGGATTAGTTTCCCGATTTTCTTAGCTGCAATTGGTGTTTCAATTGTCGACTTTTGGCAGATCTCAGTGGTTTAGTTATTTTAGTTACATTTAGGAGAGGATGTATAGGTGTCTACATGTTGATCTAGTCTCTTCATCGTATTGATTTCAATCTTACTTCAGATGTTTGGATGTAGTATTCGTCTTCTTTGTGCTTCAATTGAAATGTATGTGTTCGTTTAATTTACGTGAATGGAAATGTTAAATATGTTGCAAATCCTGGCGTGGTCATAATTTGGTGGAATTACGATTACCTTTGTACTGACGTGTATTGGTTTCTATATGTTGATCTAGACTATTTTTGCTGTGTTTTCTGACGCTGGTTGGGTATTATTTTTGCTTCTCAGAGGAGTATTCTCCGTTTATGGGGATTGAGAAAGGTACTGTTCTTCAGGAAGCGAGGGTATTCAATGATCCTCAGCTAGACACAAGGAAATGCTCTCAGGTATATGCTATGCCTTGGATCAATGGAGATGGTTGATATTATAGACTTCAATCTTTCATTTCTTCCTAGTTTAGCTTTTGGTTTTGATCGCTTTTATGTTTGGTATTCAGGTCATAACGAAGCTTTTGTACCTTCTGAACCAAGGTGAAACCTTCACAAAGGTTAAGTTGCCTCTACTTCAATTGCTCATCAAACTTTTAGTTGTTTTTCTTCCCAGATTATGTTGCCATTTTACAAATGAAACCGAGTATAGGTATATGCATGTTTTTTCCTGTATATTTTTTAAGGTTGGTTTTTAATAATATTCTTATTCTCTGAATTATTATAGGTTGAAGCTACAGAAGTTTTCTTTGGTGTGACTAAGCTCTTCCAGTCTAGAGATATAGAATTGAGGAGAATGGTCTATTTAATGATAAAGGAGCTCTCTCCCTCTTCAGATGATGTTAGTACTCGTTCGATGTAATTGTATGAGTTTATAATATATTATAAATGCTGAAATACAAACTGACCATTCTTGAATTTTCAAATTAAAGGTTATCATCGTGACAAGCTCCCTGATGAAGGACATGAACAGCAAAAATGATATGTACCGTGCTAATGCTATACGTGTGCTTTGTAGAATCACAGATGGTACCCTTCTCACTCAAATTGAACGGTATTTGAAACAAGCAATTGTAGACAAAAACCCAGTGGTTGCTAGTGCAGCCTTAGTTAGTGGGATTCATTTACTCCAGGTACCATCTAGTCGTGTTTAATGGTAGACATACAACCTTTTTATATATTAATATTAATTCTATTTAAAATTGTTTTGTCCCTTTACTTAGACCAATCCTGAGATTGTGAAGCGATGGAGTAATGAGGTCCAGGAAGCTGTTCAGTCAAGGGCGCCACTCGTACAATTTCATGCTTTGGGTTTGCTTCATCAGGTATGCCAAAGTTAAGATTTTAATTCATTATGTGCTTAGAGTAGTTTGATTCATCAGTCACATTTTTTCGAACGCTACTGATTTCTAGAGTAAAGATTTTGACTTAGAGTTTTTTTTTTCCATATTGATGAGTTTATGCTGCATATTAGAGTGGTGATTAGCCAAGGTTTAGCAGTTTTCTTGCTGTTATTAAATTTACCACCAACCATTACTTATTGGCCTGTTAAGTAGCCTAGTGTTTTAAACGAACTTATTTTCAAATTTGCAACTATTCCAGTATTCCTACACCATTTTCTTGGATATAGAGAGTTAGTTCTTTATAGTGCTCTCAATACTCTTCTTTTATTTTGTTTGTGTACAAATTGTTGCTTAAAAATTATTTTCTTTTTCCAAACATCAGTAGTAAATCCTTCCATAGTTCTGGATATCTCTGTTTTTCATTTATATGTTATCTGCAGTTGTTTCAAATGTATGCCTCTAGCAATGCCAAACAAAAACAGGCCGAGATCTGTTGAGAAACTTTCTTGATAGTTGTAAGATGAGCGTGAAATTTATTGAGATTGGACATTGTAGTATGATTTAATATTTTTCTGGGCATAATGGATACTGTTGATTTTGGGTTAGATTAGTTTAGAATTTAAAATACATGATAAAAATTTTTATTTCGAAATGCAGATTCGTCAGAATGATCGTCTAGCCGTTAATAAGTTGGTTAGTAGCTTGACACGGGGCACTGCTCGCTCTCCTCTGGCCCAGTGCCTTTTGGTTCGTTATGCCAGTCAGGTGTGTTTCAGAACAGGGTTATACTAAGCACCATATTTCTCTTTAATGTTGATGCACAAATGGAAGTCTTTTGCAGGTTGCTAGTGAATCAGCTGCTAATAGTCAAACTGGGGACCGACCTTTATATGATTTTCTCGATAGTTGTCTGCGACACAAATCAGAGATGGTCATCCTTGAGGCTGCCAGAGCTATTGCAGAACTAAATGGTGTGACAAGCAGAGAAGTTACTCCAGCAATTACTGTACTTCAGCTCTTTTTAAACTCTCCCAAGCCAGTATTGAGATTTGCTGCCATCCGTACTCTGAACAAGGTCCTTTACATTTGAGTCACGCTCTTTTCTCTATAAAATTTATATTTTTCCTCTCTTAATAGATGGATATGCTATATACTCTCCTTACTTGGCAGAAGAAAATGTGGAAAAGAAAACTGTTTCTTTTGTTTTTATGTCTCCTTTTTTAATTTATTTAATCATGGGAAGTAGTGTGGGTTTTTTCATGCATTTCTACTCAATTTGTAATATTACCTTCTTGAAGTCAATATCCAAAAGAACTTGTACTTTTACAGGTGGCAATGACTCATCCAATGGCTGTCACAAATTGTAACATAGATATGGAGAGTTTGATCTCAGACCAAAACAGAAGCATTGCAACTCTTGCAATAACCACACTTCTAAAGACTGGAAATGAGTCAAGTGTGGATCGCCTGATGAAGCAGATAACAAATTTTATGTCTGATATTGCTGATGAATTTAAAATTGTAGTTGTGGATGCCATTAGATCCCTGTGTTTGAAGTTTCCATTGAAGTACAGATCTCTGTAAGTAAATAATGTTCATAATTTTGTTTTTGAATATTATAACTTATTGTGTGCATACTTATGTATGTACATATTTTTTACATGAAGCACAATCAATATTGTTTGTGTTTTTGTTATTTTAGGATGAACTTCCTATGCAACATTCTCAGAGAAGAAGGCGGATTTGAGTACAAAAAGGTGATAGTTGATTCAATTGTGATCCTTATTAGAGATATCCCTGAAGCAAAAGAAAATGGTCTACTTCATTTGTGTGAGTTCATAGAGGACTGCGAATTCACTTATCTTTCCACACAGGTCAGTCTTCCATCATTATATTGATAATTGGTTGAGAAATTAGATCTTCTGCTCCTTCTAACGTTGTCTATAAGTTTTCTCTGCTTGTATTAGATACTTCACTTTTTGGGGATTGAAGGTCCAAAAGCCTCAGATCCTAGCAAGTATATACGTTATATATATAATCGAGTACATCTTGAGAATGCAACTGTTCGAGCCTGTGCAGTGAGCACTCTGGCAAAGTTTGCTGTCATGGTTGATTCATTGAAGGTATCGTTACTTTAGTGCTCCTCACTAGTCACTCCCATTAAAGTGAAAGTGCATTGTAACTTTTTACTTTCCTAAACTGATTGAAAATTTTATAACACTGTTTCAGCCCCGAATATATGTTCTCTTGCGGCGATGTCTTTTTGATAGTGATGATGAGGTGAGTCTATTATTTATTCAACAGGACTTAGATTTTCTTGTTCTAGATGATTTATTTTGAATGGCATATTCATTCTTCAATGTTTGATGCTTTAATACCGACTTTTTTGCTAGCATGTAAGTAGTGATATGATGAACGCAATTATTTTGGGGGCTGAGGATGGATATGTCAATGCTAATGATTTTAATTTATTGAAATTTCATTAAATGTTTCAGAAAAAATACTTATAGAAATTGTAAGAATCGACCAATGAAATTTCTGCATTAGTTTAATTAAGTTATAAATACCTATTTTAACAACTCGTGTCCATGAATGGAGGTTAACTCTAGTTGGTCTGTTAATGACTCCTTGCTAGGTATTAATATCCCTAGCTCAAAGGGTTGCTCTAGCCTATAAGTTTATTGAAATGTACCCTATCTCAAAGGGTTGCTCTATGAGTTTATTGAAATATTACCTCCTTAAGGGGGATTCAGACAATAAACTGTGTTTTGGTCAGTCAGTTGGTTAGGTGATCAGTATCTATAGTACCTTTCCCTAAGAGCTGGTTGAAGGATAAAGACGAACAAAGTATTCGCTTTATTCTTAACACGCATAAGCTGTACTATGTTTTCAACCAATTTTGTTCACCTAGTCATGGCCCTACTATCTAATTATATGAAAACAAAGATCGGCTTTCTGGCTTAGAATAAAACCTGATTAACCTCTTTAAGTCTGATTATAAGGGATGGCCATCTCATAAATAAGGTCTACAAGTTTTCTGTTGTGAGATGTAATTTAAGACAGGTTAGACTTTCTTTTAGTAGAGTTGAGGATAGGGTTACAGCTAACATCCACTTGCTGATCCCAATGTCTGCTTTGATGATTTGTAGTTATGTAGGTTTATGCTTAGTAGCCAGTTATCACGGACTTTTATTGACAATTAGTATAAATTACTAAAAAACAAAAAAGAGAAAAGAAAAGAAAATGAGTGGAGAACATGCAGTTGGTATAATGCACATCCCTACATGATACACTATGCTTCGATCATTATTCAGTCATATATCGATGTATCTTGTTGTTACAAATTTTGCAGTCAGTGTTGATGCTGTGTATTTATCATCATTGTTATGGTTTTTCTATTGTTTTTCTGTTTCTTATTTGTTTGGATTTCAGAAATAGACTCTTTTTGCTTATTTCTATTTCTCTGAGGATATGGACTTGGCTTTGAGGTTCTTTTTTCTCTTTTCCTGAAAAAATGTGTAACTATGGACCAACTGTTGGCTGCAGGTTCGTGATAGGGCAACCCTTTATCTTAAGACACTTGGGGCAGATGGTTCAGTGATTGAAAATGAGAAAGACGTGCAAGAAATTCTTTTTGGGTCTCTAGACTTGCCACTGGGCAATCTAGAGACCAGTTTGAAAAATTATGTAAGGTGTTTTAACCTGGTGTTCCTAAATTTAGTTTACGAGTCACTATCTCATCTCATTATTGCATATGGGCACAGGAACCTTCTGAAGAACCTTTTGATATTGATTCTGTGCCCAAGGAGATTAAATCCCAGCCACTTGCTGAGAAGAAAGGCAGTGGTAAAAAATCGAATGGGCTTGGGGCTCCTCCAGTTACCCTTGCTTCTTCTTTTGATGCTTATGAAAAGATGCTTCGCTCCGTTGTAGAATTTGCTGACTTTGGGAAGCTTTTCAAGGTTCTTCCATCCGCCCTCTTTCTTAGCCGATCCATACAAATTCTTATATGCTAGTGTGTTAAGTTCTTATTCTGGGAACTTTTGGGTTGTCCTTGCAGTCATCAGCATCTATAGAGCTTACAGAAGCAGAAACAGAGTATGCTGTCAATGTTGTCAAACATATTTTTGATAGACACGTTGTCTTTCAGTATAACTGCACGAATACAATTCCTGAGCAGCTACTTGAAGATGTAACGCCTAAAATCAAGTGCAACTTTTTGTTGAACCACCTTGAGAATTGCTTTTATATTATTGTCTGCCGCTGCAGGTCAATGTTATTGTGGATGCTTCAGAAGCAGAGGAATTCGCGGAAGTAGTATCCAAGCCACTCAGATCTCTTCCTTACAATACACCTGGGCAAACCTTTGTGGCATTTGAGAAACCAGATGGAGTCGCTGCCGTTGGGAAGTTCTCAAATATGTTGAAGTTCATTGTCAAAGAGGTATGGAAATTTCCCGTATTTCTCAAATTGTGCAGCATCCTTCTTTGATAAAGTATTTCAATTTATTAGGACAGAATTTGGTCTCTCATTTATGCTCAATCATTTTGTTTTGCAAGTCTATGTTGGTTAGTTGTTATCAACGCAAAGCATGGCATTTTACGATAAGAATGGATGTATACATGTTAGAGTGGACATTTTTGTTTTTGAGATATAAAATTAACATGTTTTGCTGGTATCAATAATCATATGCCTAAATGGTTGGAGTCCTTTTCTTTAGGTCTTTTTTGTAATTATTTGTTAGGTCTCATTTTACTTGATTGGAGTCTCTTTCTTTAGAGGGTTTGTTTTTTGAATTCCCTTGTATTCTTTCAAAATTTTCTCAACGAAAGTTTGGTTCTTCCTAATATATATATATATAAATATTTTCTTCCATTAAATCATTTTTTCATCCATAACACATTTGTATGGAAACAAATTTATGTTCTCGTAATCACTTCAGATGTACTTTCTCATCAATAATTAAGCACTCAAATAAACTATTATGGGTTAGCCTAGTGGTTAATGAGAACCATGTAAATAATAAAGAGCTTGGAGGGAATGGGTTATTTGGATGAGAGTAACGAAATAGTATTCTAGAATGAGGCTGGGAATAGTGAACCTCTTTGGGATTTGTTGGTTTGATTTGATTTCCTTTGGAGCTCTTCCTTTAGAGATTTTGTAAGTACTCCATGATAGCTTTCATTTGGGGAAAAAAATTGTGATCCGTGGAAACCTTTATATATTTGTTGATGAATGAAACTTTTTGTTTCTGATTAAGAAAAAAAAAACAATTATGCATTCAAATAATTTCATGATTATTTTATCCTAATTCATCTACTTTTTTTTTATTATATATTTTTTTTAACCTTTTTCACTATTTGGTTTTTCTATACTAATCCATCTACTCTTTTTTTAATCCTTTCTGAGAAAAGATTGATCCATCTACTGGCGAGGCAGAGGAAGATGGCGTTGAAGATGAATACCAGCTTGAGGACGTTGAGGTGGTTGCAGCAGATTACATGTTGAAAGCAGCTGTGCCTAACTTCAGGAATGCATGGGAAAGTATGGGCGAAGGTGGTGAACGAGTAGATGAATATGGATTAGGCCCAAGGGGAAGCTTGGGTGAAGCTGTGCGTGCTGTCATAGATCTTCTAGGCATGCAGCCTTGTGAGGTAATGCGCATATGGATTTATTTCGTACGTGCATAAATATTTCCGTATTATGGAACTCTTTTGAATAATAGAACAGTACAATTAATGTGTCAACACTTGAGGAAAAACAAAAAGTCATCTTGAAAATGAAATCTGATTGGCGGCTCAACGTTTTTCTTTTTACCATGTTTTCCTGAAAACTAATTATTCTCGGTAACTGGTGACAAATTAATAATACTGTTTTAGTTACATTTTAACATCTATTAATAATAAGGCTCAAGGTTTTTGTATATTTTGTTAACTACTTTCTAAAAATGTTTTCAAAACTCAAGCCAAGTTTTGAAAACTAAAAAAAAGTAGTTTTAAAAGCTTTTTTTTTTTAAAGTTTAGCTAAGAATTCAAAGAAATTGTGAGAAGAACAATTTTCAAAAACATAAAACTAACGAAACAGTTATCGGATAGCAATTTCTGTTATTCTGTCTCTTTACTTCATTTCATTGTTTTCCAGGGCACAGATGTTGTCCCAAGCAATCTGCGGTCACACACATGTTTACTATCTGGTATATTCATTGGCAACATTAAAGTACTCGCACGTCTGTCATTTGGTCTCGACGCTTCAAGGGAGGTTGCAATGAAGCTGGTAGTTAGATCTGACGATGAAGCAGTCAGTGACCTCATTCACGAGATTATCTCCAGCGGCTAAGTCGTCGGTCCTTTGTCGGAAATTCTTTACAAGTCTTGCTGTGGATCAGAGGTTGACAGCTTAAGAAAGATCAACCATGAAACCGCTTCATTTTTGGGCGTTAGCCTTCCAGTTCCAGGTTTACTTTTCATTTAGCTGTTGTTTAGCTTCCATATATTTTTAGCTAAACATCATATCGTAGTGTCCTTGGGAAGGCTAACTCTTGCTGTATTAATTAATGACTCAATCTCTATTTTGTCATCGTATTTTTTTCCCCTCTTTTTAGGTAATATGTTACCTGAAAGGAGCAGATTTCATTCGTTGGGGGGAGCATTCAATTTGCTTCACAAATATACGTAAGACAGAACAGAAATTTATCTTCACATTAAACATTTTTCCTTACCGTTGAGAAAAGTGCATTTCAAATTATCAAATAAATTTCATTCTGAACTTATAGATTCATGAAGTCATAGTTTTTCTTTGCGTTTGGATTAATATACGAAGCAAAGTGGCTGTTATTTCAAAAACTATGGGATTAGAAGTTGGATTTGCAGATATTAACAAAATTACTATATTTTCTTCGTAACTTACTATAACTGCACTATTTTTTCAGGAAAATAAGAAAATCCAAGAACTGGACAAAAATGTTGGGTTCGATCATGGGTAAAATAATATTTTAGTCTAAGTTGGAGTAAGGGTGACAAAATATTGTTATAAATTATAATTGAGAATATCGTATAAACTGCCTAGTAGTAGTAGTCGTTGGATGAAAACACTTGCAGATATATTTGTGGATAGGATTAGAAATGGGTGGTAATGGTTAATGGGTTAATTTAATGAGGAAGAGGGTAGGTAGAGTGAATGGCGTATATTATATTCAATAAAGAAGGGTCAATTGGGAGGTGTAGAAATCTTCATGTGGAATTATGAATATATATTTGATTGGAGGAAATGAGTTCCAATGTTTCACATATGATATGGGGCAAAGATAATATTGTTTAATTCGTTGAGATGTGACAGTTTTGTGTAATGTAAAAGATTCTTCTCTCTAAGAAGATAATTCATACAAAATCGTCATTTCAAAAGTCATTCTGTCTTAAATTTCGATTTGTTTTTGGACCATTCTCTATTTAGGAGTTCTTTTCTAATTAAAAAAAGTCAGCCATAAATTCCAAAAACAGCAGGCGCGAAATGAACTCGGGGGTGGGGGGTCAAATTTTATCCCTAAACTTGATAAGGAATATTAATTTGGCTAAACTATTAAAAAATATCTCAACATTTGTTTAAAAAATATTCCTATTAATTTAAAAGTTGCAATATTACCCTTAACCTTTTATAAAGGTTTCAAAACTATCTTGGAGTTGAGATCTATTAGAATGTTGGTAGTGACTATGATGATTGTCTAGATTACCACGCGACGTGTGATGCTCTTTCAGCCGCTAGACCCTATCTCCAGTTGAGTCGTTTCTAGAGTAGACAAACGGTTAAATGGAAAACATTACTCTTCTTAGGATCTCTGCCTACATCTTTGAACTACCTAATGTTGTCATCAGAACCCACATCTTGGTTTAGGAATTTTGACTCGATTCTCTCGTGTGTGCTTGTGGTGCCTCAACCTCCCAATGCAAACACCCACCTTGCAACATATCACCATTGTTGATCCCACTCACGTCCTCAACTGCACTCAACGCTCGAGAATTGTCACACCCCGTCCCAGCTTACTTGCCTAACCTAGGAAGAGATGCAAAGACAAAGATAACAAAACCTCTGGTTGGCTTTCCTTGACTAACCCAAGACTTAACTTAAAATAGACGTAACACATCATGTTTGAATAAGCAAAGTTAAGCACTGATATACACTTATATATGAAATACATTCACTTCCTTTACTATGTTCTTTAGATAGTCATAAAGTTTCCAAGTTTATTACAACCCATCTAATATGTTCTCACTACAAACCATATACAAAGAAAGTGTATATACAAGGAGCTAAATGGCGTGGTGGCAAATAGGTCTTGTGAAGGCTAAGCACTGGAAACTCGTCTGCTACCTGGGAAGAGTAGACATAAAGAAAACGTGAGCTAGGAAGCTCAGTGAGTGTCTATTATAAGCTCAAAGGTGAAGCATAATAATGGCAGATTATAAGTAGAAAATAGCTTAACATAAACAACCATGCTTCCAATCTACAGGTTTAAGTCACCACTTATGCATAGCACATAACTCATAATGTAGTATTATATTGAGTGTAGATAGATCAATAATGTAGAAGCTCATAACAATAAAACACATAGCATGATACCACTTTCGAACCATAGAGGTGGTAGAGTTACATTTGTACCAATAAGGTTCATACCTCTCTCACGTGCACGTGGAATACCTTTGGCCCTTTGGTTTTCCCTAATACCTTCTCTATGTCCTTCAGTATTAAGGTAAGACCATTTACTACCGAATACCTTCTCATTGTCCTTCCATGATGTCGGAAATTATGATTCATTCCCCCCCTAAGTACCTTTTCGAATGTCCTTCAGTATTAAGGGTTAATCAAGATCAAGGGCATAACTTGTTTACTATGGAAATCATGTCTTTATAACACATACAACAATTTCTTGACAATTTCATATTATCATCTAAACATGTTCCCAAGTGGATTTACACAAAACATTCTCTAAAGGAAAGCATACTTTCATAATTTAGTTTCCATACTTGGATTTATAGTTACAACTAATTCAAAGCATGCTTAGGTTCCATCATGAACTTTATGTTAGGAACTCCATGAAGCTATACATAATTAGTTCAAACAAGACTCAATGATCAACAATTATGTTTTTTAAGAAAAATGTAGGTCAAGCATAGTTCAAAGATAGAGTCACTCACAGTATTAGAATTAGAACCTTGGCTTGTAAACTTGACCTATTAGCTCTTGGCCTCGAAAGCTACTTTCTCTCAAAGCAGGACTTATTTGCTTTTTGATTCGGATTTCTGCTGACAACGAATTTAATCTGATATTTAAGACATCTTGTAGACATTTTCTACTCACGATTTCTTCACGAAAGTTGTAGGAAATTCAATAAGATTTCGAACCATACCAATTAGAGCTTCTAACTCCAAGTATGCAGATCAGAACAACCAAAACATCAGAGACTTCCCGGATTTGACAACATACTTACATACCTCTCTGCCTTCCTCTTAACAAAAGCAGTAACATCAATTCCTTTCCTTATGCACCTAAGAAACAGGTCTAATTCAGTCCCATAACTCAATTAAGAATAGCCATACACACAATTGGTTGTAAGATATATAGAAATGGAAGAGAATCTCCTTCAATCTCTTGCTAGAAGTTTTCCCTTTCACCTAAAATTACAGGTTCAACTTCCAGCTTGGGTTCCTCAAAATTTATCAACACAACCACCAAATATTTTTTGATAAACCTCAAGGACAACATCTTAGCTTACTTACCTCAAAATTTCAGCTTCTAATTCCTCCTCAAGAGCTCAAAACAGACTGATCTCCTCATACTGTTCTGCTACCCGAGAAACTTGAACACCCTTCACTGTTCTGCACTTTTCTCCTTCGTCCTCTTAGTATTTTCTGCAAAGCCGACCAGTTTCGTATTCTACACTCAATTTATGAGATTTTGACACAAAAATCATCGAATTTGGTTCAGTAGATAGAGAGATATGATCGATTGAAGTTGGCCCATTTTCCAGCTGCTTGCTGTCTTAGTAAGAATTTGACACCACCTTCTTGCCAAACTTAACTTCGAGCCTTCACCTCCTTTGGCTAGCTCCTACTTTCTTATTTACATCATAATCTCCTTTTTAAAACACCAAAATAAGTAAATAAGTCAATCTAAAGTATTTAACCAACTTTACCTAAGTTTATAAAAGATATGAGCTTTTCATTCAATACGTAATGCACCTAAAATTTGCCTAACTTGCTATTGATATTAACATACTTCAATTAACCTTCTAATATGCTTATTTCAATGGTTTACCTATCCCCTTATGAAGTTTAGACACATTGTAGCTCCAAATTCAATAGATTCCCAAATTCGATCACGACATCATTTAGTGCAACCTATACGATTTTGCATATTTCAAAACATCATGAACGAGTGCTCAATGATAAAAGAGAATAGGGTTTAGGGCTTACAAGAATGCCCATCGCCAGCGACCGTACAACTCCCTTGGACCTCCGACGCATGCCTCAAAGCTTACACCCATAGTTGGCAGGCAACATCACATCATCATGTGCCCCATGAGGTTCATGTCGTATGTTAAAAGCACCCCACCCCACTCCCCCCACCCCACATGCGCACCCGCCAAGCCCACCTACCAGCACCCTTGCGCGTTAGCGATCCTTGCACGAATAGTGTTCTACTACGTTGATTTTTCATCCAACATTCTAATGAATTTTCTAAGGATGGTTTTGAAACGTTTATGAGAGTTCAAGGGTAATATTGTAACTTTTGAAAGAATAAAAGTATTTTTTTAATAAAAGACAAAGTTCAGAGGTATTTTTTTAATCAATGTTAACTCTAAATTTTAAAATTCATTAAATTGTATCTTAAATTTTGACAAGTGTTACAATCTTTACCTTAAATTTTAGGAAAATTGTAATAGGTTAGGGGTATACATAAGTCGGGTTGGGTTGGGTCGGGTTGAGAGAATTTTTTGGACCAACCCAAAAATTCGGGTTGATCATTCCTTCAACCCAACCAACCCTATTCATGAGACTAACCCAACTCAACTCAACCCATTATTTTCGGGTTGGGTTGAGTTGGGTCATCGAATTATTATTTTTTATTTTTTTAATTTTTTTAATTATTTAAAATATTTTTTCTTGAATTAATAACTAAAATCACATAAAATTAAAATATCAAATTTCAAATTTCAAAACATCCTAACATTTATTAGAAGTTTAGAAGAAAAATATTAAAAATGGACGAATAATTCATTTATAAATATATATGTAATTAAAATAAAATACAATAAATATAAACTTTGGATTGAGTTGGGTCAACTCGAGCCTAAAAAGCCCAACCCGAGAATCGATCCAAACTTTTCGGTTCTTCAATCTTCTAACCCAACTCAAACAAAAAAAAAATCTAACTCAACCCAACCCTTATGATTTTGGTTGGGTAGTCAAGGTTGCTCGAGTTATAGGGTTATTTGTATACCCCTATAATGGGTAGCAAAAAATATTATAATATTTACAAATCTAGCCATGATTTTTGAGATTTGCAAATCTAGCAAAAATTTTTAAATCTAATTTTCGTTTTTGTATTATTCCAGTTTTACCCTCATTGATGTATGTAGGATATCTGATATACTTTATATTTGGTATATCAGTCAAGTAATATACATAAAACAAAGTATATTATCAATATATTACTTATATACTATCGATACACTTATATATATATATATATATATATATATAAGTGTATCGATAGTATATAAGTAATATATATATATATATATATATATGCAAGATATCATAGCTATTTTGCATATTTAGTATATCACTAATATACTTCATTTTAGATACATCTGATATACTAAATATGAAATTCTTATATACTCTGAATCAAGTGTATCAATTAAACAAGTCTATTAACTAAACACTATTAAATATAAATCATTAATAAAGTAAAGAACTAAAATAAAATATATCAGTAACATATAAGTGATATACTCTATATTATGTATAACTCATATGTGAATTATTGATATACTCTCGATAAACTTTATATAAGTATATTAGCAATATATCAGTTATATATTTTATATTAAGCATGTCATTATTATATCAACAATATATCATTGATAGACTACTGAAAACTTTTTATGAATAGCGCCTGTGAAAAATAAAGTATATCAATAGTGCGCCAGTGATACATTCTGTATCATGTATATATCAGCTGCTAGTTACTGATATACTCTTGATTAACTTCAGATAAGAATATCAGTAACATATTATGTATTTACTTTTTGAACCCATGACCATCATACTTGATGCCAGTTGAGCTATGCTCCAATCATATGCATTAGTCTAGCTCAATTATATGTCATGCCTGATTTTCGATAACATTTGTGAGTTTGAAAAACTTTATTTTATTAAAGTGAATTTTACAAAAAAAAAAAAGCTAAATTAAAAACATTTAAACCCAGTTTGATAACTATTTGACTTTTTAAAATTAAACCTATAAATATTATTTCTTTATTTCTTTATCTACTTTCTATCCATGTTTTCAAAAACCAACCAAGTTTAGAAAAAAAATTAAGAACTTGTTTTATTTTTAGAATTTGACTAAGTATCCAGATATCTTCAAAAAAGAAAAAAAAAAAAGAAGATAAAACCCTAGAAAAATGATGAGAAAACAAGCAAAATTTTCAAAAACTAAAAATTAAAAATCAAATGTTTAAAGTGTTGAAATCAAAAGCTTAGAATTGATACATCATACCAAGTTTAGGAGAAATTTCGTCATATATAATGTAGCTCACAGTTTTTTACCGTTAAATGTAAAGAGAGAAGTATTTAAAATATTTATTGAGTATTAAGGAGTTTAGAAATCATTGAATCTATTATCCTTATATGTCAATGAGTCAACCTCATTGAATAATTTATCTAAATTTAAAATATAAATTAATATTTTTTCAAAAGAATATATGCATTGTTCAGTTCTTAATTAATTGAACTTGTGAAGGAAGCCACTTCGGCTAGAGTGTAGAAGGTTAGGCACTAGGCAGGCAGCTAAGAATGGCCCCCATCGGCCGACAATTTTGATGTTGTCAAAATTTTGAGGCGATGGAAAAGTTCTTAGGACAATGCAAAGTGCAAAGTGTAGGCCAATTAGATTATTGCTTCATTGTTTTGTTTTAAATGTCTTTAAAACACCTATGAATTGGTGAAACTAATTCTTTATCTGACATTGCAGCAAATTTGATCTTCCTTCTCAGCTGCTTCCGCCTGGGTATGTGCAGGCATTATAACCTGCAAAAACCACAAATGTAAACACTTCAACAAGTGCGATAACACACTAAAATGAAAACTAAAAACTATTGTCCTATTAGGTAACTATTTGCTTTTTGCTTTTTTTAAGCTTACAAACACTACTTCCATCAATGAAGATCCCGTTTGATAATTATTGATTTTTGGAAATTAAGCTTAGAAACAATACTTCCTCCTCTGAGTTTCTTTGTTTTGTTATCCATTTTTACTTATGTTTTCAAAACAAGCCTAAGTTGAGAGAAAACAAGCATAATTTTCAAAATGAAAAACAAAAAAGAACTAAATGGTTTTTTTTTTAAACTGAGCCAAAGTTTTTGTCAAATTCAAGCTAAGTTTTGAAAACTAAAAAAACTAAAAGTATGTTTTTGTTTATGGAGCAACTATAAGAAAAGAAAGCTTACTAGGATTTGTGGATGTTAGTGTTGCTGTCTGTGAGAAATCACAGTTCCACGGATTCTTGCCAAGAGATTGGTAGTAGAGATTCATAGCATAAGCAGCGTGTGATTGTACAGTGTTTGGTTCAAAACAGGCACCCCCTGGTTGGATTGGTCCGCAATCGATACCGTGCCCGCAAGCATAGTCGAGACTTGCCTGAAGTTCAGCATCAGAAACACCTGCCTTGGGCACACACCATGCCGGTGCAGTCGGTTTGGGCGACGGGGTGGTGACTGGTGTTGTTGGAGTTGTTGGAGTCTAGAACACAAAAGAGTTAACTTCATGGATGTAAAATTATTGGATTTATTTTGCTAGAACAACTATGCAGCTTGATGCATTTAGTTATCTGTAAGAAACTTGTTTATCAAACACATATTCAACCATTAACTCTAGTATGAAGATTCTCACCTGGCTGTTCTTTGAGAGCCCAACATCATATGTCATGGTTAGATCTGGACGAAACAGCCCAAACGATCGCTCCGAGGTCGGACCAGGCTTCAAGTTTTCATCATAGAGAGCAAATATAAATGTATCCACTGATTTTCCAGGCATCAATGGAGTACCCACCATTGATCTAAGATGTGCAATCAAATTGCCATTGTAAGCTCTTGCATTTTCCACACTTGGTCCAACTTCATTGCTATCGCCGCGATACGCCCACCCCGTCTCGGCCACCATGATCTCGACATCCTTGAAACCCAGAGTATTCAAGGCAGACCTTACTGCGTCAAGCTGTTGAAATCAATATGGGTCATGGACCAAATAGTAGCTCCCAATAATGGAGATAGTAGATCAAATTATTAGAATCTATTGCAAGGCATCAGAAATCAGTTCAAAAAACACATGGGAGTTGAAGATCACAAAGAGAAATGCCACTAAATTCAGAATGTGCTGGGGACACTAGCACTACCATCATATTCTGTGGTCCCTTGATAATCATAATCCTTTTTTCTTCATAATCACCCATACCAAAGCCAGCTCCAAAAGACAATAAAGAATTTAAAGTTATTAAACTTTTAAATTGATGGCTTGATTTTGAAATGTTGTCTTCAAACATTTCAAATCCTTCTCACGAGGACACTAGTCCCTGCTAATGACAATTAAAACAACTCCAAAAAGAAAAGGGAAAAAAATTCCAGGCCATTAATATGTAGGCATTCCTTCATCTGCCACAATAATTGAACTCTTGGAGTATGAGTTTTACCGACATTAAATGTCATTGGCCAGCTGTAAACCAAGCATAATACAGGTCACATCACAAAGGAAAAAAGCAAGTTTATTTGCTAAGATTCCAAAGTTGAATCATCTCCCACCCCATCACCTTTCTCTAATCTTTTTTGGACTTTTGGTTGATTTGATAATACAACAAAATACTAGGCTTTCAGTCTTCAATTGGGTGTAAAATCAGGAAGCGACTAATTTTCATACATTGGTTTCTTTCACGCAATATCACAAACACCTTGCAGGCATATACATACGGTTTAAATTTTAAACACATTTGAATCTACACCGATTGTTCAGTTTTGAGCAATCTAGTAAAAGTTCCCACAAGCAATTAACAAATCCAAATAAGACCATAAGAACTAAATAATGCAAAAAGATCTTTAAAAGGTATTGTTGTGACCTTCCCACCTATTAAATTCCAAATCTAGCTGCTGGAAAAAGAGAACCCAAATTAATAAAGGATCCTAACGTCATTCAACTAGCTTTCTAAAATACCGATTCCGTAAATGGTAAAATTGAATCAATTCTAAAATTGTTGCTTATTTCGATATAGATGGAAAGATTTTTTAACCCGAAAAGCATTAAATAAAACCATCAGCAACCCCCCAAAAAAGTGACGTTGTGTTGTGGTTGCTTTTCAACAACTCTACAGGACGGGCAAGTTTGGTCTATTTTAATAAATATGTTTGATTTTGCTAATACTTTTTGTATGAACAGCCAAACTTTTTGAAGCATCTTCAACATTTCAAACATTCTATTCTCATCTTTTTCACTAAATAAAGAATTATTATTTCCATCCTTATAGTCAATTTTTTATAACTAAATAGAAATTCTTTTAAATGAAAGATTGGAACTTTTAATTTCTTAAGTTAAAAATATACATATTAATCGGTTGAACTGTGTTCATATTGATGCATAAAAAAAATTTAAAATCATATATAATAGGTTAAATATTGAATTTCAACATAAATCTAAATTTCTGTTCAATGTTCTAAAAGACTAATGAAAAAATTTCAAATAATTTTTTATGCAAATGTAAAGACTAAAAAAATAGAACAATATTGAAAGTTGAGTGGTTGAAAGGATTAAAGCCTGTTTTAGTCTTAAGAAACTTCTATATTTATTTTGTGTTAGGTAAACTTTCAAATTTAGTTTTTATTCTATAATACAAAACTATGTGGTCTTATTAAATAATTTACAAATAAAATTAATAATAAGGACCATCCTATTTTTAAAGTAAAAGTACCTAGGTTAAATGGTAAGTTCGATTTACAAATTATCAAAACTCTGCTTAACAGACATTTGGTCTAATACATGCTTGAACTTTCAATTTTATATTTAACTAACTTATAAACTTTAAAATATATCTACTATGTTCTTCAACTATTAATTTTGGGTTAAATTATTAAAAATACTCCTAAACTATGAGATTGGTTTTAATTATACCCCAAGGCCCAAAGTTTGAAAATTTTCATTTCAACCTTTATAGTTTGTTTCAAAATAATCCTTTAAAGGTTTTTTTCGTTAAATTCATGAATGAAAAATGATGTATTTGCATCTATATTATTGCTTATGCGAATAGATTTGAACATATATACATAGGAAAAAAAAATAAAGACACATGCCAACACACCATTTTTCATCCATGAATTTAATTGAAAAAAAGGCATCAAGAGTTGTTTTAAAATAAACTTATTAAAATGAAAATTTTCAAAATTTGAGGGTATAATTAAAGCCAACTCTATTGTTCATGTGTGTTTTTAATAATTTAACCTTAATTTTGTATCTCATAAGTTTAGAAACTTTATAAAATGTCCTATAAATCATAATATTGTTAGATACAACATTAAAAATTTATAAATTTATTAAACATTTTATAAAGTTCAAACTAAAAAACAGCAACTAAATATTTTTTAAACTACAGAAACTTATCAAATACAGTTAACTGAGCATAGCTTACCTATAATTTAATGTGGACTCGTTTTTTTGAGTTAGAGGTTAAGTCTTCATACTTTCCGTATTTGTTGTACTATAAAATAAAAGATAGATAAGTCTAAAATAAAATTAGGAGGAATATTGTAATTCAACCAAATAGTAGAAATAGAATTTAAATGTAACGCTTATTGACACGTGTAACATTTTAGTCTCTCGACTGTTGACTTGACTTATACGTTATTACGTCGTCGGTCTTTTGGTGGAACAAAGTTTGGCCCAAAAGAATTTCATATATTTGTATTTAATTTTATAATTAAATAAAAAATTTGAAATAAGGCGTTGTCAAAAAAAAAAAAAAAAAAAGGATTGAAAATTGAAATAAGGCGAATGGAGTGAGTCACTGACCTGAGCATCGAACATGTTCATGTACTTTATTCCGGTTCCCGAGTCGACTCGTCCCGAGTTGGGCTGAAACAGGCAAAACGCCAGCGTTTCGGCCCTCGGATCGCTCTGGTAGGCGAAGAACGGGTAAGGATTTATCGCAAATGGCGACCCGTTCTCTTTCAGAAACTCCACCACCGCCTTCATCGTCCCTTCGAACACCGGATTGAACCTCCCGGACGACGGCGGATCCGACTGGCTCAGCACAGCCATCGAGTGCACCGTCGACACCTTCACCTTCCCGCCGAGATTCGCCGAATTCAGTGCGTTCTGCACGTTCTGCATCGCCGGAAGCAACTGCGAAATCAGGCCCTGGTCCATGGACGACATGACCTCGTTGCCGACGGTGACGAGCACGATGTTGCTGGGCGGATAGTAAGGGACGACATTGGTGTTGATCCACTGAGCGGCGGAATTTGGATTGGAGGCGAGAGCAGGAATGTCGCCGTTCGCGACGCCAATTACGATTGCGGTACCGGTGTTGGCTAGGGCTTTGATTATGACTGGATCGGCACCGTAGAGTCGGATTCGAGCGATGGAAGTTGACTGAAGAAGCGCGGCGGTGGAGGGCGGTGGAGGAAGGTTGTCGGCGAGTTGGCCGTAGTTGACGCCGATGAAGGATTGCGAATCTGCAAAAAAAAGAGAAGCAAAGGAATGGAGGCATTGTTTCAGCAATTCAAGTAAGGAAGAAGAATTAGGGAATTAGAAAAGGAAAAAGAGAGAAGTACCAGAGAGGTAAAAGGCGGCGAAGAGAAAGATGAAGATGAAAGTGAAAGTGAGTGAAAAGGAGGCCATGAATGAAATAAAGAAAGGAAGGATCAAACGGACATGAATGAATTGGGAGAGAGGCGTTCTGAGTTCTCTGAATTTGTGTGTGGGAGTCTGTGAAATGTGAGGCGTGAAAGTTTGCTAAGTATCTGAAGAGAGGAAGGTGGGGCCCTCCCGGGTGTTGGAAGAGAAGGGCAAAAGCCGACTGACTTTTAACGAGGAGGGCCACCCAAATTACATAGAAACGCAGAATTGAGTGAACGTCCGTTACGCAGATTGTTTCTAATTTTGGCCATTCAAACGGTAGAAGAAGTTCTAAAACCTAACATTTATGTATTTCGGTAAAAATACATTTTTATCCCTTTCAACTTACTCTCTATTTACTCTTTAATACGTGAAGTCTAACAAAAAAAAAAAAAATAGACGTAACATGTTTAAGTGATCATTTTTAGAAGAGACGTTAAGATTTATATTTTTTTTATATTGTGTGGTTATTTTTTACTTTTTCTTTATCTTCCTTTCTTTTCTTCATCTTTCTTCTTTTTCTATGTCTAATCCTTCTTACTCCATTAGGATCTATTTTTTATTTTATTTTTATTTTCTTGGCTCCAACATCAGTGCCAAAAACGATGTTGACAAGAAAGATTTTCTCGTTGCGTTGATGCAGTGCCTTACTCAGTCTACCCTTCTAGATCCTCAAAAATTTGTTTATGTTTATAAATCTCAAGTACCCATCTGTTGATTTTTCTTTAATTGATTCAATTTTTGCGATGAGTTTTTGATTTTATGGTGGTCAGTGGGTTTTGTAGAGCGAATGCCAAGTTTCAGACTCATTATATCTTCATAGAATTTATAAACAATTCGAGTTATAATGTGGTAAGATTTGGTTTAGAGTTTTTCAAAGTTCATTAAAAATTGGGTTTGAGTTACAAAAATCAAAGACCGAGCCGAGAATTTGAATTTGATCAAGTTGACTCAGGTGGTGGGTATTTTGATGCGGTTTGAAAATTGTAGAAAAAAATTCACTGTGTTGTTTGTGAACAAATAGAAGAATGAGGATTCTGTGATGAATGGTGTAACAAAAGGGAATGAAAGAGAAGAAGAGAATCATAGTGGAGATTATAGTAGACTGATCGGAGGAGTACAAGGAATATAGAGAAGGAAGAGGAGAAGTCTAGATAGAGAAGATAAAGGAAAATGAAAAATAAATTTTAAAAAAGCTACATAATCTTAAAATAATATAAATTTTAACCCATCATTTAAAAAGCTACAGAGAAGTCTAGACAAACCATTTAATCCAAGTCCAATCCAGAGATGAGGCCTAAAGTCAATCAGGCGAAGACCCAAATCAACCAAGCGTAGCCTAAAGGCAAGGTCCAACATCAACAAGGTCCAGTGTAGAACTGAAGACTCAAATCAACCCAGCCTAGGTAAAGGCCCAAATCAACCAAGCCCAATCCTAAATGACTGGCCCAAAGCAAATCAGGCCTAGGCCAAAGGGTTGTTTCAACTTCAATCGAGCTCAATCCAACAGGGGCAAGCCCACTTGAAGGCTCAGAAGAACTCTATAAATAAAGAGTTTCCTCCTTCATTTCTAGGAATTCATAACTGAAAAAACTTAGAGAGAATTATTCAGAAACGAAGTTGTGAAGTCTCCAGAAACTCCTAAAGATCAAACACCATCTGTGAAGGGATCGAATCCCGCAACAGAAGCGATTGTGAATCGCGTGTTCATGATTTTTTTACACAAATCTAATACAATAACTAGATCTAAGATTAAACATGCATTTCTAATTAGGACAACAAGATAACATACCTTTGAACTACACTTTCTTCACGATTTCCTCCTCCAACGATCACGATCTCAGCAACAAACCCGTGCCGTATGAAGATCCACCACTAGGTCTTCTCCGTTGTTTTTTAGGTGAGGGGGGAATGTGGGTTCCTTTAGGATGAGGTGTGGAGTTTTTTTTTTTTAGAGAAGTTGTGTTTGGAACTTTTCAACAACACAACAATGTGGAACTCTAGGGTTACAACCAACAACTTAGTCTCAAAGTTGCATCTTATGCAACTATTTATAGGGAAATAGGATGGAAATTACCATCCTATCTCTCCTTCATTCTCTCATTAGTATATAGTTAATGTGTGAATCTAATTCACATTAAAACTATATATTATATCAATATAATTGATATAACACCTCATATATGAAATTGAATATTTCAATCTCATTCAATCTCATTCATAATTTTATACCCTCAATATTACCATGTTGAGCCAACGGAGGGACCTAATAGACCTACAGTTCATGAGTTTCAATGATGTGAGATTAACTGATCAAACTCTTTGATCTAGTTAATTAATATTCATTAACTACAAGTCACTCCACTATAGACTTGTAGTTGCACTCTCCTCACTGTAGATTATATTGTGTCCATTGATATAATCATTACCCATAAGTCGACCACTCACAGGTTGTTCGTAATCACAGTTAGGTCAAATTACCATTTTACCTCTGTGATTACCTCTTTGTTCCTTAAGCACCATTGATGCTCTAATAATTCACGGTTCGGTCTTGTACAATCTCATTGCACAGGATGCCCTCACTCGCATGTCAACCACATGAACGAGTCAGATCGCCTCGTTTGTATCTTATACAAAGCGGGTCGCATCCACAGCGTATCCAGGATTAGGTCTCCAACCCTATCCATATACTATAGACCGTTCGGGTCATTAACTCGAACGTGATCCTCCCTGTGTGTCCACTACACACCGTTCAAGTTCTAGTTTTCTCATAAATTCAATGACCCTGGAGCTTAGTTTATTGGACAAAGTTTGTAAAATTTACGAGACACAAAAGGATGAAATAAATAACTCTTATTAATTTCAAATGTTAAATTTACAAACAAAACGAGGTTAGGGCGTACATCCCAACAAACTCCCACTTTGACTAAGCTAGTGGAGCAAATACATTTCTCAAATGTACAATAGATTACAACAAAGTAATACAATAAACTAAGACATTGAATACCCGTTTACAATACTCCCACTTGCCCTAGTTAGGAAGCACTCGAAGACCTAGACTCTCTAGGTGACCCTCATACACCTTAGTCGTGAGGGGCTTTGTAAATGGATCAGCAACATTGTGCTCGACGCATTATCTCTGTGTGGATCGCACGCGTCGCCACGATGCACAATCTCCCGTATCAGGTGATACTTCCCTCAATGTGTTTGCCTCTCTTATGGCTCCGAGGCTCTCTGGAGTTGGCTACAACACCACTGTTGTCACAAAACATTGTGATCGGCAAGTTCATATTTGGAACAACTTCCAAATCCGTCATGAACTTCCTAAGCCAAACAACTTCCTTTCCAGCTTCACAAGCCGCAACGTACTATGCTTCCATAGTGGAATCAGCGATGCATCCCTGCTTGATGCTTCGCCATAGTACAACTCCTCCATTCAGAATGAAGGTTGACCTCGAAGTGGATTTCCTAGAATCCTTATCGGTCTGAAAGTCAGAATCTGTGTATCCGGTAAGGATCAAATCCCCACTACCATACACTAAGCTGTAGTTCCTCGTTCTCCTAAGATACTTGAGGATTGCTTTTACGACTGTCCAATGATCTAATCCTGGATTGGATTGATACCTGCTGACAATCCCTAATGCATAACAGATGTCGGGCCTAGTACACAACATGACATGCATCAGGCTCCCTACAGTTGAAACATAGTGGATTCGTCTCATATCCTCAACCTCTTGAGCAGTCTTAGGACATTAATCCTTAGACAGGTGAACCCCATTCCTGAAAGGCAGCAAGCCCTTCTTAGAGTTCTACATCTTATATCTAGACAACATCTTGTCAATATAAGACACTTGAGACATGGACAACATTACATTCTTAGGTTAGGACAATGCGGATACCTAGAACATCGCGTGCTTCTCCCAAATCTTTCATTTGGAATTGCGTGAAGCCACTATTTCTTTACGTCAGGAAGAAATCCTACCTCATTCCCAATGAGAAGGATATCATCCACGTACAATACCAGAAATGCGGCAGTTTTGTCAACGATTTTCTTGCAGACACAAGGCTCGTCAACATTTGGATCAAAGCCATAAGATTTGATCGCCTCATCAAACCTTATATTTCAAGACCTCGAGGCTTGTTTCAGTCCATAAATAGACCTTTGAAGCCGGCAAACCTTTTGTTGTTGGCCTTGGGCAATGAACCCCTTGGGCTGATCCATGTAGATGGTTTCGTCAAGGTTGCCATTCAGAAAAGGCAGTCTTGACATTCATCTGCCATACCTCATAGTCATAATATGCGGCAATGGCCAGAAGGATCCTGATCGACTTTACCATGACAACAGGTGAAAAGGTTTCCTCATAGTCAACCCCTTCGACCTAGGTAAAACCCTTTGCCACTAGTCGTGCTTTGAAGATTTGCATCTTCCCATCTACGACACGTTTACGCTTGTAGATCCATTTGCAACCTATAGGTTTTACCCCATCCGGTTGATCCACAAGCTCCCAGACAGAATTGAAGTATATCGACTCCATTTCCAGGTCGATAGCTTTAATCCATTCGTCCTTGTCAACGTCTGTCATTTCCTGATCATAGGTCAATGGATCCTCGCAGTTATCATCAGGGGTGACGACTTGGGTTTCAGCTAAACCTATGTAACGTTCAGGCTATCTCACAACCCTCCCACTATGTCGAGGCGTTCCCAACTCTTGGGAACGGACTTGACTAGACGTGCTAGGATCAACAACACTTGTTGACGCACTAGCACTATCAGCAACTCTTGTTGATGTACTGTCCATTTCGTTCAACACGATTTTGCTCATAGGTAAATGATCTCTGACGTGGTCTTCCTCAAAGAAAGTGGCGTTTGTCGACACAAGCACCCTATTTTCCTTAGGATCGAAAAATAGACCACCCCTAGTCTCTTTTGGGTAACCTACGAATAGGCACAATTTTGAACAAGGTTCCAACTTTTTCGGGTTTGACACCAACACGTGGGTCGGGCATCCCCAAATTCTGAAATGGTGTAAACTGCCTTTACGTCCATTCCAGAGTTCAAAAGGTGTTTCACAAACACTCTTCGACGGAACGTTGTTCAAAATATAGACCGCAGTCTCCATTGCATAACTCCAAAAGGAATCAGGGAGACGAGCATAGCTCATCATCGACCACACCATGTCCAACAGGGTTTTGTTTCTCCTCTCCGATATACCATTCTGATGTGGCATATCAGGTGTTGAGAGTTGGGACGTAATTCTGTGTTCTATCATATAGTCCTGGAATTCAGTGTCCATATACTCTCCACCTCGATCCGATCGAAATGTTTTTAGCGTTTTACCTAACAGGTTCTCAACCTCAGGCTTGTACTCCTTGAACTTTTCAAAAGTTTCAGACTTCCTATTCATTATGTAAATATACTCATACCTCGAATAGTCATCTATGAAAGATACGAAGTATTCGTAACCACCTCGTGCTTTAACATTCATCGGACCACAAAGGTCAGAATGTATAAGCTCAAGGGGCTTTTTGGCTCTATATTCTTTTCCACTAAAATGACGTTTGGTCATTTTGCCTTCGAGGCATAACTCACACACAGGGAAAGAGTTTTCTTACAACTCGCTTAGAAGTCCACTCTTCACTAGTCTCTCAATCCTATTGAGATTAATGTGGTCTAACCTTAGATGCCAAAGATGAGCATTTTCTTTTGGAGAAACTTTTACTCTTTTAGTTCATGTTTCTGTAGTTTTAAATAATTCAGTGTTCAAAACGCTTTTGACCGAATTAGGTTTCAAAACATACAAATTAGATTTAAGTGAAGCAGAACAAATGAAGTTTCTATTTCAGAAAATAAACGCTTTATTGCCATTAAATGAAACAGAAATACAATGTTCAAGCTGACAGAAAATAGAAACGAGGTTTCTAGTAAACCCTGGAACTATATACAAATTGTCTAACAATAAGTAATTTCTGCCGAAGTAGAGCTTCACTTTACCGATCGCTGCAGCAGAGACTATCTCCCTGGATCCAACCCGTAGAGTCACCTCACCCTCTCGCAGCTGCTGCCAGGAATCAATTCCCTGAAAAGAAGAACAAACGTGGTTAGTGGCGCCCGAATCCAATATCCAGGCAGAGTCACTATTCTCCATTAAACAAGTTTCAGTCACTAGTAAATCACATTTACCTTAATTTTTTCTCTCGGCAAGTAACTTGTGACAGTTTCTCTTCCAATGGTCGTCCTCATTGCAGTTGAAACACTTTCCTTTCTCTACAACTTCTTTGACCTTCTTGCCCCTTTGGGCGGCAGCTCGGTCAGTTTTACCCTTCATCATCTTCTTCTTCCCTTTCGAGCGAGAATAAGAAACAGATTAAGTTCCAGAGGTCGAACCCCAGTGATATGATGTGTAGGCAACATTTGCCTCAACTTCCGGTGTCCTGATCCTCATCAAGGACTGGAAGTTCTGTAGCTCATTTAGAAGAGTGGTCAGAGTGTAGCTTATATTGTTCATAACAACGTTGCTACAAAACTGAAGGAAACTTTTCAGAAGAGTCTCCAAGATAAAGCTGACTTGGCTCGACTCATCGATCGAAGCCCCGTTCATCTCCGCCAGATTAAAGTGGGTCATCATGTCTAGAACGTGTTCACGGACATATGTCCCTTCTTTCATCTAGGCGTTGAAGACGTATTTGAGCGAGTCATGCCTGACCTGAAAGGACGGTTGTCCAAACATGTCTTGCAAAGACTCCATGATCTCCTTAGCGGTGATCATCAACTCGTGCTTATTTGCCAAAACTTCAGATAAGCTGGCAATGATATAGACCTTGGCCTTTTCATTGGCCCTGATCCATCGATCATATGCATCACGAACACTTCGTGATGCAGTCGAGGTCGGCAACTGAGGACACTCCTCAGTAAGCACGAACTTAAGGTCGTCGGTTACAAGTATCGTGTTTATGTTATTTTTCTACATTTGGAAGTTATCTCCCACTAATATCCGAAGCGAGTAAAGCTATTATCGAGCTAGAAATTTTGCTGGAAAAATCAAATTAAATCTTTGTGTCAGTCTCACAAAAACTTTTCGAAATCCAATTAAGTTTTAGCAAAATTTAATCCTATGATCCTTAGGTCATTTAAAATGTGCAATGAAATCCTAAAGGTTTAGAATGACCGCCACCGAAGGGTGAACAGAAACACTCCTCCTCTAGGACGAGACTTTCTCAACCAGACCCTAATCCCAGAATAACTCTTATTCTATCAGGCATCCAGTTACCATTATTTGCTCGAATCCATTAACTCTTAATGAACTTCATGAGTGTCACCCTCAATCTTTAAGTTTCCAAGTATCCGTCTAAACAATAGTCACCGAAGGGTGAACCAAGAAGGAAAACCAACAAGCAAACTGTATCCCTTTCGGGAATTCACGGTGTTCCGACTCCCATGATCAAGTCCCTCTGAAGGGATAGTCTGGTCCAATCCAAACTAGCAGGCGGATCATAGGGGTCTCACGGTATGAATCGAAACAAGAGACCGTGGGTCCCATTTTCACAGGTCCCGCTCCCACTCACTATAAGTACTCTCTCCATCCACTATGATATTGATCCATACAAATACCATCCAAAAGGAGAACGCTACCATTTGCGCCACGAGGCCGAGTATGGATCTCACGGTGCGGACTTTACGGAGATTTGTGGTCAGAAAATTAAATGTATCTTATACACTTTATTTCCTCTCACTCAGCACTTTATATTAATCGGGATTGATCTAGATAAACTGACTAAAATTTACCTAAGTCTACCAATATAACGTTTATATTGATTTTGTTGGGATTTATGCCTTAAATTTGTGTAATTTTGATCAAATAAATAAAAAGTTATTTGTTTTGATAAAATTATATTCTTGTTTTATAAATCCAATAAAATAATTTCCAAGGTTATAATGTAATCTTGGACATTAGTGTAGTAGACACTATTTGGATTATGTTCAAGAGTATAACCTAAATGGTCTATGGTATAAGAATAAGGTTGGAAACCTTATTCTGGTAACACCATGGATGCGACCCACTTTGTAATTAGTACAAATGAGGTAATCCAACTCATTCATGAGGTTGACATGCGAGTGGGGGCATCCTGTATGAAGAGTTCATACAAGATTGGACTGCAAATTATTAGTCTAATCAGTATAACACCGTTAACAGGATAAGACTGATAATTTATAGATGGTTATTAGTAACTCGACCTGAATCCTGAGCAAGTTAAGAACTACTGCTTATAGGCGTTTGTCCTTAGACTAGTATGGGTGAGAGTGGCCTGTAGCCGACTCAATAAGCCTACCTTCTCGTGACGGAACCTCGTAGGTAGCTGGGAACTTAACTGTGCAAGATGGAATTCACTCATTCCTACACTAAGGAATTAGATAGGATGTTCTCTCAATAACTGACTCCAGGTCTTGAACAACGGGCCCCGCCCTCTATGAGGGTATGAGTCTATGGTAGGACCATAGGCTTGTTGTTCATTAGAGGATCAGTGGTGCTTAAGGAACAAAGAGGTAATCACACGGGTAAAACAGTAATTTGACCTAGCTGTGATTACGAACAACCTGTGAAGGGTCGACTCGTGGGTAATGATTATATCAGTGGACACAATATAATCTACAGTGAGGAGAGTGCAACTACAAGTCTATATTGGAGTGACTTGTGGTTAATGAATATTGATTAACTGAATCAAAGAGTTTGATCGGTTAATCTCATATCATTGGAGCTCATGAACTGTAGGTTCATTAGGTGCCTCTGTTGGCTCAACATGGTAATATTGAAGGTATAAAATTAGGAATGAAATTGAAGTGTTCAATTTCATATATGAGGTGTTATATCAGTTATATGTGATATAATTGATATAATTATATGGTTTTAATGTGAATTAGATTCACATATAAACCATATAATAGTGGGAGAATAAAGGAGTGATAAGATGGTAATTTCCATCCTATTTCCATATATATATGGTTGCATGAGATGCAACTATAAAAAGGCAATCCAATCTCTTTGAGAAACCCTAGAGAATTCTCCCACATTGTGTTGGAAAGAGTTCCAACTACAATCTCACAAACATCTCATCTCACCTAAAGGGAACTCACATTCCTCTCTCACCTAGAGAACAACGGAGAAGATCCGGTGGTAGTGTCGGTGATCGTTCGGGTTCGTGTTGCTGAGATCGTGATCGTGGGAGAAGGAACACTTGAAGAAAGAGTTCTTCAATGGTATAATTCTTGTTGTCCATCTTGTTATTATATGTTTAATCTAGATAGAATTGTTCTTGAATGTAATCCATGTAATGAAATTTAGAATGCGTGATTCACAATCACTTTCGCTGCGGGATTCGATTCCCTTCAGATTTAGCCTAAGTTTATAATCACATTCTTAACTTAGGTCTATGTGAGTAAATTAATCAACTTTAATTAATAGCACTCACGATAATATAACCTAAGAATCTTCGGACCGAATTCACTCCCAGGTCGGTTTCCAAGTAGGGGTATTCCGCAAAGCGTCAGCTTAAATACCCCAGCCTTAGACAAAACCTTCCTTATACAGAGTTACTTATCAGTCACCATTTAAAGATCATATTTTGATTTCCTAATTCTAATCTTATTAGAACTAGAAAACCTAAGTCTAATTATTCAAGTTCTAAACAATTTAAAACTAATAATTAACTTAGGTTACATGCATTTCTATGTTATAGTATTTGATCATTCATCACACGAATAACTATACTATAACATAAAATTCATCACATGAAATTAAATGCATGAGCATACTTTTAATCTAAGTAATATAAATCTTATATTAAATAAATTAAAACATGCTTTTAATTATATTATAACAGTTATAATATAACCTATCATGCAAACTATATATTATAACACTTATAATATAAAATGATGCATGAAATGTTTAACCTAAAGTGAGATTTTAAATCTATATGACATACATTATGCACATATAAATAATTAAATCATACATCTCATGCATAAAATAATTAAATAGCAAAAATGGACTGGTTTTGGCACTTAAAGGCATTTATTTAATTAATTAACATTAATATAATAATTATATTAATATTAATTAATAAAATAAATTTAATTAAAAAAATAAATTACAATTTGTAAAAAGAAAAAACAATACATTCCAAAAACCGCCCACGTTGTCACTGTCTTTCACGCCCCATGAATTCGCGTGCACGCCTCGCGAACTGCCCACTAATGCGCACAACATTGCAACGTCGTGGGCAGCGTTGCAACGCTGCAGCGCTCAACGTCACGCCAACATTTCAACGCTGCAGCGCTCAGCGTCACGCCAGCGTTCCCAATGCCAGCAGAGTTGCAACGCTGTCCTGCATCACGCCTTGCTCCCGCGATGGCAGCATTGAGACGTCGATGAACAACGTCTCAACGCCGTCGACAGAACAACAAGCTACTCTTGTTGTTCTTCGTCGTTTCTCGTCCGTTTCCACTCCAATTTCTTCACAGCATCTCATGCCACGAACGACACAGACTTACAGACTTGATTTACATTAAAAATTGCCCAAAACACGGGCCCTTACATTGATCTCATCAACTTAATGTAAATCTAAAACAAAGTGCCAAAATCGAAAACACCCATTTTGCAAACCACAATTTATCTCATAAATCGAAGTAATAACTCACCTAATTTTAAGAAAAACAAATGCACAACAAGAAGCCAACGATTGGCTCTGATAATAATTGAAGGAAATGAGAATCCCCGCGCAACGAAAGACGATCGAATCGTCGTGGTATAGTTACACAATTCTTTTTCTTAAAATCAAACTATCTAATAGTATTAGGCTAAACATGCAAACAAAGAAAGAAAAACAGTAAGATACTTACTTGTTGAAGAACTTTTCTTCACGATTCCTTCCTTCGATCACGAACTCTTCGTGTTCTTCTCAACGATCTCGAACTCTTCAAACAAAACCAACGAACGGACACCTCCACTCGATTACTCGGTCGTTCTACTTTTGGTAGAAGGAGAATGGTGGGATTCTCTTCTTTTGGTGTAGGGAGGAGAGTTATAGAGAGAGATGTGTTTGAGAGAGAATGTCAATTGGTTTTGGAGAGAAAATCAAAAAATGAGCAATTAGCCTTACCAACCCTTCTTACAAAGGGGTTTATATAATGGTGATAGGTGGAGTTGAAATCTGAGTTGAAATCTTCACCTATTTACTATTTTACCACAACCATAGGTTATACAAATCATATTTGCATAACCACAAATAATAAGATATCTCATATCTCATTTTACAAATCACATTTATATAATTGTGGATCAATTTAATTTCTCTCAATCTAATTTCTCCAAATTAGCCCTAATTCAACAATTAGGCTAACCTATAGTTTATTTTGAATCTCATTCACATTAAACTATATAATATGTCATTCATATCTCATATAAATGACATAATTACCCTTTAGTGAACTTGAACATTTCAAATTCACACAAAAAATGTAAACCTTCTATTAATCCAGTTTGAGCCAACCGAGTGACCTTATGGACCTATAGTGACGAGCTCCAATTGATCCGAGATTAACCTGTTAAACTCTTTGACCCGGTTAATCAACATTCATTAGCTACGGTAACACTCCACTAAAGCTCGTAGTTGCACTTCCGTCAGTGTAAGACAAGATGTGTCCACTGATATAACCAATGCCCATGAGTCGACCCCTTCACGGGTTGTTCGTGAGACACCTTTGGGTCAAATTATCGTTTTACCCCCGTGTCTACTTCTTGCTCCTTAAGTCCCCACCGCTGCTCCTCTAATGAACAACGCGTTGTAATGGTCCAACCATACACAACACCCCTCTCGGGCGGTGAGAGGGTGGGCGCCGTTGTCCAAGCCCTGGAGACAACACTTAAGGGAACAACCCCTCTAGTTTCCCTAAAGGCGGGAACGAGTGAATTTCATCTCGCGTAGTTAAGTTTCCTGCTCCTTACTTGGTCCTATTCCTGAGAAGATAGGCATATTGAGCGAGTAACTGTGACCACCCTCACCCGTACTAGTCAAATGATAGACCCCTGCACACAGGAGTTCGTAACACGCTCAGGATTCAGGTCGAGTCACTAATGGTCATCTACGAAGCTATTAGTCTCATACTATTAACGGTGTTACATCAATAGGTCTAATAATTCACAGTCCGGTCTTATACAATCTCAATGCACAAGATGCCCCCACTCTCATGTCAACCACATGAACGAGTCAGATCACCTCGTTTGTATTTTAATACAAAGCGGGTCGCATCCACAGCGTATCCAGGATTAGGTCTCCAACCCTATCCATATACTATAGACCGTTCGGGTCATTAATTCAAACGTGGTCCTCCCTGTGTGTCCACTACACACCGTTCAAGTTCTAGTTCTCTCATAAATTCAATGACCTTGGAACTTAGTTTATTGGACAAAGTTTGTAAAATTTGCGAGACACAAGAGGATGAAATAAATAACTCTTATTAATTTCAAATGTTAAATTTACAAACAAAACGAGATTAAGACATACATCCCAACAAAACTAGGAGCAAACATCATCCAAATGAGAGCAAATCTCTTATGTTTTGATTCTAAGATAACTTTTTCGAAATTCACACACACATACTTTGTACTCACAACACCTGAAGTCAATATAAATACGAAATTTATTTACACGTGTCTCATTTTCATTCGTTGGTTGAAGTCTCGTGTGAACAGTGTAAATATTCCCTATTAATTTATGATTATGAAAGCCTTTGGAATAGTACTTCCTCGGGTCAGTATGGATATTAAATTTCACTCATTCCCTTTTAATTTTAAAAAATTAAATCTATTAATACTATTTTTACCCATCTATTTCTACGTTCTTTTTATCTACTTTTTTTATATATTTTCAAAGATCAAGTTAAGTTTTGAAAAAAAATTAATTTTCAAAACTTATTTTTGTTTTTAGAATTTGACTAGAAACCAATTTTTTTTTAAAGAAAAATAGAAACTATGGTAGCTAAAAAAGGTGAAAATTATTGTAGAAAAATTATGAGAAAACATGCATAATTTTCAAAAATAAAAAAAAAAACCTAAAAATCAAATCGTTATCGAATTAAACCTACATATTTTTTTTAATTTTTTGTGTTAATTTTTAATTTTGTATCTAATATGTTCATGTCACTAACTCTAAATTAATATTTAGATTGCAAATGGGCCATATTGTTTAAAGATTAAGTAGTGTTTTGATTTTGAATAGAGTAAGTATTTAGTGGTATAGGTCGTAAATTACAAAATTAATAGCAGAAATGTGTTTTAAGTTTTAGAAGTATATTTTTGAACCTTTTAAAATCATATGAACTAAATAGACACCACCTTCCATCTATTACAAACTCTATGAAATATAGATAAATATAAGTTAATGATCAAACTTATAAATTAGCTTATTAAATATTTTACATTTTTTTATAAGAAAAATGACACAAAGATTTTTCTTTCAAATAATGATCTCTTTTCAATCACGTGTAAATTTTTCCAAAAGTGGCGGACTTCAGTCTTCTTTTCATACTATTAATTCCTAGACTTGTCTTTTTGTGACATTTTTGGTGGGAGACTTTGTTTTCTCATCTATCTATTATTAGGTCGTAAAAAAAATTAATCGATATTTTATTTCAACAAAAGTATCATATATCATAATTTTATTAAGGGAACTTACATGAATAGCAAAAAAATAATATAAATATTGCATTTTTGTCCTTCCTTAATTCAATTTGCAAAAATAGCAACAGAAAAAAAGGTTCAACCCAAACAGATGGAGTGCAAAGTCAAAAATACCCCTATATTTTTCGCGTGTGTTTTTCAATCTGAAGTATATCAATAGTCTATCAGTAATCTATCCATAATATACTGATGATATACTATTGGTATACTAATGATATTATACCTTAAATGAAATATATTATTAATATACCAAATATAAAGTATATCAGATATACAACTTGTATACTACTGTATCTAAAAAACTATTGCTAGATTTACAAATATCTTCCCTGTGTTTTTCAATCTCGAGAAAATTAGTAGTCTATCAATAATAGATCTAATAGAGCAACGATATATCTAACCAAAAAATAATTGCATGAGTGATATACTGTTGATTCCATCGGTTTCACTAATATTAAGTATATATCAATGTAATATACTACTGATATACTTTATTTAGTATATCAATAGTATATCACAAATAGTGATTTATGCTTGATAATGATTTATGTTGATATACTTTATTCACTAATATTAATTATATTAATGGGATCTCAAAAACTATTGTGAGAGTTACAAATGTCCTCCTTGTGTTTTTCAATATCGAGAAAATAAGTAGTTTATCAACAATAGATCTGATATACCAATGATATATCCAACCAAAAAGTAACTACATGAGTGATATACTACTGATATCCGTTGATTTCACTAATATTAAGTATATATCAATGTGATATACTACCGATATATTTTATTTAGTATATCAACGGTATATCACAAATGGTGATTTATGCTTGATAGTGATTTATGTTGATATATTTTATTCAGTAATATTAAGTATATCAACGAGATCTCAAAAACTATTGTTAGATTTGGAAATACCCTCTCGTATTTGTCGATATCGAGAAAATCAGTAGTCTATCAACAATAGATCAGATATACCAATGATATATCTAACCAAAAAATAACTACATGAGTGATATACTACTGATATCCATTGATTTCACTAATATTAAGTATATATCGGTGTGAAATACTACTGATATACTTTATTCAATATATCAACGATATATCACAAATAGTGATTTATGCTTGATCGTGATTTATGTTGATATACTTTATTCAGTAATATTAAGTATATCAACGGGATCTCAAAAACTATTTGTAAGGTTCGCGTAAATTTCAGGTTGTGCTTTTAAATTTCATGTAGAATTCATAATTGGAAACCAAATTGGATTGTTATATCTTATTGTATGAGATGCGTTAATGTGTAGAAGGATGAGGTTGGGGCATTGTGGTAGTTGCTTGAAAGAGAGGGGGGTAGGTTTGAAAAAAAAAATATGGGGACTAGGCTTAGAACACTCACTTTGTCTTGTAGTGTGCACGCAAATTAAGGAGGCTTCCACCTTCCTTCTCCCTTTCATCTTCTCGATAAAACACAACCGCTTGGACCCTTCTCCTCTTTCCGATTATTCGTTGGTGACCGAGCCACCTGCAGTACGCGTCAGACCCTCGAAGCCTCGTCGGAGGTCGTTCCCCTGAGTCACTTGCATCCGAACAGTGTCCTACACTGCAGATCTAAGACCCGACGCATCAGATCCACTCGCAATGTTGCAGTCGCTCGTGAATCCATCCCCTGCTCGACACTGGTTGCAAGGACGATAGAGCAGCAAACATCGAACCCTCAAGCCTCGTCGGAGTTCCATTGTTCGGTGCGTCGATTTTGTTCGCACGTTGAGCAGTCAGATCTGTATCACCCACGCAACTTTCGCTCAAGCTCTGCAGATCTGGACGTAGTTGGTTTGCAGGACCTTGCGCAAGTCCTCGTCATGTGTTGCAGGTTGGGTTGCTTCACAACAGTACATCACAAGAAAGAAATACGAGAAAAAAGAAAGAAGGGTAAAATAGGAATTCCAAAAAAATGTAAAAGAGAAAACTTACAATTTTGCTACATTTGCAAGAGGAAAAATGGATGATAAATTTGTCATTAACTTAATCATTTTTGCTACCCATTACAATTCCTCTTTTATTAACAATGTCAACAATAAGGATTAAATTAATCTTCGGTAAGTTTTCTTTTAAAAATTCGTTAAAAATAGTATTCTTATATGTTTTTAATGAATTATAAATATATGAATGGTAAAATATTTGGTTAGAGTTTTAAAAAATTATATTCAAAACAAATTTTTATTATAATTTGTAAATTTTGGTAACTAATCAAATTTAATTTCATGCTAAACTTAATATTAAAATTAGTGAGTTGATGGGAAAAAAAATTAAATAAAATATTTAAAAGCTCAAAAATCAAAACATAAAAAGTATGGAAATTATTAACACTTCAAACATTAATGCGTTAATGGAATTGTTTTGTTTTAACAAGCGAAGGAAAAAAGCACATGGTTCACATGACTGCTTTTCATTATTAAAAATTAAAAATTAGTATTTTATTTGCAACTTGCAAATAATATATTAATATATTTAAAATTGACTGTCATTGACTCATTCTTATGCCTAGTGTATGAGAAGAATTTGAACCAGCCCAAGAAGCGGCCATTTGAATTTTAAAGAATAATATTGATAATAGTTTCGTCTGTGATAAGTATGGTCGACATGTCGACATTTTCATCGATATTTCTACGTATTTATGAGTTTAACATTGATACTAGAGCTGAATCAACATTTTCATTATATCGTACAAAATTGATTAAATATTAAAGAAAATAGTAACAAAATGTATTATATCGTACAAAATTGATGAAATATTAAAGAAAATAGTAACAAAATGTAATATAATGTTAATATAATATTATAACAAGTATTCTAATTCATTTAAAATGTATAGAAGGTTTACCTTCTAATTTAAATATATATTTTAAATTTTTTATTTTTAAATTTTTTTCAGAAATTTACATAGATATTGACAATTTATCTATGTTTACATCGACATTCATGAAATTGGGATCTCGATATTTCCATCGATATCGAAATTTTAAACCTTGATGATAAGATAATTTTTTAAAATAAAAAAAAATGATATTTTAAATTTTTAATTAAGATTGAAATATTGTATTCTCATTTTCATTAATTCATTAAAGCGCCTGTAAATCGAAGGGTTGAATAAAGATTTAATGGACATCTCCAATATCTTGTACAATTATCTATAAAATGTTTGAAAAAATATCATCAATCAATCACCAATATAAATATAAATATTAACAATAAAATCTATAACTTAGAGAATGAAAATAACTTGATTATTAATTTAAATAAATTTTTATAAATTTCTTATTTACAAAAAAATATCTATATCATTGATGTATCTGTAGAATTGGAATCTCAATATTGATATCAAGGACATTCTAATCCTTGATTCTAAAAAAAACACACACGTCTTAAGGTGTTCTGTAAAATAATTTTTGGCATTTAAAACAAATTTAGATAACTACTATTATCTTTTGAAAAGTACTTTAAAATTTGATTAAAATTCCTAGGAAGTTTTTCTTAATTAAGAAAATACAAGAAAAAATGCCCCCAAGTTTATAGATCCTTAAGCCCCGTTTGATAACCATTTTGTTTTTGGTTTTTAGTTTTTGAAATTTAAACCTAAAAATACTACTTCTATCAATGAATTTATATGTCTTCTTTTCTATTTTGTACTTATCCTTTCAAAAACCAAGCTTAACTTTTGAAAACTAAAAAAGGTAGCTTTCAAAAACTTGACTTTATTTTTTGAATTTGGCAAAGAGTTCAAATTGTTTACTGAAGGGTGATGATCTCTATGGTAGAGAATTTAGGTGAAAATAAGCTTAACTTTCAAAAACAAAAAACAAAAAACAAAATGGTTATTAAACGGAGTCTAAGATATCCTCATTATTCCTAAAGAAGTTTAGGAGCCTATAATGGGGAGAGAATAAAGCAAACGAGGCAACAATAACCGACAATAAACACAAATAAAATTAGGATTTGTTTAGTAGGCAATCTGGATTATGTTTTCTGATAGACTAACTTTAGTGAATATGTTGAAAACTATTTTTGGAATTTGTGATTCAAATAGTGGAAATTCTGAAAACAATATTTTTATGTATCCAAAATCAAAGTTTTAAAATGTTGAATTGTACTAAAAAAATATAAAAATCTTATCAAATATAATATTTCTGGTTAAACTCAATTTATTTTTGTTAAATTAGAATATGCATAATATAATATATTATAAATTATATGATATTGTAAAATAATAATTATACATTTTAAAAAAAAAGTCATAAATTAATGAATAATAGTTTATATCTAACCTAATATTTAATTTTATAATTACAATTAGTTTCATGGTCTATAAATATATTATAGAACACATTTTTAACAATTACGTAAATTAGAATCCAATTTTTCAAATCCGCTGCCAAACATATATATGAATGACATAAAATACAATTCTCTTTTTATTGAATCCTTCATTTTCAGATTTCCTACCAAACAAACGCTTAAGAATTCACTGCTAGATTGAGTCATGTCCTGACCCCACAGGTCTTTTCTAAAAGCAGGTCTTTTCTAAAAGGTATATTTAGCTTAAAGTTTAGACAAACTTGTACAACTTGAAGATAAGAAACAAGCTTAAGTTCATGTTGGAGGAGCAATATAAACTAAATCAATTGTAATGTGAAGCAAATTAGTATTGGCTAAATTTCATCTCAAAACCTATAAAAATATATTGTTTCAAATAAATAAATATTAAATTGTTGTTTTGTACTCATAATGACTAAAAAATACCTACTATCGAAATTTTCATTTTTTTTTGGTTGATAATTTATAATGTTTCAAATAATTGTTTAAAATGTTATACTTTCAACCTAAATTTATATTTTGGTTTCTCTAGATTATTTCTCAAGTATTAAGAGAAATAGCTATAATTTTTTCTTTAGAAAATACTATGGCAAAAAAAATTAAGATTGCTTTCAACTAATTAATTAGAAAAATGTGAGAAAGATACTAAAAATTCATAAAATCAATCTTAATTTCTTGAATAATAAAATTTAAAATTTAAAATTTATTAAAAATAGGCATCTGATTCTACATGAATCTATATTTTGAATCTATTTTTAAAAGCAAGTAAGGAACATATTCTAAGAATGGAAGTGTTTGAAAAGTGATTTTGATGAATACATTCACAACCACATAAAAGGCAGTTAAAGATTATTCCATAATCACTTTTAATGATCTCAAAATTAATCCCAAATGCAATCTTAGTTTTGGACCATTCAAATTTGGATTACACAAACTTTTAACTTCCTAACCTCAATTTCAAATAAACCCAAACTTGCTAAAGGATGAACCAAGCACAGAAGAGCAACTTATTTTGAGTTGAGAGTTATCTCAACATTCGAAACTTCTCTTTACAAAAATGTTCTTTTACTCGAAGGAGTCCGTTTGGTTCAAAGTTTTTTATATATCTGAAAATAATAGATGTCTGAAAATAAAATAAGATACCTGGGAATAAGATTGTTGGGAATAATTGATTGTTATGTTTGACTATACACTTGAGAATGCTAATTTTTATAATAATAAATGATATTTTTATTTTTTGGGTTTAAATTTATAAATTTTATATAATTATGATGCACTAATTAATGAACTCTTCATGTAAATTAATTGATCATAATAGATGTATAATTTTAATTGAATTAATAATGGTAAAAAATTATAATTTTTATACTAAATTATATAAATTAATTAAATATATTAAATAAAATACTAATTTACTAACATTTCAATAATACACAATTACATTAATTTAGTTTTATTATGGAAATTATGAAATAGATGCCCATACCATGCGTTTGTTATCCATATGTCCAAATTTAGCATTGCCAAGTGGCAAACTCCCCATAATCAATGTGTCCCCCATGTGTCATCCAAACACCATTAGTTAGTGTCCAAAATGGGTCACATCATGCTCTCCATTTGACTATAAATAGTGGTTGTTAGGCTTTTGAAAGAGATCATCCATTTTGGTGAATTTTCTCCAACTTCTTCATTCTCTCCCACTTTCTCTTTTTGTCTTTATTTAACTTGCCATAAATTTCTACTATCTTAGTATTATAATATATATATCGCACTTTCCATTTCCATTTTCTTTTATTATTCTAATTATATTATTATTATTATATTAGTATTTTAGTATTGATAAAATTATACACAGTTCCACAATATTTTCACAAGTTTATTTTTATAAAGAAAATAATTCAATTTTATTGGTAAACATGTCATCTTGGATTAATTTTCACTCTAAACATTCAATTTTTACTTGAAAACTTATGAAAAACTCACAAATTTAAACAAAATGTAGCTTTAACATTGTTTTTCTTTGAAATTTTATCTAATTATGTCCTATATAATTCATTGAAAGCATATAAAAATATTTTTTTAATAAATTTTTAAAAGAAAACTTACTAGAAAATATATTTTGCAAAACTTTTTAAGTTTAGGGTTAAGACTGCAATGCTTATCTAAATTATGATAGAAATTGATACATTTCACCAAGAATTTAGGCGTAAAAAATGATTTTTTTTTTCTTTTATAAATGAGAATTCATTGGGTATATTTTTAATCAATCAATTAATTCTAATTAATTTATTACAATTTTTTATTATTAAAATTAATTTTAATAATAAATAAATAAATATATTAAAAAAAAGATAAATATTAACAGAAATAAAAGAGAAGAGAGAAAGAAGAGAGCATAGAGAAAACTCATGATTTTGTAAGAGTATCAAGTAACCTCACTCATGGATATACAAAACTCATGGAAATAACTCAATCTCATGCCGAAGCCTCCAAACCTTGTACCAAACAAGGGCTCTATTGCGGGACTTAAAAAGAGGAACTTGAGATTTATCTAAAATCAATAGTTAAAGTATTGTTGTGTGAAGGATTTAAATACCTGTAATGCACATAGGAAAGAATTTGTGGGGGCATTTTCAACTTTTAACCAAATGAGACAGAAAATTACTTTGAACATTAGAAGCCTATCAATTGTCAAATCTCACTCATCAATGCATTTTGAAAGTTCCATTTCAATGCAGGTAGGCAAGCAAGAACAGTGAACAATAAGGAGGGAGGAAAGAGCTTTCTCTGTTTTCTTCTCAAACCAAAAGTAGAAGTTGACAGATTTTCATTATAGCACAAACAAGGAATATAGAACTTCATTACACGACATATCGAAAATTCATTTGAAAAATGAAACCAAACATTTTTGAAAAGAAGGAAAAAAGACTATCAAGCACCAGATGTAATTTACTGTGACAATTGAATCAAGGAAAAAAAAATGGAAACAAAAGCCACTCTCCATTCATTCAAGGAAATAAATAAAGTAAAAATGAAGAAAAGAGAGAATCTGTTAAAACTCAAAATCACCCTCCTGAGTGAGAGACTGGAGTGGTTTCGAAGCGCCCGTCCTTAAATGCATGAATGAACTGTTGCGGCAAAGCGTGCTCCACCTATAGAGATAGATAGAACAAGGTCATCCATGTTAAAGTCTAATTCCAACCTTCTTCCAGCTAATGTACTTAAGAGGGAAGTTCAACCAGCAATGGAGCAAAATTCAAACATTCTTTTATGAGAAATCAGCACTGGTGAATCTCGAAATATTTCACAAAGTTCGACTTTGTCGCATAAAGCATGCATTCGAGCAATCTAATCATTCTATGGACTCAAATTCATTCTATGCAATTTTTTTCCCTAATCAAGAAGATGAATAGCAGAAATCATTTTATTATAATGAATTCAATATATTCAATTGGAAGCACAAGGCTTCTAGGACACTGCTAACTGAAAAATTCCATAACATGAATGGCGAACTGCACGTAACAAAAGGAAAAATGCTTTAAAGGCCTAGAATCAAACAACTTTACCACTACTCAAAAAGAAAGAGTGAACAATTTCTTCTTTTTCTTTTTATGGGAAACAGAAACGAATATATTCCTCAATAACTGGAAGAGCAGAAATAGACCAAAAAAAAGAATATAACTGTGTAAGAATTTGATCAAATGACAAGAAAATCAAGATCATGAAGCAGGAACATGGGACCATACCCAATCACCATCGGACCCTGGTACCAAAACATTGATCTCACTTGACTTAGCAGTTGTAATGGATGTCCCCAAAGAATCTTTGCTTAAATATAATAGACAGCCTCCAGTATTGTCCACGGAAATAGTTGGAGCAGAACCCTAGAATAACCAGCAAAGAGAAGAATGAAATCTTAGCAACTCCATGGCTTAAATAAAAATTTTTATCAGCCACTATGATGCCCTCCCTTCTCATAAAATATATTTAAAAAACCAGGACGCACAGAGGCGAGAAAAATGTAACCATTAGCTTCAGAAATGATGTAGAACCATCCACTTTGAGAAGAACAATGTACCTGACATTGCACTTCAACCCCATTGGAGTTTACAATCTCAAATGCAGCCACAACATCCTGTAAAATACAAGTGAAAAACGAATCTCTAATTATTTTTTTCCTTTTCTTCTCTTGGGGGGTTGTTAAGAAAAGGACCATATTCACCCAAGGTAGCATACTAACCGTGAATACAACTCCCATTTTTGTACACTTGTCAACTGTTATGTTGTTGACCTTCCCTGCAAGGTGAAAATTTTGATTTTCCCTGAGCCATCGAAAGAGAGGCTAACAAGTAAACTGATCATGAGATACAAACTTACCTTGAATCTGCAAAACTGAATCTTTGCATCCAAAGATATATACAGACTGTTTAGCATCACAATCATCAATGACCAAATTTTTTCTTCCAATTTGGTTCTCAACAACCCATCTGTATGAATATATAAATAGAAAGAGTAAGTGGGACACCTACTGTCATCAATATCTTATTTGTAACTCTAGAAAGTAAACTTACTTTCGACCCATTTGAAGTTCTAGCTTAGGAGGACCTGCTTTGGAAAATGAAGGAGAGGATGTGCGACCACCTTTCTCACTGGAACCCACAACGCCAACTCTATCTGAACGGTTCTTTGTCTTCATGTTATCTGTGACTTTCTTCAGACCTAGGGGCAGAGAAAATGCATAGAGATGTTCAAATACTAGGGAGGGGAGAGCCCTGAAACCACATGAGAACAGTGCTGATTTCTCTTAAAAGAATGTTCCAATTGGAGACAGAAATACCTGCAGTCACAGGCTTCCCAGAATTAATTTCTTGGAAAACAGCAGCCATCCCTTCTTTTGGCTTGGAAGATGAAGCCTGAGAAGGTTCAGAGCTGAAAAGAGAGGCTGGAGGGGGTGGAGGTGGGGCTGGTGCTCTTGGTGCTGATGTCTTAGGAGGAGTAGAAGCTTTAGGAGCAGCAGCAGCAGCATTTTTCCCAGTAACACTCCATACTGGGCCCAAAGGATAAAAACTTTTGATATAGTCCCTTAAACCTGGCAAATAGAGCTCCTTCATAGCTTTGGCCCACTCAACATGATTTGGATCTTTGTTTCTGTACTCTACAAGGACCTGAATGAAGAATTAAACAGGTTGGCAATAGCCCGTTAATTTATTTTTTGGTTCATGAGCCCAAGAAAGATAGACCAAAATATACTCAAGAACAAAATGCCAATGTCATTAAGCAATATATGAATTGACGCTCTCCGACACCCGGTTATCAAATATATATATATATATATATGAATTGAGGCTAGCACAGAGCATATTAGATCAAATCTCAGACATGTACCAAATATTATTGACCTAAATATGTAATCCATTCGTCCAATAATTGCAAAGTCAATGGACTTCAACGTCCTGTAATAAAATACTGTCCATGATATAAGAAAGGATAGACTCTTTAGATGACTTTGATGTTTTATGCTAATGTAAAGTAGTTTCCAGATCCTATCGGGACATGCCTTCGCTCTTCAACATGGGCAATAGGCATGCTCATACTAAATATATTTTACCAACAAAATACAAAATTTGAGAAAACATTAGCTTACTTTGTTGTTGTAAAATTCAGCCATTTGCCAACTTTCTTCAACATGGGCAATAGGCATGCTCATACCTAAAAACACCATGAACCAATTAGATGGAATGAACTGGAATTACACATTCCAACATGGACACACAAATACTCAACTACACTTCATACCACAGTCTTTTCCAGTAAATGCAATCCAAGCTAAAGCAGATAGACTATCAGCTGCTACTTTCAAATGGTTGAAGAAATCAGATCTCCTTCCTTCTGTGAGTGCATTTGCTTTCATAATAACTTCGTTCAATGGCTTCAGAAATTCAGCTAAGCCTGGCAGGTCAGGTTTCTGTGAAACAAAATCAACAAATTGAACTTCAGAGCAACAAACTGCACCTGAAAACTTCTACTGAAAGTTATTATAGGCACCCTTTTAGGTATATAATTTCTTTGAATGTCCAGTCCTTCTTAAAAAGAAATATAACATTCATTAAGGACGAGTAGTTTTAGAAGGGCCAAAATCACTTTTTTCATGCTATTTTTCACTTAAAAAAAGCATATAAAATTGATTTCGGTGATTCCAAAATTACTCCCACACATGTCCTAAGAAAAACAGAAGTTCAAAGAAGGCAGCAAGAGCAAACTACACGAAAAATTAGCAAAACCTTCACAAAAAGGTTCTATCTTCTTTAACATTCAATGTATTCTGAATTTCAGCTTCAAATCACAGTATCAAGAATGCAAGCAACATAAATTGTTGATAGATTGGAAGGTATATGTTGCATTGACCGCATTAGCACAAGTTTACATCATCCCTTGTATATCATCACTTCGTAATCAAAGCCATTAGCCCAATATGGTTCATCCTCATCACTTATTCCGACATAAGTAGAAGTCTAGTATAAAACGTAAGAAAAATTGAAAGTAGAATGCAAGGCTTAGACATGAGTTGACTGTTAGATAGCTGATATTTTTAATTCACACCAAAAACATTCCCTTCCACAAAGCACAGCTTAATACAAGCTATCCAATTCAAATAAAACAGTAATTACGAAATCGAAACTAGCTACTTCAGAAGAGAATTAAATCGGCCTCTTGAATCAAGAATGCCGCCGCTTTTCATAAGCAAGCCAAAAGTACAAAATCAAACTACAACTTCACATTATTTGAAGAGCAAAACATAAATTGTCACCAACCTGAGTTTGCTTGACCTTAACGAGAAGCTCTCTCTGAACAGAAAAGGCCTCTTTCAAAATCTTAGTGGCCTCGAGAACCTGTCCCCCAATCTTCTCCGCGGCGGTAAAAACCCTTGCAAAGTACTGTCCAATCAGATCGTCAAAAGCAAGAATGGAGGGGTCGGACACCGCATCCTCACCACTCTCCGGTGCACCGCCGGGTCGGAATCCAGTGGACAAGGCCTCAAGCCGAGTGACAGCCGACTCCAATCGCTGAATCAGCTTCTCATCCATGGTTCGTTCGAACCCAGAACTTGTTCTCCGTAGGAAAGAAAAAAGCTCAGATCTGAGAGACAAACAATGGTGGGTTTCACTGATTGGAATGAGTAAAAGTGGTAGTGGTGGCTAATGGGTTTGGTCTGTGGGGGTTAAATCTCTTTTCTTTTGGGTAATATAATAATTTTAGAGAAAATAATTTTGGGGTTTTGGTTGGTGGAACGACGGAAAGAGGATATTGTGAAGAAAAAGGAAGATGATTTGGCGGTTCCCATCTGAAGCGGGTGCGACTTCCGGCAGTGAGATGGACGCGTGGCGGATTTTTTGCTGTAATTGCTCGTGTGGCCAAGTGGAACACAGCCGTGAACATCGCTTAATTAAGGCTTCATCATGTTTTCTTTTTTCTTCTTATCTTACTCATCATAATGGTAAGGTATGATCAACTTTATGGTTTTCTTAAATTGTCTTCCTCAATGTTAAGAGAGTGATAAATGTTGTTCGATCATGTGCACGTCAGCATCGTCGAATGTAGTTCCCGTCTAAAATAACTTGATAACAAGTCGAAATATAAATTGTAGTTGCTCAATAGATGTGACTTGTTACGAGTACAATTTAAGGTGTAGTCACATGCTATTAGTTATACATTTTTTTATCTTGATCAATTAGTGTATAGTGTTGCATCACACTATCAAGTGTGAGTTTGTTCAATGACCATAAAATAATTTTCTTGACATCTGATGTCATGTCACTGAATATCATATATGTTTAGTTTTTTTAGAGTTTGGATTAGTCGCTAAACAATTTTTTCATCTTATTTGAGGTCGATGACGAGATACCTAAACTCACTTAGGTAATTTCTTAGATTTTATGTGGGTTATGACTACGAATCGTTTCTAGACTTAGTTCAATAGATACCTAAATTCACTTGGATTTTGTGCTTGTGCCTCTTTCGTTGGTAAGTGGCAATCTACTTGGATAATTTGAGGCGTTGAGATGAAGTGTTTGGTTGAATAATCATGCTGAGCTAGCAAGGTCAAAATCCACCTGGATTGTTATTTATTTTAAAAGCCTCACCTATTTACATGTTTCTCCTACTTTCAACTGACCTTCCTTATTTTATTCTTTTAAATTGATATTTAAAATTAATGTAATTTTTAATTATCAAAGAAAATGTCAAATATAGTTTTAGTTCTAAAATGTATTCCTAGTTTTAGCTTGGGATTGAAATTTAAATAACTTTAGATAATAACTCAACAACAATTTTTAAATTTGTGGATGAAGTTTTTTCTTACACAATACTGGTAGAGAAAAACATATTTATCCTGATGAAAATGGGAAGCTACGCACTTTTTCTGACCCTTGATTTTTTCATCAGAACTTGCAAAAATTGGCTTCGCCAACAAAAATTCTTGCATCAGGAGATCTTCTTGCGCGATGGCGCAAAAAGTTAAACTAACATGTTAAAAGGCTATGTTGACGCCTTTTTTAGTATTGAAAGAAATAAATTAAATGAAACACGTGTTTCACTTCTCCTGATGCTTTTTGGACCTATACCAACATTTTTTTGTTTTTTAAAACTCTAACTCTTCTTCTTCTCCTCTCATTTTTCTCTTCTTTTTCTCTCTTCTTCTTCCTTTTTTCTCCGCCGTCTACATCCAAAACCTCTTTGGTGCATCTCTTCTTCTTCTCTACTTTCTTCCCTATCCCTTCACTCATTCCCTCTCTCTCCCATTTTTGTCATTTTTCTGGTAGGTTGCGACTCGATATTGGGCATTTTGGGGGAGAAAATTCTTCGCATCATTTAGTATTATTTTCAGCCAATGGGTTTTATTTCCAAAGGTATTAACGTATATTTGTCTAGCTATATTTAGGTTTTCTCTCTTTATTAATATTTTTTGTTTTCTTTATTCACAAATTATGTCGGTACGTAGCTTGAATTTTCTTCTTGGTTAAGCATTTGGAAGTAAATAGAATTCTTACCTTATATTTCCTTTTCAGTTTATTTAAGATTTAAACTTGGTTGTTGACCCTTTTGAAGTTAACAAAGTTTATATATTATGTGTTCAAAGTGTAATTTGAAAAATATTTGTGTAATTTGTAGGTTATATATTTATGTGATTGATGTTTAGTTTGGAGCTTATGATTTAATTAAAGTATGATTTAGATCGTGATCTAAATCTATTGTGTGTTCAAAAAGTAATTAAAAACTTAGGCCCCTTTTGATAACTTTTTTGTTTTTTGTTTTTTGTTTTTGAAATTTAAACCTAAAAATACTACTTCTACTAATGAGTTTATATGTCTTTTTATCTACTTTGTACCTATGTTTTCAAAAACCAAGCCAACTTTTGGAAACTAAAAAAAATAGCTTTCAAAAAGTTGATTTTGTTTTTAGAATTTGACTAATAGTTCAAATGTTTACTTAAGGGAGATGATCTTTATTGTAGAGAAATTAAGTGAAAATAAGCTTAAATTTCAAAAACTAAAAACCAAAAACAAAATGGTTATCAAACGGGATCTTAATTATTTGATTAAATTGTGATTGTAGGCTCTTTATGTGATTAAAGTTCAATTTGAAGCTTATTTTGTGTAGGGTACTAACAAATTCCCACATTGACTAGAGAACAAAGAAATTCATGGTATATAAGTGAGGACAATATTCATTAGTATGAGGCCTTTTGGGGAAACTAGGTTGGTGTACAAAATGCTAGACTCAACATGTTTCCTTAATATATCCTTAGATAGCATTAATTCTATCTATAGTTAGAAAACTTTGTTTTATAATTTTCTATATATAATTAGTATTAGTTTGTCCATATTTTGAAGCGTACAATGACAAGAGGGTCTAACTAGGTATGGATGATTTCTTTGATGTTATAAAATCATTATGATATTTATTGTCTTTTATATGTTTGGGCGTTGTATGTTATATTTTATTTTACGTTTAATTATTAGACTATTCTAGAAATCGGTTTAGGTGAATTAAAGTTCTTCATTTAAACAATGTGTTTAAGCTCATTTGAGCATATTTGATTGACCCAAGATAGTGATAACCTTCTTTACAGGTCATACATTTGTATACTATATAAATTGTAATTCTACAAAAAAAAAAAAAAAAACAGCCCCCTGTTTTAGATTTGGATGGTTTTGGATTTCAAATCTAAAACCATGATTGGCTCAATGTGTTCAAAACTCTTGGTTTTGAAACATAACCTCATGGGTGTTACAACAGTGCAACCCCATGGGTTTGTTATATGTTTTCTTATTTTATTTGTCATCTTTCATGGCAATTCCGACGACTACACCAGCGACCCCCCACCGTTGACGACTACCTCCTACGACTACACTGATGCCTGCCACCGCTGACGACTACCTCCGACGACCATACCGATGAGACCACCGCTGACGACTACTTCCGACGAAAATTCCGACGACCACACCAACCGACCACATCGGCGACTCCTACCACCGCTGACGACTACCTCCGACTACCATATCAATGACCTCGACCACCGCTGACGACTACCTCTGATGACCATACTGATGACCCGACCACCGCTGACGACTACCTACGACGACAACTCCGACGACCACAACCACCGCTGACGACTATCTCCGATGGCAACTTCGACGACCATACCGATGACCCCGACCACTACTGACCACTACCTCCGACGACCACACTGACGATCCCAACCACCACCGCTAACTACCTCCGACGACCACACCGGCGACCCCAACCACAACTGACGGCTACCTTCGACGACAACTCTAATGACTACATCGACGACCTAACCAATACTAACGACTACTTTCGACAACCACTCAAGAGACTTGTATACGCCTACCCCAACAACCCGATCACTCGAGCAATCAACTACCCTAACGAAACTAACATGTGTGCAATCACCACTTTTTTTATTTGAATTCCAAAAATAGGTTTTTGGATACTTTGTGACATAAAATTTTAAATTTTCTAATCACTTAAATAGACTTCCAATTTTTTAATTTCTAAAATAGAATTCCAAAAATAAGTTTTTGAATACTTTATAAAATATAGTTTCAAATTAGTCTTTTTAAATTTAAAGTAGAATGTCAAAAAATAGTTTTCAGGGATAGAGTTCTTAATTCCCTAATTTCTTAAATAAACGTCTATTTTTTTTTTAATTTCTAAAATAGAGTTCCAAAAATACTTTTCTAAATATTTTTTGAAATAGAGTTTTAAATCCCTAATTTCTTAAATGGACTTTCAATTTTTTAATTTCTAAAATAGAGTTCCAAAAATACTTTTCTAAATACGTTGTGAAATAGAGTTTTAAATTCCCTAATTTCTTAGGTAGACTTCCAATTTCTTAATTTCTAAAATAGAGTTTCAATTTTGTAACCCATTTATGTTATACAAGAGTTTCTACAATTGACAAAACATCAACTAAAATATAAGAGAACAAAACAACTAAAGAAAAAAAAGCAAAGATAAACCGAGTTGATTCGTAACATCGCACCCCAAACATCTGTTTTCTTATTCCTGCACTTGAACAATGCACCCCAAACACGCTTTTTCGATTCCTGTGCTTGTAACCCCTGTAACGAACCCCTGTGGATTTGATTCCCAGAGTTTTGATTCCAAAACAGGGGGCCAAACAACCCCTCAGTGTTTATACTTCTAGAACTTATTCAATATAAAATAAAAAATTGGACAATTAGCCAAATAGAAAAATAGATCTAAAATATTTTAAATATAGCAAATTGTTAAACTATTTGTATATATGGCAAAATTTCATTTAAATTACTAAAAAACCCATGCATCTATCTTTAGCCTAAATGAAAATTTTGATTCATTTTTCTTCATTTATTCTTTAGACAATCTTTGATTTTTTTCTGATTTTTTCTTCCTTTCTCCAACGTTCAATCGATTGACAAAACACCTCTAGGTTCAGTCGATGTCCAACGCTAAACTTTTTCTACCGTGGTTGGAGCCTATCACTAATAGATTTTAATCACCGTCTTGTGAGTCTATCAGTGATATAAGTCTATCACTATCACTAATAGACTCTTATATGTATTGTTTTCATCTTCTAATTAAAGTCTATCATAGACTTATATATGTGTTGATTCTTTCTTCTCAGTGAAGTTTATTACTGATAGACTTCTGTCATTATCGTTGGGAGAGTAGTGTGTAGTCTATCATTGATAGAAACAATGTTAATTACTAAAATATCTCTCTTGTGAATTAGTAGAATTTTGAATCTTGAATCAACTAGGTTTAATAGGTTAATTTTCATCTTGAATAAGCTAGCGTGTGTGATTGAAGTTTATCACTATCTTATCATGTTTATCACTATCTTATCATGTCTATCACTAAGATGTTTATTTCATATACTACTGTGATAGGAGTCTATCAGTAATATAAGTCTATCATTGATAGACTCCTGACTATGATAAAAGTCACCAACATACTACTCCAAACCTTACTTCAGTTTTATAGTCTATTAGAGTCCATCACTAATAGACTTCAAATAGTAAGAAAAGTCTATCACTAATAGACTCCTAACCTTGATAACAATCTATCAGTCTACTTCATGTATTGCATTCTATCATAGTATATTACTGATTTTAACTGTGATAAGAGTTTATTAGTGATAGAAGTCTATCACTGATAGAATCCTAACTGTGATAAAAATCTTATATCATTGATAGAATCTTAACTATGATAAAAGTCTATCAACCGACTCTAAGCCTTGGTTCAATATTGTATTCTACCACATTCAATCACTCATAAATTTTTTACTGCGATAAGAATCTATTAGTCATAAAAGATTATCTCTAATAGATTTGTAACTATGATAAAAGTCTATTAGTATGACCTCAATCCTTCTCATAGAGTTTTAACAGTGATCAGAGTCTATCACTGATAGATTCTTAATTGTGATAAATGTTTATCAGGCGTCAATCAAGGGTAACATGAGAATTAAAAATGTTATTTAAAATATTTTCCATAGAATTTCCCATAAAAAATTTAAGAATTTATTAAAAGTATTTAAATACAAAGTCTACATGAGACCCAACCCTAATAATTAGAGATTTGTAGACGTTTTTATTGAGCGAGAATTTAGTAAACATAACTCTAAGGGGACGTTTGGATCGCAGAGTTGGGTTGAGTTGGGTTGAGTTGTGCAGAGTTGTTTTGTCAGTGAGTTCTGAAAATCAGTGTTTGGTTTGCAGAGTTGAGTTGAGTTGATTCAGGAAGTCAGTGTTTGGTTTGCAGAGTTGAGTTATTATGTCAGGGGTATCTGATGCAATTTTTTGTAAAGTGAATAAGTCTGATTTTTTGTGATTTTTTTATTTACTTTTTTTGTTTCCACCAAATCTATTGCAAACATATTTGTCTACAATTTTAAAACTTTATTATGAGATCAATTACAAATTTACAATATATATTACCATTTGCAAGATATGTGGGATATTTAGAACAGTAATGAATATTGAGATTGATATCAATTTTTCTTCTCCCTTAAAAATCATTTTTATCTTATGTAAAGTGAAAGGTCTGATTTTTTTTTGTGACTTTTTTTTCCTTACTTTTTTTTCACAACAAATCAAATACAAACACATTTGTCTACAATTTCAAAACTCAATTATGTGATCAATTATAAAATTACAATATATATTATCATTTGCCAAATGTATGTTAGGGGTATTTGCAAAAGTAATGGATATTGGGTTTGATATCAATATTTTTTTTCCAATAAAATTCATTATTTAGAACTTTTACTCTTCAATATGAACTTTATTCCTTTTTTATGCACATGGTCACCACTACTTTTTTATTTTAATTTAGGGTAGGTCTTAATTTAGTATTAATACTTTGCATATGAAGAGTGTTTATTTAAATTTGTCTAAACACATGCATTGTCTATGGACATCTTTAGAATGGAATAAATAGTTTACCTTGTGAAAATGTTAAAAATATATCAACATACTTAAATAATTTATGTCATATTGAAGTTGCATATCTACAAAATATTAGATATGTCATCAAGGTCTAGTAGCGTTGTTATGCTACCGAAATTTTCGGTGTAGCCAATGTTGCTTAGTAACGTCCCTAGAAAATTTTGAGTTTGAAAAATTAGGGTTGTTACCGTTGGTATCAGAGCATGAGTCTTAGATTCTGCATACTCGCCTACATCGTAGGCAGCGATCCTTATAGCCTCTTGCAGGAAGTCTAGTTAAAGTTATTTGAGTTGCTTGTGTGTTGACACTTGTTATGCTATGCTTTTGACTTCTTTGTTCTTGTGCAAATGTAGTTAGAGTTTAAGTTTAGATTATGACTCGAAGATGTGACCGTTGTAAAGTTCTAGCAACTTTCGAGCACGAAAGTTTTTCTTAGATGGGTATATTGTGGCACCCCGTAAAATTAGATGTTTTAATTGTATTTGTTTTAAATTTGAATCTTTGGATAATCAGAATAGGATTAGAAAATGGTGTTTCAAAGTTTAAAAAAGGATTAGGATTTCTGTTTGTTTAAGATTTCTTTTTCTAAAAGGATTAGAATTCCTTGTTCTAAAAGGATTAAGACTTTTTGGTGTCTATTTAAACTAGAGTATTAGCAACTTAAAGACACACTTCAAAACTCTTCTCATTTTCTTCTTTTCTCCACTTTCTTCATCTCACCGGACAGTCGTCGGAGAGTCGCCGGACCATCATCGGAGACTCGCCGGACCGTCGTCGAAAAGTTGTCGGATCGCCGCCGAAAAGTATCGTACGGTTGAGTTAATAACTCAACTCCATGGGATTGGGTTATTAAATCACCGGTTATAATTGTTGGTAAAACAAACAAGGAGTTGAGTTATTAACCCAACTCAACCCAACCCCGTAAACCAAACACCCCCTAAAACGTTGAAATAAACTTATAATTTAGCATTTTTAAGTGGGACAATGACAACTTTCCTTTGATACTTTTTTGTGAGCTTTTCAATTATTTTTACATTTTAAAGAATGCTTATAGAAATATAGAAAAATCTTACAGATATATTTTAAAATATTTGTATTGATTAAAAATTCTAGAAGAATTTCACTTATAGTAGAATGCAGCTTTATACATATTTGTTCAATAATAATAATAATAAAGAATAAATAGTTTGTTGCATCATCAAGAAAATACCAAAAAAGAAAGTCATGCACACATACACAATATATAATAGGAATGGTTGAGGAGAAAAATGTGACCTCTAAAATAAATGTACAATTTCTCTTATTATCAATTGGTTTTGAGATACAATCTCATATAATTTAATACTAATACTAAATAAATGGAGAGAGATTTCTTCCCCTTTTTAGATTCAATGTGATTTGAGAAAAAAAAATGGCATAATTCTAAATTTAGATTAGGGGAATTGTAATGGGTGGCAAAAGAAATTAGGTAAATTGCAACTTTATTATCTATTTATTACTTTTGCAAATATAGCAAAAATTTTGATATACTAATGATATTTTAATGATACACTATGATATGTAAATAAAGTATATTATTAGTATATAACTAATATTACTTTAGATAATCTGATATACCATTGATGAATCAATATTGTACTCTTTATATAATAAGTATTTCTTTTTTTATTGATAATGGTTTGTATATTAACTGATAACATGCATATTAAGTACATTATGGACATTTCTACATGGTACATTATGATATATTGATGGTGAATAGAAGAATCAATTACTGTCTAATAGAAATATCGTTGATATACTAATGATATATTGTGATATATTGCATTACTTGTGATATTCAATGATACATTATGATATATCGTAATCATCCTCATAAATCATTTCTTGTGATATACCGTTGATATTAGGTATATTCGATATATTGAGCATAAATCACTATTATACTCTTGATATACTTCGTATTAGCTATTTTTGATATACTTGTTTATATACTGAATATTAGCATTTCCATTTCACTGGTATATCTAAATAAAGTATATCAATAATATATCATTTAGATACTTAATATTAGATATGTCGAACATGAATCACTATTATACTCTTAATATACGTTGCATAGCTATTTTTGATATACTATCAATAATATTGAATATTAGAATTTCCATTTCATTGATATATCTAAATAAAGTATATTAGTAGTATATCATGGATATATTTAATGTTTGGTATATCTGATATACCGAGGATGAATCACTATTATGCTATTGATATACTTTGTATTAACTAAATATTAGCATTTTCATTTTATTGATAGATATAAGTAAATTAGTAGTATATCATTAATATACTTGATATTACATATATATGATATACCGAGCATAAATCACTATTGTGCTATTGATATCTTTCATATTGGCTATTTTTTATATATTGTTAATATATTGAATATTAGCAATTTCTATTTCATTGATATACCTAAATAAAGTATATCGATAGTATATCACCAATATACTTGGTATTATCTATATCTAATATATCAAGCACGAATCAATCACTATTATCTTGATATACTTCTATTAGTTATTTACATTTCATCGATATACCTAAATAAAATATATCAGTACTTTGTCACTAATATACTTGATATTAGGTCTATAAATTATATCCTTAATATATTAATGATAGATTGTTGATGTACTTATGCTACAAAGACAATCAAAATTATATAGGAGGTTATTTTAGACTTCTCGTAAATTCATATTGGGTTGGGCTGAAAGTTTTTTCCATGTTTGCAAAACAAAAAAAATAAAAGGCACGCTTGCAATTCACAATTAATTTTATGCTTTTTTTTGCAACTGCCCCTTTAAATTAAAACATTTAATATCACCATTTAAAAAGATAACAATTAATCTAACCTTATTTTTGTTGTCAACAAGAGCATAGCTCAACTGACATCAAGTAACACTCAGACTAAGTGTTCGAATCCTCCTACCCTCAATGGTTGATGTACTAAAAAAACCTTATTTTTGTGAAATGATTTATCTAAATTCATTGGAATTTTTTACTCGAAATCATAATTTTAAGACTCGCTCTAATAAATAGTTTTTAAAACCACATTACTTTTAAAAATTGCATTAAAGGTTTCTCAAAAGAAAATTTGCAATAAAGATGCCAAATGCCCAAAGTTTGTGATGAGTGCAAGTGAAGCTGTGTAAGAAGTTTGATAAGTTAAAGAAAACAATATAACTTGAGGGGGAGAGGACAAAGGAAAAGTAATGGGACATGAACTTTTCTTTTTTTTTTTCTTTTTTGAGTACCATAAAATAACCAACGGAGTGAAAGTGACCTTTGAGATATTTTTTAAAAAAGAAAAAGAGAAAAAGGGAATGGAAGCTAAGGTTTAGTTTGGGGTGAAAGAAAAAGATCAGAAAATCGATTTCGACCGATTAAACTGAGAAGGGGCGGTGTGGGTCGATTTTGTCCTTGACAAAACTGATCGGACCGACCGATTTATTTTATATATATATATATATATAATAATAATAATAATAATAACAACTATAAAGATTTCCTCAAAATATATTAAATAATTATAAATTATTAAATAATTAATTAAATATATATTTAAATATATATATATATATATATAAAACCGACCAAACTGACCGAACTGACCGTCCGAACAGTTCGGTTGGTTTTGGTCAATTTAAAAAAAAATTGAACCGACCGAACTGACTGTCTTTGGTCGGTTCAGGGGTCGATTGGGGTCGAAAATCGATCCCAACCGACCGATGCTCACCCCTAAGTTTAGTATTGGTTAGAACTTAGAAGGGAATAGAAATAAAAATGATAACAATAATAAGAGTGAGAAAAAGAAAATAAGAAAATAAGAGAAGGGTGAGGAAGAAGATGGAGAAATATTTTGTACCTCATAATTAACATCACACATGGGCTTTGGTTAGGGATGACAAAACCCAGGCGGATTTACCACGAGTCCCCACTCAAATTTTTACCTTTAATAATATGTATAGAAAAAGCAAGATTAAATAACAAAAGAGTCTTCTGGCATAGTGGTTAATAGATTATAAGTCACTCTCAAGTTACCGGTTCAATTTTTGGTTTACATAGTTTTAAATAATTTTTTCCAATGTCATATTCAAGCTCCCCTCGATACTAATTATGGATCTGCGACTGACAAAACCTCTTTGGTTATAGAGCCTTATGTTCGATCGAAGGAGAGAATAAAAGGATAAGAAAGTCGAGGAAAAGAAACCACATGGTAGATCTTCATATTGTCCCACCTCGAACATGATAGATCGAGACAGAATAAAGAAAATCAATGATAAAGGAAAAGAAATAATCAAAGCATATCTCCGCAACAACTCCACCTTGATTATGATAGAAAATCTCTATTCAAAATACGGTCACGTCTCAAAAAGATATTTTGGGAGTAAAGCTTTCACCTGCTCCCTACCCCAAATTGCAATTATTAAGGTATTTTTACCAACTTATTTAATTCAATTTTCAGTGTTTCTAAAACTTGTAATCAATATACTATTTTTGTCATAAAAATATATTTAACATCAATATACATATTATTGTAAAAAGAACATCAATTTACATATTACTCATTTCGGGAAAGAACAAAATTTAATATATCTATTTAAAAATAAATTCAATACGAAACAATATCCTTTCTCAATTTCAGGACCAAAAATGAACCAAACGCAAAACTAAAAGAACAAAAAAAAAGTATTTTGTCCTAAATAGTATTATTTTTTCTCAAATTCCTATCAAAATAGAAAGAAAAATTATTACGTAATTGTGAAAAATAGAGTAACAAGAGAAGTTAAAAACTCACTCATATAGTCATATTAATAAATCACTACAACTCACTCGATCTTATTATTTCTCTCTAATATTACATTAATCTTTGTGTCTAAAGAAGTCTTACGAGTCTTACACACGAGTAAGAATTATACATTATCAATTATAAAACAGAATTTTAATGAATGGCCTAAATTGATAAACTTTTAAAAGTTTAGAGTTTTAATTGATACAACAAATAAAGTCTACGGGTATAAATTTATGTTTTTAATATATAATATAATATTAAAAAACATATTAAAAAAAAAAACTAAAACGTACAAAAGTTGTGGACGAGGAAATTCACTATAGAAAAAAGATATATATAAAAGAATAACTTTATTTAACATCTGTGGTCCCATGGTCTAGTGGTTAGGACATTGGACTCTGAATCCAGTAACCCGAGTTCAAATCTCGGTGGGACCTATTTTTTCTTTCTATTTTTAAGATTTTCCTTTTTGTTCTAAACAAATCACTGGTGGTGCAGCCGATGGGTACTGAAGCCCTCATTTGGTTTGCGATTTTTTTTTTGTTTTTATATTTTTAAAAATAATGAATGCAGATAGATGAATAATGGGTTTATATATATATATATATATATATATATATATATATATATATATATATATAATTTAAACATATGTAGACATTTTATTGTTTAAAAAATAATTCAAGGAGATGAGTACTCTATTAGTTTAGGTGTTAAAATATACAAAATGTTCATGAAATCAAGAGTTTAGATTATAGTTTCAATTATACTTGTGGACTTTTAAAAGTTTCAACTTTATCCTTAAATTTTAAACTGGCTTTAAAATAATTCTTCCGTCAACTCTGTTGCAATGAAGACGAATATGCAACATAATAGTGACTTAAATAGTAGTAAACGTGACAAAAGTGACAAGTTTCAATGATGCTTTTGAACTTTAGAGTAGGTTTTGATTATATCTTTATATCATTTCAAAAATTACATTTTTTAACCCTTAACTTTTGAAATTGCTCCAAAACAACTATTTCAATAACTTTCTTACTAAAATGAAGATAAAAGTATGATAAAGTGGTGAGCGATAAAAATGACGTAATATAATTTTGGGACAAAGGAACGAATTTGAGTATTAGGGTGAATATTTTATTAGTTACATTATAATTTTGGTTCTTGAATTTTAGGTTTGTTTATATTTGGTTCTTGAATTTAAAAGATATCTGATATAGGTCTCTAAATATTTAATTATGTGAATATGCCCTTGAATTTAAAAAGGTGTCTAATGGAATTGGTAAACTTTCAATTTTATATATAATAGATCACAAGCCTTTTTTCGACATTTTTTAAAATCCATAAATCTAATAGACACAAAATTGATGATACAAAATTTCAATTTCATGCATGTATAATAGCTTAATTAAGTTTAAAATTATTTAGAATGTGTTAGGAACATATTAAACATAAATTGAAAGCATAGGGACATATTAGACATTTTAAAGTTTAGAGACCTATTAGATACAACATAAAAAACGGAAGAACCTATTAAATACTTTTAAAGTTCAAGAACCTATTAGACACAAATTTTAAAATTCAAAGACTAAACTTTTAATTTAATCTATTTAAATCCTCCTCCCATGAGGGATAACAAAATTTTTGAGGAGTAAATAAACCACGAAGGGCAGATAAAATTTGGAGCCTCCATCTTATGGAATTGAAGAAAATGATGAAAAAAAAAACAATAAAACCAAATGACCATTATTTCTTGATAAGTTTTTTACTTTTGAGGATGAAAATTGTCTTTCTTCGTCAATTAAGATTAGCATCGTCAATCAAACCAAATGACCATTATTAAAACTTTATCTCCCATAAGTATTTCCTCTCTAATTTGAGACTATTTCGAATGTTTAAAATCCTACCATTTTTTTTGCAGCTCACAAATTATGCCCACATGTAACTGCACTTTTTTTTTTAACTAATCGTCATATCATATTTTATTTTTATTTTCATTTTAGCAAGTTAATGAAATGGTCGTTTTGAATACAATTTAAAGGTTATGGGTTAAATGAAACTTTTAGAACGATTAAAACATAATTTGAGACATTCCTTGAAATTCAAGGGCATCACATGTGGCACTATTTTACAAGTCACCATCATTTTCGTATTCTTTTTAACAGAAAGGTTGACCAAATTGTTATTTTGAGATAAGTTTAAAGATTAAAGGAAAATAAAACTTTTGAAAGTTTAGGAGTATAGTTGAAACTTATCCTAAAATTTAAGGACATTTTGTATAATTTAACATTTATCATATTATACTTTGAGGGAAGTGAAGATTGATACTTAAAATAAAATTATGTTTCAATTTATTATTTAATTAGTATTTCACATCGACTTAATAGGTTATAAAATATATACATTTTTGGTTCTTTTTAGTATAATAGGAGTTGAGACATTCGAACATTAGACCTTATAATTTTTAACACATTCAATATGCCAAAACCATACTCTTTTTAGTATATTATTAGCATTTATATGTACGTTGGTATCTTAATGGTATGTACTTCAAAAAAAAAAAAGTATTTTGATGGTAAAATAAAAATATTATAACTCCCTGTTGAATCCTGATTTTGCAGGGTAAAACCAAATATTCATATCTGAAATTTGTTCGATAAAGAGAATAATTTTTTTCTTATTGGCATGAAAGCAATCAATCGCAATTATCAAATTTACATTCCAAAAAAGGTTAAAACCAAATAGAAAGGTGGGGGAAAGGAGGGAAAAGAGGTAAAAAATAATAATGAGAACAAATAAGAACCATATACGCCTACAGAAAGCCTGAAGGCCATGCCTTCTTCTACAAAACATAAAATCACCAACAAAAAACGCATACACTTTTCAAAGAATGACAATTTTCCATGGCAGAAAGCTCAGGGTGACAGCCACATGCCCCGAAAGGAAGAACCCGTCGGGTCAGGTCGGGTCGGGTAGTTATCACTTATCAGGCTCTCTCAATTGGGATGCCTGGTGTGTTTGTTATTGACAAAGAATCAAGATCAATGAATTTTCTTTACTGGTAATGATACTCTGCTCTCTCGCCTTGCTCGTCCGGTGGCTCGGGGAATATCTCCTTCGAGTGCCTTCTCTTTGACGCTTCACCACTGTTGTTCTGGCCACTTCCCTGTGAACCTGAAGTCCCTGACTGTTTGAAGCTACCGCCCACAGCCCTTGACATTGTGGCAGCTGGTACAATCGTCAGATCCGATAGGCTCTGTCGCCAGCTCCCAAACAAAGCTGCATTCCAGCTTCGTGAAGAAGTCGCTCGCAGCCTAGCCGAACCCGAACTTTCTTCTCTCACTACCTTTAAAGGATTCTCCAAAGCCTTTAGGATGTATCTCATCTGGGGTCGTCTTGAGGGCTTCGGGTTCAGGCATGACTTTGACACAACAGCCATAGCCCACACTTCCTCCAGGAAATCTTCATCGACAATCAGGTTCGGATCGATGATTTTGCTCACCAATTCTTTGTCATGGATGCTGATGTATGGGAATGTTTGATCATAAAATTCCTTCAATTGGGTATCTGGGGTGGCACTGATGCCCACCTTGCCTGTCACTAGCTCTAATAACACCTTCCCAAAGCAGTAAACATCATAGGAACATACTGATGTCTGAGACCCTGCAAATTTCAATTCAAGGAAGGAATCTTAGATTGAAGACAGTTTCAAATATGGGACTAACTTCAGATTACAACATCCACCTTCTATACATATCGATACAGATCTGCTCTTCTACTACAAGTGTTTAGAAAAACGACTTGACCTCGACAGAAACTTGATGCATTTCCAAACTTGTTTTTGCCACAAGAGAATGCATCAAATCTCTGTGGACAGAAATTAAGCAACCCAACTTATTTCAAATGTAACCAAAGAAGTCTTATGAATACAATAGATCTTTTAACACCAGGTTTCTTGAGCCTCCAAATTTGTGTCTAATTGATCCCTAAACTTTAAAAAGTGTCTAATAGATACTTGAACTTTTAAAAGTGTCTAACATGTCTTTTAACTTTCTTGTGTATCTGATAGGTCCTTGAATTTTCATTTTTGTGTCTAATAGGTCCTTGATCTAATTGACATTTTTTTTAATTCATGAACTTACTAAACATAAAATTAAAAGTTTAGGATTCTTTTAGACATCAAATCTAATTTTATATCTAATAGATCAGTTAATTTTTAAAAACTTCGCATATGTTAGGGATTTTTAGACATAAAATTGAAAGTTCAAAAACCAATTAGACATTTAGAAAGTTCGGGAACCTATTAGATACAAAATTGAAAGTTCATAGACCAATTAGATACTTTTAAAAATTTATGGACTAAATAGACACAAACCTAAGAGTTCGGGGACTAAACTTGTAATTTAACTACACTTATACCATTACAACCTATGAGGTACAAATAATAGAGATTTCTCTTATGAAAATGGTTTTTGAGCTTTTTTTTAAAAAAAAAATCCAAGACTGAAGAATAATTTTTTTTTTTTGGATAAGAAACAATCAAGACAGAAGAATAATTAACTTTGTAGCTTCAAATGATACAGATAAACATGCACACAGCCATGACAAGAAAATCTTTAGTCTCACAAGGAAACAAAATGTAAATTTGAACATACCAGAAGAACCTTGCTCGGATGACCTGCACGTTTTAAAGAGAGAATGATTATTACAACCTCAAATGGAGAAAAAAAAAAGAAAATAACCAATATTTGTGAGCTAAAATGAGAAAATGGTCGTGCAGTACTCTATGTTTGAATCATAAAGAATCAATAATTGAAATGAAGAAAAAGATAAATTGCACCATTGATGTTTCATATCTTAGATCATATTGATATCTGAAGTTTAATTGGTGAAAGTGCAATATGTGATGAATGTTGCTGACAAGATTGATACAGCAATCTTAAACTTGAGGATAATTTTCATCAAGTAATCCTGGTGGGAAAAATTCAAAGAAATATCTATCAGGTGAACACTTACTGTGGCAACCGAAGCAACCTGGAAATTCGATTCTGGTGGCTGTCCCCATCTTGTGCACAAACTTCACTCAAGCTCCCGAGTCGGACTTCGAATTTATCATCAAGAAGTATACTGCTAGCTTGAACATCTCTTCAATGACCAAAAGAAAAAATGTTAATAAAGGTGTCACCAGTCTAAATTTTCTTCTGGTTAACAAGTGCAGTGAAGTCAATGATGCTAAGTTAAAATAACAGCTTGCATGGATTTGAAAAGAAACAGGAGAATTTCCCTGGGTTTAGAAGGGTCAAAGAGCTATGAGATTTGTTTTAACACCTCACTTTGAGTTCATGATTCAAAATCTTTCTATAATTACCCCTTGTTATTGATAACCAACAGCTGGGGTTCCTTCCTTGAAATTATTATTTTGTGTTCCCCACTTTTGATCGGCCTCAGTTTCTGTTGGTCTTTTTTACTTTGACTACAAATGAAATCGATTTTTATTTCATCAAAGAATAATGACGACGACGACAACAACATTTTACAAACACATAACAGAGCTTAACTTTTATTTACTGAGAAATTCGGTCAACTAACTCAACTCACAATAAGAATAAGAGAAACAAGATTATATGCTGTATCAAAATGAGAAGATATTATTACCCCAATCACCAATATATTGATATTACTTGTAGAAGTGAACTCAAGCAATTGATATTATACACATCAACAAAACTCAAAAGTAAATAGACAATAAATAAAGTTTCTAAGTACCTGTGTACCAGCGGCGGAGAACATTCATGATGCATATATGCAAGACCCTCTGCAGCTCCTAATGCAATTTTGAGTCTTGTTATCCAATCCAAAGACTGTGTGTTTTCATCATCAACATTAGTTTTCCTGACCAAGGAACTCGCCAAGTCTCCGTTTGGCATATATTTGTAAACCAAGAACTTCTCGTGCTCATTATCTAGGCAGTGTCCTAAAAGGGGAACCAATCTTGTATATGATGCTTTACTAAACAAATCCAATTCCACTAGGTAAGTTTCCTTTTTAGCCGTCCGCAAGTCAATCTTCTTGATAACAACAGTGGCCCCGTTGTCCAAGACACCACGAAATAGATCCCCCGAGTGGCCAAGTTTGATTAAGTTCTCATCACTAAAGCCACCAGTAGCCTGAAGAAGCTGTTTATCTGTAAAAACGTCACCTAAACTGGCAAAGTTAATCGATAGGCCTGGAGGTGGTTCACTACTACCTGTGGGTATCGGTCCCACACTAACCCCCCTTTGATTCTCTGACGCTCTCTTGCCGCCAATATATAGAAGCAGCAGCATTACCAGCAACACCATGAGGACAATAAATCCAACCCCTCCTAATACGCTGGCCAGTATGATTACCCTTTTATTGTCCTTGCCAGATTTTTCTGCTAAAGGAGGTTGTACAGAGTTTGGCTTGCCAAAACTATCAAAGTCAAGGCCTTTTGCAGTATAAAATGAGGAGCAATCTTCCAATGTCCTCTGACTCGATACATTTTGAAGACAATTACTCTTAAGAGATGCATTCATTGGCACAAAGTTTGGAACTCTGCCTTCAAAATAATTTCCAGAAAGATCAATAACACTAAATCTTCCTATAACTGGCATGAGGTTACCGTAAAACATGTTTCGAGAAATATTCAATGTTCCATCAGTTGAATTCGAATTCAAGCTTGAATTAGGCAGCATACCAGTGAAATTATTTCCAGAGATATCGAGAAGACGCAATTCAGGCGTCAAGAACAGTATGTCGGGGACTGCACCAGTAAAATCATTATCATTGGCAACCAATGCCTGCAATTGCCTAAGAGAAGAAAACAAATCTTCTGGCAATGATCCACCAAGCAAATTGTTCCCAATTACCATTCTCTGCAGTCTGCTCATGCTCCTCAAATCTTTTGGTAGCGGCCCAGACAATTTATTGAAACTGAGATCAAGGTCTACCAATCTACCCAGGTCCCCAAGTGAAGCAGGCAATGAAGAAGTGATATTATTGCTGGAAAGGTTCAAATTCTGAAGTTGCCTAATGGTCCCAATGAGGGGAGGAATTGGCCCATCTAAACGATTCGAAGAAAGGTCGAGGAAAGAAAGGTTCCCAAGAGATGATAATGACAAAGGAATAGAACCAGTGAGCTCATTATGCGAAAGATCGAGCACAGAAAGTTGAACAAGTTGACCAAAACTTGCAGGAATCGTCCCGTTAAGTGTGTTATTTGACAGATACAGACTGGTTAGATTTGTTAAATTTCCAAAACTCAATGGAATAGGACCAAGGATAGAACAAGAACGAAGATCAAGAAGTTGCAGAGACTTGAGCCTTGAACCAAACCAGTCAGGAATTACTCCCGGAAGCAAGAACTTAGAAGCATTAAAAGACTGGAGAAGAGTGAAATTAGCCAAAGCATCAACGACAAATCGTGGGTTTAGACTACCAACCCGAGTTCTGCGAAACCCAGAAACATTGATCCCAATAACTCGACCATTTAGGCATTGAATACCGTTCCAAACAGAACAAGGGTCAGCTTTGATGGGCCAGTCCCTGCTCCTCAAACCCAAAGACGATCTGAGTTCGAGAAGAGCTACACGCTCAGTTCTCAAACTCAGCTGTTGAAATGTGGGCTCAAAACACAACAACGACAACAACAAGAGCAAGAACGTGAAATCTATTGCGTTTCGCATATCCTCCCACCACAACTCATGAACTCCAAACTGTAGATCCAAAATCCCTCAATCTTCCCCTTATGTCAAAACCCCTTTCAGCACATCCTCATCCGTTTGACCACAATCAAATTGTTCAAAGTTAAACATACCCATTACAGAAAAGTGCATTTCCTTTCCCACCCTTCTCTAAAAAACCCCCCACACACTCTCAAGAAGACAAGTGTGGAACAAAGAGAGAAAACAAAAACAACCCCTTACCTTCTTCAGCTCTTCCCTCGATCACAGAAACCTCTCCTTTTAGTTCCTGAAAATGGGTGGTTTGACAAATTGAAAAGAGAAAGAGAGAGAAGCAAAAGAGATTAAAAAAAAAACTGAAAAAAGGGGAAGAGGGGAAACTTCAAAAATTGACAAACAGCACAGTTTTCTTTTCTCCTTTTTTTAATAGAGATCTTCGGTCAAGAGAAACTGCGCCAGTTTCTCTCTCTCTCTCTCTCTTAATTACAATTCTTGTGAAACAATAAAGAGATGGAAAAGTAAAAGGGTACAAAGTGGGGAGAGAAATAAGAGCTGTAGCTCGGCACTGTGAGTTTGAGAAGCCGCTTTTTGGGGTGTGGGGTTTGTTTGACCTTCGGCTACTATGCCGCCAACTACTACAGCTCAGCCCCAAAAACCACACAGCCGCTTGCCTTTCTTGCTTGCTTTTGATTGAGTTTTTTTTTTCCTTTTGGGCTTCCACTTTCTTCTTCTTCTTCTTCTTTCTTTCTTTTTTCTGAAACTAGGAGGACGTTTGCTTTGTTTTGAGTAAATTTTTTAATCTTCCTCTCACTGTTTCCCAGGTTTGTTCATGTTACATCTCTCTCACTATCCCTTGGAAGCGAGCGACAGAGTGAAGTGAAGTGACAATGCTACTGTAATAAGAGAGGGTTTTTAGGTTCCAAAATTTTAACATAAGAAAATTGTTGTATTATATTTTTATTTATTCTTTTTTCTTAAAAAAATATTTATAGATTAAATTACAAATTTAATCCTTATAATTTAAATTAAGTTACAATTTCATCTTTGTTATTCAATAAAATCTATAAAAATAAATAGTCTCTACATAAGGACTAGTTATGAGAATTTTATCTAATTATAGAAATTAAGTCTGAAATTTAAAACTATAAAAGTTAAATTTTAACTTTCTCAAAACCATAGAGACTAAATTTGTAATTTAACCATATTTATCCCACCAACTTGCAAAAGGGTGTTTGTTTATTATTGAACTTTTTATAATTATTTACTATATTTATAAGTTTTAATTTTTTGTGTAGTCATTCTCCCAACTTTAATAGCAACTAATAAATCTTCTAATTTTTTATTTTATGTTAATAAATTTCTAACTCATTGGATTTTTAAATTTTTTTTTAATAAACTTAGTATACATAAGATTAAATTTTATGTTATAAGATTCATCCTAGTCTTTTTGATGGATTAAGTATTTGTTAAGGAAGAAAATTTAAACTTTAATGAACTAATAAATAATTTTAAAATTCAAGATCAAAATTTCAATTTACATATATTTTTTCCAAATTTTATTGTTTTTTTTTATCTTGAAGCCAACTACAACTAAACTGATAAATTATATGTCACTAGATTGATAATTGTACGTGATTCTTATAGCATGTTTATTGTGTTTCACTGATTAACTTTTAATTATTCGCAATTCAAATATAGTTGAAGAATAAAATGTCAAAAACTTTTTCTTATAAGCAAAAAGGTTGGATTCCTACGGCCAACCATTGGATTCTTTTATTTATAAAAACTAGCATGGTTCTATTTTAATTTCTTAAACTTTATGGATTGAATTATTTTAATTATTTCATTATTTTTTTTCATATTCATTGTGAAAAATCAATAATTGATTTATTGCACAATTTTAAATACTTATCCAAGGAAATATCTGCAATAATGAATGGGAAAAAAACATATGTAATATCTTGCTGGATAATTTATTAGAAAAAGTAATAATTCTTATTGAAACAATTTTTAATTGAGAAGAAAACAAAAAAAGTGTTTAGGAAGGGAAATTTTGGATCTTTATATTTCAATGAGAAATCTAATTGGTCAAAAGTCAAAATTTGATCATGTTAGTTTTGGATTACCTTTTGTATTTTTTTTTCTATCACACATTCACATCTGACATTGACGTAAATTTATTTGATACTCATTATTAATTTAATTATAATTCCAGCCATATAGCTTAACCATGGTTGCAATATTAGGTTAAAAATCTAAGGATTTGTTTGGTACGGAATCCGGATTCTGGTTTATGTTTTTGAATTCACTGAATATAGGCATTGACAAATGTGTTTTCAAAAATTGTTTTCGGATTCTGAGATCTAAATAGTAGAAATTCTGAAAATAACCTCTTTTTTTTTTATTCATTGTATCCAGATTCTGAATTTAAAATTTTAAAATGCAAAATTACGTTAAACAAAGATAAAAATCTTAATAAATACAATATTCAATGTTATACACTTAATTTACTTTTCTTAAATTAAAATATGTATAATATAATATAATATAATATAATATAATATATTATATTATATTATATTATATTATAAAATGATAATTCTATAAAATTTATAAAACCATGTTCATAAATTAATTAATAATGACTTATATTCAATCTAATAATTAGTTTTGTAACTACAACTAATTTCATGATCTATAAATATGTTGACACACTTTAAATAACTATTTAGAATTGAATCAAATTTTTAAATCTACTACCAAACACATATCTGAAAATTTATGAAATACAACTTTATTTTTATTGAATCCCAAATTTTTGTTTTTAGATTGTTTACCACACAGGCCTTAAGTTTTACGTTTTTTTTTAGTTCAACAACACGGAAAATTTAAAGCTAATTTTGACCTCTTAATCGAAGATACATGTTAATTACTGCTTATTGTGCTCATTTTGACATTTAAATTTTACTTTGATATCTTGAACATAGTCAAAAATTAATTCTGAACGTGTTAAATTATTTATTTAAATTAGATACAATATTTTGTAGTAAATGATATGTCCATTTTAGTCAACTTTTAAGATATTTTGGTTGAAAAGTAAAAATAGACCAAAGTCAATCCTTTTGGAGCCTAGTTGATATTGTACATTAATTTTCTAGCAACAATGGATATCTAAAAATATTTAATCAAATAATAGTGATGCTAATCTAAATTTTCTTCTTAATATTGTTAAAAAGTACATAACTTTTTAAAACTATACGTGCCAAAATGATTTGAAGTGATATGAATTAAAAATGTAGTTTACCATTTATGGTTCGTTCGGAAATAAGAAAGAAGTGATTGAACAAAATAATAATAATAATAACAAATAAGTTAAATTATAAATCTGATGTTATCATTTTGAAAAAATAGAATTTAGTTCGTATTAGAATTAGACCACATGATTTGATAAACTCTCCTAAATAGTTTTGGACTATAAGACTATTTAGGAACAAAATTCTAACTTTTAAAATAACTAATTTCTGATTTTCTTAAAATTTGTAATTAACAAACAACATAAAAATTATTCTTAAATTTATGATTCTATTATTAACCTATATCATTTAACTATAGTTATGGGTCACAAGTTAACTTGTAAAGTCAAATAGCTTTAACGGTTCCTCAATCCAAGGAAAAAATTGATTTAACGTTCTTTCCCTGAGTTCAAATTTTCGATCTTATTTATATCTTTGTCCCAACAATATTTATTGTCGAACTCTATTGGAAAAAATATATATTTAATAAAAAAATATATATTTAATATTTTTTTAACAAAAAAACAACACTTATTTATTTGAGAAAAAACAATGCTTATTATTAAACCAATTAGAGATGCTCATTTTCCCATGGGTCCCACCTTAACGAGTGGAGAATCCTCATTTATGCGATGAATGGGAGAGAGAGTGGAAGATTTTTTTTTTTTTTCGTGAGATAAATGGGGACTGTATTTGTGACACCCGAGGAAAAGAGATACATGAATGAACTAAGTCCACATCTGAATGAGAGATCTTCGTGATATATGAAAGTATATGGTCTGGGAAGAGAGGGGACATGAAAGTGACCATGAGTATATGAAAGTATAGTTGAGAAAAACTTTAAAAAATTGATAGCTACTACTTATACCAACAAGGTGCATCTTCCTTTTCAGTGGCTCAATCATAGGAACTCCAAATGTTGGGTGCCCTTCTGAGAATTTTCCTAGGAAGCATGTGAGTGAGAACAAAGCATCTTTGAAAAAGACCGTGTGTGTCTTGGGAATCTTGGGCTCAGGCGTTAAGATATTCCCCATCACCGTTCCCTGCCTCATTTGTTTTTTAGTATTTTGTTTTATTTTTTAATATATATGTGTTAATTATATATATGTCATTTAAAATTTTATTGCTAATGATTTAGATAATTGGATATGTTTGAATTATATGACTATTTGAATATGAATTAGTTAGATAATTGATAAGAAATATTATTTTGTTTTTAGTAGGAGGTTTAAAATTTTTATCTTTAAATAGAGATTTTTTTAAATATAAAATTAACTATTTAAATGAAGATTTTTCATAAATAATTAACAATGTAATTGACCATTAATGAATATTTTACATGAAAATTAATTATTTAAAAAATTATCAAAATAATTATTTGATTCTTAAAAAGAAAAAAAATAGATGGAGAATAATTCTAGCAGGGACCCTATCCCCTGAATTTTTTACCTCGATCCCTGCAAAATTTATTGGAGAATTCCGAGAGAATGGGAAATCAAATGTAGGTGGAGACGGGGATAGAGAAGTCATCCTCGACCCCGATCGTGGACATTTCTAAAACCAATAATCTTTTATGGTATGTTTGGGGTGCATTTTATAATAATTTGTATTATAATAGTATAAGAATAACTTTGTACCTCAAACACACAAACTATTGTAACTCAAACTAATAATTTTAGATTCTAAATACAGATTATATAACTCGACAAACTATTATAATGCATATACTACATTATAATACATATTATAATCTACACCGTATCAACTTTTTATTTCAAAATTTAAGAAAAAAAAGTTTTATATCAACTCTCATTTGGGTATTTGGGTTTTAAATTAACTCAATCTTTTTTACCTTTATGGTTTCAAAATTTTGCACAATTGGCGTTCACCACCCTTTTCTTTGGCTACCTGTTATAGTAGAGAAAGTTCTAACTTTTCAAAATTAATTAATTTAATTTAACAAAAGGTTTAAAAGATTGAGACTCAGACAATCAGACAATAAGAGTTGGTTGGATAACGTCCTTATTTTTGTTTGTTTGTTCATATTTATAATTTTTTTAGAAACATATGTGTTTGATAATTCATCCATTTTTTTTTTTAATTTTGAAAAATGTTCAAAAAATTAGAGTTTTTGCCTTTCAATTTTTATATATTGATAATTTCATTAGATTTTGGTTAAAATACAATTTTGGTCCCTATACTTTGATAATTGTTCCATTTTGGTCCATGTACTTTCAAATGTCTAATTTTAGTCCATGTACTTTCAATAAAACTTAAAATTTGTCCTTACTATTAGTTTATTGTTATTTTTTTAAAAAAATAGTCTCTATTAGTTTTTTCCCTACAAATTTTAAAAGTAAGTTCACATTATGTCTTTTGTTGTATTATAATTATTATTATTTTGTAACTAATTTTGATAAAAATTAACTTCAAACTTATCATAGGGACCAATTTTAAGCTTTATCGAAAGTACAAGGACTAAAATTGAGCATTTAAAAGTACAGAGATTAAAATGCAACAATTCTCAAAATACAGGGACCAAAATAGTATTTTAACCTTAGATTTTTTTTCCAGCCTCACACTATTAACCCATCTTTTTTTTTTTTTCAGATCCTTCGTTCGAATCCCAGGTTAGACAATTTTCTTGTTAATGTATCAATATATAGTTATATATTATTTGTTAATTTTTCAATAGGTGTATTTTATTATAAACAAAATAAATAAATAGATGCCCAAATCTCTCTTCACCATGTGTCAAGCCCCTATTGCCCATGTAGCCTCGATGTGCCCATTCTCTACCTTTGATTAGTGTCCAAATGTACCACATAAACCTTGCCATTTTGCCTATAAATAGTGGCATTAGGTGGATCATGAAATACACACAATTGAGTAAAATCTTTGACCAATTCTCTCCAACACTCTCCACTTTCCTATTTTCTTATATATATATATATAGATATATGCATCACTTTCCATTTCTATTTCCACTTTCCTTTTTTTATTTATTTATTTATTATTATTATTATTATATATTTTGGTAAAGTTTTGGTGCCCGATTTTGCCTCTCAATTTCACAACACGTTATCAACACGAGCCTCTATTATTTTTTCCGCTAAAGATAGGTCCTCCGGGTAAGTCATTTTTTTAAAATGTTATTTTACATGTTTAGTTTATATTAATTTTTCTAATATAAATATAATGCTTTTTGATAGTGTTACGATGACAAATCTTGCAAAATTAGAATTCACGACCCTTGACATTAATGGTAATAATTATTTATCATGGGTGCTTCATGCCGAGATACATTTGGATGCTATGAACCTTGGAGAGACCATTAAAGAAGGGAATACGACATCCAGTCAAGAAAAGGCTAAGGTCATGATCTTCATTCGTCATCATCTCCACGAGGGATTGAAAATGGAATTTCTAACGATAAAAGATCCCTACGTCCTGTGGAAGAGCTTGAAAGAAAGGTATGATCATAAAAAAACTATTATTCTTCCAAAAACTCGTTATGATTGGATGAACCTGAGGTTGCAAGATTTTAAATCAGTAAGTGAGTACAACTCCGCATTATTCAAAATTAGTTCGAAATTGAAATTATGTGGAGAAACTATTACTTATGTGGATATGTTAGAGAAGATATTTTCTACATTTCGTCTCGAATATGCTCATGCAGCAACAATATCGAGAGAAAGACTTTAAAAAGTATTTAGAACTGATTTCATGTCTTCTCGTGGCTGAACAAAATAACGAGCTATTAATGAAAAATCATGAATCTCGACCAACTAGAGCAACATCATTCCCTGAAGTGAATGTGGTGAATTTTAACAATCGTGGTCGAAGTCGTAATCGTGGTCTAGGTTGTGACCGCGATAGAGGAATAAATAATTATTTTCGTGGTGAGCATTATAATTATCCAAATTTCAAGAAACCCACACAAAATGATGATCATAAAGGAAAAGAGATTACATGGGATGCACCCATGTATTATTAAATATCTTAAACCCCTGATGGGTGATATATTTACTGCACGATTTGTTGATTGTCATTTTAATGAAACAACTTTTCCAACATTAGGGGGGAATTAAGAAGTTGGAAAAAAGAGATTACATGGGATGCATCGCTATTATCGCATTTAGATCCTCATACAGATCAATGTGAACTTGAAGTTCAAAAGATAATCCATTTGCAAAATATAACGAATCAATTACCAGATGCATTTGCGCTAAGAGAGTAACTAAATCATATATACCAGCTGCAAATACCCCATCGAAAATTGCTATCCCAATACAACAATTTGTCACTAATGAGTCTGGGGTACGCCAGAAGCGTGGTAGACCTATGAGTTCCAAAGATAAAAATGCTCAAAAAAGAAAAGTAGTTGATAATCAAAATAATCCAATGATGGCCATGGATGTGCCAGAAGAAATCAATAATACTACTACTGATAAAAGTATTGATGAAAGTCTGATATTTGAGGATAATAATGAAATTTCCATAAACTATGTTACAATAGGAAAAAGATGGAACCGACATGATATAGTTGTTGACAACATTTTTGCTTACAATGTTGTTCATGATATTATTCATGAAGTTGATAATTCTTATCTAAAATCCATAGAAGAATGTCAACATAGAAAGGATTGACTTAAATGGAAAAGCAATCCAAGTAGAATTAAACTCATTTTCAAAACGTGAAGTTTTTGGACCAGTAGTCCAGACACCAGAAAGTGTCAAATCTGTGGGATACAAATGAGTATTTTTAAAGAAGAGAAATGAAAAAAATGAGGTCACAAGATATAAAGCGAGACTTGTTACATAAGGATTCTCACAAAGACCTGGTATAGATTATAAAGAGACATATTCTCCCGCGATGGATGCAATAACATTGAGATATCTAATTGGTCTGACTGTTTATGAAAAGCTTGACATGCATATGATGGATGTAGTCACGACATATTTATATGGATATCTGGATAATGACATCTATATGAGAATCCCAAAAGGATTTAAAATGCCAGAAACATATTCTCGTGAATTGTGTTCAATAAAGTTACAGAGATCACTAGCTATATGGATTAAAACAATCAGGACGAATGTGGTATGATCGCTTGAGTACATATTTGTTGAAAGAAGGATATCAAAATAATCCAATATGTCCGTGTGTTTTTATAAAGAAATCTCAGTCAAGATTGCGATTATAACGGTATATGTTGATGACTTAAATATAATTGAAACTTCTGAATAGTTATTAGAGATAATATAATATCTTAAGAAAGAATTCAAGATGAAAGATCTTGGGGAAACAAAATTTTGTCTTGGTATGCAAATTGAACATTTAGAAGATGAGATATTTGTTCATCAGTCAACTTATACAGAGAAAATTTTAAAAAGATTTTATATGGACAAAGCACATCCATTGAATATTCCAATGGAAGTTCGTTCACTGGATGTAAAGAAAGATATATTTCGACCTCGAGATGATAACGAAGAAATTCTTGGTCCTAAAGTACCATATCTTAGTGCAATTGGTGCACTTATGTATCTCACTAATAATACAAGACCAAATATCACATTTTCAGTAAATTTATTAGCGAGATATAGTTCTTGTCCAACCAAAAGACACTAGAATAGAATTAAACATATACTTCGTTATCTCCGAGGAACAGTTGATATGAGGTTGTTTTATTCTAACAAATCCAATTTTGATATAGTTGATTATGCAGATTTTGGATATTTATCTAATCCCACAAAGCTAGATCTCAAACAAGTTATCTGTTCACATGTGGAGGAACTGTCATATCACGACGATCATTAAAACGAACCATAACAACCACTTCTTCTAATCATGCCGAAATCCTTGCAATTCACGATACAAGTCGAGAATGTGTATGACTAAGATCGATGACTCAACATATCCGTGAAACATGTGGTTTGTCTTCTAGAAAATGTCTTTCAACAATATTATACGAAAACAACACAATATGTATAGCCAAAATCAAGAGAGGATATATCAAAGGAGATCAAACGAAACATATCTCACCAAAGCTTTTTTACACTCATGATCTTGAAGAAAATGATGATATCACTGTACAACAAATTTGTTCAAAAGATAACCTGACCAACTTATTTACGAAGGCATTACCAACTGCAACCTTTGAAAAATTAGTACATAGTATTAGAATGCAGCGACTTAGAGATCTCAAGTGATGTCTCCATGAGGGGGAGCGAATATATTATAGTAAGCTATATAAAATATGTACTCTTTTTCCTTCACTAGGATTTTTTTTCCTATTGGATTTTCCCTAGTAAGGTTTTAACGAGACATATTTTATATAAAATGGGCATCTAAGGGGAAGTATTATAAACAAAATAATAAATAGATGTCCAAATCTCCCTTCACCATGTGTCAAACCCCCTGTTACCCATGTGGCCTCCATGTGTCCATTTTCTACCTTTGATTAGTGTCCAAGTGTACCACATAAACCTTGTCATTTTGCCTATAAATAGTGACCTATAGTGAGAAATAAAAATACACAAAATTTGGTGGATTTCTCCACTTTCTCTCTTTTATAATTTCTCTTTTATTTGTTTTTATATATATATATATATATCACTATTACCATTTTCCTTTTATTATATATATATATATATCCATATTATTATTATTATTATTATTATTATTATATGTTTTGGTAAAATTTTGGTGCCCGGTTGTGCCTCTCAATTTCACAACATATTCATATATTATTTTAATTTTTAATTTTAAAATATGTATATTTATATATTTAATTTAAATTTTAAATTTTAAGTTCTCAAATACATATATCTATATATTATTTCAAATGTGAATTTTGCAAGATATATATTTATATTTTATTTTATTTTTTAGTACCGTTGGGATCCATTAGAATTTTACAACATATAAATTTTACTCATTAAGACATATTTTTAGTCTCACTTTTATATTTTCTAATTATAACATTTATAGAACAATATAACTGAGTTTGATTTGAGTCAATATCATTTTAAGGTGATTCAAGTGGAAGATAACATTGCATATCAAATTTGGGCAACATTTGAAAGATTGAAACAATTTTATTATTGTTGTTAATTTTCTAACGGGACTTATTTGTATTAGATAACGTAAACTCTTGATAATTATTTTTTTTATATGTGTTTAGTGCATGTTATACATTTTTTATACCATATAATTAACTAAATTCTATTTAAATAATAAATTGGAGAAAACCAAGAAATAGTTATCAAACAGTTTATGTTTCTTTTTTTTTTTTCATGAAACAAGAAATAGAAACAGTTACCAAACATATTATTGTTTCTGTTTTTTAAAAAACAAGAAACAAGATACAAGAAATAGAAAATATGAAACAAGAAACACGAAACGAAAATGTTATCAAACAGGGCCTAATTTACTAATTTTTCAAATGAAAGAAGACTTTGGTTTAGTTAATTTTCATTGTGAATTTATCTCTACCATTCTAACTATCAATTATATAGTTTCAAACTCACATCGTTGTTGTTATCTCATTGTTTATGTGCTTAATAAAAGCTTCATCTTATCTTTTTTTAGTTCAACCAGGTGCGAGATTCAGAACTTGACCATTTAGTCAATGATACAATTTTATATATGTTGGTTACTTCTTATCTTCTTTCTTTTTGTACTTATTTGATTTATGATCGATATAAATTTAAACTTAATCATTCTATTTTTTTTCTTGATATTAACTTTTTTTTGTTATTTTTTTCTATTTAGAGGGAGAGACCTACCTTTTTGTTTTTATTATGTTTTCAATCTAGAGAGGTAGAAATGACTAGAATTGCCCTTTTTTGTGTTAAAGAGGGAGAATTCTCTTTTTTATTTTATTATGTTTATAGAGATAGAAAGGGGAATGCAAAAGTAAAATAATATTGCAAAAAGTTGTTGAATAATATAAAGAATAAGAAGTAATATGTGTATCCTTTTAATTGTAGTTTAATTGGGAGTCACATGTCATGTGACACATGCTATAGGTTATTGTTTTGCCTTTTTTCTTTTCAGTTTTTTTAATTTAATTTATTTTCCCCATCTTTTCCTCTAACTTGGTATAATTATTTAGTACAAAGTCATACACTAAAAAGTAATTTGTTTTTGTTTATTGATTGGATATATATATATATATATATATATATATATATATATATATATATTTTGAAAAGTTCAACTAGAAAATTGGTTAGAGCCTGTTTGGTAGGCAATCTAGATTCTGTTTTATGTTTTCGGATTCACTGAATTCAGGGAATACGTGTTTGGCAGACGTGTTTTCGAAAACTATTTTCGAATTCTGTGATCTAAATAGTAGAATTTCTGAAAACAACATTTTTATGTTTTCATTGTATCTAAATTCTGAATTTGAAAATTTAAAATGCAGAATTGTATTAAACAAAGATGAAATCTTAATAAATATAGTATTTCATGTTTATAAACTTAATTTACTTTTGTTAAATTAAAATATGTATAATATAATATATTATAAAATATAAAAATATTATATTATAAAATAATTATTATATAAAATTTATTAAAAAAATACATGTTCACAAAATCAACTAATAATGTCTTATATTCGACCTGATATTTAGCTTTGAAACTACAACAAATTTTATGATCTATAAATATATTATAGGACACACTTTAAACTACTGTTTAAAATGAAATTAAATTTCTAAATCTGTTACCAAACACATATCTGAAAACATGAAACACAACTCTGTTTTCATTGAATCCCTTGTCTTCAAATTTCTGTTTTCGGATTGTCTACCAAACAGGCCTTAGCTTCTCATTAGGTTGAGTGTATAAAAGGTGGTCTAATTATATAGTCTTCCATGGTTAGACGTCCATTTTTCCATTCTAATTAGTATTTAAATAGAGTATTCAATTTAACCAAATAAAGTTTTTTTTTTTTTTAAGGATTTTAATTTTAAAATTCTATATATATGTTCTCTTGCCAAAATAGACGTTTTTTTTTTAATTATTTGGGTAAGATTGATCAATTCAAAATACAACATTGTTTCTTTTTTTTAATCGATTTCTTGGTGGAGAGTGATAAGACCTTTAAAATTTATCCCGTTGTGTATAAATATCATACATTTACATCATGCTTAATTATAATGCACACAATTAAGTCGGAAGAAAATTGGATTGTTTTTGCAAAGAAAATGGAAAATTTTGTGATAAACAAAAAAGTAAGCTAACATTACAAAAAATAGAAGAAGTTTAAAAATTGCAAATATATCACAAAAAAAAACATATATAATATACATAATTTTATATTGGGCAAAATACATTTTTTGGTCTCTCAGTTTTGTGGTTAGTTACCTTTTAGTCCCCCAGTTTTCAAACTCAACAATTTAGCCCTTAGTTTTGCATTTAGTTATACTGTTGGTCTTTCCATCCGATTTTCCATTAGTCCCTAACGAAAAACTGACATGACACTTATTTTTTTATATATAATAAATTATTTTATTTGTAACGATCTTAAAAATTGAGACAATTCTATGCTAGGGAAGTTACTCCGCTACACCGTTCGCGCCAAAATTTTGGCAGCATAACGACATAGCGAGGAGAAAACCAAAAATTTTCCTGGAACCTATCAAGCAGAAAACGCTTCAAAAAGTTGTAAGGAATGTCCAACCTCCACCAAATTACAATCAGAAAATGGGTTGGACTACAACCAGAGTTCCAAAACACAGTTTCTTAGACAAACGCACACACAGCGGAAACAGAACTCAACCAGACTGGAAGTCCACTAACTAAGAAGTACAAAAGAATCAAAGGGGTCGCGCGACCAAGCAAATAAAAGAAACTAAAACATGACATCTACAACGAGAACTCTAAGCAAAAGAAATCAGGAAGGAAACCGGGTCCCACAGCCTCGTCGGGTCGTCGTCGCCGTCAACCGCCTCAGGGTTTCTTACCTGCAACAAAAAACAACAAGGCAGACGGGTGAGTATAAAAATACTCAGTAAGCAGCCCACTTACGTCCAAACAACTAACAAGCAACATAACAAGACTCGTCTTCTAAGCTCACTCAACCCCGAACAGGTCTCACACTTAGCACACTTCACCCTGAGCCCCCCTGTGGTAATAATTCGAGCTCTACCTTCGATCTTGGAACTTTGATTGACGATGCAATGAGAGAAAGCAACTCTCACGCCACTACTCACTGGCATAGAGTAGAACAGGTACGTATCCTACACGCCCTATGGGGAATCGCCCCTAAGCTAGTCCAGGGATCATGGAAAGCAACCATTCACTGACGGGGACGTACCCCAGGCTCTCACAACGCAACACGCTAGCATAGTGCAGTGAGGTACATAACCAACACGCCCTATGGGGAATCACCCCTAAGCTAGCACGGGATAATGGCAACCACTCCCGGATCTCATCTGGGACGCACCCCAGCCTCACGAGACTATCATACATCGTAAACCTAGAGGTTCCGACTCGCTCAGGCGTAACTCAGGGTTTAGTAAGTGTTGAATTTTGCGCTTCATAAGGTTATTTAGGGTTCTAACTAGACATTTCCAATATCCTCAACCCATTCTCAAGAGTTCCAAACTCAGCAAGGTTCTCACTTTCAACCAACACCTAAAACTACCCAAATTCCATTTTCAGACCATACTCAGTTAGACGTCCGACTTAGCCTTATCCTATGCCCACACAGGTTTGCTCAGCTCCTTGCTTCACGTCGGTAACGCCTCCCTAACTAGCATTCTGACATAGCCCAGACCCGCCCCGCAGGACGCTCGTAAGCTATGTCTCACTCCGAGTCTGTTGTCACACTCATAATGACTCACCTCGAAGCATTCTCGTCTTTGATCTGTTGTCATGACTACCATGGCTCGCCACAAGACATCATTGCCCCTGGTCTCCTGCCACACGCACTGTGACCCACCACGAGACATCGTCAATACACATGTTCCATGCTAGTTTCTCGCCACACAAGGCTGTAGGATAACGTCACCTAAATAAGGAGTAAGGTAGAGATTACTAGCCTGAGGGGTTCCATAACACAACTCTCTTGACTTGGCACTAAGACCATAATCGAAGATACATACTAACAACCATGCGAACGCTATAAACTGCAAATCGCTTATGATCCATAACCACACACGCACGAACTCAATCACGGTCGGAACCAATCCCTTAAACATACACGTCAACACAAGGTTTCATTCCACTAACCATGCAAACAAGCTCTCTCACTTATGAGCTCGCTTCCTGAATCAAGTTGGCTACTTATATCGATTAGAGGATCCATGAAACAACTACTTCCTTCAACAGTCAAACACAAGCTCGCCTAACACAATTCGAAGGAAAAGACTGACCACTAGCGTAGCCTAGGGCTTGCCTTTAACACCCAACCAAGCTAGTTATAGCGCCCCAAATAGCTCAAACACAAGCTGAAGTTTTAGGCGTGCACCCAATGGTCACGTTTGGCCTAAACCACTGTAACCGAAACTTTGGTTGTAACCTCGAACCCTTAAACAAGAATAGCCTCACGCTTAGGCGACCTTAAGCCCAACACAGAAATCCTCCACTCGGTTTAGCCAACTACACCGCGCCCGTCACACCCATACCAATCCAGTATGGGTAGTTCCAAACCATCACCGACATAACCCAACCTCAACCAACCCCTAACATAGACAAACTCTTAGGGCACCATGTTAGCGCCAAACATTAAGCCCCTAGTTCCACATTGGCCTCATGCCTTTAGGCCTTTTGACACAAACGACCCCATACAATCCCTTCGACCAACATTGTATCGTAAGGCACAAACTCGAGCATACTATCACAATTTGCAAGGGGCCTCACATAATCAAAGCAACAATAACTTATCGTGCTTAATTCTAAATGACTACTTACCTCAATAACGAAGCTCGAAACTCCGATCCCGAGTCCCACACACTTCTTTAATACGCTCAGGCCCCTAAGCAAAAAAAACAAAGACCTTAAAACCACGCTTCTAACAATCAAACACGGACTAATTTGACTTAAATGACCAAACTAAAGCATGGAGACTTAAAAATGGAATCGAGAAAACGAAGTCGACCAATTATACCTATCCGACGGTGGCGGCGGAATCCGGCAAGCGGCGGCGGCGCGTGGGGCATAGATCCGAGATGCCCAAGCCCCGATCTATTCAAAACCAACAACCAAAACACGAGAACCGGTAAAAAAGGACGCGAACCATTGAAACTAAAACTTAAATCGGTTTGAAAGAAACTTACTGTCTTCGTGATTTTCCGGCGAAAGCTTGTGAATCCGGCGTCGAAGGATGAAGCCGAAAGGGAGAGGGAGACCGACAGTAAGGAAAAGCAGGGGTTGGCGGCAGCTAAAATCGAGGATGAAAGTTGGAGAGTTCGTCGATGGCTTGAAGTCGAAGAGTCGGAGAAGAAGGGAACTTGGCGGCTGCGAGCTGGGAGACGAGATCGGAGGTGCGCGGCGGCAACCGGACGCTACGTCGGCGGTGGGCGAGGTTGCAAGGTTGCACGTCGAGGAAGGAAGAAGAAGAAGAAAGAAGAAGAAGAAGAAAGAAAAGAAGAAGAAGAATGAGGGGGATGGGGGGGCGGCGGGCTACCTTTCGTTTTTTTTCTTTTTTTAATGGGTGTTACATTATTAATATTTAATTATATTATATTTAAAATTTATTTTTATTTGACAAAATACTTTTTTAATCTCCAAATTTTGTATTTGCTTCTGTTTTGGTCACTAAGTTTTCAAAAACTCAACAAATTTACCCTCAAGTTTTGCATTTAGTTACGCTATTAGTCCTTCTATTTAATTATTTTTAATTTTTTTATTTAATTAAATTATCAAAAACTTATCAAGAAAGGAGAAAAAATTAAAAAATAAAAAATAAAATTTTAATTAAAGACTGAAAAATAATTAAATATTAATAAAATAATATTTTTAATAAAAAATAGGTGTCATATCACTATCAAAAACTTATCAAGAAAGAAGAACAAACTAAAAAAAATAAAATTTTAAATAAAACTAAAAATAATTAAATATTAATAAAATGATATTTTTTTAATAAAAAATAGGTGTCACATCACTATTTTAGACTACCGAAAAATTGAATGGAATGACTAATAACGTAACTAAATGCAAAACTTGAGGGTAAATTTGTTGAGTTTTGGAAAACTTAGGGACCAAAAGAGAACCAAATATAAAATTGGGAGATTAAAATAGTATTTTGTCAAATAAAAAATAAATTTTAAATAAAATATAATTAGATATTAATAAAATAATTTATTATACATAAAAAAATAGGTGCCATGTCATCTTTCTGTTGAAAATTGGATGGAATGACCAACAGTGTAACTAAATGCAAGGGCTAAATTGTTGAGTTTGAAAACTGAGGGACTAAAAGGGAACTAAACACAAAACTGAGGGACCAAAAAGGTATTTTGCCCTTTTATATTTATATCATACTGCAATATTACATAATCATCTAGATAATTTTTTTAAAATTTATAATTGTAATTATTTTAAATAGTTTTTTAGTCTAATAATTGCAGAGTGAAATGGATCATTAACCTTTAGAATGGTAATTGGTGCCTTATATATTGAGTTTTACTTAGAAATGCTATTTTAAATAATATTATTGCTAGGGACAACGACTCTCCACATATCTTCACATTGGTATGATATTGTCTACTTTGGGCATATGCGTTTTGCTTTTGGTTTCACCAAAAAGGCCTCATACCAATGGAGATACTATCTCTCACTTATATACCTATGATCTTCCCCTTCTCTAGCAGATGTGACACTCTCAACAATTATGTTTATAATTATTTTTATAAAATTACATATACTAATGGTGTGGATTGATCAAGTTGATCTAAAAATGGTAATTAAGCATAAAAGGCAATGAGTTATATCCATTTTAATTTCCAACGTAGAAATAACTTTCCTAGAAAATGATCGACAGCAAAGGAAATTAAGCATTGCCATGGAAAGAAGAGAAATAAATAAGATCTACGTTCATCCTTTGATTAAATTTTGAATGGTAAAAGAGACATTGCGACAATAAAATTCCATGACCAAACCATATTTTTCTTTTATTTTTCTTTTCTATTTTTATTGATTCTAAAACAAAACACTTAAAAATCCTCATTTAAAAGGTTTATATAGATATATACATACATACATATCAACTCGGACATAGCTAATGAGTTAGATTCTTAGAACATATGCCCTTCGACCAAAAGTTCAAATCTCTCTATCTCATATGTTGTTGAATTGTGATTAAAAAAAAAAAATACATATATTGTTAATCGAAAAAATATCAAGTTGCAAAAATAAACTATAATATCTTAATCTATTAGGCATAAGATTGAAAGTTTAATAACCTAGCAAACATATCTTAACAAAGACCAATTAGATACAAAAAAAAAAAAAAAAAAATTCAAAGACTATTATATCATTGACTAAAAGATTAGAGATTTGAATGTTTACCCTGGTTAAAAAATCTATTAGAGAAATATTCAAAATTTCAACACATTTAAACGTATATTGTCTTTTATTTTTTTTAATGAATTAAAATTGTATTTTTATTTATTATATATATATAATTTTAATGAATAAAAATTGTTTTTTTGTTTATTTTATACATATATTTTTAATGAATAAAAATTGTATTTTTATTCATTTTATATATGACATATACGCTACCATATAATTTAACTAGTTAAAGGTATATATTTTCGACTAAAAGATCAAATGTTTGAATTCTTTACCTCTATCTTACTTGTCGAACTAAAAAAAGCTCCCTGGACGAGAAAAAAAAAATCAATCACTAGTTGGAGGGAGGGAGAAATTCCTCTGGAAGATGGAACCCAATGAAAAAGAAAGGAGATTACTACTTGGAAAAAACCACGTGTTGATGATATAATATGGTTGTCATTGGAAAATTTGCACAGAAAACCTTTTTTCATGCATTTTAATGTCGTTTGACATGTGTTTTTAAATTAATGACATATTCCCCTTTTCGTACTGTACATTCCGTCTAAATTACCTCGAGGTCATCATGGTCTCTAATTCTCGTTCTTGTGGGCTTGCTCTCGCTCTCCCTCATGATAACAATGAGTGGATGAAATTCTAGAGAAAAGAAAGAGACCGCGAAAAATCATGAGCAAGAACAAGAGCGTGAGCGAGAGTTCGAGGTCCGTGAGAGAGAGTCAACGTGAACGAGTGATCAAGTCATATCGTGAACAGAGCATGAACGAACCTACGAAAGCGAGAGTGCGAGGTCCATGAGAGGGAGTCAACGTGAGCGAGTGATTTTTGCATAAGTTGTATTGTGAGCAAGAGCGTGAGCGAGTCTATGAGAGTGAGAGTGAGACGTTGATCATTTGTAAAGTGGTATCGTGGGGTGCGAGCGTTTCCACGAGAATGAAAGAGCTAGAACGAGAGTGTTTCTGCATACAAGAGCGTGAACAAGAAATGTCCTTCATTCTGCACTCATAGGTAATTTTGCGCGTGTTACTACGTCAGAATGTGTCATATTTTATTATTTTTAGAATCCAGGACCCTAGTCATTAAAGCACGTGAAAATGAGTTACCTGTACGAAAACCCCTTTGTCATTTTCAATTTTCCATGTCTTTCTTTCCATGAATTAATCATGCTAAATATATATTTCAATCTTTTACTCTTTTTTTTCAATTTATTCTCTATTATTTTAAAATCATTTCTATTTAGCTTTTAAGTCTGAACTTTTTTTTAAAAATTTAATCTCACTATTTACCAATGTTAAAATGACTTAGATAAATTTTTGAATGAACAAAAATTTAGAAAAGATGCCAACAAGAGCAGAGATGCCAACAAGAGCATAACTCAACTGACATCAAGTAAGATTTATGATCAAGATGTCATGAGTTCAAATCCTTCCACTCCAATTTGTTGATGTACTAAAAAAAAATAGAAGAGATTAAAAAGGTCATCTAAGATAGTACATGGTCTAATTATTCTTTGATGATAGACTAAACTGAAAAATATTAATATATAACCGACCAAATTGAAACTTTGTAAATAATATGAAGTAAATTGAGAAAATACGTAAAGATTAGAGACTAAAACATATAATATTAGCATTAATCATTTTTTTTTAAAAAAGTTACTTTAATATACTTATATTTCATTCTAAACTTAAAAAGAAAAGTAAAAGTTAGTTAGGACGTGAAACTTATTTATAGAATGCCATTGACAAGTTTGATGAAAAATCATAGATGCAAATTTTAGAAAAATGAATTGATGTGACTAGAAGATACTTGATAATCGTTACAAATTTGTTTATAATTGTTATGGGTGAAATTGGACTATAAGGATAAATTTGAAATACATAGGAAACAAAAAGACAAAACACAAAGAAGGACCAAAATCATGTAAAAGCAGACTAAATTGGGCTAAAAAGGCAGAAGAAACTGGACCTTCAGACTATGCAAGAGGTGAGAATCGGGCTCGAAAGCCGGATCTCTGATCGGCCTCAGCCTGGCCAAGGCCGAGGCCGAGCCCAATTGGCCGAGGTCGAGACCGACCACAACCCAACCGAGGCCGAGGCCGACCACAACCCAGCCGAGGTCGAGGCAAACCGCTTCGTGGGGTCGGTCCGTCTTCTTCTTCCTCTTTTGGGCTCCGATCCGCATCCGAAGATGACCCTCTCCTTCTCCTGCTTCATGATGGATTAGGGTTGACACCTACTTATAAATATTCCTTAACTTCTTCTCTCTTCTAGAAACTCTTGCTAAACTCATCTAAACACTCTCTAACTTAAGCATCGGAGTTTGTGTGGATAGCCCCACACTGGTGTTCAGATCTTTCTTTTTTGTAGGTCACGTTCTTCCTCTTTTCAAACAAATTCACAGTAATTGTCATGAGGTCAGTTATCCTGATTTTGGCAACAACAATAATTAAAATATAGACATATTTTTAAATAAAAGAAAATGAAACATAGTTTTTAATTAAATTAGTTTACATATCTCCAAAAAGAAAAAAAATAGTTTATAAATTAATTTTCCAATTTATTTGTACATAACCTAAAAAACGTCTGTAACACATGCATGTGAAAATATAGAATAAACAAAAAACTTTTGATTTATTTTTTAGACCAATTTTTTATATTTATTAGTTCAAAATGCTGTATTAAACCAACTCCCTTAATTAAAGTAACCATTTGAAGTTGGAGGCAATCACTCGCAGCCAACTGGGCGTATTTAGAATAGGAATTCAATGCCTTCTTTTTCAATGACTTTTCCATTTATTCTCCAAACAATTTGCACCCAAAAAAAAAAAAAAATTAAGTCACTCTCTTGCAGTAGGTTCAACTGTTCCTCTTAGATTTTTTTTTTTTTTTTTCAATTTTCATTTGATTATTATAATTTTAAGTTATAGTTTGAAAGTTGTGGATACTATTTGGGAGTTGACAATTTTAGAGGCTGCTTATAAATTGTTTTCATTTTTGTTTCTAAAAATAAAAATTCCTTAAAAAACGTGTTTGGGTTTTCAAAAGTTATTATTATTTAGTTTGAGATTATTTTTTGGGTTAAATTAGAAGTTTAAAACTTTCAGGTTTGGATCTAATTGGTTCATGAACTTTAGAAGGTATCTAATAAGTCTTTACAGTTTTAGATTTATGTCTATTTGGTCTTTAAACTTTAAAAGGTGTTTAATATACCTTTCAACTTTCAATATTGTGTCCAATAGGTCCATAAATTTTTAATTTTATGTCTAATAGTGACCTATTCAACGGTTTTTAAAATTCACAGATATAGTAGATACAAAATTAAAAATTTAGGGTCCTATTAGATACAATTCATTTTTATATCTAATTGATCGGTTCTTTTTTAAAGAATTTTAATGTGTCAATAATCTAATAGACACAAAATTAAAAGTCCAAAGACTTATTAGATACGTTTAAAGTTCAAGCTAAGACTGAATAGACACAAACCTAAAAATTTTAAGACTAAACTTATAATTTAACATTTTTTTATGGTTCAATAGTGGTTGAGATTATTCTTTTTTTAAAAATTTATGGGTTGAGATTCTAAATCCGTAAAAGAAGCATTGATGTTTTGGTTAGATGAATAAGTAGTTTTCAAAAACTATGGGTTGAGATCTAAAATAATTTGGAAGAAAGATTATGTAAGAAAAAATCTCTGAAATAATTTTTTTTTTAACTAATTTGAGCAGAAAGGTCCAATGTTTGAATTCATACTAACATCAGTTCAACTAAAACAAACTTTTTATTACTTGTGTTTTAAGAACTATATTTAAGGAAAAGGGTTTTTTTTTAGTACAAGGGAAAAGGGGTTTAAAATAGAATGATGCATATTTTATTTTACAGACTTTTTCTTTTCGTTAGTAAAAGCTTTCTTCCAAAAAGAATAAAAAGAAAAAGGAAAAGTATTCTTTTTAAGCATTCTTTGGAGAACTTTTTATAAAAAGTAATTTTCAAGTTGTAGTTTTTAGTTTTATTTTTTTTTGTTGAGAAAAGAGATTAAAAAAATAAATTCATTTGATGAGAAACATTTAAGGGTGTGTTTATCAAACTGTAAACGTAATGGATCAAACGTAATTTAGAAAAGTGGAACCCACTACATTGCGTTTGATAGTGTTTATCGTTTCCTGCAAACGTTAATTCGTCGAAGATCTCACTTCTGACAAAATAATCCGAACCTGTAATGGTATTACACCCGTAAGGGTACTCAATTCGTGGTGCCCATTATTGCTAGAACAAACATTCTCATATTTGCCCTCATTATTTTCCACCCATTATTGTGGACTCTCACGTTTGATGGATTCAAATTACCAAAAAGTTACCAGTATTGGCATCACTACAACCAAATGGTAATGGTAAAACGTATGTAGGGCGAACGTGGTAACGAAAACGGTAACGGTAATTACATATTTACCACGGTACACTCGATCGATGGATTCTCTATACATCGATTTACTGTTTGTATACTGTTTGTTTTGCCATTTGTCATGACATTGTATACGCCCATTCATCTATCACCTATTATTGTTCTTTATTTTTTTTATCTTCTCATTTAATCGTTCATCAGAACTATTCATCGTACTAGTAGAAAAAAAAGAATACAAGGGGTTTAATGTTCTGTTCATTGGATTAATGAAAAAAAAAGGAAAACAATTGGAAAACATGATATAAAAAAAAAGGAAGGAAATGAAGATGTTTCACCCACAACCACCGACTACTGTAACAGACTCTAGTTCGAGTCAGATGATATGATGACCACAGGTAGTCGGTTGTCATCTCTCATCTTACTCAGAGATAGAGGTCGGTTGGGATCTTCGCTGCTCATTTTCCATTTCTTTATCTTTCCACCAGCCTCTATCGTTGGTTGTTTCTCTCGACTACCAGTGGGCATGTTCAGTGAACATGTCGGTTGTGTGGGTTCTTGCTGGTTCACACGAATTGTGAAGGCTTTCTAGCTCTATTTAGGGGTTAGAGGTATCACTTGAATGATTGGTCTAATGGACATCAACCTAGTATTGTCGAGGAGTTCTTCAACAAGCGACACTGTCCCACACGGAACATGATTGAGCAATATTTTGGGATGTTAATGATGCGGTGGGTCATACTGAGGAGTCCATCCTTCTACGACATTGTAACACAACGTCGAGTCATTATAGTATGTTGTTGAAGGAAATCAATTTCCGATGTGGAAGCGCTTGAATCACTTATCAAATTTGTAAATTGCAGTGTTTCAACAATGATTAAGAAAACTAAATTACAGTAATCATATTACAGTAAAGTTAAGCATACTTTCTATAAAAGAAAAATATAGAGAAAAAGGAAAAATAAAATACAACCTTTGTAGAAATTCTTTTCCTCTTATCAAAGCTCCCAAAATGCTAAACGAAAACACGAATCAATTTGGACTTCCACTTGGTTTCTCTACTGTTCTATAGGAAAAGGGAGGAAAGTAGAATTCCCTTTTTGGATTGGAATTTTGGAAATCAAGAAGGTTTCTTGATTTAGATTATGAGAGAGATTTTGGAAGAAAACTTGCAAAACCAACCAACATTTCAAATGCAATCTTATTGCATTTTAAAAAAAGGAATGAAGAAGATAATTTCCTCATTCCCACTTCTCCACTCCCTGCAAAATGCAAGGGAGTTATCACGTAATGTAATTAATTTAATTAAAAAATAAATAATTAAAAGTAAATAAAAATATTTTATTTAATTATTTAATGATTTAATAAATCATATTTATTAAATAAAATTGAATATCACATATTTAATTAATATTATTTGAATCATATTAAAAAACACATCTCTCACATAAATTATAGTTTTAATACGAATCTCATTCAAATTAATTTTTAACCTATAGTTTTTAATATGAACTAACTTAATTTAATATTTGAAATTAATCAAAATATAACACATAATTTAATTTGAATCATATTCAAATCAAATTATATATTATATCGTTTATATCACATATAATCGATATATCCATTTTACAAATTTGAACGTTTCAAATTCGCTCAAAACTTTATACCCTCATTTATTCCATGTTGAGCCAATAGAGGGGACCTAATGGACCTACAGATCATGAGCTCCAATGATACGAAGTTAGCCAATTAAACTCTTTGACCTAGTTAACCAATATTCATTAACTACGAGTCACTCCACTATAAACTCGTAGCTGCACTCCTTTCACTGTAGGACAAGTTCTATCCATCGATATAACCAAACACCCGTAAGTCGACCTTTCACGAGTTGTTAGTAATCACAACTAGGTCAAATTATCGTTTTACCCTTGTGAGTACTTCTTGTTCCTTAAGTACCATCGATCATCTAATGAACAACCTGTTTATGGTCCTACCATAAACAAAGTCCTCTCGAGCCAGTGAGAGGGTGAAGCACCATTGTTCAAGTCCCGGAGTTAGCACTTAAAGGAGCAACTCATCTATTTTCCCTAGGCTCGGGAAGGAGTGAATTCCATCTTGCGAAGTTACGTTCCCAACTTCCTACTCGATTTTGTTCCCAAAAAAGTAGGCTTATTGAGTCGACGACTCAGATCCCTCTCATCCATACTAGTCAAAGGGCAATCCCTCACAGAAAGGAGTCTGTTACCCTGCTTAGGATTAAGGTCGAGTTACAAATGGTCATTTATAAATTATTAGACCTAAACTACTAACGGAATTACAACAATGGGTTAGTAATCCGTGGTCCGATCTTGTACGAACTCATCGCACAGGATGCCCCACTCGCATGTCTACTATATGAACTAATTGGATCTTTTCGTTTGTATCAAATACAAAGTGGGTCGCATCCATAGTGTCACCAGGATAAGGTTTCCAACCTCATCCGTATACTATAGACCGTTCGGGTTAATAACTTGAATATGATCCTACTTATATGTCCACTACATATTGTTCAAGTTCTCATTCACATATAACCATGGAACTTAGCTTATTAGATTTAAGTTTAAATGCAAGTACAAGAAAAATGAATAAAATAAATCTTTATTGAATTCATTAAAACATTTACATATCCACGAGTTTAGGGCAGGACATACACCCCAATAGCTGCATGTTGCACAACTTCATAAGAAGTGAGATGACAAAGGATTCGTTGGAAGATGGTGGTTGCAATGATGTTCCTGATGGGATTGAATCCCGTAGCGGAAGCGATTTTGATCACGTGTTCTTGTAAGATGTTACACAGATCTAATCAAAAGCATATAACGAAAGCGATTAAGCATGCTTATGCGAATTTGGACAACAAATATATTACCTTTGTAGATAGAAACAGGATGTGCACCTCTTGATCCTCTCCTACTGACGATCTCAACGATCTCACGTTTTCCACAAACTACGAAGTAGTTTTGATCCGCTCGCTAGATCTTTTCCGTTGTATCTCTAGGAGAGGGAAGGTGGTGGAAACTCTTTTGGAGTTGGGAGAGAATTTGAGGGAGACAAGTGTTTTTGGAACTCTTCCAACAAAACACTTGTCAAAAGGAAGCACTAGGTTTGCCTTTTTTTGAATTAGGTTGAATCATGTGCATCTCATGCACACATATTTATAGGGAAATAGGATGGAAATGACCATCATATCTCTATAGTGCTTTTATGATATATTTCCCATGGATTAAACCATATGTTATATCAATTATATCATATATGATTGATATACCTTTTAAACATGAAATTGAACATTTCAATTTCACTCCAAACTATAAACCCTTCTTATTTCCATGTTGAGCCAACGGAGGGACCTAATGGATCTACAGATCATGAGCTCCAATGATACAAGATTAATCGATCAAACTCTTTGATTCAATTAATCAGCATTCATTAACTATAAGTCATTCCACTATAGACTCATAGTTGCATTCTCCTCACTGTAGACTATATTGTATCCACTGATATAATCAATACTTGTGAGTCGACCATTCACAGGTTGTTCGTAATCACAGCTGGGTCAAATTACCGTTTTACTCCTGTGAATACATCTTGTTCCTTAAGCTCTACTGATCCTCTAATGAAAAATCAGTCTATGGTCCTACCATAAACTTGATCCTTCTTAAGCCAGTAAGAAGGCAGGGCCCCATTGTTAAGAGAACAACCTATCTGATTCCCTAATTTAGGAATGAGTGAATTCCTTCTTGCATAGTTAAGTTTCCTGCTACTTTCAAAGTTATGTCCCTGAGAAGGTAGACTTATTGAGTCGGCTACAGGCCACTCTCACCCATACTAGTCTAAGGACAAACCTCATAAGCAGGAGATCGTAGCTTGCTCAGGATTCAGGTCAAACCACTAATGATCATCTATGAATTATTATACCTATCTTGATAACGGTGTTACTCTAGTAGGTTAATAATCCGCGGTTCGGTCTTGTATAATCTCATTATACAGGATGCCCACACTCGCATGTCTACCACATGAACGAGTTGGATTACCTCGTTTGTACCAAATCCAAAGCGGGCCGCATCCATGGTGTTACCAGTACAAGGTTCCCAACCCTATGCATATACCATAGACCTTTTAGGTTATACTTGAACAACTTAATCCAACTTATGTCTACTACATAAATGTCAAGATCTATTATTATAACCTTGGAACTTAGTTTATTGGATTTAGATTTATATGCGAGAATATAATAAATAACAACTTTATTTATTGAAATATGATTATTACAAAACTACACTTGTTTAGGACATAAATCCCAACAATCTCCCACTTGTCCTAAAAATAGTGGAGTACATAATGAACATTACAGTAATGTAAATAGAATAAACTAGGGCACTTAATACCCTTTGTACAACATACTCCCACTTGCCCTAGTTATGGTGAGATACGTAGTCCTAGACCTTCTAGGTGACTCTCAAACACTTTAGTTGAGAGAGCCTTTGTAAATGGGTCAGCAGTATTACGCTCTAAAGCTATCTTTGTGACAATTACGTCGCCTCGATGCACTATCTCCCTGATCACGTGACATTTTCGCTCAATGTATTTTCCCCTCTCGTGACTTCGGGGTTCCCTTGAGTTTGCCACAACACCACTGTTATCACAATAAAGCGTGATTGGCAAACCCATGTTTGGAACAACTTCCAAAGCCATCATGAATTTCCTTAGCCATACGACTTCTTTAGCTGCTTCACAAGTTGCTACATACTCGGCTTCCATAGTTGAATATGCGATGCATCCTTGCTTGATGCTTCGCCAAACTACAGCCCCTCCGCTAAGAGTGAAAACTGACCCTGACGTAGATTTCCTAGAATCTTTGTCAGTTTGGAAGTCAGAATCTGTGTATCTTGTAAGTATCAAATCCTTAGTCCCATACACAAGCATGTAGTTCCTTGTTCTCCAAAGATATTTAAGGATCGTTTTAACCGCTGTCCAGTGTTCAGGTCCTGGATCGGATTGATATCTACTGACCATCCCAACTACAAAATAGATATCTGGCCTAGTACACAACATGGCGTACATCGGGCTCCCAACAACTGATGCATAAGAAATTCGTCTCATATCCTCAACTTCTTGAGTTGTCTTAGGACACTGTTCCTTAGACAAATGGACTCCATGCCTGAAAGGTAATAAACCTTTTTTGGAATCTTGCATCTTAAAACTTGACAACACTTTGTCGATGTAAGATGTTTGAGACAATGCTAGGGTTTTGTTCTTGCGATTCCGGACAATCTGGATTCCAAGAACAAACTGCGCCTCTCCCAAATCTTTCATTTGGAACTGCGTAGCTAACCATTTCTTAATGTCAGTAAGACAACCTACACCATTCCCAATGAGTAGGATATCATCTACATATAAGACTAGGAAAACGACAAAACTATTAATGATTTTCTTGTAGACACAAGGTTCATCATTATTTTGATCAAAGCCATAAGATCTGATAGACTCATCAAATCTTATATTTCAGGACCTAGAAACTTGTTTTAGTCCATAGATGGACCTTTTAAGCTTGCAAACTTTTTGCTCTAGTCCTGATTGTATGAACCCTTTGGGTTGGTCCATGTAGATGTTTTCGTCAAGATTCCCATTTAAGAATGTTGTCTTGACATCCATCTGCCATACCTCATAGTCATAATATGCGACAATGGCAAGTAGAATACGGATAGACTTTACCATAGCAACAGGTGAAAAGGTTTCTTCATAGTCCACCCCTTCAACCTTGGTATAACCCTTTGCTACTAGTCTAGCCTTAAAAGTTTGCACTTTTCCATCTACACCACGTTTTCTCTTGTAGATCCATTTACAACCTATAGGTTTTACCCCATCAGGTTTATCTACAAGATCCCAAACAGAATTGAAGTGCATAGACTTTATTTCTTGGTTCATGGCTATGACCCATTTGTCTTTGTCTTTGTCAACCATTGTTTGTTTATAAGTCAATGGATCCTCGCAGTCATCATTTGATATGACAATTTTGGTTTCAGTTAAACCATGTAACGACCAGGTTGTGTTAAAATCCTCCCACTACGTCGAGGCACCTTCAACTCTTGAGGTGAACTTGACAAATTAGTATCAACAACCCTTGTTGATGTATTATCAACAATTTTTGCTGTTGTTCCGTCTAATTCACTTAACACAACTTTACTTCTTGGTTGGTGATTCCTCATGTGGTCCTCCTCTAAGAAAGTGACATTTGTCGACACAAGTACCTTATCTTCCTTAGGATCATAGAATAACCTACCTCTCGTTTCTTTTGGGTACCCTACAAAAAGGCATAATTTTGAATGTGATTCTAATTTTTTTGGATTTGTCACGAGCACATGTGTTGGACATCCCCAAATTCTGAAATGACGTAAACTACCTTTACGTCATTTTCAGAGTTCAAATGGTGTTTCTGAAACACTTTTTGATGGAACATTGTTCAAAATGTATACTGTAGTCTCTACTGCATATCTCTAGAACGAGTTAGGGAGATGAGTATAACTCATCATTGATCGAACCAGGTCCAACAAGGTTCTATTTCTCCTTTCTGATACACCGTTTTGTTGTGGTGTACCAGGTACTGAGAGTTGGGATGTAATTCATTGTTCTATCATATAGCCCTGGAATTTCAAATCCATATACTCTCCACCTCGATCAGATCGAAATGTTTTGATCTTTCTACCTAATTGATTTTCAACTCCAACCTTGAATTCCTTGAACTTTTCAAGTACTTCAGACTTGCGATGCATTAGGTAAATATTCTCATATCTTGAATAATCATCTATAAAAGAGATAAAATATTCATACCCTCCTCTAGCTTTAACATTCATCGGACCACAAAGGTCTGAATGTATAAGTTCTAAGGGTTCTTTGGCTCTATAACCTTTTCCACTAAAAGGTCTTTTAGTTATTTTACCTTCTAGACAAGACTCACATACTGGTAAGACATTTTCTTCTAACTCATTTAAAAGTCCAATTCTTACCAATCTCTAAATCCTATTGAGATTAATGTGACCTAACCGAAGGTGCCAAAGTTGAGCATTTTCTTTAGGAGAATTTTTACGTTTTTTAGTTTGTGTGTTTGCAATTTTAAATAATTTAGTGTTCAAAACTATTTTAACTGAATTAGGCCTTAAAACATACATACAACCCATTTTCTAGTGAAGCTACACATATTTCAATATCATTCTTAGAAATAAACACTTTATTGGAAGAAAATGATATTGAAATACATTGTTCTACTAGGCAAGAAATTGAAATTAGGTTTCTAGTAAACCCTGGTATCACTAGTACATTGTTTAACAACATATGTTTCTTGCCAAACAACAACTTCATGGTGCCCACTGCTACAGCTGAGACAACTTCTCCATTTCCAACACGGAGTGTTATCTCTCATTCTTGTAGCTGTTGCCAGGAATTAATTCCCTGAAAAGAAGAACAAACATGATTAGTGGCTCATAAATCCAGTATCTAGGCAGTATTATCACCATCCACTAAACAAGCCTCTAAGCAAAGTAAATCATATTTACCTTCTTTCTTCTTTTATGCAATGTGCTTCGGACAGTTCCATTTTCAATGCCCGTCTTCATTGCAGTGGAAACATTTTCCTCTGTTTGCAACATCTTTGACTTTCTTGCCCTTCTGGGTGGCAGCTTTGTCAGCCCGTTTCCCCTTACCAACTTTCTTCATTTTCTTCTTCTTGCCTTTCAGGCTTGAAGAAGATGAAGCCACTGATTTAGTTCCAGAGGTTAGACCTCCGTGATTACTCCTACTAGCAACGTTTGCATCACCTTTCGATCCCTTGATTTTCATTAGAGATTGGAAGGTTTGGAGTTCATTCAGAAGAGAGGTAAGGTTGAAAGTAAGCTTGTTCATAACAGCGTTACTTCGAAATTGTAGAAAACTCTCTGGTAGAGTTTCTAATATAAAGTTGACCTGACTCGATTTGTCGATAGAAGCACCATTCGACTCCACCGTGTTGAAGTGAACCATCATATCCAGAACATGATCCGAATAGATGATCCCTCCACCATTCTAGCGTTGAAGATGTACTTGAGGGCATTGTGCCTGACCTGAACAGACTGTTGTCCGAACATGTCCTGCAACGAATCCATGATTTCCTTGGCGGTCATCATGCCCTCGTGCTTCTTGGCTAGTATGTCTGACATACTTGCCAAGATGTAGACCTTGGCCTTGTCATTGGCCTTGATCCATCTATCGTATGCATCACGAACATTTCGTGATGCATTCGAGCTTGGCACTTGATGACACTCCTCAGTAAGCACAAACTTTAGATCGTCGGCAACCAAGATGATATTAAGATTGTTTTTCCAGGTCATCATATTTTCTCTGGTTAATTTCTCAGTAGCCAATAAGGAAATGATTGAGCTATTCATATTGCTGAAATACAAAACACTTGTATTAATTTCTCGCTAAACCTTTAATTAATCCAATCATTTTTAACTAATTATCTAATGATCCCTAAGTCATTAATAGTTTGCAATGATACTCCAAAGGTTTAGAATGTATGACACCGAAGGGTAATAAAAAACACTCCTCCTCTGGATCAAGACATTCTTGACCAAAACCTAATGCCAGAATAACTCTTATTCCTATAGGCTTTAGTTACCATTATTTGGTATGGATACAATTACAACTAATGTATCCTGTGAGTGTAACCCTCTATCTTTGGATTCCAAAGTCTTGATCCAACAAAATCCGTCGAAGGGAGGACTAAGTTAGAAAATAAACTAAGGTAATCTTTATCCTTTTTCAGGTGATCACTGTGTTCCGATCTCCATGATCAAAGCCCTCCGAAGGGATTGTCTGGTCCAGGCCAAACTAGTAGGTTGATCATAGTAATCTCACGGTGTGAACCGATAAAAGAGACCATAGGTTTTGTTTTCACTAAACCTGCTCCCACTCACTATAAGTACTCTCTTCATTCACCTTGCTATTGATCCATACAAACACCATCCTAAGGAGGACGCTCCCGTTTGCGCCACGAGGCCAAGTATGGATCTCACAGTGTGAACTTCTCGGAGATATGTAGGTGAAAAACTTGATGTATTATATACACCTATTTCCTCCCACTAGATACTTTAACTCTATAGGAAATTTACCTAGGCTAAACCCGACTAATGGATTTACGTAAACTTATCAATATAACTCTTATATCGATAATCAATATAACACTTATATTGATTTTTATCCTAAGTTTTCTAATATAACTTTTATATTAAACCTATGGTTTATTAATCCTGTAATAAACCCGTTGACAATACTATAATTTATAAACCCTCTGATTAAAATTCACTCCTAAGTCGGTTCCGGTAGGGGTGTTCAAGTTTCCATCACTTAAATACTGCCTAGAGGCAGAACATTCCTTAGACAGAGTTCCTCTTTTAATCATTGTTTATAAATTACAGGGTTCCTAATGTTGGGATTTATGCCCTAAAACTCGTAGTTTGTAATTATGTTCTAATTAATGTAATAAAGTGTTATTATTTCAATAAAGTGTTATTGTTCGTTATCTACGAGTTTGCCTTTATTTAAACCCTAAATCAAATAAACTAAACATCCAAGGTCATTAAATGAATCTCTAAATCGAATGTAATGTACATAAAAAGGATCTCGGGTTGAGATACTGACCTCTAAAGGGTCTATAGTTGGGGATAAGGTTTGGGTACCTTACCCCCGTAAAACTATGGATGTGGCCCACTTTGTATTTGATACAAACCTTTGTGATCCTAACGTGTTCGTGTAGATGACATGTGAGTGGGGATATCCTATGTAATGAGATTACATAAGAGCCAGAACCACGAAATAGTAACCTTTTAGTCAGAACTCAGATTTGTCTAGTTAGGTTTCTATTTCACTAGGATGACCTAGGCAACTTGATCTCAATCTGAGCGAGGTTACGAACTTACGCTCGCGAGGGATTGTCCTTTGACTAGTATGGGTGAGAGTGGCGATTCGCGGACTCAATATGCCTACCTTCTTGGGGACAAGACCGAGTGAGCGGTGGAAACTTAACTTAGCAAGACGGAATTCACTCCTTCCCGCCTACTAGGGTAAGTAGAGGAATGTTCCCTTAAGTGGTGTCTCGGGACTTGAACAAAGGGCCCGACCCTCTCATTGGCTCGAGAGGGACTCTGCATTTGTTGGTAGGACCACAAACAAATTGTTCATTAGATGAGCACTGCATCGAAGGCACAAGATGTAACGCAGGGGTAAAACGGTAATTTGACCCAGCTGGTGTTACGAACATTCGTGAAGGATTGACTTGTTGTTATTGGTCAATATCCATGGACACGTAAATATATTTGCGGTGAGAAGAGTGAAAAGTGTGGGACTTTAGTGGAGTGTTCCGCAGATTAACGAATGTTGATTGGGAGGTTAATGAGATTAACCGAGCAATCTCGTATCGTTGGAGCTTCTGATTTGTAGGTCCATTAGGTTCACCTTCTAGCTCGTAAAGGGTTCTTAGATCATTTGAATTTGAAATGTTCAAATTCATTAGGGAATAAACTTAATGTATGTTGATACAATATAATATATAGTTTTGGAACTATATATTATAAATTTAATGTGAATGTGATTCATATTAAATTATATGAGAGAATTGAATATTTGAAAGAGTTCAAATATTATATTAAATGTGAATGTGATTCACATTTGAAAACTATAGGTTAAAATTTAATGTGCACTGGATGTACATTAGAACTATAGGTTAAAGGGGTAATATGATTAAATGAGATTTAATCCAAATTAAATATATGATATTTAATTTGTATTATTTAAATTAATAATTAAATTTGATTTAATTATTATTATTATTATTTTAATAATAAAATAAGGGAACACGTTCCCACTATCCCCTTCCTTCTCCCTATCGATAGCTTAATAGGGAGAAGGCGTGTGCATTTGGCAATTTGATTGACGAACTGAATTGTACAAGCAATTGGAGAATTGCTCTTTCTCTCACTCTCACATTCCCAAAACCTTCTTCCAATTGTTGGATTACCTTCCCACCAAGGTTGATCTAAGTGGAATCCAGAGAATAGGAGGTTTGCCATTTTGGTGTGTCTCTGTTCTTTGGAAGAAAACAGAGAAGTTTAGTTCCTGTGTTGCTGAAAAGCTAGGAGCAAAGAGTTGCTGGAGAAAGTCTACAAAGGTAATAATTCCTCCTCTTTTATTAGTTTAATCGTTAAACTTGTAGCATGTTTGTATGCAATTAATCCATGTCTAATAGGATTAGAATTTCATGCTTGTTCTGTTCTTTTTGTCAATGTACTGGTTTTTTGTTTTAAGCAAAACAATCAAGCACATTAACGATCCCAAACATGTTTCCGCTGCTCAAGGAGATCAGATCTCCATCACCTAATTCTAATCTAATTAGAATTAGATAACCTAAGGTCTATTAATTCCAAGTTCTAAACATTTTAAAACTAATAATTAACCTTAGGTGACATGCATACTATGTTATATTTGCTTGAACGTCCATCACATGAATAATAAACATACATAGCAGGAGTTCGAATAAAACTCCTGCAGCGGAAACGACTTGGAATATCGTGGTGTTCGTTGTGAAAATCATTTCTTAAAATCAAATCTATCCTATAGAATTTAGGCTAAACATGCTGAAAATTGAAGGAAAAACAGTAAGATAAATATACTTACTTGTTGAAGAACGTTTCTCCAAAAATTCCTTCTCCGGTCACGAACTCTTCGTGCTCTCGATCTCTACGATCACGAACTCTCCGAACAACGAACAAATTGGACACCTCCAATTGATCTTCTCGGTTGTTCTCCTTCGGTAAAGGGAGAGTGGTGAGACTCTTTTGGTTTAGGGGTAGAGAGAATTTTGAGAGAGATTGAGAGGTTTGAGAGAGAGCTTTTGGATGGAAATCCAAAAAATGACAAATGCCTTAAGCAAACCTTCTTGCAAAGGTGCTTATATAATGGTGAGAGGTGGAGTTGAAATCTCCACCCATTTACCATTTTACCACAACCTTAGGTTATGCAAATCATATTTGCATAACCACATATAATAAGATATCTCATACCTTATAATACAAATCACATTTGTATAATTGTGGATTTTAAATTGAATCACATTCAATTTAATTTCTCCCAATCCAATTTCTCTAAATTAGCACTAATTAATCAATTAGGCTAACCTATAGTTTATTATAAATCCCATTCACATTAAACTATATATTATGTCAATCATATCTCATATAAATGACATAAATGCCCTTTTATTGAATTTGAACATTTCAAATCCACAGCAAACTGTAAACCCTCTATCTATCCAGTTTGAGCCAACCGAGGGACCTAATGGACCTACAGATGACGAGCTCCAATGATCTGAGACTAACCTGTCAAACTCTTTGACTTGGTTACTCAACATTCATTAGCTACGGTAACACTCCACTAAAGCCCGTAGTTGTACTCCCATCACTGTAGGATAAGTTGTGTCCATTGATATAACCAAATGCCCATGAGTTGACCTTTCACAGGTTGTTCGTAGACACTGCTGGATCAAATTACGGTTTTACCTCTGTGTCTACCTCTTGTTCCTTAAGTCCCCACTGCTCCTCTAATGAACAACAACGTTGTATGGTCCAACCATAAACAACATCCCTCTCGGGCCAGTGAGAGGGTGGGCGCCCGTTGTCCAAGCCCTGGAGACAACACTTAAGGGAACAACCCCTCTAGTTTCCCTAATGTCGGGAACGAATGAATTCCATTTCGCGTAGTCAAGTTCCCAACTCCCCACGTGGTCCTGTCCCTGAGAAGATAGACATATTGGGCGAGTAACTGTGACCACCCTCACCTGTACTAGTCAAAGGACAAACCCCCGCAGACAAGAGTCCGTAACACACTCAGGATTAAGGTTGAGTCACTAATGGTCATCTACGAAGTTATTAGTCCTATACTGTTAACGGTGTTACATAAGTAGGTCTAATAATTCACGGTCTGGTCTTGTACAATCTCATTGCACATGATGCCCCACTCGCATGTCAACCACATGAACGAGTTGGATCACCTCGTTTGTATCTAATACAAAACGGGCTGCATCCACAACGTATCCAGGATTAAGTCTCCAACCCTATCCATATACAGTAGACCGTTCGGGTCATTAACTCGAACGTGATCCTCCCTGTGTGTCCACTACACACCGTTCAAGTTCTAGTTCTCTCATAATTCAATGACCCTGGAGCTTAGTTTATTTGACAAATTTTGTAAATATGCGAGACACAAAGTGATGAAAAAATAACTCTTATTTATTTCAATGGTGAATATTACAAACATGTACGAGATTAGAACATACATCCCAACAAACTCCCACTTGGACTAAGCTAGTGGAGTACAAAATACATTTCTCAAATGTACAGTAAAATTACAATAAACTAGGGCATTGAATACCCTTTACAATACTCCCACTTGCCCTAGTCAGGAAGCACTCGAAGACCTAGACTCTCTAGGTGACCCTCAAACACCTTAGCCGTGAGGGCCTTTGTAAATGGATCAACAACGTTGTGTTCCAACACTATCTGCGTGACTGTCACATCTCCGCGGTGCACAATCTCCCGTATCAGGTGATACTTCTGCTCAATATGCTTGCCCCTCTTATGACTCCGAGGTTCTCTCGAGTTGGCTACTGCACCACTGTTGTCACAAAACAGGGTAATCGACAAATTCATATTTAGAACAACTTCCAAATCCATCATGAACTTCCTAAGCCAAACAACTTCCTTTGTAGCTTTACAAGCCGCAACATACTCGGTTTCCATTGTGGAATCAACGATAATGCATCCTTGCTTGATACTTCGCCACACTACAACTCTTCCATTAAGAATGAAGGCTGACCCCGAAGTGATTTCCTAAAATCCTTATCGGTCTGAAAGTCAGACTTTGTGTATTCCGTAAGGATCAAATCTCCACTCCCATACACAAGGCTGTAGTTCCTCGTTCTCCTAAGATACTTGAGGATTGCCTGTACGACTGTCCAGTGATCTAATCTTGGATTGGATTGATACCTACTGACAATCCCAACTGCTTAACAGATGTCGGGCCTAGTACACAACATGACATACATGAGTCTCCCAACATCTGAAGCATAGGGGATTCGTCTCATATCCTCAACCTCTTGAGGAGTCTTAGGACATTGATCATTGGACAGGTGAACCCCATGCCTGAAAGGCAGCAAGCCCTTCTTGGAGTTCTGCATCTTATATCTAGACAACATCTTGTCAATATAAGATGCCTGAGACATGGCTAGCGTTCTGTTCTTCCGGTTCCAGACTATCTGAATACATAGAACATACTGAGCTTCTCCCAAATCTTTCATTTGGAATTGCGAAGCCAACCATTTCTTAATGTCAGTAAGAAATCCTACCTCATTCCCAATGAGTAGGATATAAATCCATATATAATATAAATGCGCGATTGTTGTTGACGCGATTTTTGTAGACACAAGGTTCATCAAACTTCTGATCAAAGCCATAAGATTTGATCGCCTCATCAAACCTTATATTCCAAGACCTCGAGGCTTATTTCAGTCCATAAATAAACCTATGAAGCCGACAAACCTTTTGCTTTTGGCCTTGGGTAATGAACCCTTTGGGTTGGTCCATGTAGATGGTTTCATCAAGATTGCCATTCAGAAAGACTGTCTTGACATCTATCAGCCATACCTCATAGTCATAATATGCGGCAATGGCCAGAAGGATCCTGATCGACTTTACCATGACAACAGGTGAAAGGGTTTTCTCATAGTCAATCCCTTCAACCTAGGTAAAATCCTTTGCCACTAGTCGGGCTTTGAAGATCTGCACCTTCCCATCTACGCCACGTTTACGCTTGTAGATCCATTTACAACCTATAGGTTTTACCCCATCCGGTTGATTCACAAGCTCCCAGAAAGAATTGAAGTACATCGACTTCATTTCCTGGTCCATAGCTTTAATCTATTCGTCTTTGTCAACGTCTGCCATTGCCTGAACATAGGTCAATAGATCCTCGCAGTCATCATAGGGGTGACGACTTGAGTTTCAGCTAAACCCATGTAACGTTCAGGCTATCTCACAACCCTCCCACTACTTCGAGACATTCTCAACTCTTGAGAACGGACTTGAATAGACGAGCTAGGATCAACAACACTTGTTGACGTACTAGCCCCATCAGCAACTCTTGCTGATGTACTGTCCATTTTATTTAACATAATTTTACTCCTAGGTAAATGATCTCTGATGTGGTCTTCCTCAAGGAAAGTGGCGTTTGTCGACACAAACACCCTATTTTCCTTAGGATCGAAAAACATACCACCCCTAGTCTCTTTTGGGTAACCTACAAATAGGCACAATTTTGATCTAGGTTCCAAATTTTTTGGGTTTGACACCAACACATGGGTCGGACATCCCTAAAGTCTGAAATGGTGTAAACTGCCTTTACGTCCATTCCAGAGTTCGAAATGTGTTTCACAAACACTTTTCGACGGAATGTTGTTCAGAATATAAACCGCAGTCTCCACAGCGTAACCCCAAAAAGAATCAGGGAGACGAGCATAGCTCATCATCGATCGAACCATGTCCAATAGGGTTATGTTTCTCCTCTCCGATACACCATTCTGCTGTGGCATACCAGGTGCTGAGAGTTGGGACGTAATTCCATGTTCTATCATATAGTCTTGGAATTAAGTGTCCATATACTCTCCACCTCGATCCGATCGAAGTGTTTTTATAGTTTTACCTAACAGATTCTCAACCTCAGTCTTGTACTTCTTGAACTTTTCAAGAGTTTCAGACTTTCTATGCATTAGGTAAATATACCCATACCTTGAATAGTCATCTATAAAAGGTACAAAGTATTCGTAACCTCCTCGTACTTTAACATTCATTGGACCACAAAGGTCAGATTGTATAAGCTTCAGAGGCTCTTTGGCCCTATATCCTTTTCCACTAAAAGGACGTTTGGTCATTTTGCCTTCAAGGCATGAGTCACATACCGGTAAAGAGTTTTCTTCCAACTCGCTTAGAAGTCCACTCTTCACTAGTCTCTCAATCCTATTGACATTAATATGGCCTAAACTTAGATGCCAAAGATGGGCATTTTGTTTAGGAGAAACTTTCATTCTCTTAGTTCGTGTTTCTGCCGTTTTAAATAATTCAGTATTCAAAACACTTTTGAACGAATTAGGTTTCAAAACGTACAAATTATTCTCAAGTGAAGCAGAACACAACAAATTTCCATTTCTAGAAATAAACGCTTTATTACTAGAAAATTCAACGAAAATACATTGTTCAAGTAAGCAGGAAATAGAAACAAGTTTTCTAGTAAACTCTGACACTGTATACATATTATCCAATAATAAGTATTTCTCGCCAAAATAGAGCTTCACTGTGTACAATCACTGCAGCGAGAGACAACTCTCCGGATCCAACTGTAGAAGCGTTATCTCACCTTCTCGCATTTCTTGCCAGAACTAATTCCACGAAAAGAAGAACAAACATGGTTAGTGGCGCGAATCCGAGAGATCGGCAGAGTCATTACTCTCCACTAAACAGGTTTCTGTAATAAGTAAATCACATTTACCTTCTTTTCTCCTGTCGGCAAGGAACTTGGGCCAGTTTCTCTTCCAGTGTCCGTGCCCATTGCAGTGGAAACACTTTCCTTTCTCTGCAACTTCCTTGACCTTTTTGCCCTTTTGGGCGACACCACAGTCAGTTTGCCCTTCTTCAACTTCTTCTTCTTCCCTTTCGGGCCTGAAGAGCCTACAGATTTTGTCCCATAGGTCGAACTACTGTGAAAGGACCTGAAGGCAATGTTTGCCTCAGCTTCCGGTGTTCTGATCCTCATCAAGGACTGGAAGTTCTGTAGTTTATTGAAAAGGGTGGTCAAAGTGTAGCTAATTTTGTTCATAACAACATTGCTACGAAACTGAATGAAACTCTTCGGAAGAGTCTCCAAGATAAAGCTGACCTGATTCGACTCATCGATCGAAGTCCCGTTCATCTCTGCCAGATTAAAGTGGGTCATCATGTCCATAACATGTTCACGGACAGATGCCCCTTCTTTCATTCGCGCATTGAAGACGTGTTTGAGGGAATCGTGTCAGACCTGAAAGGACTGTTGTCCAAACATTTCCTGCAAGGATTCCATGATCACCTTGGCGGTGATCATCACCTCATGCTTCTTTGCCAATACTTCAGATAAGCTGGCAATGATATAGACCTTTGCCTTTTCATTAGCCCTAATCCATCGATCGTACACATCACGAACACTTCGTGATGCGGTCGAGCCCGACACCTGAGGACACTCCTTAGTGAGCACGAACTTTAGGTCGTCAGTTACTAGAATTGTGTTGGTATTATTTTTTCACGTTTGGAAATTATCTCACACGAGTTTATCAGAAGCTAAGAGTGCAATGATTGAGCTAAACATTTTTGCTGAAAACAAGTAAAACTTTGTATTAATCTCACAAAAACTTTGAAAAAACCAATCATGTTTTAGCAAAATTTTTATCCTATAATCCGTAGGTCATTAAAATTTGCAATGATACCCCCAAGGTTTAGAATGACCGCCACCGAAGGGTGAACAAAAACACTCCTCCTCTGGGACGAGACTTTCTCGACCAGATCCTAATACAAGAATAACTCTTATTCCATTAGGCATCCAGTTATCATTATTCGGTATGAATCCATTAGCTCTTAATAAATCCTGTGAGTGTCACCCTCTATCTTTAAATTTCCAAGTATTCATCCAAACAATAGCCATCGAAGGGTGAACCACGAAGGAAAACCAACAAGGAAATTGTATCCCTTTCGAGAATTCACGGTGTTCCGACTCCCATGATCAAGGCCCTCTGAAGGGATTGCCTGGTCTAGGCCAAACTAGCAGGCGGATCATAGGCGTCTCACGGTATGAATCGAAAGAAGAGACCGTGGGTCCCGTTTTCATAGGTCCTGCTCCCACTCACTATAAGTACTCTCTCCATCCACGTTGATATTGACCCATACAAATACCATCCGAAGGGGGACACTCCCATTTGCGCCACGAAGCCGAGTACGGATCTCACAGTGTGAACTTAATGGAGATTTGTGGTCGGAAAATTAAATGTATCTTATACACTTTATTTCCTCCCACTCAACACTTTAAGTTAATCGGGATTAACCTAGATAAATCGACTAATATTTACCTAAGTCTACCAATATAACTCTTATATTGGATTACCCTAAGTCTATAATCACATTATTAACTTAGGTCTATGTGAGTAAATTAATTAACTTTTAATTAACGACACTCACAATAATATAACCTATGAATCTCTAGACCAAATTCACTCCTAGGTCGGTTCCTAGGTAGGGGTGTTCTGCAAAGCGTAAGCTTAAATACCCCAGCCTTAGACAGAACCTTCCTTAGAAAGAGTTACTAATTAGTCTCCATTCATAGGTCATATTTGATTTCCTAATTCTAATCTTATTAGAACTAGAAAACCTAAGTCTAATTATTCAAGTTCTAAACAATTTAAAACTAATAATTAACTTAGGTTACATGCATTTCTAGTTATAGTGCTTGATCATTCATCACATGAATAATAAACTATATAACATACATTCATCACATGAATTAAATGCATGTGCATGCTTTTAATCTAAGAAATATAACACTTATATTAATTAAATTAAAACATGCAAACATTATATTATAACTCTTATAATATAATCCTATCATGCATACTATATATTATAACTCTTATAATATAAATATGATGCATGAAATGTTTAACCTAAGGTGAGATTTTAATCTATATGGCATACATTATGCACATAGAAATAATAAATTTCATACATCTCATGCATAAAATAAATTAAATAGAAAAATCGGACCAGTTTTGGCACCTAGGGACATTAATTAAATTAATTAACATTAATATAACATTTATATTAATATTAATTAATAAAATTAATTAAAAATACATTTTACAAACAAAAAATAAATAAAATGAAATAATGCCCCACGAAGGAATAACTGCACAACCTTGCCACTTCGCGCGAAACGCTCGCGAACTGCCCCTCTACGCTCGCAGCGTTGCAACGCCGTGGCCAACATTGCAACGCTGCAGGGTGCAACTTTATCCTCAGCGCGCCCAACGCCTCAGCGTTGCAGTGCTACACCCTGTTGGGATTTATGCCCTAAAACTTGTGTAATTTTGATCAAAGAAATAAAGAGTTATTTGTTTTGATAAAATTACAGTCTTGCTTTATAAATCCAATAAACTAAGCTCCAAGGTTATAACATATATCTTGATCATATATATATCTTGAACATCAGTGTAGTGGACACTATTTGGATTGTGTTCAAGAATATAATCTAAATGGTCTATGGTATAAGAATAAGGTTGGAAACGTCATTCTGGTAACACCATGGATGCGACCCACTTTGTAATTAGTACAAATGAGGTAATCCAACTCATTCATGTAGTTGACATGCGAGTGGGGGCATCCTTTATGAAGAGTTCATACAAGACCGGATCGCAAATTATTAGTCTAACCATTGTAATAATCGTTAGCGTGGATAAGACTAGTAATTTATAGATGGTCATTAGTGACTCGACGAATCTGAGCAAGTTAAGAACTCCCGCTTATAGGGGTTTTCCTTAGACTAGTATGGGTGAGAGAGTGGCGTGTAGCGACTCAATAAGCCTACCTTCTCGAGGATAGAACCTCGTAGAGGTAGTGGAAACTTAATTGTGCAAGATGGAATTCACTCATTCCTACACTAAGGAATTAGATAGGTTGTTCCTTAAGAACCGACTCGTGTCTTGAACAACGGGGCCCCGCCCTCTATGAGGGTATGAGTCTATGGTAGGACTTTAGAGTTGTTGCTCATTAGAGGATCAGTGGTGCTTAAGGAACAAAGAGGTAATCACAGGGTAAAGCGGTAATTTGACCCATTTGTGATCACGAACAACTTTGTGAAGGGTCGACTCATGGGTAATGACTATATTAGTGGACACAATATTATCTACAGTGAGGAGAGTGCAACTACAAGTCTATAGTAGAATGACTTGTAGTTAATGAATATTGATTAACTAGATCAAAGAGTTTGATCAGTTAATCTCATATCTTTAGAGCTCATGAACTGTAGGTCCATTAGGTCCCTTCGTTGGCTCAACATGGTAATATTGAGGGTATAAAGTTAGGAATGAAATTGAAGTGTTCAATTTCATACATGAGGTGCTATATCAATTATATATGATATAATTGATATAATATATAGTTTTAATGTGAATTAGATTCACATATAAACCATATACTAATGAGAGAGTAAAGGAAGGGTAAGATGGTCATTTCCATCCTATTTCCTTATATATATGGTTGCATGAGATGCAACTAGGTTGAGACATTGTGTGCCATTTGGTTGTGTTATTGGAAAGGTTCCAAAAACACTATCTCTCTCTCACAACACCACATCTCACCTAAAGGGAACCCACCTTCCTCCCTCACCTAGAGATCAACAGAGAAGATCCGGTGGTAGTGTTCGTAATCTGTTGGGTTCGTGTTGCTGAGATTGTAGCAGTGGGAGAAGGAGCACTTGAAGAAAGGTTCTTCAAAGGTAATATTTCTTGCTGTCCATATTATGTTTATATGCTTAATCTAGGTAGAATTGTTCTTGAATGTAATCTTTGTAACTAAATTGAGAATGTGCGATTAACAATCGCTTCCACTGCGGGAATCGATTCCCTTCAATTGGTATCAGAGCCCAATTGCGTTCTTGATTTACGTTCTGGATTTTTCAAGAACGAGGTGAGATTTACTGTTTTGCATGAGATGTACAAACGGTTTGCAAATTAGATGTTTTTGATTTTGACACTTAGATTTACAATTTTCATTGAATCGTTCAATGTAAGGGCCCGGTGTTTTGGACAATTTTAATTGTAAATCGAGTCTGTAAGTCTGTGTTGATCGAGGCAAGGTGGTCGCTGAGAAGATAGGAGCGAAAACGAGCAAGGAATAGGAGATTCCACATGCTGTCTATGTGCAGCGTTGCAACGCTGTTCATTGGCGTTGCAACGCTGCGCTTGCGGAAGGAGGCGCGCATCAGAGGTAGCGGCGTAACGCCGAAGGCGTTTTGCAACGCGCTCCAACGGGCAAAAACATACAACTTACAGCGTTGCAATGCCGAAGGCTTTTCAGCGAGCTTCAACAGGCGAAAATGTTTTTTTGTTTTTTTTATATACTAATTATAAAAATGTTTTATATGTAATATGATTATTTAATTGATTTTAATTAATATAATTTGATTATATTAATTAAAATTAAATTTAGGGTGCCAAAATTGGTCTAATTTTGCTATTTAAATTATGCAATTGTTGTGTAATTATTTCCATGCATAATGTATGCTTTTATTTTAGAAATCCCACCTTAGGTTAAGCATTTTCATGCATCATTTATAATATAAAGAGTTATATTATATAGTTTGCATGATTAATTAATATAAAGTTGTTATATTAATTTATGGACAACATTGACATGCAATTATATATCATGAGATGATTATGCTATGAATATCTTATTATTCATGTGATGAATGATCAAGCACTATAACATAGTATGCATGTCACCTAAGGTTAATTATTAGTTTTAAAATGTTTAAAACTTGGAAATAATAGACCTTAGGTTATCTAGTTCTAATTAGATTGGAATTAGGAACCAAGTAATTTATAAGCTATGATTAAAAGAGGAACTCTGTCTAAGGAAGGTTCTGTCTAGGCTGGGGTATTTAAGCTGACGGAAACAGAACACCCCAACCTGGGAACTGACCTGGGAGTAAAATTTAATCAGAGAGTTTATAAATTACAGTAGCGTCAGCGGGTTTATTAAGGGGTTAATAAACTAAAAATCCTAGGTTTAATATAAAGAATTATATTAACAAACTTAAGATAAAATCAATATAAAAGTTATATTGATTATCGATATAAGTGTTATATTGATAGAGTTAGGTAAAACCATTAGTTGGGTTTTAGCCTAAGTAAGATTCCTATAAATTTAAATTATCCTGTGGGAGCAAAAGTGTATATGATACATATTTTTTCACCTACGTTATCTCCAAAATTTCACACCGTGAGACTCATACTTGGCCTCGTGGCGCAAACGGGAGCGTCCCCATTCGGATGGTGTTTGTATGAGTCAATATCAAGGTGAATGGAGAGGGTACTTATAGTGAGTGGGAGCAGGTTTAGTGAAAACAAAACCTACGGTTTCTTTTGTCGGTTTACACCGTTAGACCACTATGGTCAGCCTGCTAGTTTGGCCTGGACCAGACAATCCCTTCGGAGGGCTTGATCATACGGGATCGATCACAGTAGACACCCGAAAGAGATAAAGATTTCCTTAGACTGTTTTTCAATCTAGTTCTCCCTTCGACGGATTTTATTGGATGAAGACTCTGGAATCTAAAGACAAAGGGTTACACTCACAGGGTACATAAGTTGTGTATGTATCCAGACCGAAAAATGGTAACTAAAGCCTATAGGAATAAGAGTTATTCTGGCATTAGGTTTTGGCCAAGAGTGTCTTGATCCAGAGGAGGAGTGTTTTTTATTACCCTTCGGTGTCATACATTCTAAACCTTGGGAGTATCATTGCAAATTATAAATGGACTAGGAATCATTTGATAATTAGCTAAAACATGATTGGATTAGAATTATAACAAGAAACTCATACAAGTTCGTTTGTAAATTTTTCAGCAAAATGTCTAGCTCTATTATTTCCTTATTGGGTGCGGAAAAGTTAACCGAAGAGAATATGATGACTTGGAAAAACAAACTCAACACTATATTGGTAGTGGATGATCTGAAGTTTGTGCTCACTGAGGAGTGTCCTCAAGTGCCAGGCTCGAATGCGTCACGAAATGTTCGTGATGCATATGATCGATGGATCAAAGCCAATGATAAGGCCAAGGTCTACATGCTGGCAAGAATGTCTGACATATTAGCCAAGAAGCATGAGGGCATGATAACCGCCAAGGAAATAATGGATTCTGTGCAGGGTATGTTTGGACAACAGTTCACACAAGTCCGACACATTGCCCTAAAGTACGTATTTAACTCAAGGATGCTAGAGGTTACATATGTTCGGGATCATGTCCTGGATATGATGGTGTACTTTAACATCGTGGAGTCGAATGGTGCTTCCATCGATGAGTCGAGCCAGGTCAGCTTCATTCTAGAAACCCTTCCAGATAGTTTCCTACAGTTTAGAAGTAATGTTGTTATGAACAAGCTTACTTTTAACCTTACCTCTCTTCTTAATGAACTCCAGACCTTTCAATCTTTGATGAAAATTCAGGGATCGAAAGGTGAGGCAAATGTTGCCAGTAGGAGTTATCACAGAGGTTCGACCTCTGGGACAAAAACAGTGGCTTCATCTTCTTCTAACCTGAAAGGGAAGAAGAAGAACATGAAAAAGGTTGGTAAAGGGAAACAAACTGACAGAGCTGCCGCCCAGAAGGGCAAGAAAGTCAAAAAAGTTGTTAATGAAGGAAAGTGTTTCCACTGCAACGAAGACGAAGAGCGCGTTGAAAGAGGAGCATCAAGTACATTGCGAGAAAAAGAAGAAGGAAGGTAAATATGATTTACTTTGCCTAGAAGCTTGTTTAGTGGATAATGATAAAACTGCTTGGATACTTGATTCAGACGCCACTAATCATGTTTGCTCTTCTTTTCAGGGAATTGATTCCTGGCAGCAGCTACAGAAAGGTGAAATAACACTCCGAGTTGGAAATGGAGAAGTCGTCTGCTTTGAGAAAGATGAGGCACGATAAAGCTTTATTTTGGCAAGAAATATATGTTGTTGGACAATATATTAGTGATACCAGGGTTTACTAGAAACCTTATTTCAATTTCTTGCTTCATAGAACAATGTATTTCTGTTTCTTTCTCAATGAATAAAGTGTTTATTTTGAAGAAAGGTGTGGAAATATGTTCAGCTTCATTAGAAAATGGGTTGTATGTTTTAAAGCCTAATTCAGTCAAAATGGTTTTGAATACTGAATTATTTAAAACTGCAAACGGATAAACTAAGAAACGTAAAATTTCTCCTAAAGAAAATGCTCATCTTTGGCATCTAAGATTGGGTCACATTAATCTCAATAGGATTGAGAGATTGGTAAAGAATGGACTTCTAAATGAGTTAGAAGAACATACTTTACCTGTATGTGAATCCTGCCTAGAAGGCAAAATGACTAAAAGACCTTTTAGTGGAAAAGGTTATAGAGCCAAAGAACCTCTTGAGCTTATACATTCGGACCTTTATGGTCCGATGAATGTTAAAGCCAGGGGAGGACATGAATATTTCATCTCTTTTATAGATGATTATTCTAGATTTGGGCATATTTACCTAATGCACCACAAGTTTGAAGCACTTGAAAAGTTCAAGGAATTCAAGACTGAGGTTGAAAATCAATTAGGTAAAACTATTAAAACACTTCGATCGGATCGAGGTGGAGAGTACATGGATTTAAAATTCCAAAACTATATGATATAACATGGAATTATATCCCAACTCTCAGCTCCCGGTGCACCACGGCAAAACGGTGTATCGAAAAGGAGAAATAGAACCTTGTTAGACATGGTTCGATCAATAATGAGTTATGCTCATCTCCCTAGTTCCTTTTGGGGTTACGCAGTTGAGACTGCAGTATACATGTTGAATAGTGTACCCTCAAAAAGTGTTTCTGAAACACCTTATGAACTCTGGAAAAGACGTAAAGGTAGTTTATGTCATTTCAGAATTTGGGGTTGTTGATAGCACACAAAATGTGCTATCCTTAGGCTTAAATTGTGTTAGTTTTATGATAATTTCAGGGATTTAACGTATTTAATTTGTTGAAATTCAGGTTAAAGAGCAATATGAGAATGGATGGAGAATTATGAAAAAAAAGGAGTCAAAATTGACATTAAATGGAAGAAGCAAGGTCAAAACAAGCCATCAAATCCGAGGAGATGGCGTTGCAACGCCATTCAGAGCGTTGCAACGCTGCGTGTGCAAACCGTCTACTATGGAAGCACTTATCGATGGCGTTGTAACGCCGCTTTGCTGCGGCGTTAACGCGCTCCACACGCAGTAAAAGACGCCATGAAGATCCGTAGCGGCGATGGCGTTAACGCCGCTTGCGCTGCGCGCGAGAGAGTAGCGGCGTTGTAACGCGTCCTCGGCGTTACAACGCCGCCGATAGCTAAACACGCGCGCGAGGGTAGCAGCGTTGCAACGCGACCCTCAGCGTTGCAATGCTGCCTGATATTTCCCATTTATGACTTATTCGCTAGGGCACGACGTTGCAACGCCATGCCCAGCGTTGCAACGCCGTGCTATTGATATAAAAAGGAAAAGATGCATCTTGTAAAAGGGGCTTTTTGGAGAGATTTTGGACACCATTGTTTAGACATATTTGTGAGAGATTGTAAGAAGATTTTTGGGGAGATTTCAAGAAGGAGACTTTTTGGAGCTCGGGGTTCGTGATAGGTGCCGGGATCGTTGCCGTTCACGCCACAAGAGTTCTTTCTTCGTTCTTTTCACTTTTATTGTTGAACTATGGTTTTGTAGTTGAGTTTAGTAGGATTTATAGTGGACATGAGTAGCTAAACTTGTTATCTTAGGGATAGATGTAGCCTTTTAATTATGTTATTTTGTTGAATTGACTGCGTTTGGTTTATTGTAATGCTTTTATTCATGCAATTGCATCCTTAATGCTTATAGACTCTTGATCACGGTTTATTTGTTCTTAGGTCTGAATTTATTCTTGAGAAAGATACTTTAGATCTGATCTCTTTTGCATGACTGATAGTTACTTTGACATGAGAATGATTGAAGTGCTATTAAAAACCCATAAGAATTGAACTTATTGCCATGTTAGATTTTTAGGTTGAACAGAGATGTTTAATTCTATGTCTTGCATGAGATTCACTTGCTTCAAGAGAGGTTATTTGTTATCTTAGTTTCTTGGTTTATAAAAGTAGTGCAATAATCCATTAGCATGATCTCAATAAAATAGTTAATTAATTGGTGAAATCTAGTCCCTAAGATATTTGTCTCTCCTGATTGTTCTCAACTTTCACTCTTTGATTTTGTGTTTTCACCTCACTTTACAGCCTAATTTTCTAGATAAAATTGAGTGGTGTTATTGATAGGAATTAATTGAATTAAATACCCAATCCTGTGGACGATACTCGTACTCAAATTCACTATATTAAAACTTGACCCGTACACTTGCGGTATTGCAAAATTTACGCAACAAGTTTTTGGCGCCATTGCCGGAGATTGGCGTTTATTTAATTCTTTTGATACTATTGAGAAGTCACTTAGTCTTAATCTAGAGTTTGTGTTTCTTTTTTGTGTTTGTTTTTGTTGTCTTTGTTTATCGTGATTTTGTGTTAAGTTTTGTGTTTCTTTTAGTTTTGTGTTGTTTTTGTTAGTTTTAAATTTTCTGTTTTTCTGTGTTGTGTGTTGCATGCGAAGTAACTCAGAGACTGATCTAGTTCCTTGTGATCCTAAGATTGACAGAACTTTCAGGAGGAAGCTTAAGGAGACTAAGGACAAGGTCAGAATCATGGAGGAGCAACAGGGAGAGTATAAGCCCATTAGGGAGCACTTCCAGCCCACCTTTGCTGGAAACCAATCTGGAATTATTTATGCTCCAATTCAGGCTAATAATTTTGAGATAAAGACGGTCTCATCCAGATGGTTCGAGAGAATGCTTTTTGAGAGGACATGCCACCGAGGATCCCAATCTGCATCCGAGATCTTTTACTGAAATCTGTGGCACGGTAAAAATTAACGGTGTATCCCCTGATGCCATTCGCTTACGATTGTTTCCTTTTTCTCTACAGGATAAGGCAAAATTCAGGTTGGAGTCCTTACCACCTGGTAGTATTAGCACTTGGGAGGAATTAGCCCAGGCATTCTTGGTTAAATACTTCCCACCTGCCAAGACTACGAGGCTGCGCACTGAGATTGGCACTTTCAGACAGCAGGATGGAGAACAGATGTTTGAGGCTTGGGAAAGATATAAAGATTTACTTAGAAAATGCCCACAACATGGTTATCCCGATCAAGTTGCAAATTCAATTATTTTATAATGGATTATCTGGTAATAATAAATCTCTTCTGGATGCAGCTGCTGGGGGATCAATATTTTCTAAGTCTGCAGAGGATGCTCGTACTTTGCTTGAGGAGATGGCTGCCACAAGTTATAATTGGCATTCTGAAAGATCAACTGCCAAACTGTGGCGAGGATGTATGATAGCACACAAAATGTGCTATCCTGAAGGCTTAATTATTGCTAGTTTTATGATGATTTCAGGGCTTTTACGTGGTTAATTTATTCAATTTCAGGTTAAGAGCTTAAACAGAGATATTGAAGACAATTTGGATCACTCGGGATCAAAACGGGGCTATTTGGAGCTAAAGATAACATCAATTGGAAGAAAAAGAACCAATCCAAGCATGATGACCGAGGTGATGGCGTTGCAACGCCATGCGAGCGTTGCAACGCCATACTTCTTTGTTTAAAGGCTTTGAAGACTCGGCGATAGCGTTGCAGCGTAACGCTTAGGCGCGCTGCAACGCTATCTCGATAAGAAGCCACGCGCGCGAGAAGCGCACATAGGCGTTGTAACGCCGCCGCGCGCGTCGCAACGCCATTTCGACAAGGAGCGCGTTAGGGTAGGGCGGCGGCGTTGTAACGCCGCCCTCGGCGTTGCAACGCCATCGATTATTTCCTTAATTTGCCGCCGCTTAGGCAAGTGCGGCGTGCACGTATTTGTCCCTAGCGTTGCAACGCCGCACCGATTCCTTCTATAAATATATCCTTATGATTTCATTGCAAGGGAGCACAATTTGGTAGAGTTTTGCTCTAAATTGAAATACACCTTGTAAGAAGGGAGAAAAGAGTGATTTTGGGAGCCAAAGCATTCGTGGAGGTTCGAGATCGAAGACGGGAGCTCGGAGACGAAGGACGAACACATCGACACCTAAGTTTATTTCTCTTTCTTTCAATTTGTAATAGCGTTCTAAGACGTTTTCTACTTGTTTAGCTTGTTTTTCATGTGATTTAGAGTAGCTAAACATTGTAGTAGGATTTGATTTATTTGCTATGACTTTATTACAATATATTGAAGCATGTTTTGTTCTTATTTTTGGCCAATCGCTCTGCACTCCTTAATTCGTTGATTCAAGTGGACTCGAGAGATAAAGCTTGAATTAGAGCAAAATTGTCAAAATCCTTAGTAGTCCAGTGGCAGAGTGACCTAGAATTCTTAGGAAACAGATTAAAGAAGTTACTTAATGCCATGCATGTTGTAGGTTCGTATGAAGACTATGAATTCTATTGTATGTGTGAGGCTCACTAAGAACCGAGAAGTTTTCTCGAGTAATTTACTTCTTGTTTATAAATTCATCTCATGAGGTCAATGCATGTGTAGTTAGGTTATTAACTTGTAAAATCACTTCCTTTAATTCTATCAATTCGTGTCTCCACATGTTTGTTTGTTTGGTTGTCTTATTTGTCAAACACTTATCCATGTTTTGTTGCTTTAGCTAAATTTGAGAATTAGTATCTTAGTACTTAATTAATCTAGAAACCCATTGCCGAGGACGATACTTGGACTCATAAATCACTATACTAAAACTTGACCCGTACACTTGCGGTATTGCAATATAATTTTACGCAACAAGTTTTGGCGCGTAGCATTTGTGGGAATGGCGATTATTTAGATTAATTAATATTAGGAAAAAATTTGAAATTTTAGACTAAAGCTTGTTTGTTTGTCTTTCCTTAATTATTTTGTGTGATTGTTTGTTTCCTTATTTGTGTTATTGTAGTTTTGTACGTTTTTGAGTCTTTGTTTCCTGTTTTGGTTGTGGTAATATTGTGTGAAGTCTGGTTGTAAAATTACTGTTTTTCAAGTATGAATTTGCATAATTTTGAGTTTCCACCATTCTATTGTCCTCTCAGGACCCTAGTTTTGTGCATCATGATTTTTCTGATTACCATGTGTCTAATTTTTACCATTCTGTACTGACATATATGAAAACTCACATGAGGGTAGTCATTTAGGCACTTGGAACCAGAATTTTTCGTACCTTAACCAACCCTTAGAAAAATCTTCTCTGATGGACCAATTGGCTGAATACACATTAGAATTGAAATTGAAAAATTTGATCCATAGTGAATTAGAGAGGTTGGATAGGTTAGAAACTGAGGTGGTAGGACTTTGGAAAATAGTACAGGATAGAGCTCAATATCTTAACCAACTAGTAGTTTCCCTTAATGCCTTACAAGAGCAATTTCTTATCCTTACCACTCAGAAGATGCCACCTAGGAGGGTTTGTTCAGAAGATAATGAGGATAGTTTGGGGGAGACTGAGGCACACCATGATCAGGTTAGTGAGGAGGACACTGGTGATACACTTAGTTCCACAGGAGAGATCTAGGTGATAGAGTTAGAGGCTGAGAAGTCTTCTTTGCCTTTATCCCCAGAAATTTCCTTTATTTTTGATAACCAATTGTCTTATACTCACAAGTCTTGCTTTGATTTCAGCTCCTTTCTTTTGATAAATAAAAATCCCAAAAATAATTTTCTATCTGGGGCCCATGAAAAGCAAGATAGCCTTTTAGACTTAGAGGGCTACATTGATTCAAGCAAGAAGGGCCCAGAGAAATATGAGCAAGTTTATGTGCCCTAATAAGTCACCGTCTAGCTAAAGACGTTAAAGAAAGCGCTTCTTGGGAGGCAACACAAGTTTTATGTTTTTTGTCTTTATTTTCTATTTTATTCTCTAGTTGTTTGTGTTTTTCTTTTTTTTTTTTTTATATTTAATTTCTTTCTTTTTGTTCCTCCAGGTGTATGCCCAAAGGGAGAGCTGCAGGCTTGCACCCTTTTGATCCTGAGATCGAGAGGACTTGTGGGAGACTCCTAAGGGAAGGAAAAGCAGAAGCTCAGACTATGGCTGATTAGAAGATCATCAATAATCCTAAACCTATTAGGGAGTATTTCCAACCTGTGTTTAATTCTGAGCAGGCTGGAATAATCCATGCCCCTATAAATGCTAATAACTTTGAACTGAAAACAGGGCTGATACAAATGGTTAGGGAAGGCGCTTTCAGAGGCTTAGCCACAAAAGATCCTAACTCTCATCTTCAAAACTTCTTAGAAATCTGTGGTACAGTTAAAATGAATGGTATCTCTGCTGATAGTATTCGCACGCGTCTTTTCCTTTCTCTTTGCAGGCGAGAGCCAAAGAATGGCTAGGGTCCCTTCCTCGGGAGTATCACTTCACGGGAGGAGTTGGCCCAAGCCTTCATGACCAAATTCTTTCCACTGTTAAAGCTGCAAAGTTAAGGACCGAGATAGGAACATTCAGCAAAGCGTGAGAGAGGAGAACAGATTATTTGAGGCACAGGAAAGGTACAAGGACATGCTCGGGAGGTGCCCACAACATGGCTACCCAGGTCGCGCCCAGTGCTGTTTGTTTTATAATGGGTGGAAGGTAAGACCAGGACCATTGCGGATGCTACTTTGGAGGGGCTTTCATGGCGAAAAGCGTGTGCGTAAGCACGTGCCTCCTTGAGGAAGTGTCAAGCGCCCTACTACGATGGCCTCACAGACAATAATGACAGATCTAAGCGATGAGTTGGATTGTATCAAGCTGGATGAGGTAACTTCTCTTAGATCTCATATGGCATCTCTCACTCATGCCCCTGAATAATTTTGCAGGATCACCACAAACAAGGATGTCCTCTCAATGCTCCCAAACCTAATGGAGAATCCACTATGGAGCAATTGCACTACTGAACAATGAAGCAACCACTATGGAGGCAATCGGACTCGAGAATAACCTCCCAACACATTACAATCCAGTTTGAGGTATCATGAAATTTTTCTTATGCTAACAACAAAAATGTGTTGATCCTCCTCCTATAGGGCATGCTTCTATATCGAGAGGAAACCATCTCGGAAGACACATTGCACTCCTTCATATTTGAATCCAGTCGGTCCAACCGGTGGAGAATGCGATCACCATTTATACGGTATTGTGACGATCATGGAGCCGCAATAAAGAATATAGAGACCAGATTGGCCAAATGAACACATCACTCCAGCAATCGCAAGCAAGGAAAGAAACACCTTGAGGAAATGCAGTCTAGCTAAAGACGTTAAACAAAGCGCTTCTTGGGAGGCAACCCAAGCTTTACTTACTTTTGTTTTCCTGTCTTTAGCTTGCTTTAGTTGTTTTTCAATTCTTAGTTAGTTGTTGTTTTACTTCGTAGGTTGTGGAGATGCCCTTCTTCGTTGAAATCCATGCTCCCATTCGGAGGAACTCCAACACACATGCTTTGGCTATCCAAGGAACTCAAAAGATCTCTCCATCACCCGCAGATGATCGTTCACTTCTACCCTTATACTTACCTCATGCTTATTTCTACAAACATTGGGGACAATGTTTAGTTTAAGTTTGGGGGTGGGATGTTGTTTATTTTTATAACCATCACGAGTATGTCTTTGAATTGGTGATTGTTCCTTTATATGAGTATGATCATGATAACCTAGGATGAGATTTATTTGAAAATCTTTGTGATTCTGCTGAAACCTGAAAGCATGACATGAATTTTAGTTAATTTAAAAATTTTCTTGAGTTTTTCCTGCATTATATGCACATAGCCTTTGTTCCTGTAGTTTTGAAATGCTTAGAACAAAGTTATTAGGTTTAGAAGTTTGATGTCACCTCGATAGGTCGAGAGGCGATTTGAGAGTTAAACTCAGTAGGATAGGGGAACGACAATATGAAGTGCATAATCTGTATAATATGTGCATTATGTGAAAGGGTTGTCGTCTGTTTTTGTTATTATAGAAAAAAATTGTGAGGACAAAAAAAGCTACCTTCACTGTGATCAGTTAGGCCACTCATTGAGCGAGTGCTCTGGGTACGGGTCCCTGCAGTAGATGTGTGAAACCTAGTGTCCTTGCACAAGAAAAAAAAAAGAAGAAGAAAATAGAAAAAGTGGCATTAAAAGAGTGATTAAGTGCTGAGTAAAGTTGTTTATTTCTTGAATGTGGAGAGGCTCAAAGATTAGTAATTAAGACCAGTGTAAGGGGAAGTTGAATGAAGAACCTAATAAAGTTGATCCGGGCTTAGTAAAAATGAAGGGAACATAGGCTAATCACACAGACACGTAGGAACACTTAGGAAAAGTTTTAAATTACTTGTTGAAGTGTTATGTTTAAGTGTTTCCTGTGATTGCAAAATATTCTCTTACATCTTTGAGGCTTGAATCAAATGTATGTTTAAGAACAATCTAATGTTTAACTCTGTTTTGCTAAGGACTAGCAAAAGTCTAAGTTTGGGGTGTTTGATAGCACACAAAATGTGCTATCCTTAGGCTTAATTATTGCTAGTTTTATGATGATTTTGTGGCTTTTACGTGGTTAATTTATTCAATTTTTGTGTTAAGAGCTTAAACAGAGATATTGGAGACAATTTGGATCACTCGGGATCAAAAGCGGGGCTATTTGGAGCTAAAGATAACATCAATTGGAAGAAAAGAACCAATCCAAGCATGATGACGAGGTGATGGCGTTGCAACGCCATGCAGAGCGTTGCAACGCCATACTTTGCTGTTTAAAGGCTTTGAAGACTCAGCGATAGCGTTGTAACGCGCGCCTTAGGCGTTGCAACGCTATCTCGATAAAAGCCACGCGCGAGAAGTCGCACATAGGCGTTGCAACGCCGCCTCGCAGCGTCGCAACGCCATTTCGAGAAGGAGCGCGCGTTAGGGTAGCGGCGTTGCAACGCGCGCCCCTCGCGTTGCAACGCCATCGATTATTTCCTTAATTGCCGCCGCTTAGGGTGCAAATAAGCGCTGCAATTTGTCCCTAGCGTTGCAACGCCGCACCGATTCCATTTATAAATATATCCTTATGATTTCATTGCAAGGGGAGCACAATTTGGTAGAGTTTTGCCCTAAATTCGAAATACACCTTGTAAGAAGGGAGAAAAGAGTGATTTTGGGAGCCAAAGCATTTGTGGAGGTTCGAGATCGAAGACGGGAGCTCGGAGACGAAGGACTGGCATCGACACCTAAGTTTATTTCTCTTTCTTTCAATTTGTAATAGCGTTCTAAGACGTTTTCTACTTGTTTAGCTTGTTTTTCATGTGATTTAGAGTAGCTAAACATTGTAGTAGGATTTGATTTATTTATTATGACTTTATTACAATATATTGAAGCATGTTTTGTTCTTATTTTTGGCCAATCGCTCTGCACTCCTTAATTCGTTGATTCAAGTGGACTCGAGAGATAAAGCTTGAATTAGAGCAAAATTGTCAAAACCCTTAGTAGTCTGGCACGAGAGTGACCTAGAATTATTAGGAAAACACTTAAAGAAGTTACTTAATGCCATGCATGTTGTAGGTTCGTATGGAGACTATGAATTCTATTGTATGTGTGAGGCTCACTAAGAACCGAGAGGTTTTCTTGAGTAATTTACTTCTTGTTTATAAATTCATCTCATGAGGTCAATGCATGTGTAGTTAGATTATTAACTTGTAAAATCACTTCCTTTAATTCTATCAATTCGTGTCTCCACATGTTTGTTTGTTTGGTTGTCTTATTCGTCAAACACCTATCCATGTTTTGTTTCTTTAGCTAAATTTGAGAATTAGTATCTTAGTACTTAATTAATCTAGAAACCCATTGCCGAGGACGATACTTGGACTCATAAATCACTATACTAAAACTTGACCCGTACACTTGCGGTATTGCAATATAACTTTACGCAACAATGTACGAGATAGATGAGGTAAGTTCCATCAAGTTCCATATGGCTTCCCTAACTAGTGCTTTGAAAAACGTGCAGGTACAGGTAACAGTGAATCCATAGCTGCAGTGGCGACTTCTAACAAACGTGCAGGTGTTGAAGGTCTGGAACCTGAGCAGGCTCAATATGTCAACAACAGAGGTTATGGGTATCGTGGAAATCGTAATCAAAATCGTTGCCCACTCATTATCATCTAGGTTTGCGAAATCAATGAAATTTTTCTTATGCTAATCGGGAGAATTTTTGCGACCTCCTCCGTGTTATGCATCTACATCTCATCTGTTGAGGAAAACCATCTCGGAGGACATGATGAGCTCATTCATCATCGAATCCGGGAATCGAACCAACCCGGTTGAAAATGCGATTGCTAAGCTTGAGCACCACGGTGAACTCACATGGAGATGACCATTAAGAACATAGAGGTACAAATTAGTCGGATCGCAACCACCCTAAACACGCTCGCTGAAAAGGTAAATTTCCTAGTGACACCGAGGTGAATCCTAGGAACGAAGGCAACGTTGTGACCCTAAGAAGTGGTAAGGAGCTTCTTTGAAACTAAAAGGTAAATTCTTAAGAGCAACTCAATTTCGATGCAAGGAGGATACAGAGGAAGCAAAGAGAGGAAGCGAGCACATCAAAACAAAGAGAAGATTTGATTTCTATTCCTATTGTTTCTAACTCTATTCCTTATTCTCAGTAGCTTTCAAAAGAAAAAAACTCGACTGATTTTGCTAAATTTCTTGATATGTTTAAGAAATCGCATATTAATATACCTTTTGCGAGATGTCTTGGAACAAATGCCCAAATATGCAAAGTTCATGAAGGAAGTCCTGTCCGTAAAGAAGAAGTTTGACAAATATGAGATGATCAACCTCATGAAGAATGCGAAGCACAGACTCAGAGGAAGATACCACAAAAATTGAAAGATCTAGGGAGTTTTACTATTCCTTACAATATTGGTAGTATTTTTGTTGATAGAGCTTTATGCGATCTAGGGGCTAGTATTAATTTATGCCTTTATCTGTTTACAGAAAACTAGGTCTTGGGGAGGTGCAACCTACAACCATCTCACTATAGTTGGTGGACCGTTATATCAAATATCCCAGAGGTATTGTAGAAGATGTGTTGGTCAAAATTGAACAGTTTATTTTCCCTGCAGATTTTGTGGTTCTGGATATGGAGGAAGATTCTGAGATCCCAATTATTTTGGGGCGACCTTTCCCCCACCTGGAAGAGCATTGATAGATGTGCGGGGATGGTAAGTTAACTCTAAGGGTTGGTGAGGATAAGGTTGTATTTGACATTTTTCGATCCTTGAAGTACCCTGATGAGGTAAGTACCTGTCACATGATCGATATTCGGGATAATGTTGTGAATACACCTAGAGAGCTAGGTTTATCTGTTGACCCCTTAGAGACTTGTATGAGAAATTCAATGGTAGATCAGTTAGAAATTTTGGATCATGAAGTTACTTATTACAATAAATCATCAATCAATCAATTGCCTAAACTTCAACATGAACAATTTTCACAATCGCATGTCACTAAGATAGAAGAAACAAAACCTCCCTGTTCTAGAGTTGAAACAATTACTTGCACACTGCATTACACTTTCTTAGGAAATTTATCTACGCATCCTGTGATTATTTCTGCCTTATTTGGTTATTTGATCTTTGTAGTTCTTTTTGTTTTCAGATGTGAAAGAAGAAAAAAAATAATAATAATAAAAAAAAATAGTCTAGCTAAAAGACGTTAAAGAAAGCGCTGAACGGGAGGCAACCCGTTGTATTTTAATTCATTTATTTCAATTTCATTATGTTATTTCATCTTATTTTATTTTATTTTCTTTATTATTCTATTATTTATTAGTTGGTTGACTTTTTGTGTGTTTTCTGTTTTCAGGTTAAAAAAAAAAAAAAGTTCGAAACGGCGTCGGCTTATCCAAGCGTTGCAACTCTTGTATTTGGCGTTTGTAACGCACAAGATCGTATTAGGCAGGCACGCGACCGTGAGACATACGTTAGAATGTATTGTCGCAAATCTGGAATTTTAAAAGTTCCAGATTTATTTTGAGCAAATTTCAATTTTCATTTCTCTCTCTTTCTCTCTTCTTTCTTTCAATCTCCCTCACTATTTCCTCAAGAGGGTTCACTTTAACCTTTCCCCACTCTTTATTCTTCCTATTTTGTGCTAGATTGGGCATTTTGGGGCAAGTTTCATACCCATTTGAAGAAAATCGTGGGTAACTATTTCTACACCACTTTCTTTCCGATTTTTGTGATATTTCTGTGATTAGGCCTAAGATTGGTTGTTGGTGTTGCTGTATTATTGTTGAGGATGATTAATCTTGGGCTTAGATGAATTTTCATAGCATATTGTTGAGATTAGGAGATTTGGGTGCTTTAATGAAAGTGCCCTAGATGTGTTTTCATGGTAAATTGATGTTAATTTTCAATTTTTTCCATCTTTGGGCACTATTACTCCTTAAGGCTTGAATCTTAAGTTTATTGCATTCATTGATTTTGGTAACATAAGTCCCCCCTCCTTAGTTGTGCATTTTGATAAATACATGATTTGGTTATGTGGTTGTGTCTTTGCTCATTAATTTTGGTAAGACAAGTTCTTGATCATTAGGTGCATTTTGACCTTGGTAAGACACTTCCTTGCTCTTTAGTTGTGTTTGTGCTTCTCTTTGGACTACTCTTCCTACATGAGCATGAGATGAGTTGATTTGAATTAGTATGTCAATTTTGGCATTTGGATGTCTTCACTTACTAATTGGGCACTTATTCTTATTATTGGATGGAGCATGGATAATTGTTTTGCTTGGATTGTCTTTGGGCTTATGCTTATTTTCCCCTTGCCCTATATGCATATGATGAAGTGGTCCACTTTTATATATGGCCTTTTTGTGTTGTATTTCCACTTCTTGTTCATGATTGATAGGTGGCGAGAATCATTGGGTCCTTATCTTACTCCCCCATTTACATCATTCTTGGGTAGAGAACTTCAAAGTTCATTTTCATTTATACTTCATGCACCATCCATAGGGCATCTCCTTGTTTTCCTCGTTACTTTGCACTAACTTTGTTACTTGCCCTTGTCTAGTTCTTTCTTTTACACTGTTCCCATATGGCACCAAAAAGGGCAAAGACAACAGCTGGCTCTAGTTCTGAATATGATGGACGACGGTTCGTGGGAAGTTGTGAGAGTGTGAGTCGGTACGAGTTATGTAGTGCATCGCGCTCTGGTTCCTGAGCGGGGCATTGTTCCTGATGACTCCCATCACCAGGACATCTACACTACCATTCAGCAGAGACATTGGGAGTTGTTGGTGCAACAACCCGAAGCAGGAGTGGTCCCACTTGTGCGAGAATTTTACGCTAACATGCCTCTGGAAGCTTACCATACCACTGTGCGAGGGAAACGCATCCCGTTCGACGGTGTGTCCATTAATAGGTATTTTCACTTACTTGACTATGAGACTGATGAGTACACTATCTATGCCAGGACACAGTTCGATTCTGCACAGGTACTTGCCACGCTAGCACGACCTGGGGCTCAATGGGTAACAAGGAGAGGCGAGGTCTCCAAACTCCCGGAGGCGGCGGACCTCACCGTGTCCAGCAGAGTGTGGCACACTTTTATCTCGTGCTAGATTCGATCGGTTGCACACATGAGTGACGTGGACGAAGGAGCGCGCTATCCTCTTGTACGCCATTGTCACTGGCAAGACGATTGATGTAGGCAAAGTCATCGATCGATATATCGTGCACGTCGCGGGCGAGGCACGACCACACAGGCGAACTAGGCCATCCCTCTCTCATCCGCCCTCGCATGCGTCTTGCCGAGTCACCGGACATCCGAGGAGAGTTGATTCACCCCTGGGGGGTGATGGATAAAAACTACATCATGGGACTTCGGGATCATGATCAAGCAACACTGCGGGGATACGAGCAGACGAGCGAGAATGTTTCCTTCGACGCAATGAGAGGTGTGATAGGGGAGGAGAGCAAGCGGCATGAGTTACCACGGTGCCTCGCCCCACACGAGTACGAGGATCCTGGTTCGAGCCATGGCTAGACTCGAGCGGCGATTCGACCAAAGATGAGACTCTGAGTCGTAGGGAGGAGCACTGGATCATGAGACATCTGCGCAGAGACAAGTGAGGCCTCTCACCGCCACCTTTATGACTGTCTCCGACACATTCATGGCGCAGATCCTTCATTCCCGAGCCCTATGCCTCCTTATGCCTCTTCTGATGAGGAATGAGACTTTTTCATGTTCGAGCGATGCAGTGATTCTTTTCTCTCCCCGTTGTTTCTTTAACCGATTTGGATGTTATTCTCTTATCTCAGATTTGCACATTGAGGACAATGTTGTTCTCAAGTTTGGGGGTGATTGTATGACTTTTAATCATTATTATCGCATGAGATTTATCTCGACTCCATTCCATTTCCATCATATTCTTTTTCGCTGTGTGTTTTTGGTGCATTTGATCGATTTCAGGTTAATGGAATGGACTACCCTTTGTAAGTTTTTTTCTTACTTTGACTATGATAACCACTGACGAAATTTAATTGAGAATTGTGAATAATGTTCATCAGCCTAGAGAACTTGATTAAATTCCAATTTTAGGATGTTTAAAATTGATTAGAGAATTCCTTGAACCTAATTGCACTTAGCCAATCCCGGAAAGGTCCTGAATGCTTAGGGCAAGTTTATTTTGTCCAGAAAATCGTTGTCACCTCGATAGGCTTAGGAACTAATGAAAAAGCAAGTTTGCTTAATTGAAAATTATACTTTTTTTTAAAAGTTTTTCCACTCAAAAAAAAAAAAAAGTGTTAAATAAGAGGGTACTCCAACATCCTAAGTATTGTGACCAATACTTGTCTTTTGAAGGATTAAACTTAGGATGCAAGTAGTCTTTGACAATCTGTATGGTATCTATGCTCGTAGTCAACTATTTTCACCACAAAGTGTTAATATGTTGGAGCGAAGGCATAGACGACTGAAGGATTCCCTCCACAAAAAAAATTAATAATAAAGTTTAAGTTTAGGGGTGAAAAAAAAAAAGCAGTTGATAAAAGGTAAAAATTTTTGATTATGTAAATGAGCTGAAGATTTGGAGCCTAAGGCCAGTGTAGAGGGAAAATGAACAGAGGACTCAATAAGGTTATCTAGGGCTTATAAGGACTAAACTCGAAAAGGCTATCACACACCCACTCAAGGAATAATTTGATTTAATTTTAAAAATCTTATTATGTAGTTTTTAATCAATGTACCTTTTTGATGAATGTATTTCTCGATTCATACAATTCATGAGGTTTGAGTCTGTAGTATGAAACTTACTCTGATATGATCCGTCTTTTTCTCATTTGTTGCTCGAGGACTAGCAATTGTTTAAGTTTGGGGGTGTTTGATAGCACACAAAATGTGCTATCCTTAGGCTTAAATTGTGTTAGTTTTATGATAATTTCAGGGCTTTAACGTATTTAATTTGTTGAAATTCAGGTTAAAGAGCAATATGAGAATGGATGGAGAATTATGGAAAACAAAGGAGTCCAAATTGACATTAAATGGAAGAAGCAAGGTCAAAACAAGCCATCAAATCCGAGGAGATGGCGTTGCAACGCTCTGTGTGGAACCGTCTACTATGGAAGCACTTACCGATGGTGTTGCAACGCTCCACACGCAGAAAAGACGCCATGAAGATCCGTAGCGATGGCTTTGCAACGCTACTTTGATAGCTAAAGGCGCGCGAGGGTAGTAGCGCGTTAACGCCGCGTCCTCAGCGTTGGCAACGCCACTTCGATAGCTAAACACGCGCGAGGGTAGCAGCGTTGCAACGCGACCCTCAGCGTTGCAACGCTGCCTGATATTTCCCATTTATGACTTATTCGCTAGGGCACGACGTTGCAACGCCATGCCCAGCGTTGCAACGCCGTGCTATTGATATAAAAAGGAAAAGATGCATCTTGTAAAAGGGGCTTTTTGGAGAGATTTTGGACACCATTGTTTAGACATATTTGTGAGAGATTGTAAGAAGATTTTTGGGGAGATTTCAAGAAGGAGACTTTTTGGAGCTCGGAGTTCGTGATAGGTGTCGGGATCGTTGCCGTTCACGCCACGAGAGTTCTTTCTTCGTTCTTTTCACTTTTATTGGTGAACTATGGTTTTGTATTTGAGTTTAGTAGGATTTATAGTGGACATGAGTAGCTAAACTTGTTATCTTAGGGATAGATGTAGCCTTTTAATTATGTTATTTTGTTGAATTGACTGCCTTTGGTTTATTGTAATGCTTTTATTCATGCAATTGCATCCTTAATGCTTATAGACTCTTGATCACAGTTTATTTGTTCTTAGGTCTGAATTTATTCTTGAGAAAAATACTTTAGATCTGATCTCTTTTGCATGACTGATAGTTACTTTGACATGAGAATGATTGAAGTGCTATTAGAAACCCATAAGAATTGAACTTAGTGCCATGTTAGATTTTTAGGTTGAACAGAGATGTTTAATTCTATGTCTTGCATGAGATTCACTTGCTTCGAGAGAGGTTATTTGTTATCTTAGTTTCTTGGTTTATAAAAGCAGTGCAATAATCCATTAGCATGATCTCAATAAAATAGTTAATTAATTGGTGAAATCTAGTCCCTAAGATATTCGTCTCTCCTGATTGTTCTCAACTTTCACTCTTTGATTTTGTGTTTTCACCTCACTTTACAACCTAATTTTCTAGATAAAATTGAGTGGTGTTATTGATAGGAATTAATTGAATTAAATACCCAATCCTGTGGACGATACTCGTACTCAAATTCACTATATTAAAACTTGACCCGTACACTTGCGGTATTGCAAAATTTACGCAACAGCTGTCCAACACATGTGCTTGTGACAAATCCAAAGAAGTTGGATTCACGTTCAAAATTGTGCCTATTCGTAGGCTACCCAAAAGAAACAAGAGGTGGTTTATTCTATGATCCTAAGGAAGATAAGGTTTTTGTGTCGACAAATGCCATTTTCTTAGAGGAGGACCACATAAGGGATCACAAACCAAAAAGTAAAGTAGTGTTAAGTGAGTTAGACAGAATAATAGCAAAGGTTGCTAATAAAACTAGTACGTCAACTAGAGTTGTTGATACTAGTTTGTCTAGTCAAGAGAGTCCATCTCAAGAGTTGAGTATGCCTCGACGTAGTGGGAGAGTTGTAACACAACCTGACTGTTACATGGGTTTATCTGAAATCTAAGTTGTTAAACCAGATGACAACTGCGAGGATCCATTGACTTATAATCAAGCAATGGTTGACAAAGACAACGACAAATGGGTCATAGCCATGGACCAAGAAATGGAGTCTATGTACTTCAACTCTGTTTGGGATCTTGTAGATGAGCATGATCGGGTAAAACCTATAGGTTGTAAGTGGATCTACAAGAGAAAGCGTGGTGTAGATGGGAAGGTGCAAACCTTTAAAGCTAGACTAGTAGCAAAGGGTTATACCCAGGTAGAAGGGGTTGACTATGATGGGACCTTTTCACCTGTTACTATGGTAAAGTCTATCCGTATCCTACTTGCCATTGTCGCATATTATGACTATGAGGTATGGCAAATGGATTTCAAGACATCATTTTTGAATGACAATCTTGAGGAAAACATCTACATGGACCAACCCAAAGGGTTCATTGAACTAGGACAAGAGCAAAAGGTTTGCAGGCTTAAAAGGTCAATTTATGGACTGAAACAAGCCTCAAGGTCCTGGAATATAAGATTTGATGAGGCAATCAAATCTTATGGTTTTGACTAGAATAATGATGAACCTTGTGTCTATAAGAAAATCATCAATATCTATGTGGATGATATCCTACTCATTGGGAATGATGTAGGTTATCTTATTAACATTAAGGATTGGCTAGCTACGCAATTCCAAATGAAAGATTTGGGTCATGCACAGTTTGTTCTTGGGATCCAGATTATCCGAAACCGTAAGAATAAAACACTAGCCTTGTCTCAAGCATCTTACATAGACAAAGTGTTGTCAAGGTTTAAGATGCAAGACTCCAAAAAGGGCTTGTTGCCTTTTAGACATAGAGCCAATTTGTCTAAGGAACAATGTCCTAAGACACCTTAAGGAGTTGAGGATATGAGACGGATTCCTTATGCATCAGTTGTTGGGAGCCTGATGTACGCCATGTTGTGTACTAGGCCTGACATCTATTTTGCAGTTGGAATGGTCAGTAGGTATCAATCCAATCCAGGACTTGAACACTGGACATCGGTTAAAACAATCCTCAAGTATCTTCGGAGAGCAAAGAACTACATGCTTGTGTATGGGGCTACGGATTTGATTCTTATAGGACACACAGATTCTGACTTCCAGACTGATAAAGATTCTTGGAAATCTACATCAGGGTCAGTATTTACTCTTAACGGAAGAGCTGTAGTATGGCGAAGCGTCAAGTAAGGATGCATCGCAGATTCCACCATGGAGGCCGAATATGTAGCAGCTTGTGTAGCAGCTAAAGAGGCAGTTTGGTTAAGGAAATTCATGCTAAATTTGGAAGTTGTTCCAAATATGACTTTGCCCATCACGCTGTATTGCGATAACAGTGGTGCAGTGGCAAATTTGAGGGAACCCCAAAGTCATAAGAGGGAAAAGTACATAGAGCGAAAGTATCATCTCATCCGGGAGATCGTGCATAGAGGAGACATGATTGTCACGAAGATAGCCTCAGAGCACAACGTTGCTGATCCTTTTATAAAGGCTCTCACGGCTAAATTATTTGAGAGTCACCTAGAAGGTGTAGGTTTACAAGTTTTCCCCAACTAGGGCAAGTGGGAGTATTTTATACAAAGGGTTTAAATGCCTTAGTTTATTGTATTTACATTACTGTAATGTTATAGTACTCCACAAGCTTTAGGTCAAGTGGGAGATTGTTTGGATTTATGCCCTAAAACTTATGTAATTTTGATCAAAGAAATAAAGAGTTATTTGTTTTGATAAAATTACAGTCTTGCTTTATAAATCCAATAAACTAAGCTCCAAGGTTATAACATATATCTTGATCATATATATATCTTGAACATCAGTGTAGTGGACACTATTTGGATTGTGTTCAAGAATATAACCTAAATGGTCTATGGTATAAGAATAAGGTTGGAAACCTCATTCTGGTAACACCATGGATGCAACCCACTTTGTAATTAGTACAAATGAGGTAATCCAACTCATTCATGTAGTTGACATGCGAGTGGGGGCATCGTGTATGAAGAGTTCATACAAGACCGGACCGCAAATTATTAGTCTAACCAGTGTAACACCGTTAATAGGATAAGACTAGTAATTTATAGATGGTGATTAGTGACTCGACCTGAATCCTGAGCAAGTTAAGAACTCCTGCTTATAGGGGTTTGTCCTTAGACTAGTATGGGTGAGAGTGGTCTGTAGCCGACTCAATAAGCCTACCTTCTCAGGGATAGAACCTCGTAGGTAGTTGGGAACTTAACTGTGCAAAATGGAATTCACTCATTCCTACACTAAGGAATTAGATAGGTTGCTCCCTTAAGAACTGACTCCAGGTCTTGAACAACGCGACCCCGCCCTTTATGAGGGTATGAGTCTATGGTAGGACCTTAGACTTGTTGTTCATTAGAGGATCAGTGGTGCTTAAGGAACAAAGATGTAATCATAGGGGTAAAACGGTAATTTGATCCAACTATGATCACAAACAACCTGTGAAGGGTCGAATCATGGGTAATGACTATATCAGTAGACACAATATTATCTACAGTGAGGAGAGTGCAGCTACAAGTCTATAGTGGAATGACTTGTAGTTAATGAATATTGATTAACTTTATCAAAGAATTTGATCAGTTAATCTCATATCATTGGAGCTCATGAACTGTAGGTCCATTAAGTCCCTCAGTTGGCTCAACATGGTAATATTGAGGGTATAAAGTTAGGAATGAAATTAAAGTGTTCAATTTCATACATGAGGTGTTATATCAATTATATATGATATAATTGATATAATATATAGTTTTAATGTGAATTAGATTCACATATAAACCATATACTAATGAGAGAATAAAGGTAGGGTAAGATGGTCATTTCCATCCTATTTCCTTATATATATGGTTGCATGAGATGCAACTAGGTTGAGACATTGTGTGCCATTTGGTTGTGTTATTGGAAAGGTTCCAAAAACACTGTCTCTCTCCCTCACAATACCACATCTCACCTAAAGGGAACCCACCTTCCTCCCTCACCTAGAGAACAACGGAGAAGATCCGGTGGTAGTGTTTGTAATCTGTTGGGTTCGTGCTGTTGAGATTGTAGCAGTGGGAGAAGGAGTACTTGAAGAAAAGTTCTTCAAAGGTAATATTTCTTGATGTCCATATTATGTTTATATGCTTAATCTAGGTAGAATTGTTCTTGAATGTAATCTTTGTAACTAAATTGAGAACGCGCGATTAACAATCGCTTCCGCTGCGGGACTCGATTCCCTTCACACCTAGCGTTGCAACGCTGACCTGCAGCTCAGCCTCCATCCGCGTGGACAACGTTGAGACGCTGAAGAACAACGTCTCAACACCGTCGACAGAACAACAAACTCCTTTGTTGTTTTTCGTTTTTTTCGCCCGATTCTGTTCCGATTTCTTCACAACAACTCTTGCCACGAACGACACGGACTTACAGACTCGATTTACTTTCTAATTGCCCAAAACAACGGGCATTTACATTGATCTCATTAACAGAAAAGTAAATCTAAATTTAAGTGCCAAAACCGAAACATCCAATTTGCAAAAACCAAAATTCATCTCATGAATTAAAGCATAACCCACCAAATTTTAAGAAAATCATTTTGCACAATGAAGAAGCCAATGATTGGCTCTGATACCAATTGAAGGGAATAAAACTACCGCAACGGAAACGACTTGGAATGTCGTTGTGTTCGTTGTGAAAATCATTTCTTAAAATCAAATCTATCCTATAGAATTTAGGCTAAACATGCTAAAAATTGAAGGAAAAACAGTAAGATAAATATACTTACTTGTTGAAGAACGCTTCTCCAAGAATTTCTTCTCCGGTCACGAACTCTTCGTGCTCTCGATCTCTACGATCACGAAATCTCCGAACAACGAACAAATTGGACACCTCCAATTGATCTTCTCGGTTGTTCTCCTTCGGTAAAGGGAGAGTGGTGGGACTCTTTTGGTTTAGGGGTAGAGAGAATTTTGAGAGAGATTGAGAGAGAGCTTTTGGATGGAAATCCAAAAAATGACAAATGCCTTAAGCAAACCTTCTTGCAAAGGTGCTTATATAATGGTGAGAGGTGGAGTTGAAATCTCCACCTATTTACCATTTTACCACAACCTTAGGTTATGCAAATCATATTTGCATAACCACAAATAATGATTTGCATAACCACAAATAATAAGATATCTCATACCTTATAATACAAATCACATTTGTATAATTGTGGATTTTAAATTGAATCACATTCAATTTAATTTCTCCCAATCCAATTTCTCTAAATTAGCACTAATTAATCAATTAGGCTAACCTATAGTTTATTATGAATCCCATTCACATTAAACTATATATTATGTCAATCATATCTCATATAAATGACATAAATGCCCTTTTAATGAATTTGAACACTTCAAATCCACACCAAACTGTAAACCCTCTATCTATCTAGTTTGAGCCAACCGAGGGACCTAATGGACCTACAGATGACGAGCTCCAATGATCCAAGACTAACCTGTCAAACTCTTTGACTTGGTTACTCAACATTCATTAGCTACGGTAACACTCCATTAAAGCTCGTAGTTGCACTCCCATCACTGTAGGACAAGTTGTGTCCATTGATATAACCAATGCCCATGATCGATCCTTCACAGGTTGTTTGCAGACACTGCTGGGTCAAATTACCGTTTTACCCTTGTGTCTACCTCTTGTTCCTTAAGTCCCCACTGCTCCTCTAATGAACAACAACGTTGTATGGTCCAACCATAAACAACATCTTTCTCGGGCCAGTAAGAGGGTGGGCGCCTGTTGTCCAAGCCCTGAAGACAGCATTTAAGGGAACAACCCCTCTAGTTTCCCTAATATCGGGAACGAGTGAATTCCATCTTGCGTAGTCAAGTTCCCAACTCCCCACGTGGTCATGCCCCCGAGAAGATAGGCATATTGGGCGAGTAACTGTGACCACTCTCACCCTTACTAGTCAAAGGACAGACTCCTGCAAACAGGAGTCCGTAACACGCTCAGGATTAAGGTCGAGTCACTAATGGTCATCTACGAAGTGATTAGTCTTATACTGTTAACGGTGTTACATCAGTAGGTCTAATAATTTACGGTCCGGTCTTGTACAATCTCATTGCACAGGATGCCCCCACTCGCATGTCAACCACATGAATGAGTTGGATCACCTCGTTTGTATCTAATACAAAGCGGGTCGCATCCACAACGTATCTAGGATTAGGTCTCCAATCCTATCCATATACTTTAGACCGTTCGGGTCATTAACTCGAACGTGATCCTCCATGTGTGTCCACTACACATCGTTCAAGTTCTAGTTCTCTCATAATTGAATGTCCCAGGAGCTTAGTTTATTGGACAAAGTTTTTAAATATGCGAGACACAAAATGATGAAAAAATAACTCTTATTTATTTCAATAGTGAATATTACAAATATGTACGAGATTAGGACATACATCCCAACATATTCATCTCATGAATCATAATGCATGTCAATGCTATCCAAAAATTAATATAACATCTTATATTAATAATTTCATGCAAGTTATATAATCTAACACTTTATATTATAAATGATGCATGAAAATGCTTAACCTAAGGTGAGAATTTCTAAATTATTGCATGCATTATGCATGACAATTATTATACAACAATTGAATAAAATTAAATAGCAAAATTAGACCATTTTTGGCACCCTAATATCAATTTTAATTAATAAAATCTAATTATATTAATGAAAATAAATAAAATTAATATTAATTAATATAAAAATGTTATATATATTAAATAATATTAAATAAAAAACGCATCTGCCCGTTGCTGCCTTCCTTGAAACGCCTGCTGCGTTGCAACGTTGTCCTTTGTCCGTTTGTGACCATTGAAGCATGCCTCAGCATCAGGGTTGCAACGCCGAGGATGGCGTTGCAATCTTGTCATCGTCCTTCCATGCAGGCGCGCGTAGTTGAAGGGAATCAAGTCTCAGAGCGTGAGCGATTGGAAATCGCGCGCTCTTGATTTAGTTACAACGATTTAATTCAAGAACATATATAACTACATTAAGCATATGAACATAGTGAACAACAAGAAAGTTACCTTTGAAGAACCTTTCTTCAAGTGCTCCTCCTCTCTCACGATCAAGATCTCAGCAACACGAACTCGAACGAACACCGACACTACCACCGGATCTTTTTCGTTGTTCTCTAGGTGAGGGAGGAAGGTGGGTTCCCTTTAGGAGAGGTAAGGTGTTTTGTGAGAGAGATGTTTGTGTCTTGGAACCTTTCCAACAACACAACAAAAGCTTGGAATCAATTGACCTAGTTGCATCTCATGCAACCATATATATAGGGAAATAAGATGGAAATGACCATCCTACCCCTCCTTTATTCCCTCTTTAGTATATAGTTTATATATGAATCTAATTCACATTAAAACTATATATTATATCAATTATATCATATATAATTGATATAACACCTCATGTATGAATTTGAACACTTCAATTTCATTCCTAACTTTATACCGTCAATATTACCATATTGAGCCAACGGAGGGACCTAATGGATCTACAGTTCATGAGCTCCAATGATGTGAGATTAACTGATGAAACTCTTTGATCCAATTAATCAATATTCATTAACTACAAGTCACTCCACTATAGACTTGTAGCTGCACTCTCCTCACTGTAGATAATATTGTGTCCACTGATATAGTCATTACCCATGAGTCCACCCTTCACAGGTTGTTCATAATCACGACTGGGTCAAATTACCATTTTACCCCTGTGATGACCTCTTTGCTCCTTAAGCACCACTGATCCTCTAATGAACAACAAGTCTAAGGTCCTACCTTAGACTCATACCCTCATAGAGGCGGGCCCCGTTGTTCAAGACACGAGTCGGTTTCCTAAGGGAACAACCTATCTAATTCCTTAGTGTAGGAATGAGTGAATTCCATCTTGCACGCTTAAGTTCCCGGCTACCTCACGAGGTTCGTCCCGAGAAGGTAGGCTTATTGAGTCTCTGCTGTGCCACTCTCACCCATACTAGTCTAAGGACAAACCCCTATAAGAAGGAGTTCTTAACTTGCTCAGGATTCAGGTCGAGTCACTAATGACCATCTATAAATTTCTAGTCTTATCCTGTTAACGGTGGTACACTTGTTAGACTAATAATTTGCGATCCAGTCTTGTATGAACTCTGCTTACAGGATGCCCCCACTCGCATGTCAACTACATGAATGAGTTGGATTACCTCATTTGTACTAATTACAAAGTGAGCCGCATCCATGGTGTTACCAGAATGAGGTTTCCAACCTTATTCTTATACCATAGACGATTTAGGTTATATTCTTGAACTCAACCCAAATAGTGTCTACTACACTGATGTTCAAGATAAATGTTATAACCTTGGAGCTTAGTTTATTGGATATATAAAGCAAGACTGTAATTCTATCAAAACAAATAACACTTTATTTAATTGATCAAAATTACACAAGTTTAGGGCATAAATCCCAACAATCTCCCACTTGACCTAAAGCTTGTGGAGTACTAAAACATTATAGTAATGTAAATACAATAAACTAGGGCATTTAAACCCCTTTGTACAAAATACTCCCACTTGCCCTAGTTGGGAAATACTTGTAAACCTAGACCTTCTAGGTGACTCTCAAATACTTTAGCCGTGAGAGCCTTTGTAAAAGGATCAACAATGTTGTGCTATGAGGCTATCTTTGTGACAATCGCGTCTCCTCTATGCACGATCTCCCGGATGAGATGATACTTCTGCTCTATGTGTTTTTCCCTCTTGTGACTTCGGGGTTCCCGAATTTGTTAACGCACCACCAAGTTATCGCAATACAAAGTGTGATGGGCAAAGTCATATTTGGAACAACTTCCAAATTTAACATGAATTTCCTTAACCAAACGGCCTCCTTAGCTGCTTCACAAGCTGCTACATATTCGACCTCCATGGTGGAATCAACGATACATCCTTGCTTGACGCTTCGCCATATTACAACTCCTCCGTTAAGAGTGAATACTGACTCTGATGTAGATTTCCGAGAATCTTTATCACCGAAAGTCGTAATCTGCGTGTATCCTGTAAGGATCAAATCCTTAGCCTCATACACAAGCATGTAGTTCGTTGTTCTCCGAAGATACTTAAGGGTTGTTTTAACCGCTGTCCAGTGTTCAAGTCCTTGATTGGATTGATACCTACTGACCATTCCAACTGCAAACAGATGTTGGGCCTAGTACACAACATGGCGTACATCGAGCTCCCCAACGGTAGAAGTATAAGGAATCATCTCATATCCTCAACTCCTTGAGGTGTCTTAGGACACTGTTCCTTAGACAAATGGATTCCATGTCTAAAAGGCAACAAGCCCTTTTTGGAATCTTGCATCTTAAACCTTGACAACACTTTGTCTATGTAAGATGCTTGAGACAAGGCTAGTGTTTTATTCTTGCGGTTCCGGACAATCTGGATCCCAAGAACAAACTGCGCATCACCCAAATCTTTCATTTGGACGTGCGTAGCTAGCCATTCTTTGATGTCAGTAAGATAACCTGCATCATTCCCAATGAGTAGGATATCATCCACATAGATAATTAGGAATGCGACAGTAACTATTGATGATTTTCTTGTAGACACAAGGTTCATCATCATTACAGTCAAAACCATAAGAAGATCGATTGCCTCATCAAATCTTATATTCCAGGACCTAGAGGCTTGTTTCAAATCCATAAATTGACCTTTTAAGCCTGCAAACCTTTGCTCGTCGCCCAGTTCAATGAACCCTTTGGGTTGGTCCATGTAGATGTTTTCCTCAAGATTGCCATTCAAAAAGGCTGTCTTGACATCCATTTGCCATACCTCATAGTCATAATATGCGGCAATGGCAAGAAGGATACAGATAGACTTTACCATAGCAACAGGTGAAAAGGTTTCCTCATAGTCAACCCCTTCAACCTGGGTATAACCCTTTGCTACTAGTCTAGCTTTAAAGGTTTGCACCTTCCCATCTACACCACGTTTTCTCTTGTAGATCCACTTACAACCTATAGGTTTTACCCCATCAGGCTTATCTACAAGATCCCAAACAAAATTGAAGTACATCGACTCCATTTCTTGGTCCATGGCTATGACCCATTTGTCTTTGTCTTTGTCAACCATTGCTTGATTATAAGTCAATGGATCCTCGCAGTTGTCATTTGGTATAACAACTTGGGTTTCAGCTAAACCCATGTAACCGTCAGGCTGTATTACAACCCTTCCACTATGTCGAGGCATACTCAACTCTTGAGATGGACTCTCTTGACTAGACAAACTAGTATCAACAACTTTTGTTGACGTACTAGTGTTCTTATTAGCAACCTTTGCTATTGTTCCGTCTAACTCACTCAACACTACTTTACTTTTTGGTTTGTCGTCCCTTATGTGGTCCTCCTCCAAGAAAATGGCATTTGTCGACACAAAAATCTTATCTTCCTTAGGGATCATAGAATAAACCACCTCTTGTTTCTTTTGGGTATCCTACGAATAGGCATAACTTTGAACGTGAATCCAACTTCTATGGATTTGTCATAAGCACATGTGCTGGACAACTCCATATTCTGAAGTGACATAAACTACCTTTACGTCCTTTCCATGAAGGGAATCGAAGTCCCCGCAGCGGAAGCGATTGCGAATCGCGCGCTCTTGATTTAGTTACAATGGAAATTTCAAGAATATAAAACATGGATTAAGCATATAATAAGAGTATGGACAACATGTATATACCTTTGAAGAACCTTTCTTCAAGTGCTCCTCTCTCCACGATCACGATCTCAGCAACAAGAATTCGTACGAACACCGACACCACCACCGGATCTTCTCCGTTGTTCTCTAGGAGAGGGAGGAAGGTGGGTTCCCTTTAGGAGTGGTGATGAATTTTATGAGAGAGATTTGTGTTTTGGAACTCTTCCAACAACACAATAAGGAGGCTAGAAATTCTATAAAAAAACCCTTTAACTTAGTTGCATCTCATGCAACCATATATATAGAGAATTGGGATGGAAATGACCATCCTACCCCTCCTTTAATCTCTCTTTAGTATATAGTCTAAATCACATTAAAACTATATATTATATCGATTATATCATATATAATTGATATAACTCATCATGTATGAAATTGAACACTTCAATTTCACTCCTAACTTTATACCCTCTATATTACCATGTTGAGCCAACAGAGGGATCTAATGGACCTACAGATCATGAGCTTCAATGATGTGAGATTAACTGATCAAACTCTTTGATCCAGTTAATCAATATTCATTAACTACAAGCCATTCCACTATAGACTTGTAGCTGCACTCTCCTCACTCTAGATATTATTGTGTCCACTGATATAGTCATTGCCCATGAATCGACCCTTCACAGGTTGTTCGTAATCACAGTTGGGTCAAATTACCGTTTTACCCCTGTGATTACCTCTTTGCTTCTTAAGCACCACTTATCCTCTAATGAACATCAAGTCTAAGGTCCTACCTTAGACTCATACCCTCGTAGAGGGCGGGGCCCCGTTGTTCAAGACCTGGAGTCAGTTCTTAAGGGAACAACCTATCTAATTCCTCAGTAAAGGAATGAGTGAATTCCATCTTGCACAGTTAAGTTCCCAGCTACCTACAAGGCTTTGTCCCTGAGAAGGTAGGCTTATTGAGTCGGCTACAGGTCACTCTCACCCATACTAGTCTAAGGACAAACCCCTATAAGCAGGAGTTCTTAACTTGCTCAGGATTCAGGTCAAGTCAATAATGACCATCTATCAATTACTAGTCTTATCCTGTTAACGGTGTTATACTGGTTAAACTAATAATTTGCGATCCAGTCTTGTATGAACTCTTCATACAGGATGCGCCCACTCGCATGTCAACTACATGAATGAGTTGGATTACCTCATTTGTACTAATTACAAAGTGGGTCGCATCCATGGTGTTACCAGAATGAGGTTTCCAACCTTATTCTTATACCATAGACTATTTAAGTTATAATCTCGAATTCAATCCAAATAGTGTCCACTACACTGATTTCAAGATAAACGTTATGACCTTGGAGTTTAGTTTATTGGATTTATAAAAGCAAGACTGTAATCTTATCAAAACAAATAACACTTTATTTAATTGATCATGATTACACAAGTTTAGGGCATAAATCCCAACATTTCAGAGTTCAAAAGGTGTTTCAGAAACACTATTGGAGGGCACATTATTCAAAATGTATACTGCAGTCTCCACTGCGTAGCCCCAAAAGGAACTAAGGAGATGAGCATAACTCATCATTGATCGAACCATGTCTAACAAAGTTCTATTTCTCTTTTCCGATACACCGTTTTGCTATGGTGTGCCAGAACCTTGTTTTGTTTTTTTAAACAAAATTGTATTGATTTGGTGGGAAATGCATTTGGTTTGCTGTCAAACTGTTTAGGAGTTTTTTGGCCATAGTTTACTTTTGATTTGATCAAATTATTGTAAAGGCCCCTGCGTTTTTGGGCAAATAAAGTACATATTTGAGTCTGTATTTGAGTTACGAGTCGTTCGGGACCAGTATCATGCAATTCGGTTGAGAATCGAAGGAGAAATTGAAGAAGCAAGCTGCTGTGTTTGAAGAAGAAAGTTGTTGCCGGCAAAGAAGCGTTGCAATGGCTACAAGAAGCTGACGCGTAACGCCATTCATCAGCGTGTACGCGCCCGAAGAACGGCGTCGCAACGCCCGGCGTTCTATCGATGCGGGCGTTTAGGGGTCAGCGGCATTGCAACGCAGCCCCTCAGCGTTGCAACGCCACCCCGATAGAAGGCGCACAAAAAGGACAAAGCGGGTGTTGCAATGCTCGCATCAGCGTTGCAACGCCGTGGGGCATTCCAACAGCTGAAGACCGGTTCTGCTGGTTCATTGGTTTTAGTCCAGTTCGAGCGGTTCAAGGCCGGTTTAGGGTATTTTTGGACTGGTTTCATAAAATAAATTTAATGTAATTTTATTTTTTGCACTTTAGGGGCCAAATTATTCCGGTTTTACAGCTATTTATCTTTATGAATGTCATTTAGATTTTTCTCACCTTAGGATAAGCATGATCATGCATTTTATTTATATAAATGTTATATGAATATGGTTAAATGCATGATTAATTTATATTTCATGAGTAATTAATTACAATTGTTATGATTAGATTATATGAAAATAAATTGCATGGAGCATGAAATTACTTAGTTTAAAATAAATGTTATTTTAGTTAAGTAATTTTATAATTCAATTAGTTGAATTCCTTTTATGATTCCAATTTGAATAATGATTGTTGGTTTTATAATATAGTTTCTTTATCATAGGTTAATTATTAAATTTATAAAAGTTATAAATTAATGGGGTTTTAGAAACCATAACCTATAATAAAGAAATGCAGGCAAACATAGGAACTTGGGTAAAAATTTAATTAGTTTTAAATCGTTTAAAATTAATTTAGACCTAAGTTTTTAATTTCTAATAGGATTAGAAATTAGTCTTACGTAGTATTTTAAATAGTTTAAAATATAGTAGGACTTTAGGACTTTGGTTATAAGGGAACTCTACCAGTGAAGTTCTATCTAAGGTTGGGGGTACTTTAAGTGACAGTTAGCTAACTAACACCTCCTACCGGGAACCGAATCCGAAACCGAATTGAATTAACCTTAGTTCTATTTTATCTCTAGGTAATTAAAATGTTTATTCACCTAGACATAAGGTTTTAAGACCTTGTTATAATAGTTATAATAGGCATAGACTTAGATAGATTCTTTTAGCCAGAATCCGACTAAGTTAAATATATACCCTAATTTTAGGAGCTTCAGTGGGAGAAAACGAGATGTTCGCATCGAGTTTACTCTCATGTCCTCAAGAGTTCACACTGTGAGTTTCATGCTCGCCACGTGGCGTCAATAGGCGCCCCCCCTACGGTATGTGTTTGCATGGTTCAATACCAAGGTGAATGAGGGAAGTATCCATAGTAAATGGGAGCAGGACGCGTGTCAACGTATCCTACGGTCTCCTCCATTAGGTCGCACCGTGAGATTTCTATAGTCCGCCTACTAGGTTGTCCTGGAACAGCCAAATCCTACGGAGGGCCTGACTATAGGGATCGGAACACCGTGAACTCCAGAAATGGATAGGGTCTCTTAGGTTGTTTGCCAAAAGTTATCTTTCTTAATAGTAGCCTGTTGGCTCGGGCCTATTGGATCTGAAAATGGTAGGGTCACATTTACGGGATGAGTTAAGCTAGTTAACAAGTCCTTGACCAAACAAACGGTAGCTAAGGACCATTGGGGCATGAGATGTTCTGGTAGTGAGAATTGGCTGAGAAAGTCTCAATTCAAGGGAGAAATGACTGAACGCCCGGCGGAGACTTTTGTTCTAAACCCTTGAAGTATCGTTGCAAAATTCAAAGGTTTAATTTAAACAGTGGGTTTAGTTTAAACACTAGGGTTCTTTAATAATTTTGTCAAATTTTATTGGTTTTTACAATGGGTTAAAAGGCATAACTAATTAGAACTATTTTGGATTTTCAGCATGTCGTCCTCAATAATAGTCTTACTTAAAAGCGACCGTTTAACTGGTGAGAATTTTACTACATGGAAACCCAACCTGAATACGATTCTGATTGTTGATGACCTACGGTTTGTACTGTCTGAGGAATGTCCTCAGGTCCCTGCTCGTAACGCTCCTCAATCTGTTAAGGAAGCGTACGACCGCTGGATCAAGGCTAATGATAAGGCCAAGGTCTACATTTTGGCTAGTGTTTCTGAAGTTCTGGCCAAAAAGCACGAGGGCATGGTCTTAGCTCGTGAGATCATGAGTTCGCTACAGGAAATGTTTGGACAACCGTCTGGACAGATTCGGCATGAATCCCTCAAATACGTTTATAGCTCCCGTATGAAGGAGGGGTCATCGGTGAGAGAACACGTTCTTGATCTGATGGTCCACTTCAACGTGGCTGAGATGATGGTCCTCTGGAATCTCTTCCGAAGAGTTTCCTGCAATTCCGCAACAATGCGGTGATGAACAAGATAGAGTATAACCTGACTACTCTCCTTAATGAACTACAAACATTCCTGTCTCTTATGAAGAATAAGGGACAGACTGATGGGGAGGCAAATCTGTTTGCCCATTCCAGAAGGTTCCAGAAGGGTTCATCCTCTGGGACTAAGTTCTGTAGCTCATCTTTTGGGCTTAAGAAGACCCAAAAGAAGAAAATATGAGGGAAAGGGAAGGCACCTGCTGCTGACAAAGGCAAGGGAAAAGCCAAGGTTGCAGATAAAGGAAAATGTTTCCACTGCAACGTGGATGGGCACTGGAAGCGAAACTGCCCAAAATACCTTACTGAGCTCAAAGAGAAGAAAGGTAAATTAGATTTACTTATTCTTGAAACTTGTTTAGTGGAAAATGATGATTTGACCTGGATACTTGATTCAGGAGCCACTTATCACGTTTGCTCTTCATTTCAGGAAACTAGTTCCTTCAAGGAGCTTGAAGAGGGTGAGATGACGCTCAAGGTCAGAACGGGAGACGTCGTCTCAGCTCGTGCAGTGGGAGATGCCAAGCTGTTTTTCGGAGATAGATTTCTTTTATTAAAAAATCTGTATATAGTTCCCAAGCTTAAAAGGAACTTAATTTCTATCTCTTGTTTAATAGAACTTGGATATTGTATTTCTTTTTCAATTAATGAAGTGTTCATTTTGAAATAAGGTGTCAATATTTGTTCTGCTAAATTGAAAAATGGCTTGTACGTACTGAAACCGAATAACACCAAAGCAATTTTAAATCATGAGATGTTTAAGAATGCTAACACTCAAACAAAAAGGCAAAGAATATCTCCAAATAATAATACCTATCTATGGCATCTTAGACTTGGTCATATTAATCTCAACCGGATTGAGAGACTCTCTAAGAATGGACTTCTAAACAAGTTAGAAGATGATTCTTTACCGCCTTGCGAGTCTTGCTTGGAAGGTAAAATGACCAAGCGACCTTTAACTGGAAAAGGTTACAGAGCCATAGAGCCCTTAGAACTTGTACATTCAGATCTTTGTGGTCCGATGAATGTCAAAGCTCGAGAAGGGTACGAATATTTCATCTCTTTCATAGATGATTATTCGAGGTATGGTTATCTATATCTAATGCATCACAAGTCTGAAGCTCTTGAAAAGTTCAAAGAGTATAAGGCTGAAGTAGAGAATACATTAGGGAAAACCATTAAAACACTTCGATCCGATCGAGGTGGAGAGTATATGGATTTGAGATTCCAGGACTATATGATAGAACATGGAATTAAATCTCAACTCTCAGCACCTAATACACCTCAACAAAATGGTGTGTCAGAAAGGAGAAATAGAACCTTGTTTGACATGATTCGTTCTATGATGAGCTATGCTCAGTTGCCTGCCTCGTTTTGGGGATACGCAGTAGAGAGTGCAGTTCAAATCTTGAACAGTATTCCATCAAAAAGTGTTTCAGAAACACCTTTTGAACTTTGGAAGGAGCATAAACCTAGTTTACAACACTGCAGGATTTGGGATTGTCCGGCACACGTGCTCGTGACAAACCCAAAGAAACTGGAACCTCGTTCAAGATTGTGCCAATTTGTTGGCATCCCAAAGAAACGAGAGGTGGTCTTTTCTACGACCCACAAGAAAATAAGGTGATTGTATCGACAAACGCTACGTTCTTGGAGGAAGATATCATGAGGAACCACAAACCACGTAGTAAAATAGTACTAAATAAAGCTACACATGAACCAACAAGAGTTGTTGATCAAGCTGGACCTTCATCAAGAGTTGATGGAGGAGTCAACACCTCAAGTCAGTCTCGTCCTTCTCAATCATTGGGAATGCCTCGACGCAGTGGGAGGGTTGTTTCCCAACCTGACCGCTACTAGGGTTTAGCTGAAACTCAAGTTGTCATACCTGATGACGGCGTAGAAGATCCATTGTCTTATAAACAGGGAATGAATGACGTGGACAAGGAGCAATGGATCAAAGCCATGGACCTTGAAATGGAGTCAATGAACTTCAATTCAGTATGGGAACTTGTAGACCAACCTGAAGGGGTTAGACCCATAGGGTGTAAATGGATCTATAAGAGAAAGAGAGATGCAGCCGGAAAGGTACAAACCTTTAAGGCTAGACTTGTAGCAAAGGATTTTACCTAAAGGGAAAAAGTTGACTATGAAGAAACTTTTTCCCCTGTTGCTATGCTGAAGTCTATAAGGACACTCTTGTCCATAACCGCATTTTATGATTATGAAATTTGACAAATGGACGTCAAGACTGCCTTTTTGAATGGTAATCTTGACGAGAGCATCTATATGTCTCAACCCGAAGGGTTCGTAGCCCAAGGTCAAGAGCAAAAAGTTTGCAAGTTCAATCGATCAATTTATGGGTTGAAACAAGCGTCAAGATCTTGAAATATAAGATTTGATACTGCGATCAAGTCTTACGACGTTGACCAAAACGTTGATGAGCCTTGTGTTTACAAGAGGATCATCAACGACAAAGTAGCTTTGTTAGTACTTTATGTGGATGATATCCTACTCATTGGGAATGATGTAGGATACCTTACTGACATAAAGAATTGGCTGGCGACCCAATTCTAAATGAAATATTTGGGAGAGGCGCAATATGTTCTTGGGATTCAGATCTTGATGAATCGCAAGAACAGAACGCTAGCATTGTCTCAATCTTCTTATATCGACAAAATGTTGTCCAGATATTCGATGCAGAATTCCAAGAGGGGCTTATTACCCTTCAGGCATGGAGTTCATCTGTCTAGGAAACAGTGTCCCAAGACACCTCAAGAAGTTGAGGATATGAGACATATTCCCTATGCCTCTGCAGTAGATAGCTTAATGTATGCTATGCTGTGCACGAGGTCGAACATTTGTTATGCAAAGTGGGAATAGCCGGTGGGTACTCATCCAATCCAGGTTAGACCACCGGATAACGATTAAAAATATCCTCAAGTATCTAAGGAGAACGAGGACTATACGCTTGTGTATGGGTCTAAGGATTTGATCTTACATGGATATACTAATTTGCTTTTTCGAGATGGATAAGGATTCTAAAAATCCACATTGGGATCGTTTTCACCCTTAACGGGAGAGTTATAGTATAGCATGGCGAAGCATCAAGCAAGGATGCATCATCGACTCCACGATGGAGGTTTGAGTATGTCGCCGCTTGAAAACAAACTAAAAAGGTTGTTTGACTAAGGAAATTCTCATCGATTTGGAAGTTGTTCCAAATATGGAATCTCCCATCACCTTATAATTGTGACAACAAGTGGAGTGAGAGCTAATTCGAAGGAACCTCGCAACCATAAGCGAGGTAAACACATCGAGAGGACGTATCACCTGATACGAGAAATAGTGCAACGAGGAGATGTGACAGTCATGAAGATCGCTTCAGAGCACAATATTGCTGATCCGTTTACAAAGACTCTCACTGGTAAAGTGTTCGAGGGTCATCTGGAAAGTCTTGGTCTACGAGATATGTACATAGGCTAATCTAGGGCAAGTAGGAGATATGTAATGGGGTATATGGTGCCCTAGTTTATTGTATTTATATCTCTATAACCATTGTTTTAGATTATGTTGTACCCCACTAGAGTTTTAGTTCAAGTGGGAGTTTGTTGGGATTTGTGCCCTAAAACTCGTAGTTTGTAATTATGTTCTAATTAATGTAATAAAGTGTTATTATTTCAATAAACTGTTATTGTTCGTTATCTACGAGTTTGCCTTTATTTAAACCCTAAATCCAATAAACTAAACATCCAAGGGTGTTAATGAATCTCTAATTGAATGTAGTGTACATATAAAGGATCTCGGTTCGAGATACGACCTAAAGGGTCTATAGTTAGGGGATAAGGTTTGGGTACCTTACCCCGGTAAAACTATGGATGTGGCCCACTTTGTATTTGATACAAACACTGTGATCCTAACGTGTTCGTGTAGATGACATGTGAGTGGGGATATCCTATGTAATGAGATTACATAAGACGGGACCACGAAATAGTAATCTCTAGCTGTAACTCCGTTGACTAGTTAGGTTTCAATTTCACTAGGATGACCTAGACAACTTGATCTCAATCCTGAGCAGGTTACGAACTCCTGTTCGCGAGGGATTGTCCTTTGACTAGTATAGGTGAGAGTGGCCAGATTCGCCGACTCAATATGGCTACCTTCTTGGGGACAAGACCGAGTGAGCGGCTGGGAACTTAACTTAGCAAGATGGAATTCACTCATTCCCGCCTACTAGGGTAAGTAGAGGAATGTTCCCTTAAGTGGTGTCTCCGGGACTTGAACAAAGGGGGACTCTGTTTGTTGGTAGGACCACAAACAAATTGTTCATTAGAGGAGCACTGGTACGTAAGGCACAAGATGTAACCCGGGGGTAAAATGGTAATTTGACCCAGTTGGTGTTACGAACATTCGTGAAGGATTGACTTGCTGTTATTGGTCAATATCCATGGACACAGAAATATATCTGCAGTGAGAAGAGTGCAGCTGCGGGGCTTTAGTGGAGTGTTTCCGCAGTTAACGTATGTTGATTGAGAGGTTAATGAGATTAACCGAGCAATCTCGTATCGTTGGAGCTTCTGATCTGTAGGTCCATTAGGTCCACCTTCTGGCTCGTAAAGGGTTCTTAGATCATTTGAATTTGAAATGTTCAAACTCATTAGGGAATATATTTAATATATTTAGATACGATATAATATATAGTTTTGGAACTATATATTATAAATTAATGTGAATATGATTCATATTAAAATTATATGAGAGAATTGAATATTTGAAAGAGTTCAAATATTATATTAAATGTGAATGTGATTCACATTTGAAAACTATAGGTTAAAATTTAATGTGCACTAGATGTACATTAAAACTATAGATTAAAGGGGTAATATGATTAAATGAGATTTAATCCAAATTAAATATATGATATTTAATTTGTATTATTTAAATATGATTTAAATTAATAATTAAATTTGATTTAATTATATTATTATTATTATTATTATTATTTTAATGATAAAATAAGGTAACGTGTCATCCAGACACGTTCCCCACTACCCCTCCCCTTCCCCCTATCGACAGTTTAACAGGGAGAAAGAGGTTGCTCATTTGACATGATCGATTGATCAATTATTCTGAAAGAAGTAAAAAATTCTCTCTCACTCTCAATTCCCTTGTTCTTCCAACTGTTGAAATCCTTCCCACAAAGGAAAGATCTAAGCATTCAGAGGATAGAGGGTTTACTCTTTTGGTAGTGTTCTGTAAAAACAGAGAAACTAAAGCTTCTTGTGTTGTTGTACTGATTGGAGCAAGGAGTTGCTGCTGAGGAAAACTACAAAGCTAATTCCTCTTTCTTTATTAGTTTAATTGTTAAACTTGTAGCATGTTTGCATGTATAACATCCATGCCTAATTAAATTAGAATTAATTTTATGCTTGTTCTGTATATTTGTCAATGTATTGGTTTTTGTTTCAATTAAAACAATCAAGCAAATTAACGATCCCAAACCACATTTCCGCTGCTCAAGGAGATGAGATCTCCATCAGAACTTTCCTTAGATAGAGTTCCTCTTTTAATCATAGTTTATAAATTACTTGGTTCCTAATTCTAATCTAATTAGAACTAGATAACCTAAGGTTTATTATTTTCAAGTTCTGAACACTTTAATACTAATAATTAACCTTAGGTGACATGCATACTATGTTATAGTGCTTGATCATTTATCACATGAATAATAAGACATTCATAGCATATTCATCTCATGATATATAATGCATGTCAATGCTATCCATAAATTAATGTAACAACTTTATATTAATTAATCATGCAAACTATATAATATAAATCCTTATATTATAAATGATGCATGAAAATACTTAACCTAAGGTGAGATTTCTAAAATATAAGCATACATTATGCATGTCAATAATTACACAACAATTGCATAATTTAAATAGCAAAATTAGACTAATTTTGGCACCCTAGCTATAATTTTAATTAATATAATCTAATTATATTAATTAAAATTAAATATATTAAATATAAAACGTTTTTATAATTAATATATAAAATAAAAATCAATTTTCGCCCGTTGCTCCTTCGCGTGAAATGTATGTGGCATTGCAACGCTGATGGCAGCGTTGCAACGCTGCGCCTTGTCCATTTCTGTCCGTTGGAAAGCGTTGCGAAACGCCTTCGGTGTTGCGTGTTGCCTCTGCTCTCAGGCGCGCTCTTTCCGCAAGCGCAGCGTACAGTAACGCGCCAATGAGCAGCGCAACGCTTGCCGCACATAGACAACAAAGGGAATTCGCTAATTCTTGCCCGTTTTCGCTTCGATCTTTTCAGCAACCACTTTACCTCGATCGACACGGACTTACAGACTCGATTTACAATTAAAATTGCCCAAAACATCGGGCCCTTACATTGAACGATTCAATAGAAATTATAAATCTAAGTGCCAAAATTGAAACTATCTAATTTTGCAAAACCGTTCATACATCTCATGCAAAAACAGTAAATCCCACCTTGTTCTTGAAAAATCCAGAACATAAATCAAGAATGCAACCCTGCTCTGATACCAATTGATGGAAATCGAAGTCCCGCAGCGGAAGCGATTGCGAATCGCGCGCTCTTGATTTAGTTACAACGATTTAATTCAAGAACATATATAACTAGATTAAACATATGAACAAAATGGACAACAAGAAAGTTACTTTTGAAGAACCTTTCTTCAAGTGCTCCTCCTCTCTCACGATCAAGATCTCAGCAACACGAACTCGAACGAACACCGACACTACCACCGGATCTTCTCCGTTGTTCTCTAGGTGAGGGAGGAAGGTGAGTTCCCTTTTGGAGAGGTGAGGTGTTTTGTGAGAGAGATGTTTGTGTCTTGGAACCTTTCCAACAACACAACAAAAGGTTGGAATCACTTGACCTAGTTGCATCTCATGCAACCATATATATAGGGAAATAAGATGGGAATGACCATCCTACCCCTCCTTTATTCTCTCCTTAGTATATAGTTTATATATGAATCTAATTCACATTAAAACTATATATTATATTAATTATATCATATATAATTGATATAACACCTCATGTATGAATTTGAACACTTCAATTTCATTCCTAACTTTATACCGTCAATATTACCATATTGAGCCAACGGAGTGACCTAATGGACCTACAATTCATGAGCTTCAATGATGTGAGATTAACTGATCAAACTCTTTGATCCAATTAATCAATATTCATTCACTACAAGTCACTCCACTATAGACTTATAGCTGCACTCTCCGCACTGTAGATAATATTGTGTCCACTGATATAGTCATTACCCATGAGTCGACCCTTCACAGGTTATTCGTAATCACGGCTGGGTCAAATTACCATTTTACCCCTGTGATTACCTCTTTGCTCCTTAAGCACCACCGATCCTCTAATGAACAACAAGTCTAAGGTCATACCTTAGACTCATACCCTCATAGAGCGCGGGCCCCGTTGTTCAAGATCCGAGTCGTTCTAAGGGAACAACCTATCTAATTCTTTAGTGTAGGAATGAGTGAATTCCATCTTGCAGTTAAGTTCCCACTACCTACGAGGTCTCGTCCCACGAGAAGGTAGGCTTATTGAGAGACTACTCAGTGCCACACCTCACCCATACTAGTCTAAGGACAAACCCTTATAAGCGGGGAGTTCTTAACTTGCTCGAGGATTCGTGTCGAGTCATTAATGACCATCTATAAATTACTAGTTTTATCCTCACATTACTTGGTGTTACATGGTTAGACTAATAATTTGCGATCTAGTCTTGTATGAACTCTTCATACAGGATGCCCCCACTCGCATGTCAACTACATGAATGAGTTGGATTACCTCATTTGTACTGATTACAAAGTGAGCCGCATCTATGGTGTTACCAGAATGAGGTTTCCAACCTTATTCTTATACCATAGAATATTTAGGTTATATTCTTGAACTCAACCCAAATAGTGTCCACTTCACTGATGTTCAAGATAAATGTTATAACCTTGGAGCTTAGTTTATTGGATTTATAAAGCAAGACTGTAATTCTATCAAAACAAATAACACTTTATTTAATTGATCAAAATTACACAAGTTTAGGGCATAAATCCCAACAGTAGTGTCGTTGCAACGCCAATGAACAAGTTGCAACGTCGTTCACAGAACAGTATGGTAACTTCTCATTTTGCTCGGTTTTCCTCCGTTCTTCTCAGCAACCACTTTGGCTCGATCGACACGGACTTACAGACTCGATTTACAATTAAAATTGCCCCAAACACCGGACCCTTACATTGAATGATTCAATGAAAAAATTATAAATCTAAGTGCAAAAAATGTAAACATCTAATTTGCAAACCAAACATTCATTTCTTGAATTTCATGCATTCCCACCTATATTTTTGACAGATCTAGAACAAAAACAAGAACACAATTGGGCTTTGATACCAATTGTTGGGATTTAATCCCGTAGCGGAAGCGATTTTGATCGCATGTTCTTGTAAGATGTTACACAGATCTAATCAAAAGCATATAACGAAAGCGATTAAGCATGCGTATGTGAATTTGGACAACAAATATATTACCTTTGTAGATAGAAACAGGATGTGCTCCTCTTGATCCTCTCGTACTGACGATCTCAGCGATCTCACGTTCTCCACAAACTACGAAGTAGTTTTGATCCGCTCGCTATATCTTTTCCGTTGTATCTCTAGGTGAGGGAATGTGGTGGAAACTCTTTTCGAGTTTGGAGGGAATTTGAGGGAGACAAGTATTTTTGGAACTCTTTCAACAAAACACTTGTCAAAAGGAAACACTAGGTTTGCCTTTTTTTTAATTAGGTTGAATCATGTGCATCTCATGCACACATATTTATATGAAAATAGGATAGAAATGACCATCCTACCCCTATAGTGCTTTTATGATATATTTCCCATGGAGTAAACCATATGTTATATCAATTATATCATATATTGATTGATATACCCTTTAAACATGAAATTGAATATTTCAATTTCACTCCAAACTATAAACCCTTCTTATTTCCATGTTGAGCCAACGGAGGGACCTAATGGATCTACAGATCATGAGCTCCAATGATACAAGATTAATCGATCAAACTCTTTGATTCAATTAATCAACATTCATTAACTATAAGTCATTCCACTAAAGACTCATAGTTGCACTCTCCTTACTGTAGACTATATTGTATCCATTGATATAATCAATACTTGTGAGTCGACCCTTTACAGGTTGTTCGTAATCACAGCTGGGTCAAATTACCATTTTACCCCTATAAATACTGTTGGGATTTATGCCCTAAACTTGTGTAATTTTGATCAATTAAATAAATTGTTATTTGTTTTGATAAGATTACAGTCTTGCTTTTATAAATCCAATAAACTAAGCTCCAAGGTTATAACATTTATCTTGAAATCAGTGTCGTGGACACTATTTGGGTTGAGTTCAAGAATATAACCTAAATGGTCTATGGTATAAGAATAAGGTTGGAAACCTCATTCTGGTAACACCATGGATGCGACCTATTTTGTAATTAATACAAATGAGGTAATCCAACTCATTCATGTAGTTGACATGCGAGTGGGGGCATCCTGTATGAAGAGTTCATACAAGACTGGATCGCAAATTATTAGTCTAACCGATTGTAACACCGTTAACAAGATAAGACTAGTAATTTATAGATGGTCATTAGTGACTCGACACGAATCTTGAGCAAGTTAAGGACTCCGCGCATATGGGGTTTGTCCTTAGACTAGTATGGGGTGAGAGTGGCTGTGAGTCGACTCAATAAGCCTACCTTCTCAGTGACGAGAACCTCGTAGGTAGTTGGGAACTTAAGCGTGCAAGATGGAATTCACTCATTCCTACACTAAGGAATTAGATAGGTTGTTCCCTCAAGAATCGACTCCAAGTCTTGAACACGGGGCCCCGCCTCTCATGAGGGTATGAGTCTAAGATAGGACCTTAGACTTGTTGTTCATTAGAGGATCGGTGGTGCTTAAGGAGCAAAGAGGTAATCACTGGGGTAAAATGGTAATTTGACCGATCGTGATTACGAACAACCGTGAAGGGTCGACTCATGGGTAATGACTATATCGAAGGACACAATATTATCTACAGTGAGAGAGAGTGCAACTACAAGTCTATAGTGGAGTGACTTGTAGTTAATGAATATTGATTAAATGGATCAAAGAGTTTGATCGATTAATCTCACATCATTGGAGAGCTCATGAACCTGTAGGTCCATTAGATCCCTCCGTTGGCTCAACATGGTAATATTGAGGGTATAAAGTTAGGAGTGAAATTGAAGTGTTCAATTTCATACATGAGGAGTTATATCAATTGTATATGATATAATTGATATAATATATAGTTTTAATGTGAATTAGAATCATATATAAACTATATACTAAAGAGAGATTAGAGGAGGGGTAGGATGGTCATTTCCATCCTATCTCTCTATATATATGGTTGCATGAGATGCAACTAGGTTAAGGTTTCACAAGCTCTCTTGTTGTGTTGTTGGAAGAGTTTCAAAGCACACATCTCTCTCAAAATACCTCACCTCTCCTAAAGGGAACCCACCTCTCTCCCTCACCTAGAGAACAACGGAGAAGATCCGGTGGTCGTGTCTTCGCACGTTGAAGTTCCTGTTGCTGAGATCGTGATCGTGGGAGAGCGGAGCACTCGAAGAAAGGTTCTTCAAAGGTAATTTCTTGTTGTCCATTCTGATTTTATGCGTAATCTTGTTATGTATGTTCTTGAATTTATCGTTGTAACTAAATCAAGAGCGTGCGATTCGTAATCGCTTCCGCAGCGGGGACTTCGATTCCCTTCAAATACATCTTGTTCCTTAAGCTCTACTGATCCTCTAATGAACAATCAGTCTATGGTCCTACCATAAACTTGATCCTTCTTAAGCCAGTAAGAAGGCGGGGCCCCATTGTTCAAGACCTGGATTCAGTTTTTAAGAGAACAACCTATGTGATTCTCTAATTCAGAAATGAGTGAATTCCTTCTTGCATAGTTAAGCTCCCAGCTATTTACAAAGTTATGTCCCTGAGAAGGTAGGCTTATTGAGTCGGCTACAGGCCACTCTCACCCATACACTAAGGACAAACCTCATAAGCAGGAGTTCGTAGCTTGCTTAGGATTCAGGTAAAGTCCCTAATGATCATCTATGAATTATTATACCTATCTTGATAACGGTGTTACTCTAGTAGGTTAATAATTTGCGGTCCAATCTTGTATAATCTCATTATACAGGATGCCCCCACTCGCATGTCTACCACATGAACAAGTTGGATTACCTCGTTTGTACCAAATCCAAAGCGGGTCGCATCCATGGTGTTACCAGTACAAGGTTCCCATCTAGGGGCGAGCAAAAAAAGATCGAAAACCGACTCGATCGATCGAAATCGACCGAACCTAGGGCGGTCGATTGGTTTTGTGCCTTTTTGGTCGGGGTCGGTCGGTCGGCGGTTTGGGGCAAAAACCGAACCGACCGATAATTTAAAAAAAATTATATATATATATATATATATATATATCATAATGATAATAATAATTAAAAAACTAAAAAACTAAAAAGATTTTCTCAAAATATATTAAATAATAATTAAATAATAATTAAAAATTATTAAATAATAATAAAATAATAATTATAAAATATTAAATAATTAATTAAATAAATATTAAAAAATATATATATAAATCGAGCCAAACTGACGGTAATCTGGGAATTGACCGATCGATTTTAGTAAGTTTTTTAAAAAAAAAAAGCTCGGTCGAACCGACCGACCTCGGTTAGTTCCGGGGTCGGTTGGGGTTGAAAACCGACCCCGACCGACCGATGCTCACCCCTATTCCCAACACTATGCATATACCATAGACCTTTTAGGTTATACTTGAACAACTTAATCCAACTTATGTCTACTACATAAATGTTCAAGATCTATTATTATAACTTTGAAATTTAGTTTATTGGATTTAGATTTATATGCAGGAATAAAATAAATAATAATTTTATTTATTGAAATATGATTATTATAAAACTACACTTGTTTAGGGCATAAATCCCTACAGTTCCACCCCCTCCAGATGATGGCCAAAGTAGTTCATACATGGTACAATTAAAACCTCTAACACGTGGGTTGCTTGGCGGCAGTCTCTTCCTGAAGAGATGTTCAACACATGGCGTTTCGGGACGTGACTATAGTACTTGTTTCATGTGGGAATAGAGTAGTTGGGTAGTCAGGATTTTCCCCTATTTAGATATTTTAGGTTGTAGAACTATGATGTTATGTTTTTACATCATTCATTATCATTATTTTTTAACTCATTTATCCCGTAAAGGATTTCATTGGTGACGATGGGCTTTAATTTTTTAATTTTGATCTTTTTCCATTAATCTATAAATGTTTAATAGTCTCTATTAACGTTGTTCTTCGCTACATTTTGGCCAGTCAATTAATGATATCCTATGAGATCATTTACACGTCACTAGATCATCTTCAAAGCATTGACATTAGAATCACAAGCATTGCACGATTTTCTATTGCATGAGTGTATTCACACTATTGATACTAACAAGGTGTTTAATTATAACTTAACTCACATATGGACGACACCGGAAACACTAGTGCTCTTCGAAGGGGTCATGGGGTGAATAAACATTTCTGGACTCTAAAAGAGGATGCAACTTTGTTGTCGTGTTTTGCGAGGCGTGCAGCGCATTTGCCATCAAAAAAAGCACAATGAATTTAGGAATGGTTATCTGTCTCAATTAGAGAAGATAATAGTTGAAAAAAATTATTGGATTCAGGTACAAAGCAACCTCTCACATTGATTCTCGACTGCATACGCTAAAGACAAAGTACCAGGGCCTCACACAACTGCTACAAAACAAGAGCAAGTTTTGTTGGAACGATCAAACAATGACTCTAAAGTGCGAGAGGAGTGTGCACGATGAATGGGTTAAAGTCTAATTTTTTGTTTTATTTTTTTAATGAATAAATATAATTCATGTTATATGATTATCCGAATGTCAGCTAAACAGTCCAACCATTATTCATAGAGCCATCCTGGGTTAGTGGCTTTGTATGGGAAATTGTTTTCATGTTACTATGCATTGGCATCAATATTCGGGAAGGATCGGGCTACTGAAATGACGATGTAGCTACAGACGACGAGGAAACGAGAGTTAGATTAGAGAACGCCCAAAGTGTGGAGAATGAATGCAATGACTTCAACCTGAAGTTTGATGATATAATGTATTCGTATATGTCGCTAGATGATGACACCGATACGTCTTTCTCAACCCCATACAAAGGTTCGTAGCAGATACCAAGTCCATTGTCGACGCCAGTATCACAAGGTAGCCACAAGCAAAAAACGAGTAAGAGAGATGATATTGATCAACATATAAAACGGATGGTGGTAGACGTGGGTTCAAAACTAGATGGTATATTTTATAAATTGTCTAATGCCCGTGAGATATCTCAGATGCAGAACCATCTTAAACCAGAATTGAAGGAGATCCTTCAATTTTCCTCTCATAAATTTTAGAAGGTTGCGAATGTTGGGTTTATTCCCTAAGACTCGTAGTTTGTAACTTTTGGTCTATTCAATTCAATAAAGTACTGTTGGGTTTTATTATTTCTATTAATTGCCTTATATTAACCATAAATCCAATCAACTGAACATCCTAGATTATTGTATGTCTATTGTGAAGGGAATTGAATCCCGTGCGGAAGCGATTGATCGCATTTGCTCTCAATTGTGTGATGTAGAAATACTCAAAAAATAGAAAAATCTAGCTAAGCATACTTCTTGAAAGCATAAATGGATTAGATGATAACCCTTTGAAGACCAATTCTTCGTGTGGTTCCTCGTCGTCTACGAGCTCCTCTTCTCTACGAACGAATCCTCGAATACTGCCAAAAGACATTCTCGGTTGTTCTCTAGGAGAGGGAGAGAGGTGGGATCTCCTTTTGGATTAGGGATGTTTGTAGAGAGATTTTGAAGAGAACTCTTGTGTTTGCCTAAGATGAAAAACCACACAAATGGTTCAAGTGTCCCAAAATGCATCCAAAAGAATGCTTTTATAGGCAATGTGGGTGGAGACAAATTCTCCACCCATTTTGCCACTAACTCTACATATTATGCCACATATTATGCATAAATGCATAATATAAGGTGTCAAACACCTTGTTATATGAATCATATTTACATAATGTGGAGAAATTAGATTTAATTAAATCCAATTTCATCTCCCCAAAATTCTACCATTAGTTATGTCCTAATTCCATAATTAGACACAATTAAGTTCAATATGAATCATATTCACATTGAACTATATATTGTATCAATCATATCACATATAATTGATATAATCTCTAAATTTGAACTTGAACATTTCAAATTCATTCCAAAACTTTATATCCTCTATTAATTCCATGTTGAGCAAACCGAGGGACCTAATGGACCTACAGATTATGAGCTCCAACGATACGAGATTGACTAATCAAACTCATTGATCCCGTCAATCAACATTCGTTAACTACGAGTCACTCCACTAAAGATTCGTAGCTGCACTCTCCTTACTGTAGGACAAGTTGTGTCCATTGATTTAACCAATGCCCGTGAATCAACCCTTCATAGGTCGTTCGTAGTCACAGCTGGGTCAAATTACCGTTTTACCCCTGTGACTACTTCTTGCACCTTAAGCACCACTGATCCTCTAATGAACAACAAGTTTATGGTCCGACCATAAACATTATCCCTCTCGGGCCAGCAAGAGGGAGGGGCCCCATTGTTCAAGACCTAGATTCAGCTCATAACCTATCTAGTTACCCTAGAATGAGAATGAGTGAATTCCTTCTTGAGAAGTTGAGTCCCCAACTCCCTACAAGGTTTCATCCCTGAGAAGGTAGGCATATTGAGTCGACAACTCTGACCACTGTCACCCGTACTAGTCAAAGGACAATCTCCGGTAGACAGGAGTTCACAACTTGCTCAGAATTCAGATTGAATCACTATTGGTCATCGTTTAAATTATTAGCCCTAACCTATCAACGGTGTTACTGGATTGGTCTAACAATTCTTGGTCTAGTCTTGTACAAACTCTTTGCACAGGATGCCCCCACTCACATGTCAACTACATGAACGAGCTGGATCATCTCGTTTGTATCAAATACAAAGTGGGTTGCATCCATAGTGTTAACAGGATGAGGTTTCCAACCTAATCCATCTACTATAGACCATTTGGGTCGCAGTCTAAATGTGACCTTGGAGCTTAGTTTATTGGAATTAAGTTTGTAATTGCGAGAATACAAGTTTAAAGGAAAAAATAACAACTTTATTCATTTTCTAAAATAATTACAAATACAGGAGTTTAGGACATTAATCCCAACATATTGAACTGTATGTAGAAGACATATTAGGATCACGGTTCGAGAAAAAGTCTAAAGGGTCTATAGTATAGAGATGAGGTTGGGTACCTTATCCTTATGACACTATGGATATGACCCACTTTGTATATGATACAAACACAGTGATCCAACGTGTTCGTGTAGACGACATGTGAGTGAGGATATCCTATGTGATGAGATTACATAAGACCGAACCGCGAAATAGTAACTAATAGATGTAATTCCGTTGACTAGTTAGGTTTCTATTTCAATAGGATGACCTTGGCAACTTGATCTCAATCCTGAGCAGGTTACGAACTTCTGTTCGCGAGGGATTGTCCTTTGACTAGTATGGGTGAGAGTGGCCTGAGACGCCGACTCAATAAACCTACCTTCTTGGGGACGAAATCGTGCAGGCAGCTGGGGACTTAGCTTAGCTAGATGGAATTCACTCCTTCCCGACTTTAGGGTAAGAAAATGAGTGTTCCCTTAAGTAGTGCCTCCAGGACTTGAACAAAGGGCCCGACTCTCTCATTTGCCTGAGAGGGGCATCTATTTAATGGTAGAACCATCAACATGTTCTCATTAGAGGAACACTGGTACTTAAGGTAAGAGATGTAACCTAGGGGTAAAACAATAATTTAACCCAACTAGTGTTACGAGCACTCGTGAAGGATTGACTTACTGTTATTGGTCGTTATTTATGGACACAGAAATATATCTACAGTAAGAAGAGTGCAACTACGAGACTTTAGTGCAGTGTTCCTGTAGTTAACGAATGTTCATTAAGGGGTTAATAAGATTAATCTACTAATCTTGTATCGTTGGAGCTTCTGATCTGTAGGTCCATTAGGTCCATGTTGCGTAAAATTATGAATATGCAGTACCGCAGTGTACGGGTCAAGTTTTAGTATAGTGATTTATGAGTCCAAGTATCGTCCTCGGGAATGGGTTTCTAGATTAATTAATTACTAAGATACTGATTCTCTATTTTAGCTAAAGAAACATAACATGGATATTTGGTTGAAAGTAAAGACAAGTAACAAACAAACATGTGGAGACATGAATTGATAGAATTGAGGGAAGTGATTATACAAGTTAATGACTCAATTAACACATGCAATGAACCAATGAGATGAATTTATAAACAAGAAGTAGAATACTCAAGAAAGTCTCTCGATTTTTAGTGAGCCTCACACATGCAATAAAATCCATAGTCTCCATATGAACCTACAACATGCAATAAAATCCATAGTCTCCATATGAACCTACAACATGCATGACATTAAGCAACTTCTTTATGCGTTTCCCTAAAATTTCTAGGTCATTCTCATGCTAGATTTCTAAAGGTTTTGACAATTTTGTTCTAATTTAAGCTTTAACTCTCGAGTCCACTTAAATCAACAAATTAAGAAGTAAGGAACGAATTGCCAAAAATAAGGACAAAACATGCTTCATTACATAGTAAGAAAGTCATAACAAGTAAATCAAATCCTAACTACAATGTTTAGCTACTCTAAATCACATGAAAATCAAACTAAACAAGTAGAAAACGTCTTATAACGCTATTACAAATTGAAAGAAAAGGAAATTAAACTTATGTGTCGATGTCGATCCTTCGTCTCTGAGCTCCCGCCTTCGATCTCGAACCTCCACGAATGCTTTGGCTCCAAAAACACTCTTTTCTCTCTTTTTACAAGATGTATTTCGAAAATAGGACAAAAATCTACCAAATTCGGCTCCCCTTGTAATGAAAACATAAGATTCTATACATAGGCTAAATCGGTGCAGCGTTGCAACGCTAGGGACAGCGTTGCAACGCTGTACCCTAAGCGGCTGGTAAATAAGGAAATAGTCGACGACGTTGCAACGCTGAGGGCAGCGTTGCAACGCCGCTACCCTAACGCGTGCGCCCCTTATCGATCTGGCGTTGCGACGCTGCAAGGCAGCATTGCAACGCCCTCTGTGCGGCTCCTCGTGCATGCCTTCTTATCGAGATAGCGTTGCAACGCCCTAAGTCAGCGTTGCAACGCTATCGCCTATAGTCTTCAATACAGCTACACAGCACGCTCGGTGTTGCAACGTTATGGACAGCGTTGCAACGCCATTTTTTCGGGTCCATTAGCTTAGTTTGGTCCTTTCACTTCCAATTGATGTTATTTTAAGCTCTAAATAGCCTCGTTTCGATCCCGAGTGATCCAAATAGTCTCCAATAGCTCTGTTTAAGCTCTTAACCTGAAATTGAGTGATTTAAACATGTAAAAGCCCCGAAATCATCATAAAATTAGCAATAATTAAGTCTAAGGATAGCACATTTTGTGTGCTATCAAACACCCCCGAACTTAAACTTTTGCTAGTCCCGAGCAAAAACAGAATTAAACATCAGATTGTTCTTAAACATACATTTGATTCAAGCCTAAAAAATTTAAGAGAAAATCTAGCAATCACAGGAAACATTCAAACATAACACTTCAGCAAGCAATTTAAAACTTTTCCTAAGTGTTCCTACTTGTGTGTGTGATTAGCCTATGTTCCCTTCATTTTTACTAAGCCCGGATCAAATTTATTACGCTCTCCATTCAACCTTCCCCTATACTGGTCTTAATTACTAATCATTGAGCCTCCCGACATTCAAGAACTAAATAACTCTACTCAACACTTACTCACTTTTATCATTATTTTTTTTTCTATTTTCTTCTTTTTTTTTTTGTGTAAGGACACTAGCTTTCACACATCCACTGCAGGGACCCGTACCTAGAGCACTCGCTCAATGAGTGGCCTAACTGATCGCATTGAAGGTAGCTCTTTTTGCCCTCACGATTTTTTTTTCTTTAACAAACAAACAACAAAAACAAACTATTTCACATATTATACAGATCATGCACTTCATATTGTTATTCACCCTATCCTCCAGTTTAACTCTCAAATCAGTTCTCAGACCTATCGAGGTGACATCAAACTTCTAAACCTAATAACTTTGTTCTAAGCATTTCAAAACTACAGGAACAGAAGCTATGTGCATAATAACGCAGGGGGAACTTAAGAAAAAATTTTAAATTAACTCAAATTCATGTCATGCTCTCAGGTTTCAGCAGAATCACAAAGATTTTCAATTATATCTCATCCTAGGCTATCATACTCATACTTATGTAAAAGATCAATCAACAATTCAACACATACTCAGGAAAGTCACAACAAATAAACACATCCCACCCCCAAACTTAAACTAAACATTGTCCCCAATGTTTGCAGAATTTAGCACAAATTAAGTATAAGGGTAAGAGTGAACAATATTGTCCTGGGTAATGGAGATCTTTCTGAGTTTCTTGGATAGCCAAAGCATGTGTGTCGGAGTTCCTCAGAACAAGAGCATGGATTTCAACGAAGACAGGCATCGTCACAACCTACAAAGCAAACAACACTAGTAAATAAACTAAGAATTGAAAAACAACAAACTAAAGAAAGCTAAAGACAAGAAAACAAAAGTAAGTAAAGCTTGGGTTGCCTCCCAAGAAACGTTTTGTTTAACGTCTTTAGCTAGACTATAGCACTCCTCAAGGTGTTTCCTTCCTTGCTTGCGAAGGCACGGAGTGATGTGTTCATTTGACCAACTGGGTCTCTATATTCTTTATTGCAGCTCCATGACTAGTCACTATACCAGATAGACTGGTGACTGCATTCTCCAGCTGGTTGGACCGACTTCTTGATTCAACTATGAAGGAGTGCAATGTCTCTTCCAGTGATGGTTTCCTCTCTGATGTAGAAGCATGCCCTGTAGGAGGATTCAACACATTTTTGTTGTTAGCATAAGAGAAATTCTCATGATACCTCAAACGTGGATTGTAATGTGTTGGTAGGTTATTCTGAGTTTGATTTCCTCCATAGGTGTTGTTTCTGTTGTTCAGGTAGTGCAATTGCTCCATAGTGGATTCTCCAATTGGCTAAGAGCATTGAGAGGACATCCCTTTTTGTGGTGATCCTGCAAAATTATTCAGAGCATGAGTGAGAGATGCCATATGAGATCTAAGAGAGGTTACCTCATCTAGTTTATACAATCCTGCTACTGGATTAGATCTATCATTCTCTGGAGGCCACTGGTAACTAGCAGTTGACACTTCCTCGAGGAGGGCACGTGCTTCTGGCACAGTCTTTGCCATGAAAGCCCCTCCAGCAGTGGCGTCCAGAATGGTCCTGGTCTTACCTTCCAATCCATTATAGAACAATTGTACCTGCAGCCAATCTGAGTAGCCATGTTGTGGGCACCTCCTGAGTATGTCTTTGTACATTTCCCATGCTTCGAATAGTTGCTCTCCCTCTTGCTGCCTGAATGTGTCAATCTCAGTTCTTAACTTTGCAGCCTTCACTGGTGGGAAGAATTTGGTCAAGAAGGCTTGGGCCAATTCCTCCCAGGAAGTGATACTACCTGAGGGAACGGACCCTAGCGATTCTTAGGCTCTACCCTGCAAAGAGAAAGGAAAAAGATGTAAGCGAATACTATCAGCAGAGATACCATTCATTTTAAATGTACCACAGATTTCTAAGAAATTTTGAAGATGAGAGTTAGGATCTTCTGTGGCTAAGACTCTGAAAGTACCTTCCCTAACCATTTGTATCAGCCCTATCTTAAGTTCAAAATTATTAGCATTTATAAGGGCATGGACTATTCCAGCCAGCTCAGAATTAAACACAGGTTGGAAATACTCCCTGATAGGTTTAAGGTTATTGATGAGCTCCTGATCAGCCATAGTATGAGTTTCTGCCTTTCCTTCCCTTAGGAGTCTCCTACAAGTCCTCTCGATCTCCGGATCAAAAGGGTGCAAGTCTGCAACTCTCCCCTTGGGCATACACCTGGAGGAACAAAAAGAAAGAAATTAGACAAAATACAAAAGGAACTAGAAAATAAAACAAAAAATAAAGACATGAAACATAAAACTTGGGTTGCCTCCCAAGAAGCGCTTTCTTTAACGTCTTTAGCTAGACGGTGACTTATCAGGACACATAAAATTGCTCATATTTTTTCGGGCCTTTCTTGCTCGAATCGATATAGCCTTCTAAGTCTAAAAGGCTTTCCTGGTTTTCATAGACACCAGAGATAGAATTATTTTTGGTATTTTTGTTTAGTGAAATGAAAGAACTGAAATCAAAGAAAGACTCGTGAGTATAAGACAAATGGTTATCAAAAATAAAGAAAATTTCTGGGGATAAAAGGAAAGAAGACTTCTCAACCTCTAACTCTATCACATGGATCTCCCCTATGGAACTAAGTGCATCACCAATGTCTTCCTCACTAACCTGATCATGGTGTGCCTCAGTCACCCCCAAACTATCCTCATTATCATCTGAACAAATCCTCCTAGGTGGCACCTCCTGAGTGGTAAGGATAAGAAATTGCTCCTGTAAGGCTTTAAGGGAAATTACTAGCTGGTTAAGGTATTGAGCTCTATCTTGTACTATTTCCCAAAGTCCTACCACCTCAGTTTCTAACCTATCCAACCTCTCTAATTCACTATGAACCAAATTTTTAAATTTCAATCTAAGGTATATTCCGCCAATTTGTCCAAAAGAGAAGATTTTTCTAATTGTTGGTTAGGGTGCAAAAAATTCTGATCCCAAGTGCCTAAATAACTACCCTCACGTGGATTTTCATAAATGTCAGGTACATAATAGTGAAAATTAGACACATGGTGTTCAAATCATGATGCACATACCTAGGGTCCTGAGAGTGACAATAGAGTGGTGGAAACTTAAAATCATGCGAAGTCATAATAATAATAACAAAAAAAATTAATAATTCAGATCAAGACTTCTACACAATAGCAACACAACCAAAACAGGGGACAAAGACTCAAAAACACAGAAAACTAAAATAAAACAAATAAGAAAAAAAAAACAAACACACAAAAAGAACAAATAAGGAAAAACACACAAACAAACTTTAGTCTGAAATTTTAAATTTTCTCCTAATATTAATTAATCTAAATAATCGCCATTCCCCGGCAACGGCGCAAAAAAACTTGTTGCGTAAAATTATGAATATGCAGTACCGCAGTGTACGGAACAAGTTTTAGTATAGTGATTTATGAGTCCAAGTATCGTCCTCGGGAATGGGTTTCTAGATTAATTAATTACTAAGATACTGATTCTCTATTTTAGCTAAAGAAACATAACATGGATATTTGGTTGAAAGTAAAGACAATTAACAAACAAACATGTGGAGACACGAATTGATAGAATTGAGGGAAGTGATTATACAAGCTAATGACTCAATTAACACATGCAATGAACCAATGAGATGAATTTATAAAGAAGAAGTAGAATACTCAAGAAAATCTCTCGATTCTTAGTGAGCCTCACACATGCAATAAAATCCATAGTCTCCATATGAACCTACAACATGCATGGCATTAAGCAACTTCTTTATGCGTTTCCCTAAGATTTCTAGGTCATTCTCATGCCAGATTTCTAAAGGTTTTGAAAATTTTGTTCTAATTTAAGCTTTATCTCTCGAGTCCACTTAAATCAACAAATTAAGAAGTAAGGAACGAATTGCCAAAAATAAGGACAAAACATGCTTCATTACATAGCAAGAAAGTCATAACAAGTAAATCAAATCCTAACTACAATGTTTAGCTACTCTAAATCACATGAAAATAAAACTAAACAAGTAGAAAACGTCTTAGAACGCTATTACAAATTGAAAGAAAAGGAAATTAAACTTATGTGTCGTCGATCTTAGGTCCCTTCCTCTCCGAGCTCCCGCCTTCGATTTCGAACCTCCACGAATGCTTTGGCTCCAAAAACACTTTTTTCTCTCTTCTTACAAGGTGTATTTCAAAAATAGGGCAAAAAAATCTACCAAATTCGGCACCCTTTGTAATGAAAACATAAGGTTCTATATATAGGCTAAATCAGTGCAGCGTTGCAACGATAGGGACAGCGTTGCAACGTTGTACCCTAATCGGCTGGTAAATAAGGAAATAGTCGACGGCGTTGTAACGCTTGAAGGCGCGCTGTAACGCCGCTACCCTAACGCGCGCCCTTTATCGATCTGGCGTTGCGGACGCTGCAGGCGGCGTTGTAACGCCTCTCGCGGCTCCTCGTGCATGCCTTCTTATCGAGATAGTGTTGCAACGCCCTAAGGCAGCGTTGCAACGCTATCACCTGTAGTCTTCAATACAGCTTCACAGCATGCTCGGTGTTGCATTGCTATGGGCAACATTGCAACGCCATCACTTCGGGTCCATTAGCTTGGTTTGGTCCTTTCACTTCCAATTGATGTTATTTTAAGCTCTAAATAGTCTCGTTTCGATCCCGAGTGATCCAAATTGTCTCCAATAGCTCTGTTTAATCTCTTAACTTGAAATTGAGTGATTTAAACATGTAAAAGCCCCGAAATCATCATAAAATTAGCAATAATTAAGCCTAAGGATAGCACATTTTGTGTGCTATCAAACACCCCCAAACTTAAACTTTTGCTAGTCCCGAGCAAAAACAGAATTAAACATCAGACTGTTCTTAAACATACATTTGATTCAAGCCTAAAAATTTTAAGAGAAAATCTAGCAATCACAGGAAACATTCAAACATAACACTTCAGCAAGCAATTTAAAACTTTTCCTACACTGGTCTTAATTACTAATCATGTTTTGTGTGTGTGATTAGCCTATGTTCCCTTCATTTTTACTAACCCCGGATCAACTTTATTAGGCTCTCCATTCAACTTCCCCCTACACTGGTCTTAATTACTAATCATTGAGCCTCCCCACATTCAAGAACTAAATAACTCTACTCAGCACTTACTCACTTTTATCATTATTTTTTTTCTATTTTCTTCTTTTTTTTTTGTGTAAGGACACTAGCTTTCACACATCCACTGCAGGGACCCTTACCCAGAGCACTCGCTCAATGAGTGGCCTAACTAATCACATTGAAGGTAGCTCTTTTTGCCCTCACGATTTTTTTTCTTTAACAAACAAACAACAAAAACAAACTATTTCACATATTATACAGATCATGCACTTCATATTGTTATTCACCCTATCCTACAGTTTAACTCTCAAATCAGTTCTCAGACCTATCGAGGTGACATCAAACTTCTAAACCTAATAACTTTGTTCTAAGCATTTCAAAACTACAGGAACAGAAGCTATGTGCATAATAATGCAGGAGAAACTTAAGAAAAATTTTTAAATTAACTCAAATTCATGTCATGCTCTCAAGTTTCAGCAGAATCACAAAGATTTTCAATTATATCTCATCCTAGGCTATCATACTCATACTTATGTAAAAGATCAATCAACAATTCAGCACATACTCAGGAAAGTCACAACAAATAAACACATCCCACCCCCAAACTTAAACTAATTATTGTCCCCAATGTTTGCAGAATTTAGCACAAATTAAGTATAAGGGTAAGAGTGAACAATACTGTCCTGGGTAATGGAGATCTTTCTGAGTTTCTTGGATAGCCAAAGCATGTGTGTCGGAGTTCCTCAGAACGAGAGCATGGATTTCAACGAAGACAGGCATCGTCACAACCTACAAAGCAAGCAACACTAGTAAATAAACTAAGAATTGAAAAACAACAAACTAAAGAAAGCTAAAGACAAGAAAACAAAAGTAAGTAAAGCTTGGGTTGCCTCCCAAGAAGCGTTTTGTTTAACGTCTTTAGCTAGACTGTACTCCCTCAAGGTGTTTCCTTCCTTGCTTGCAGTGCCTGGAGTGATGTGTTCATTTGACCAATCTGGGTCTCTATATTCTTTATTGCAGCTCCATGACTAGTCACTATACCAGATAGACTGGTGACTGCTCTCCAGCTTGTTGGACCGACTTCTTGATTCAGCTATGAAGGAGTGCAATGTGTCTTCCAGTGATGTTTTCCTCTCTGATGTAGAAGCATGCCCTGTAGAAGGATTCAACACATTTTTGTTGTTAGCATAAGAGAAATTCTCATGATACCTCAAACGTGGATTGTAATGTGTTGGTAGGTTATTCTGAGTTTGATTTCCTCCATAGGTGTTGTTTCTGTTGTTCAGGTAGTGCAATTGCTCCATAGTGGATTCTTCAATTGGCTAGGAGCATTGATAGGGGAGTTGGCCGCAAAGCTAAATCTCACCATGATTGCGATGGGAAGTCAAGCCTCACCTGGGGGCGCGACCAAGTCGGGGAAGAAGAAAATTTCCGAACCGAAAATCCTTCTGTGGGGTTCGAGATGCCAAAGTGCTGGAAAACTTCATCTTTGATATGGAGCAAGACTTTCGGCAACATGATACTGGTGATCGATTTAAGAAAGAGTCACCTTAGCAACAATGCATCTGGAAGACGATGCCAAACTATGGTAGAGGACCCGTTATATGGACATCTAAGAAGAGAGATGTACCATTGACACATGGGAGACGCTGAAACAGGAATTGCGCTCGCAATTCTTTCCCGAGAATGTTGAGATAATTGCAAGGCGAAAGCTTCGAGAGCTGAGACATAACGGAACCATTTGTGAGTACGTCAAACAGTTTGCAGGGTTGTTGTTGGACATCCGAGATATGAGTGAGAAAGACAAGATCTTCTCCTTTGTTGAAGGGTTACAACCATGGGCCAGGACTAAGTTGTACGAGCAAATGAGTGCAACACCGATCAAGCATATGCAAAGAAATAAACGACTATTTGACTCGATTGGCGGCGGTGAATGGCGTAACAGATCTCAAGAGGCGAGACCGAGCAAAACCTCCCCACGGGGAGATGATCGATCTTATCGGCCTAACTCTCCCAAGAGTGGGGGAGGGGATAGGCCTAGAAGTGCAGGAAAGGACAACAGGAAGTCCCCACCGAGGAATGGAAATTCGTGGCAGAGACCACAGAACAAGAGCAACTACTACCAGAAGTGCGTTCTTTGCGACGGGCCTCACCGAGTGAGTGACTACCCGAGTAAAGTAGCCCTCAAGGCCCTTCAAGCGTCCTATGAGGCAAAGAATGGAAAGAAAGTTGACGATACTAAAATCGAGTCCGTACGAGATGAGGATCTAGAGAATCCGCGCATTGGCGCCATAAAATTCTTGTCATCTCTCCAGAAGAATGGGGGAGAGACAAAGGGCCCATCCATGAAGGGCCTCATGTATGTTGACGCACACGTCAACCACAAAACAACCAAGAGCACTATGGTTGATTCGGGAGCCACCCATAATTTCGTCTCAGAGACAGAAGCGAGGCGGTTGAACTTTCGTGGAACCGAGATTCGGGAAGGATGAAAGCTGTGAATTCAGCAGCCCTACCTATTTCGGGAATTGCGAAGGGCGTCTCAGTCAAGATGGGAGACTGGGGTGGTCGAGCTGACCTTGTCGTCGTTAGGATGGACGACTTCGACGTTGTGTTGGGAATGGAGTTTCTTCTTCAACACAAAGTCATACCTGTGCCTCTAGCGAGTTGTCTAGTAATCACAGGAGGAAACCCCGCCGTGGTGCCTGCGAAGTTGAAGTAGCCTAGTGAAGCAAGGGTAATATCGGCCCTACAGCTGAGGGCGGGCTCAAGTGAGCGTTGTGGCGAAGTGCCACGAATTACTGATCATCGCTATGAGAGAAGTGGCGGTCGAAGGTATACCTCCCCGAGAGAAGGGAGGGAGAGAACTATTCAAGTGCAAGAGTGCACGCGAAGAGCACCGACGCGCGAAGTTGAGGGACTCAGTCAAAGACATGCCCCTCCTAGAACTGAAGCCAAAGCGGCGAAGCCCGTAGTGTTAGAGTCGAACTACCCTGGGGCTTGGAAGACGCAATTGCAGCGTGGTACGAAGGCGAGCGATGTGACAAGCCCGCCGATCCAATTGAAGAACTCCTTTGAGGCCCTAGCTGAAGGGACGGAGTCAAATGCTGACTCATATGAGAAGGTGCAGCAGTTATTACAGTGTGCAAGGAAGCCGTGGGAGCAGAAGTCTGTTGGGATCGAGTGGAAGACTTGAAGACTGTCGACGTAGGGCCATCCTGTTCGAAGTGTGTCGGTTGACGAGGACGTCAACCATTTAAGTGGGGGAGAATGTCACAGTCATGCTTTTCCAAGGCGTGTTTTCCATGGCCGCATGACCGTCCCCATCCTATTTTATCATATTATCATGTAATGCATTTCATTTAGCATTTTCATTTCATTTCCTTGTATTTTCATGGGCATATGACTCCTCGCCAAAATGACGTGCAAGGGTGTCATAGCCAAAATTCCTAGAATGTACTATAGGGGGATTCGAACATTCATCAATTCTCCCTACCAAGAGTTATATGCTAGTTAAGCGTGGCTTTCTTATTATTGCTTATCAACTGTATAACTGACTTTCTAAACTCTCACAAACGTTTTCTAAATGTTTTCACAAATTCTCTCTGACCCCGTTTTCTAAAACCTTTTCTCAAGAACGGGGGTGGAGGTTGCGATATAGGCCTTGTGTGCCGCCGGCGATCCAAATTTGAGTTGGCTGACTTGCTCGTGAGCGAGAGCAAGTGCCGCACGGTCGTGTCAAGACCCTCTAAGAGGTGCGACCGTGACACCTATGATCTGCCTGCTAGTTTGGCCTGGACCAGACAATCCCTTCGGAGGGCTTGATCATGGGAGTCAGAACACCGTGAATTCCCAAAAGGGATACAGTTTCCTGGTTGGTTTTCCTTCTTGGTTCACCCTTCGGTGGCTATTGTTTGGACGGATACTTGAAAACTTAAAGATTGAGGGTGACACTCACGCACTCGTTAAGTGTTAATGAATTCGACCGAACAATGGTAATTGGACGCCTAATGGAATAAGAGTTATTCTGGAATTAGGGTCTGATCGAGAAAGTCTCATCCTAGAGGAGGAGTGTTCTGTTCACCCTTCGGTGGCAGTCATTCTAAACCTTTAGGGCATCATTGCAAAATTTTAAATGACCTAGGGATCATGAAACATTTTTTGCTAAAACTTGATTGGATTTCAAAAAGTTTTTGCGAGACTAATACAAAGTTTTTCTTATTTTTCAGCTAAAAATGTCTAGCGCAATAATAGCATTACTCGCGTCCGATAAGTTAGTGGGAGATAATTACCAAAGTTGGAAAAACAACATAAACACAATTTTGGTAACTGACGACATAAAGTTCGTGTTGTCTGAGGAGTGTCCTCAGATACCGGGCTCGACCGCATCGCGAAGTGTTCGCGATGCGTACGATCGGTGGATCAGGACCAATGAAAAGGCGAAGGTCTACATAATTGCCAACATGTCTGATGTCTTGGCAAAGAAGCATGAGCTGATGGTCTCCGCCAAGGAGATCATGGAGTCCTTGCAGGAAATGTTTGGACAACAGTCCTTTCAGGTCCGGCATGACTCGCTCAAGTACGTCTTCAACGCACGGATGAAGGAGGGGTCGTCTGTCCGTGAACATGTTCTAGACATGATGACCCACTTTAATCTGGCTGAGATTAACGGGGCTTCGATCGACGAGTCGAGCCAGGTTAGTTTTATTTTGGAGACTCTTAGAAGAGTTTCCTTGATTCAGTAGCAATCTTTGTTATGAACAAAATTAGCTACACTCTGACTACCCTCCTAATTGAGCTACAGAATTTCCAATCCTTGAACAGGGTCAAGGAATCTGAGGCAAATGTTGCCTACAGGTCTTATCACAGGGGTTCAACCTCTAGGACGAAACCTGTTGCTCCTGCACGTCCGAAAGGGAAGAAGAGGATGAAGAGGGGTAAAATTGACCGAGCTGCCGCCCAGAAGGGAAAGAAGGTCAAGGACGTTGTAGAGAAAGGAAAGTGTTTCCACTGCAATGGGGGCGGACACTGGAAGAGGAACTGTCCCAAATTCCTGGCTGAGAGGAAGAATCAAGGTAAATATGATTTACTTGTAACATAAACATGTTTAGTGAAGAGTAGTGACTCTGCCTGGATATTGGATTCGGGCGCCACTAACCACGTTTGTTCTTCTTTTCAGGAGATTGATTCCTGGCAGCCGCTGCGAGAGAGTGAGGTGACTCTACGGGTTAGATCTGGGGAGCTTGTCTCTGCTGCAGCGATCGGCACTGTGAAGCTACACTTTGGCGGGAAGTACTTATTGTTGGACAATTTGTACATAGTTCCAGGGTTTACTAGAAACCTTGTTTCCATTTCCTGCTTAATTGAACATTGTATTTCTGTTTCTTTTGAATTGAATAAAGCGTTTATTTCTTTCAAAGGGAATGTTATTTGTTCAGCTTCACTCGAACATAATTTGTATGTTTTGAAACCTAATTCGGTCAAAAGTGTTTTGAATACTGAATTGTTTAAAACTGCAAAAACACGAACTAAGAAAGCAAAAGTTTCTCCAAAAGAAAATGCCCATCTTTGGCATCTACGATTAGGCCACATTAATCTCAATAGGATTGAGAAACTAGTGAATAGTGGACTTCTAGACGAGTTGGAAGAAAACTCTTTGTCGGTGTGTGAGTCATGCCTTGAGGGCAAAATGACCAATCGTCCTTTTAGTAGAAAAGGATATAGAGCCAAAGAGCCTCTTGAGTTAGTACATTCGACCTCGTGGTCCGATGAATGTTAAAGCTCTGAAGGCGGTTATGAGTATTTCGTGTCTTTCATAGACGATTACTCCAGATATGGGTATATTTACCTAATGCACAAGAAATCTGAAACTTTTGAAAAGTTCAAGGAGTACAAGACTGAGGTTGAGAACCTCTTAGGTAAATCGCTTAAAACACTTCGATCGGATCGAGGTGGAGAGTACATGGACACTGAATTCCAGGACTATATGATAGAACACGGAATTACGTCCCAACTCTCAGCGCCTGGTATGCCACAACAGAATGGTGTATCGGAGAGGAGAAACAGAAGCGTGTTGAACATGGTTCGGTCAATGATAAGCTATGCTCGTCTCCCTGATTCTTTTTGGGGGTACGCAGTGGAGACTGCGGTTTATATTTTGAACAACGTTCCGTCGAAGAGTGTTTGTGAAACACCTTTCGAGCTCTGGAGTAGACGTAAAGGCAGTTTACATCACTTCAGGATTTGACGATGCCCAGCCCACGTGTTCGTGTCAAACCCGAAAAAGTTGGAACCCCGTTCGAAATTGTGCCTATTCGTAGGTTACCCTAAAGAGACTAGGGGTGGTCTGTTTTACGATCCTAAGGAAAATAGGGTGTTTGTGTCGACAAACGCCACTTTCCTAGAGGAAGACCACGTCAGGGATCATTTACCAAGAAGTAAAATTGTGTTGAATGAAATGGACAGTACATCAGCAAGAGTTGCTGATGGGGCTAGTACGTCAACAAGTGTTGTTGATCCTAGCACGTCTAGTCAAATCCGTTCCCAAGAGTTGGGAATGCCTCGACGTAGTGGGAGGACTGTGAGACAGCCTGATCGCTACATGGGTTTGGCTGAAACCTCAGTTGTCGCTCCTGATGATGACTGTGAAGATCCATTGACCTATGATCAGGCAATGGTTGATGTTGACAAAGACTAGTGGATTAAAGCTATGGACAAGGAAATGGAGTCTATGTACTTCAATTCTGTATGGGAGCTTGTGGATCAACCAGATGGGGTAAAACCTATTGGTTGAAAATGGATCTACAAGCGTAAACGTGGCGTAGATGGGAAGGTGCAGACCTTCAAAGCCCGATTAGTGGCAAAGGGGTTGACTATGAGGAGACCTTTTCACCTGTTGCCATGGTAAAGTCGATCAGGATCCTTCTGGCCATTTCCGCGTATTATGACTACGAGGTATGGCAGATGGACGTCAAGACAACCTTTCTGAATGACAAACTTGATGAGACCAGCCCAAAGGGTTTATTGCCCAAGGCCAAGAGCAAAAGGTTTGTCGTCTTCATAGGTCCATTTATGGGCTGAAACAAGCTTAGAGGTCTTGAAATATAAGGTTTGATGAGGCGATCAAATCTTATGGCTTTGATCAAAATGTAGACGAGCCTTGTGTCTACAAGAAAATCGTTGACAAAACTGTCGCTTTTTGGTATTGTACGTGGACGATATTCTTCTCATTGGGAGTGAGGTAGAATTTCTTACTGACGTTAAGAAGTGGCTAGCTTCGCAATTCCAAATGAAAGATTTGGGAGAAGCTCAGTATGTTCTAGGTATCCAGATTGTTCGAAACTGGAAGAACAGAACGCTAGCCCTGTGTCAGGCGTCTTATATTGACAAGATGTTGTCTAGATATAAGATGCGAGAACTCCAAGAAGGGCTTGTTGCCTTTCGAGCATGTGGTTCACTTGTTCAAGGATCGGTGTCCTAAGACTCCTCAAGATGTTGAGGATATGAGGACAGATTCCATATGCTTCATTGTAGGGAGCCCGATGTATGCCATCTTTGTGTAGTAGGCCCGACATCTCGTTATGCGGCAAGAGGAATTGTCGGTGAGATATCAGTCAATTCAAGGATTAGATCACTGGACTGCCGTAAAGGCAATCCTCAAGTATCTTAGGAGAACGAGGAACTACAGCTTAGTGTATGGCAGTGGGGATTTGATCCTTACGGGATACACGGATTCTGATTTTCAGACCGATAAGGATTCTAGGAAATCCACTTTGGGGTCAGCCTTCATTACGAATGGAGGAGTCAGTAGTATGGCGAAGCATCAGCGAGGATGCATCGATTCCACCATAGAAGCGAAGTATGTTGCGGCTTGTGAAGCTGCAAAGGAAGCTATTTGGCTTAGGAAGTTCATGATAGATTTGGAAGTTGTTCCAAATATGAACTTGCCGATCACATCGCTCGCGATAACACGATGGTGCGAAGAGCCAACTCACGTGAGTCTCGGAGCCATAAGAGAGGCAAACACATTGAGCGCAAGTATCATCGATCACGGGGATTGTGCACCGCGGAGACGTGGCGATCACGAGAAGCGTCGAGCACAACGTAGTGGTGATCCATTTACAAAGCCCCTCACGGCTAAGGTGTTTGAGGGTCACCTGAGAGTCCAGGTCTTGAGAGCTTCGACTAGGGCAAGTGGGAGATGTGTAAACGGGTATTCAATGCCTTAGTTTATTGTATTACTTCATTGTAATTTATGTACATTTCAGAAATGTATTTTCTCCACTAGCTTAGTCCAAGTGGGAGTTTGTTGGAATTTTTGTCCTAATCTCGTGTTTGTAATATATTGTTTGAAATTAATAAGAGTTATTCATTTCATCACTTTATGTCTCGCAATATTTATAAACTTTTCCAATAAACTAAGCTCCAGGGTCATTGAATTTATGAGAGAACTGGAACTTGAACGGTGTGTAGTGGACACACAGAGAGGATCACGTTCGAGTTAATGACCCGAACGGTGTACAGTATATGGATAGGATTGGAGACCTAATCCTGGATACACTGTGGATGCGACCCGCTTTGTATTAGATACAAACGAGGTGATCTGACTCGTTCATGTGGTTGACATGCGAGTAGGGGCATCTTGTGCAATGAGATTGTATAAGACCGGACCGTTAATTATTAGACCTACCGATGTAACACCGTTGACAGTAACGACTAATAATTTCGTAGATGACCATTAGTGACTTGACCTGAATCCTAAGTGTGTTACGGACTCCTGTCTGCGAGGGTCTGTCCTTTGACTAGTACCGGTGAGAGTGGTCACAGTTACTCGCCCAATATGCCTATCTTCTCGTGGACGGGACCAAGTAGGGAGTGGGAACTTAACTACGCGAGATGGAATTCACTGCGTCCCGCCTTTAGGAAACTAGAGGGTTGTTCTTTTAATTAATTTGTCCCGTGGCTTGGACAACGGCCACCTTCTCACCGCCCGAGAGTGGTGTTGTGTATGGTTGGACCATCACAATATGTTGTTCATTAGAGGAGCGGTGGGGACTTAAGGAACAAGAGGTAGACACACGGGGTAAAGCGGTAATTTGACCCGGTAGTGTCTCACGAACAACCCGTGAAAGGTCGACTCATGGGCATTGGTTATATCGGCGGACACGTAATATTCGCGTGATCGACGAGAGTGCGACTCACGGGCTATAGTGGAGTGTTACCGTAGCTAATGAATGTTGGTTAACCGGGTCAAAGAGTTTGTGAGTTAATCTCGGATCATTGGAGCCCATCACTTTGTAGGTCCATTAGGTCCCTCGCTTAGCTCAACTGGGTTAAAAGAAGGGTTAAATTTTAGCGTATGAAATTGAAGTGTTCAATTTCACTTTAAGGGCATTTATGTCATTTATATGAGATATGAATGATATAATATATAGTTTAATGTGAATGAGATTCATAATAAACTATAGGTTAGCCTAATTGTTGAATTAGAGCTAATTGGAGAAATTAATTGAGAGAAATTAAATTGGATGTGATCCAATTTAATTAATCCACAATTATTGTAAATGAGATTTGTAATATGAGATATGAGATATCTTATATTATGTGGTTATGCAAATGAGATTTGCATAACCTATGGTTGTGGTAAAGTGGTAATAATGTGGAGATTTTAACTCCATGATTATTCCACTATATAATCCCTTCTTGCAAGAAGGAATTAAAGCGAACTCTCTCATTTTTGGAATTTCAACCAAAAGAAGAGAATTCTCTCTCAAGCAATTCTCTCAACTCTCCTCCCTCTCCAAAACTAAGATCCCACCATCTTCCTTCTTTCCAAAAGAAGAACAACCGAGTTTCCAAGTGGTTGTGACCGGATCTTGTTCGTGAGTTCAAGTTTTCGTTGAGATTGAGAAGCACGAAGAGTTCGTGACCAAGGAAGGAAGTTGAAGAACAGTCTACAAAAAGTAAGTACGTTCTTCTCACTGTTTTTCTTCCTTACTTTGTATGTTTAGCCTAGGTCTAAGTGTTAGATCGATTTTAATAAATCCGAGTTACATAGTGATACAACGGCGATTCGATCATCTTCCGCTGCGCGGGAATTTTCATTCCCTTCATTTCCTCCATAGGTGTTGTTTCTGTTGTTCAGGTAGTGCAATTGCTCCATAGTGGATTCTCCAATTTGCTGGGAGCATTGAGAGGACATCCATTTTTGTCGTGATCCTACAAAATTATTTAGAGCATGAGTGAGAGATGCCATATGAGATCTAAGAGAGGTTACCTCATCTAGTTGATACAATCCTGCTACTGGCTTAGATCTATCATTCTCTGTAGGCCATCAGTGGCGGCGGTTGACACTTCCTCGAGGAGGGCACGTGCTTCTGGCACAGTCTTTGCCATGAAAGCCCCTCCAGCAGTGGCGTCCAGAATGGTCCTGGTCTTACCTTCCAGTCCATTATAGAACAATTGTACCTGGAGCCAATCTGGGTAGCCATGTTGTGGGCACCTCCTGAGCATGTCTTTGTACCTTTCCCATGCCTCGAATAGCTGCTCTCCCTCTTGCTGCTTGAATGTGCCAATCTCAGTCCTTAACTTTGCAGCCTTCACTGGTGGGAAGAATTTGGTCAAGAAGGCTTGGGCCAATTCCTCCCAGGAAGTGATACTACCTGAGGGAAGGGACCCTAGCCATTCTTTGGCTCTACCCTGCAAAGAGAAAGGAAAGAGACGTAAGCGAATACTATCAGCAGAGATACCATTCATTATAAATGTACCACAGATTTCTAAGAAATTTTGAAGATGAGAGTTAGGATCTTCTGTGGCTAAGCCTCTAAAAGCACCTTCCCTAACCATTTGTATCAACCCTGTCTTAAGTTCAAAATTATTAGCATTTATAGGGGCATGGACTATTCCAGCCTGCTCAGAATTAAACACAGGTTGGAAATACTCCCTGATAGGTTTAGGGTTATTGATGAGCTCCTCATCAGCCATAGTATGAGTTTCTGTCTTTCCTTCCCTTAGGAGTCTCCTACAAGTCCTCTCGATCTCCGGATCAATAGGGTGCAAGTCTGCAGCTCTCCCCTTGGGCATAAACCTGGAGGAACAAAAAGAAAGAAATTAGACAAAATACAAAAGGAACTAGAAAATAAAACAAAAAATAAAGACATGAAACATAAAACTTGGGTTGCCTCCCAAGAAGCGCTTTCTTTAACGTCTTTAGCTAGACGGTGACTTATCAGGGCACATAAAATTGCTCATATTTTTTCGGGCCTTTCTTGCTCGAATCGATATAGCCTTCTAAGTCTAAAAGGCTATCCTGGTTTTCATGGACACCAGAGATAGAATTATTTTTGGTATTTTTGTTTAGTGAAATGAAAGAACTGAAATCAAAGAAAGACTCGTGAGTATAAGACAAATGGCTATCAAAAATAAAGGAAATTTCTGGGGATAAAAGGAAAGAAGACTTCTCAGCCTCTAACTCTATCACATGGATCTCCCCTATGGAACTAAGTGCATCACCAATGTCTTCCTCACTAACCTGATCATGGTGTGCCTCAGTCACCCCCAAACTATCCTCATTATCATCTGAACAAATCCTCCTAGGTGGCACCTCCTGAGTGGTAAGGATAAGAAATTGCTCCTGTAAGGCCTTAAGGGAAATTACTAGCTGGTTAAGGTATTGAGCTCTATCTTGTACTATTTCCCAAAGTCCTACCATCTCAGTTTCTAACCTATCCAACCTCTCTAATTCACTATGAACCAAATTTTTAAATTTCAATTCTAAGGTATATTCCGCCAATTGGTCCAAAAGAGAAGATTTTTCTAATTGTTCGTTAGGGTGCAAAACATTCTGGTCCCAAGTGCCTAAATAACTACCCTCACGTGGATTTTCATAAATGTCAGGTACATAATAGTGAAAATTAGACACATGGTGTTCAGATAAATCATGATGCACATACCTAGGGTCCTGAGAGTGACAATAGAGTGGTGGAAACTCAAAATCATGCGAAGTCATAATAATAATAACAAAAAAAATTAATAATTCAGATCAAGACTTCTACACAATAGCAACACAACCAAAACAGGGGACAAAGACTCAAAAACACACAAAACTAAAATAAAACAAATAAGAAAAAAAAACAAACACACAAAAAGAACAAATAAGGAAAAACACACAAACAAACTTTAGTCTGAAATTTTAAATTTTCTCCTAATATTAATTAATCTAAATAATCGTCATTCCCCGGCAACGGCGCCAAAAACTTGTTGCGTAAAATTATGAATATGCAGTACCGTAGTGTATGGGTCAAGTTTTAGTATAGTGATTTATGAGTCCAAGTATCGTCCTCGGGAATGGGTTTCTAGATTAATTAATTACTAAGATACTGATTCTCTATTTTAGCTAAAGAAACATAACATGGATATTTGGTTGAAAGTAAAGACAAGTAACAAACAAACATGTGGAGACATGAATTGATAGAATTGAGGGAAGTGATTATACAAGTTAAAGACTCAATTAACACATGCAATGAACCAATGAGATGAATTTATAAACAAGAAGTAGAATACTCAAGAAAATCTCTCGATTCTTAGTGAGCCTCACACATGCAATAAAATCCATCGTCTCCATATTAACCTAAAACATGCATGGCATTAAGAAACTTCTTTATGTGTTTCCCTAAGATTTCTAGGTCATTCTCATGCCAGATTTTTAAAGGTTTTGACAATTTTGTTCTAATTTAAGCTTTATCTCTCGAGTCCACTTAAATCAACAAATTAAGAAGTAAGGAATGAATTGCCAAAAATAAGGACAAAACATGCTTCATTACATACCAAGAAAGTCATAACAAGTAAATCAAATCCTAACTACAATGTTTAGGTACTCTAAATCACATGAAAATCAAACTAAACAAGTAGAAAACGTCTTAGAACGCTATTACAAATTGAAAGAAAAGGAAATTAAACTTATGTGTCGATGTCGGTCCTTCGTCTCCGAGCTCCCGCCTTCGATCTCGAACCTCCACGAATGCTTTGGCTCCAAAAACACTCTTTTCTCTCTTCTTACCATTTTGAAAATAGGGCAAAAATCTACCAAATTCGACTCCCCTTGTAATGAAAACATAAGGTTCTATATATAGGCTAAATCGGCGCAGCGTTGGCGTTGCAACGCTGTACCCTAAGCGGCTGGTAAATAAGGAAATAGTCGACGGCGTTGCAACGCTGAGGGCAGCGTTGGAACGCCGCTACCCTAACGCGCGCGCCCCTTATCGATCTGGCGTTGCGACGCTGCAAGGCAGCGTTGCAACGCTCTCTGTGCGACTCCTTGTGCATGCCTTCTTATCGAGATAACGTTGCAACACCCTAACGCAGCGTTGCAACGCTATCGCCTGTAGTCTTCAATACAGCTTCACAGCACGCTCGGCGTTGCAACGCTATGAACAGCGTTGCAACGCCATCACTTCGGGTCCATTAGCTTGGTTTGGTCCTTCCACTTCCAATTGATGTTATTTTAAGCTCTAAATAGCCTCGTTTCGATCCCGAGTGATCCAAATTGTCTCCAATAGCTCTGTTTAAGCTCTTAACCTGAAATTGAGTGATTTTAACATGTAAAAGCCCTGAAATCATCATAAAACTAGCAATAATTAAGCCTAAGGATAACACATTTTGTGTGCTATTAGTCCACTTCCTAGCTCGTAAGGGGTTCTTAAATTGTTAAATATTGTTTAGAATTTGAAATGTTCAAACCTGCTTTGGGAATTAGCTTAATGTATCTAGATACATTATAATATAAAGTTTTTATGCACATTAAAACTTTATAGTATAAATTTAATTTGAATATGTATCAAAATAGATTTATGAGAGAATTAAATATTTGAAGGAGTTCAAATATTGTTTTAATGTACATAAGATGTATATTAAAACTATAGGTTAAAATTTAATGTACATAAGATGTATATTAAAACTATAGGTTAGAGGGAGTGTGATTAAATGTGATTTAATCATAGATAACCTAAATTAAATATATGATATTCAATTATGAATTGATTAATTAAATAGTTAATTAACTTGTATATTTTAATTTGATTAAATATGATTTAATTAAAGTAAAAGGTTATATATATATATATAATTAAATATGATTTAATTATATTAATTAATTAATTATGAGATAATTAATAAGTAGGAACGTGTGAAAGACATGTTCGCACTAACCTCCTTTTTCTCCCTCTCCCTATCGATAAGTGCAGAGGGAGAAGGGATGTGGTTGAGTGATCGATGAATTTTTGGTAGTTGTTGAACTACTTCCCCCTCAAGAATTCTCTCTATAATTCCTTCCCAAAAGAAAAGGATTCCCACAAAGCCTTAATCTAAGATTCCAGAGGATAGGGAGTTTACCTTTTTGGTGGTGTTCTCTGTTTAATCCAAAAAGGAGCTTTTTGGTGTCGAAAATTTTGCACGAAGTTCTCAGAGGAACAACGTGCTGCATTTTAGAAGTTTAAGGTAAATTTCTTTATCCTTTAGACTAGGATTACAAATCAGCATGCCTTTTACTATGTATTCATGCTTCTGTTTGCTTATCGATAGTTTTTTTTCAATGTATCGGTATTTGCATTTGCCAAATGAAAAATGTGTTTTCGATCCAATTAGACTTCCGCTGTGTTTTGGGATCTAGATTCCATCAACGAATACATTGGTAAACGACCATGACATGTTCAGATTCTTTTTCAATTTGGATGATAGAGAACGACTTAGGTTGTTGACATGATAAAAAATGCCACATAATGATTCCATTACCTCTTCATAGTGTATTATGAAAATATTTTCATCTATATATGTATGATAATCCGTCGCAAGTACAATAGTATTTTGTTTTTTTTTTGTTTTTTGTTTTTTATAAAAATACAACTACACGCAACACTCATTCAATCAACGAAGTAGCAAATAGAGGACACTTGTATGTAGTCAGTCGTGGGAATTACTCATAACTTCGCAAGGATAACAAGTGATTATGATGCGACGATAATCAATCCCTCTGGAGCGATAGCGATTAAGTGCCATTGCGGTGCGCAATTCCATCACCGATTAGCGGTAATCAATTCCATCACGAGCAGAAGCGATTAAGTATATGTTGCAGTAATCAACCAGTTAACGGTAATCATCCCATCTGAAGCGATAACGATTAAGTGTCCATTACGGTAATCAATTCCATTACTAATTAGCGTGATTAGCTCGTTTGGAGTTGTAGTGATTAATGTGTTTATAAATTAATTTAGAGATCTAGAGATTTCACATAATCAAAGATTAATTTTACAAACTCAGGTCTATGTTATATTGACAAATAGTTTATTCTCGTATTTCCAATTATACATTTTTAACGTTTATCATGACTGTAATGGGTATAAGGATGCCCAAGTTTATTGTATTTATTGTACCCCACTGTTTTGGATTGTATGTACCCCACTAGACTATAGTTTTAGTTCAAGTGGGAATTTGTTGGGTTTTATGCCCTAAAACTCGTAGTTTGTATTTTTGTAATTTGTTTCAATTCTTTCAATAAAATGTTATTATCTCTATTCATTCAAATGTTGTTAAATTTCATGTAGTTTTCCTTAAATTAACCATAAATCTAACAAACTAACATCCTAGGCTTCATTATGTGTCTTAAACTGTGTGTAGAGACATACGAGAATCATGGTTCAAGAAACAGTCTAAAGGGTCTATAGTTTAGGGATGAGGTTGGGTACCTTATCTTGGTGACACTACGGATACGACCCACTTTATATCTGATACAAACGCAGTAAACCGATAGATGTAACTCTGTTAACTAATTAGGTTTCTATTTTTCTGTCCGATCTTATGTGAACTCATCACATAAGATACCCCCACTCACATGTCACCTACACGAACGCGTTGGATCACTGCGTTTGTATCAGATACAAAGTGGGTCGTATCCATAGTGTCACCAAGATAAGGTTCCCAAGCTCATCCCTATACTATAGATCCTTTAGACTGCTTCTTGAACCTTGATCCCCGTATGTCTCTACACATAGTTCAAGACACATAATACAACCTAGGATGTTCGTTTATTGGATTTATGGTTAATTTAAGGCAAACTACATGAAATTCAATAACATTTGAATGAATAGAGATAATAACATTTTATTGAAAGAATTGAAACACATTACAAAAATACAAACTATGAGTTTTAGGGCATTAAATCCAATAAACTTCCAAATGAACTAAAACTCTAGTCTAGTGGGGTACATACAATCCAAAACAGTGGGATACAATAAATATAATAAACTAGGACATCCTTATACCCATTACATATAGTTTCCTAGGTCATCCTATTGAAAAAATAGAAACCTAATTTGTTGATGGAGTTACATCTATCGGTTACTATTTCGCGATCCAATCTTATGGGAACTCATCATATAGGATACCCCCACTCGCATGACACCTACACGAGCACGTTGGATCACTGCGTTTGCATCAGATACAAAGTGGGACGTATCCATAACATCACCAGGACAAGGTACCAAACATTATCCCTATAATATAGACCCTTTAGACTGTTTCTTGAACCTCGATCCCCATATGTCTCCACACACCGTTCAAGATACATAATACAATCTAGAATGTTAGTTTATTGGATTTAGGGTTAATTTAAGACAAACTACATGAAATTCAACAACATTTGAATGAATAGAGATAATAACACTTTATTGAAAGAATTTGATCAAATTACAAAATACAAAGTAAGAGTTTTAGGGCATAAAACCCAACAATTTCATCCATCCCTCGAACATTGGATGAAGTACATAACATGTAAATACATGATTAAACATCAGGACAATGTGAAAAATAAAAAGCATGATAATATGGAAAAAAGTATCGTTATTGACGGTTGCTTTACAATGGTTTGTTCGCAAACAGTTTGCACGCATATTGAAACCTAAAGTGTTTGATCTTGCTTTGAATGATGTACGCAATTAATGTTAGACCCCAAAATAAAAGTCTCCATAAATTTACATATAAATATGACACAATCTAAACTTTCCGATCCTTGAACCCGATCTGTGGACACGCGACATATATTCCATGCAAGCGTGAAAGATGTGACCTCCTTTCACGGAGCTTGCAAAATTTCAGTGATAACACACAAAATGTGTTATTCTTAGGCTTAGATTTTGCTAGTTTTTATAATGATTTCAGTGCTTTCATGAGTTTCATTTATTGAATTTCAGGAAACGAGTAAGGACGGAGCAAAATGAGAGATCTCAAAGTATTAGGACTTAAATGGGAACTAATGGAGCATAAGAGATGAAGAAAATTGAAGAAGAAGAGCTAAAATAGCCATTTGACCCGAGGCCACGACGTTGAGACGCCAATTTGGGCGTTGCATCACCGTGCAAATAGAAGAAGTGAGCTGAAAACCCGAGCAGGCGGCGTTGAGACGCTGCTTTGCAGCGTTGAGATGCCGAAACGCGCCTCCTTCGTGTCATCTATGTTCGTAGCGTTGAGACACTACGCACAGCGTCTCAATGCTACCTCGCTTTCCTTATTTAATTGTTTGCCTAGTGCACGACATTTCAACGTTGTGCCTAGCGTTGCAACGTCGTGCCGATAAGTGTATATATATGTGTTTTTGCTTCATTTGAGAGGGGAGCTGAATTTGAGAGATTTTTACCTCAATTTTCGAAACATACACTCTGAAAAGAGTTAAAGAGGATTCTTTTGAGGCCAAGCACGAGAGTGGAGGCTCGATATTGTGACGTGAGCTCGAAGACGAGGACCGACATCGACACCGAAGCGTTTTCTTTCTCTTCCCTTTAGTTTGTAGTTTTGTTTATGAATTCTATTATGGATTTAACATGTTTTGTAGTGATTATGAGTAGTCAATTCCATAGTTATGGGATTCATGTAGCTAGTTATGAATTTATTTTAGCAATTTTGTTGAACATTTAGTTGTGTTAAATTATTTTTGGTAATTCTTTCTTAATGCTTGTTTTTCTCTGGCCAAGAATTGCATGATTTATTGGTTTAAATTTAATTCGAGAGAATATACTTTAGACTAGATTAAAATTTCCAAAATCCTTAGTAAATCCTTACACGAGAGTGAAGTGTTCTTTGGGAAACGTTTTAAAGAAGTTGCTTAATGTCTTGCATGCTTTTAAAATATAAATGGAGACTTTAGGTTTATTTTTATGCATGAGATCACTAGAGCTCGAGAGAGTCTTTTTATTACCTTTACTTATTGTTTATAATCTCACAACCAAAGTCACTTTCATGCGCTAAAATAATGAAGTAACTAGTGAAATCAATTCCCTAACGCTTCTCTCATATTTGTATCTCCACTTGTGTATTTAGTGTCATTTTCATTCCACTTTTGAGAAGTTTAGTTTTCTTTAGATAAAATTTGGAATTAGTATCTTGGTAGTTAATCAATCTAGAAACCCATTTCTAAGGACGACACTCGAAATCTTAAATCACTATATTAAAACTTGACCCGTACATTTGCGGTATTGCATTTCATACACAACAAGTTTTGGGCGCCGTTGTCGGGGAATGGCGAGTATTTAGATTGATTAATATTAGGAGAAAATTCTTGATTTTACACTAAAGTTTTTTATTTTTTTATTTATTTTTGTTTTCTTACTTTTTGTTTTCTTTAATTTGGTCTTGAGGTGCATGCGAAAAGATAAGCCTGCAGACCTTCAACCTTTTGATCCTGAAATTGAAAGAACTTGCAGAAGACTTCTGAGGGAGCACAAAGTTGAAAATTTTCAGATAGCAGATCAAAAGATGGCCAATGAACCTGTTGCATGTGAATTTGCAATACTGCAAGTGTACGGATCAAGTTTTAATAAAGTGATTTGAGTTCCAAGTATCGTACTCAGGAATGGTTTTCTAGATTGATTAATTACCAAGATACTAATTCTTAATTTTATTTAAAGAAATAGAAATTTGCGAAAATGTGAAACAAAAATAAAAATAAATATACAAGTGGAGACACGAATGTGATAGAAGCGTTAGAGGAGTTGATTTCACTAGTTAATTCCTTATTTTAGCACATGCAATTGACTATGGTTGTGAGATTATAAACAAGAAGTAAAGATACTCAAAAGACTCTCTCGAGCTCTAATGATTCTCATGCATACGATAAATTCTAAAGTCTCCTTATGAATTTTAAAAGCATGCAAGGCATTAAGCAACTTCTTAAAACGTTTCCCAAAGAACCCGTCACTCTCGTGTACGAATTTACTAAGGATTTTGGAAATTTTAATCTAATCTAAGTCTATTCTCTTGAAATCAACTTAAATCAATAAAAACATGCTAAACTTGGCCAGAGAAAAACAAGCATTACGAAAGAATTACCAAAAATAACTCATCAATCAAAAGTTCAACACAATGCTAAAACAAGTTCATAAACTAGCTACATCAAACCCCTAACTATGACAATTAGCTACTCATAATCACTACAAAAATATGTTAATGTCATATTAGAGTTCATAAACGAAACTACAAACTAAAGAGAAAGAGAAAGAAAACTCATCGGTGTCGATGGCGGTCCTCGTCTCTGAGCTCCCATCGCGATCTCGAGCCTCCACTCTCGTGCTTGGCCCCCAAGGAATGGTCTTCTGCTCCTTTAGAGAGTATGCATCGAAAATAGGTCTAAAATCTATCAAATTCGGCTCCTTTTATAAATTGCACATCATATTCTATATAGGAGAAATCAACATGACTTTGCAACCCTAGGGACAACATTGCAACGTTGTGCCCTAGGCGTCGAAATAAAAGAGGCAATTCGTGCGGCGTTGCAACGCTGTGCACATCGTTGTAACGCTACACCCATGTCGCACGCTTCTTTTATCGAACCGGCGTAGCGACGCTGCAAAGTAGCGTCTCAACGCAGTCACCATGGGATTTCAGCTTGGATTTCTTCACGACATGCAGTTGCAATGCTCTCAGTAGTGTCTCAACGCCATGCCCTCGGGTCAAAAGGCTTGATTTGGCTTTCTTCTTCCACTTGGTTCACTTTTTGAGCTCAATCAGCCTCGATTTGATCCCGAATACTCCAATATCTCTCCATTTGCTCTGTTAATGCTCATAACCTGAAAATTAGTAATTTAAACACGTGAAAGCCCTTAAATAAACACAAAAACTAGCAAAATCCAAGTCTAAGAATACATTTTGTGTGCTATTAGAACCTAAACCCATCAGGGAGTATTTCCAACCTGTGTTTAATTCTAAACATGCTGGAATAATCCATGCCCCCTATCAATGCTAACAATTTTGAATTAAAAACATGGTTGATTCAGATGGTTAGGGAGAGTGCTTTTAGGGGGCTAGCCACAGAGGACCCTAATTATCATTTACAAAACTTTCTTGAAATTTGTGGCACTGTTAAACTGAATGGTATTCCTGTTGATTGCATTCGCTTACGTCTCTTTTTCTTTTTCTTTGCAGAACAGAGCTAAGGATTGGTTAGGGTCCCTACAACCAGGAAGTATCACTTCCTAGGAGGAGTTGGCCCAAGCCTTCCTGACCAAATTCTTTCCACCAGTGAAAACTGTAAAAATGAGGACTGAGATATGAACTTTCAGGTAGTATGAGAGAGAACAACTATTTGAGGCGTGGGAGCGATACAAGGACATGTTGAGGAGGTGCCCACAACATGGGTATCCAGATTGGTTACAGATTCAATTGTTTTATAATGGACTTTCAGGTAAGACAAGGACCATTCTGGATGCCACTGCTGGAGAGACAATAATGGCAAAGATAGTGGCAGAAGCTCGAGCCCTCCTTAAAGAGATGCCAACTGCTAGCTACCAGTGGCCTATGGAAAGAGAGAAGCCTATACCAGTAGCTGGACTCTATGAACTTAATGAGGTAACTCCTCTTGAATCACAAATGTCATCTCTCACTCATGCTCTATATAAACTTGCATGAACACCACAATCTGTAGCCTCTATGGCTACCTCTCAGTGCTTCCAGTCCAATGGAGAATTCAACATGGAGCAGACACATTATCTGAATAATAGGAGCAACAACCATGGAGGAAATCAAATCTAGAATAACATCCCAACACATTACCATCCAGGTTTGAGATCTCATGAGAATTTTTCATATGCTAATAACAAGAATGTGTTGAATCCTCCTTCAGGTTATGCTTCTACTTCCTACCAAGCTGAGAGGAAGCCATCCCTAAAAGAAGTTGTAAACTCCTTCATAACTGAATCCAGAAATAGGGAAAACCAGTCGGAGAATGCAGTCACCAACTTGAGTTGTGTAGTGAGCAGTCAGGGAGTTGCCATAAGGAAATTGAGACCCAGATCAGTCAAATGGGCACAATAATCCACAACCTTCAGAAAAGGTAAGTTCTCCAGTGACACAGAAGTAAATCCAAGGGAAATCTGTAAGGTTGTTACACTGGGAAGTGGAAAGGAGCTCATTAGGGAGGATGTTGAACAAGAAAAGACACCTGAGGTAACCACTAAGAAGTCACAAATCACTAGTGACACCAAGTAGGAGAAATAGACTAAGACTTCTATCTCTTCTAATCTTAATTTTATTCCTTATCTACAACATTTTATAAAGAAAAAATATTGATCTGCAGTTCCAGAAATTTCCTAAGCACGTGATTGAGTGAATTCCATCTTGCTAAGCTACGCTCCAAGTTCCTCACTATTTTCTATCTCAAGAAGGTAGGCATATTGAGTCGACGTCTCGGGCTACTCTTACCCATACTAGTCAAAGGACAGACCCTAATAGACAGGAGTCCGTAAGTCGCTCAGGATTAAGGTCGAGTTACTAAAGGTCATCTATGAATTATTAAACCTAAAGTTGTTAACGATGTTACATCAGCTGGTTAATAATTCGCGATCCGATCTTATGCAAACTCATTGTATAGGATACCCCCACTCGCTTGTCCATACGAACACATTGGATCATTGCGTTTGTATCAAATAGAAGGCAGATCGTATCCATAGTGTTCCCAAGATAAGGTACCTAACCATATCCCTATACTATAGACCCTTTAGGCCGTTTCTTGAACATTGATCCTCGTATGTCTCCATATACAATTCAAGACTCAAAAAACAACCTAGGATGTTAGTTATTGGATTTATGGTTATTTAAGGTAAAACCTAATACACATTCAACAACCTTTATTAAATAAACTCGATCAATACTTTATTGATTATGATAACCAATTTATTACAACCACTATCTACGAGTTTTAGGGCTATTTGGGCATAGAAAATTGTCTAAAAATGTCTTTAATAGCTTCAATGAGTTAACCCACCTTGACACCCTGAACACAAAATTAGAAGTGGGTGCCAACAACCATGGTTCAAGACCCCGCATCACAGATGAAGGTACTATGAACAATGGACTATACTGCACCAACTTCGATTGGACAAGTCGCGGTGGGTCAATCATGGGACTTGCACTACTGCTTCTTGTGTGAGGTCCCGGGTCAGTGCCACCTTCTTCACACACTGAAGCGGCGAAAAAGCTATTGACATATGCAAATGAATGAGTGGACGTGTATCTTTCACTAGGTCTACATTGGGGGCATGTTGCGTCACACCTCACGCAACCACCAGTACTCGCAGAGTGTTCCCCTGCCTTTTATGTGGTATTGTCGGTAGTGTGAAATGACTCAGTGCAATCCTCTTTTGGTCGGTACGACATACCAACGCCACATTCGGGGTCCTACATGGTGAAGTACGTGGTTAGCAAACATAAAATTGAAACTGTACCAATGTACACCATACAAATGTCCTACTATGATTTGATTTCAATTGGAGGAGATGGATATGATATACAACATGATAATGTTGCTCATCGGGTATGGTTATTGACCCCGCGCCCAGAGAGCACAAAGTGCAGCGGCGGATGGTTGTATGCCATTCAACATTATGTCACAACAGAGGACAATGGATGGAGAATCAATGGGTTGGTACAACACTAGATGACGATCATCGTTTGCCACCGGATGCAACATATCGTCTGCCATCATATCTGAATATGAGCACCCGACGTCACCTATAACTACGTCTGTCCATATGGTCATAATCTGGTTGATGCGACCTAGATGGTTCGAGTCGTCTTCAATTGGACCATTAGGGGTAGTTGATGGAGATGCCCTTACAGACATGCCCTTCTCGTCTGATGTAGGGTCCACATGTCCTACTATGCCCTTGCCCTATACATACAAACACATACTCAATGCACACGCTCATGTTCAAATGTAGGGGAGATTAATGTGATGAGTATGTATACTTTTATTAATTGACGAATAAGGTCTGCCTTTATCCTCAATTGTGTATGAACATCTACGAGTTGTCCTAGAAAATCATGTAAGGCAACACATATTTCATCTTGTACCTCTTATAGTTCGATCTCAAGCCCACGCAAACGGTCCCCTACTACTGCACTCCTAATAGTAGGTCAACCGTCTTCAACTCGACCGACACCATCACACACAGTGTACAATCCCGTGGTCGTGTCCTGATCGTCGGTGAATAAATGATCAACACATTAAAAAAAAACTCTAGTCGATTGGCTCATCGTGACGATTAGTTGAAAGACCACACGCAACCTCCGTGTGAAATTGACTGGGTGGTCCTCGGGTAGGTCAACACAATGGTCAGCTGACTGAACCACAGATGGACTAACAACTACAAGAACGTTTTGGCAAGATGCTGATAGACCCGACACTACTTGAATGACGTAGGTTAGAACTTCGAAGAAAGGTCTACGTTCCACAAGAAGACTCCGAAATTCAATTTCAGCATCCGACATATCAGCCATAAGACTGACAATCCTCTTGAAAGAGTAAAATTTAAAGGTTCAATAGGAGTTTATGCTGATAAGAGTTAAATGGAAATGAGGAAGTGGGTTATACCCATGTCAAACTCAAAAACCTTCTGAAGAAGGTGTTGCCAGGCAACAAATCGATTAGAGGACTACCATAACATTCACAGCAAAGTAGTCGTACTGCCTCTCTTTTCAACAAAGCCATTTAAAGTAGAAATGGTCTCGTACGCCCAGATCTGGTAGTGGGTTATGTTCAGCAGATCAAAAGCAGTTATAATCAATCATAAACTTTTAAGAAAAATTAAAAATAACAATAAAAATGGCCAAAAAAACGAGCGAGAAGCCTTGCAGACTGTACTTCAAAGTTCCTGTGGCATTTTCTGTCACACGCCTTCTATTGGATACGTCCTTATTAACGAGTGTTTGTTGTTGAGGTCTAAGGGTATGTTCCCATATTCTGGTACCCTAGTCAATGCTTTTGAAGTATTACAAATCCTCAACATCACCACTATCAGCAAAGGTGTGTTTGTCTTTTCCCAACATCGTGAGCTCAATATAGTAGATGAGGGATACCTTCACCACATCCTATTCGTTATCGAATACACACCTCGCATATCCATTCTCAAGATCTAGAAGCCTGATAACACACAAAATGTGTTATCATTAGGCTTAATTATTGCTAGTTTTGTAATGATTTCAGAGCTTTTACGTGTTTAAATTATTCAATTTCAGGTTAAGAGCACAAACAAGACAATTAGAGACATTTTAGATCAGTGGGATCGAAATGAGGCTTTTTGGAGCTAAAAATAACATCAATTGGAAGGAGAAGGATCAATCCAAGCTTGAAGACCCGAGGTGATGGCGTTGCAACGCTGTCCATAGTGTTGCAACGCCGAACGTGTTGTTAAGAGGCGTTGAAGACCCCTGTCTATAGCGTTGCAACGCTACATCGATAGAGAGACGCGCGCGTTAGGGTAGCGGCGTTACAACGCTGCCCTCAGCGTTGCAACACCATCGATATTTTCCTTATACCACGCGGTTAGGGGCGAATTCATCTATAAATACAACCTTATGTTTTCTTGCAACGGGAGCTTAAATTGATAGACAATCCACTCTATTTTCGAAAATACACTTTGTAAGAAGAGAGAAAAAAGCATTTTTTTGGAGCCAAAGCATTCGTGGAGGTTCGAGATCGAAGACGGGAGTTCGGAGACGAAGGACCGACATCGACACATAAGTTTAATTTTTTTTTCTTTCAGATTGTAATGCGGTTTTAAGACGTTTTCTACATGTTTAGCTTGATTTTCATGTGATTTAGAGTAGCTAAATGTTGTAGTTAGGATTTGATTTACTTGTTAAGACTTATTTGCTATGTATTGAAGCATGTTTTGTTCTTATTTTTGGCAATTCGTTCTTTAACTCTTAAATTTGTTGGTTTAAGTGGACTCGAGAGATAAAACTTGAATTATAGCAAAGTTGTCAAAACCCTTAGGAATCTGGCATGAGAATGACTAAGAAACCTAAGGGAAACACATAAAGAGGTTGCTTAATGTCGTACATGTCGTAGGTTCATATGGAGATTATGGAGTTTATTGCATGTGCAAGGCTCACTAAGAATCGAGAGGTTTTTTTTAGTATTTTACTTCTTGTTTATGAATTAATCACATTGGTTTATTACATGTGTTAGTTAAGTCATTAACTTGTAAAATCACTTTCCTCAAATCTATCAATTCGTGTCTCCACATGTTAGTCTGTTGTTTGTCTTTACTTTCATCACCTATCCATGTTATGTTTCTTTAGCTAAAATTGAGAATTAATATCTTGGTAATTAATTAATCTAGAAACTCATTCCCGAGGACGATACTTGGACTCTTAAATTACTATACTAAAACTTGACTCGTATTCTGCGGTATTGCATCATCATAATTTTGCACAACAAAGCAATATGTCATCGTTGCCCAGCTAGTATTGTTGTCTTAAACGAGAAATTACATTCTCATTGCGAGCTACATTATAACGACCCTAAAAACTGGAGATGAACCTATTTAGGAAGTTACTCCGCCACACCGTCTGCGCCGAAATTTTAGCAGCATAAGACATAGCTAGGAGAAAACACAAATTTTTCTAGAACCTAAACAAGCAAATAACCACTTCATAAGGTAATAAAATTGCCCAACCTTCACCAAACTACAATCAAGATAGGTTGGGCCTTAATTCACAGTTCTATCAAGCATTAACATTCTATAAATAAGCAGACGAAAGGCTTAACGAAAAGAACTTAGCAACTAATGAGCGATTCACGGGAACTATGTTGAAACTTGTAAACGTAATAAAAAAGCGTGGAAGCTAATAATCATCCAATCTTCACAAAGAAAGGAAATTAAACCAAGGTCATAACACAACTACAAACTTCGTAGAGTAAAAGAAATATGCTTAAACAGTCTCGTCAGGTCGTCACCGTCGTCAGCCGCCTCATGGTTTCTTACCGCAACAAAAAAACAACAATGTAGACGAGTGAGTATAAAATACTCAATAAGCAACTCACTCACGTCCAAACAAAGCTAGCAAGCGTCAAGACATTCACGGATTCATCTAGGACACCACTCAAGACAGTCAAGGCACCGTACCCGAACCCGACACTTCTAGCCTAAATCCTTGGTCCCATAACCCGGGTCAGCGGTGAAAGAGTGTAGATTAAGAAAGTGAAAGCAATTTTGGATCTTGAACACTCTAAATTGATCAATTTTACAAAATAAAAATCATGCTCAAATCTGGAAAAACAGAGAGTATGAACACATACCTTTGTTGTTCAAAATTCTCCTAATCCGTGGATAAATTCTTGTCACAAACACTTTGTAGACAACCTCTAGTGTCTTCCCTACTATCCTCAGGTATTGGAACAGATTGTGGGATCTTTGATAGAGAGAATTTGAAGAGAGATGGGAGAAAAGTCTGAAAAACGTGAATCAGAAAAATTCTGATAAATCCTTGAAAATCCATGTGTTTCTTCTTCAATTAAAACAATCCAAAAGCTTCTTCAAGCTAGAAGAAGATGACAGCATGAAGATGATGAGGATTTAGCAAGAAGGAGGTGCTCAATTTGTGTGAATTAGAAAAAGGAAAATGGTGATTCACACTTTTGATTTTGGTCCAATTGAAAACCCAAATTCAATTTTGAATTTCCATTTAATTTTAATTCAAAATTAATATAAAATTAATTTTAAATTAAAATTTATTTAATTAATTTTAAATAATTTATTTAATTTAATATCAACTATCAAATTAAAAATTGGACCAATCCCGATTTCTTAAATCGACCGTTCGAACACGAATCCCTATTCATGTTATAAATCGAACTAATATTTAAATCATATTTAAATATTTCCACCTATTCTTTATTATAGTTTAATTCATAATTAAACTGTGACACGTTAAGTATATCACATATAATTAACGTTTTCTCCCAAAATCGAATTTGAACAATTCAAATTCTTTTCTCTCAAAAAGTTACAAGGCTTAGTTCGAGGTAGTAAGGGGACCTAATGGACCTACAGATCATGAGCTCCAACGATACGAGATTAACCGGCCAAACTCTTTAACATAGCTAATCAACATTCGTTAACCACCGAGACACTCCACTAAAGCCCAGTGGCTGCACTCTCCTCACTGTAGATATATTTCTGTCCACTTGATATAACCATGATTAGTAAGTTGATCCTTCACAGGTCGTTCGTAATTACAGTTGGGTCAAAATTACCGTTTTACCCTGTAATTACTTCTTGTTTCTTAAGTCCCACTGATCCTCTAATGAATAATTGGTTTGTGGTCCAACCAACAAACTGAATCCCTCTCCGGCCAATGAGAGGGGTGGACCCTTTGTTCAAGACATGGAGTCAGCAATTAAGGGAACAACCTCTCTATTAATCCCTTAAGCGGGTAGGAGTGAAACCCATCTTGCAGAACTATGTTCCCAGCTATCTACCCGGTCTTATCCCTGAAATGGGAGGCTTATTGAGTCGGCAATCTCAGGCCATTCTCACCCATGCAAATCTAAGGATAATTCGAATAAACAGGAGTTCATGGCATGCTAAGGATTAAGATCGAGTTACATAGGTCATCGTATGAATATAGTCAGTTAATACAGTAAACAGAGTTATAAAGTCTAAGTGACTATTTCTCGGTTCAGTCTTATGCAAACTCATTGCATCGGACGCCCCCACTCGCAAATCTCCACATGAACGATTCAGGATCACATCGTTTGTACTTTACAAAGTGGGTCGCGTCCATAGTGTCCCCAGGATAAGGTACCCAGTCCTATCCCTATACTATAGACCGTTCTGGCTATGACTTGAACCTGGTCCACTTTTATGTCACACATAAAGTTCAAGTATACATCCTATAGCCATGGGTTCTTTATTGGATTAGGGTTTCAAAACATACAATTCACTTTATTCAATATCACCTTTACTGAATAAATCTCAATAACAACTTTATTGCAAAATAGAATACATTCAGTTTACAACACCACGGGTTTTAGGACATAAAATCCAAAAAACTCCCACTTGGACTAAAACGTCGGTGGAGTCAAACATGCTAAGTAAGAAAACTGTCCTACTGTACAACCCGTAGTCCTAGACTCTCTAGGTGTCCTTCAAACACTTTAGCCGTGAGGAGCTTTGTGAACGGATCAGCAATGTTGTGCTCCGAAGCAATCTGCGTGACGATCACGTCTCCTCGTCACACAATCTCTCTGATGAGATGATATTTGCGCTCAATGTGCTTTCCTCGCTTATGGCTTCTAGGGTCTTTAGAATTGCCACTACACCACTATTATCACAATAAAGGGTGATAAGCAAATTCTTATTTGGAACAACTTCCAAATTAGCCAAAAACTTTCTAAGCCATACAGCCTCCTTCGCTGCTTTGCAAGCTGCGACATACTCAACCTCCATGGTGGAGTCCGCAATACAATCTTGTTTTATACTCCTCCATACTATAGCTCCTCCATTAAGATTGAATACTAATCCCGATGTGGATTTCCTCGAATCTACATCAATCTGAAAATCAGAGTCAGTGTATCCTGCAAGGATCAAATCTTTCGCGCCATACACAAGCATATAGTCCCTCGTTCTCTTCAGATACTTGAGGATATTCTTAACGGTAGTCCAATGATCATATCCAGGATTGGACTGATACCTACTGAAAATTCCTGCTGCATAGCATATGTCGGGTCGAGTACATAGCATGACATACATTAAACTACCGACAGCTGATGCATAGGGAATGCGTCTCATATCTTCAACTTCTTGTGGTGTCTTAGGACACTGTTCCTTAGACATCTTGAATTCCATGTCTGAAAGGTAATAAACACTTCTTGGAATTCTGCATCTTATATCTAACCAACATCTTGTCTATATAAGATGCCTGAGACAACGCTAGCATTTTGTTCTTGTAATTCCAAACAATTTGGATTCCAAGGACAAACTGAGCCTCTCTCAAATCTTTCATTTGGAATTGGGTCGCTAGCTATTGCTGAACGCCAGTCAGGAATCTTGCATCATTCCCAATGAGCAAGATATCATCTACGTATAGAACTAAGAAAGCTACAATAGTATTGACTATCTTCTTGTAGACACAAGGCTCGTTAATATTCTGTTCAAAACCATAAGATTTGATCGCAGTATCAAATCTTATATTCCAGGATCTAGATGCTTGTTTCAATCCATAAATGGATCGTTTTAGCTTGCAAACCTTTTGCTCTTGACCCTGATTTATGAGCCCCTCTGGTTGATCCATATAGATACTTTCTTCAAGATTGCCATTCAGAAAGGCTGTGTTGACATCCATTTGCCAAATTTCGTAATCATAAAACGTGGCAATGGACAAGAGTATTCTAATCGACTTAAGCATGACAACAGGGAAGAAAGTTTCTTCATAGTCCACACCTTCCCGCTGGGTATAACCCTTTGCCACAAGTCGAGCCTTAAAGGTTTGCACCTTACCGACTTGATCTAGTTTTCTCTTGTAGATCCACTTGCAACCGATAGGCCTTTCACCATCTTGTTGATCTAGAAGTTCCCAAACTGAATTGAAGTACATTGACTCCATTTCGAGGTCCATGGCTTTAATCCATTGGTTCCTATCTATATCATCCATTGCTTGTTTATAGGTTAATGGATCCTCAACGCCATCATCAGGTATGACGACCTGAGTTTCACTCAAATCCATGTAACGGTCGGGTTGTCTAACATCCCTCCCACTACGTCGAGGTAATCTCAACTCTTGAGAAGGACCAGCTTGATCAACAACTTTTGTTGATTTATCTGTAGCTTCCTTGGAAATTTCGCTCAAGACAATTCTGCTACGAGGCCGATGATCTCTCATGTGGTCTTCCTCTAAGAACGTGGCATTTGTCGACACAAGCACCTTGTCCTCCTGAGGATCATAAAACAGACCACCTTTCGTTTCTTTGGAGTATCCTACGAATAGGCATAATTTTGAACGATGTTCCAGGTTTCTTTGGATGGACACTAGCACATGTCTTTGGACATCCCCAAATCACGAAGTGGACGTAAACTACTTTTACGCCCTTTCCATAACTCATAGGGTGTTTCAAACACTCTTGAGGGAACCATGTTCAAAATATATGCAGTGAGCTTCTCACCGCAAATCCCCAAAACGAACTAGGCGGTGGCGTAGCTCATCATAGATCGAACCATGTCTAACAAGGTTCTATTTCTCCTTTCAGATACACCGTTCTACTGAGGTGTACCGAGCACTGAGAGTTGGGATACGATTCCATGTTCTATCATATAGTCTTGGAATCTCAAATCCATATACTCTCCACCTCGATCTGATCGAAGTGTTTTAATTGTTTTACTTAACGAGTTCTCAACCTCTGCCTTATACTCCTTGAACTATTCAAGGGTTTCGGACTTATGACACATTAGGTAAAGATAGCCATACCTAGAATAATCATCAATGAAACTGATGAAATATTCATACCCTCCTCGTGCCTTAACATTCATTGGACCATAGAGATCCGAATGCACGAGTTCCAAGGGTTCTTTGGCCTTATAACCTTTTGTAGAAAAAGGTCGTTTAGTCATTTTTCCCTCAAGACAGGACTCACATGGTGGTAAAGAGTTCTCCTCAAACTGACTTAGGAGGCCACTCTTAACCAATCTCCCAATCTGATTTAGATTAATGTGACCTAGTCTCAAGTGCCAAAGATAGGTACTTGGAGAAAGCTTCTGCCTTTTATTTTGAGTATCAACTGTTTTAAACATCTAGGTGTTCAAAATAGTTTTTATCTCTGTTGGTCTTAATACATATAGGTTATTTTCAAGTTTAGTCGAACATATTCGTACACCTCTTTTGCAAATGAACGCTTCATTATAATAAAAAAACACTTTATACATATGTTCAAGTAAACAAAAGATAGATACAAGATTTCTTTTGATTCCATGAACCAAAAGTACATTTTCTAATAAAATGAATCTATCTCTAAATAACAACTTCACTGCTCCCACTGCTCTAGATGGGACAACCTCTCCTGTTCCAACCCTGAGAGTTATCTCACTATCAGCAAGCTGCCTCCAGGAACTAGTTTCCTGAAGAAAAGCACACATGGTTAGTAGCTCCTGAATCTAGTATCCAGACGGAATCATCATGATCCACTAAACATGTTTCAACAACGAGTAAATCATATTTACCTTGTTTTTCTTTCTCAGCTTTCTTTTTTGCAAGGTACTTCGGCAGTTCCTCTTCCAGTGTCCGTCTTCACCACAATAGAAACATTTTCTTGTGGCTTTAACCTTGCATATGGGAGCTTTTTCCTTCCCTTTATCCTTCTTCTTCTTCTGAATACCTTGATTCTTAGAAAAAGAAGGACCAGACTTTGTCCCTGAGGACGATCCTCTCAGGAACTTCCTTGAAGTGACAATGTTTTCCTCCTTCTCTTTACCCTTTGATTTCATCAGGGACTCGAATTTCTGGAGCTCGTTAAGTAGAGTAGTCAGGTTATACTCTATTTTGTTCATCACCGAATTGGTGCGAAACTGTAGGAAACTCTTCGGAAGAGACTCCATTATAAAGCTGACCTGACTATTCTCATCTATGACAACCCCGTTTACCTCTGCCATGTTGAAGTGGACCATCATATTAAGGACATGCTCCCTAACAGAAGTTCCCTCCTTCATTCGGGAGTTGTAAACGTACTTGAGGGCATCATAACGGACCGACGAGGACGGTTTTCCAAACCTGGCCTGTAATGATCCCATGATCTCCTTTGCGGTGATCATGCCCTCATGTTTCTTAGACAACACAACAGATATGCTTGCTAAGATATAGATCCGGGCTTTATCATTAGCCCTAGTCCATTTGTCAAATGCATCCCGAACTGTTCGGGTTGCAAACGAGCTGGAGGGGGAGGACATTCCTCCGTTAAGACGAACCTTAGATCATCAATCACAAGAATCGTATTCAAGTTTGACTTCCAAGTTCCAAAGTTATCGTCGTTAAGTTTGTCGGAGGTGAATAATTGAATAAAAGAGCTCGACATGTTGAAAATAGAACATATTCTATTAGTGAATTGCTTTTAACCCATACTATGCATTCAATTAAGAATTTAGCAAAAGTAATAATATACCCATAATCTCATTATTGTTTTTGCAACGATACTTCAGTGAGTCAGAGCAACCGCTACCGAGGGACAGTCAATCACTCCTTCACCAAACCAAGACATTCTTGACTAAATGCTAATACCGGAATAACTCTTATTCCTATAGCATTTTAGTTATCGGTAATTTGGTCAAGAATTCACTAACACTTAGTAATTCTCGTAAGTGTGACCCGCCATTTTTTGACCTCAGAGGTCGGCCCCAACAATGATACCGAATTGGAAAGTCAGAGCTGGGAATGGACCTAAAAGACCCTTTCCATTTCTGGAGTTTGAGTTGTTCCGAATCCCATTTTACAACCCTCCGAATGGATGGTGCTACTACGGGCAACCTGCAGACGCAATATGGGAATCTCACGGCCCAACCTAATGGAGGAGACCATAGGAGATGTTGACACACTTCCTTCTCCCACTTATTATAAATACTTTCTCCATTCACCTTGTTCTTGATTTATGCAAATACCATTCGAATGGGAATGCCCTATTGACATCACGAGGCCGAACATAAATCTCACGGTGTGAACTTTGCGAAGAGCATAAGAGGAAATTGGTATATCGTATATACCTTTTCACTCCCACTAAGTATTTTAAACATTTTGGGTATACTTTTACTTAGGTCTATTTCGGCTAAATCAATATGACCTAAGTCTACTAATATAACAATTATACTGGAATTACCTAAGTCTATTAACCTTTTAATAAACCTAGGTCTATGAGTTTAATTTATTAACTTTTAATAAGCGCCACTCACGATAAATAATTTATAAACCTCTGGATTAAATTCACTCCTAGGTTGGTTCTCAGGTAGGGGTGTTCCGTTTCCGTCAGCTTAAGTACACCAGCCTAGCAAGAACCTTCCTTAGACAGAGTCCCTCTTCAATCACAGTTTATAAATTATTGGTTGCCTAATTCTAATCTTATTAGAACTAGATAAATTAAGGTCTAATTAATTTCCAGTTCTAAAAACCATTTTAAAACTAATTAATTAACCTTAAGTTACCTGCATTTCTATGTTATAAATTTTTTGATCATTCATCATATGAATATACATACATTTATAACAAATCCATCACATGAATAAATGCATAAAAAATTATATGTTTAATTTTTAATTAATATAACCCTTATATTAATTATAATTAAAATATATAATATTTGTTTAATAAATTAATATAATACTTATATTAATTCCTATGAAACCCTAATTCATGCATACTATATATTATAATACTTATAACATACTTTCAATGCATGGAGCATGCTTCCTATGGTGGGATTTTAACATCTATATGACATACTTTATGCACATACAATCAGGGATTTTAATTAAAACATACATTCACAATGCATAATTAATTAAACACACTAAAATGGACTGGTTTTGGCATCTAATGCAAGCAAACAACTAAATTATTACAATAATAATCTAGAATTAAAATCGAGCCACTTCGAACCAGCTTGCATATGTGTAAACCGGACCTTCAAAAGGTTGAACTAGACTGTAAAAGGATGAATCGGACCTCCAAATGATGAAACGGACCTCCAACATGGAAAAATCGACCTCGAATTAGTCAGAACAGGTCTAAAAACCCCCGAACCAGAACAAAATCGAGCCGAACCGGTCCAAAAAAACTTGAACCGATCAAAGTCAACAGATCGGTCAAAGTCAACCTTATTAGCTTGGTGACGTCAGCGTGACATAAGCTTTCTTCTTCAATTTGAAAACACGCGCGAGCTGCTGAAGGCTACTGTAGCAATAAGAAATTTAAAAAAAAAAAATTCCAGCAGCTCTCTGTTTTGATATTTCAGTGACCTCCGAGGCTTTTCTCTTCAAATTGAGGGCCTTCCTGAACCCCAATCAACTTGAACTTTTTACAGCTTATTCTACACACATTAATGCTCAAACACACTCATGCAATTTGAAAATAAAGCACAAATTGATACTCAATTTAAATGCCAAACCTAGAAGAACACTTTAGACGCCTAGAAAAATTGTATTTCAAAAAACACCCACCACAAGACACAATTGATCAAATTGAGTGCTCAAAATAGCTCTGATACCAATTGAAAGAGTGTAGATTAAGAAAACGGAAGCAATTTTAGATCTTGAACACTCTAAGTTGATCAATTTTACAAAATAAAAAGCATGCTCAAATCTGGAAAAATAGAGAGTATGAACACATACCTTTGTTGTTCAAAATTCTCCTAATCCGTGGACAAATTCTTGTCACAAACACTTTGTAGACAACCTCTAGTGTCTTCCCTACTATCCTCAGGCCTTGGAACAGATTGTGGAATCTTTGATAGAGAGAATTTGAAGAGAGATGAGAGAAAAGTCTGAAAAACGTGAATCAGAAAAATTCTGATAAATCTTGAAAATCCATGTCTTTCTTCTTCAATTAAAGCAAACCAAAAATGAAGGTGCTTAATTTGTGTGAATTTGAAAAAGAAAAATGGTGATTCACACTTTTGATTTTGGTCCAATTGAAAACTTAAATTCAATTTTGAATTTCCATTTAATATTAATTCAAAATTAATATAAATTAATTTTAAATTAAAATCAATTTATTAATTTAATTAAATAATTTTAAATAATTTATTTAATTTAATATCAAATATCAAATTAAATAATTGGACCAATCTCGATTTCTTAAATCGACTGTTTGAACATGAATCCATATTCATATTGTAAATCGAACTAATATTTAAATCATATTTAAATATTTCCACCTCTTCTTTATTATAGTTTAATTCATAATTAAATTGTGACACGTTAAGTATATCACATCTAATTAATGTTTTCTCCCAAAACCGAATTTGAACAATTCAAATTCTTTTCTCTCAAAAAGTTACAAGGCTTAGTCCGAGCTAGTAAGGGGACCTAATGGACCTACAGATCATGAGCTCCAAGGATACAAGATTAACCAGTCAAACTCTTTAATCTAGCTAATCAACATTCGTTAACCACCTGGACACTCAACTAAAGCCCAGTGGCTGCACTCTCCTCACTGTAGATATATTTCTGTCCACTCGATATAACCATGATTAGTAAGTCGATCCTTCACAGTCGTCGATTCGTAATTACAATTTGGGTCAAAATTACCGCTTTTTACCCCTGTAATTACTTCTTGTTCCTTAAGTCCCACTGATCCTCTAATGAACAATTGGTTTGTGGTCCAACAAACAAACTGAATCCTTCTCGGCCAATGAGAGGGGTGGGCCCTTTGTTCAAGACCCGGAGTCAACACTTAAGGGAACAACCTCTCTACTAATCCCTTAAGCGGGTAGGAGTGAATTCCATCTTGCAGAACTATGTTCCCAACTATCTACCCAGTCTTATCCCTGAAATGGGAGGCTTATTGAGTCGAAAATCTCAGGCCATTCTCACCCATGCAAATCTAAGGATAATCCGAATAAACAGGAGTTCATGGCATGCTCAGGATTAAGATCGAGTTACATAGGTCATCGTATAAATATAGTTAGTTAAAACAGTAAACGGAGTTATAAAGTCTAATAAACTATTTCTCGGTCAAGTCTTATGCAAACTCATTGCATATGACACCCCCACTCTCATATCTCCACATGAACGATTCAGGATCACATCGTTTGTACTTTATAAAGTGGGTCGCGTCCATAGTGTCCATAGAATAAGGTACCAAGTCCTATCCCTATACTATAGACCGTTCTGGCTATAACTTGAACCTGATCCACTTTTATGTCACACATAAAGTTCAAGTATACATCCTATAGCCATGGGTTCTTTATTGGATTAGGGTTTCAAAACATACAATTCACTTTATTCAATATCACCTTTACTGAATAAATCTCAATAACAACTTTATTGTAAAATAGAATATACATTCAGTTTACAATACCACGAGTTTTAGGACATAAAACCCAACAAGCGGATGGTGGTAAGAGAAGGTGACTTGCACTCACACCCTCGCAATGGGGATTCACCCCTCATGCCAAGTACTAGATGGAAGGGCACATCCTTACGACTCTCGAGCTCGTCGAAAATTACCCCTGAGCGCCTCGTCGAACTAAAGATCATGCCACCGCTCCTGCTCGTCGGGATCGTACCCCAGAGCCATCACATCGAATAGAGGGTCTCACTCCCAACCACTCATCTCGTAGTCTCATCGAATGGAGAGTCTCTCTCCCCAACCACCCGTCTCGTAATCTCGTCGAATGGAGGGTCTCTCTCCCTACCACCCGTCTCGTATCTCGTCGAATGGAGGGTCTCTCTCCCTACCACTCATCTCGTAATCTCGTCGAATGGAGGGCTTCTCTCCCTACTACCCGTCTCGTAATCTCGTCGAATGGAGGGTCTCTCTCCCAACCATCTGTCTTGTAATCTCACCAACCCGAAGCCTGAGACTAACTAGGAAAGTTCAGAAGTAAGGGGTACAAGTCCTATAACACGTTTCTAATGTACCCAACCAAACTCCTCATGCCTCACACTCCTAAATCAAACAACCTCACGACACAACAGGCACGAGTCAAGTAAAGCATCCCAGACAGTTTAGTAACTCATAAGAATGAGTAATTAACAGAGTTCCACAACAAGCCAAACAATACCAATCAGGTCTTAAACACAGAAAAATAATTCGATCACTAGCTATGTCATGCAACTAACATGCTCAATTCAGAATAAACCAAAACTGGCTAAACACGAACATGAACTCGTTTCTACTCAGGAACATATGCTAATAGGTTTCACAATCAACACAGAATAGGACAAACTCTAAGCCACACAAGTTTCCTCGCTTACGGACCGACGCACGATTCCAAATGCTACTTACTTCGAATTGGGCACACGAGAACGTGATTCCTTCCTTAGCTAAGCAACCCGCTTGCCTACAACATGCCAAAAGAAAAGTACCTTGAGCGTTAACTTAAGTCAAACTTGGACGATCAATGCCAAGCATGGAACCTTCGAAGCTTACCTTACGCGTACGTGTCGACAACCCTAAACTAGCCTCCACTTGGAGAACGACATGCCAAACTCAAGCAAGGTCGAAACACGTTTATGCTCGCTGCCCTGCCCAACAGAAACAACATTCGAACTTACACAGGACCCCGAGGTTAGAGTACCGCACTAAAAGGGTTTAAAACACAACTCACAGCAATCTCGTGGTACCAGTGCAAAAACACTTGTCTAAAGTTTACGAAATTTACCTTAACGCCCGATCGGAACACCCTGTCAAACGGTCTGATGATTCCAGTCGCGCTCCAACGCAAAACTAGACTTGGTACCTTGCCATTGATGACACAAAACAATCAGAAAGAAAAGGAGAGAACGGTGAAACCAAGACAAAGCACCAAAGATAAGATGATCGTGTGACTTGGGAGATGAAGGAAGTGAGACTGGGTTGGGGGTTCGGGTCACCGACGATGATGACCTGGGAGAGCGATCAACGCCGACGAGGAGGCCCCACGGAACTGACTGTGGCTGCGGGATTGAGGGAACGGCGAGAGAGATAGAGAGATCGACGCGACCCCCTTGCCTCACGAGTCACCGAAGAAGACGCGGTGGAGCGATGTTGGTGATCGAAACAATGGAGGAAGCTGCGACGACTAAGCGTTGTCGGAGAAGGAAGGCACACGCGATGGAGAGGGAGCGAAAAAGAGAGGAAAAAACTACAGGCTATGGGAGACGAGGGTCAGGCAACGACCTCGCCGATGCTGGATTCAGCCAACGAGTTGGCCGACGAGGTGACCTGGCGATCGACGACACATTGAGAAAGAGGGAGGGGCGCGAGCGACGAGGGTTCATCGCAACTTTTTTTTCAAACCCTCTCAAAACAAGGCAATGTAAAGGGATCGAAAGGAAAGGATAGAGTTTCCTACCACAACGCTTCTCCCTGAATGATAAAATTACACCCTCTCGAGTTATTGATGGCCTGAATTAATAGCTGAAGAATATTCCGCTCAAGTCCTTTTGAAATACAGAAAATACCCACCTAACCCAGAGTTTCTAAATTAAACCTTGGCTCGACTTAGCAACCACTCTAGCTTAGGTTAATTAAATAAAATTTAATTAACTTAAAAGAAACAACCTCAACATACCTGATTAAGTCAGGCGTCACATACATGTTGTGGACTTGACCACAACCCAGTGAGAAGGAGGAACTCATCCTTCAAAAATTTTAGTATTTTTCCTCGTACGTTGAATGTAATGGCATCGGTCCTATCCAAAACGACCTTCATCAGTAGTTCGTGGACCAATGAACTGCTGGAGACTATGCTCATGTCCACAAACCTACCAAATATGGTGGATGACCTAAAAGCCTCCAATTGAGCTATACTGAGTTTTGACCATATCATCTGTTTCGAATGATTTATATGCAAGAGGTTGGTCAACTGGGTAGGACACCAACTGTTGGAACCATTTCTTCATCTTGTACAAGTGAAATGAACACAATACTGAGAAACGGATCATGACGTGTGTAGATAGGAATAATACAACGACTTGTTATATGCAGAGTGATTATCGCTCCAGTTATCATAATCCATTACCAATTGACCCAATAAATAACGTTTGCCACTTAGTTAAGGTGGATATGTAATCGAAATGACCTCTAAACCAATCACTACTCAATTACCACTAGCCATGCATTCACTAGTAATGGAATCACCGTTACTAGTCGATTGCAATCGGATGGACGTGCACTATACAACTCCATTACCACTCACACTACAATAATCGATTATCGGCTGACTACAGAACTATCGTTTACCGCTTGTTTATTTTCTGATCAATAATCGACACAAGCCTAAACATTGCACTAGTTATTTACCGTTAGTCATTCCAGTGACTGATAATCGACCAACAATTACCAGTCACGTACCATTACCGATCGCATGCCATTATCTTATCGTTGATCTGAGTGTTTCAACGGTAACCGTAATGAACATTTGTAACTAATAATACCATGTATTTTGTTTCTAACGAGGAGAAGAACTAGTGTCAATGTATGAAATCAGCTGATAGAATATGCGATTACAAATGCATTGCAATGGAATCACCCTAAAGCACTACTCTGTAATCGCCCGAATAGAAAAATCCACTTGAACATACAGACTCACTAAGACATCCTAAAATAGAGGCGATTGCAGACTCAGAAATCAACATTAACCTAGCCGATATTTACCCAACCAAATGCAAGAAAATGTAATATGCGTATGAATAATGTAGATAATTGTGGCCAACGTTATAGAAAAGCAAATAAGTGAACTTACAAAATTTCTTTCAGACGAAATGTGTGAACGTTAGGTTGTGGGAGAGATGAAACCAATGTTGGTGAAGAAGACGAAGAAGGTTGTGAAGAAAATCAGCGTTCTACCGTGTATGAAGTTGGGAAGAGAAAACGATATTGAATGGGAGACACATAGTCTAGGATTTTGGCTTTTTTAGACTCGGAGATATTTTTGTAAACCTACAATTGAGGACAATCGCAAATGACAATTACTAACCCATGAAAGTAAATACCCACAAACACATTAACATAACGTAATTCCACGTTTGCGACTACCCCACTCACAGAACCCATTATCTCACAAAATCATTATGTTTACACCCAATCTCATTACAGTTTGGTAAACACGGTCTAAAATAATTATATAAATAGAAAACATAAACTTATTACGTAAGTATTCTGTCATTCATCTAGACAACTTCCAATCATTTATTTTTTTCTTGTATCTAAATATTTCATACCAATAGAAGTACTTCTAATGTGTGAAAAAGTGTTTGGGATAATCTTTTTAAATTCTAACAAATATGTGATTTTTTATTAAACTACATTGTTGTTATCTCTTTCTTATTAGTATCTTTTAAATCAAGAAATTTATGTTGACAAAGTATTATCACAAATATTATAAAGCATACATATTTAAACGTTATATTTGAAAATAGATTTAACTTTTGTTGTTTAGTATATAATAGATTTTTATGGCTAGTTCATTGAAGAGTAATATATATTATACTTGAATAAAAAAATTTATTTAGAAATGGTAATCACTTTTAAAAATAAAATGAATCAATATTTTACAATAAACTAATACAAACAAGAAAGTAGGGTGAAGAATATATTTTAAACACAAATTTGAATTAAATATTAAAATGAAATCATGTTTACCCCTTCTTTTTCAAATTATTATCGAAAAAAAAGAAAAAAAAATTGTTGGAAATTAGATGGTTTGAGGAAACAAGTTGCAATGACGTGATGGCACTGATGAAATTTGAAGCTCTCTCTTTGACAGTCTTTTTCTTCCTTTCTTTCTTCTTTTTTTTTTAGACTCAGTCTTTTTTTATTTTTATTTTATTTTATTTGTCCTTTTCAAATGATTTAAAATGTTAATTTATTGAAAAGTCAACTTAAAATAGGGGAAAAGAAATAAAGCGATAAATCATGAATGATTCAAATGATAACTAGAATGTAAAATGTCTTTCTTATTCTTAATCTTTAAGATTTAAATATGATTATTATGACTTAAATTAGCGGGTTTTTTTTTATATAAAAAAAAACTTAAATAGTGGTTTTTTTTTTTTTTTTTTGGTATTAGTAGCACTTTGGGACTTTTTCAAGTTTAAAATAAAACTTGTAACTCTCTATTTATGTCTCTATAATTTTAGAGCATCTTACCCTTTCATGAATTTAAAAAGAATTATGTCGTTCATTGTCTCTTGAATTATAATAATTTTAAATTCTACATGATTTTAAATACTAATTTTGTTTTTAATTTTTTTGGATAAAAATGGTTAGATTTCACATCATTTCATGGAATTTTAAATGATGTGAAATCTAAAACTCAAATTACTAATTTAACTTTTTCATATTTTATTTTTTTTAATTAACGACTAAGCATTTTAATGAACTAGTGTTTTTTTTTTTTTTTGAGTACATCAACATTCGGAGGTGGTGGATTTGAACCCATGACCTCTTGGTCATAAACTACTTGATGTGAGTTGAGTTATGCTCTTGTTGGCAACTAGTGCATTTGACATTGCAAATGCACATGTATTTTTTAATTTTAAAATTAATTTCACTTGTAAATATTTTAGACAAAATATTATACGTACACTTTGTAAAACTAATTTGAATAAACTTTAGTATGTTCTTATGTTTTTATTGTACCCTAATTAGATACTTTTTATGTTTTCTTATTTAAATTAAAATTTATTTATTCACTTAATCTAAGTTTGAATTCAATCATTATTAAGAATTTTTAAAATATCAAACTACTTTTTCAAAAAGATATTAAAATTTTGATCTAGGTGTAAAAGTATTTTTAAATGGTATTCCCAAAAAAAAAAAAAAACTAATAATAAATAAACAATATGTTTAAAAATATATGACTAAATTCATAGTTAGGTTTGAAATCTAAAACTATTCTATAAATAAAATAGGTTTTAAAATTCGTAAAATTACTATATTTAATTTTATTGGAACAATGTACTTTTTTTCTTAGGTAACTATTTGTTATTCTTATACAAGTATAATTATGATTTGCAAATTAGTAAATATTTTGTTGTTAATTGATTGGTAAAGTAAAGATACTAAATAATGTGATACTCATATGCAATTAGAGGTGACCAATTTTTTTTTAAAAAAAGAGCAAAAATACTCCAAGTAGGACAATAGTGCTCGTACCCAAGTAGGACAACGCTCGTCTTTTAGTAGTTGTCATAACCTAGATGCTCAATCTCTATTATGAGAGAAAATTGGGTAACCACCCTAGTCTTGGAAAAGATATAAGCTTAAGTTGATTGAATAAGTGTGACGACCCACGACCAGGTATTAGTTTTCTTATTCTATGTTATTTTCTAACAACCTATCTTGTGGGTCGATTAGGCGAAATTTGTATCACTCGTAACATAAAACGTGAATTTCTCTTGCTTGGTAATATTTAATTGAGAGTTTATAAGCTTAAGTTTTATTATCGCACCAGAAAATTACCCAAGGGCATCTTACTAATAAGTAGTTAGGTTAAGGGGCAATTTTGGAATTTAAGTGATGGATTAGGGTTTTATTTTTTAGAGGCACGAAACCCTAGACAAATTCTCGGGGAAATTATAAGAATGGAGCATATTTGAAAAGTTATTACAAAAATCGAGTAGTTTTGAAAACTATTTACAAAAAACATGTTAATTTTTTGTCCTTATTACGATGCGTCACTTGGGAAGACGCATTGTTAAATGAATGCGTCTTTTCAACTCACGCATTCTGTCAAAAGGTTGGTCAAACCAGTCAAACGATCGAAAATTTGAAAAAATTGAAAATTATTTGGAATGCGTCTCTTTGACTGACGCATTCCAAACAAATCAACCAACTACCAGTTGACAACACGTTGATCGAGATGAAATTCTCACCATTCCTTTAGTACTTAAAAATAGATCCCAACCACTCGTTTTGTATTTATTCTCCCAACAAACAAAATCTTCTCCCTCTTATTAAATCCCCACTTTAACGTTACTTTAAATCACCAACCAAATTTTCCTTGACTTTTCACCTTCATTTCTATTCAGCATTCATTTCCGAAATTTTCTCTCATTTTTTCACTTCTTCTTATTCTTCTCCTTCTTTTATGGTGTGCCATTTGTTTTCTTTTATTATTTTCTCATACACCTTCAAAAATCAAAATATTTCATCTCAAATCTTTTTCACTGCATTATATTCCATCCCAAATCATTTTCACTGCATTTTCAACATATTTAGTCTAATTGTCACTCAAAAAAAGTAAGTTATCTAATTTTTTTAATTTATTTAGTCTAATTTTAATTTTTTTTTATGATTAATGATTGGTTATTCTTGTTTATTTTCTTTTATTATTTTCTCATACACCTTCAACAATGCTTTTACGATGAATAACTTTAAATTTATATTTCTTCTTTGCATTTGTGTATCAAAAATTTATAAATTTACATTCATAAATAACATCGAATCTACATAAATATAAACAAATGAATAAAAAGTAATCATTATGATTAAATATTATATTTAAATATTTTTGTATAAAACTCTACCAGTTCTAAAATTTTGCTATATTTAAAAAGAATGTGAAAAATACCTAAATAATTAAATGTTATATTTAAAATAAAGATGAGAAACTCAATAATTAAGGTATAATTATATGTTTTAATGATTTTTTAAAGAATGATTGTTAAATGATTTAGGAATGACTTTATAATTAAATAGATAATAAATATGATTTGATATTTAGTTAGGATTTAGTTAGTGGTTAATGTTGAGAAATAATTATGATTTGATGGGTATTAATAATTTTGTAGTTAATGATTTTTTTTTAATTAAATAGGAAATTTGGTTGGTCAGAATGCGTCTCTTCAAAAGACGCATTCTTACCAAAATTCAAACCCAACTTGAATGCGTCTCTTTAAAAGACGTGTTCTTACTTAACACGTCTTTCCAAAAGACGCATTCCAATAAAGACAAAAAATTTACTCTATTTATATAAATAGTTTTAAAGGGAGCATGTTTCTTGAAAATAGTTTTAAAAAATACCATATTCTAGCATTTAGCCCCAAATTCTCCTTCCTCGTTCACTACCCAGCCGAAAAAAAAAAGAAATCCAAAAGTCCCGACTCCCACCGTCCAAGAGAGAGCCGCACGCCGCCGCCGAAAGCGAAGGTCGCGTCGGCGTCGCGCCAAGCAATCCGAGTTCATAACTTCAACGTCGACAGCGCCGGAGCTCCTTGCAGGGTTGTCGTCGTCCGCGAGCTACACACGTTCGCCAGCCGTAATCCGTCGAACCCTTGCAGCGCCGCCACCGTCTTTGAGCTCGCGCATCCGCCAATCAGAGTTCGTCGACGTTCCCGAACTCCACACGTCTTGCCATCCAGTTCTCGTCCCTCCTCATTTTTGATCACGCTTAGTCGCCGTTCGCGCCTTCTACGCGCCGCTATCGAGAGATCTTTTGAAAAAGTGAATTTTCGGCCAGGTGAGTTTGCTCGATTCCTTTTGGTTTGGGAGAGAGTTATAGATTGTTTAATTGAGTTGTTAAGTGTTAATTGGAGATTTGGGTTTACTGTTTAAGCATAACCTTTAGGGACCAAACGTAGTACGGAGTCGAGAGCCAAGCATTGAGGTGAACTAAAGAGTGTTCGACTTACACCTTGAGCTTGAAGTAAGCGGGACAAGATTCTAAGGACTGTAATTATGTATATATACGTTTATGAAAGTGGAGTTATGTCCGGAGCATAATCTCGAAGGTTACTCGTTTAGCAGGTTCTTCAAAAAGAGCGCATATTCAAGGAACTAGGATTAAAGTTTTGAGTTGGAATCTAAGCTAGGTAAGGGACCTTGTGCCGAATTTTCTAAAATGGGATAAAAGAAAATAAATTTTATTAGTTTGAGTTAGAAGTACTTCATTACCTATTTTGTGAAATCGACTATGTTTTAAAATATTATTTCAGTCATGTTTTGAAAGTTATGTTATAAATGTTAGTTATTACCTGTTCATGATATGTGCATTATAGTCATGATAGATAATGGGACCTCATGCATTGTATGTATGCCGTGAAATAATAGTAAAGAAAATGTGAAAATTGGTCTCCTGAAGTTTTATGCATGGTCAAACATGCATTAGAGACCCTATGGGTCAGCTTATAGGGGTCTGTGAGGGACTCAAAACATATAGGGGTCTGTGAGGGACTCAAATATAGGGGTCTGTGAGGGACTCAAAAATGAAAGGATTCAGGATGACCAATTGACCACTTAAACTAAAAGAAAGTCAGGTATTTCGGTTATGATTATTATGAGAAAGTTTTAGGTCCCACATGTGAAAGTTTTGTGTAAAGTTTAAAACTCATGATTGTATGTGTATGCATGTCCTAAACCTCGGTAGCGAGGTCACTTACTGGGTATTATTTTATAATACTCACCCTTTCGTTTTAAATGTTTTCAGGTCAAGGCAAGGGCGTACCGAGCGAGTGACGGAGACGTGTTACTAACACCACGGGGAAAGTCATGATTTCCGCATCTTCCTTTACGGTTTTAATTGATGTCAAGGAACTTTGATTTATGAAATTGTTTTCAAGATTATCAGTAGGCCAACTTAAGAAAGGCTATTTCAAATGTTTTGATGTTTTTACTTGGGATCCCTAAAGATGTTTTAGAATGTTTTACAGTTTAAATTGTTTCGCTTTAATTGCTGGCCAAAAATGCATGCATGTTTAGCAGTATCACAAGTAATTTAGTTCATAATAGTAGGGGCGTTACAATAAGATGGTTAGTGAGCATGATAGCTGCAAAACTTCACGGATAGCTAGAGCTTCTATCCAACTAATTCTTCATTTCAGTTAGATATGGACTTGAGAACAATTTATTGAAAGAATATAAAGTAAAGAAAGTACAATCTAAGAAAAATATTTGAGGAGAAAGAGTTAGTAAAACAATGAGGAAAGAAATACAATTTTTATAGTAGTAGATGACAAAAAGTTAGGAAGCTTTTGGTATTCTAAAACTTTTGAAATTCTATAATCAATTATATAATTGAATGAAAAAAACTTAAGTCGTTGAAAAAACTTTTTACATTCCCTATATCAACCTACTATTTATAATTCTTTTTTTTAGTATAATTTATAATTAATTATTAATGATAAACTTTGTAAACTAATAAACCAAGAAAAGATAAATTTACATCTTAATTAAATTTCTAAATTATCAACCAAAAAACGTGTGGGGGTGAGTTTTTTTTTCTTATTAACCCTTTATATTTAATTAATAATTTATAAGAAGATAATTTAATAAAGATTATAGATATTTATGGTTAAAATTTAATATATAGTCAATTAATTATTGGTAATTAATTGTAAGTGACATATTTTGTAAATTTAAATTTTGATAAGAGACAAAATAATTCTTTTTTTTATAAATATTTTAGCTTTTTAATATATTACCTATCGTAGATTATAGATAATTACGTTATTTGTCCATTAAAAATTCTAGATATTTTCATACTAACTTTTTGTTCATATATGAAATTTTCAACCTCAATAAAGATAAATTAGTTTACTTGGAGAAGGAAATGACAATACTTTTTATATTCTAATTATTCATATTTCACAGAATTATTATTAATAAATAATTTTAATTTATTATTGACAATCAATTAATTTATTGTTTATAATTAATTAAAATCTTTGTGAGGCATTAGGTTACCTAATTAATTTTCAACAAAATGAACATAAAGCTTGCAATTGATTTATAAGTTTTGATTCTTTCCACAAATATTTTAAACAAAAAATACTAACTATAGTAGTACAATAAAAAAAAGTAACAAAAAAATCAAGATCTTAGCTATACATTCATTTTTTCAAATAGATTTTTTTTTTTAATACAATGGGGGTGGAGATTCTAACCACAGATTTTATGGTCGTTTACACATTCATTATGCCAGTTGAGCTATAATCTCTTTGGCTTCTTCAAATAGATTTGTTCATTAGACAATTGATAAATAAATATTGTAATTGAACTTCATCAAAGTTGAGTTGTGATATTGCAAGCCTAGAGTTGGGATATAAATACAACACACACATTTCTTTGCAACTTGAATGTAACATGAACATATTGAGATTGATGCTTTAAAAATTGAAGAGCCTTTGAAAGTAATGCATTGAGAAAACAAAAATAAGTGTAGGATATAGATACGACCTATATGGATTTCTTCCAACTTGAATATAACACACCAACATCTTGAGATAGATGCTTTAAAAATTGAAAAGCCTTTGAGAGCAATGCATTGAGAGAACAGAAATAAAGAATGAATGATGTTTTTGGTGTTGGTGAAAAAATGATGAAGAAAACTCATTTTTATAGTAATAGAATGTGAGGGTTCCAAAAACTTTTTGAATTCTTAAACTTTTAAAATTTATTTTAATTTAAATTAAATAAATCTTTTAAGTGATAGTAAAAATATCTTACATTCCAGCCTTTAAGATATTATACATTTATAGATAATTAACTATTAATTAACTATTAATTAATTATTTAACAATTTATAATTAATTGTCAATGACATATTTTGAAAATATATAAATTAAAGAGGGGATATAATTGTCTAAAAATATTTTTCAAAGATGATAACTTTTTAATATATTATAGATTGTAGATAAGGGTGGAAAGGTTGTACTAGTAAAAATTTCAAATTTCTTTTTCTTTCCACCAAACATCACCAAAACGTGTACCCACAAAACTTACTCTGGTGTTGAATGAGAAATTTTGATAAATCACAAATCGCTAAGTTATTATTTTAAATTAATGACAAAATTATTTATTTAATTTGAGACCAATTACAAATTAACATGTGCCACCAAATTAAATTAACTAACATTATATTAGGAAATCACCTAATGTCACATGTCTATCTTATGTTCATTTGAGTTTCATCCAATCAGATTAGGTAAAAAATTCACCACGTCGGCATGATGACATAGGTTAATCTAATCAAGTTGTGAGGTTAATCCAATCAAGTTGCATCATGTGTATCTAAATAACATAAATTGATTCAATCAAATTGACATAAATTTAATTCAATCAGACTATGTGTATCTAATGATCCTAAGTGGTCCAATCAGATTACATCATGACCATTCGGTGAAATGAGTTAATCCAATTAAGGTTTGTTTGAATATACCTTCTAATTTAAATATTTTTTTTTAATAAAAATGTTATTATATCTTAGAATTTTTTAAAAAGTATTTTTAAATAACAAATTTATTTGGTTGTACTATATACAAAAGTGATTTTATTAATTATAAATTTATTTTTATTTTTTATGATATATTTTTTAGGATTTTCCATTAATTACTTTAAAGTAATTTTTGGACAATTTATAGTGTTTCTTTAAAAAAAGTTTTAAAAGCACTTTTAATTTATTAAGTTTTTTTTGACAAAAATAATTTTTGATCACCTAAAATCACTCGATAAGCTATATTAAAGACACTTTGAATAACAAGCTTTTCCAAAAGTGTTTATTCTGTTCAAAAAGTATATTTTCTTTGGTAATTGATTCCAAATATACTATAAGCTACTATGATGACATAAATTGGTCTAATCAGATTGTGTCACAGGGTAACAGACTCAATATGCTAGATCCCATTAAAGTCGATGTCACCCTCATTTTCCAAAGATTGAGAGACATTCAAAAGATTTAGAATTAAGAGAAAACTCCTATAAGACTAAAAACTCCTTAAGCCTAAAAGACTTTTTGAAGACTTCCTAAAAGTTGAAATTTTGAAGATCATAAGACTTTAAAAACCAAAAGTCTTTTTGAAGAATTAAATATCTCAAGACATAATCAACTATTCAACATACTAAAGTTGAAAGATTGAAATCCAGTCACGTTACCATACTAGTCTTGAGCTACTTGAGAGAGTGAAGATTGCCCCCACAAATCAACATGAGTCTTTTCTTTGTCCTCACTCACATGCTCTCTAGGAAAATTCTCAGGAGGCCACCCAACATATATTGCTTCAAGTCAAACACGTTTAACTTTAGAGTTCTTATGATTGAGCCACCGAAAAGGAAGGTGCACCTTGTTGGTATAAGTAGTAGTTATCAATTCTTTTAAGATTTTCTCAACCATACTTTCATATCCTCATAATTCTTCTCATTCAAACGTGGTATCGATTCATTCATGTACCCCTCCTACATTCGGACATTACACTTGAGGATTAGAAGACTTAAAAAACGAAAAAAAAAAAAACTCATCGAATAATTGAAGATCTTAAGACATTGTAAAACCTTAGTGTTGAGGCTTATTTAACTCTAAAAGGCTTAAATTATGCTTGATTTTCTTTAGAATTATATGAAAAAATTAGCAAATACTTGTCATCAATAATTTGTGAGAAGTGCATGTGAAAGAAAAAATAAGGAAAAGAGAAGAAAAACTAAGGGCCTGTTTGGTAGGTAATCCGGATTCTGTTTTATGTTTTCAGATTAACTGAATTCAGTGATACGTGTTTGGCAGACATGTTTTCGAAAACTGTTTTTTGGATTTTGTGATCCAAATAGTAGAAATTCTTAAAACAACATTTTTATATGTTTTCATTGTATCCAGATTCTGAATTTGAAATTTTACAATGCAGAATTATTTTAAACAAAGATAAAAAAATCTTAATAAATATAGTATTTCATATTTATAAACTTAATTTACTTTTTTTAAATTAAAATATGTATAATATTTTATATATTATATAATATATTATATTATAAAATAATAATTATATAAAATTTATATTAAAAAAATATGTTCATAAATTAATTAATAATGTCTTATATTCAACCTAATATTTAGTTTTGCAACTACAACTAATTTTATGATCTATTAATATATTATAAAACACATTTTAAACTATTGTTTAAAATGGAATCAATTTTCTAAATCTACTACCAAACACATATCTGAAAACATGAAATACAACTCTGTTTTCATTAAATCCCTTGTTTTCAAATTTTTGTTTTCGGATTGCCTACCATAAACAAGCTCTAAGTAAGAGTTTATTTTTGTACAGGAATTGTGAAAATTGCAGAATCAAAATGGTAGAATCTGACTTTACAATTTCAGAGCAGTCTAAAAAACGCAAAAAAGGAATACAATCAACAAAACCCGAACCCGGAAAGTCCCTGATTCTTACACGAAGTTGATTGAAATGAGAGAAGATGAGATCATTTGGAATTATGCCAGAAAAGGCTTCTTCTCGATCAAGAGCACCTATCACCTGGGTTTTGACCTGCTCTCGTCTCAGTTGGAGCCCCAATCTTGTAAGAAAAGAGTTGAATAGCATGTGGAATGCCTATAACTTATGATAAACGATATTATCCCTACAACTTACAATTTCTCAAAAAGAGGTGTCTTTACTAACTTTAATTACTCATTTTGCAAGCCCTCTCTGGAGGCAACAAGTCATATTCTTTGGAAGTGTAAGTTAGCCAAAAATCTATGACCTGAGTTTTTCCTTCTTATGTGAATCTTTTCTCTATGGACAAGGGTAGGTGGTCTACACTTGATTACTGGGATTGCTTTAGGGAGGCGGTCTCTTGCGAGGTCCTAGAAGGGATGGTTTTAATGCTCTAGACCATTAAAATTGTAGGAATGTTGTTTGACTCAATAATACCTCTATGAACTTCAAGTCAATTTCTTTCATCATGAAAATAGTGTTGGACCTAATTCTTTCGAAGGCCCCTCGTTAGGAGGTCCTTTTGAGCTTTCGACTAGTGGATTGTTCTTCCCCTCCCCTAACGACCACTCTTCAAGGTTCTTCTTCAAGAGTTTGTAAGTGGAGCCCCCCCTCCCCACGCACGTGGTAATTGGGAGCTTAATGTGATGAGATGGAATCCCTCAACTGAACCGATGTGAATCGCATTGCTCCCGTTGTGTTACTCGAAGTTACTTGAAATTGAACTACAACACTTGTAAATTAGGTTAAACATAAGGAAGAAGAGGAAAAGTCAACGGTTACATACCTTTGAAGAAACCTAAGTCTAATTAATTCAAGTTCTAAACCATTTACAACTAATTAATTAACTTAGGTTACATGCATTTCTATGTTATAGTGCTTGATAATTCCTCTCATGAATAATAAACTATATAACATACATTCATCATATGAATTAAATGCATGCCAATGCTTTTAATTTAATTAATATAACACTTATATTAATTAAACATACATACTATATATTATAACTCTTATAATATAAAATGATGCATGAAATGCTTAACCTAAGGTGAGATTTTAAATCTATATGACATACAATATGCATATAAATAATCATACAACAATTGCATAAAAATAAATAGCAAATTGAACCATTTTTGGAACTCCTAAATACATTAATTAACATTAATATGTCATACATATTAATATTAATTACTATTAATTAATTAAAATAACCAAATTTTCTAAATTCAATAAATAAAATATACAAATTTCGATTTTCATAACTCCTCCACGATGCCACCATCCCACTTTTGCGCGATTTGCTCGCCCACTGCACACAACGTTGCAACGCAGTGGGACAGCGTTGCAACGTCGTGTCACTCAACGCCGAAACTGCGTCTCAATTACGTGTGCGGCGTTGAGACGCTGTGCCTAGCGTCTCAACACTGCTTCTGCAATAGGCTTCCTTCCGCGGACATGATGTTGCAACGTTGTCGCAAAGTGTTGCAACGTCGTGCTCTGTACAAAACAGAACACTTCTGTAACAACCAAAAAAAAAAAAACTTAATTATTTTTTCTTTTTCCTTTTTCCTTCTTTTTCTTCTTCTTCTCCTTCTTGTTCTCCCCCTTCCCGCCGGCACCTCCCCCCTCATCTCTCTCTCTCTCGCAACACTCCACCTCTCTCACGGTAATCTCTCTCTCTCTCTCAGTGCTCTCTCTCTTCCTCTCGTCTCAGGCCAGCACAGCTTGTCGTCGTTTCACTCTCACAGCCGCCGTCGCCACCGTGCCCGGAATCTGCGAGACCCATGCCTCTTTTTCGAGTGGTTCGGGCTCTTTTTGGCTGGTTTTCGAAGAACGAAGATCGGTTCCAGATAGATCGAGTCGTGAGGATTCCAGATCTGCAACCCACACACTGTCACGCGTTTCCACGCGCCGCCGTCGCCTGCTGGTTGTCCCATCCTGTGCGATCGCCTCGGTCCGTTCCTTAGTTCGTTTTGGATCTCCGTTGGGTGAGTTTTTACTCCTCTTAATTAGGATCGTTGTGTTAAGTTCGTTACGTCTCGATTTATTAATTATTATCGTGATTTTTCTTCATTAGAGAGGATTTGGAAGTAGAAGTACCTTGAAGCACGCCGCATAACCCAAATTGTTCATTGTGTTTGGAATTTCTGTAAGTAGTTAATTGAATTCTATACCCTTAAGTAAATGACTTAGGGACACATTGCATGGAATATTTGAATGGAAGTGAATATGACGTTCGGATATTAACATTCAGGAGGGGATGATTGTAGTTGTGCATGAATCAAGTTTATCGTTGATATCGATGATTATTTGTGCGGAAATTTGAACTCGATAGTTCGTTCTGGTTGTTCTGTTAGTTCCATGTGACTATAACTCGTAGGGCGATGTAAGCCCGTGCTGGGTTTCTGAAATGTGTAATGAGCTATGATTGTCTATCCCGAGTCTGATAGACTCGTGCTTAGTTGAAGTAACTCGGGAAGTGCTGATGAGCCTTAGGATCGTAACTAGCACAACTAGCCCAGTGTAGGCCTTAGCCTTTGTGTAACCCTTAGCAGACCGAGACTCGAGGTTGGCGAGATGATGATGATGTTATGGGATGCGATGGTCCGTCCTCCATCCAATTGTGCGACTCGGGGTGTGACCCTTAGAGTCAAAGGGTTGGATAGAGTCCTTCGCCCTAGTACAGGCCCGGGAATGAGCCCGTGGTCGATTGTGTGCGGTGATACCGCCTTTGGTTCTTTATGGGATGTGATGTTCCGCCCTTCATCTAGTTGTGTGACTCGAGGTGCGACCCTTAGAGTCAAGGGATTGGATAGAGTCCTTCGCCCTAGTACAGACCCAGGAATGATCCTGTGGTCGATTGTACAACCTTCGATATGAGATGGGATGTGATGGTTTGCCCTCCATCTAGTTGTGTGACTCGGGGAATGATCCCTGGAGTCAGAGGGGTTGGATAGAGTCCTTCGCCCTGGTGCAGACTCGGGAATGAATCCCGAGGTCAGATGTTACCAACCTAGTTCAGATGCTAAGGGTAGAACAGAACTGCGGAATTTGAGTAGGTAATAGGGTCGGGATGTGTATCGATGTTGTGTGATGGGTTGGGTGTTGTGCTATCTAGGCCTAAGGTTGTTCTTTGTGTTCTTCATTCTTGGACGAAGTGGGTTGCTTACTGAGTATTTTATACTCACCCCTCGTTTATTTCTTCTTTGTTGCAGGTAAGGCAAACCAGTGAGATGACCACCAACGGCGGGACCCCTGCGAGGCTATGAATGGCTTGTAGGATCTATTTAGAAGCTACCTTTTAACAATTACTTTTAATTTTGTTTCCTCTTTTGTACTCTGTTCCGCTGGATTCTTGTTTTAAACTTTAGCCTGTCTCGTTCTTATTTTGTCGAATTGAAGTATGTTCTGTTATGTTTTCATTCGCGTTCAAGCATGTGTTGTTGTTGCATGAGCCCAGCCTGCTGATTTTTGTGTAGTTTGGAGGAGGCTGGGTACCCTTGTGAGCATTTTTTTTTAAGTGTTTTAGTTCAGATTCAAGTCTTTAAAATTTTGGGTTTGTCCAGGTTGTGTCGTTATGTTTCCGAATTTTCGACGCGAACGGTACAACTTGAATGTAACGCCCCGAGTAGGAAGTTTTCAAATTACGGGGTGTTACAACTTCTATTTTCTGGCTCTTGACTCCGTTCTTCACAGCAACTCCTTGCCACGAACGACACAAACTTACAAACTCGATTTTCAACAATTATGTCCAAAACAACGGGCCCTTACATTGAACTCTTCAATAAAAAATGTAAATCTAGTCTAAGGTTCCAAAATTGAAACATTCAATGGCAAACCTCAAACATTCATCACATGAATTTAAAGGCTACCCACATAATTTTAAGTAAAATTAAGAATACAACGGTAAGCAAAAAATTGGGTTTTGATACCAATTGATGAGATGGAATCCCGCAGCGGAAGCGATGTGAATCGCATTGCCCCCGTTGTGTTACTCGAAGTTACTTAAAATTGAACTACAATGACACTTGTAAATTAGGTTAAGCATAAGGAAGAAGAGGAAAAGTACAACGATTACATACCTTTGAAGAAACCCTTTCTTCTCGTTTTCCTCCTCCTGTGTCACGATCTCTACGATCTCCTGAACGATCTCGTTGTTGGAACACTTCCAAAAGATCTTCTTGGTTATTCTCCGACGGATGAGGGAGAATGTGTGGGATTCCCTTTAGAGTTTTGGGTGAGAGAGTAGAAAGAATTGAGATAGTTTGAGAGAACTCTTTTGTTGGATTTCCAAAAAAGGGATGGAATGCCTCACCAAGTGCTTCACAAAGCACCTTTAAATAGTGGTATGTGGTTGAGACAAATTCTCCACCTATTTACCACTTAACCACAACCATATAATATGCAAATCATATTTGCATAATTATATAGTATAAGGTATCACATACCTTATTATACAAATCTCATTTGCATAATGTGGAATTAAAATTGAATCACATTCAATTTTATTTCTCTCAAATGAATTTCTCCAATCTAAGCCTTAATTTCATAATTAGGCTATGTTATAGTTTAATATGAATCTCATTCACATTAAACCATATATTATATCAATTATATCTCATATAATCGACATAAATACCCTTTGTCTGAATTTGAACACTTCAAATTCACTCCAAACTGTATACCCTCATTGAATCCATAATTGAGCCAACCAAGGGACCTAATGGACCTATAAATCATGAGCTCTAATGATCCGAGATTAACTGATCAAACTCTTTGATCCCGTTAATCAACATTCATTAACTACGGGGTCACTCCACTATAGTCCCGTAGTTGCACTCTCCTTACTATAGGACAAGTTGTGTTCATTGATATAACCAATACCCGTGAGTCAACCCTTCACAGGTTGTTCGTAGTCACAACTTTATTGCCATTTTACCCTATGCCTACCTCTTGTTCCTTAAGTCCTACTAATCCTCTAATGAAGAACTTTGTTTATGGTCCTCCTACCATAAACAATGTACCTCTCGGGTCGGTGAGAGGGTAGGGCCCTGTTGTTCAAGCCCTGGAGTCGGCACCTAAGGGAACAACCCTCTAGTTTCCCTAGCTCGAGAATGAGTGAATTCCATCTTGTATAGTTAAGTTCTCATCTCCCCACATGGTTTTGCCCCTGAGAAGATAGACATATTGAGCGAGCAACAAAGGTCACTCTCACCGGTACTAGTCAAAGGACAGACCCCCGCAGACAGGAGTCTATAACACGCTCAGGATTAAGATCGAGTCACTAATAGTCATACGAATTTATTAGTCCTAAACTGTTAACAGTGTTACATCAGTTGGTCTAATAATTCACGGTTTGGTCTTGTACAATCTCATTGCACAGGATGCCCCTATTCGCATATCAACTACATGAACGAGCTGGAGAAATCACGGATTAGGTCATTAACTCAAATGTGATCCTCCTTGTGTGTCCACTACACACCATTCAAGTTCTCAGTTCTCTCATAATACAATGACCCTGAAGCTTAGTTTATTGGATTAAGTTTATGAAAAATGTGAGACACAAAGTTCGAATAAATAACTCTTATTTATTTACAACTTGGAATATTACAAACTACACGAGATGAGGACATACATCCCAACAGATGAGGCTATCAAATCTTATGGCTTTTATCAGAATGTTGATAAACCTTGTGTATACAAGAAGATAATCAACAGTACGATCGCTTTTCTAGTGTTGTATGTAGATGATATCCTACTCATTGGGAATGATGTAGGATTGCTCATTGATGTTAAAAACTGGTTGGCTACGCAATTCCAAATGAAAGATTTGGGAGACGCGCAGTTCGTTCTCAGGATCCAGCTTGTCCGGAACCGCAAGAACAAAACACTAGCCTTGTCTCAAGCATCGTACATCGACAAAATGTTAATTCGATATAAGATGCAAAACTACAAGAAGGGTTTATTGCCTTGCAGGCACGGGGTTCATTTTTCTGAGGAACAATGTCCTAAGACACCTCAAAAGGTTGAGGATATGAGACGAGTCCCTTATGCATCAGTTGTAGGTAGCTTCATATACGCCATGTTGTGTACTCGACCCGATATCTGTTATGCAGTTGGGATTGTAAGTAGGTATCAATCCAACCGAGGATTAGATCACTGGAGTGCGGTAAAATCAATCCTCAAGTATCTTAGGAGAACGAGGAACTATATGCTCGTGTATGGGGCGAAGGATTTGATCCTTACAGGATACACGAACTCTAACTTCCAAACCGATAAGGATTCTAGGAAATCCACTTCAGAGTTAGTGTTTACTCTTAATGGAGGGGCAATAGTCTGGCGAAGCATCAAGAAATGATGCATTGTTGACTCCACTATGGAGGCTGAGTATGTAGCAACTTGTGAAGCGGCTAAAGAGGCAGTATGGCTTAGGAGTTCATGACTGATTTGGAAATTGTTCCAAATATGAACCTCCCGATCACCCTTTATTGTGATAACAGCGGTGGCGTGGCCAACTGAGAGAACCTCGAAGTCACAAAAGGGAAAAACACATCGAACGGAAGTATCACTTGATACAAGAAATTGTGCACTGAGGAGACGTGATCGTCACGAAGATAGCATCGGAGCACAACGTTGTTGATCCATTTACAAAGACTTTCACGGCTAAGGTATTCAAGGGTCACCTAGAAACTCTAGGTTTACACATTAGAACTTGACTAGGGCATGTGGGAGTACTGTATCAAAGGGTATTCAATGCCCTAGTTTATTGTATTTGCATTATTGTAATATTTTATGTACTCAACTAGCTTTAGGACAAGTGGGAGTTTGTTGGGATTTATGCTCTAAACTCGTGTATTTGTAATTATTTGAGGAAATGAATAAAGTTGTTATTTTTTCCTTTAAACTTGTATTCTCGCAATTACAAACTTAATTCTAATAAACTAAGCTCTAGGGTCACATTTAGAATGTCACCCAAATGGTCTATAGTAGATGGAGGTCGGGAACCTTATCCTGTTAACACTATGGATGCGACCCACTTTGTATTTGATACAAACGAGACAATCCAACTCGTTCATGTAGTTGACATGCGAGTGGGGGCATCTTGTGCAAAGAGTTTGTACAAGACTGCACCAAGAATTGTTAGACTAATCCAGTAACACCATTGATAGGTTAGGGCTAATGATTCAAACGATGACCAATAGTGATTCAACAAATCCTAAGCGAGTTACGAACTCCTGTCTGCCGGGGATTATCCCTTAACTAGTACGGGTGAGAGTGGCCACAATTGCCGACTTAATATGCCTACCTTCTCAGGGATGAAACCTTGTAGGGAGCTAGGGACTCAACTTCGCAAGAAAGAATTCACTCGTTCCCATTCAAGGGTAACTAGGATAGGTTGTTCCCTTAAGAGTTATATCCAAGTCTTGAACAACGGGGCCCCTCCCACTTGCTGGCCCGAGAGGGATAATGTTTATGGTTAGACCATAAACTTGTTGTTCATTAGAACATCATTGGTGCTTAAGGTGCAAGAAGCAGTCATAGGGGTAAAACAGTAATTCGACCCAGCTGTGACTATGAACGACCTGTGAAGGGTTGATTCACGGGCATTGGTTAAATCAATGGACACAACTTGTCCTATAGTGAGGAGAGTGCAACTGCGAGTCTTTAGTGGAGTGACTCGTAGTTAACGAATGTTGATTGACGGGATCAATGAGTTTGATTAGTCAATCTCCTACGTTGGAGCTCATGATTTGTAGGTCCATTAGGTCCCTCGGTTGTCTCAACATGGAATTTAATAGAGGGTATAAAGTTTTGGAATAAATTTGAAATATTCAAATTCAAATTTAAGGAGTATATCAATTATATATGATATGATTGATATAATATATAGTTCAATGTAAATATGATTCATATTGAACTTAATTATGTCTAATTATGGAATTGGGACATAACATATGGTAGAACTTTGGAGAAATGAAATTGGACTTATTCAAATCCAATTTCTCAACATTATATGAATATGATTCATATAATAAGGTGTTTGACACCTTATATTATGCATTTATGCATAATAAGTGGAGATAGTGGCAAGATAGGTGGAGAATTTGTCTCCACCCAAATTGACTATAAAAGCATCCTTTTGGATGCATTTTAGTACACTTGAACCATTTGTGTCGTTTTGCATCTAAAGCAAACACAAGAGTTCTCTCAAGTTCTCTCTAAAATACATCTCTAATCCAAAGGAGATCCTACATCTCTCCCTCTCCTAGAGAACAACCGAGAAGGTCTTTTGGCGGTGTTCGAGGATTCATTCGTAGAGAAGAGGAGCTCGTAGACGACGAGGAACCACTTGAAGAATCGGTCTTCAAAGGTAATCTTCTAAGACATTTATGTTTTTCAAATTAGTATGCTTAGCATTAGTTTTTATGTTTTTGAGCATTTTCTATGTCACACAATTAAGTGCATATGCGATCAATCGCTTCCGCATGGGATTCAATTCCCTTCAAGAATCTCTCTTGTGAATTACTAGAATTTTGAATCTTCAATCAACTAGGGTTAATATAGGTTAATTTTCATCTTGAATAAGCTAGAGTGTGTGATTGAAATCTATTACTATCCTATCATGTCTATCATTAAGATGTTTATTTCATTTACCACTGTGATACGAGTTTATCAGTAATAGATGTTTATCACTGATAGACTTCTGACTATGATAAAAGTCTACCAACATATTACTCCAAACCTTATTTTAGTTTTAATTGACAGTCTATTAGAGTCTATTACCGATAGACTTCAAATTGTGATAAGAGTCTACCAAAGATAGAAATATATCATTAATAGACTTCAACCTTGATAAAAATGAATGGAATGGAATCCCGTGTGGAAGCGAACGATCGCCTTTGCTCTCAATTGTGTGACATAGAAATACTCAAAAACGGAAAATCTAGCTAAACATGCATCTTGAAAGCATAAAAGGATTAGTAGGTTACCTTTGAAGACCGATTATTCAAGTAGTTACTCGTCGTCTACGTACTCCTCTTCTCTACGAACAAATCTTCGAACACGACCAAAAGACCTTCTCGATTGTTCTCTAAGAGAGGGAGAGAGGTGAGATCTCCTTTTGGATTATGGATGTTTTGTAGAGAGATTTAGAGAGAACTCTTGTGTTGCCTAAAATGCAAACTACACAAATGGTTCAAGTGTTACAAAATGCATCCAAAAGGATGCTTTTATAGGCAATGTGGGTGGAGACAAATTCTCCACCCATTATGCCACTAACTCCACATATTATACACAAAAGAATAATATAAGGTATCAAATACCTTATTATGTGAATCATATTCACATAATGTAGAGAAATTTAATTTAGTAAAATTAAATTTCATGTTTCTCAATATATGCCTTAATTCCATAATCAGACATAATTAAGTTCATTATGAATCATATTCACATTGAGCTATATATTATATCAATTATATCATATATAATTGACATAATTCCCTAAATTGAATTTGAACACTTCAAATCCATCCCAAAACTTTATACCCTCTATTAATTCCATGTTGAGCCAACCGAGGGACCTAATGAACCTACAGATCATGAGCTCCAACGATACGAGATTGCCTAATCAAACTCATTGATCCTGCCAATCAACATTCGTTAACTACGAGTCACTCCACTAAAAACTCGTAGTTGCACTCTCCTCACTTTAAGACGTATGTAGTCACAGTTGGGTCAAAATTACCGTTTTACCCCTATGACTACTTCTTGCACCTTAAGCACCACTAATCCTCTAATGAACAACAAGTATATGGTCCGACCATAAACATTATCCCTCTCGGGCCAACAAGAGGGAGGGGCCCCGTTGTTCAAGACCTGGATTCAACTCTTAAGCGAACAACCTATCTAGTTACCCTAGAACGAGAACGAGTGAATTCTTTCTTTTGAAGCTGAGTCCCCAGCTCCCTACGAGGTTTCATCCCTAAGAAGGTAGACATATTGAATCAGCGACTTTGGTCACTCTCACGCGTACTAGTCAAAGGATAACCCCCCGCAGATAGGAGTTCGCAACTCGCTCAAGATTCAGATTGAGTCACTATTGGTCAGCTTTTGAATTATTAGCCCTAACCTATCAACGGTGTTACTAGATTGGTCTAACAATTCTTGGTATAGTCTTGTACAAACTATTTGCACAGGATGCCCCCACTCCCATATCAACTGCATAAACAAGTTGGATCCCCTCGTTTGTATCAAATACAGAGTGGGTCGCATCTATAGTGTCACTAGGATGAGGTTCCCAACCTCATCCATCTACTATAGACCATTCGGGTCACAAACTTGAACTTGATTCTAGATATGTGTCAACTACACACAGTTCAAAGTTGTCTAAATGTGACCCTAGAGTTTAGTTTATTGGATTTAAGTTTGTAATTGCGAGAATACAAAATTGAAGGAAAAAATAACAATTTATTCATTTCCTCAAATAATTACAAATACACGAGTTTATGGCATAAATCCCAACAAAAAAATCTATCACTGATAGAATCTTAACTATGATAAAAGTCTATCAGCCTACTCCAAGCCTTGGTTCAGTATTACATTCTATCACAATCAATCACTCATACACTTCTAACTATGATAAGAATCAATTAGAGATAAAAGTTTATCACTAATAAACTTCTAGCTATGATAAGAGTCTATTAGCATGATTTCAATCCTTCTGATAGAGTTCTAACTGTGATAAGAGTTTATCACGGATAGAAGTCTATCACTTATAGATTCCTAACAGTGATAAAAGTCTATCAAGTTTCAATCAAGGATAAAATGAAAATTAAAAATGTTATTTAAAATATTTACCAAATTTACAATTTTTTTTTTAAAAAAAAATTGCTATATTTGCAAATAAGAATCCAAATTATGCTACCCATTAGAATTTCTCGAAGTTTAATGTGTAAAGCAAATAGTTGATCTATATAAATTGAAAGAAGTTTCATATGTAGCAGAAAGAGAAAAGAAAACTACATTGTCTATAGTTTGGAAGAATTTAATTTCTAAAAAAAGAAAGATAAAGAATTTTGATTTTTAAGATCAATGTTGAAATATATATATATATATATATATTAAGTTAAACATCTAAATTCAGCGTTGGAAAGTTAGAAAAAATATATTTATAGATAAATGATTGGAAAAAATAAAAATAAAGGAAACAAAATGTAACGGTTGAAACTCCGAAAAACGACAACTTTGTGAACGCCGTCGGTGAAAAATCGAACTGCACTAATCTCCCAACGTTTTTTGTATTCCTTTTCCGTTTTTCCTTTTCTTTTTAGGTTATATCCTTCTAAAAAAATCCTTAGGCTTTCTAGATAAGCCAACTCATTTAACCTCAAGTGGGTTAAACATATAACCCGATATTTTAGGCCCACAAACATAAGAAAATTCATGTTTGTCTAATAAATGGGTTGGACACCCATAACAATCTCCCCCTCCTGCCCCATTGTGGGGAAAACAAAATCACATCCATGATCACTTGAACTTCATCCCGACAAGCTTACTACAAAGTTCATGCTTGCTTCCAGGAACTAATTTAGTCAACATATCTGCATTATTCTTGTCGGTGTGGACTTTCTTCAGTTTCATTATTTTCTCTTCAATCACATCTCACAACCAATGATATCTAATGTCAATGTGTTTGGTGCGAGCATGATACATTGAATTCTTGCTCAAATCCATAGACTGACTATCTGAGAAAGACTACATACTCATCTTGCTTCAAACCTAATTCTTGAAGGAATCTTTTAAGCCATAGCATCTCTCTTGCTTGCTTCCACTCTGCGCAATATACTCGCCTCGATTGTGGACAATGCTACACATTTTTGTAGCTTGGATTGCCATGAGATGGCCCCTAAAAATGTAAACACATAACTTTGAGGTAAATTTTCTGTTATCAAGATCACCTGCCATATCTGCATCAATATAACCTTGAAGTATAGGTTTACCACCTCCATAACACAAACTCAATTTGGAGGTGCCTCGCAAGTATCTGAAGATCCACTTCACTGCTTCCCAGTGAGTCTTACCTGGATTGGATAAGAAACGACTCACTAAACTAACTGCATGTGTAATATCAGGTCTAGTACACACCATAGCATACATCAGAGAACCAACTGCAGAAGAGTAAGGAATGGATGACATTGCTTCTTTCTCCTTCTCTGTTGTAGGACAAGCTCTCTTATCTAGCTTGAAGTGAGTTGCTAATGGTGTACCAACAGGCTTAACATGCTTCATATTGAACCTTCCAAGTACCCGTTCAATATACTTCTCATGGGATAACCACAATTTCCCAGCTTTCCTGTCACGAGTAATCTCCATGCCTAAGATTTGCTTTGCAGGGCCTAATCTTTCATGTCAAATGACTTGGAAAATTCTTTCTTCAAACTTTGAATCATATCTGCATTTTGTCAAACTATCAACATATCATTTACATATAAAAGAAGAATAATGAAGTTACCTCCAAGGAACTTTCTAAAATACACACAGGAATCAGTTGTAGTTCGTTTATAATAGTTGTTTATTATAAACGAATCAAATTTCTTGTACCACTGTCTTGGTGCCTGTTTAAGCCCATAAAGACTCTTCTTCAACTTGCAAACAAGTTTATCTTTCCCCTTTTCTTCAAATTCTTCAAGTTGCTCCATGTAGATCTCTTCATGCAAATCACCATGTAAAAATGCAGTTTTTACATCAAGTTGCTCCAATTCAAGATCTAGACTTGCTGCTAAACCCAAAATTGTTCTGATAGATATCATTTTGACTACTGGAGAGAATATCTCATCAAAATTGATGCCATTTTTCTGGTTGCATCCTTTTACCACTAATATGCCTTTGAACTTTACTATCTTCTCGCCATCCTTTTTATACTTGAAAACTCACTTGTTTCTCAAGACTTTCTTGTCCTTTGGAAGTTGCACTAGCTCATAGGTTCATTCTTTTTTAGGGAATTCATCTCTTCCTTCATTGCATCAAGCCACTTGTCTTTTTCATCATGAGACAAGACCTCTTGATAGTTCTCTGACTCTTCATCTTCACTTACTAGAATGAACTCTGAGCTTGGATACTTTGTTGAAGGTTTACGCTCTCTTGTGGACCTTCGAATATGTGTATCCTCCACTTGAGGGATAAGTTGCTCCCTCTGCTCATGAACTTCTTCTTGAATCATTTCCTCATGGATTTCTTCATCAGATGAAGACTCATCAAGATCATCATCATCAACATGATATGGTACATTACCATCAGGTTCTACCTCACCAACATCATCATGTACATCATCAAGTACATCATCAAGTACATCATCAAGTACATCCTCAACATTCTCATTCGACGACTGAATAATAGAAGGAGTAGAAGAAAGATCATTAGTAGTATCAAAAGACAATTTTGAAATAGAAGTGTACCTCGTACTCAGAAGATCTGCACCCTTCTTGTGCTCAAAGAATACTACATCTCTGCTTCTCACTACCTTTTTCTTTTCTGGATCGTAGAGCCTGTAACCATACTCTTCATCCCCATATCCAACAAATACACATGGATTAGTTTTTGAATCAAGCTTTGACCTTTATTCTTTAGGCACATGCATGTATGCCTTGCTGCCAAAGACTCTCAAATGCGAAAAAGTGGGATCATGTCCCTTCCATGCTCTCTCTGGAATGTCATAACCAAGAGGAATCGATGGAGATCGATTAATCAAATACACGACACATTGCACTGCTTCAACCCAAAATGTCTTAGGAAGATCAGACATTCTAAGCATGCACCTCACCTTCTCGACAATGGTTCTGTTCATCCTTTTAGCAACTCCATTGTGTTGTGTTGTGTTGTGTCGGGCTCTTTCTTCTCATGCCTAATGTCATGTTGTGAGCAATAATGCTTAAACTCATTCGATGTATACTCACCACCATTGTTAGATCGAAGACACTTCAACTTTCTTTCAGTCTCCCTTTCTATCATAACATGAAAATTTCTGAAAATCTCAAACACTTAGCTTTTTGTTTTCAACATATACACCCAAGTTCTTCGAGTAGCATCATCAATGAAAGTGACAAAATATCTATTGCCACCAAGTGATTCTACCTCAATAGGACCACAAACATCAGAGTGGACTTACTCCAATTTCCCTTGCCTTCTAATGGACTTTTTAGCAAAGGAAACTCTATGTTGCTTACCTGCCAAGCAATAATCACAAGGGTTAAGAGAATGTTGGGATTTGTGCCATAAACTTGTGTAATTTTGATCAAATAAATAAAGAGTTATTTGATTTGATAAAATTATATTCTTGTTTTATAAATCCAATAAACTAAGCTTCAAGGTTATAATGTATCTTGAACATCAGTGTAGTAGACACTATTTGGATTATGTTCAAGAGTATAACCTAAATGATCTATGGTACAAGAATAAGGTTGGAAACCTTATTTTGGTAACACCATGGATGCGACCCACTTTGTAATTAGTACAAATGGGGTAATCCAACTCATTCATGTAGTTGACATGCGAGTGGGGGCATCCCTGTATGAAGAGTTCATACAAGACCTGTTTGTAAATTATTAGTCTAAACAAGATTATAACGTAATGAGGATAAGATTGATAATTTATAGATGGTCATTAGTGACTCGACTAATCTCTGAGCAAGTTAAGAACTCCGCTTATAGGGGTTTGTCCTTAGACTAGTATGGGTGAGAGAGTGGCACTGAGCCGACTCAATAAGCCTACCTTCTCGTGTGACGAGTAACCTCGTGAGGTAGTGGGGACTTAACTATGCAAGATGAAATTCACTCATTCTCGCACTAAGGAATTAGATAGGTTGTTCCCTTAAGAAGCGACTTTGTGTCTTGAACAACGGGCCCCACCCTCTAAGAGGGTATGAGTCTATGGTAGGACCTTAGACTTGTTGTTCATTAGAGGATCAGTGGTGCTTAAGGAACAAAAAGGTGATCACAGGGGTAAAACGGTAATTTGGCCCAGCCATGATTACGAACAACCTGTGAAGGGTCGACTCATGGGTAATGATTATATCAGTGGACACAATATAATCTACAGTGAGGAGAGTGCAGCTACAAGTCTATAGTGGAGTGACTTGTAGTTAATGAATATTGATTAACTGGATCAAAGAGTTTGATCAGTTAATCTCATATCATTGGAGCTCATGAACTGTAGGTCCATTAGGTTCCTCCGTTGGCTCAACATGGTAATATTGAGGGTATAAAGTTAGGAATGAAATTGAAGTGTTCAATTTCACATATGAGGTGTTATATCAATTATATATGATATCATTAATATAATATATGGTTTTAATATGAATTAGATTCACATACAAACCATACACTAATGAGAGAATGAAGGAGGGATAAGATAGTAATTTCCATCATATTTCCCTATATATAGTTGCATGAGATGCAATTTTGAAAGAGCTTTTCTGAGAAACCCTAGAGCATCACATAGTTGTGTTGGAAGAGTTCCACACACAACCTCTCTCACAACCTCACACCTTATCCTAAAAAGAACCCACTTTCCTCACTCATCTAGAGAACAACGGAGAAGATCCGGTGGTAGTGTCCGTGATCGTTCGGGTTCGAGTTGCTGAGATCGTGATCGTGGGAGAAGGAGCACTTTAAGAAAGAGTTCTTCAAAGGTATTATCTTGTTGTTCAATTTCTTAAAGCATGCTTAATCTAGTTAGATTTGTTTTTTATTGATACCCATGTAACAAAATTAAGAACACGCGATTAACAATCGCTTCTGCTGCGGGATTCAATCTCTTCAGAGAAACTGTTTTATCAACAAGAATAAGAGATTTACCTGCCAACAGTTTAATCCTCTTGTCACTCATATACCCTAGCCCTTCGATACCACAAATTAGGAGAATTCTTTTCTTCAACTGCATTCAACTCACAAGAACGTACCCTCAAGTATGTTTTATACAAGGAACAACATAACTCACCACGAGCAACTTTCATCGAACCTTTAGATAATTTCCATTTACTATCATCAAAAGTATGTTAAAACCCTTCTTGATCAAGGACACTTGCAGACAACAAGTTAAGGCGTAAATCAGGAATATGGCGCACATTTTTTAATGTAAGCATGCACCCAACATTTGTCTTCACACGAATATCACCTAACCCAACAATACTTGCTGAGCTCTTGTTTCTCATCTTCACACTACCAAAATCACCCAATTGATAGTTCATGAAATACTCCTTTCTGGGAACACAATGATATGAGGCTCCTGAATCTACCAACCACTCTGTGTCTAAACTTTCTACATGATGACATTCACTAGTTGCACAAACTAAAGTGACATCACCATTACCTGTAGTAGCGGTTGCTGCAGTATTTTTATCATCTCCCTCCTTTTGCGAGTCTTGCTTCTTACCTTGTTCTTTCTTCCAACGGTAGCAAAACTTTTTAATATGGTCAGACTTGTTGCAGTGATAACATGTCCTAGTTTATTTGTCTCTAGACTTGGACCTCTCCTTTGAGTTACCACGACCTTTGGGTCCTTTACTCTTGCTTCTACCACGATTCTCAACAAGAAGAATATTCGAATTATCAACTCCCATCTCCTTTCTTCTTATCTCTTCATTGAAGATGTTTTCTTTAATCATATTCACAGATAAAACATCTACTGGAGCAGAGTTACTAATAGTCACAACTAAGGTTTCCCAACTGTCTAGCAAAAAACTCAACAAGAACAAAGCCTGCAATTCATCATAAAAAATAATCTTCATAGTAGTCAACTTATTAATAATATCCTGGAAGTCACTCAAATGTTCAGAAACAGACTTCACACCCTTCAATTTCAAATTAACAAGTCTCTCGATTAATGAAGTTTTATTATGTGCGGTCTTCCTTTCATAAAAACCTTCCAATTTCTTTCACAAATCATATGGGTTGGACTCTTTAGACAAATGGTTGAAAATACTATGATCAATCCACTGCTTAATAGTTCCCAAAGTCTTCCTCTTTAACTTTACCCAATCTTTCTCTTCCATTTTATCTAGTTTTGAAGGTTTAGAAATTGTGTCATCAGCTTCTATGGTTGTTTCAATTGGATCATACAAATCTTTGCAAAATAGCAAATCATCCATCATCGGTCTCCAGATGGAATAATTGGTTTATGTCAGTCTAACCATTGAATTACCTCCACTACCATTAGTAGACTCCATAACAATGATTAAATTAAACCTTGGCGCTCTGATACCAACTGATAGGGCCAAAATAGTAAATTAATAACCCACCAAGATCTCTCGAAGACAATCAACCAAAAATAGTACTTCAATCCACCACAAATAATTCTCAAGCAACAACCAGCAATGGACAACAACAAACCATAAACAAATGCAGAAAACTAAATGCAATAAATACATGAATTATACGTGGAAAACCTCTTCGATGTGAAGAGTAAAAAACCACAGGACTTGTGAGGAGTCCACCCTTATCACCTTCTCTTATTATGATAAAATTGAGAGAAAAAGAACCCAAATTAGTCTTACAAAAATTCACAACCCACCAATAGTTCCATACATAAGTGAACAATAATTGAGAGACGAAAGATGATAAATATCACTCAGTTTTTGCAGGTTCTGTCCGATAACAATATCTGATAAACTGAAGTTCAGAACGACGATCCAACCGTTAAAAACAAGGCCCTTTGTGTCTCCAACAAGCTGACAAAATTTCAGTAAAATCCAACGGTTGAAACTTCAGAAAACGACAATTTTATGAACATCATCGGTGAAACATGAAACTACACTAATCTTCCAACGTTTTCTGTATTGCTCTTCTGTTTTTCCTTTTCTTTTTAGGTTATATCCTACTAAAAAGCTTTATGATATCCAACTCATTTAACCTCAAGTGGGCTAAACATATAACCCGATATTTTGGGCCCACAAACATAAGAAAACTCATGTTTGTCTAACAAATGGGCTGGACACCCATAACAACTTTTACTAAACTCATGTTTAATAAATTACGGTTCAAATCCATACTTAACAAAATCCAAATAATGGTTTAATAAATGTATACTTAACAAACTTATTATTACTATTATTATTATTATAGAAATTAGGAAATAAATGCCCATGTCATGTGTTGTCCACGAATCCAAATTTGTCATTGCAAGTGGCACATCTCCCATTTGCCCATATGTCCTTTATGTGTCTAATATTCACCAATAATTAGTGTCCAATTAGTGTCCAAATATACCAACTCATACTTGTCAAATTGCCTATAAATAGTGGCATTTGGTGGATCATGAAATACACACAATTTCGTGAAATTCTCTCCAATCTTCTTCCTTCTCTCCCACTTTCTATTTGAATACCATTTCCATATAATTCCACTTTCTTTCTTTATATTATTATTATTATTATTATTATTATTATTATTATTATTATTATATGTTTTGGTAAAGTTTTGGTACCTGGTTTTGCCTCTCAATTTCACAATACGTTATCAGCACGAGTTTCTGTCATTTTTCTCCGCTAAAGGTAGGTCCTCCGGGTAAGCCTTTTTTTTTTTTTATAATAAAATTTTATTTTGCATGTTTTATTAATTTCCTAATGTAAATGCAATTTCTTTTTATATACTATTACTATGGAAAATCTTGCAAAATTAGAATTCACGGCCCTTGACATTAATGGTAATAATTATTTGTCACGGGTGTTTGATGTTGAGATACATTTTGATGCTATGAACCTTGGAGAGACCATTAAAGAATGGAATACGACATCCAGTCAAGAAAAGGCTAAAGCCATAATCTTCATTTGTCATCATCTCCATGAGAGATTGAAAATGGAATATCTAACGATAAAATTGAAAGAGTGTAGATTAAGAAAGCGGAAGCAATTTTGGATCTTGAACACTCTAAGTTGATCAATTTTGTAAAATAAAATGCATGCTCAAATTTGGAAAAAGCAGAGGATAGAAAACTCAACTTTGAAGATCAAATTCTCTTCACCGGTTGTTGATGGTTCAGTGCACGAACACTTCGTGGACGACCGTTAGAGTCTTCCCTACTATCCTCGGGCCTTAGAACGGATTGTGGGATCCTAGGTTGAGAGAATTTGGAAGAAAAAACCTCAAAGGTCACTAATTCGGGAATATTGAATTTTCTCTAAAAATCTCACAACATCCCTCAAATCACCATTATATAAAGCTTCAAAAAGCTTTAATGGAGTGACAACTCAAGGGTGATGAGGATGCTTTGAGATGGATGGTGGCCAATTTTGGTGAATTTTGAAGATGAGAGGGATTGGGCAAGTTGTATTTTGGATTTTATGAAAATCCAAGAAAATTCTCTAATTTTCATTTAATTTTAATTCAAAAATCAATATCAAATTGATTTTAAATTAAAATTAATTTAATTAATTAAATAATTCAAAAATTAATTTAATTAATTAATTAATTTTAATTTAATTTAATATTAAATATTAAATTAAATAAATTGTCCAATCCCGATCGTTTTTCGAACATGAATCTTTATTCATGCAATAAACCGATCCAATATTTAAATCATATTTAAATATATCCACCTCTTTTAATCATAGTTTAATTCATAATTAAGCTATGATTCGTTAAATATATCACATATAATTAACGCTTTTCTTCCAAACTCAATTTGAACAATTCAAATTCTTTTCTCTCAAAATGTTACAAGGCTTAGTCCGAGCTAGTAAGGAGGACCTAATGGACCTGGATCATCATGAGCTTCAACGATACGAGAATAACCGACCAAACTCTTTAGCCTAGCTAATCAACATTCGTTAACCATCGGGACACTCCACTAAAGCCCGGTGGTCGCATTCTCCTCATCGTGAGATATATTTACATTCACTTAATATAACCATGATTAGTAAGTCGATCCTTCACGGATCGTTCGTAATTACACATGGTGGTCAAGATTACCGTTTTTACCTGTAATTACCTCTTGTTCCTTAAGTCCCACCGATCCTCTAATGAACAATTGGTTTGTGGGGTCCCAAAGAAACCGAATCCTCTCGGGCCAATGAGAGGGTGGGCCCATTGTTCAAGACCGAGAGTCGATGATTTAAGGGAACAACCTCTACTAATCCGTAAAGCGGGTAGGAGTGAATTCCATCTTGCGAGAACTATGTTCCCAACTATCTACCCGATTTTATCCTCGAAATGGCAAAGCTTATTGAGTGGCGGTCTCGAGCCACTCTCACCCATGCAAATCTAAGGATAATTCGAATAAATAGGAGTCCATAGAACGCTCGAGGATTAAGATCGAGTTACCTAGGTCATCGGATGAATATAGTCGGTTAAGACGAAGAAACTGAGTTATAAAGTCTAAGTGACTATTGCGCTGATCGATCTTATGCAAACTCATTGCATGTGGCGCCCCACTCACATGTCTCCACATGAACGATTTAGGATCACATCGTTTGTTCTCTCTACAAAGTGGCCGCGTCCATAGTGTCCCCATGATAAGGTACCCAACCCTATCCTTATACTATAGACTGCTCAGCTATAACTTGAACTTGATCCACTTTTATGCCACACATAAAGTTCAAGTATTCATCCTATAGCCAAGGGTTCTTTATTGGATTAAGGTTACACAATACACAATAGTCAATAACACCTTTACTGAATAAATTTCAATAACAACTTTATTGTGATATAGAATATACATTCAGTTTACAAAACTACGAGTTTTAGGACATAAAACCCAACAAAAATATCCCTACGTCTTGTGGAAGAACTTGAAAAAAAGGTATGATCATCAAAAAACTGTTATTCTTCTAAAAACTCGTTATGATTGGATGCAACTGAGGTTGCAAGATTTTAAATCAGCAAGTGAATATAACTCTGCATTATTCAAAATTAGTTCGAAATTGAAATTATGTGGAGAAAATATTACTGATGTGGATATGTTAGAGAAGACATTTTCTACCTTTCATGTCTCAAATATGCTCCTGCAGTAGCAATATCGAGAAAAAAGCTTTAAAAAGTATTCAGAACTCTTTTCATGTTTTCTCGTGGTTGAACAAAATAATGAATCTCGATCGACTGGAGCAATACCATTCCCTTAAGTGAATGTTGGGAATTTTAACAATCGAGGTCGAGGTCGTGGTCGTGACCGCAGTAGAGGAAGAAATAATTATTTTCGTGGTGGGCATTATGATTATCCGAAATTCAAAAAACCCACACGAAATTATGATCACAAAGGAAAAACTCCACAAAATAAGAATACAAGAGGTGATGAGAATAAATGTTTTCGATGTGGAATGACTGGACATTGGTCATGTATTTTTCGTACATCCAAATATCTAATAAATCTCTATCAAGCTTCCTAGAAGGAAAAAGGGAAAAATGTGGAAGAAAATCTTGCTTATCAAAATAATAATATTTTGACTCATCCAATATGACAAATTTGGATGTGACATGCTTATTTGCATCTCCTGAAGAGAAGATTGAAGAAATTGATGGATTAGCAAGTGCTTCTTTTGATTTTGAGAATGTCTAGTAACTAATGTTTATTTTTATGTTCTTTTTAGCTTTAAACTTTTTGTATGATGTATCTCGTATTGTAATTATTTTTGTTTAATGAAAAAAATATGGACAGTTTTTATATGTTGAATAACTAAAAAATAAGCAATGAACAAACAATACTTATAAACAGAAAATATTTTTCTAAATTGACAATGTTAAAAGCAAAAGTCAATACTATATCAGGTTCTGCAGACTTGATTGAAGGTTCTGGAAAAAGAAAAATTTATCTTGCTTAGAGGAACAAAATTTTCAATTAATAATACTTTATATGTTCTCTAGCAAATCAAAGAGAAATTTATTGAGTTTCAAAGATATACGTAACAATGGTTATCATGTTGAAACTTATGGTAAAAATAATATAGAGTGTCTTTATATTATATCTATTGTTTCACATGAAAAACGTATATTAGAAACACAACTTGCTTTTAATTCTGGATTATATTATATTCATATACGAGTAATTGAAATATATGCAACAATGAACCAGAAGTTCATGAATCCAGAAATATTAAGTGTTTGACATGATCGATTAGGTCATCCAAGATCAATGATGATGCAAAAAAATTATTGAAAATTCACATGGGCATCAATTAAAGAACCAGAAGATTCTTCAATCCAATGAATTTTCATGTGATGTTTGCTCTCAAGGCAAATTAATCATTAGACCATCACCAGCTAAAGTGGGGACTAAATCACCTGCATTTTTGGAACGAATTTATGGTGATATATGTGGACCTATTAACCCACCAAGTGGACCATTTAGATATTTCATGGTACTAATTGACGCATCAAGCAGATGATCACATGTATGTTTATTATCAAGTCGAAATCTTGCATTTGCAAGACTACTTGCTCAAATAATTAAATTAAGAGCACAGCTTCCTGATTACACAATTAAGATCATTTGTCTTGATAATGTTGGTGAATTTACATCCCAAGCATTCAATAATTATTGTATGGCTATTGGGATAAATGTTGAACATCTTATAGCACATGTTCATACACAAAATGGTTTAGCATAATCATTTATAAAACGTTTGCAATTAATTGCTAGACCAATGCTTATGAGAGCCAAGCATCCAATATTTGTATGCATGCATGTTATTTTGCATGTTGCATCGCTAGTACGCATTAGGCTAGTAGCTTATAATAAGTACTCTCCGATTTGTTGATTGTCATTTTAATGAAACAAATTTTCCAACATTAGGGGGGAGAAATTAATTAAGAAGTTGGAAAAAGAGATTGCATGGGATGCATCGTTATTATCTCATTTACATCCCCGTACAGATCAATGTGAACTTGAAGTTCAAAAGATAATTCATTTGCAAAATATAGTAAATCAATTACCAGATGCATTTAGAGATGCTAAAAGAGTAACTAAAGCATATATACCAGTTGCAAATGCTCCATCAAAAATTGATATCCCAATACAACAAGTTATCAGTAATGAGTTTGGGGTACGCCAGAAGCATGGTAGACCAATGGGTTCAAAAGATAAAAATCATCGGAAAATAAAAGTAGTTAGTAATCAAAATGATTAAATGAAAGTTATGGATGTTCTAGAAGAAATCCAGAATACAATTACTAATGAAAGTATTGATGAAAGTCCAATACTTGAGGATAATAATAAAATTTCCATAAACTATGTTATAACAGGAAAAAGATAGAACCGAAATAATATAGTTGTTGACAACATTTTTGCTTACAATGTTGTTCATGATACTATTCATGAAGATAATGATTATGATCCAAAATCTATAGAAGAATGTCAACATAGAAAGGATTGACTTAAATGGAAAGAAGCAATCCATGTAGAATTAACTCACTTTCAAAACGTGAGATTTTTGGACCAGTAGTCCGAACACCAGAAGGTGTCAAACCTGTGGGATACAAATGGGTATTTGTAAGGAAGAGAAATGAAAAGAATGAGGTTACAAGATATAAAGTGAGACTTGTTGCACAAGGATTCTCGCAAAGAGTTGGTATTGATTATAAGGAGACATATTTTCCTATGGTGGATGCAATAACATTGAGATATCTAATTGGCTTGATTGTATATGAAAAGCTTGACATGCATCTGATGGATGTAGTCACGACATATTTATATGGATCTCTGGATAATGACATCTATATGAGAATCCCGGAAGGATTTAAAATGCCAGAAACGTATTCTCGGAAATTGTATTCAATAAAGTTGCAGAGATCATTATATGGATTAAAACAATCAGGACGAATGTGGTATAATCCCCTGAATGAATATTTGTTGAAAGAAGGTTATCAAAATAATCCAATATGCCCATGTGTTTTTAATAAAGAAATCTCAGTCAAGATTCGCTATTATAACTGTATATGTTGATGACTTAAATATAATTGGAACTCCTGAAAAGTTATCAGAGACAATAGAATATCTTAAGAAAGAATTCGAGATGAAAAATCTTGGAAAAACAAAATTTTGTCTTGGTTTGCAAATTGAACATTTAACCGATGGGATATTTGATCATTAGTCGACTTATACTGAAAAAATCTTGAAAGGTTCTATATGAACATAACATATCCATTGAACATTCCAATGGAAGTTCGTTCACTAGATATAAAGAAATATATATTTCGACCTCGAGATGATAACGAATAACTTCTTGGTCTTGAAGTACCATATCATAGTGTAGTTAGTGCACTTATGTATCTTGCTAATAATACAAGACCAGATATTGCATTTTCAGTAAATTTATTAGCGAGATATAGTTCTTGTCCAACACAAAGACATTGGAATGAAATTAAACATATACTTCGTTATCTCCGAGGAACAATTGATATGGGGTTGTTTTATTCTAACAAATCCAATTTTAATCTAGTTGGTTATGCAGATTCTAGATATTTATCTGATCCACACAAAACTAGATCTCCAACAGGTTATCTATTCACATGTAAAGGAACAACCATATCATGGCCATCAGTGAAACAAACCATAATAACCACTTTTTCAAATCATGTTGAAATCCTTGCAATTCACGAAATAGGTCGAGAATTTGTATGGCTAAGATCGATGATTCAACACATTCGTGAAACATGTGGCTTGTCTTTTAGTAGACATCTTCCAACAATATTATATGAAGACAACACAACATGTATAACCCAAATCAAGGGAGGATATATCAAAGGAGATAGAACGAAGCATATCTCATCAAAGCTTTTTTACACTCATGATCTTGAAGAAAATAGTGATATCACTGTACAACAAATTTGTTCGGAGGATAACCTGACTGACTTGTTTATGAAGACATTACCAACAACAACCTTTGAGAAATTAGTACATAACATTGGAATGCGGTGACTTAGAGACTTTAAGTGATGTCTCCATGAGTGGGAATAAATGTATTATAGTAAACTATATAAGATATGTACTATTTTTCCTTCCCTAGGTTTTTTTTTTCCATTGGGTTTTTACCTAGTAAGATTTTAACGGGGCATATTTTATATAAATAGGCATCTAAAGGGGAGTATTATGGAAATTAGGAAATAGATGTTCATGTCATGTGTTGTCCATGTATCCAAATTTGTCATTGCCAAGTGGCACATCCCTTATTTGCCCATATGTCCTCCATGTGTCTAATATTTACCAATGTGGATCATGAAATACACACAATTGGATGAAATTCTCTCCAATATTTTTTCTTCTCTCCCACTTTCTATTTGAATACCATTTCCATACAATTCCACTTTCTTTCTTTATAATAATATTATTATTATTATTATTATATGTTTTGGTAAAGTTTTGGAGTTCGGATTTGCCTCTCAATTTCACAATAATAATAATAATAATTATTATTATTATTATTATTATTATGCACATTACACAGACTTAACAAATTCAGGTTCAACCGTGCGAACGGAATGACCCAATTCATAATATCTCTCAAGACCTTCGAGCAATCTTCTATCATATGTGTTTTACAATGGCAAAAACTCTATTTTTTATTTTACCAAAAAAAAAACAATTTTTACACTAAACTTTCAACTTTATCAAATTGCATCCAAAACTTAGATAAACAAAATAAACCCAACCCCTCCTAATAGGCTGCCCAACATGATTCCCCTTTTACTGCTCTTGTTCTTGCCAGATTTTTCTGCTAAAGGAGGTTGAACAGAGTTTGGTTGGCCAAAATTATCAAAATGAAGGCCTTTTGCAGTATAAAATGAAGAGCAATCTTCCAATGTCCTCTGACTCAATACATTTTGAAGACAATTACTCCCAAGAGATGCATTCATTGGCACAAAATTTGGAACTCCACCTTCAAAATAATTTCCAGATAAATCAACCGCACCAAATCTTCTTATCACAGGCATAAGGCTACCATAAAACATGTTCCGAGAAATATTCAATGTTCCATTGGTGAAATTCGAATTCAAGCTCGAATTCGGCAGCATACCAGTGAAATTATTTCCAGAGATATCGAGAAGACGCAATCCAGGCATTAAGAACAATAAGTCAGGGACTGCACCAGTAAAATCATTGTCATTGAGAATCAATCCCTGCAATTCCTTAAGAGAAGAAAACAAGTCTTCGGGCAATGACCCATCAAGCAAATTGTTTCTAATCACCATTCTGCGTAGGCTGTTCATGCCTCTGAAATCTCGCGGAAGCGGCCCTGAAAATTGATTGAAACTGAGATCGAGGTGTACCAATTTATGGAGGTCCCCGAGTGAAGCAGGCAATGAAGAAGTGAGATTATTGGTGGAAAGATTCAAGCTTTGAAGGTGCGTAAAGGACCCAATAAGAGGAGGAATCGAGCCATGAAAACGATTTGAAGAAAGGTCGAGGAATGAAAGGTTCCCAAGAGAAGAAAATGAGAAAGGAACAGAGCCTGTGAGGTGATTGTTTGAAAGATCAAGGATTGAAAGTCGAAGAAGTTGAGAAAAACTTGAAGGAATCGTGCCGTTGAGGTTGTTATTGGAGAGATAGAGAGTGGTTAGATTTGTTAAGTTACCAAAAGTGAAAGGAATGGGACCAAGGATAGAACAAGAACGAAGATCAAGAAGTTGCAGAGACTTGAGCCTTGAACCAAACCAGTCAGGAATTGGACCTGGGAGGAAGAAGTTAGAAGCGTTAAAAGAGTGGAGAAGAGTGAAATTAGACAAAGCATCGACAAGGAATCGTGGGTTTTGACGACCAAGACGAGTTCTTCGAAACCCAGAAATATTGATCCCAACAACTCGACCATTTAGACATTGAATGCCATTCCAAACAGAGCAAGGGTCGGCTTTGATGGGCCAGTCTCTGCACCTCAAACCCAAAGAGGATCTGAGTTCGAGAAGAGCTACTCGTTCAGTTGTTAAACTCAGCTGTTGAAATGTGGGCTCAAAACACAAAAACAAGAACAAGAACAAGAGCAAGAACGTGAAATCTACTGCGTTTCGCATATCAGCTCAAGAAGAAAGTGTTGAACAGAAAGAGAGAATCAATTCAGCTCTTCCCTCGATCATAGAAACTTAGAAACCCCTTCTTTTAGATCCTGATTATGGGCGGTTAATGGTTTGACGAATTCAAAAGAGAATGAGAGAGAAGCAAAAGAGATTTTAAAAAAGAAAAACTGAAAACAGGGGAAGAGAGGAAATTTTTCAGTTTTATTATGAGAAATCCTTCCACTAGTATTTAAAAAACCTACTTTGATATCTTGAGCATGTAGCCAAAGTAATATTCAACGGGATAAATTATTTAAGTGTCAAATAACTTCTGTGGTACAATATTTTGTGTTTAATGACATGTTGGTAATCCAATTTTAAAATATTTTGGTTGAAAATAAAAAATGAGACAAAACTCTCCCTTGATTAACATATACCATTAACTAAAAGATCAATCATTTGAATCTCTCTCACTCCCAAGTGTACTGAACATTAAAAAAAAAAAAGAAGAAAAGCTTGCATTGCACCCAAGGTTTAAAATGTCTATGGAAATATCGAGATCTCAATTTTATGGAAATGTCGATGGAAATATCGATAAAATGTCGATATCGATGCATATTTCTGAAAAAATTTTAAAAATATATTTAAATTAGAAAATAAACCTTCTATACTTTTTAAATATAATTTAAATGAGTTAAAATGCTTGTTATAATATTATATTCACATCATGTAACATTTTGTTGCAATTTTCTTTAATATTTCATCATTTTTTTACGATATAATGAAAATGTGATTCACCCTTAGTATCGATGTCGAACCCATTGACATGTAGAAATATGTATGGAAATGTCGACATGTCGACGGAAATTTAATACCATAATTGCACTGGATAGTGGATACTACTATTTAGAAAAGAGACTTTTTTTTTTAGTATATCAACAATTGGGGGTGGGGGATTCAAACCCATGACCTTTTGGTCATGAGTCATACTTGATATCGATTGACTATGCTCTTGTTGGCATTTAGAAGAGAGACTTGACCAGCCTTAAAATCATACTTTTAATCCAACCTAATTTAGTGGATATCTTAATTAGTTGAAATATAGTATTTCGAAAATATAACATGAAATCTCTTGTGATGTACGAAAATTATAGTTTAGTTGATTTATGAATTTTTGAAATTACTAACTTGTATATTATTTTTTTACTAAATTTTAAGCAAGCTCCTAAACAAAAATTCTTAATCCACCAGACGAAAGTCAATATTTTTTAAGTGCAATTTGTGAGAGTACATTAATTTTCTAGTAATGATGGATGTCTACAAATATTTAATCAAATAATAATGACGAAAATATAATTTTTTTAATATTATTAAAAGTATATAACTTTTTAAAATTAAATATTACAAAATGGTTTAAAGTAATAAAAATGTAATTACCATTTATTGTTTTTTTGAAAATAATAAATAATTGATTTTTTTTTAAAAAAAAAAACCTCTAAAATATTCTTGAATTTATGACTCAATTATTAATCTACTTCATTTACCTATATTTATTGATGATAAGTGAACTTGTAAGGTGGAATTGCTTTAATGGTTCCTCAATCTGAAGAAACAATTTGATTAAAGTTTCTTTCATGAGTTAATTTTTTCGATCTTAATTATATCTTTGTCCCAATAATATTAATTTGTTGAACTCCATTTTAAAAAAATATATTTATTGTTTTCTAATTAAAAACAACAATACTTATTATTAAACGAATGGAAAAATAAACTTTAGCATTTACATCAACTTTCATTTGGGTATTTGAGTTTTAAAACTCAATCTTTTTACTTGTATGTGGTTCCAAGGCTATTATAATAGAGAGTTTGCCTTGTAACTTATTAAAATTAATTAATTTAATTTAACAATAGGCGTAAGAAATTGAGATAATAACTAACTAAATTTTTAAGCAAAAAAAGTTGGTTTGGTTAATTTCCATTTAGAACTCATCACTACAATTCGAATTACTAATTGTATATTTTTAAATATGCATAGTTGTTGTTATCTTTTTGTTTATAAGTTTACTAAAAATCATTTCTTATTTAGCTTCTCGTATTCGAGGTTTAAAATATCGGTGTTGATGGAAATATCGAAATCTGAATTTTATGAAAATGTCAATGAAAATATCGATAAAATTTTAGAAACAACAAATTTAAAAATCTTATTTAAATTAAAAAATAAATATTCTAAACTTTTTAAATGAATTTAAATGCTTGTTATAATAATATATTCACATTATGTTACATTTTGTTGCTATTTCTTTAATATTTCATCAATTTTGTATAGTAATAATGGAAATATCGATGTCGAACCCATAAATATGTAGAAATATCGATGGAAATGTCGACAAAAAATTAATACCATAGTTGTATCAACCTGTGATAAATTTAAATTTAACCATTGTTTTGATATAACTTTTTTTTGTTATGCTTTCTATTCCAGGGAGAGACTTATCTTATTCTGTTTCTTGTTGTTATGTTTAATCTAGAGAGGTAGAAATTAAAACGTCTATTTTTTCCTTGTTAAGGAGGGACGGAGAATGACGTCCTTTTTTGTTATGTTAATATAGATAGAAAGGGGGTGCAAAAATAAAATAATATCGCAAAAAGTTGTTGGTATTATAAATGCAAAAAAATAGATGCTCAATTTCTATCCATCCATGTGTCATGTCTCTCTTTGGTCATGTGTTTTTCATGTGTCATAAGCTTACTCATGCTTGATGTCCAAAATTATCCACTTGCTTCATGGCAAATAGCCTATAAATAGTAATTTTTGGTGGATGATGAAAAACACAATTGGATGTACAACTATTCAATCTTTTTTCTTCTCTCCCACTTTCTATTTGATTAATATTTTTCATATAATTCCACTTTCTTTTCTTTATATTATACATCCCAATTTCATTTTGTCATATATTATATTATTAATATTATATATATATATATATATATTTATATTCCTATTATTATTGTTATTATTATTATTATTATTATTATATGATTTAGTATGACGCTCAATTTTGCCTCCAATCTCACAAAACTAGAATTCACGACCCTTGACATTAATGGTAATAATTATTTGTCATGGGTGCTTGATACTAAGATACATTTGGATGCTATGAATTTTGGAGAGACCATTAAAGAAGGAAATACAACATACAGTCAAAAAAAGGCGAAGACCATGATTTTCATTCATCATTATCTCCACGAGGGAATTGCAGATGGAATATCTAAAAATAAAATATCCCTACGTTCGGTGGAAAACTTAAAAGAAAGATTTAATCATAAAAAACTGTTATTCTTCCAAAAGCTCGATATGATTGGATGCACCTGAGGTTGTAAGATTTTAAAATTAGTTCAGAATTGAAATTATGTGAAGAAAATATTACTAATGTAGATATGCTAGAGAAGATATTTTCTACTTTATGTCTTGAATATGCTCCTGCAGCAGCAATATCGAGAGAAAGATTTTACAAAATATTCTGAATTTATTTCATGTCTTCTTGTTGTTGAACAAAATAATGTGCTATTAATGTAAAATCATGAATCTCGACCAACTAGAACAATACCATTCCCTGAAGCGAATATGGTGAATTTTAACAATCGTGGTCGAGGTCGTAGTCGAGGTTGAGGTCGTGATTGTGGTAGAGGAAGAAATAATCATTTTCGTTGTGGACATTATAATTATCCAGATTTTAAAAAACCCACACAACATGATCATCATAAAGGAAAAGCTCCACAAAATAAGAATTCAAGAGGTGATGAAAATAAATGCTTTCGATGTAGAAATGACTGGACATTGGTCACGTATTTTTCGTACATCCAAACACTTAGTCGATCTCTATCAAGCTTCCCTAAAGGAAAAAGTAAAAAATGTGCAAATAAATCTTGTTTATCAAGATAATGATATATTCGAGTCATCCAATATGAAAAATTTGGATGTGACAGACTTCTTTGTTTCTCCTGAAGAGAAAATTGACAAAATTGATGGATTAACAAGTACTTCTTTTGATTTTGAAAATGTTTAGGACTAATGTTTGTTTAAAATCTATCTTTATGTTTCGTTTTAGTTTTGAATTTTTGTATTTTAAGTTATGTATCTCTTAATGTAATTATCTTTGTTTAATGAATAAATATGAACAATTTTCATATGTTGGGTGACTAAAAAAATGAGCAATGAAGATTTATGTCTAGCACACTATGCAACTACACATACAATACTTACCCATAGAAAATACTTACCAATAGAAAATATTTTTCTAAATTGACAATGTTGGAAGCAAAAGTCAATACTATATCTAGTTCTGCAAACCTGATTGAAGGTTTTGGAAAAACAAGTTTTATCTTACTTAGAGAAACAAAATTTTCAATCAATAATACTTTGTTCTCTAGCATATCAAAGAGAAACTTACTGAGTTTCAAAAATATGCGTGACAATGATTATCATGTTGAAACTAATCGTAAAAATAATATAGAGTATCTCTATGTCGTATTCATTGTTTCACATGAAAAACATATATTAGAAATATTGTCTGCTTTTTCTTCTGGATTATACTATACTCATATACGAGTAATTGAAATCTATGCAACAATGAACCACAAGTTCATGAATTCAAGAATATTCAGTGTGTGAAATGATCGATTGAGTCATCCGGGATCTATAATGATGAGAAAAATTATTGAAAATTCACATAGGCATTCATTAAAGAACCAGAAGATTCTTCAATCTAATGAATTGTCAGGTGATGCTTGATCTCAAGCCAAATTAATCATTAGACTATCACCATCCAACGTGGGAATTGAATCACCTATATTTTTTGAACGAATTCATGGTGATATATGTGGACCTATTAATCCACCAAGTGGACCATTTAAATATTTCATGGTACTAATTGACACATCCAACAGATGAGCACATGTATGTTTATTATCAAGTCAAAATCTCGCATTTGTAAGGTTATTTGCTCAATTAATAAAATTGAGAGCACAACTTTCTAATTATACAATTAAGACCATTTGTCTTGATAATGCTGGTGAATTTACATCTCAGGCATTCAATAATTATTGTATGGTCATTGGAATAAATGTTTTACATCTTGTAGCTCATGTTCATACACAAAATGGTTTAGTATAATCATTTATAAAACGTTTGCAATTAATTACTAGACCAATGCTTATGAGAGCAAAGCTTCCAATATCTGTATGAGAACATGTTATTTTGCATGTTGCATCACTAGTATGCATTAGGCCAGTAGCTTATAATAATTAAGTACTCTCCAATACAATTGACTTATGGCCAACAACCAAATATTTCCCATCTACGAATTTTTGGATGTGCAGTATATGTTCCAATTGCTCCACCACAACGTACTAAGATGGACCCTCAAAGGAGGTTAGAAATCTATGTTGGATTTAATTCCCCATCAATTATTAAATATCTAAACCCCTGACGGAAGATGTATTTACTGCACGATTTGCTTATTGTCATTTTAATGAGACAATTTTTTCAACATTGGGGGGAGAAATTAGGAAGTTGGAAAAAGAAATTACATGGGATGCATCATTATTGTTTCATTTAGATCCTCGAATAGATCAATGTAAAATTAAAGTTCAAAAGATAATTCATTTGCAAAATATAGGAAATCAATTACCAGATGTATTTACAGATGCTAAGAAAGTAACGAAATCATATATACCAGCTGCAAATGCCCCATCGAAAATTGATATCCCAATACAACAAGTTGTCACTAATGAGTCTGGATCACGCTAGAAGCGTGGTAGACCTATGGGTTCCAAAGATAAAAATCCTCGTAAAAGAAAAGTAGCCAATAATCAAAATGATCTATTAAAGGATATGGATGTTCTAGAAGAAATCCATAATATACCTACTGATAAAAGTATTAATGAAAGTAAAAAACTTTAGGATAAAAATCAAATTTCTATAAGTTATGTTATATTAGGAAAAAGATGGAACCGAAACGATATAGTTGTTGACAACATTTTGCTTACAATGTTACTCATGATATTATTCATGAAAATGATGATTCTGATCCAAAATCTATCGACGAATGTCGACGAAAAAATGATTGCTTAAATGGAAAAAATAATCCAGGTAGAATTAAACTCACTTTCAACACGTGAGGTTTTTGGACCAGTGGTCCGGACACTAGAAGATGTCAAACCTGTGGGATATAAATGAGTATTTGTAAAGAAAAGAAATGAAAAGGATGAGGTCACAAGATATAAAGCGAGACTTGTTGCACAAGGATTCTCACAAAGACCTGGTATTGATTATGGGAGACATATTCTCCTTGGTAGATGCAATAACATTAAGATATCTAATTGGTATGATTGTATATAAAAAACTCGACATGCATCTAATGGCTGTAGTCACGACATATTTATATGGATCTCTTGATAATGACATTTATATGAGAATCCCATAAGGATTTAAAATGTCGGAAACATATAAATCAAGTTCTCGAGAACTATATTCTATAAGATTACAGAGATTACTATGTGGATTAAAACAATCAGGATGTGTAGGGAATCTGATCCCCGTGAGCAGCGAAAATGTGTTTTAAAGATCGATTACTTGTTTGTTTTGGTTTACTTCAAATACCAGTACATTGGATAAATAAAATAGAGATAAGCAATTTCAACAATTCAAAGCATGGATTAAACATATTTACATGTTGTACAGAATTCCTAAACTAAAAGGAAAGAAATCATTACCTTTCTAGTTTCGAATCAACAACTCCTTGCTCCAACTTGCACAACAACACAGAAACAACAAATTTTCCTCTGTGTTTTCAATTTGACACCACCACTTTGGAATACCTCCTATGACTCTGAATTCTTGGACCAATTCCTTGGTGGGAAGGAACCAACAATTGGAAGGGAAGGGAATTGGATTGAGAGAGAAAATTTTGCAGCAATTCTGTAAGTTGCAAAACTGATCGATCATCCACTTCTCTCAATTGGAGAAGAAGTTAACAGTAAAGAGACAACTTCCCCACTCCCTAACGATAGAGAGATGGTGGGAAGAGGGGAACGTGTCCTTCTGACATGTTCTCATATATTTAATAATAATTAATCTAATTAATTAAATCAAATTTAATTAATTTAAATATCTTATATTTAAATAAGATTAAATCATATTTCCCTCTAACCTATAGTTTTAATGCACATTTTATGCACATTAAATTTTAACCTACAATTTTTAAATATGAATCTCATTCACATTTAAAATTAATATTTGAACTCTTTCAAATATTTAATTCTCTCATATAATTTAATATGAATCATATTAACATTAAATTTATAATATAAAGTTCCAAAACTTTATATTATAATGTATCTATATACATTAATGTTTATTCCCTAATTGAATTTAAACATTTCAAATTCAAACGATCTAAGAACCCTTAACGAGCTAGAAGGTGGACCTAATGGACCTACAGATCAGAAGCTCCAACGATACAAGATTACTTGGTTAATCTCATTAACCTCCTAATCAACATTCGTTAACTGCGGAAACACTTCACTAAAGTCCCGCAGTTGCACTCTTCTCACTGCAAATATATTTATGTGTCCACGGATATTGACCAATAACAACAAGTCAATCCTTCACGAATGTTCGTAACACCAGCTAGGTTAAATTACCGTTTTGCCCCTAGGTTACATTTTTTACCTTAAGTACCAGTGTTCCTCTAATGAACAATTTGTTTGTGGTCCTACCAACAAACAGAAGTCCCTTTCGGGCCAATGAGAGGCTCAGACCCTTTGTTTAAGTCCCAGAGACACCACTTAAGGGAACATTCATCTACTTACCCTAATAGGCGGGAAGGAGTGAATTCCATCTTGCTAGGTTAAGTCTCAGTTGCCTTCTCGTTCTTGTCCTCAAGAAGGTAGACATATTGAGTCGGCGAATCTGGTCACTCTCACCTATAGTAGTCAAAGGACAATCCCTCGCAAACAGGAGATCGTAACATGCTCAAGATTGAGATCAAGTTGCCTAGGTCATCCTAGTGAAATAGAAACCTAACTAGTCAACAGAGTTACATCTAGTGGTTGCTATTTTGCGGTCCAGTCTTATGCAATCTCATCAAATAGGATATCCTCACTCACATGTCGTATACACGAACATGCTAGGATCAATGTGTTTGCATCATATACAAAGTGGGTCATATCCATATTATTACCAGGGTAAGGTACCCAAGCCTTATCCCATAACTATAGACCCTTTAGGTTGTATCTCGAACTGAGATCCTTTATATGTACACTACATTCAGTTCAAGAGACATTTTACAATCTTAGATGTTAGTAAATGGTTAACAAAAAGGCAATATTGTAAATAATGAACAATAACTCTTTATTGAAAATAATAACTATTTATTATATTAATTAGAACAATATTTACAAACTACGAGTGTTAGGGCACAAACCCAACAAACTCCCACTTGAACTAAAACTCTAGTGGGGTACATTACAATCTAAAACAATGGTTACAGAGATACAAAATACAATAAACTAGGGCATTCAAATACCCATTGCATATCTCCCACTTTCCCTAGATTAGCCTATGTATATATCTCGTAGACCTAGACTCTCCAGATGACCCTCGAATACTTTAGCCGTGAGAGTCTTTGTAAACTGATCAGTTATGTTGTGCTCCAAAGCGATCTTCGTGATTATCACATCTCCTCATTGCACTATCTCTCGTATCATGTGATATTTTCTCTCGATGTGCTTGCCTCGCTTGTGGTTGCGAGGTTCCTTCGAATTGGCTACCGCACCACTGTTGTCAAAGTATAAGGCGATGAGAAATTCCATATTTGGAACAACTTCCAAATAAGTAAGGAATCTCCTTAGCCAAATAACCTTTTTAATTGCTTCACAAGCAGCGGCATACTCTGCCTACATGGTGGAGTCAGCGATGCATCCCTGCTTGATGCTTCGCCACACTATAGCTCCCCCGTTAAGGGTGAAAACTGATCCCGATGTGGACTTCCTAGAATCCTTATCGATCTGAAAATCAGAATCAGTGTATCCAATAAGGATCAAATCCTTAATCCCATACACAAACATATAATCCCTCATTCCTTGAGGATATTTTAACTGCGGTCCAGTGGTCTAACCTTGGATTAAACTGGTACCTACTGACTATTCCCACTGCATAACAAATGTCTGGCCTCGTGCACAACATAACGTACATTAAGCTACCTACTGCAGAGGCATAGAGAATACGTCTCATATCCTCAACTTCTTGAGGTGTCTTAGGACACTGTTCCTTAGACAAATGAATTACATGCCTGAAAGGTAATAAACCTCTCTTGGAATTCTACATCGAATATCGGGTCAACATTTTGTCGATATAAGATGCTTGAGACAGAGTTAGCGTTCTGTTCTTGCGATTCCTTAAAATTTGAATCCTTAGAACATACTGAGCCTCTCCCAAATCATTCATTTGGAATTAGATCGCTAGCTATTTTTTTATGTCAGTTAGGTATCCTACATCATTTCCAATGAGTAGGATATGATCCACATAAAGTATTAAGAAAGCTACTTTGTCGTTGATAATCCTCTTGTAAACACAAGGCTCATCAACGTTTTGGTCAAAGCCATAAGACTTGATCGCAGTATCAAATCTTATGTTCCAAGATCTGGATGCCTGTTTCAACCCATAAATGGATCGATTGAGCTTGCAAACTTTTTTCTCCTGACCTTGAGCTATGAACCCTTCGGGCTGAGACATATAAATGCTCTCATCAAGATTATCATTCAAAAAGGCAGTCTTGACGTCCATTTGCCAGATTTCATAGTCATAAAATGCAGCTATGGACAAAAGTATCCTTATCGATTTCTGAAACACTCTTTGATGGAACAGTGTTCAAGATTTGAACCGCAGTCTCTACTGCGTAACCCCAAAACGAGGTAGGCAATTGAGCATATAGCTCATCATAGATCGAAGCATGTCGAACAAGGTTTTATTTCTCCTTTCAGATACACCATTCTGCTGTGGTGTATTAGGCGTCGAGAGTTGAGATTGGATTTCATCTTCTATCAAATAGTCCTAGAATCTTAAATCCATATACTCTCCACCTCGATCAGATCGAAGTGACTTAATGGTTTTCCCTAATGCATTTTCTACCTCAACCTTATACTCTTTTAACTTTTCAAGAGCATCAGATTTATGATGCATTAGGTATAGATAACCATATCTCGAATAATCATCTATAAAAGAGATGAAATATCCATACTCTCCTCGAGTTTTAACATTCACCGGACCATAAAGATCCGAATGTATAAGTTCTAACTTTTTCCATTTGCAACCTATAGGTTTTACCCCATCCGATTAATCCACAAGCTCCCAGATGGAATTGAAGTACATCGACTCCATTTCCTGGTCCATAGCTTTAATCCATTCATCCTTGTCAACGTCTTTCATTGCTTGATCATAGGTCAATGGATCCTCGCAGTCATCATCAAGGGTGACGACTTAGGTTTCAGCTAAACCCATGTAACGTTTAGGCTGTCTCACAACCCTTCCACTACGTCGAGGCATTCCCAACTTTTGGGAACAGACATGACTAGACATGCTAGGATCTACAACACTTGTTGACGTACTAACCCCATCATCAACTCTTGCTGATGTACTGTCCATTTCGTTTAACACGATTTTGCTTCTAGGCAAATGATCCCTGATGTGGTCTTCCTCAAGGAAAGTGGCATTTGTCGACACAGGCACCCTATTTTCCTTAGGATCAAAAAATAGACCACCCCTAGTCTCTTTTGGGTAACCAATAAATAGGCACAATTTTGAACGGGGTTCCAACTTCTTCGGGTTTGACACCAACACGTGGGTCGGGCATCCCCAAATTCTGAAATGGTGTAAACTGCCTTTACGTCCATTTCAGAGTTCGAAAGGTGTTTCACAAACACTCTTCGATAGAACGTTGTTCAAAATATGCACCGCAGTCTCCACTGCGTAACCCTAAAAAGAATCAGGGAGACGAGCATAGCTCATCATCAACCGAACCATGTCCAACAATGTTCTGTTTCTCCTCTTCGATACACCATTCTGTTGTGGCATACCAACTGTTGAGAGTTGGGACGTAATTCCATGTTCTATCATATAGTCCTGGAATTCTGTGTCCATATACTCTCCACCTCGATCTGATCGAAGTGTTTTTATCGTTTTACCTAACAGTTTCTCAACCTCGGTCTTGTACTCCTTGAACGTTTCAAGAGTTTCAGACTTCCTATGCATTAGGTAAATATACCCATATCTCGAATAGTCATCTATAAGAGATACAAAGTATTCATAACCATCTCGTGCTTTAACACTCATCGGACCACAAAGGTCAGAATGTATAAGCTCAAGGGGCTTTCTGGCTCTATATCCTTTTCCACTAAAAGGACGTTTGGTCATTTTGCCTTCAAGGCATGACTCACATATCGGTAAAGAGTTTTCTTCCAACTCGCTTAGAAGTCCACTCTTCACTAGTCTCTCAATCCTATTGAGATTAATGTGGCCTAACCGTAGATGCCAAAGATGAGCATTTTCTTTTGGAGAAACTTTTACTTTTTTAGTTTGTGTTTCTGTTGTTTTAAATAATTCAGTATTCAAAACGCTTTTGATCGAATTTGGTTTCAAAACATACAGATTAGACTCAAGTGAAGCAAAACAAATAAAGTTTCCATTTCGGGAAATAAACGCTTTATTACCACTGAATGAAATAGAAATACAATGTTCTAATAAGTAGGAAATAGAAACAAGGTTTCTAGTAAACTCTGGTACTATATACATATTATCTAATAATAGGTATTTCCCGCCAAAATAAAGTTTCACCGTGTCGATCGCTGCAACAGAGACAATCTCTCCGGATCCAACTTGTAGAGTCACCTCACCCTCTCACAGCTGCTGCCAGGAACTAATTCCCTGAAAAGAAGAACAAACATGGTTAGTGGCGCCCGAATCCAATATCCAGGCAGAGTCATTACTCTCTACTAAACAGGTTTCAGTTACTAGTAAATCACATTTACCTGTATTCTTCCTGTCGGCAAGGAACTAGGGACAGTTACACTTCCAGTGGTCGTCCCCATTGCAATGGAAACACTTTCCTTTCTCTACAACTTCTTTGACCTTTTTGCCTCTTTGGGTGGCAGCGCGGTCAGCTTTGCCCTTCTTCATCTTCTTCTTCTTCATTTTCAGGTGAGAAGGAGCCACAAATTTTGTCCCAGAGGTTGAACCCCTGTGATAGGACCTGAAGGAAACATTTGCCTCAGCTTCCGGTGTCCTGATCCTCATCAAGGACTGGAAGTTCTGTAACTCATTCAGAAGGGTGGTCAAAGTGTAGCTAATTTTGTTCATAACAGCATTACTACGAACTGAAGGAAACTCTTCGGAAGAGTCTCCAAGATGAAGCTGACCTGGCTCGACTCATCGATCAAAGCTCGTTCATCTCCGCCAGATTAAAGTGGGTCATCATGTCTAGAACGTGTTATCGGACAGACGTCCTTTCTTTCATCCGGGCGTTGAAGACGTGTTTGAGCGAGTTATGTCGGACTTGAAAGGACTGTTGTCCAAACATTTCCTGCAAGGACTCCATGATCTCCTTGGGGGTGATCATCAGCTCATGCTTATTTGCCAAGACTTCAGACAAGCTGGCAATTATGTAGACCTTGGTCTTTTCATTGGCCCTGATCCACCGATCGTATGCATCACAAACACTTCGTGACGCAGTCGAGTTCGGAAATTGAGGACACTCCTCAGTGAGCACGAACTTAAAGTCGTCAGTTACTAGAATCGTGTTTATATTGTTTTTCAATGTTTGGAAATTATCTCCCACTAGTTTGTCGGATGCTAGTAACACTATTATTGAGCTAGACATTTTTGCTGAAAAAATCAAATAAAAACTTTGTGTCAGTCTCGCAAAAAGTTTTTTGAAATCCAATCAAGTTTTAGCAAAAAATTATCCTATGATCCCTAGGTCATTTAAAATTTCCAATGATATCCCAAAGGTTTAGAATGACCGCCACCGAAGGGTGAACAGAAACACTCCTCCTCTAGGACGAGACTTTATCGACCAGACCCTAATCCCAGAATAACTCTTATTCCATTAGGCGTCCAATTACCATTTTTCGGTCAGAATCCATTAACTTTTAATGAATCCCGTGAGTGTCACCCTCAATCTTTAAGTTTCCAAGTATCCGTCCAAACAATAGTCACTGAAGGGTGAACCAAGAAGGAAAACCAATAAGGAAACTGTATCCCTTTCGGGAATTCACGGTGTTCCGACTCTCATGATCAAGGCTCTCCGAAGGGATTGTCTGGTCCAAGCCAAACTAGCAGGCGGATCATAGGGGTCTTACGGTGTGAATCGAAAGAAGAGACCGTGGGTCCCGTTTTCAAAGGTCTCGCTCCCACTCACTATAAGTATTCTCTCCATCCACTATGATATTGATCCATACAAATACCATCCGAAGGGGGACACTCTCATTTGCGCCACGAGGCCGAGTATGGATCTCACGGTGCGAATTTTAACGGAGATTTGTGGTCAGAAAATTAAATGTATCTTATACACTTTATTTCCTCCCACTCTGCACTTTAGGGATTGACCTAGATAAATCGGCTAATATTTACCTAAGGCTACCAATATAACACTTATATTGATTTAGCCTAAGTTTATAATCACATTATTAACTTAGGCTATGTGAGTAAATTAATCAACTTTTAATTAACGCCACTCACGATAGTATAACCTAAGAATCTCCGGACCGAATTCACTCCCAAGTCGGTTTCCAGGTAGGGGTGTGTCGCAAAGCTTCATCTTAAATACCCCAGCCTTAGACAAAATCTTCCTTACATTTTAAAACTAATAATTAACTTAGGTTACATGCATTTCTATATTATAGTGCTTGATCATTCATCACATGAATAATATTAAACTATAACATACATTCATCACATGAATTAAATGCATGAGCATACTTTTAATCTAAGAAATATAACTCTTATATTAAATAAATTAAAACATGCTTTAATTATATTATAACACTTATAATATAACCTATCATGCATATTATATATTATAACACTTATAATATAAATATGATGCATGAAATGTTTAACCGAATGTGGGATTTTAAATCTATATGACATACATTATGCACATAGAATAAAATATTTCATACATCTCATGCATAAAATAATTAAATAGAAAAAATCGGACCGGTTTTGGCACTTAGGGGCATTAAATAAATTAATTAACATTAATATAACAATTAAGTTAATATTAATTAATAAATTTAATTAATAAAACTATTTTACATTTTACAAAATTAAAATTAAAGTAAAATACAAAAATAACGTCCCATGATTGAGAAAATCAACAACTGCCCACGCAGCGTTGCAACACTCAGCGTCGCATGTCGCGTGCTCCACGTCAGGGCGTTGCAACGCTGATCTGCAGCAAGGCCTCCTTCCGCGTGGACAGCGTTGAGACACCGAAGAATAACGTCTAACGTCGTCGACAGAATAGCAAGCTTCTCTTGTTGTTCTTCGTCGTTTCTCGCTCGTTTTCGCTCAGATTTCTTCATAGCAACCCTTGCCGACGAAGACACAGACTTACAAACTCGATTTATTTTCTAATTTATCTAAAAACACGAGCCTTTACATTTGATCTCATCAAACAGAAAATAAACCTAAACTAGTCCCAAAACTGAAACATCCAATTATGCAACAACAAATTACATCTCATGCATTAAAGCAATTACCCACCTAATTTTAAGAAAACAAATACACAACGAGAAGCCAACGATTGGCTCTGATACCATTTGAAGGGAATGAAATCCTACGAAGTGGAAGAGTGATCGAATCACCGTGGTATCGTTGTAAAATATGTTTTTTTAAAATAGTTTCTATTACATAAAAACTAGGCTAAACATGAAATTTAGGAAGAAAAACAACAAGTGTACTTACTTGTTGAAGAACTGTCTTCACGTTTTCCTTCTCCAGTCACGAACCCTTCGTGATCACGATCTCAACGTACTCGATCTCCTCGAACAAACAATAACCTGGACACGTTCCGAAAGGTTTCTCGGTTGTTCTACTTTTGGTAGGAGGAGAGTTGCGGGACTCTTCTTTGGGTGAAAGGGAGGAGAGGTTGAGAGAAGTGTTGAGAGAATTTTCAAATGCTCTTTGGTGAGAAATCCAAAAATGAGCCTTGAGATAGGAAATCCTTCTTGCAAAGGTGTTTAAATAATGGTGATAGGTGGAGTTGAAATCTCTACCTATTTACCATTTAACCACAACCATAGGTTATGCAAATCATATTTGCATAACCACATATAATAAGATATCTCATATCTCATTATACAAATCACATTTGTATAATTGACGATTTTTAAAATGAATCACATTCAATTAAATTTCTCTCAATCTAATTTCTCAAAATTAACCCTAATTAGATAATTAGGCTAACCTATAGTTTATTATGAATCTCATTCACATTAAACTATATAATATGTCATTCATATCTCATATAAATGACATAATTACCCTTTAGTGAACTTGAACACTTCAAATTCACAACAAAACTGTAAACCTTCTATTAATCCAGTTTGAGCCAACCGAGGGACCTAATGGACCTACAGTCACGAGCTCCAATGATCCGAGATTAACTTGTCAACCTCTTTGACGCAGTTAATCAACATTCATTAGCTACGATAACACTCCACTAAAGCTCGTAGTTGCACTCCCATCACTGTAAGACAAGTTGTGTCCACTGATATAACCAATGCCCATGAGTCGACCCTTCACAGGTTATTCGTAGACACTGTTGGATCAAATTATCGTTTTACCCCTGTGTCTACTTCTTGCTCCTTAAGTTCCCACTGCTCATCTAATGAACAACAACGTTGTAATGGTCAAACCATACACAACACCCCTATCGGGCCAGTGAGAGGGTGGCACCCGTTATCCAAGCCCTAGAGACAACACTTAAGGAAACAACCCCTCTAGTTTCCCTAAAGGCGGGAACGAGTGAATTCCATCTCGGGTAGTTAAGTTCCCAGCTCCCCACGTGGTCCTGTCCCTGAGAAGATAGACATATTGGGCGAGTAACTGTGACCACCCTCACCCGTACTAGCTCAGGATTCAGGTCGAGTCACTAATAGTCATCTACGAAGTTACTAGTCTCATACTGTTAACGGTGTTACATCAGTAGGTCTAATAATTCACGGTCCGGTCTTGTACAATCTCATTGCACAGGATGCCCCAACTCGCATGTCAACCACATGAACGAGTCAGATCACCTCGTTTGTATATAACACAAAATGGGTCGCATCCACAGCGTATCAAGGATTAGGTCTCCAACCTTATCCATATACTATAGACCGTTCGGGTCATTAACTCGAACGTGATCCTCCTTGTGTGCCACTACACACTGTTCAAGTTCTAATTCTCTCATAAATTCAATGACCTTGGAGCTTATTGGATAAAGTTTGTAAAATTATGAGACACAAAGCGATGAAAGAAATAACTCTTATTAATTTCAAATGGTAATATTACAAACAAAACGAGATTAGGACATACATCCCAACACAAGCATGATTCGCAAGGAGGTAAAGAATCATCTTCTAACTTGTTTAGAAGTCCATTCTTAGATAATATCTCAATCCGGTTGAGATTTATATGACCAAGTCTAAGATGCCAAAGATAGGTATTATTATTTGGAGAAATTATTTTCCTTTTACTATGAGTATTCGCAGTTTTAAACATCTCATGATTTAAAATTGTTTTAGTTTGGTTCGGTTTAAGTATGTATAAGTCGTTTTGTAACTTAGTTGAATAAACATTGGCATCCTCTTTTCGAAATGAACACTTCATTGATGGAAAAAGAAATACAATATCCACATTCTAGCAAACAAGAGATAGAAATGTTGTCCCGATATTCGATGCAGAATTCCAAAAGGGGCTTATTACCCTTCAGGCATGGAATTCATCTGTCCAAGGAACATAGTCCTAAGACACCTCAAGAAGTTGAGGATATGAGACGCATTCCCTATACCTATTCAGTAGGTACCTTAATGTATGTTATGCTGTGCACGAGGCCAGGCATTTGTTATGCAGTGGGAATAGTCAGTAGGTACCAATTCAATCCAGGGTTAGATCACTGGACAACAGTTAAAAATATCCTCAAGTATCTTAGGAGAACGAGGGACTATACGCTTGTGTATGGGACTAAGGATTTGATCCTTATTGGATACACTGATTCTGATTTTCAGACCGATAAGGATTCTCAGAAATCCACATCGGGATCAGTTTTCACCCTTAACGGGGGAGCTATAGTATGGCGAAGCATCAAGCAAGGATGCATCGTTGACTCCACGATGGAGGCTGAGTATGTCGCTGCTTGTGAAGCAGCTAAAGAGGTTGTTTGGCTAAGGAAATTCCTTACTGATTTGGAAGTTGTTTCAAATATGGAATTTTCCATTACCTTATACTGTGACAAAAGTGGTGCAGTAGCCAATTCGAAAGAACCTCGCAGCCATAAGCGAGGTAAGCACATCGAGAGGAAGTATCACCTGATACAAGAAATAGTGCAACAAGGAGATGTGACAGTCACAAAGATCGCTTCGGAGCACAATATTGCTGATCCGTTTACAAAGACTCTCACGGCTAAAGTGTTCGAGGGTCATTTGGAAAGTCTGGGTCTACGAGATATGTACATAGGCTAATCTAGGGTAAGTGGGAGATATGTAATGAGGTATATGAATGCCCTAGTTTATTGTATTTTTATCTCTTGTAACCTTTGTTTTAGATTATGATGTACCCCACTAGAGTTTTAGTTCAAGTGGGAGTTTGTTGGGTTTTGTGCCCTAAAACTCATACTTTGTAATTATGTTCTAATTAATGTAATAAAGTGTTATTATTTCAATAAAGAGTTATTGTTCGTTATCTACGAGTTTGCCTTTATTTAAACCCTAAATCCAATAAACTAAACATTCAAGGTTGTTATATGAATCTTTAATTGAATGTAGTGTACATATAAAGGATCTTGGTTCGAGATACAACCTAAAGGTTCTATAGTTAGGGGATAAGGTTTGGGTACCTTACCCTGGCAAAACTATGGATGTGGCCTACTTTGTATTTGATACAAACACTATGATCCTAACGTGTTCGTGAGGTTGACATGTGAGTGGGGATATCCCATGTAATGAGATTACATAAGACCGAACCACGAAATAGTAGCCTCTAGCTGTAACTCCGTTGACTAGTTAGGTTTCTATTTCACTAGGATGAACTATGAAACTTAATCTCAATCCTAAGCAGGTTACGAACTCCTTTTTACGAGGGATTGTACTTTGACTAGTATGGGCGAGAGTGGCCAGATTCGCCGACTAAATATGCCTACCTTCTTGGGGACAAGACCGAGTGAGTGGCTGGGGACTTAACTTAGAAAGATGGAATTCACTCCTTCCTCCCTACTAGGGTAAGTAGAGGAATGTTCCCTTAAGTGGTGTCTTTGGGACTTGAACAAAGGGCCCGACCCTCTCATTAGCCCGAGAGGGATTCTGTTTGATGGTAGGACCACAAACAAATTGTTCATTAGAGGAGCACTAGTACTTAAGGCACAAGATGTAAACCAGGGGTAAAACGGTAATTTGACCGAGCTGGTGTTACGAACATTCATAAAGGATTGACTTGCTATTATTGGTCAATATCCGTGGACAGAGAAATATATCTGCAGTGAGAAGAGTGCAGCTGCGGGACTTTAGTGGAGTGTTCCCGCAGTTAACGAATGTTGATTGGGAGGTTAATGAGATTAGCTGAGCAATTTCGTATCGTTGGAGCTTCTGATTTGTAGGTCCATTAGGTCCACCTTTTAGCTCGTAAAGGGTTCTTAGATCATTTTAATTTGAAATGTTCAAATTCATTAGGGAATATATTTAATGTATATGGATACGATATAATATATAGTTTTGGAACTATATATTATAAATTTAATGTGAATATGATTCATATTAAATTATGTGAGAGAATTAAATATTTGAAAGAGTTCAAATATTAAATTCAAATGTGAATGTGATTCATATTTGTAAACTATAAGTTAAATTTAATGTGCATTAGATGTGTATTAAAACTATAGGTTAGAGGGAAAGATATGATTAAATATGATTTAATCTTAATTAAATATAAGATATTTAATTTGATTAATTAAATATGATTTAATTAATATATATATATATAATAGTTAATTAGATTAATTATTATTATTTAATATTATTATTAAATGAATGGGAACGTGTCAGGAGGACACGTTCCCCATTTCCCTCCAACTCCCTATCGATAGGGAGTGGAGGAAGTTATCCCTTTGTATGCATTTTCTCCATGTCTAACTAGGATTAGACAAGCATGTTTGTTCTGTTTTGTCAATGTACTGGTTTTTTTTTCTAACTAAAACAATCAAGCAATTACAATCCCAAACTCGTTTCCACTACTCAAGGGGATCGGATCCCCATCATACTCTATCTTGTTCATAACCGCATTGCTGCGGAATTGCATGAAACTCTTCGGAAGAGATTCTAGGATGAAGGTCACCTGACTTTGCTCGTCGATGACCGCGTCGTTCATTTCTGCCACGTTGAAGTGGACCATCAGATCGAGAACATGTTCTCTCACCGATAACCCTCCTTCATACGGGAGTTATAAACGTACTTGAGGGATTCGTGTTGAAGTTGTTCAGACGGTTTTCCAAACATATTCTGTAGCAAACTCATGATCTCACGAGCTGAGACCATGCCCTCATGTTTTTTTGCCATAACTTCAGAAACACTAGCCAAAATATAATAGACCTTGGCCTTGTCATTGGCCTTGATCCAGCGGTCATACGCATCCTTAACAGTTTGAGGAGCGTTTCGAGCAGGGACTTGAGGACGTTCCTCAGTCAATACAAACCGTAGGTCGTGAACAACCAGAATCGTATTCTGGTTGGACTTCCACGTAGTATAGTTTTTGCTAGTTAAACGTTCGCTTTTGAGTAAGGCTATTATTGAGGACGACATGCTAAAATTTCAAAAATAGTTCTAACTAGTTATGCCTTTAATATTGGCATATGTGCCATAAAACTTATGTAATTTTGATCAAATAAATAAAGAGTTATTTGTTTTGATAAAATTATATTCTCGCTTTATAAATCCAATAAACTAAGCTCCAAGGTTATAATATATCTTGAACATCAGTGTAGTAGACACTATTTGGATTGTGTTCAAGAGTATAACCTAAATGGTCTATGGTATAAGAATAAGGTTGGAAACCTTATTCTGGTAACACCATGGATGTGACCCACTTTGTAATTAGTACAAATGAGGTAATCCAACTCATTCATGTGGATGACATGCGAGTGGGGGCATCTTGTATGAAGAGTTCATACAAGACCGGACTGCAAATTATTAGTTTGACCAGTATAACGCCGTTAACAGGATAAGACTGATAATTTATAGATGGTCATTAGTGACTCGACCTGAATCCTGAGTAAGTTAAGAATTCCTACTTATAGGGGTTTGTCCATAGACTAGTATGGGTGAGAGTGGCCTGTAGCCGACTCAATAAGCCAACCTTCTTAGGGACAGAACCTCGTAGGTAGCTGGGGACTTAACTATGCAAAATGAAATTCACTCATTCCTACACTAAGGAATTAGATAGGTTGTTCCCTTAAGAACTGAGTCCAGGTCTTGGACAACGAGGCCCCGCCCTCTAAACTGGCTTAAGAGGGTATGAGTTTATGGTGGGACCATAGACTTGTTGTTCATTAGAGGATCAGTGGTGCTTAAGGAACAAAAAAGTAATCACAGGGGTAAAACGGTAATTTGACCCAACTGTGATTACGAACAACCTGTGAAGGGTCGACTCATGGGTAATGATTATATCAATGGACACCATATAATCTACAGTGAGAAGAGTGCAACTACACGTCTATAGTGGAGTGACTTGTAGTTAATGAATATTAATTAACTCGATCAAAGAGTTTGATCAGTTAATCTCACATCATTGGAGCTCATGAACTGTAGGTCCATTAGGTCCCTTCATTGGCTCAACATGGTAATATTGAGGGTATAAAGTTAGGAATGAGATTGAAGTGTTTGATTTCATATATGAGGTGTTACATCAATTATATGTGATATAATTGATATAATATATGGTTTTAATGTGAATTAGATTCACATATTAACTATATACTAATGAGAGAATGAAAGAGCGATAAGATGGTAATTTCCATCCTATTTTCCTATAAATAGTTGCATGAGATGCAACTTTGGTTAAGGCTTTTGACATAACCCTAGAGTTCTCTCATTTTGTGTTGGGAAAGAGTTCCAAACACAATTCCAAAAGATTTCCTCACCTCACCCTAAAGGAACCCACTTTCCTCCCTCACCTAGAGAACAACAGAGTGGATCTTCACAAGGTTCGGGTTCGTTGCTGAGATCGTGATCATTGAAAGAGGAACTCGTGAAGAAAGTGTTCTTCAAAGGTAATATCTTGTTGTCTTATTTATAAAAGCATGTTTAATCTTAGATTTGGTTCTTGTATTTTGAGATATGTGTAATAAAATCTTGAACACGCGATTCACAATCGCTTCCGCTGCGGGATTCGATCCCTTCAATTAATTCATTACAAACCAATCAATTTTAGCAAAATTATTAAAGAACCCTAGTGTTTAAATTAAACCTTTAATTTTGCAACGATATTTCAAGGGTTTAGAATAAAAGCCACCGTCGGGTGGTCAGTCACTCCTCCCCTGAATTGAGACTATCTCAGCTAATTTTCACTACCAGAACATCTCATGTCCCAATGATTCTTAGCTACCGTTTGTTTGGTTAAAGACTCGTTATCTATCTTAACTTATCCCTTAAATGTGACCCTACCATTTTCAAATCTAATAGGTCTGTGCCAACAGGCTACTGTTAAGAAAGATAAATGTTGGCAAATTACCTAAAAGACCCTATCCATTTCTGGAGTTTGCGGTGTTCCGATCCCAATAGTCAGGCCCTCCGTAGGGATTGGTTATTCCAGGACAACCTAGTAGGCGGACTATAGAAATCTCACGGTGCGACCTAATGGAGGAGACCATAGGATACGTTGACACATGTCCTGCTCCCATTTACTATGGATACTTCCCTCATTCACCTTGGTATTGAACCATTCAAACACTTACCGTAGGGGGTGCCCTATTGACACCACGTAGCCGAGCATAGAACTTATGGTGTGGACTCTTGAGGACGTGAGAGTAAACTTGATGCGAACATCTCGTTTTCTCCCACTGAAGCTCCTAAGATTAGGGTATAGGTTAAACTTGGTCGGATTCCAGCTAAAAGCATCTATCTAAGTCTATGCCTATCATAACTATTATAACTAGGTCTTTTAAACTTATGTCCAGGTGAATAAATATTTTAATTACTTAGATATAACACAGGACTATGGTTAATTCAACTCAAGCTCCAGGTCAGTTCCCAAGTAGAAGGTGTTCCGTTAACCGTCAACTTAAGTATCCTCAACCTTAGACAGAACATCACCGGTAGAGTTCCCTTATAACCAATGTCCCATTGTCCTACTATATTTTAAACTATTTAAAATACAGTGTAAGACTAACTTCTAATCCTATTAGAAATTAAACTTAGGTCTAAATTAATTTTAAAAAATTTAAAACTAATTTAATTTAACTCAAGTTCCTATGTTTGTATGCAGTTCTTTGTTATAGGTTATGGTTTATAAAAACCCCTTTATAACTTTTATAAATTTTAATTAATTACCATATGACAACGAACTATATGATAACTCCAACAAACGATTTCTAATTGGAATTACATTCAACTACTTGAATCATGCAAATTACTTAAATAAAATAACATTTTATTTTAAACTAAGTAATTTCATGCTTCATGCTATTTATTTTTCATATAAATTAATTATAACAATTATAACTAATTACTCATGAAGAATAAATCAGGCATTTCTATCATATTTATACAATACTTATACAAATAAAATGCTTGAACATGTTTATCCTAAGGTGGAAAAAATTCTAAATGACATTTATAAAGACAATAGTCGTAAAACAGAAAAACTTTGGCCTCTAAAGTGCAAAAGTAATAAAATTACACTAATTTTATTATAAAACTGGTCCAAAAAATATTGATCCGGAGTCAGACCGCTCGAACCGAACCGTCCACGACTTGAACCGCTCGAACCACAGGCGAACCGGTCTGCATCTTCTAGTAACTGCCATGGCGTTGCAACGCTGAAGGGAGCGTTGCAACGCTACTTCTTCTCGCGCTCGCGTCAGGTATCGGGATAGCGTTGCAACGCCATTAGACGGCGTTGTAACGCTGCCACCTCCTCAATTTCCTTGTCGATAGGGGCTTTCGGCGTTGCGACGCCGTTCTCCAGCGTTGCAATGCTGATGAACGGCGTTGCAACGCCACTGATTGAAGGGATCGAATCCTGCAGCAGAAGTGATTGTAGATCGCGTGTTCTTAATTTCGTATCATGAATTACAATCAATAACAAATCTAACTAAAATTAAGCATATAAGAATAAGATGGACAGCGAGATATTACCTTTGAAGAACTCTTTCTTCAAGTGCTCCTTCTCCCACGGTCACGATCTCAGCAACACGAACCTGAACGATCACCGACACTACCAAAAATGGAAACTTCTTGATTTTGGAGAGGGAGGAGAGTTGAGAGAAATCTTTTCTTCTCTTTGATGAAAATCAAAAAATGAGAGAGTAAGCCTTCAATCCCTTCTTGCAAAGGGTTTAAATAGTGGAATTGATGGAGTTAAAATCTCCACATAATTACCACTTTACCACAATCATAGGGTATGCAAATCTCATTTGCATAACCACATAATGTAAGATATCTCATATCTCATATTGTAAATCTCATTTGCAATAAATGTGGATTAATTAAATTGAATCATATCCAATTTGATTTCTCTTAATTAATTTCTCCAATTAGCCCTAATTCAACAATTAGGCTAACCTATAGTATATTATGAATCTCATTCACATTAAACTATATATTATATCATTCATATCTCATATAAATGACATAAATGCCCTTTAAGTGAAATTGAACACTTCAATTTCATACCAAAACATTAACCCTTCTTTTAACCCAGATTGAGCCAATCGAGGGACCTAATGGACCTACAGTGACGGGCTCCAATGATCCGAGATTAACCAGTCAAACTCTTTGACCCGGTTAATCGACATTCATTAGCTACGGTAACACTCCACTATAGCCCGTAGCTGCACTCCCGTCAGTGTAGAATATTACGTGTCCACCGATATAACCAATGCTCATGAGTCGACCCTTCACAGTTGTTCAGAGACACGGTGGGTCAAATTATCGTTTACCCTCTGTGTCTACCTCTTGTTCTTTAAGTCCCCACCGCTCCTCTAATGAACAACATATTGTGATGGTCCAACCATACACAACACCCTTCTCGGGCTAGTGAGAAGGTGGGCGCCGTTGCCCAAGCTCTGGAGACAACACTTAAGGGAACAACACCTCTAGTTTCCTAAAGGCAGAACGAGTGAATTCCATCTCGCGTAGTTAAGTTCCCAGCTCCCTACTTGGTCTCGTCAGTGAGTGAGAAGATAGGCATATTGGGCAGTAATAGCGTGACCACCCTCACCCGCACTAGTCAAAGGATGACCTTCATGAGATGGAGTCCGTAACACGCTCGTGATTTAGGTCGAGTCACTAATGGTCATCTCACGAAGTTATTAGTCTCATCACAGCGGTGTTACATCGTGAGGTCTAATAATTCACGGTCCGGTCTTGTACAATCTCATTGCAGGATGCCTCCACTCGCATGTCAACCACATGAACGAGTCAGATCACCTCGTTTGTATCTAATACAAAGCGGGTCGCATCCACAGTGTATCCAGGATTAGGTCTCCAACCCTATCCATATACTGTAGATCGTTCGGGTCATTTACTCGAACGTGATCCTCCCTGTGTGTCCACTACACACCGTTTAAGTTCTAGTTCTGTCATAAATTCAATGACCCTGGAGCTTAGTTTATTGGAAAAGTTTATAAATATTGCGAGACACAAAGTGATTAAATGAATAACTCTTATTAATTTCAAACAGTAATTTACAAACACGAGATTAGGACAAAAATCCCAACAAGATGTTTGTGAGATTGTAGTTGGAACTCTTTCAAACATAATGTGGGAGAATTCTCTAGGATTTCACAAAAAGATTGGATTGCATTAACGTAGTTGCATCTCATGCAACTATATATATAGGGAAATAGGATGGAAATTACCATTCTATCCCTCCTTTATTCTCCCAATTCTCCCACTATTATATGGTTTATATGTGAATCTAATTCACATTAAAACAATATATTATATCAATTATATCACATATAACTGATATAACACCTCATATATGAAATTGAACAGTTCAATTTCATTCTTAACTTTATACCATCAATATTACCATGTTGAGCCAACGGAGTGACCTAATGGACATACAATTCATGAGCTCCAATGATATGAGATTAACTGATCAAACTCTTTGATTCAATTAATCAATATTCATTAACCACAATTCACTCCACTATAGACTTGTAGTTGCACTCTCCTCACTGTAGATTATATTGTGTCTACTGATATAATCATTACCCATGAGTCGACCCTTCACAGATTGTTCGTAATCACAGCTGGGTCAAATTATCATTTTACCCCTGTGATTATCTCTTTGTTCATTAAGCACCATTGATCCTCTAATGAACAACAAGTCTAAGGTCCTACAATAGACTCATACCCTCATAGAGGGCGGGGCCCCGTTGTTCAAGACCTGGAGTCAGTTCTTAAGGGAACAACCTATCTAATTCCTTAGTGTAGGAATGAGTGAATTCCATCTTGTATAGTTAAGTCCCCAGCTACCTACGAGGTTCTGTTCCTGAGAAGGTAGGCTTATTGAGTCGGCTTCAGGTCACTCTCACCCATACTAGTCTAAGGACAAACCCTTATAAGCAGGAGTTCTTAACTTACTCAGGATTCATGTCGAGTCACTAATGACCATCTATAAATTATCGGTCTTATCCTGCTAACGATGTTATACTAGTTGGACTAATAATTTGCAGTTCAGTCTCGTATGAACTCTTCATACAGGATGCCCCCACTCGCATGTCAACTACATGAATGAGTTGGATTACCTCATTTGTACTAATTACAAAGTGGGTCGCATCCATGGTGTTACCAGAATGAGGTTTCCAACCTTATTCTTATACCATAGACTATTTAGGTTATATTCTTGAACACAATCCAAATAGTGTCCACTACAATGATGTTCAAGGTATATTATAACCTTGGAGTTTAGTTTATTGGATTTATAAAGCAAGAATATAATTTTATCAAAACAAATAACTCTTTATTTATTTGATCAAAATCACACAAGTTTAGGGCATAAATCCCAACACTGATATCGTTGCAACGCTGCTATTTCTGTCAGTGACTCTTTTTCGAAAAACAGTAGCTTCAAATGGCAATTTCTCACCCGAATCTCAACCGAATTGCTTGAAATTTGTCACGAACGACTCATAACACTATTACAAACTCGATTATGCACTTAATTACCCAAAACGCAAGGGCCTTTACATTTAATTTGATCAAATCAAAATAAAAACTAGGGCCAAATTTTTCCTAAACTAGTTTTACAGCAAACCAAATGCAATTCCCACCTAACCAATGCAAATTTGTTTCAACCAAAACAAAACAAGCATTGCTCCGATACCAATTGTAGGGAATTTGATCTCTGTGAGCAGCGAAAACGTGTTTTAAAGATCGATTACTTGTTTGTTTTGGTTTACTTCAAATACCAGTATATTGGGTAAATAAAACAGAGATAAGTAATTTCAACAATTCAAAGCAAGGATTAAACATATTTACATGTTCTACAAAATTCCTAAACAAAAAGGAAAGAAATCATTGCCTTTGTAGTTTCGAATCAACAACTCCTTACTCCAACTTGTACAACACACAAACAACAAATTTTCCTCTGTGTTTTCAACTGGACACCACCACTTTGGAAAATCTCCTATGACTCTAAATTCTTAGAACAATTTCTTGGTGGGAAGGAACCTACAATTGGAAGGGAAGAGAATTGAATTGAGAGGAAAAATTTTGCAGCAATTCTGTAAGTTGCAAAACTGATCGATCATCCACTTCTCTCAATTGGAGAAGAAGTTAAGAGTAAAGGGATAACTTCCCCACTCGATAGGGAGATGGTGGGAAATGGGGAACGTGTCCTTCTGACATGAACCTAATGGACCTACAGATCAGAAGCTCCAACGATACGAGATTACTTGGTTAATCTCATTAACCTCCTAATCAACATTCGTTAACTGCGGAAACACTCCACTAAAGTCCCGCAGCTACATTTTTCTCACTGCAAATATATTTCTGTATCCACGGATATTGACCATTATCAGCAAGTCAATCCTTCACGAATGTTCGTAACACTAGTTGGGTCAAATTACCATTTTATCCCTGGGTTATATCTTTTACCTTAAGTACCAGTGTTCCTCTAATGAACAATTTGTTTGTGGTCCTACCAACAAACAGAAGTCCCGCTCGGGCCAATGAGAGGTTCGGGCCCTTTGTTCAAGTCCCGGAGACACCATTTAAGGGAACATTCATCTACTTACCCTAATAGGCGGGAAGGAGTGAATTCCATCTTGCTAGGGTTAAGTCCCCAGATGCCTGCTCGGTCTTGTCCCCAAGAATGTAGGCATATTGAGTTGGCGAATCTGGCCACTCTCACTCATACTAGTCAAAGGACAATCTCTCTCAAACAGGAGTTCGTAACCTACTCAGGATTGAGATCAAGTTGGCTAGGTCATCCTAGTGAAATAGAAACCTAACTAGTCAACGGAGTTACATCTAGTGGTTACTATTTCGCGGTCCGGTCTTATGTAATCTCATCACATAGGATATCCCCACTCACATGTGTCGTCTACACGAACACGATAGGATCACTTTGTTTGTATCATATACAAAGTGGGTCGTATCCATAGTATTACTAGGGTAAGGTACCCAAGCTTTATCCCCTTACTATAGACTTTTTAGGTTGTATCTCGAACTGAAATCCTTTATATGTACACTACATTCAATTCAAGAGACATTTTACAGTCTTGGATGTTAGTTTATTGGATTTAGGGTTAACAAAAAGGCAATATTGTAAATAATGAACAATAACTCTTTATTGAAAATAATAACTCTTTATTAAATTAATTAGAACAATATTTACAAACTACGAGTTTTAGGGCACAACCCCCCAACAAGATGAATATGGTATAATCGCCTGAGTACATATTTGTTGAAAGAAGGATATCAAAATAATCCAATATGTCTGTGTGTTTATATGAAGAAATCACAGTCAGAATTTGCTATTATAACTGTATATGTTGATGACTTAAATATAATTGGAACTTCTAAAGAGTTATCAAAGGCAATAGAATATCTTAAGAAAGAATTTGAGATGAAAGATCTTGGAAAAATAAAATTTTGCCTTGGCTTATAAATGTAATTGAACATTTAGCAGATGAGATATTTGTTCATCAGTCAACTTATACAGAAAAATCTTGAAAAGGTTTTATATGGACAAAGCACATCCATTGAACATTCCAATGGAAGTTCGTTAATTGGATGTAAAGAAAAATATATTTCGACCTCGAGATGATAATGAAGAACTACTTGGTCCTGAAGTACCATATCTTAGTGCAATTGGTGGACTTATGTATCTTGTTAATAATACAAGACCAGATATTGCATTTCCAGTAAATTTATTAGTGAGATATAATTCTTGTCCAACAAAAAGACATTGAAATGGAATTAAACATATATTTCGTTATTTCTGAGGAACGATTGATATGAGATTATTTTATTCTAACAAATCCAATTTTGATCTAGTTGGCTATGCAGATTTTGGATATTTATCTTATTCACACAAAGCTAGATCTCAAACAGATTATCTATTCACATGTGGAGGTACCGCTATATCATGGCGATCAATGAAACAGACCATCACAGCTACTTCTTAAAATCATGTTAAACCCTCGTAATTCACGAGGCAAGTCGAGAATGTGTATGGTTGAGATCAATAACTCAACACATTCGTGAAACATGTGACATGTATTCTAGTAAACATCTTTCGACAATATTATACAAAGACAATAAACATGTATAACCCAAATCAATGAAGGATATATCAAAAGAGATAGGACAAAGCATATCAACCCAAAACTTTTCTACACTCACGATCTTGAAGAAAATAGTGACATCAGCGTCGAACAAATTTGTTCAAAAGATAACCTGAAAAACTTATTTACAAAAACATTACCAATTGCAACCTTCGAAAAATTGGTGCACAACATTAGAATGCAACAACTTAGAGATCTCAAGTGATGTTTCCATGAGGGGAAGCAAATATATAGTACTCTTTATATAAAATATGTACTATTTTTCCTGCACTAGTATTTCTTTCCCATTAGGTTTTTTTTCCTAGTAAGGTTTTAACGAGGCATATATTATATAAAATGGACATCTAATGGAGAGTATTATAAACGCATGAAAAAATAGATGTTTATTTTCCATCTACCCATGTGTCATGCCCCCTTTTGACCATGTGTTTTCCATATGTCATAAGCCTACTCATGCTTGATTTCTAAAATAATCTACTTGCTTCATACCAAATAGCCTATAAATAGTGGCTTTTAGTATATAATGAAAAACACAATTGGATGTACAACTATCCAATCTTCTTTCTTCTCTCCCACTTTCTATTTGAATAATATTTCTCATATAATTCCATTTTCTTTTCTTTATATTATATATCTCAATTTCATTTTTCCATATATTATATTATTAATATTATATATATTTATATTCCTTTTATTATTATTATTATTATTATTATTATATGATTTGTTAAAATTTTGGTGCCTGATTTTGCCTCCAATTCTTACAACAGTGGGAACAATATAAAAAGAATAAAAATTAATATGGTATCCTTTATTGTATGTTGGGGGTCACGTGTTGACTTGACACATGCTAATAAATTATATAATATTATTTTATTATTTTATTTTTATTTTTTCTTTTTTTTAAAAAAAATTAATTTATTTTCCCCACCCTTTCCTCTACTTAATATAATTCTTTAGTACAAAGTCATTGATAGCACACAAAATGTGCTATCCTTAGGCTTAATTATTGCTAGTTTTATGATGATTTCAGGACTTTTACGTGTTTAATTCATTCAATTTCAGGTTACGAGCTTAAACGGAGCTATTGGAGATAAATTGGATCACTCGGGATCAAAACGAGGCTATTTGGAGCTAAAAATAACATCAATTGGAAGAGAAAGAATCGATCCAAGCATGATGATCCGAGGTGATGGTGTTGTAACGCCATGCAGAGCGTTGCAACGCCATACTTGCTGTTTAAAGGCTTTGAAGACTCCAGGTGATAGCGTTGCAACGTTGCCTTAGGGCGTTGCAACGCTATCTCGATAGGAAGGTGCATATGAGGAGCCGCACAGAGGGCGTTGCAACGCTGCCTTGCAGTGTCGCAACTCCATTTCGATAAGGAGCGCGCGCGTTAGGGTAGCGGTGTTGCAACGTTGCCCTCAGCGCTGCAATGCTTCCGACTGTTTCCTTATTTACCACGCGTATAGGGTACAGCGTTACAACGCTATCCCTAGCGTTGCAACGCTGTGCCGATTATGCCTATAAATATAACATTATGCAATTGTGTAAAAGGAGCCGAATTTGGGAGAGTGTTGCCCTAATTTCGAAATACACTTTGTAAGAAGAGAGAAAAGAGTGATTTTGGGAGCCAAAGCATTCGTGGAGGTTCGAGATCGAAGACGGAAGCTCGGAGACGAAGGACTGGCATTGACACCTAAGTTTAATTTCCTTTTCTTTCAATTTGTAATAGCGTTCTAAGACGTTTTCTACTTGTTTAGTTTGATTTTCATGTGATGTAGAGTAGCTAAACATTGTAGTTAGGATTTGATTTGCTTGTTATGACTTTATTACTATGTATTGAAGCATGTTTTGTTCTAATTTTTGGCAATTCGTTCTTAACTTCTTAATTTGTTGGTTTAAGTGGACTCGAGAGATAAAGCTTAAATTAGAGTAAAATTGTCAAAACCCTTAGAAATCTGGCATGAGAATGACTTAGAATCTTAGGGAAACACATAAAGAAGTTGCTTAATGTCATGCATGTCGTAGGTTCATATGGAGACTATGAAGTTATTGCATGTGTGAGGCTCACTAAGAATCGAGAGATTTTCTTGAGTATTTTACTTCTTGTTTATAATTTCATCTCATTGGTTTAATGCATGTGTTAATTGAGTCATTAACTTGTATAATCACTTCCCACCATTCTATCAATTCGTGTCTCCATATGTTTGTTTGTTTGCTTGTTTTTACTTTCAAATCAACTATCCATGTTATGTTTCTTTAGCTAAAATTGAGAATTAGTACCTTAGTAATTAATTAATCTAGAAACTCATTCCCGAGGACGATACTTGGACTCATAAATCACTATACTAAAACTTGACCCGTACACTGCGGTATTACAATATCATAAATATCACGCAACAGTCATACAATAAAAAGTAGTTTGTTTTTTTTTATTGATGTTTTTTTCTTTTTGAAAAGTTCAACTTAAAATTGGTTGGCTTCTCATCTGTTGCTTAGTATGTAAGGGGTTGGCTTAATCATATAATCTTTCAACTTTTCATGGTTAGAAAACCCTTTTTTCCTCGTTCTAATTAGTATTTAAATTTCTCGTTCAAATTAGTATTTAAATGGAGTTATTTAATTTAAACAAGCAATGCCCTTTTTGTTTAATGATATGATTTAAAATTTTATATGTCCTCTCCAAAGTAGATAAATCCTTTTTTTTTTATGGTAGGGTTTTAATTATTTATATAAGATGAATCCATTCAAAATATGTCATTTTTTCATTTCTTAGTATAATGTGGTAAGACCTTAAAAATTCATCCTCTTGAATATAAAGTATTGTACTTTTTTTTAGTTCAACAATATTTAGAGTTGCAGGATCTTGAACTTCTGATTTCTTAATCGAGTCAAGAGTACATGTCAATAACCACTAAGTTATGTTCATTGTTGCATAAAATATCTTACATTTACTTGATTATAATATACATGAGTTCAAGAAAATTCGGATGTTTTAGCAAAGAAAATTGGAAAAATTTTATGTGAAAAAAACTAGTTAACATTACAAAAATAGAAGTTTAAAAAATGGGCAAATATCACCAAAAAAAACATATACAATGTACAATTTTTTTAGTACAATGAAGAAACAGAAAAACAAACAAAATAAAATAATAATAATCAAAAGAAACCCTACGGTGAGCTTGAAGTTTGAACCCATAAGATGGAAAGTTTCTATAGTAAGCACCGTTCTACAGTAAGCAATAAGCATCTCGAAAAATATATTATATAATTTGCTAATATATATAGTAAATTATTTTAGCAATATTAACTCCATAAAAAATAACTTAATTCTATTTTTTAAAATTCTTAAATATTTGAGTTTCCTTCTTTGTCTACATATTTTGGTGGATAATTCTACAATTATTTATTATAATTTTGTAATCAATATTACTTAGTATAAATATTATACATCGATGTATTTAAAATTATATTTACATGAGGATTAAATGACAAGTTTAGTCTATAAATTTAAAAACTTGTGTCTAAAGGTTTTTAAGGTCCCATTTGATAACTATTTAGTTTTTTAATTTTGATTTTTTAAAATTAAGTTTAAAAATACTACTTCCATCTATGGGTTTTTATGTTTTTTTTGTCTACTTTTTACCTATATTTTAAAAAACTAAAATAAGTTTTGAAAACTAAAAAAAATTGTTTTCAAAAACTTGTTTTTGTCTTTGAAATTTGGCTTGAAACTCAAATAGTTCCTCAATACATGAAAATCATTATAGAGAAGATAGAGAGACGTTATAGAAAAAAAAACATACTTTTCGAAAACCAAATGGTATCAAATGGGTTCTAAATTTTTTATTTTGCCTTTTTAATATTTGGAACTTAAAAATGTCTAATAGATCCATGAAGTTTCAATTTTGTATGTAATAGGTCTAAGATATGTTCAAATAATTTTAAAATTAATTGTTCTATTAGACATAAAATTTAATTTGGTATATAATTGAACTTTCAACTTTCAATTTTATAACTAATAAATACATCAATTTAAAAAAAATGTCACTAGGTTGAAGACTTAATATACAAGGATTTTCTAATAGAACATATAACTTTAAATTTTTTAATATGTCAAACACCTGACACTTTTTAAAGTTCAGGACCATATAGAGTATAAATACTGTTGAATGAGAAATTTTGACTAATACCAAATTGTCATTTTATCATTCACAAATTTACAAATAATTATATTTGAAACTAATTATAAATTAACATGTGTTCCAAATTTAATTTGAAAAAAAAATTAAACTTAATTTGATCAAATTTTATCATAGAAGATTGGGTCAAAATTAAATAAACCCCAAATTCAAATAGTTAGACCAAAACCAACAAAGCCCAAGTCAACGTGTTGGGCCAACAACCATTAAAGCAAAGCTCATATGCCTCATTGCAAAGCTTCGTAAATAGAAGAACTCTCCTTAATTTGATTAACTATCTAAGAACTCAGAGCAAAAAGACTCCCTCAAGTCTAAGTGTTGAACACTCATGGAAGACCAATGATCAAACTGATACGTGGGAGCTTTAAGAAAAGACTTTTAATTTAAAAACAAAACTTCAGTCCAGTGCAAGTGTATACAGTATCGATCACATAGGGAATAGATAAAAAAAATTCAAGAGAATAAACAAAGATTTTCAAATTGCACTTGTGGGTAACTAGTGAAAAGAAATTAGTGAGATGATTTCGTGGGTGTGTGTGTGTGAAAAGAAGAAATAAAAATGATAAGATAGGGATTCAAATGTGTTTTTGCCCCTTGAAAGAAATTGCAGCCTAATTGCAGTCGCAATACTTTGACTCAGCACTTAAGCTTTGTAAACTGAATTCAACACCTATTCGACCTTAACTTTTATGAAATATCTTTAGGAGTCTAAGTGATTAAACCTAAAACTTTATGACTGATCAAACTTAGATAATTTTGAAACACAATTCTTTTGGTTTTAAAGGTTTTGCCTTATGGCTAAGGTCAAAGACAAATTCCTATATGTAAGATATTTTCCTTCTTTTATGAAAATCTAATTTTTGTTTAATTTTTTCAGAAGTAGACTCAAATTTTTGTATACTAATCTAGGTGATCAATCTAAACTAGTAATAATAATTAAAAATCAATAAAAGCAAATAAGTTATGAAGTAAGCAAGTTGATTTTACAATTAGGCTTTTTCACATGTTTGAATTCTAAAGGAAGACTTAGCTCATAATTGAAAGAATAAAAAATAATAAATTAAAAGAATTAAAGTGCATAACTAAAATAGAAGCAATATGTGATAAATTTTTTAAGAATTAATAAATAATTAAATAACAACTAATAATGATGAAAGAACAACCAAAATTCTACAAATTCAATAACGGTTTAAATAAAGAAATGAATTAAAAAAGAAAAGATAAAACAACAATTACAAGTTCCTAGGAAAAGAAATGAATAAAACAGAATCTAATATGAAGGAAAAATAAAGAGAACTGTTTTACTTATTTCTTAATCGACACAACCACTCTTTCTTCGAAGATGATAGGATCTTTACCACCTCTAAACTTTTGTTGAGGTAGGATTAAGGCTCGGAGCTTCACAGATCTAGATCAAACAAAAAACAACAACCAAATAAAAATGAAAACAACAGAATGATGGAGCTTTTGTGTGACAAACTCATATCTTCTAGCCTCCATTTCGTCCTTCTTTTATAAGTTTTATCAGTTAAGGCTTCCATATTTGTTCATGTGCAACTTTGAGTCAACTTACCTTGCTGAATTTATAGAGAAAATGGCATAAAATCTCTAAGATTATGCAAAACTTGTATTTGTAAATTTTCCAGATTCCTACAGAAATGCGATTGAATGCAATTGCATTTCTTTACATTGTCTTCCATATCTTCGTTTTTCAAATTTTCTAAATTTGTCTGAATTGCAATTGTATTTTCAGTGTATTATTTTCTAGATTTGCCAGAATTTCAATTGCACTTTTGTTGCATTCTTCAAATTCGTGCATAAAAACATTAAAGTAAGAGGGATTTTTATTTTCTTTTGCTTTTTTTTCTACACTTACTTAATTTAACAAGTTTGCAACGATAATTGAATTTAAACCAACTTTTTACTAGCCCTTTCGTCTAATGTACACATAAAATAATAAGAATAACATAAGTATAAAGGTCAAATAATCCTCATGAATGAGAATTATCAATCAAAGACTCTTAAGGTCTATTTGGAGTGCATGTTATAATAACTTGTGTTATAATAATGTGTGAAATACTTTGTACCCCAAACACAGACTATTATAACCCCAAACTAAACAATTCTGTATTTTAAATAATATTATCTGATTCTACAAACTATAATAACCTACATACTATTATAACTCACTCAGTGTTTTCCAAACAACCCCTTGTTTAGCGCATTGTTTTGTGTATCGAAATCGTTGGCCACAATAAAAAACTCTAAGAATCTTGATTACTGTGTTTACGGTGCAAGGTTTGGTCTGGTTTATTGAGATTTGAGTTTAGGGTGCAGAATTGGGTTGTGTTGGGTTTATTTAAACTATTTTTTTCACTTTTAAAATATTTTGACAAAATTTGTGTGAAAATATTGCACATCAATATTTAAAAAAATTTATCCCAACCATATGCAAATTGAAATTATACCATGTGTAGTTTGTGTAACTCTAATCTATGTCATTCACTCCATTCATATATAGTGATGTTAATTTAAATGACATTATCAAAAGCATAGAATGAATAAATTCAAAGTAAGAAGGGTTGATAAACCTTAGCATTAAAGCTTATTTAACTCTCAAAAGTTTAAGTTGGGCTTGATTTTCTTCATAATTATATGAAAAAGTTAGCAAATACTTGGAAAATCATCAGTAATTTGTGAGAAGTGCACGTGAAAGAAAGAATGAGGTCGAAAAGAAAAGGATAAACTAAGAAGAGCTTCTTTTGGGTAGGAAATTTGGATATCGAAGAATCAAATTGCATAATCTCAATATATACAACAATATGAAAGGAACACAAAAAAGGAAAAATAAAAAGAAAGTCGATTATGGAAGGAGCCAGATTTTCTGCACGATTAGATTGAGTTTTTTGGAAAAATTAATAGTTCTTAACCCTAATGAAAGACCATAAAAGGGGATCAAAGACAACACAAAAGGGTTGATTTTGGAGGCTTTTTCTTGGAGTTTGTTGTGGGTTTCGTTCCCAATTTTTCTTTGTTTTATCTTTCAATTCCTCCTTTGTTTTCCTTCGGTTTTTATAATTTGATTCAAGCAAAAACTTGGGTTGTTAAGTCTCAATCTCTTCCTAGAAATAGTTAAGGGATTGAATTGATTGGTGAATGAAGAAGAGCTTACGAACATCGGATTCAATAGTTTTTGTATTGCTATATTTTCATTTAATTTTCTTTTTTTAGCCAAGTTGATGGTAGAATCTCAGTTGTTGTTTTCTATTTATTCTGCATTTCGTTCGGATTCGAATTGAGAAGGAAGAAAATTGAATGTTATCTCAATAGAAGGTTTCAAGTTATTTCTTTTGTCCAAAATGTAACCTTGAGTATTAATTTTCTTTTGAACCTCTTCTTTCGGTGCTCATTGGTGTGATGTGTTCGAGTGAGAATTCTAATGAGGCATCACAGTGAGTGCTTTCAACATTAAATTCTAATTGGACACAACAAGTTCCTTTCTATTTTTTAATCTAGTTGTAGATATATTTAGGTTTAAACCATTTCTTTTCTAGCATGGGTTTGTTAAGGATAACGGATCTCCACATATCTCCATAATGGTATGATATTGTCCACTTTGGGTATCAACGTTTATGGCTTTGTTTTTGGTTCCCATCAAAAGGCCTCATACCAATGGAGATAATTGTCCTTCCTTATATACCCATGATCAATCTATTCCTTAGCTAATGTGGGACTTTTGTTTGCATCCTAACAATCCTCCCTTGATAGAGTTTACTACTTGCTTGTAGCTCCAAGCACTTTTTGTTCGACTCCGGGGTTCATCCACAATGTCCACATAAGGCTCATTAATCTTTGTTCCACTTTGAGGATTTCTCCGGCACACAACTAGGTTTTATCATGGCTCTGATACCAATTGTTGAGGACAACGGACCTCCACATATCTCTACAATAGTATGATATTGTCCACTTTGGGTATCAACCCTCATAGTTTTGTTTTTGGTTCCCACCAAAAGGCCTCATACTAATGGAGATAATTGTCCTTTCTTATATACTCATGATCAATCTATTCTCCAGCCAATGTGGGACTTTTGTTTGTATCCTAACAGGATTTTGTTTCTAGAAATTGTTTTGAAATTTGTGAGTCAAATATGAGTTAATTTCGTAGGAGGTTCAAGGATGTGAATTTCTAAGAAGTAATTGTAGCCAAAATTCCAATAAAATTAAGCCTACATCTCAAATGTTTTCTTGTGTTGAACATAATTCCGTTGAGATCGTAGATCAATCAACTAGGGTAGCAACTCGAGCTTAGATCTAATACCAATTGGGTTAGTAATAAATAGATTTCGCATAAGTGATGAAGACAAGAGCTTAAACATAAGTCAAATCTTTACCCTAGACATAAGGATCAAACATTCCAAAACCTAAGGCCCCGTTTGATAACAATTTTGTTTTTAGTTTTTAGTTTTTGAAAGTTAAGCTTATTTTCACATAATTTCTCTACCATAGAGATCATCTCCCTTAAGTAAGCATTTGAACTTTTAGCCAAATTCTAAAAACAAAGTCAAGTTTTTGAAAGCTACTTTTTTTAGTTTTCAAAAGTTTGCTTAGTTTTTGAAAACATAGGTACAAAATAGATAAGAAGACATATAAACTCATTGGTAGAAGTAGTATTTTTAGGTTTAAATTTTAAAAACTAAAAACCAAAAACAAAATGGTTATCAAACGGGGCTTAAGAAATTATTGAGCCAAAATTACCTAAGATAGAGGGATTATAGACATACAGGTCACTCATTTAGTCTCCTAAGACCTAATTTCAAGGTGAATAGGAGTAGCAATTTTAGTTTACAATCGAATGTAAAATAGGTTGGAATTATAATATTTTAGTTTGCAATTACAACTTAGGGCAATGACATCCTTGAGCCCCTCCTCTCTCTAAAAGAATTTGTTTTGCAATTTTCATTTCTTTTACCAAGTCTATTAGTTTTACTATTCAATATTGCAATTTTCAATTCTAAAATTCAGCTTTGCAATCTTTGTTACTTAAACTTGCAATTTTTTTATTATGCGGCTATTTTGTTTTTACCAAACACATCAACCCAACCTTATTTTGCAATTTTTAATTTCAAGTTATAATTCTTCTTACATTTTGCTTAGCAATAACTTTTGTTACATCGTTTCCTGTGAGATCGATACTAAGGAATACTCCTATTTTAGTACTTGCACGGGCAGTGTGCACTTACACTGAGTTTGAATGTAATTACTTATTTTTACTTCCCCCAAAGTTCACCCCAATCAAGGGTATTGTAACTAAAGTCTTAGAATTTTAAAAGTATATTTTACAAAATATTTTGACAAAAAGTTCCAACATTCAGAAATGAATTTTTTTTCCAAGTACTTTCTAAATTTCCATAAATTTAGATAGGTATCATAAGTTAGAAAAAAAAATTACATGTTCCAAGAAAAAAGTAAAATTAGTATATAGAATTACATATAAGAAAGAATGTGACTAGTTTTTAATTTTTAATTTTAATTTGATTAAATTAAAATAAAATACTTTTTATATATTATTTTAAAATGACTAAATTTAAAATAATAATAATGACTAAACTTAAAATAATAACATATATTTAATTTATTTTAATACCACTAAGTTCAAAATTAATATCATACATATACTTTTGTTTTTTAATCTAATTTTAAAACTAAATATTTTCTTTCTACAACTAATTTAAAATTAAATATTATTTATTTAAAATAAATTTAAAAAATACTATTTATTTTTCTTACCATGTTAATTTAAAAATAGAATATATGCTTAAATTTTAATATGTTTACTTAAAATTAAATGTACTTTTTAAAAATATTAATATAGGGAACATATACTTCTTATCTTAAAATTTAAAAATTATACCTATTTTGAACTATTTTAATTGAATTAAATATAAATAAACAAAAAGAATGATTTTAGAAAGTAGGTTAGTTCTCCTAAGTCTATGAGGGAAAAGGTTTTGTTTAGCATTGTCACAAGTTTTTCTATTGCATTCACACTATTCCCTGTTATCAAAATGTCATCTACATAGACAAAGATATAGATAGTTACCTTGTTTGTGGTGAGAAAGAATAGTCAGTTATCTACTTGTGAAATTTTGAAACTCCAACTTGACAACACATATTTTAAACGCTTATGCCATGCTCTTAGAGCCTGCTTTAAGCCATACAAAACTTTGTTCAGCTTACACACATGTCTCGATCTACTTTTATCCACAAAACCTTCAGGTTGCATCATATATACTGCTTCTTCCAAATAGCCATTCAAGAAGGCATTATTCAAGTCGAGTTGTCGTACTTTCTCCAGTCCTTAGCCATAGCAAGAGTAAGAATAACTCAAACGGTGGAGGACTTGACAACGTGAATAAACGTCTCTGTGCAATCAATTCTTGGATTCTGATGAAACCCCTTTGCAACCAGTCTAGTCTTTTACTTTTGCACGCTACCATCAGGATTCTTTTTTATTTTAAACACCCACTTACAACCTACCAAATGGTAATCTGAGAAATGTGGTACCAACATCCATGTATTGTTTTCTGTCAAAGCCCGCATCCCTGTTTCCATAGTTTCTTTCCATTTTACCGAGCTAAGTGCTCCAAGTGTTGTACGCGGTTCACAAATTTGGTTCTGTTTATCATGAGTTGCTTGGTAAGAGTAAAAATCAAGTTAGTTTAGTTTATAAATACCACCCTTAGATCTTGTTTGCATTGGATGGCAAGAAGATACTGATGGAACATTGTTGATTTCAACATCCTCTTGTAGGCTTTTCATATTGAGTGATGAAGTATCACTTCCCCTACTATTTGATCCAGGAAGTTGAACACAAGGAGGACCTGTTGCAATAGGACTAATGGATGGACTTAGACTTGATACTTCAGTACTGGTAATAGTAGGTTGGTTTACACTTTTGTGAGTATTTTATGGAATCGTATTTTTTTGGTATTGAGGAAAATCAACCATGGGCACAATGGCATCATAAGATTGTTGTTTTGACACTGATGTTATAAGAAATTTTAACTTAAAAGGAAATTATTTCTCATTGAACACAACATGTCTAGAAATGTATAACCTTCCACTTGAACTTAGGCATTTGTAACCTTTGTGAGACTCACTATACTCGATGAACACACATTTTGTGTTATGAAATTAAAAAAAAAATGTTTGATAAGTCTAAGACAAGGGAAACATGCACAACCACACACTTTGAGAAACGAGTAATCTGGTTTTCGGTGATAGATTGTCTAGAACAGGTGCAGATAGACAATTTATCAGATAGATGAAAGAAATCGAATTCTGACAGTGGAAGTGCGGGAAACGTTTTTACTTTGTATTGAGAAGAAATTAAAAGCACCACACAAAAAAAAAATCTAAAGATTAAGCATATAAAATTCTAGATCTACAACATACCTTTGTAGATCATGATTCCAAAAGTTTCATTGATCTCCCCACCAAGCAATTTCTAGATTTACGTTGAGACACCTCCGAAAGATCTTCCCTATTATTCTCTTGGAAAAGATTCAACTTGTGGGAGTCAATCCTTTTGGAAGAATTTCTACAGAGAAAATGAAGTTTTTCTCTAAATTTGGAATATGGAAAATTTTTTTGAGAGAAAAATGATATGGAATTCTTAGAAACACTGTCTCACAAAGTGGCTAGAATTTCACAAAACTTTCACTTTTACGTGTATCCACATACATGTGTATATATAGTGAATAGGATGGAGGTTACTTCCTCCATCCATTTACTTTTTCATAACATAAAAGTTATAATTCCATAACTTATAATTCAATCACATATAATTATTCTATCACATATAATTATTCTATAACATATGAACTTAAAGTTGTTGTTATTATTTAATTAAATATATAATATCATATATTTGATTAAATATATTTTTCTCATATAACATATTATTTTAATATGAATTCAATTCATATTACTATTTGAATCTAATTCAAATATACTATATAGTTTAGTTATGAATCTTATTCATAATTAACGTTATGTTATATAAATTATATCTAATATAGTTAATATACACATATATTCTGTTGGGATGTTTGTCCTAATCTCGTTCTGTTTGTAAATTAACATTTGAAATTAATAAGAGTTATTTATTTCATCATTTTCTGTCTCGCGAATTTTACAAACTTTGTCCAATAAACTAAGCTCCATGGTCATTGAATATATGAGAGAACTAGAACTTGAACGGTGTGTAGTGGACACACAGGGAGGATCACGTTCGAGTTAATGACCCGAACGGTCTACAGTATATGGATAGGGTTGGAGACCTAATCCTGGATACGTTGTGGATATGGCCCGCTTTGTATTAGATACAAACGAGGTGATCTGACTCGTTCATGTAGTTGACATGCGAGTGGGGGCATCCTGTACAATGAGATTGTACAAGACCGTGAATTATTAGACCTACTGATGTAACATCGTTAACAGTATGGACTAATAACTTCGTAGATGACCATTAGTGACTCAACCTGAATCCTTAGCATGTTACGTGTTGGCTTTTTGGTCCTTAATTTAAAATTAATTAGTTATTAATTAATTAATATTTTGATGATAACAAACCTGCTATTAATTACTAATATTTTAATTATTTTGAAGTGTCTATTACATAGAGCTCGGAATAACGATTCCAACGCCTCTTGAATCACTCAAATCGGAGCTAAAACGAAGAAGATATGACCAAAACAAGTTTGAACGAAAATTTCCCTGACATGTGGACATATGGGAGAGTAACATTTGGTGGGATTTTGGTTGTTTTAAAATAAAAAGAAAATGAAAAAAATATTATATATATATATATATATGTAGCCGTTGGAATGATTAAAAAAAAACAGAATTGCATTAAATGCAATTCTGACCGTTGGAGATTTTTTTAAAAAAAAATCAAATTTTTTTTTTATGTGTCTGTTACTCACATAAATAATATTATATTATTATTATTATTATTATTATTATTATTATTATTAATTCTCTTAATAATTATTTTCTTTTTACTTTTAATCTCCACCATCTATTTCTCTTTTACCACAATCCAATGGTCCAAATTAAAATTTGATTTTTACCCCATTTTCCTCTCTTTTTATACCATCTTCTTCTCCAAATTTTTACAAGAAGTTTTGGCATTTTACAATCCTCAAAAAATCAAAAGCCTCCATTATTGCTCTCTCCAAGCTCTCAATTTTTTTCTTTTCATCTTTTTTTTTAGAGAGTTTTGTTGTATTGTGAGGATTGATTTGTGAGAGTTAAAATTTGTGAATCTACTCTATCAAGAGAGTGTATTAGTGTGTTTTTCAAATCTTTACCAAACTTTATAACGGTTTGATCCTAAGTCGTGGAAAGGATCGGGTTTGCTCTTGAACCCGTAAAAAGAGCGGTGTAGCGGTTGGGCTCTAATCCGTGGAAAGAGTCCGTGCAAATTTTTTTTATTCAAATTCCCAAGAGGCGCTTGGGGAGTGGAGTAGTAGGTCGAGTTTGACCGAACCACTATAAAATTACGGTGTCATCTTCTCTAACTCTTTCCTATTTATTTTTGCAATTACTTGTAGTAATTTATGCATGCTTTAATTTATTCCTTAATTAATTGCTAAGTATTGGATAAAACTCATTTTTATTATACTTTTTATCTATCTTGCATATTGCATTAATTTCTCTTAATTATTTCTTTTTAATTGTTTCTTAAAAAGTTTGTTAATTAGATAATTTGGGCATATTTAGTAAAAAGTTTAATTAAACCCTATTCACCCCCCCTCTAGGGTTACCATATCGATCCAACATTACGGACTCCTGTCTGTGGGGGTCTTTCCTTTGACTAGTTCGGGTGAGGGTGATCACAGTTACTCGCCCAATATGTCTATCTTCTCACGGACAAGACCAAGTAGGGAGTTGGGAACTTAACTAAGCGAGATGGAATTCACTCGTTCCCGCCTTTAGGGAAACTAGAGGGGTTGTTCCCTTAAGTGTTGTCTCCAAGGCTTGGACAACGGGCGCCCACCCTCTCACTGGCCCGAGAGGGGTGTTGTATATGGTTGGACCATTCCAACGTTGTTGTTCATTAGAGAAGCAGTGGGGACTTAAGGAGCAAGAAGTAGACACAGGGGTAAAACGGTAATTTGACCCAACAGTGTCTACGAACAACCTGTGAAGGGTCGACTCATGGGCATTGGTTATATCAGCGGACACATCTTGTGTTACACTGACGGGAGTGCAACTACGGGCTTTAGTGGAGTGTTACCGTAGCTAATGAATGTTGATTAACCGGGTCAAAGAGTTTGACAGGTTAATCTCGGATCATTGGAGCTCCTCACTGTAGGTCCATAAGGTCCCTCGGTTGGCTCAAACTGGATTAATAGAAGGTTTACATTTTTTGTGTGAATTTGAAGTGTTCAAGTTCACTAGAGGGTAATTATGTTATTTATATGAGATATGAATGATATATTATATAGTTTAATGTGAATGAGATTCATAATAAACTATAGTTTAGCCTAATTGTTGAATTAGGGCTAACTTAGAGAAATTGGATTGAGAGAAATTAAATTGAATGTGATTCAATTTAAAAATCCACAATAATACAAATGTGATTTGTAAAAGGAGATATGAGATATCTTATTATATGTGGTTATGCAATATGATTTGCATAACCTATGGTTGTGGTAAAATGGTAAATAGGTGGAGATTTTAACTCCACCGATCACCATTATATAAACCCCTTTGCAAGAAGGGTTCATCATGTTATTGCTCATTTTTGGAAATCTCACCAAAAGAAGCAACAATTCTCTCTAAAAAAGTTCTCTCTCAAAAAGTTCTCTCTCACAAACTCTCCTCCCTAACCAAAAGAAGGATCCCACCATCCTCCTTCTACCTAAGGAAGAACAACCGAGTAACCAAGTGGAGGTGTTTGATTCGGTGTTCGTGTGAGGAGATCGAGATCGTTGAGAACGAGTACACGAAGGGTTCGTGATCTACGGAAGGAAAGCTTGAAGACGGTCTTCAACAAGTAAGTATTAATTTACTGTTTTTCCTTCTAGAAAGCATGTTTAACCTATTACTATTAGATAGTTTAATTTAAACGAAATCGAATTGTACAACGATACCACGACGATTCGATCGTCTTCCGCTGCGCGGGGATTCTCATTCCCTTCATATTCCCTTAATAATTTGAACATTATATCTCATATAATTAATATGTATATTCCTTTGTTAGTTTGAACATTTCAAATTTCTTCCAAACATATGATTCTTGTTTAATCTATGGTGAGCTAGCAGGGGGACCTAATGGACCTACATATCATGAGCTCTAATGGTACGAAGTTAATCAATCAAACTCATTGACCAAACTAACCAATATTCATTAACTACAAGTCACTCCATTAAAGACTCGTAGTTGCACTCTCCTCACAGTAGGACAAGTAGTGCCCATCGTGTTAGGGTTTTATGCCCTAAACTCGTGTAGTTTGTAAATATCCGATGAAATCAATAAAGAGTTATTATTCATCATTTCTCGTGTTCTCGCATTTAAAACTGAAAATCCAATAAACTAGGCTCTAGGGTTATGATTATGAAAACTTGAACAGTAGACACATAGGTAGGATCGTGTTCAAGTGCGTAACCCAAATAGTTTATATGGTTAAGGTTGGGAACCTCATCCTGGTAACACTATGGACGCACCCCACTTTGTATTTGATACAAACGAGGCGATCAAACTCGTTCATGTAGTTGACATGCGAGTGGGGGCATCATGTACGATGAGTGCGTACAAGACCGAACCGCAAATTATTAGCCTACTAGTGTAACACCGTTAACAGATTAAGTTTAATAGTTTATAGATGACTATTAGTGACTCGACCTAAATCATAAGCAAGTTACGAACTCCTGTATGCGAGGGTTTGTCCTTAGACTAGTATGGGTGAGATAAAGGGATTGAATCCCGCAGCGGAAGCGATTGTTAATCGCGTGTTCTTAATTTTTTTACGTGGATATCATAAACAAGAACTAGATCTAAATTAAGCATACTTCTACAGATGGACAGTAAGAAATTACCTTTGAAGAAATCTTTCTTCAAGTGCTCCTTCTCCCACGATCACGATCTCAGCAACTCGAACCCGAACGATCACGGACACTACCACTAGATCTTCTCCGTTGTTCCCTAGGTGAGGGAGGAATGTGGGTTCTTTTTTAGGGTGAGATGTGGAGGTTGTGAGAGAATGTGTTTGTGGAACCTTTTCAACAACACAACAAAATGATAATCTAGGTTTTCCAAAAGAATAGTCTAAGTTGCATCTCATGCAACTATTTATAGGGAAATAGGGTGAAAATTACCATCTTATCCCTCATTCATTCTCTCATTAGTATATAGTTAATATGTGAATCTAATTCACATTAAAACTCTATATTATATCAATTATATCACATATAACTGATATAACACCTCATATATGAAATTGAACACTTCAATTTCATTCCTAACTTTATACCCTAAATATTACCATGTTGAGCCAACGGGGGGACCTAATAGACCTACAGTTCATGAGCTCCAATGATGTGAGATTAACTGATCAAACTCTTTGATCCAATTAATCAATATTCATTAACTACAAGTCACTCCACTATAGACTTGTAGTTGCACTCTCCTCACTATAGATTATATTGTGTCCACTGATATAATCATTACCCATGAGTCGACCCTTCACAGGTTGTTCGTAATCACGGTTGGGTCAAATTACCGTTTTACCCCTGTGCTTACCTTTCTGTTCCTTAAGCACCACTGATCCTCTAATGAACCACAAGTCTAAGGTCCTACCATAAACTCATACCCTCTTAGAGGGTGGGGCCCCGTTGTTCAAGACCTAAAGTCAGTTCTTAAGGGAACAACCTAACTAATTTCTTAGTGTAAGAATGAGTGAATTCATCTTGCATAGTTAAGTCCCCAACTACCTACGAGGTTCTGTCCCTAAGAAGGTAAGCTTATTGAGTCGGCTACAGGCCACTCTCACCCATACTAGTCTAAGGACAAACCCCTATAAGCAGGAGTTCTTAACTTGCTCAGATTGAGTCGAGTCACTAATGACCATCTATAAATTATCGGTCTTATCCATCAGCGGCGTTATCTTTGGTTAGACTAATAATTTGCAGTTCGGTCTTGTATGAACTCTTCATACAGGATGCCCTCACTCGCATGTCAACCACATGAATAAGTTGGATTACCCCATTCGTACTAATTACAAAGTGGGTCGCATCCATGGTATTACTAGAATAAGGTTTCCAACCTTATTCTTATACCATAGACAATTTAGGTTATACTCTTGAACATAATCCAAATAGTGTCTACTACACTGATGTTCAAGATACATTATAACCTTGCAGCTTAGTTTATTGGATTTATAAAGCAAGAATATAATTTTATCAAAACAAATAACTCTTTATTTATTTGATCAAAATTACATAAGTTTAGGGCACAAATCCCAACATGAGAGTGGCCAGAGTTGTCGACTCAATATGCCTACGTTCTCAGGGACGAAACCTAGTGGAGAGCTGGGAACTTAACTCTGCGAGATGTAATTCACTCGTTTCCGAGTTAGGTAATTTAGATAGGTTGTTCTCTTAAGGGTTGCATCCAGATCTTGAACAACGGACCCCACCCTCTCATTGGCCCGAGAAGAACTTTGTTTATGGTAGGACCATAAACTAGTTCTTCATTAGAGGATCATTGGTACTTAAGGAGCAAGAGGTAATCACAGGTGTAAAACGATAATTTGACCCAGCTCTCTCCGTTGGCTCAACATGGATATATCGAGGGTATAAAGTTTTGGAGTGAAATTGAAGTGTTCGATTTCATATATAAGGAGATATCAATTATATGTGATATAATTGATATAATATATAGTTTAATTTATATACAAAATGAGAAATACATAATAAGAGCACTATAGAGGAAGGATCGTCATTTCCACCATATTTTCCTATAAATATGTGCATAAGATGCACATTTTGAAAAAAATATAAGGCATTTGTGAAAACCCTAGTGCTCTTTTGTGAGTGTTTATGGAAAGGTTCCAAAACACACATTCTCACAAAATCCTTCCTAACTCCAAAAGAGGATTCTCACCACCTTCCCTCTCCTAGAGATACAACGAAGAAGATCTAGCGGTCGTGTCAAAACTAGTTCGAAGTTTGTGGAGAACACGAGATCGTGAGATCGAGAGGAGCAAAGGAGCACTTTTTGTTTTAAGTCTACAAAGGTAATACTTGTTGTCCATTCTTGATTTATGTGCTTAATCTAGTATATTTCTATTTTTGATTCGATCTACGTAACATATTACAAGAATACGTGATTCAAATCGCTTCCACTTCAGGATTCGATCCCATCAATATAGACCTTAAATTCCAGGACTATATGATAGAACATGAATTACATTCCAACTCTCAGCGCCCGGTGTGCCTCAGCAGAACGGTGTATCGGAAAGGAGAAATAGAACCTTGTTGGGCATGGTTCGATCGATGATGAGCTATGCTCATCCCCCTGACTTGTTTTGGGGTTATGTAGTGGAGATTGCAGTTTGCATTTCGATTTTTATAGCGATTTTCACACAAGCGCATGCGATCAAAGTAGTAAGGGAATATCTCAGTTATCGTCTCTCAATGGAATGGAGCTAATAAGAATTAGTTTTAATAAAACGTAAGGCTGGATTGCAAGTGGGGAAATAAAATTCAAAACAATTTGTGAAGGTGGTTGTGATGATAAAATAATTGAAAAGAATGCAAAACCAGATTTTGCACTATGCGAACTGCAAAGTTTAAAGTGCAGAAGCTGGTTAAGGCAAAAAAATGCATAATCTCTTTAAAATTGCATGATGCAATTGGCAGTGCGGCAAAAACGGAATGAACTTTTACAAATGAGAATTGAATGAAAGAAATGAGTGTAAACTATTAAATATAGATGATGGGGCTCAAGAATTGTCCCTAAAATGAAAATTCGAATCTAAGACTTTGATGCTCCTTTTATCTTGCATTCAACTGGATCCAAATTCACAACTCCTATTTACCTAGACTATAGGTGTTAGGAAGCTAAGTAGGAAACGTACATATTTGTAGTTCTTTTTCTTTCTTAGATTTTTATTGGCCAAGTGAAATTAATTTGGGTTGGAGCCTTAGATCCTTATGACTAGGGTAAAGGAAAGTTTATGTTTAAACTTTATCTCCAATGCTTATATGAGATCTGCTCGATTTTAACACTGTCGGATTAGATTCACGCTTTGATTGAAATCCTAGGTGATCAAGTTAGGATTTCAATATTGTTGAATCAACACAAGCGATCGCAATTGACGTGCAAGCTTGAGTTATTAAATCCTTTAGGCTAGATTCACATTTTAGGGCATTCAAACTCTTGAACCCCTAAAATGTACTTAGCTCATGATCAAATTGTTGGGATGTATGTCCTCATCTCGTGTAGTTTGTAATATTCAAAGTTGTAAATAAATAAGAGTTATTTATTTTAACTTTGTGTTTTAAATAAGAGTTATTTATTTGAACTTTATGTCTCGCATATTTCATAAACTTAATCCAATAAACTAAGCTCCAGGGTCATTGTATTAATGCGAGAACTAGAACTTGAACGGTGTGTAGTGGACACACAGGGAGGATCACGTTCGAGTTAATGACCCGAACGGTCTACAGTATATGGATAGGGTTGGAGACCTAATCCTGGATACACTTTGGATGCGACCCGCTTTGTATTAGATACAAACGAGGTGATCCAGCTCGTTCATGTGGTTGACATGCGAGTGGGGGCATCTTGTGCAATGAGATTGTACAAGACCGGACCGTGAGTTATTAGACTTACTGATGTAACACCGTTAATAGTATAGGGCTAATAATTTCGTAGATGACCATTAGTGACTCGACCTTAATCCTGAGCGTGTTACGGACTCCTGTCTGCGGGGGTCTGTCCTTTGACTAGTACGGGTGAGGGTGGCCACTGATGCTCGCCCAATATGCCTATCTTCTCAGGGACAGGACCACGTGGAGAGTTGGGAACTTGACTACACAAGAAGGAATTCACTCGTTCCCGACTTAGGGAAAATAGAGGGGTTGTTCCCTTAAGTGTTGTCTCCCGGGCTTGAACAACGGGACCCCACTATCTCATGGGCCTGAGAGGGTTGTTGTTTATGGTTGGACCATGCAACGTAGTTGTTCATTAGAGGAGCAGTGAGACTTAAGGAGCAAGAGGTAGACACAGGGATAAAACGGTAATTTGACCCAGCAGTGTCTACGAACAACCTGTGAAGGGTCGACTCATGGGTATTGGTTACGAGCTTTAGTGGAGTGTTACCATAGCTAATGAATGTTGAATAACCAGGTTAAAGAGTTTGACAGGTTAGTCTCGGATCATTGGAGCTCGTCACGTGTAGGTCCATTAGGTCCCTCAGTTGGCTCAAATTGGACAAATTGAGGGTTTACAGTTTGGTGTGAATTTGAAGTGTTCAAATTTATTATTTGGGTATTTATGTCTTTTATATGTGATATAGATGACGATGTGAATGAGATTCATAATAAACTATAGTATAACCTAATTGATTAATTAGTGTTATTTGGAGAAATTGAATTGAGACAAATTAAATTGAATGTGATTCAATTTAAAAATCCACATTTATGCAAATGAGATTTGTATAATAAGGTATGAGATACCTTATAATATGTGATATGCAAATATGATTTGCATATCATATAGTTGTGGTAAAATGGTGAATTAGTGGAGGTTTTAACTCCACCACACACCATTATAAGAGGATGCAATCAAAGGCATCTCATAAGACTTCTTGCCATTTTTTGGATTTTCATCCAAAGAGAGCAAGTGATTTCTCTCTAGAACTCTCTCAATTCTCAAATTCTCCTCACCCAAAACCAAAGGGAGTCCCACTCACTCTCCCTCAACCTCCCGAGAACAACCGAGAAGACCCTGTGGAGGTGTCTTGCTGTTCGGATCGAGGTTCGTATTCGAGGAGATCGTTGGTTCGAGAGAGATCGTGACCGGAGGAGAAAAAGGTTTGAAGAAGTGTTCTTCAACAAGTAAGTAATATGACCTTACTGTTTTTCTTCTCTTTAATGCATGTTTAGCCTAGAATTAAAGTTGTTTAATTCGATTTTAAGAAAGAATTACACAACGGATCAACGACGTTTCATAACGTCTTCCGCTGCGGGAATTCCAAATCCCTTCACAAATTAGTGAAAACACAACTAATTCTAAGTTGATATCATAACAAAAAGGGAGAGAAAGCAATAGAACAATGACTTTAGAAATAAAAACAAGACTCCAACATATTCTAAAAGAACTCACGTTGCCTTAAGGCTGTGATAACCCACTATTAATAAAGGAATTATAAAGAAAATGAAACTAAAAAGTGCAGCAAAAAGAATCTCATACCCATGATGTTCACTCTTTTTTCCAGGAAGAGATCAAGGAACTCATCCATGAGTGAGGCCGAGAGGATACATCCACGATTCAAGGTTCAAAAAGAAAGTAAAATAGAGGAGAAGAAGAATAAACAGCGAAATAAAAAAAAGTAAATTGCATTAAAAATAAAATAGCTAAAGAAATTATGAAGTAAAAGACTAAAGTTTAAATACAAAAGTTTCATTAAGTAACTAAAGTCTTAATACAGAAACAAAATAGTTGAAATTAAAAGAAACAAAGAAAAAAATCTGCTGGAAAACATAAACAACGGGAAGAAAAACCCGCAGAAAAAAATGCTTCAAACTCCTCATCTTCCTCCTTCAACAGCTGCCCATTCTTCTCCCATTTATAAGGCTTAATTAGGGTTATATTATATCCAAATATTGTGCATAAGCTTCTACAAATCAAGCACAAATCATAGATTTCCTAATTGAGGTTCGTAGTTATTTTTTTCCTTTTTTTTGCATGGTCTGCCAGAATTGCATTGTGCAATTTTCCTTGTTTTGCATTTTTTGCAAGTCCTGAACTTCCCAAGTTTGCAAGTTGTATTGTAATTTTCCTGATTCTGCATTGTTTTCCTTGATTCTACATTTTCCCTTGATTCCTACACAAAAATAAGTTATTATGATTTTTCATTCTAATTGCTTTTACTTTTCCTTCTTTCCCGACTTCAAGATATTTTTACTTATTTTCTAATAATCTAACGATAGAACGAGAATATTTTAAGTATTTGGACATTAAATAAGCCTTAATATTAAGGCTTATCAATAACGTTCCGTTGAAGGTTTCTAAAACACCTTTCAAACTCTAGAAAGGACGTAAAGACGTAAAGGTAGTTTACGCCATTTCAGAACCTGGAGATGTCCAACTCATGTGCTTGTGACAAACTTGAAGAAATTGGAACCTCGTTCAAAATTGTGTATATTTGTAGCCTACCCAAAAGAAACGAGAAGTGGACTATTCTATCACCCTAAGGAAGATAGGGTGTTTGTGTCAACAAATGTCACTTTCTTAGAGGAGGATCACATCAGGGACCATAAACCAAGGAGTAAGGTCGTGTTAAATGAATTGGGCAATGCATCAGCAAAAGTTAATGATAATGCTAGCACATCAACAAGAGTTGTTGGTACTAACTCGTCAAGTCAAAGACGTTCATCTCAACAGTTGAGAGAGCCTCGATGTAGTGGGAGGATTGTAACACAGCCTGACCGTTACATGGGTTTAACTGAAATCCAAGTTGTCATACCTGATGACAACTGTGAGGATCCATTGACTTATGATCAAGCAATGGATGATATAGACAAGGACGAATGGGTCAAAGCTATGGACCAGGAAATTGAGTCCATGTACTTCAATTCCTTTGGGATTTTGTGGATCAACCTGATGGGGTAAAACCTATAGGTTGCAAATGGATCTCCAAGAGGAAACGAGGTGTAAATGGAAGGTACAGACCTTCAAAGCTAGACTCGTGGCAAAGGGTTATACCCAGCAAGAGGGGTGGACTATGAGGAAACATTTTCTCTTGTTGCCATGATAAAGTCTATTAGAATCCTATTGGTCATTGTCGCATATTATGACTATGAGGTATAGCAAATGGATGTCAAGACAGCCTTATTGAATGATAACCTTGACGAAAAAATCTACATGGGCCAACCCAAAGGGTTCATTGAGCAAGGCCAAGAGCAAAAAGTTTGCAGGCTTAAACGGACTATCTATGGACTAAACAAACCTCTAGGTCTTGGAACATAAGGTTTGATGAGGCGATCAAATCTTAGGGTTTTGATCAAAGTGTTGATGAGCCTTGTGTATACAAGAAAATCATCAAAAGTACTGTCGTTTTTCTAGTGTTGTATGTGGATGACATCCTACTCATTGGGAATGATATAGGATTTCTCACTGACATTAAAAAATGGCTAGCTACGCAATTTCTAATGAAAGATTTGGGTGAAGTGCAGTATGTTCTACGGATCCAGATTGTCCAAAACTGCAAGAATAAAACTCTAGCCCTGTTACAAGCATCGTATATCGACAAGATGTTGACTCGATATAAGATGCAGAACTCCAAGAAGAGCTTATTTCCTTCTAGGTACGGGGTTCATTTGTCTAAGGAGTGTCCTATGACACCTTAAGAGGTTTGGGATATGAGACGAATTCCTTATGCATCAGTTGTAGGTAGCCTTATGTACGCAATTTGTGTACTAGGTCTGACATTTGTTATACAGTAGGGATAGTCAGTAGATATCAATCCAATCCATGATGTGATCATTGGACAGCGGTTAAGGTAATCCTCAAGTATCTTAGGAGAACGAGGAACTACATACTCGTGTATGGAGGATGCATCGCGGACTCCACGATGGAGGTTGAATACGTAGCAGCTAAGGAGGCAATTTGGCTAAGGAAATTCATGATCGATTTGGAAGTTGTTCCAAATATGAATTTGTCAGTCACCCTTTATTGTAATAATAGTGGTGCAGTGGCGAATTCGAGGGAACCTCGAAGTCATAAGAGGGGAAAGCACATTAAGCGAAAATGTCACCTGATATGGAAAATTGTGCATCGAGGGGCGTAGTTGTCACGATGATAGTTTCGGAGCACAACGTTGTTGATCCTTTTACAAAGGGTCTCACGGCTAAGGTGTTTGAGAGTCACCTAGAGAGTCTAGGTCTACGAGTGATACCCTGACTAGGGAAAGTGGGAGTATTTCGTACAAGGGTATTTAATGCCCTAGTTTATTGTATTTACATTATATATAATGTTGTACTTGTAAATGATGTACTCCACTAGCTTTGAGTCAAGTGGGAGTTTGTTGGAGTTTTATGCCTTAAACTCGTGTAGTTTGTAAATATCCAATGAAATCAATAAAGAGTTATTATTCATCATTTCTCATGTTCTCGCATCTAAAACTTAAAATCCAATAAACTAAGCTTCAGGGTTATGGTTATGAGAACTTGAACAGTAGACACATAGGTAGGATCATGTTCAAGTGTGTAACCCAAATAGTCTATAGTATATGGTTAAGGTTGAGGAACCTCATCCTGGTAACACTATGGATGCAACCCACTTTGTATTTGATACAAACGAGGCGATCCAACTCGTTCATGTAGTTGACATGCAAGTGGGGCACCATATGCGATGAGTTCGTACAAGACCGAACTGCGAATTATTAGTCTACTAGTTTATAGATGACTATTAGTAATTTGACCGAATCATGGGTAGGTTACGAACTCCTGTATGCGGGAGTTTGTCCTTAGACTAGTATCGGTAAGAGTGGTCATAGTTGCCGACTCAATATGCCTACCTTCTCAGGGACGAAACCTCGTGGAGAGCTAGAAACTTAACTCCGCAAGATGGAATTCACTCGTTCCCGAGCTAGGAAATTTAGATAGGTTGTTCTCTTAATGGTTTCATTTAGGTCTTGAACAACGGGACCCCCCTCTCATTGGCCCAAAAGGGACTTTGTTTTGAAGGAAATCGAGATCCCTATGCACAGCGAAAACGTAATTGGATCTTAAACTCGATTTGTTTTGGCAAAATCCAAATACTAGTATATTGGAAAAAAAGTTTATCAATAAGCAATTTAGGTATGGTTTTACAGTAAACATGTTGTAAAATGGGACCCCACCCTCTCATTGGCCCGAGAGGGACTTTGTTTTGAAAGGAAATCGAGATCCCTATGCACAGCGAAAACGTAATTGGATCTTAAACTCGATTTGTTTTGGCAAAATCCAAATACTAGTACATTGGAAAAAAAGTTTATCAATAAGCAATTTAGGTATGGTTTTACAGTAAACATGTTGTAAAATGTTTCTAGACTAAAAGGAATAGAAATTTACTTTTTGCTCCTCAGTGAAACACACGAACAGCAACTCTTTTTGTCTTTCTTTTCCAACAGGACACCACCACAAGAAGAACTTCCTATTCTCTAGCTTCTTAAATTCCACCTTGTGGGAGGTTACCAACAATTGGGAGAAAAAGGGAATTTTGAGAGAGAGAATACACTATTGGAAGAACTGCAATTCTCCAACACAATTGCACTGATCGAATCCATCCACCAACTGCCCGTTTGTATATGATTAAATCATGTTTAATCATACTCCCTTTTAACTTATAGTTTTAATGTACATCTTATGCACATGAAATTTTAACCTATAGTTTTAAATATGAATCTCATTCACATTTAAATAATATTTGAACTCCTTCAAATATTTAATTCTCTCAATTAATTTAGTTTGAATCATATTTAAATTAAATTTATAATATAAAGTTTTAATATACATAAAAAAATTATATTATAATGTATCTCTATACATCATGTTTATTCCCTAATTGAATTTGAACATTTCAAATTCTAATAATCTAAGAACCCTTTACGAGCTAGGAAGGGACCTAATGGACCTACAGATCAGAAGCTCCAACGATACAAGATTATGTCGCTAATCTCATTAACCTCCTAATCAACATTCGTTAATTGCGGGAACACTCCACTATAGTCTCGCAATTGCACTCTTCTCACTGCATATATATTTTAGTGCCCATGGATATTGACCAATAACAGCAAGTCAATCTTTCACGAATGTTGATAGCACACAAAATGTGCTATCCTTAGGCTTAATTATTGCTAGTTTTATGATGATTTCAGGACTTTTACGTGTTTAATTCATTCAATTTCAGGATAAGAGCGTAAACAGAACTATTGGAGACAAATTGGATCACTCGGAATCGAAACGAGGCTATTTGGAGCTAAAAATAATACAAATTGGAAGAGAAATGATCAATCCAAGCATGATGACCCGAAGTGATGGTGTTGCAACGCTGTCCATAGCGTTGCAACGCCGAGCGTGCTGATTAAAGGCGTTGAAGACCACTGTCGATAGCGTTGCAACGCTGCCTTGCAGCGTCGCAACGCTATCTCGATAAGGAAGCATATATGAAGGACCGCACAGTGCAGCGTCGCAACGCCACATCGATAGGAAGGCGCACGCATTAGGGTAGCGACGTTGCAACGCTGCCCTCAGCATTGCAACGCCATCAACAGATTCCATATTTGATACGCACCTAGGGTACAACGTTGCAACGTTGTCCCTAGCGTTCCAACGCTGCACCGATTGAACCTATAAATACAACATTAATTCTTCTTGCAAGGGGAGCCGAATTTGATAGATTTCCCACCCTAATTTCGAAATACACTTTGTAAGAAGAGATAAAACATCATTTTTTAGAGCCAAAGTATCCGTGGAGGTTCGAGATCGAAGACGGGAGCTCGGAGACGAAGGACGGGCATCGACACATGTTGTGCAAAAACTCACTACGCAAGCATACGCAATCGTAGGTAGTAATTGGTGAACAAGGTCGATCCCACAGGGACTAATGTTTGCAAAAGTTTGAGAAGATAAGTAATGCTAAACTAGACTTAAAGCGCCTAAACAACTCAAAAGCAACAAAAAATGAGCTTAGCATAAGAGAGATTGAATCTAGCTATCTAAGAGCGATAAACAACTCAAATGGACAATAAACAAGTTGAGGATGAAGTAATAAAAACGTTGGAATTTATGGAAATTAACTTCTAAATTCTGCTGTCTAATGTTGTAGCAATGCTACCACATTGTTGCCACATTACTGTACTGTGAAGAAACGGGAAATTATGCAGAAATTCCGAAAATTATTTCTAACTTCGAATTTTAGCCTAAAAGTAAAGTTTAACATATGTCTATGAATACCCAACTTTCAAACATAAAATTAACACAAATTTCCCCAAGTTTACAAGCCAAAAGCATATGTCTATACCTTTGGAGCCTTTTCTTTTTCAAGAGAAAGACACACATGCATTGCTCATGCTTTTTCCATCCATTTCAACCTTTTCAGAATTAAAACGAACTAATATTCAATCCTAAGGTGATCAATCTTAAGAAGAACATTAAACAACAAATACCCATAAGCAAACTTCACAAGTACAACAATCCTCCAACAAAAGACTTCAAAAACTAGAGTTTCATTCCATAAATTCCAACCTAAAAGAGTTAGTTCATGGTTTCTACAAAAGGATTCAACAAAACAAATCTAAAAATCATGAACACCATAAATTTGTCTAAAAACAACTTTAAATCAAGCTAAGATAAGAAAATGGTGGAAGAAATGCTATAAAAAGAGAAAGATAGGAGAAAACTAGGGCAAAAGGGAAGGTTGCATGCAGCTTTTTGAATCAATCTCTCTCTCTTCTCTCTTTGTAATCTTCTTCTCCTAGCTGCCTCCTTATGGGTTTTTCGATAGAAGAGTCCATTTTTTCCTTTTCAATCGATTTCTACCCTTTTCTAAATTAGGGTAAAACTTTTGTTTTCTTTCTTTTGCACCCAAGCCCCTAAACCTTCTTCTTTTCCATAAAAACCATTCCTAATCTTTAAAATTAGATTTTTGGCGTTAAAATCGCGTCATTAGAGAGGTGGGCCCAGATTTGACTTTTCTCGCTGAATTCAATGCTGCAACAATGTTGTGACATTCTTTGCCACATCGTGCCATCTCCTGCTCTTTAAAGCTACTGCAGAGTGGGGTGCTAAATCAAAGGTGTGTCACAACCTTCATAATCTTCCTACACACACCAAACAAAACTCAAAGCACAATGACCACAAAACACGGTCATGAACAATAATTAAACACACAAAACTCAACACACAACAAACATAAATCAAGCAAACTCAACAAAACAAAAAAAAGGCACAAAATACTAAAATTAACCTAACACACCCAAGAAAATAAACAATTAGACACTAAACATACTGCACTCCAAAACTCAACAAAAACACGCTAAGAAAACGACTTAAACACACCCACCAATGAATTTTGAGTAGAAATAAGCAATGGAATGTGCCAAAAATAATTTCATTTCATGGGATTATCAACACATAAGTTTAATTTCCTTTTCTTTCAAATTGTAATAGCGTTCTGAGACGTTTTCTACATATTTAGCTTGATTTTCATGTGATTTAGAGTAGCTAAATGTTGTAGTTAGGATTTGGTTTACTTGTTAAGACTTTCTTACCATGAATTGAAGCATGTTTTGTTCTTATTTTTGGCAATTCGTTCTTTACTTCTTAATTTGTTGGTTTAAGTGGACTCGAGAGATAAAGCTTGAATTAGAGCAAAATTGTCAAAACCCTTAGAAATCTGGCATGAGAATGACCTAGAAATCTTAGGGAAACGTATAAAGAAGTTGCTTAATGTCATGCATGTCGTAGGTTCATATGGAGACTATGGAGTTTATTGCATGTGTGAGGCTCACTAAGAATCGATAGGTTTTCTTGAGTATTTTAGTTCTTGTTTATAATTTCATCTCTTTGGTTCATTGCATGTGTTAATTGAGTCATTAACGTGTATAATCACTTCCCTCAATTCTATCAATTCGTGTCTCCACATGTTTGTTTGTTTGCTTGTCTTTACTTTCAACCAACTATCCATGTTATATTTCTTTAGCTAAAATTGAGAATTAGTATCTTAGTAATTAATTATTCTAGAAACTCATTCCCGAGGACGATACTTGGACTCATAAATCACTATACTAAAACTTGACTCGTACACTGCGGTATTGCATATCCATAAATATACGCAACAAGTTTTTGGCGTCGTTGCCGGTGAATGGCGATTAGTTAGATTAATTAATATTATGAGAAATTTTGAAATTTTAGACTAAAACTTGTTTATGTGTTTTTCCTTTTTTTTTGTGTGTGTTTGTTTGTTTCCTTATTTGTTCTATTTTAGTTTTGTGTGTTTTTGAGTCTTTGTCCCCTGTTTTGGTTGTGTTGCTATTGTGTAGAAGTCTTGATCTGAATTATTAATTTTTCAAGCATGACTTTGCATGATTTTGATTCTCCACCATTCTATTGTCCCTCTCAGGACCCTAGGTATGTGCATCATGATTTCTCTGAATTTCATCTGTCTAATTTTTACCAGTCTGTACCTGAAATTGATAAACATTCATGTAATGGTAGTTGTCTAGGCAGTTGGAACCATAGTTTTTCGTATCTTAACCAACCCCTAGAAAAATCTTCTCTTATGGACCAATTGGCGGAATATACCTTAGAACTGAAATTTAAAAATTTGGTTCATAGTAAATTAGAGAGGTTGGATAGGTTAGAAACTAAGGTGGTAGGACTTTGGGAAATAGTACAAGATAGAGCTCAGTACCTTACCAGCTAGTAGTTTCCCTTAAGGCCTTACAGGAACAATTTCTTATCCTTACCACTCAAGAGGTGCCACCTAGGAGGATTTGTTCATATGATAATGAGGATAGTTTGGGGGAGACTGAGGCACACCATGATCAGGTTAGTGAGGAAGACACTGGTGATACACTTAGTTCCACAGGGGAGATCCAGGTGATAGAGTTAGAGGCTGAGAAGTCTTCTTTCCTTTTATCCCCAGAAATTTCCTTTATTTTTTATAATCATTTGTCTTATACTCACGAGTCTTGCTTTGATTTCAGTTCTTTCATTTCACTAAACGAAAATATAAAAAATAATTCTATCTCTGGTGCCCATGAAAAGCAAGATAGCCTTTTAGACTTAGAAGGCTATATCGATTCGAGCAAGAAGGGCCCAAAGAAATATGAGCAATTTTATGTGCCCTGATAAGCCATCGTCTAGCTAAAGACGTTAAAGAAAGCGCTTCTTGGGAGGAAACCCAAGTTTTATGTTTCATGTCTTTATTTTTTGTTTTATTTTCTAGTTGTTTGTGTTTTTGTCTAATTTCTTTCTTTTTGTTCCTCCAGGTGTATGCCCAAAGGGAGAGCTGCAGACCTACACCCTTTTGATCCTTAGATCGAGAGGACCTATAGGAGACTCCTAAGGGAAGAAAAAGCAGAAACTCATACTATGGCTGATCAGGAACTCATCAATAACCCTAAACCTATCAGAGAGTATTTCCAACCTGTGTTTAATTCTGAGCAGGTTGGAATAGTCCATGCCCCTATAAATGCTAATAATTTTGAACTTAAGACAGGGCTGATACAAATGGTTAGGGAAGGTGCTTTCATAGGCTTAGCCACAGAAGATCCTAACTCTCATCTTCAAAATTTCTTAGAAATCTGTGGTACATTTAAAATGAATGGTATCTCTGCTGATAGTATTCGCTTATGTCTCTTTCCTTTCTCTTTGCAGGGAAAAGCCAAAGAATGGCTAGGGGTTCTTCTCTCAGGTAGTATCACTTCCTGGGAGGAGTTGGCCCAAGCCTTCATGACCAAATTCTTTCCACCTGTGAAGGCTACGAAGTTAAGGACTGAGATTGGAACATTTAGGCAGCAGGAGAGGGAGCAACTATTTGAGGCTTGGGAAAGGTACAAGGAAATGCTTAGGAGGTGCCCACAGCATGGCTACCCAGATTGGCTCCAGGTACAACTGTTTTATAATGGGTGGAAGGTAAGACCGGGACCATTCGGATGCCACCGCTTTGGAGGGCTTTCATGGCGAAGATGCGTGCGGAAGCACGTGCCTTCACGGAGGAAGTGTCAAGCTGCCACTACGGTGGCCTCACGGATAATGACAAATCTAAGCGATGAGTTGGACTATATCAAGCTGGATGAGGTAACCTCCTTAGATCTCATATGGCATCTCTCACTCATGCTCGAATAATTTTGCGGGATCACCACAAAAGGGATGTCCACTCAATGCTCCCAGCCCAATGGAGAATCCACTATGGAGCAATTGCACTACCTGGACAACAGAAGCAACACCTATGGAGGAAATCAGACTCAGAATAACCTACCAACACATTACAATCCAGGTCTGAGGTATCATGAGAATTTCTCTTATGCTAACAACAAAAATGTGTTGAATCCTCCTACTGGGGCATGCTTCTACATCGAGAGGAAACCATCATTTGGAAGAGACATTGCACTCCTTCATAGCTAAATCCTGAAGTCGGTCCAACAAGCTGGAGAATGCAGTCACCAGTCTATCTGGTATTGTTACTAGTCATGGAGCTGCGATAAAGAATATAGAGACCCAGATTAGCCAAATGAACACATCATTCCAGGCACTGCAAGTAAGGAAAGAAACACATTGAGGGAGTACAGTCTAGCTAAAGACGTTAAACAAAGGGTTTCTTAGGAGGCAACCCAAGCTTTTCATTTTTTTTCTATTTTCTATCTTTAGTTTGTTGTTTTTCAATTCTTAGTTTATTTATTAGTTGTTGTTTTGCTTTGTATGTTGTGACGATGCCTTTCTTCGTTGAAATCCATGCTCTCATTATGAGGAACTCCAACACACATGCTTTAGCTATCCAAGAAACTCAGAAAGATCTCCATTACCCAGGACAGTATTGTTCACTCTTACCCTTATACTTAATTTGTGCTTAATTCTGCAAACATTGGGGACAATGTTTAGTTTAAGTTTAGGAGTGGGATGTTGTTTTTTGTTGTAACTGTCCTGAGTATGTGTTGAATTGTTGATTGATCTTTTACATAAGTATGATCATGATAGCCTAGGATGAGATTTAATTGGAAATTCTTGTGATTCTCTCACTGAAACTTGAGAGCATGACATGAATTCGAGTTAATTTAAAAATTTTCTTGAGTTTTTCCCGCACTATTATGCACATAGTACGTGTTTCTGTAGTTTTGAAATGCTTAGAACAAAGTTATTAGGTTCGAAGTTTGATGTCACCTCGATAGGTCTAAGAACTGATTTGAGAGTTAAACTGCAGGATAGGGTGAATAACAATATGAAGTGCATGACCTGTATAGTATGTGAATGTTGGTTTTTGTTGTTTGTCTGCTAAAGAAACAAATTCGTGAGGGCAAAAAGAGCTACCTTCATTGTGATCAGTTAGGCCACTCATTGAGCGAGTGCTCTAGGTAAGGGTCCCTGCAGTGGATGTGTGAAAGCTAGTGTCCTTGCACAAAACAAAAAAAAAATAGAAAATTTGATAAAAAAAATGAGTAAGTACTTAGTAGAGTTATTTAATTCTTGAATGTGGGGAGACTCAAAGATTAGTAACTAAGACCAGTGTAGGGGGAAGTTGAATGGAAAGCCTAATAAAGTTGATCCGGGCTTAGTAAAAATAAAGGGAACATAGGCTAACCACACACACACGTAGGAACACTTAGGAAAAGTTTTAAATTGCTTGCTGAAGTGTTATGGTTGAATGTTTCCTGTGGTTACTAGACTTTCCCTTAAATTTTTTAGGCTTGAATCAAATATATGTTTAAGAACAATCTAATGTCTAACTCTGTTTCTTTAGTCTCGGGACTAGCAAAAGTTTAAGTTTGTGGGTGTTTGATAGCACACAAAATGTGTTATCCTTAGGCTTAATTATTTCTAGTTTTATGATGATTTTAGGGCTTTTACGTGTTTAATTCATTAAATTTCAGGATAAGAGCGTAAACAGAACTATTGGAGACAAATTGGATAACTCGGGACCGAAACAAGGCTATTTGGAGCTAAAAATAATACCAATTGGAAGAGAAAGGATCAATCCAAGCATGATGACCCGAAGTGATGGCGTTGCAACATTGTCCATAGCGTTGCAACGCCGAGCGTGCTGATTAAAGGAGTTAAAGACCACTACCGATAGCGTTGCAACGCTGCCTTGCAGCGTCGCAACGCTATCTCGATAAGGAAGCATATATGAAGGACCGCACAGAGGGCATTGCAACGCTACCGTGCAGCATCGCAACGCCACATCGATAGAAAGGCGCGCGCATTAGGGTAGCGGCATTGCAACGCTGCCCTCAGCGTTGCAACGCCATCGACAGATTCCATATTTGATACGCACCTTGACGCTGTCCCTAGCATTGCAACGCTGCACCGATTGAACCTATAAATACAACATTAATTCTTCTTGCAAGGGGAGCCGAATTTGGTAGATTTCCCACCCTAATTTCGAAATACACTTTGTAAGAAGAGATAAAACAACGTTTTTTAGAGCCAAAGCATCCGTGGAGGTTCGAGATCGAAGACGGGAGCTCGGAGACGAAGGACTAGCATCGACACATAAGTTTAATTTCCTTTTCTTTCAAATTGTAATAGCGTTCTAAGACGTTTTCTACATATTTAGCTTGATTTTCATGTGATTTAGAGTAGCTAAATGTTGTAGTTAGGATTTGGTTTACTTGTTAAGTCTTTCTTACTATGAATTGAAGCATGTTTTGTTCTTATTTTTGGCAATTCGTTCTTTACTTCTTAATTTGTTGGTTTAAGTTGACTCGAGAGATAAAACTTGAATTAGAGCAAAATTGTCAAAACCCTTAGAAATCTGGCATGAGAATGACCTAAAAATCTTAGGGAAACGCATAAAGAAGTTTTTTAATGTCATGCATGTCGTAGCTTCATATGGAAACTATGGAGTTTATTGCATGTGTGAGGCTCACTAAGAATCGAGAGGTTTTCTTGAGTATTTTACTTCTTGTTTATAATTTCATCTCTTTGGTTCATTGCATGTGTTAATTGAGTCATTAACGTGTATAATCACTTCCCTCAATTCTATCAATTCGTGTCTCCACATGTTTGTTTGTTTGCTTGTCTTTACTTTCAACCAACTATCCATGTTATGTTTCTTTAGCTAAAATTGAGAATTAATACCTTAGTAATTAATTTATCTAGAAACCCATTCCCGAGGACGATACTTGGACTCATAAATCACTATACTAAAACTTGACCCGTACACTGCGGTATTGCATATCCATAAATATACGCAACAAATGTTCGTAACACCAGCTGGGTCAAATTACCGTTTTACCCCTAGGTTAGCTCTTTTACCTTAAGTCTCTGTGTTCCTCTAATGAACAACTTGTTTATGGTCCTACCAATAAACATGAGTCCCTCTCGGGCCAATGAGAGGGTCGGGCCCTTTATTCAAGTCCCGGAGACACCACTTAAGGGAACATTCATCTACTTACCCTAAAGTTGGGAAGGAGTGAATTTCATCTTGATAGGTTAAGTCTCCAGCCGCCTGCTCGGTCTTGTCCCCAAGAAGGTAGGCATATTGAGTCGGATGAAGGAGATCTGATCCCCGTGAGCTGTGGAAACGTGTCTTAAGATCGATTTTGCTCGTTTGTTTTGATTTACTAGAAATACCAATAAATTGGAAAAATACAGAGACAAACATTCATTCTAATCTAATTAAAGCATGGAATTTAGACATGCAAACATATGTTGTACAATATATTAAACTAAAAGAAAAAGGTAATTACCTTTGTAGTTTTCACACAGCAACCCTTGCTCCAATTGCACAGCAACACAGCACCTCTGTTCTTTCTTCTCCAACAGAACACCAACCACTTGGCAAACCCTTTATCCTCTGGATTTCACTTAGATCTCTCATTTTGTGGGAAGGAGCCAACAATTGGAAGTGAAGGGAACTTTTGTGTTGAGAGAATTCTTTCAGCAATTTCTCAGAAAGAACCAATTGATCGATTAGTCCAAACTTCTGTCCAACGAGAAGTTAAAGGGGAGAGGAGCACTTCCCCACTTAGGGAAGCAGTGGGGAAGTGGGGAACGTGTCCTCTTGACACGTTCCCACCATTTAAATTAATTTAATAATTAAATTAATTAAAATCAATTTAATTAAATATTATATATTTTATCAATTATCAATTATCAATTAAATATCATATATTTAATTAATGTTTAAATATCATATATTTAATTGAGATTAAATCATATTTAATCAATTTCTCCTCTAACCTATAGTTTTAATGCACATCTCATGCACATTAAATTGTAACCTATAGTTTTTAAATATGAATCACATTCACATTTAAATTAATATTTGAACTCTTTCAAATATCTAATTCTCTCATGTAATTTAATATGAATCATATTCACATTAAATTTATAATATAAAGTTCCAAAACTTTATATTATAATGTATCTATATACATAAATGTTTATTTCCTAATTGAATTTGAACATTTCAAATTCAAACGATCTAAGAACCCTTTACGAGCTAGAAGGTGGACCTAATGGACCTACAGATCAGAAGCTCCAACGATACGAGATTATTCGGTTATTCTCATTAACCCCCTAATCAACATTCGTTAGCTGCGGAAACACTCCACTAAAGTCCCGCAGCTGCACTCTTCTCACTGAAAATATAATTTCGTGTCCACGAATATTGACCAATAACAGTAAGTCAATCCTTCACGAATGTTCGTAACACCAGCTGGGTTAAATTATCGTTTTACCCCTGGGTTACATCTTGTACCTTAAGTACCAGTGCTCCTCTAATGAACAATTTGTTTGTGGTCCTACCAACAAACAGAAGTCCCTCTCGGGTCAATGAGAGGGTTGGGCCCTTTCTTCAAGTTCAGGAGACACCACTTAAGGAAACATTCATCTACTTACCCTAGTAGGCAGGAAGGAGTGAATTTCATCTTGCTAAGTTAAGTCCCCAGCCGCTCACTCGGTCTTTGTCCCCAAGAAGGTAGGCATATTGAGTCGGTGAATCTAGTCACTCTCACCCATACTAGTCAAAGGACAATCCCTCGCAAACAGGAGTTCGTAACCTGCTCAGGATTGAGATCAAGTTGCCTAGGTCATCCTAGTGAAATAGAAACCTAACTAGTCAACGGAGTTACATCTAGTGGTTCCTATTTCGTGGTCCGGTCTTATGCGATCTCATCACATAGGATATCCCCACTCACATGTCGTCTGCACGAACACGCTAGGATCATTGTGTTTGTATTAAATACAAAGTGGGTCATATTCATAGTATTACCAAAGTAAGGTACCCAAACTTTATCCCCTTACTATAAACCTTTTAGATTGTATCTCGAACCGAGATCCTTTATTTGTACACTACATTCAGTTCAAGAGACATTTTACAGCCTTGGATGTTAGTTTATTGGGTTTAGGGTTAAAACAAGGGCAATAACGTAAATAACAGACAATAACTCTTTATTGGAAATAATAACTCTTTATTACATTAATTAGAACAAAAAAATTACAAACTACGAGTTTTATGGCACAAACCCTAACATCGGAGTCTCGGGTCACTCTCACTCATACTAGTCAAAGGACAATCCTTCGCAAACAGGAGTTCGTAACCTGCTCAGGATTAAGATCAAGTTGCCTAGATCATCCTATTGAAATAAAAACCTAACTAGTCAACAGAGTTAAATCTAATGGTTACTATTTCGTGGTTCGGTCTTATGTGATCTCATCACATAGGATATCCCCACTCACATGTCATCTACACGAACAGGTTGGATCATTAAGTTTGTATCAAATACAAAGTGGGTCATATCCATAGTATTACCAGGATGAGGTACCCAACCTTATCCTCTTACTATAGACCCTTTAGACTGTACCTTGAACTGAGATCCTTATATGTCTACTACATTCAGTTCAAGAGACATACAACAACCTAGGATGTTCGTTTATTGGATTTAGGGTCAATATAAGGCAATATAGAAAAATCTGAAATAAACAATAACACTTTATTGATTTAATTAGAACAATATTACAAACTCCGAGTTTTAGAGCATAAAACTCAACATGTTTATGGTAGGACCATAAACTAGTTGTTCGTTAAAGGATCATTAGTACTTAAGGAGCAAGATGTAATCACAGGGGTAATACGATAATTTGACCCATTTGTGATTACGAACAACCTGTGAAGGGTTGACTCATTGGCATTGGTTAAATCAATGGACACAACTTGTTCTACAGTGAGGAGAGTGCAACTACGAGTCTATAGTGGAGTGGCTCGTAGTTAATGAATGTTGGTCAACCGGGTCAAAGAGTTTGATCGGTTCACCTCGTATCATTGGAGCTCAGGAACTGTAGGTCCATTAGGTCCCTTCGTTGGCTCAACATGGATATATCGAGGGTATAAAGTTTTGGAGCGAACTTGAAGTGTTCAATTTCGTAAATGGGAGTTATATCGATTATATGTGATATAATCAATATAATATATAGTGTTATGTGAATATGATTCATAATAAACTATGTACTATATTTAGATTAATTTCCAAATATAGTTTTAGTGTGAAATTGTTTCATATTAAATATCAGAGGAAATAATTGAATTGAGAGCAAAATTGAATATGATTCAATAATTCAATTATGCAAATATGATTTGCATAATAATGTATGGGATGCCTTATATTATGCAATTATGCAAATGTGATTTGCATAATGCATAAATTGTGCATTTAGTGGGATAATGGGTGGAGGAAGTTATCTCCACCCTAACTCCCTATATAAAGATGCATGTAGATGCATTTTAAGGTTGATTGCTCGTTTTTGTGGAAATAGTGGATTTCCAAAAGGAAAGGATCTCTCAATTCTCTCTATACTCAAATCTCTCTCAATTCCAAAAGAGATCCTACCATCTTCCTTCTCTTTGAGAACAACGAAGAAGACTTGTTGGAAGTGTTCGTGTTGATTGTTGAGAACAAGGATCAAGTACAAGATTGGAGAAGAATTACAAGAAGAGGTTTCTTCAAAGGTAAACACTCTTATTTTCAATTTATGCTTAACTTAATTATTATTTTTTGCATAATTCAACAACGTAATTGCGGGCAAAAGCGATTCCAACATTTCCGCTACGGGATACGATCCCTTCACATCGATATAACTGATATCCGTAAGTCAACCCTTCACGAGTTGTTGTAATCACAGCTAGTTCAAATTACCATTTTACCCCTGTGATTTCCTCTTGCTCCTTAAGTACCACTTATCCTCTAATGAACAACATGTTTATGGTCCAACCATAAACAAAATCCCTCTCGGACGAGTGAGAGGGTGAGGCCCGTTGTTCAAGTCCTAGAGTCAACATTTAAGGGAACAACCCATCAATTTTTCCTAGGCTCGGGAATGAGTCTTCACTCGGTTTGTCCTCAAGAAGGTAAGCATCTTGAGTCAGCGACTCAGGCCACTCTCACCCATACTAGTCAAAGGGCAACCCCTCGCAGACAAGAGTTCGTAACCCGCTCAAGATTAAGGTTAAGTTACTAATGGTCATCTATGAATTATTAAACCAAAACAATTAACGGTGTTACAACAGTTGGTTAATAATTCTTGGTCCAGTCTTGTACAAACTCATCGCACAGGATACCCTCACTCGCATGTCTACTACATGAACGAATTGAATCAATTTGTTTGTATCAAATACAAAGCATGTCATATCCATAGTGTTACCAGGATAAGGTACCCAACCTTATCCATATACAATATACCCTTTAGGTTATTACTTGAACATGATCCAATTGTATGTCCACTACATACTGCTCAAGTTACATAAATAACCTTGGATGTTTGTTTATTGGATTTAAGTTTAAGTGAGTCTATAAAATGAATAAACTAACTCTTATTTTATTGAATAAATAAATTATATTTACAAATCCACAAGTTTAGGACATAAATCTCAATAATAGGCAACTGATGTAAATGCATCCCACCAAAACTTAAGTGGCATAGAAGCTTGAGCAAGTAAGGTAAGACCCATCTCGATTGTGTCTATGTTTTCTCTTAACAATATCATTTTGTTCACTAGTATGAGGACAAAAGTGTCTAAAGTCTATGCCATGACTCTTAAGATAGTTCAAAAAAGCTCTAAACTCACCACCTTGATCACTTTACAGTGTCTTAATTTTAAGTTCAAGTTTTTTTTTCAATCAAGGTCTTGTATTGGATAAAAGCTTGTAATACTTCACTCTTTACTGATGTTCCTCCCAAGACCTTGGCGCCAAAAACTTGATGGCCAAACACACAAGTGCTCGCAATCGAAGTAATAAGAAACTAGAAGTATTCCAGAGTATCGTACCCAAGGGAACGGTTTTAATAAAATGGAATGAGAAAAACATAAATTGTTGGCAAATTACAATTGAAAGGTAACCGAGGGTATAAAAAGATGGTTTTTAGGGTGATTTTGACTAAGGTAAGAATAAATGAAAACAAATAGAAAATAAGGGATTGAAGAAATAATTGTGCCACTAAATTGGAAAGACAACGCAACCCCAATGTAATCGCCTTGCATTGCAGTTACATTACCGTTGCGTAGCACGATAGCGTATCACACTTATGTGAGAACGCAATTGCAATGCTGCCACTACGACGCATTTGTGTAGCACTGTCATTGCAACGCAATTGCATGGTGCGGCAAAGGCAATGCTTCTGCAAGCACATTGTGATTCGATCTAACATTCCAATTATGTAAACTGAGTTCTACTCCTATTCGACCTTTTTTGAAGTATCTTTAGGAGACTGGGTGATTAATCCTATATTTCTATGGTTAATCTATCCCAGATGTTTGTGCATACAACTCTAAGGCTTTGAAGTCTTGCCCTATGCCTAGGGTCAAAGTTCAGGTCTTATGTTTAAGCCCTTTTACTCCATTACTTTTGGAAAATTTGCTTTATCTCAACTCTTTCAGTGCCAAGCTAAAGCTTGATGGGTAACTCTAGATGGTCGACTAAGGCTACCCATGTTAAGCTCACCAAAAGTAAACTTCATTAGAGGTTAGTCGAATGGCTTTTTCTTTGGAGCTCATTGTCTTTCCTTAGGGCATTCACATCTTGAATCCTTAGGGAAATTTATCTCCTCATGGATAAAACAGTAAACGACATATTGAACGTAACAACAGAAAGTATCAAGTCTAACTTATCCCTCAGTCTACCACGGTTTAGCAAGAACGAGGGAACTGTTGCAGACTTGCTAAATTGTGAAACCGTAAAAGAAACTAGTACAGAAAACTCAGATTCAATGGAAGAACACTTGTAAATGGAAAGGAAATAATAAACTTCTATTGATCGTAATTTAAAGTATCCTACGGACAGAACAATTAAACTGAATTGAAATACAAAACATCAACTGAAAATCTAACTGGAAACAATAGTAAGAAGACGTTCAAGCCAACCCTAACCAGTGGATCGAACAAGAAATTACAACAAAAATCCAAAACAGAGGCGATGAAAAGACAGAAGCAAAGTTCGCAGTAGAAAATCAGATTCAGCAGTGTTCCTCCAATACAGTACAGAGAAAATAAAAAGAAAAAGAAAAACCTTGTTGTCTTCTAAATGAAAAAAGAAAAAATCCATAAATTAAATTCAACAAAAGCTTCTAGAATCGAGTTCTTTATTCAACACCACCACCAACCTTCGTTGTGATGGGATTGAAGAAGAGAATCGAGATGAAAAGTAGAAGAAAATACAATAGAAGCTAAGAAGAGAAAAAAAAATTACATAACTGAAAAGAAAACCCAAAACTGAAAAAGTGAAATCTCCCCCGAAGACGAGCTCGCTTTTGACGGTTGCTTCCTCCAAAATATATAAGGTTTACATGCTATGGTTTCCATCTTGGTGGGTCAACTTATTGATAGCACACAAAATGTGCTATCCTTAGGCTTAATTATTGCTAGTTTTATGATGATTTCAGGGCTTTTACGTGGTTAATTTATTCAATTTCAGGTTGAGAGCTTAAACAGAGCTATTGGAGACAATTTGGATCACTCGGGATCAAAACAAGGCTATTTAGAGCTAAATATAACATCAAATGGAAGAGAGGAGACCAAACCAAGTTGAAGACCCGAGGTGATGGCGTTGCAACGACATATAGAGCGTTGCAACGCCGAACATGCAGCCAAACAGCTTTGAAGATCACTGCCGATAGCGTTGCAACGCTACTTTGCAGCGTCGCAACGCTATATTGATAAGGCGCGCGATGAGAAGTCGCACGCGAGAGGCGTTGCAGCGATGCCTTGCGGCGTCGCAGCGCGCCCGATCGATAGGGCGCGCGTTAAGGTAGCGGCGTTGCTTGGTAACGTCCCCTAGCGTTACAACACGCTGCCGATAGTTTCCATATTTACCACGCGTTTAGGTGCAGCGTTGTAACGCTGTCCCCTAGCGTTACTATATTGCCCCATTGATGCCTATAAATACAACATTATGATTCTTGCAATGGGAGCACAATTTGGTAGAGTTTTGCCCTAAATTGAAATACACCTTGTAAGAAAAGAGAAAAGAGTAATTTTGGGAGCCAAGCATTCGTGGAGGTTCGAGATCGAAGAGGCGGGAGCTCGGAGACAAAGGACCAAGCATCGACACCTAAGTTTATTTCTCTTTCTTTCAATTTATAATAGCGTTTCTAAGGCGTTTTCTACTTGTTTAGTTTGTTTTTCATGTGATTTAGAGTAGCTAAACATTGTAGTAGGATTTGATTTATTTGTTATGACTTTATTACAATATATTGAAGCATGTTTTGTTCTTATTTTTGGCCATTCGCTCTACACTCCTTAATTCGTTGATTCAAGTGGACTCGAGAGATAAAACTTGAATTAGAGCAAAATTGTCAAAACTCTTAGTAGTCATGCACGCAAAGTGACCTAGAATTCTTAGGAAACACTTAAAAGAAGTTACTTAATGTCATGCATGTTGTAGGTTCGTATGGAGACTATGAATTCTATTGCATGTGTGAGGCTCACTAAGAACCGAGAGGTTTTATTGAGTAATTTACTTCTTGTTTATAAATTCATCTCATGAGGTCAATGCATGTGTAGTTAGGTTATTAACTTGTAAAATCACTTCCTTTAATTCTATCAATTCGTGTCTCCACATGTTTGTTTGTTTGGTTGTCTTATTCGTCAAACACCTATCCATGTTTTGTTGTTTTAGCTAAATTTGAGAATTAGTATCTTAGTACTTAATTAATCTAGAAACCCATTCCCGAGGACGATACTTGGACTCATAAATCACTATACTAAAACTTGACTCGTACACTTGCGGTATTGCATTATCATAAATATCACGCACAAGTTTTTGGCGCCGTTGCCGGGGAATGGAGATTATTTAGATTAATTAATATTAGGAGAAAATTTAAAATCTTAGACTAAAGTGAGTTTGTATGTTTTTCCTTATTTGTTTGATTGTTGTTTCCTTATTTGCTTTATTTTAGCTTTATGTGTTGTTTGTTGTCTTTGTGCCCTGCATTTGGTTGTGTTGCTATTGTGTGAAGTCTTGTTGTGAAATTACTGATTTTAAAAGCATGACTTTGCATGATTTCAATTTTCCACCATTCTATTGTCCATCCCGGGACCCTAGGTATGTGCACCATGATTTCTCTGAATCTCATCTGTCTAATTTTTACCACTCTGTACCTGAAATTGATGAACATTCATGTAATGGTAGTTATCTAGGCAGTTGGAACCATAGTTCTTCGTACTTTGACCAACCCATAGAAAAATCTTCTCTTGTGGACCAATTGAGGGAATATACTTTAGAATTGAAAATTAAAAATTTGGTTCATGAAGAGTTCGAAAGGTTGAATAGGTTAGAAGCTAAAGTGGTAGAACTGTGGGAAATAGTACAGGATATAACCCAATATCTTAACCAGCTAGTAATTTCCCTTAAGGTCGTACAGGAACAATTTATTATCCTTACCACTGAGAGGGTGCCACCTAGGAGGGTTTGTTCACATGATAGTGAGGATAGTTTGGGGGAGATTGAGACACACCATAATCAGGTTAGTGAGGTAGACATCGGTAATATAATCACTTCCACAGAGGAAACCCAGGCGATAGGGTTAGAGGCTGAGAAGTATTCTTCCCTTTATTCTCCAGAAATTTCCTTAATTGTTGATAACCAATTGTCATACACTCATGAGTCTTGTTTTGATTTCAGTTCTTTCATTTTATTAAACAAAAATACCAAAAATAATTATGTCTCTGGTGCCCATGAAAAGCAAGATAGCCTTTTAGACTTAGAGGGCTACATTGATTCAAGCAAGAAGGGCCCAGAGAAATATGAGCAGTTTTATGTGCCTTGATAAGTCACCGTCTAGCTAAAAACGTTAAAGAAAGCGCTTCTTGGGAGACAACCCAAGTTTTATGTCTGGCATCTTTAATTTTTGTTGGTGTGTGTCTCTTTTTTCTGATTTCTTTCTTTTTGTACCTCCAGGTGTATGCCCAAAGGGAGAGCTGCAAACTTGCACCCTTTGATCCACGAGATCGAGAGAGGACTGTAGGAGACTCTAAGGGAAGGAAAAGCAGAAGCTCGGACTATGGCTGATCAGGAGATCATCAATAATCCTAAACCTATCAGGGAGTATTTTCAACCTGTGTTTAATTCTGAGCAGGCTGGAATAGTCCATGCCCCTATAAATGCTAATAACTTTGAACTGAAAACATGGCTGATACAAATGGTTAGGGAAGGTGCTTTCAGAGGCCTAGCCACAGAAGATCCTAACTCTCATCTTCAAAATTTTTTGGAAATCTGTGGTACATTTAAAATGAATGGTATCTCTGCTGATAGTATTCGCTTACGTCTTTTTCCTTTTTCTTTGCAGGGTAGAGCCAAAGAATGGTTGGGTCCCTTCCCTCAGGGAGTATCACTTCCTGGGAGGAGTTGGCCCAAGCCTTCATGACCAAATTCTTTCCACCTGTTAGTACTCTGCTGATAGTATTCGCTTACGTCTTTTTCCTTTTTCTTTGCAGGGTAGAGCCAAAGAATGGTTAGGGTCCCTTCCCTCAGGGAGTATCACTTCCTGGGAGGAGTTGGCCCAAGCCTTCATGACCAAATTCTTTCCACCTGTTAAAGCTGCAAAGTTAAGGACTGAGATAGGAACATTCAAGCAGCAAGAGGGAGAGCAGTTATTTGAGGCCTGGGAAAGGTACAAGGACATGCTCAAGAGGTGCCCACATCATGGCTACCCAGGTGGCTCAGTGCATTTGTTTTATAATGGGTGGAAGGTAAGACCGGGATCATTATGGATGTTCTTGTTGGAGGGCTTTCATGGCGAAGAGCGTGTGCGAAGCACGTGCCCTCCTTGGAGAAGTGGCTGCGCCGGCTACCGATGGCCTACAGACAATGATGAGATCTAAGCGATGATTGGATTGTATCAAGCTGGATGAGGTAACTTCTCTCGAGATCTCATATGGCATCTCTCACTCATGCCTGAATAATTTTGCAAGATCACCACAAAGCAGGATGTCCTCTCAATGCTCCCGGCCCAATGGAGAATCCACTATGGAGCAATTGCACTACGAACAAATGAAGCAACCACTATGGAGACAATCGGACTCGAGAATAACCTCCCAACACATTACAATCCGAGTTTGAGGTATCATGAAAATTTTTCTTATGCTAACAACAAAAATGTGTTGAATCCTCATCTGAGGGCATGCTTCTACATCATATAGAAACCATCTGCGGAAGCACATTGCACTCCTTCATAATTTGAATCGAAGTCGATCCAACCGGTGGAGAATGCGATCACGATCTATCTATTCGGTATAGTGACGATCATGGAGCTGCAATAAAGAATATCTGAGACCAGATTGGCCAAATGAACACATCACTCCGTGCAATCGCAAGCAAGGAAAGAAACACCGAGAGAAATGCAGTCTAGCTAAGGACGTTAAACAAAGCGCTTCTTGGGAGGCAACCCAAGCTTTACTTACTTTTGTTTTCCTGTCTTTAGCTTGCTTTAGTTTGTTTTTGTTGTTTTTCAATTCTTAGTTAGTTGTTGTTTTACTTCGTAGGTTGTGGAGATGCCCTTCTTCGTTGAAATCCATGCTCACATTCAGAGGAACTCCGACACACATGCTTTGCCTATCCAGGGAACTCAGAAAGATCTCCATCACCCAGGACAGTCTCGTTCACTTCTACCCTTATACTTACCTCATGCTTATTTCTACAAACATTGGGGACAATGTTTAGTTTAAGTTTGGGGGTGGGATGTTGTTTATTTATTATAATTGTCCTGAATATGTGCTGAATTATTGGTTAATCTTTTATATAAGTACGAGTATGATAGCCTAGGATGAGATATAATTGGAAACCTTTGTGATTCTGCTGAAACCTGAGAGCATGACATGAATTTGAGTTAATTTTAAAAACATTTCTTGAGTTTTTCCTGCACTATTATGCACATAGCATGTGTTCCTGTAGTTTTGAAATACTTAGAACAAAGTTATTAGGCTTAGAAGTTTGATGTCACCTCGATAGAGTGCGAAAGCGGTTTGAGAGTTAAACTGCAAGATAGGGTGAATGACAATATAAAGTGCATGATCTGTATAATATGTGCATTATGTGAAAGAGTTTATTTTTGTTGTTTGTTTGTTAAAAAAATTCGTGAGGACAAAAAGAGCTACCTTCACTGTGATCAGTTAGGCCACTCATTGAGCGAGTGCTCTGGGTAAGGGTCCCTGCAGTGGATGTGTGAAAGCTAGTGTCCTTGCACAAAAAAAAAAGAAGAAAATTGAAAAAGTGGCATCAAAAGAGTGATTAAGTGTTGAGTAAAGTTGTTTATTTCTTGAATGTGGAGAGCCTCAAAGATTAGTAATTAAGACCAGTGTAGGGGAAAGTTGAATGGAGAACCTAATAAAGTTGATCCGGGCTTAGTAAAAATGAAGGGAACATAGGCTAATCACACACAGACGTAGGAACACTTAGGAAAAGTTTTAAAATTACTTGTTGAAGTGTTATATTTAAGTGTTTCCTGTAATTGCAAAATATTCTCTTAAATCTTTGAGGCTTGAATCAAATGTATGTTTAAGAACAATCTAATGTTTAACTTTGTTTTTGCTCGGAACTAGCAAAAGTCTAAGTTTGGGGGTGTTTGATAGCACACAAAATGTGCTATCCTTAGGCTTAATTATTGCTAGTTTTATGATGATTTCAGGGCTTTTACGTGGTTAATTTATTCAATTTCAGGTTGAGAGCTTAAACGGAGCTATTGGAGACAATTTGGATCACTCGGATCAAAACAAGGCTATTTAGAGCTAAATATAACATCAAATGGAAGAGAGGAGACCAAACCAAGCTGAAGACCCGAGGTGATGGCGTTGTAACGCCATATAGAGCGTTGCAATGCCGAACATGCAGCCAAACAGCTTTGAAGATCACTATCGATAGCGTTGCAATGCTGCTTTGCAGCGTCGCAACGCTATATCGATAAGGGCGCACGCATGAGAAGCCGCTCGCAACGCCAGATCGATAGGGGCGCGCGCGTTAAGGTAGCAGCGTTGCAACGCTGCCGATAGTTTCCATATTTACCACGTGTTTAGGGTACAGCGTTGCAACGGGGAGCACAATTTGGTAGAGTTTTGCCCTAAATTCGAAATACACCTTGTAAGAAAAGAGAAAAGAGTAATTTTTGGAGCCAAGCATTCGTGGAGGTTCGAGATCGAAGACGGGAGCTCGGAGACGAAGGACCGGCATCGACACCTAAGTTTATTTCTCTTTCTTTCAATTTGTAATAGCATTCTAAGACGTTTTCTACTTGTTTAGTTTGTTTTTCATGTGATTTAGAGTAGCTAAACATTGTAGTAGGATTTGATTTATTTGTTATGACTTTATTACAATATATTGAAGCATGTTTTGTTCTTATTTTTTGCCATTCGCTCTACACTCCTTAATTCGTTGATTCAAGTGGACTCGAGAGATAAAGCTTGAATTAGAGCAAAATTGTCAAAACCCTTAGTAGTCTGGCACGAGAGTGACCTAGAATTCTTAGGGAAACACTTAAAGAAGTTACTTAATGCCATGCATGTTGTAGGTTCGTATGGAGACTATGAATTCTATTGCATGTGTGAGGCTCACTAAGAACCGAGCGGTTTTCTTGAGTAATTTACTTATTGTTTATAAATTCATCTCATGAGGTCAATGCATGTGTAGTTAGGTTATTAACTTGTAAAATCACTTCCTTTAATTCTATCAATTCGTGTCTCCACATGTTTGTTTGTTTGGTTGTCTTATTCGTCAAACACCTATCCATGTTTTGTTGCTTTAGCTAAATTTGAGAATTAGTATCTTAGTACTTAATTAATCTAGAAACCCATTCCCGAGGACGATACTTGGACTCATAAATCACTATACTAAAACTTGACCCGTACACTTGCGGTATTGCATTATCATAAATATCATGCACACTTATCTGGCTAAAATTATGGAGAAAATCGGCACAAAATCCCCCAGAATCACGGAAATCATGACTTTCCTGCTATTTTCTGCGTTTTTCCAGATCTGTCTACTATGCAATTGCATAGCATTTGCATAGCAGTTGTGTGTTATGCAATTGCGTAGCATTTGCATTCTGCATTCAAAACCAAAAAAAATATGAGATTTTGCTTACATGTTTGCTTATTTTCCCTCATGCTTCAAGAATCTTTTTCTCTTCCTTAATTATATGCAGTTGACTCCACTTTATCAACTTTTACCTAAATAAATGAAGAAAACCATACAAGTATAACTAAGTTTAAAGGCTAAATAATTCTCATAAATGAGATTATCAGTGAGTCTAGAGTGGTCGTCCACAAAACTTATGTAAAACCTATATCCCAAGGTGGTAGGAATGGGTGAAGGTCCCCACAGGTCATAGTGCACAAGTTCAAGTGGTTTTGAAGCTTGAAAACTAGATATCTTAAAAGGCAAATTATGAAACTTACCAAATTGACAAGCATCACAAAAGGAAAACTTTTCAGAGCAACAAATTAGTATATCAAATGACTTGGAGACAATAAAAAACACTTTTTGTGAGGGATGACCTAATCTTTGATGCTACACCTCATTAGACACACTGCAAGAATTGAAATTGTTAACAAAAGAAAACATAAAACAACTATGACTCTAATTTAAAGTTAAAGACCTTGTATTGGAAGACTTGGGCATGGTTTTCAAAGGTAACTCAAGACCATCCTTAAGCTTCCCTTACAGTAGAACTTTCTTTGTTCCTTTGTTCTTAACCAAACAACAAGAGGAGTGAAATTGAATAAATAATTATTTTGAGCAGTAAATTTAGCTACACTTAACAAATTCCTTTTTATGCCAGGTACATGAAGTATATTTTTCAACACAAGACATGGATAACCAACATGTTGTACTGTATTGTGACCAATATGAGAAATATTTAATTGATTACCATTTCCAACAGTGATTTTCTTCTTACCAATGTACTCAGACTTTATATTTAGATTGCTCAAATCTGTTGTAATATGGTTTGTGGCTCCACTATTAACAAGTCAACCAGGATCAACCACCATTTCCGGTGAGGCAATGTAAGCTACATTTCTATTAACAGATTCTTGATTAGCAGAATTTGAAGATGAATGATTGTTTGGATAAATACCAGCAAACTCCTTATTGAATCGATTGTAACAGACAGCAGCACTGTGGCCATATTTTCCACACAATTGAAACGTAGGTTTGGAATTGTTGTTTTTGTAAGATGACCCCTTTGCCTCAACCACGTTCATTTCCTCTTCTACCAAAATTGTTGTGATTTTGGCTACCTTGATTGAATCTTCCAGAACGACATGAGAATAATTAACACTATGTGACTACATTCCTTCACCTGGGCTCACTACATTGAGTCTCAACCATGTGTTTTCAAAGGTTAAGAGGGTTTCATACATCTCATGCCAAGTCATTAGTGTTAGGATTTATGCCCTAAACTTATGTAATTTTGATCAAAAAAATAAAGAGTTATTTGTTTTGATAAAATTATATTCTTGCTTTATAAATCCAATAAACTAAGCTCCAAGGTTATAATGTATCTTGAACATCGGTGTAGTAGACACTATTTGGATTATGTTCAAGAGCATAACCTATATGGTCTATGGTATAAGAATAAGGTTGGAAACCTTATTCTGGTAACACCATGGATGCGGCCCACTTCGTAATTAATAAAAATGAGGTAATCCAACTCATTCATGTGGTTGACTTGCGAGTGGGGGCATCCTGTATGAAGAATTCATACAAGACCGGACTGCAAATTATTAGTCTAACCAGTATAACGTCGTTGACAGGATAAGACTGATAATTTATAGATGGTCATTAGTGACTCGACCTGAATCCTGAGTAAGTTAAGAACTCCTGCTTATAGGGGTTTGTCCTTAGACTAGTATGGGTGAGAGTGGCCTGTAGCCGACTCAATAAGCCGACCTTCTTAGGGACAGAACCTCGTAGGTAGCTGGGGACTTAACTATGCAAGATCGAATTCACTCATTCCTACACTAAGGAATTAGATAGGTTGTTCCCTTAAGAACTGACTCCAGGTCTTGAACAACGGAGTCCCGCCCTCTAAGAGGGTATGAGTCTATGGTAGGATCTTAGACTTGTTGCTCATTAGAGGATCAGTGGTGCTTAAGGAACAAAGAGGTAATCACAGGGGTAAAATGGTAATTTGACCCAGTCGTGATTACGAACAACCTGTGAAGGGTCGACTCATGGGTAATGATTATATCGAGTGGACACAATATAATCTACTGAGTGAGGAGAGTGGCAACTACAAGTCTATAGTGGAGTGACTTGTAGTTAATGAATATTGATTAACTCGATCAAAGAGTTTGATCAGTTAATCTCACATCATTGGAGCTCATGAACTGTAGGTCCATTAGGTCCCTCCGTTGGCTCAACATGGTAATATTGAGGGTATAAAGTTATGAATGAAATTGAAGTGTTCAATTTCATATATGAGGTGTTATATCAGTTATATGTGATATAATTGATATAATATATAGTTTTAATGTGAATTAGATTCACATATTAACTATATACTAATTAGAGAATGAAGAATGGATAGGATGGTAATTTCTACTCTATTTCCCTATATATAGTTGCATGAGATGCAATTTTGAAATAAGCTTCTTGAGAAACCCTAGAGCATCACATAGTTGTGTTGGAAGAGTTCCACACACAACCTCTCTCACAACCTTACACCTTATCCTAAAAGGAACCCACTTTCCTCCATCACCTAGAGAACAACGGAGAAATCTGGTGGTAGTGTCCGTGATCGTTCGGGTTCGAGTTGCTGAGATCGTGATCGTGGGAGAATGAGCACTTAAAGAAAGAGTTCTTCAAAGGTAATTTCTTGTTGTCCATCTTGTAGAAGCATGCTTAATTTAGATTTAGTTCTTGTTTATGATATCCATGTAACAAAATTAAGAACACGCGATTCACAATCGCTTCCGCTGCGGGATACGATCTCTTCAATTGGTATCAGAGCCCAATTGTGTTCTTAATTTTCGTTCTAGAATTTATCAAGAACAAGGTGGGATTTACTGTTTTTCTTGTGATGAATGAACGGTTTGCAAATTAGATGGTTTCAATTTTGGCACTTAAATTTACATAATTTTGTTGAATTGTTCAATGTAAGGGCCTATTATTTTGGGCATTTTATTATATAAATTGAGTCTGTAAGTCCGTGTCGATCGAGGCAAAGTGGTTGCTGAGAAGAACGGAGCAAAATCGAGCAAGAAAATTGAAGTGTTGTTGTTGTTCTGTGAATGGTGTTGCAACTCTGTTCATTGGCATTGCAACGCAACGCGCTGCGCGTGGTGAGAAGGCGACACTCAGCGTTACTGGTAACGCTGTCTTTGAGGCACACTTCAACGGGCGGAAGAGGACAAGGCACATTGCGTTTAACGCACAGGAGCGTTTTCATGAGCGAAGGAGTATGAGCGCGAAACGTTTTTATTTATAAATAATAAATATAAAAACGTTTTATATTTATTTATATTTAATTTATTTAATTTTAATTAATATAATTAGATTATATTAATTAAAATTGAATTTAGGGTGCCAAAATTGGTCTAATTTTGCTATTTAAATTATGCAATTGTTATGTAATTATTACCATGCATAATGTATGCTTTTAATTTTAGATATCCCACCTTAGGTTAAGCATTTTCATGCATCATTTATAATATAAAAAGTTATATTATATAGTTTGCATATATAATTAATATAAAGAGTTATATTAATTTATGGACAGCATTGACATGCATTATAATTCATGAGATGATTATGCTATGTATGTTTTATTATTCATGAGATGAATGATCAAGCACTATGACATAGTATGCATGTCACCTAAGGTTAATTATTAGTTTTAAAATGTTTAGAACTTGGAATTAATGGACCTTTGGTTATCTAGTTCTAATTAGATTATAATTAGGAACCAAGTAATTTATTAACAATGATTAAAAGAGGAACTCTGTCTAAGGAAAGTTCTGTCTAAGGGTGGGTATTTAAGGTGTGGAAGCGGAACACCCCTACAGGAGAACCGGCACAGGAGTGAAATTTAATCAGAGAGTTTATAAATTATAGTAGCATCAGCGGGTTTATTAAGGGGTTAATAAACTAGAAATCCTACGCTTAATATAAAGAGTTATATTAGCAAACTTAGGATAAAATCAATATAAGAGTTATATTGATTATCAATATAAGAGTTATATTGATAAGTTTAGGTAAAACCATTAGTCGGGTTTAGCGTAAGTAATTTCCTATAGATTTAAAGTATCCAGTGGGAGGAAAAGTGTATATGATACATATTTTTCCACCCACGTATCTCAGGAAGTTCACACCGTGAGACTCATACTTGGACTCGTGCGCAAAGCGGAGCATCCCCTCTGGATGGTATTTGTATGAGTCAATATCAAGGTGAATGGAGAGGGTACTTATAGTGAGTGGGAGCAGGTTTAGTGAGAACAAAACCTATGGTCTCTTCAGTCGGTTTACACCGTAAGTTCACTATGGTCAGCCTGCTAGTTTGGTCTGGACCAGACAATCCCTTCGGAGGGCATGATCATAGGGGATCGAACACAGTAGACACCCGAAAGGGATAAAGATTTTCTTAATCTGTTTTTCAATCTAGTCCTCCATTGGTGGATTTTATTGGATGGGGACTGCAGGGTCTAAAGCAGAGAGGTTACACTCACAAGGTACATAAGAGGTGTATGTATCCTGACCGAATAATGGTAACTAAAGCCTATAGAAATAAGAGTTATTCCGACATTAGGTTTTGGTCAAGAGTGTCTTGATCCAGAGGAGGAGTGTTTTTTATTACCCTTTTGTGTCATACATTCTAAACCTTTGGAGTATCATTGCAAATTATAAATGACTTAGGAATCATTTGATAATTAGCTAAAACATGATTGGACTAGACAATTATAGCAAGAAGCTTATACAAGTTGTTTTGTAAATTTTTAGCAAAATGTCTAGCTCAATTATTTTCTTACTGGGTGCGGAAAAATTAACCAGAGAGAACAAAATGACTTGGAAGAATAGACTAAATATAATCTTGGTTGCACATGATCTTAATTTCGTTCTCAATGAGGAGTATCCTCAATTCCTTACTCAAAACACACCTCAATCTGTTGAGAATGCGTCTGACGCTAGATAGCCAATGAAAAGGCAAAAGCCTATATCCTGGCTAGCATACCTGATGTTTTAGCCAGGAGGCTGGAGGGCAAGGTCTCAGCTCGTGAGATAGTGGATTTTGTGCTAAATTTGTCTAGACAACCATCCAAACAAATTCGGCATGAAGCCCTAAAGTACGTTTACAACACGCACATGGAGGAGGGAACGTCATTGAGAGAACATGTTCTCAATCTGATTACTCACTTCAACATAGCGGAATTAAACGAAGTGGTCATAGATGAGAAAAGTCAGGTTTCGTTCATCTTAGAATCTCTTCCGAAGAGTTTTCTGCAATTTCGCAGCAACGCAACGATGAACAACATAGAGTATGATCTGACTTCTCTACTAAATGAGCTGCAGAATTATCAGTTTCTTATGGATGATAAGAGACAACATAATGGAGAGGCAAATCTGTTTGCACATTCCAAAAGTTCTAAGAAGGGTTCACCCTCTGGAACTAAGAACTGCAGTCATACTTCTGAACTTAAGAAGATACAGAAGAAAAAAGAAAAGGAGCAAATAAAAAGCAATCGTCTGGCAAGAAAAGCTGTTATTTGATAACATGTATATAGTTTCAGGATTTATTAGAAACCTTATTTCTATTTCTTGCCTTAGCGAACGTTGTACTTCAATTTATTTTCAATTGAATAAAATGTTTATTTATTTGGAAAAGTATTGAACTATGTGTTGTTGTTCTTGAGAATTACTTGCAATGGTTTAATTCAGTTAAAATAGTTTTAAACACTGAATTATTCAAAATAGCAAGTACACGAACTAATTTTCTCCTAAAGAAAATGCTCATCTTTGGCATCTTAGATTGGGTCACATTAACCTCAATAGGATTGAAAGACTGGTAAAGAATGGACTCCTAAATGAGTTAGAAGAAAATTCTTTACCTGTATGTGAATCTTGCCTAGAAGGCAAAATGTCTAAAAGACCTTTTAGTGAAAAAGGTTATAGAGCCAAAGAACTTCTTGAGCTTATACATTCAGACCTTTGTGGTCCGATGAGTGTAAAAGCCAGATGAGATTATGAATATTTCATCTCCTTTATAGATGATTATTCTAGATTTTGGCATATTTACCTAATACAACATAAGTCTGAAACACTTGAAAAGTTCAAGGAATTCAAGACTGAAGTTGAAAATCAATTAGGTAAAACAATTAAAACACTTCGATCAGATCGAGGTGAAGAGTACATGGATTTAAAATTCCAGAACTATATGATAAAACATGGAATTACATCCCAACTCTCGGCTCTCGGTACGCCATAACAAAACGGTGTATCGAAAAGGAGAAATAGAACTTTGTTGGACATGGTTCGATCAATGATGAGTTATGCTCATCTCCCTAGTTCCGTTTGGGGTTACGCAGTAGAGACTGCGGTATACATTTTGAACAATGTGCCCTCAAAAGTAGAGACTGCGATATACATTATGCCCTAAACTTATGTAATTTTGATCAAATAAATAAAGAATTATTTGTTTTGATAAAATTATATTCTTGCTTTATAAATCCAATAAACTAATCTCCAAGGTTAATGTATCTTGAACATCAGTGTAGTAGACACTATTTAGATTATGTTCAAAAGCATAACCTAAATGGTCTATGGTATAAGAATAAGGTTGGAAACCTTATTCTGGTAACACCATGAATGCGACCCACTTTGTAATTAGTACAAATGAGGTAATCCAACTCATTCATGTGGTTGACATGCGAGTAGTAGGGCATCTGTATGAAGAGTTCATACAAGGCCGGGATCGCAAATTATTAGTCTAACGATTGTAACGTCATTGTGAGATAAGGCCCGATAATTTATAGATGGTCATTAGTGACTCAACTGAATCTGAGCAAGTTAAGAACTCCCGCATATAGGGTTTGTCCTTAGACTAGTATGGGTGAGAGTGACCTGTAGCCGACTCAATAAGCCTACCTTCTCAGGGACAGAACCTTGTAGGTAGCTGTGGACTTAACTATTCAAGATGGAATTCACTCATTCCTACACTAAGGAATTAGATAGGTTGTTCCCTTAAGAACTGACTCCAGGTCTTGAACAACGGGGCCCCGCCCTCTAAGAGGGTATGAGTCTATGGTAGGATCTTAGACTTGTTGTTCATTAGAGGATTAGTGGTGCTTAAGGAACAAAGAGGTAATCACAGGGGTAAAACGGTAATTTAACCCAGCCGTGATTACGAACAACCTGTGAAGGGTCGACTCATGGGTAATGATTATATCAGTGGACACAATATAATCTACAGTGAGGAGAGTGCAACTACAAGTCTATAGTGGAGTGACTTGTAGTTAATGAATATCTATTAACTGGATCAAAGAGTTTGATCAGTTAATCTCACATCATTTGAGCTCATGAACTGTAGGTCCCTTAGGTCCCTCTGCTGGCTCAACATGGTAATATTGAGGGTATAAAGTTAGGAATGAAATTGAAGTGTTCAATTTCATATATGAGGTGTTAAATCAGTTATATATGATATAATTGATATGATATATGGTTTTAATATGAATTAGATTCATATACAAACCATATACTAATGAGAGAATAAAGGAGGGATAGGATGATAATTTCCATCCTATTTTCCTATATATAGTTGCATGAGATGCAATTTTGAAATTGTTGGGATTTGTGCCCTAAAACTCGTAGTTTGTAATTAATGTAATAAAGTGTTATTATTTCAATAAAGTGTTATTGTTCGTTATCTACTAGTTTACCTTTATTTAAACCCTAAATCCAATAAACTAAACATCCAAGGTTGTTAAATGAATCTTTAACTGAATGTAATGTACATAAAAAGGATCTCGGTTCGAGATATAGCCTAAAGGGTCTATAGTTAGGGAATAAGGTTTGGGTACCTTACCCTGGTTAAACTATGGATGTGGCCCACTTTGTATTTGATACAAACACTATGATCCTAACGTGTTCGTGTAGATGACATGTGAGTGAGGATATCCTATGTAATGAGATTACATAAGACCGGACCACGAAATAGTAACCTCTAAATTTGTAACTCAGTTGACTAGTTAGGTTTCTATTTCACTAAGATGACCTACAAGCAACTTGATCTCAATCTCGAAAGCGAGTTACGAACTCCTGTTCGGGAGGATTGTCCTTTGACTAGTATGGGTGAGAGTGGCGGATTCGCCGACTCAATATGTCTACCTTCTTGGGGACAAGACCAGAGTGGCGGTGGGAACTTAACTTAGCAAGGCGGAATTCACTCCTTCCCGCCTACTAGGGTAAGTAGAGGAATGTTTCCTTAAGTGGTGTCTCAGGGACTTGAACAAAGGGCCGACCCTCTCATTGGCCCGAGAGGGACTATGTTTGTTAGTAGGACCACAAACAAATTGTTCATTAGAGAAGCTTTGGTACTTAAGGCACAAGATGTAAACCTGGGGTAAAGCGGTAATTTGACCCGGTGGTGTTACGAACATTCGTGAAGGATTGACTTCTTTGTTATTGGTCAATATCCATGGACACGAGAAATATATCTGCGGTGAGAAGAGTGCATTTGTGGGACTTTAGTGGAGTGTTCCGCAGATTAACGAATGTTGATTGGGAGGTTAATGAGATTAACCGAGCAATCTCGTATCGTTGGAGTTTCTGATCTGTAGGTCCATTAGGTCCACCTTCTAGCTCGTAAAGGGTTCTTAGATCATTTGAATTTGAAATGTTCAAATTCATTAGGGAATATATTTAATGTATATGGATACGATATAATATATAGTTTTTGAACTATATATTATAAATTTAATGTGAATTTGATTCATATTAAATTACTTGAGAGAATTGAATATTTGAAAGAGTTCAAATATCAAATTCAAATGTGAATGTGATTCATATTTGAAAACTATAGGTTATAATTTAATGTACATAAGATGTACATTAAACTATAGGATAAAGGGTAAAATGATTAAATGTGATTTAATCATTTATTTAATATTATTATATGAATTAAATATGATTTAATTTAATGTATTTAATTATTAATTAAATATTAATATAATATTAAATGGGAGCGTGTCAAGAGGACACGTTCCCACCACTCCCCCATCTCCTCTCGCCGATAGGAAGTGGGAGTTACCCATGAATCCTTCTTGCGGTAGAAGAAGAAGGAAATGATCGATTGATCAATTGAGGCAAGTGTGGAATTGTTGTCCAAAGAATTCTCTCTCTCACACTCTCATTCCCAAATTTTTCCAATTGTTGGAATCCTTCCCACAAAGGAGGATCTAAGTAGAACTCGAGGAGGTATAGGAGGTGATCCCAGTGGTGGTGTTGTTTCACGCAGAGAAAAGCAGAGAACTTTTGAAGTTTACGTGTTCTTTGATTTCTTTTGGAGCAAGGAGTTGTTGTGCTGGAGAATTGGAAACTACAAAGGTATTCCTTCTATTCTCTTTGGTTTAATCGTTAAACTTAGCATGTTTGTATGCAATTAATCCATGCCTAATTAGTTTAGAATTAGCATGCTTGTTCTGTTCTTTTTGTCAATGTACTGGTTTTTGTTTTAAGCAAAACAATCAAGTAATTAAGATCCCAAACACGTTTTCGCTGCTCAAGGAGATCAGATCTCTATCAATTGATATCAGAGCAATGCTTCTATTGTTTTGTTTTGAAACAAAATTGCATTGATTTGGTGGAAAATGCATTTGGTTTGCTGTAAAACTTGTTTAGGAATATTTTGGCTTTAGTTTACTTCGAATTTTGTTCAAATTGGATGTAAAGGCCCCTGCGTTTTTGGGCAAAGAGTGCAACATTGAGTCTGTAATCGAGTTTAAGAGTCGTTCGGGACAAGTTTCAAGCATTTCGGTTGAGAATCGAAGGAGAAATTGAAGTTTGAAGTTGTTGTGTTTGTGGAAGAAAGGCTGCTGCTGCGAAGAAGCCGGCGTAACGCTATTGAAACGGCGTCGCAGCGCCAACGTTCCCTATCGACGCGAGGCGATCAGGAGGGTCGTGGCGTTAACGCCGCGCCTCAACGTTGCAACGCCATCCCGATACCAGCGCGCGCAAGACGACGAAGCGGGCATTGCAACGCTGGCCTCAGTGTTGCAACGTCGTGGCGCATTCCAGCAGCAGGAGACCGATTCGGTTGGTTCAATTGTTTTGTTTCGGTTCGAGCGGTTCAAGGCCAGTTCAGGGTATTTTTGGATCGGTTTCATGAAATAAATTAGTGTAATTTATTTTTTTTTTGCACTTTAGGGGCCAAATTATTCCAGTTTTACAGCTATTTATCTATGTGAATGTCATTTAGATTATTGCCACCTTAGGATAAGCATGTCCATGCATTTTATTTATATAAATGTTATATGAATATGGTTGAATGCATGACTAATTTATTTTTTCATGAGTAATTAATTATAAGTGTTATAATTAGATTATATGGAAAATAAATTGCATGGAGCATGAAATTACTTAGTTTAAAATAAATGTTATTTTGTTTAAGTAATTTTATAATTCAAATAGTTGAATTTCTATTATAATTCTAATTTGAATATTGATTGTTGGTTTTATAATATAGTTTCTTTATCATAGGTTAATTATTAAAATTTATAAAAGTTATAAATTAAAGGGGTTTTAGAAACCATAACCTATAATAAAGAAAAGCATGCAAACATAGGAACTTGGGTTAAATTTAATTAGTTTTAAATCGTTTAAAATTAATTTAGACCTAAGTTTCAATTTCTAATAGGATTAGAAATAAGTCTTACGTAGTATTTTAAATAGTTTAAAATATAGTAGGACTTTAGGACTTTGGTTATAAGGAACTCTATCGGTGAAGTTTTGTCTAAAAATTTGAGGGTACTTAAGGTGATTGGTTAACTAACACCTCCCTACTGAGGCGACCGGAACTGAGTTGAATTAACCTTAGTTACATTTTATCTCTAGGTAATTAAAATGTTTATTCACCTAGACATAAGGTTTTAAGACCTAGTTATAATAGTTATAATAGGCATAGACTTAGATAGATTCTTTTAGCCAGAATCCAACTAAGTTAAATTTATACCCTAATTTTAGGAACTTCAGTGGGAGAAAACGAGATGTTCGCATCGAGTTTACTCTCACGCCCTCAAGAGTTCACACCGTGAGTCCCATGCTCGGCTATGTGGTGTCAATAGGGTGTCCCCCTACGGTATGTGTTTGCATGGTTCGATACCAAGGTGAATGAGGGAAGTATCCATAGTAAATGGGAGCAGGACACGTGTCAACGTATCTCACTGGTCTCCTCCATTAGGTCGCAGACTTGTGAGATTTCTATAGTCCGCACTGCTAGGTTGTCTGGAGCGGCCAAACCCTACGGAGGGCTTGACGATAGGGATCGGAACACCGCGAACTCCAGAAATGGATAGGGTCTCTTAGGTTGTTTGCCACAGTTGTCTTTCTTAATAGTAGCCTGTTGGCTCGGGCCTATTGGTTCTGAAAATGGTAGGGTCACATTTACGGGATGAGTTAAGCTAGTTAACAAATCCTTGACCAAACAAACGGTAGCTAAGGACCATTGGGACATGAGATGTTCTGGTAGTGAGAATTGGATGAGAAAATCTCAATTCAAGGGAGGAATGACTGACCGCCCGACGGAGGCTTTTGTTCTAAACCTTTGAAGTATCATTGCAAAATTAAAGGTTTAACTTAAACAGTGGTTTTAGTTTAAACACTAGGGTTCTTTAATAATTTTGCTAAATTTGATTGGTTTTTTACCATGGGTTTAAAAGGCATAACTAATTAGAACTATTTTGGATTTTCAACATGTCGTCCTCAATAATAGCCTTACTAAAAGCGTAGTTTAAGCGGTGAGAATTTTACTACGTGGAAGTCCAACTTGAATACGATTCTCGTTGTTGGCGACCTACGGTTTGTACTAAGCGAGGAATGTCCTCGGATCCTCGCTCGTAACGCTCCTCAATGCATTGGGAGGCGTCACGGCCAGTTGGATCAAGGCCAATGATAAGGCCAAGGTCTACATTTTGGCTAGTGTTTACGAAGTTACGGCCAAAAGCACGAGGGCATGGTCTCCATTTCGTGAGATTATGAGTTCAACTGCAGGAAATGTTTGGACAACCATGCGGGCAGATTCGACACGAATCCCTCAAATACGTTTATAACTCTCGTATGAAGGAGGGTCATCGATGAGAGAACACGTTCTTGATCGATGGTCCACTTCAGCGTGGTTGAGATGAACGGAGGCGATCATTGACGAGCAAAGTCGGGTATCTTTCATCACGGAATCTCTTAGAAGAGTTTCTGCAATTCTGCGACAATGCGGTGATGAACAAGATAGAGTATAACTTTGACTACTCTCCTTAATGAACTCTGAGACTTTCCAGTCTCTTATGAAGAATAAGGGACAGGTGATGGAGAGTCAAATCTGTTTGCCCATTCGAGGAAGGTTCGAGGAAGGGTTCATCCTGCAGGACTAAGTCTTGTAACTCTTCTTCCAGGCTTAAGAAGACCCAAAAGAAGAAAATAGGAGGGAAAGGAAAGGCACTGCTGCTTTGACAAAGGCAAGGAAAAGCCAAGCTTGCGGATAAAGGAAAGTGTTTCCACTGCGCAACATGGATGGGCCTTTGGAAGAGAAGCGCCCAAAATACCTTGTTGAGCTCAAAGAGAAGAAAGGTAAATTAGATTTACTTATTCTTGAAACTTGTTTAGTGGAAAATGATGATTTTACCTGGATACTTGATTCAGGAGCCACTAATCACGTTTGCTCTTCATTTCAAGAAACTAGTTCCTTTAAGGAGCTTGAAGAGGGTGAGATGACGCTCAGGGTCGGAACGGGAGACGTCGTCTCAGCTTTTGCAGTGGGAGATGCTAAGCTATTTTTCGGAGATAGATTTCTTTCTTTAAAAAAATCTGTATATAGTTCCTAAGCTTAAAAGGAACTTAATTTCTATCTCTTGTTTAATAGAACTTGGTTATTGTATTTTTTTTTTCTTCAATTAATGAAGCGTTCATTTTGAAAGAGGGTGTCAATATTTGTTCTGCTAAATTGAAAAATGACTTGTACGTACTGAAACCGAATAAAACCAAAGCAATTTTAAATCATGAGATGTTTAAGAATGCTAGCACTTAAAATAAAAGGCAAAGAATTTCTCCAAATAACAATACCTATCTGTGGCATCTTAGACTTGGTCATATTAATCTCAACCGGATTGAGAGACTCTCTAAGAATGGACTTCTAAACAAGTTAGAAGATGATTCTTTACCGCCTTGTGAATCATGCTTGGAAGGTAAAATGACCAAACGACCTTTTACTGGAAAAGGTTATAGAGCCGTAGAGCCCCTAGAACTTGTGCATTCGGATCTTTGTGGTTCGGTGAATGTCAAAGCTCGAGGAGGGTACGAATATTTCATCTCTTTCATAGATGATTATTCGAGGTATGGTTATCTATACCTAATGCATCACAAGTCTGAAGCTCTTGAAAAGTTCAAAGAGTATAAGGTTGAAGTAGAGAATGCATTAGGGAAAACCATTAAAACACTTCGATCAAATCGATGTGGAGAGTATATGGATTTGAGATTCCAGGACTATATGATAGAACATGGAATTAAATCTCAATTCTCGACACCTAATACACCACGGCAAAATGGTGTGTCGAGAAAGGAGAAATAGAACCTTGTTAGACATGGTTCGTTCTATGATGAGCTATGCTCAATTACCGCCTCGTTTTGGGGATATGCGAGAGAAGCTGCGGTTCAAATCTTGAGCAGTGTTCCATCAAAAAGTGTTTGAAACACCTTTTGAACTTTGGAAGGCGTAAACCTAGTTTACAACACTTGAGATTTGGGGTTGTCCGGCACACGTGCTCGTGACAAACCTCTACGAAGCTGGAACCTCGTTCAAGATTGTGCCAATTTGTTGGCTATCCCAAACAAGCGAGAGGTGGTCTTTTCTACGACCCACAAGAAAACAAGGTGATTGTATCGACAAAGCGCCACGTTCTTGGAGGAAGATCACATGAGGAACCATAAACCGCGTAGTAAATTAGTACTAAATGAAGCTACACATGAACCAACAAGAGTTGTTGATCAAAGTGGACCTTCATCAAGAGTTGATGGAGAGAGTCGGCACCTCAAATCGATCTCGTCCTTCTCAATGCGTTGGGAATGCCTCGACGCGCGATGGGAGGGTTGTTTCCCAACCCGATCGCTACTTGGGTTTTATTTGAAACTCAAAGTTGTCATACTGATGACAGACGTAGAAGATCCATTGTCTTATAAACATGCAATGAATGGCGTAGACAAGGACCAATGGATCAAAGCAATGGACCTTGAAATGGAGTCAATGGACTTCAATTCGGTATGGGAACTTGTAAACCAACCTAAAGGGGTTAGACCCATAGGGTGTAAATGGATTTATAAGAGAAGAGAGATCACGTAGGAAAGGTGCTGGACCTTTAAGGCTAGGCTTGTAACAAAGGTTTTACCCAAAGGGAAGGAGTTGACTATGAAGAAACTTTTCCCCTGTTGCTATCTTTGAAGTCTATAAGGATACTCTTGTCCATAGCCGTGTTTTATGATTATGAAATTTGGCAAATGGACGTCAAGACTGCCTTTTTTAATGGTAATCTTGATGAGAGCATCTATATGTCTCAGCCCGAAGGGTTCATAGCCCAAGGTCAGGAGGAAAAATTTTGCAAGCTTAATCGATCCATTTATGGATTGAAACAAGCATCAAGATCTTAGAATATAAGATTTGATACGGCGATCAAGTTTTACGGCTTTGACCAAAACGTTGACGAGCCTTGTGTTTACAAGAGGATCGTCAACGACAAAGTAGCTTTGTTAGTACTTTATGTGGATGATATCCTACTCATTGGGAATGATGTAGGATACTTAATCGACATAAAGAATTGGTGTGACCCAATTCCAAATGAAAGATTTGGGAGAGGTGCGCAGTATGTTCTTGGGATTGAGATCTTTAGGAATCGCAAGAAACGTAACGCATAGCTCTTGTCTCAAGCGTCTTATATCGACAAAATGTTGTCAAGATATTCGATGCGAGAATTTCAAGAGGGCTTATTACCCTTTAGGCACGGAGTTCATGCATGCAGGAACAATGTCCCAAGACACCTCAAGAAGTTGAGGATATGAGACATATTCCCTATATGCCTCTGCAGTAGGTAGCTTAATGTATGCTATGCTATGCACGCAGTCGGACACTTGTTATGCGATGGGAATAGTCATGTAGGTACCAGTCCAATCCGAGGTTAGACCCTTTGGGCCAGCGATTAAAAATATCCTCAAGTATCTAAGGAGAGCGAGGGACTATATGTTTGTGTATGGGTCTAAGGATCGATCCTCACTGGATACTGCCGATTACGATTTTCGGACCGATAAGGATTCTTAGAAATCCACATCGGGATCGATTTTCACCGTTAACGGGGAGCTATAGTATGGCGAAGCATCAAGCAAGGATGCATCATCGACTCCACAATGGAGAAATTTGAGTATGTCATTTGCTTGTGAAGCGGTAAGGAGAAGCTGTTTGGCTAAGAAAATTCCTTACCGATTTGGAAGTTGTTCCAAATATGGAATCTCCCATTTATCTTTGTGACAATGGTGGTGCAGTAGCCAATTCGAAGGAACCTCGCGATCATAAGCGAGAAAGCACATCGAGAGGAAGTATCACACGATCACGAGAAATAGTGCAACGAGGAGATGTGTGATCACAAAGATCGCCTTGAGCACAATATTGTTGATCCGTTTACAAAGACTCTCACGGCTAAAGTGTTCGAGGGTCATCCGGAAAGTGCAGGTCTACGAGAGATATGTACATAAGCTAATCTAGGGCAAGTGGGAGATATGTAATGGGGTATATGGATGCCCTAGTTTATTGTATTTCTATCTCTTGTAACCATTTGTTTTAGATTATGATGTACCCCACTAGAGTTTTAGTTCAAGTGGGAGTTTGTTGGGATTTGTGCCCTAAAACTCGTAGTTTGTAATTAATGTAATAAAGTGTGTTATTATTTCAATAAAGTGTTATTGTTCGTTATCTACGAGTTTGCCTTTATTTAAATCCTAAATCCAATAAACTAAACATCCAAGGTTGTTAAATGAATCTTTAACTGAATGTAATGTACATAAAAAGGATCTCGGTTAGAGATCTGACCTAAAGGGTCTATAGTTAGGGGATAAGGTTTGGGTACCTTACCTTGGTTAAACTATGGATGTGACCCACTTTGTATTTGATACAAACACTGTGATCCTAACGTGTTCGTGTAGATGACATGTGAGTGGGGATATCTATGTAATGAGATTACATAAGAGCCAGGACCACGAAATAGTAACCTCTAGTTGTAACTCAGTTGACTAGTTAGGTTTCTATTTCACTAGGATGACCTAGGCAACTTGATCTCAATCGAAAGCGAGTTACGAACTCACATTGCGAGGATTGTCCTTAGACTAGTATGGGTGAGAGTGGCGATTCACAGACTCAATATGCCTACCTTCTTGGGGACAAGACCGAGTGAGCGAATGGGAACTTAACTTAGCAAGGCGGAATTTACTCATTTTAGCCTACTAGGGTAAGTAGAGGAATGTTCCCTTAAGTGGTGTCTCAGGGACTTGAACAAAGGGTGCGACCCTCTCATTGGCCGAGAGGGACTATGTTTGTTGGTAGAACCACAAACAAATTGTTCATTAGAGGAGCACTTGGTACTTAAGGCACAAGATGTAACCCGGGGGTAAAGCGGTAATTTGACCCGGTGGTGTTACGAACATTCGTGAAGGATTGACTTCTTGTTATTGGTCAATATCCATGGACACGAAATATATCTGCGGTGAGAAGAGTGCATTTGTGGGACTTTAGTGGAGTGTTCCATGATTTGCGAATGTTGATTGGGAGGTTAATGAGATTAGCAAGAGCAATCTCGTATCGTTGAGACTTACGATGCAGTAGGTCCATTAGGTCCACCTTCAGCTCGTAAAGGGTTCTTAGATCATTTGAATTTGAAATGTTCAAATTCATTAGGAATATATTTAATGTATATGGATACGATATAATATATAGTTTTGGAACTATATATTATAAATTTAATGTGAATATGATTAATATTAAATTACTTGAGAGAATTGAATATTTGAAAGAGTTCAAATATCAAATTCAAATGTGAATGTGATTCACATTTGAAAACTATAAAGTTATAATTTAATGTGCATAAGATGTACATTAAACTATAGGATAAAGGGTAAAATGATTAAATGTGATTTAATCATTTATTTAATATTATATATGAATTAAATATGATTTAATTTAATGTATTTAATTATTAATTAAATATTAATATAATATTAAATGGGAACGTGTCAAGAGGACACGTTCCCACCACTCCCCCATCTCCTCTCGACAGGAAGTGGGAGTTACCCATGAATCCTTCTCTCAGTAGAAGAAGTCAATGATCGATTGATCAATTGAGGCAAGTGTGGAATTGTTGTCCAAAGAATTCTCTCTCTCTCACACTCTCATTCTCAAATTTTCTCAATTGTTGGAATCCTTCCCACAAATGAGGATCTAAGTAGAACTCAGAGATATAGGAGGTGATCCAAGTGGTGGTGTTGTTTCACAGAGAAAAACAAAGAACTTTTGAAGTTTCTGTGCTGTTGATTTCTTTTTGAGCAAGGAGTTGTTGTGCTGGAGAATTGGAAACTGCAAAGGTATTCCTTCTATTCTCTTTGGTTTAATCGTTAAACTTAGCATGTTTGTATGCAATTAATCCATGCCTAATTAGTTTAGAATTAGCATGTTTGTTCTGTTCTTTTTGTCAATGTACTGGTTTTTGTTTTAAGCAAAACAATCAAGTAATTAAGATCCCAAACATGTTTCCGCTGCTCAAGGAGATCAGATCTCCATAAGAAATAAGCTTCTTGAGAAACCCTAGAGTATCACATAGTTGTGTTGGAAGAGTTTCACACACAACCTCTCTCACAACCTCACACCTTATCCTAAAAGGAACTCACTTTCCTCCCACACCTAGAGAACAACGGAGAAGATGCGGTGGTAGTGTCTGTGATCGTTCGGGTTCGAGTTGCTGAGATCGTGATCGTGGGAGAATGAGCACTTGAAGAAAGAGTTATTCGAAGGTAATTTCTTGTTGTCCATCTTGTAGAAGCATGTTTAATTTAGATTTAGTTCTTGTTTATGATATCCATGTAACAAAATTAAGAACACGCGATTCACAATCGCTTCCGCTGTGGGATACGATCCCTTCAATTGAGTCTCTACCATTATTTTGGCACATAATGGGGATATATTCTACATGCAGACCAGATAAGACACAAGACACCAAATAATTCAAACTTATCGATTCACCAACGAGTTTTAGACTCTTAAGCGTTTGTTTCATAAATGTGAGGTACTCTGCCATTTTCATATTCCTTTTTTTTGTGGTCTGAAGAACTGTTCTCAGTTGGATAACCCTAGCTTTGCTTGTTGCACTATATAGATCTTTCAATGCAACCCAAACATTTCTCGATGAGGTTAAGTCCACCATTTCACAGGCTACAGAAGGGGTCATAGATCCAAATAGCCAGTCGAGTAATGCTTGATCAGCGGCTCTCCAATCTTCATATGCAGGATTGACACTAAAGGTTGAGGTGCCTTCATTTTCATTAGTGGGGATGTATTCATCTGGTTTAGCTTTGGTACCAAGGACGAAACCATTGACTTTTTTACTAGAGAGGACTGCAAGGACCATCCCTCTCCATAGGGAGTAGTTCTTGTCATCCAATTTAACAGTTAGGACAGTTCCTAAAGGATGACCAAAAGAGGAACTAATTGGGATTTGGTTAGTAGGAAAATTGAAAGATGATTGAGGAAAAGGATGACCAAAAGAGGAACTAATTGGGTTTGGTTAGTAGGAAAATTGAAAGATGATTGAGGAAGAGTGGTTGAAGAAGAATCGTCAGTCATTGAGATGCGTTTGCAGAATGCTCTGATACCAACTTAGATTTTAGGAAATGTTGAGTTGACAAGAGGAAATGGACAGAATATCCAATCATATTATTCGCAGCAAGGAGAGTTTAAATGATACATAAGAAATTCCATGATTGCTAACTAACCCACCCACTATATCCTTAAAAGAGGGAAGTGGGATCTAAAAATAGCAACAAAATTATGCAGAAAAAGGAAACTAATAATCTATTTTTGACTTCTAAACTAAAGAACATTATATGGCTAAGAATCAAATCAAATAATCTAGTGCTAACATAAAGAAAGATCCATGTCATTTAAGTCTACATCTTAACCATCTCTTCCAGAGACGACATTCTACCACGCCAATAAAAATGCTATATTTCTTTAAATAGTTTCAAAAGTGCTATATTTTTAGTATAAGTTTTAAAACTTGCTATATTAATTTTTTAAAAAAAATGTCCTAGAAAACGAGTGATTCATGAGTGTAAAATCAGTCGGAAAAAAAAAAGAGTGATGGATGAAATGAAAATTAATAACACAATGACACTTGGAATCAAAATAGTTATTAAATTAAAAAAAATTAAAATAATTTTATATAAAAAATTAGAGACTAAAATAAATTTTTATAAAAGAGAATTGTCCTTAAAAAATAATGAGACAGATTCCATGAATGAGAAACCTTTGGAATAATCTTTGATAGATACTTGAAAAGACCAAAAGGGGTTTTACGCGTGGAACAAGTCTTCCTTTTCCATTTTTTCCACATTATTTTTCAGTCAGCCAACCTTATTAATGCTTTTTTGTTTCTTTCTAATTTTCTTCTTTTGCAGTTATCCACTAACTTTTTAATATGAAATAATTATTGATGTGAGTTTTAAATGTTTGAAAAGTATGTTTCAAAAAAAAAGTTTGAAAAGTAATATTTTAGACATGTATAGCCTAGCCATCCTAGATAGTTGAAAGATACATTCTAAGACTTTCAAAAATTAATAAGTCATATTGGGACAATATGTAAAATTCAAAATATTTATTGAATTAGTAAGAGAATGTACTTGTAATGAGAAAAGACTAGGCGAGAATAAAATAATAATAATAATAAAATAAATAGAGTGATTGACTAGTAATTGAGTGTATCCACTTATTTATATGAGAAAATGTGTATATGTCAATTACTATTGAGTTATGCTTATTTTGAGAATAACAAAGTGTTAAGCTAAAAGTACTTGATAATGCAATGGTCATTTATTGCTTATTTGGAAAATACTTTTAAATACTCTTACTTTTTAAAATATGTGTTTTTAATTTGTAGCCAAACATCAACATTTGAGCAAACACACATAGTTGTTATAGTTTTAAAAAAATGATAATGGTTGGATAACCATTTGGTTTTTGAAAATTAAGACTATAAATACTATTTATACTCAAGAGTTTCCTTGTCATCCACTTTTTACCTGTGTTTTCAAAAATCAACCTAAATTTTAAAAATTAAAAAAAAAAGTAATTTTCCATTTTTTTTTATAGAATTTGACCAAACATACAAATGTTTTCTTAAGAAAGGTGAAAGATATGGTAGACAATTATAACGAAAGGGTAAAAAAACAAGTACAATTTTGAAAAACCAAAAATAGAAAACCAAATAATCATCAAACGGGGGAAAAACATTATTATTCTTATATCATAATGTCATTTTCATTAATTGAAATAAATAATTTAAGAAGATGAAAGGGTCACACCAATGTCTTGTGCACATGTCTTTTTTCCATTTTTTGTACTTTAAAAATGATTTACATTACTTCATCTTCTTTTAATCTTCTTCTTGTTTCTTTTTAACTACTATACGTTCTTGCCGACGCATTGTGATGACCATATGATATTATGTGACAAGTGGGAATATAAGATTACGTGTAATGTAAAGTACTTATAAGAAAAAAAAACCACTAAAATGTATTTGATATATTATTGAAATATAAATCTTATAAAGTTTAGCGAGCATTTGAGCATTATCAAGAATTCAAGAATGTTTGATTTGAAGATGCATTTTTGTTTTTCTTAAAATTCGAAAACTTGTAAAATAAAATATTAATAATAATTTTTTAAAAAAATTCTTAAATACTGAGGAAAGACCATAAATAAGAGGAAAAGCCATAAAGGCCCAACAATTAATTATGTAGTGCAGGGTTGAAGGTCTGTTACAGCTGCAAGAAAAGGGCTGGACTTTGTGCAAATAAAAATTGGGAAAGATCTCCAATTTATTGTGATTAATTTTCGATCAAAGACTCAAAGCAGAAGAGAAGGGGCATGTCACCGTTTCGTATGCAATCCGAATTCTGTTTTATATTTTTTGATTTACTGAATTTAGTGAATATGTATTTGATAGATTGTTTGCGAAATCTATTTTCGAATTCTGTGATCCAAATAGTAGAAATTCTGAAAATAACATTTCTATGTTTTGATTGTATCTCAATTTTGAATTTAAAATTTTAAAATTCAGAATTATATCAAATAAAGATAAAAATCTTAATAAATACAATATTTCATATTATAAATTCAATTTATTTTTGTTAAATTAAAATATGTATAATATAATTTATTGTAAATTATATAATATTATATTATAAAATGTATAAAAATCATGTTCATAAATTAATTAATAATAACTTATATTTAATCTAATAATTAGTTTTGCAACCACAAATAATTTCATAATCTCTCTATATATTATAAAACACACCTTAAACAATTGTTTACAACAAAATTACCAAACACACATCTGAAAACATAAAATACAACTCTGTCTTTCATTGAATCTCTTTGTTTTCAGATTGCTTAGGGTATATTTGGTAAGCAATCTGCCAAACACATCTGTCAAACACATATTTACTGAATTCAATAAATCAAAAAAACATAAAACAGTACCTTTAACAAAAGCCTTAACCTTTTACCCTCAAAATCATTCAAATGAAACATATCCTCATCCTCTGTTTTTACAATCTCTATCACCCCATCCCCACAACCTCCAACGCTTAGATTTAGATTTAAGAATTGGGAAGATAAAATCTAAAAGTTTTTTTAAAAAATATAGATAATTATCATTTAAGAATGAAAAAGATAAAAACTAAAAATTTAAGTATAATTTTAAAAATTAAAAAAAATAATAATAACACAAAAAAAATGAAATCTCTACCTCGTAAATTTAAAGATGAGAATTTTGGAAGAGATTTACGAGATAGGAAATTGTTTTTTTCTTATTTAAATTTAAAATAACATAACAAACTACAAGATTTCGTTTAAATTTGAAACCTGAAAAGATTTAAGAGTGCGTTTGGAGCGCAGAGTTGAGTTGTGTAGAGTTGAATGCAAGAAATCTGTGTTTGTGGTGCAGAGTTGAGTTGAGTTGAATTGTTACAGGAAGTCTGTGTTTGGGGTGCAGAGTTGAGTTGAGTTGTGTAGAGGTATTTGGTGTAGTTTTTTTTAAGATCAAATAATCAGTTTTTATCTTACTCATGGTTTTAAGATCAAATAATCAGTTTTTATTTCTCATCATTGATGATACATTCATTTATGACAAAAGTATACAAAAAATACTATCGTTCACAAAATATATCTAACTAAATAAACATGAAGTGCTTGGGTCATCTTAGTTTAGTAAAAGATGGGTGGAGTGAGTGTTCAACCAATCCTATCGAGTAGATGCAAGCAGTATCTCTTCTTGGATTGTGGGGATTGTGGTGGGACTTGGAAGAAGCAACCCATCTTCTGGATGTCTGCGACTAAGGGGATCATTCTTGGTCAACCCTTCTATTGCATACAGTTGGTCTACAACATCTAGTGGATTTCATTTCATATTTTTCTTTTATTAATCACTCCCCTGTAACCTTTCTTTTCGTTTCAACAACGGAACTTACGGATAATTCAACCTAAACCTCCTCAACTTAAACCTCCTCCTTTTTTGTAAACCCGTAAAATCAAATGCATTAATTGTATTTGATTTAAATTTGATTTTTTGAATAATCAAATAAGAATTATGAATATAGAGATTTTTTAGGAAAGGGTGTTTCAAAATCTAAAAAGATTATGATTTATGTTATAAAAAAAGAATTAAGATTTCTTTTTTAAAAAAATAGGATTAGGATTTCCTTTTTTAAAAAATAGGATTTCTTGTTCTAAATTAGGACTTTTTGCTACTTATTTAAACTAGAATAATTGCAACTTAAAGGGTGCAGTTCAAAACTCTTCTCTTATTCTCCTTCTTTTCTTTTCTTTTCATCTCACCTTTCATCCTGTTGGACAATCGAGCGCAATTTCGCCAGAAAGTCGTTGGGCATCGTCGAAAAGTCGCTGGAACATCGCAGGAAAGTCGTCGGACCACTACCGGAAGTCGTCGGACCACCGTCGGAAGTCGCCAGCCCTTCGGCGACAGGCCCACCGCCGGAAGTCGCCGGACCACCGGAAGGGAATCAAGGTTTAGAAAAATTGGTGGGGCCCACCGCCGGAAGTCGCCGGACCACCGAAAGGGAATCAAGGTTTAGAAAAATTGGTGGGAAGGTGTGTGAATTGATTTTGTGGGGAGATGTAAGGTGAGAAAATTGAGGGAGATATTTGGGGAAGTGGGGAGTTGAGAACTCAACCCAACTCAATGCCCCAAACAATGAGTTGGTTTTTTAAACCAACTCAACCCATACCATCCATCCAAACACCCCCTAAGTGGGCTAGGTGTTGAAAGACACAGTCCGTATAGGAGGAGAGAGAATCAATATATAGAGGCAAAGGACGGATTTAGCTAAGGTCTAGAGGGAGTCAGAGCCCCTCCTCAAATTTTTTAAAGTATATAATATGTATAGAAAAAATCAAATTAAAACACAAAAAAGTCTTCTCGCTTAGTAGTTGGTATATTTTAGCTCTCGTATGTACAACCTTAAATATATTTTTATGACATTTTTACCGTTTATGAGGTATTCATTATTAAACTCAATTTCTCGAATCGTGCTATTTTTGTATTTTGTTGATTATAATTTATTTCTCTTCCATCTTGCTTTTTTGTAAGCTTTTATTTAATTAAGTGTGGAATAGAAAATGTAGTTAGGAGTATTTTAGTCACAACATAATTATAAAATTGTAGTATGAATAATGTAAAAAAGATTTAGACATTCTTCTAAATATAAACAATTTTAGTTATTCTTTCAATATTTAACTATTTTTCTAATTACCCTATTTTTTTAACTGAAAAAAGAAAGAAAAATGAGCTGAATTTTGTTTGGGCTAGATCCAACTTGAGTCATTGGATTGCGCTCATTGGGCTGGAATGAAAGGGCATTGACACTTTGGCCCAATAAATTATATGTAATATGTCAAAGTAATATGTCTTTGAAAATTTAAAATTTCTCACAAATTTTTATTAGGATTAGGCAAATAGTAAAATGAGTCTAAAATATTGTAAATATAGCAAATTGTTAAACTATTTGCATATATAATAATTTTTTATTTAAATTACTAAAAAGTCCATGCACATGTCTTTAGCCCAAATGAAAATTGTGATTCATCTTCCTTTCTTTCTTCCTCAAATTATCTTTGATTTTTTTGTAATTTTTTTTGTGTTTTTTTCCCTTTCTCCAACGTCTAGTCGATCGACTAAAAATCTTAGGTTCAATAGATATCCAAGTTCAATGATTTGTATAGTGATTGGAGTATATCACTGATAGACTTCTATATATATTGTTTTTTTTTTTTATTGAAGTTTATTACTAATAGACTTCTATCACTATTATTGGGAGTTATGCGTGATTGAAGTTTATCACTGATAGAATCCTTATTGTGATAAGAGAGTGTATCGTAATAGAAGTCTATCACCGATAGAATCCTAGCTATGATAAAAGTCTATCAACCTACTCAAAAAGTTACTTCAAAATTGCATTATACCACATTCGATCACTCATAAATATGACGCTCGAGGAAGAGGGGTACATGAATGAACCGAGTCCACATCTGAATGAGAGGGATCCTGAGGATATGAAAGTATGGTGCCCGAGGAAAAGGGGTACATGCAAGTGACCATGAGGATATGAAAGCATAGTTGAGAAAGATAGCTACTACCTATACCAACAAGGTGCATCTTCTTTTTCGGTGGCTCAATCATACGAACTTCACAGTTAAGCGTGCTTGGCTTGGAGCAATCCTATGTTGGGTGAGCTTCTGGGAATTTTCTTAGGGAGCATGTGAATGAGGACAAATCATGCTAAAAGGAGCCCGTGTTGGTTTGTGGGGATAATGTCTTCACTTTTACAAGCAATCATTAATGATATAGTGACGCAGTCGATAGAGTTCTAATTGTGATAAGAGTCTATCAGAGATAGAAGTTTATCACGGATAGATTTTTAACAGTGATAAAAGTTTATTCGGCTTCAGTTAAGGGTAAAATGAGAATTAAAAAATGTTATTTAAAAAATTTGCTATATTTGTAATTTGTTTAAAAAAACTTGCTATATTTGCAAATAAAAACTCACATTTTGCTACTCATTACAATTTTCCTTTTTATTACGTTAAACGAATACGTAGATAATTTTGTTACTAAATGATTTTTTTTCGTCAAATAATACAATAAATATAATAATGACATTTGACACAGAGACATGTAAATTTTTGTGAATTAAATGGGTGAATAAATAAGATTTTGTGTTTAAAATGAATAGAATAAGATGTAAGTTAATATAAATTTTTTCACATTTGTAACAAGCTTTTCCCATTTTTCTTACAATTCCAACAACTATGAGGAAGTTATAACTAAACTAATTAGCTCAATTGTTTGGAAACTCTAAAACAAATCTGCCTATTTTCTTTTTAATCTACTAGCAAATTAATTTTTAAGAGGGTTTTCTATTTAATATTTCACAAAAACTAATAGCGATAAATCAATATTTTTATCATTAAATTTTAAGATGAGAGTAGTTTATGCTATTTATAAATGGATAGAGCAAACATTTGTGTCAACCTCTCATTATTTAAGTACTCGTAAAAAAAGTCGAAGTAAACATGACTCAATAGTAATTAACCAAGAGGTAAGAAGAAAAGTATTTTTGTACAACCATAAATTTAATTTCCATTAATAAAAAGAAAAAGTCATGGGAGGGGCTACAAAATTTATTACTGATAGACTTTAGGATTATTTTTGGAGTGCGTCTATTTAAAATTTTCAATTCAAGATATTTTCATTTTAAAGGGAAAAAAACCATATTGTATTTAATTTTGGATAGCTGTATATCACATTTTCAAATGTCAACGAAATAATTGAAGAATTTGTTTTGGAATATATTATCTAATTTGATATCTTTCTTTTTAAGTTCTATAAATCAATCAATAAAAGATGATGTTTTTCAAATGTAACCAGAAACTATCACATCTGGCATAATAACACTCTAAAAAAAATACCACAATTAATTGAGGAATCATTTTCAAACGAATTCTAAAAGAATCACAGTGCGATATGACTTCAAAGAAAAATACCATAATCAAGGAATCGTTTTCAAACGTATTCCAAAAGTATCTTTGTGATGTCCAATTTTATTCTATTTTGATCCTATACTTTAAGTTTGAAGTTAATTTATTTTTTTAAAATAAATTAGTCTTTATTAATTTTTCGCCTATAAATTTTAAAAGTATGCTCAAACTATGTCTTTTCTTGTACTAAAATTATTATTATAATTTGATAAATTTTGATAAAAATGAACCTCAAACTTGGACAAATTTTAAGTTTTATTGAAAGTGAAATTTGACATTTGAAAATATATGCACTAAAATAGAATAAAGCTCACATGGACCAAAATCATATTTTAACCAAGAAAATACTATATGTCAATAGAATATCTTTTTCAATATCTTTAAAAGTCGCCAATTTAACCATAAAAATGTGGTTGCTATTGCAATTTTAATTTAGTTAATTAATTTAATTAATTTTGTGGGTGCGAGTCTTTCAAAATAAAATTTAGTGATGAAGAATACATTTTCCTTTCTTATCTCGATGTGAAAATGAAAATATATATATATATATATATATGAAGGGGATTGTCTCCGTACGGAATTTAACACCAATAATAAAAATTTAAAGCAAGGTTTTTGTTTAAGTGGTTGATGTATCATGTATTTGAAAAAAAAAGTGCTTGATTGGAAAGCTAAAAACAATCATTTTATTTCAATAACTAAAAATAATCAAAAGCAAACAGGTAAAACCTCTGAAATTTTTGAAAAATATATAATAACAAAAAAAAATAACATAATCGTTTTTATTTTTGGTTATTTATGTAGCAAAAATATTTAATATTTCGGTGATCGTCAGATAATAAACTGAACTAAAAATGGGGGTCTTATCAAAAAAAAAAACAAAACAAAAAATGGGGGAAAAAACTCAATAGCCGTTATCATTTTATAATAAAATACTTTATTTTAATAAATTTATTTGACTGTTATAGAAAAATTACTTTATTCGTTTACTATTTGAATAATAATGAGAGTATAGCTCAACTGACATGAACTATAAACTTGCAATCAAGAGGTCATAGAGACATAGGTTTGAAACCCCATCTCCAATTATTGTTCAACTAAAAAAAATTTACCAATTCAATGATATGATATTCATGAATTACAGTTTTATATCGATTTTGGTATAGAACTTAAAAAGTTTTTGTTAGTAGCCTGGCGGATCCAGAATTTGTATTGAGGGGGGACTTGAATATGATATTGAAAAAATATTTAACATTGCACAAATCAAAGCTTGAACTTGGGACTTGAGGAGTGTTGATGACATATTTACCACTACATCAGAAGAAATTTTTGTTATTTGATCTGACTTTTTTTATACATATTATTAAGGATAAAAAATTTGAGGGGAGGCTCGAGCCCCTAGACCCATGGTAAATCCACCCCTGATTAGTGGGTAACTGACATTATAAACTTAATGGAAAAGAATAAATTAGTCAACATTAAAATTCATTAATTAAAAAATAGGAAAAAAAATCAAACATTTATGTCTTGAGAAAATATCTAGAGAGGAAAAAAAAGGTACTATTCATCCCTAAATTGAATGAAATTTATCAAATTTCACTATAAATCTTTAATTTCATCAAATTCAATCATTCATGTCAAAAAATTAAATTTAACTCCATACTGGAACAAATATTACAAATTTTATTTTATATTCAACTTCAACTAAAATTACCCACTAATTAATTTGAACAAAATAAATAAATCATTTCAATAAAAGTAAAAGCTGGAAGGTTCATACATTTCAACAAAGATGTTGGTATATTATTTTAAGTCACAACAATGTGAGGATACATACATGGTTCATAAATATAAAAATGATTTTTGGTATAAAAGTTTGTTAGAAAGTAAAATTTGAAATCAATGAACGAAATTAAAAATGGAGATGGGGTAAAAGTTGATATTTTTAGGTGGAAAAATATCTTAAAATGGGGATTTGAATTAACAAAAGCGGAGGATAAGATTTGGGGTGCATCCAAACAAGGCAGCAATCACACCGCCTTTTAGGTTAACCCTGATTGCAAATAAACCGCGTCGGTTCAATTGTAAGCGAACCCTGAAGGGTGAAACTAACCCTAGTTACATTCTCCACTCTATATAAGCAACCCATTGGTTCATCCCCATTTCATTGTGCCCTTCTTCAGAGTTGTGGGATTTGTATTGATCCCCTTTTTCTTTCAACCTTCCATTTTTCAAACCCTTTTCTAGGGTTAGGGTTTTCTTGATTCCATGGCCTCCTCGTCTGTTGAGTACCGTTGCTTTGTGGGTGGCCTTGCCTGGGCCACTGATGGTATTACCTTAGAGAAGGCTTTCTCTCCCTTTGGCGAGATCATTGAAGCGAAGGTCCGTTTGTCATCGTCGAGATCTGGATTTGTTCCGAATCGGCTTTGTCGATCCTAAATCTGATCTGTGACTCTGTGACTCTCCTCTGTTTTGTGTTACTTTACTACTACTCTTGCTATGTTACTTTTATTACTCTCCTTTAATCGGTACGTTCACCTTCATCTTGTTTTCAGAGACGAAGAACGATTTTTTTTTTTTTTTTTTTTTTAAATTTTGGTTCGTGTCTGTTTTCATTGATCTGGTTCTGTGGCTGATCTTTTGTTTTTCCTTTTGATTCTGATTCAGATCGTCAACGACCGTGAAACCGGAAGATCGAGGGGTTTTGGATTCGTGACATTTGCTCATGAGGAGTCTATGAGAAGTGCTATTGAAGCGATGAACGGTCATAACCTTGACGGCCGAAGTATCACCGTCAACGAGGCTCAACAAAGAGGTGGTGGCGGCGGCGGTGGTGGTTACAACCGTGGTGGTGGTGGTGGAGGTGGAGGATATGGCGGAAGACGCGAAGGTGGTGGTGGTGGTGGTGGATACCGCGGAGGCGGTGGCTACGGTGGTGGTGGAGGCGGATACGGAGGAGGTGGTTACGGTGGTGGACGTGACCGTGGATACGGCGGCGGCGGCGGCGATGGTGGCTCCCGTTACTCGAGCCGAGGCGGCGGTGGCGGATCTGAAGGAGGCTGGAGAAATTAGGCGGAGTTTTATGATTTAGTTTTTTGATTTTCCAAGTATTAGTGTGGTGGTGATAAAAAAAATCTTAGCAGCCTCTTTTCATTTCTGGTTTCTGTGACGCTTTTACTGTGTTCCGTTTGGGTGCTCTCTTTTTTGACCGATGACCGATGGGTTTCGTGTTCCTCATTATCTCGCTATATGTTACAACGAAAAAAAAACTTACATAAGAAAATGAAGTAGTAGTACAGCTCTTCGTTCTCACAAAAATTTCCATTTCTTTTGATCTTTCCTGTTATTCCATCTTTATTGTTGATTAATCATTCCGCCATAGCCAAGATTCTTCCCAAAAGGGAATACAAAAAAAGGCAAAATTCATTTCAAAGATATTTCCAAAGTCTCCATTACCGTAGACCTAATAATTGCTTTACTATTGTTTTATATCTCCTAAGGGAAATGGTTGGCTCTGGTTTCATTCTAATCCGATTGATGATAGCTGGACATAAAATATCATTGGAAATTCGAGATATTTTTTTAATGTGTCAGATATTTTTTGCAATGATTCGGGCTTTTTTAATTGGGCCCCCGGCGGGTCTTCCACCTCGGGTTGCGTAACGGACAAGTAGTCGTGGAATATTCGATGTTGGGGAAAGTATTTGTCGTTTTCTTGGAGCGTGAATATTGTGGGCCTGGGCTTCGAGAACTTCTCACATGGGCCTGTCGTTCTCGGCCTGCGTCATGTCTCGTATCTTAAAAAATCTTGCTTTTTTGCCAATAAACAATTCCGAGTGTTTTACGTAAAATTAAAAATCGTCTTCCAAGGTTTGCTTTTTTGGATGTGTTGGAAATGGAAATAGTTTTATACAAATGGTTGGCATAGAGATTAGATTCTATAGGGTTTTTAACGATTTGTTCATTATGGTATTAATTATACGCCTATTATGGGGATCAAGATTGAGTTAAAACTTAAAGTTGATTTTGCACAATTGGAATCATATAATTGTAAGTTGATTTGTGTTATATTTTTTCAGATTCGTAAAAAATTCTAAGCATTTTTATTTTATTTTTTTTATTAATTATTAAAAGTATAATAGTTTGAAATTTTAAAATTAAGGCACTTACTATCTTTTATGCCTTGTACAAGAAATTCATTTTAAAATTAATTTGATATGGAGCCTAAAAATTAAGTTAAAGAAATAACAAATTCTATGTTAGAGTATAGACAATTGTTCTTTTTTATTGAAAAAAAAAATTTAAATGTCATCCAGCATTAAAAATAATTAAAAAAATTTACTGACTGGTGGAAAAAAATAACATCATGAACCTTTAAATCTATATTTTTAAAAACGACTAAAAGGAGAGTACATTAAAAGACATAAGAAACTTAAGAAGAAACTTAAGAATCAAAAACAAGTAAGACCCGTTCGATAACTATTTTGTTTTTTGTTTTTGAAAGTTAAACTTATTTTCACATACTTTCTCTACAATAAAATTATCTTGTATTTTTAGGTTTAAATAATAACTAATACTTGTTAGAAATTTTATCTTCTCTATTTAAGACTGAGAGATGATTATATTTGTATGGGTTTTATTATCAGTTTAATAAAACTTTCATTCCCTTTACACGCATTATGGTATCAGAGATAAAAGGTGAGAATTTTTCTCTTTCTCCCTACATGCGTCTATTTTCGTGTCTTCGCGAGTTGTTTCAACAGAAAGTGTTTTCCCTAATCACTTTCTTTTTCATTTCTCTCTTCTCTTTTTCTCGAGTGGTTGTCTTCCTCGTTATGGCAACAACTGGTGCGTCTGCCCTAGAATCCATGGATATTGAGGTTCAATTAAATCCATACCTTCTGCATCACTCGATTGCCCTGACTACAGTCCTCGTAACTCAGCCCTTGGTAGGCGCCAACAACTATGCTTCTTTGAGCAAAGCCATGCTTCTTGCCCTCTCTGGTAAGAACAAGCTTGGGTTCATAAAGGGATATCGAAGCCTGCAGATGGAAATCTTTTATCGACTTGGCAGTACAACAATGACATCATAGCCTCATGGAAGTACAACAATGACATCATAGCCTCATGGATCATCAATTCCATCTCGAAAGAAATTGCGGCTAGTCTGGTGTATTCAGGTAATGTCAAAGAGATATGGGATGAACTTAGGGAGGGTTATCGACAAATTAATGGGCCACATATCTACTAGTTGCGAAAGAATTTAATCACAACCACCCAAGGTACTTCTTCTATAGAAGTGTATTATGCCAAAATTACTGCTGTCTGGCAAGATCTCATGGAGTATAGACCTAAAGACAAGTGTTCTTGTAGAGGTTTAAAGACATTCCTCAACTATCTGCACGTTGAATTCGTTATGATTTTCCTTATGGGACTCAACGAGTCATATGCGACACTTCGGGCTCAAATCTTGATGATGGATCCTTTGCCAAATATTACTAAAGTCTTCTCCTTCGTCGTGCAAGAAGAACATCAACGATTGGTTGGCCATTCTTCATCACCTACAAAATCTATGAACTTTCTTGCTCCAACAAATCGAACCAAGAAACCTCACTTTGATCGATCTCGACGAAAGGACACTCAACGTCCAATATGTTCACATTGTGGCATCAAGGGGCACACGGTGGACAAATGTTATAAAATCCATGGATATCCGCTTGGATATAAATCCAATTCCAACAATTCCTCAAAATCTCATCTGTCGCATAACTCCTCTGGGCCAACCATGGGCACTGACAATATTGCTCCCAAATCTAATTCTTCTGCTTTCTTTGCCAGTCTCAACAGTGATCAATACACACAACTTGTGGCTATGTTGCAATCTCATCTTAGTGCAAGCACAGGGAATGATACTGGTGCACCTATACTTGAGGTGAATCATGTTGCAAGTAATTGTTTGAATGTTTTATCATCACGCATTAACATACCCGAACACGTGACTTCGGTGATTGATTCAGGCGCTTCCAGTCATATATGTTACAATTTGTCTCTATTTTCTAATTTCGGTTCGTGCATAATACATCTGTTATCCTTCCGAATCAGTCACGTTTTCTTGTTACATTGATTAGTGATGTTAAGCTTCTGGATAATTTGCTTCTGACTGACGTCCTGTTTGTCCCAAAGTTCAAATACAACTTGATCTCTATTAGTGTTTTACTGAAAGACACTTGATATCATATTAATTTCTTTGGCACCACTTGGTTAATTCAAGACAGGTCACTATCGAAGATGATTGGCAAGATTGATCTCGTAAATGGCCTTTATCTTTTCGATTACCTGAGGTTTCGAATCACTGCTTTGAAAGCATTAAATCTGCCAATCTGGTATGTACTACTTCATCCCATACATGGCATCAACGATTGGGCCACCCGTCATCTTCTAGGTTGCATACTTTGAAGAACACTCTATCTTTAGCTAATTCTCCCCATTCTATATGTCATATTTGTCCATTGGCAAAATAGAGAAGGATGTTTTTTTCTGTAAATAATCATGTTGTTGATAATACATTTGATTTGGTGCACTGTGACATTTGAGGTCCCTTTACTAATCCAACACATGCTGGTTTTTCTTACTTTGTTACTCTTGTGGATGATTGCTCTAGATATACTTGGGTTTATCTGTTAAGACATAGATCTGATGTGTTACATGTGATTCCTCATTTTTTTAAAATGGTTGAAACTCAATTCTCAGGTAGTCAAAGTTTTTCGATCCGATAATGCCCCATAATTTAAATTCGAGGATTTCTTTGCTTCTATTGGCACTTTACATCAGTTTTCATGTGTCCACACGCCTCAACAAAATTCAGTAGTTGAACGAAAACATTGGCACTTGCTCAATGTAGCCCGTGCTCTCATGTTCCAATCTCGAGTGCCTCTAGCTTTTTGGGGTGAGTGTTTCCTTACGACCGCTGTTGGGATTTATGCCCTGTTATTTGTTTTGATAAGATTACAGTCTTGCTTTTATAAATCCAATAAACTAAACTCCAAGGTTATAACGTTTATCTTGAAATCAGTGTAGTGGACACTATTTGGGTTGACTTCAAGATTATAACCTAAATAGTCTATGGTATAAGAATAAGGTTGAAACCTTATTCTTGTAACACCATGAATGTGACTCACTTTGTAATTAGTACAAATGAGGTAATCCAACTCATTCATGTAGTTGACATGCGAGTGAGGGCATCCTGTATGAAGAGTTCATACAAATTTGGATCGCAAATTATTAGTCTAACCAAGATAACACCGTTAACGAGGATAAGACTAGTAATTTATAGATGGTCATTAGTGACTCGACTGAATCACGAGCAAGTTAAGAACTCCCGCTTATATAGGGGCTTGTCCTTAGACTAGTATGGGTGAGAGTGGCTGTGGCCAGACTCGATAAGCCTACCTTCTCGGGGAGACGGAACCTCGTAAGTAGTGGGAACTTAAGCTGTGTAAGATGGAATTCACTCATTCCTCTCATCGAGGAATTAGATAGGTTGTTCCCTTCAAGAAGCGACTCCGTGTCTTGAACAACGGGGCCCCACCCTCTATGAGGGTATAAGTCTCAAGGTAGGACCTTAGACTTGTTGTTCATTAGAGGATCGGTGGTGCTTAAGGAACAAAGAGGTAATCACGGGGTTAAAGCGGTAATTTGACCCGGTGTGATTACGAACAACCCTGTGAATGGTCGACTCATGGTAATGACTATATCGGTGGACACAATATTATCTACTGATAAGGAGAGTGCGGCTACAAGTCTATAGTGGAGTGACTTGTAGTTAATGAATATTGATTAAGCTGGATCAAAGAGTTTGATCGATTAATCTCACATCATGGAGCTCATGAACTGTAGGTCCATTAGATCCTCCGTTGGCTCAATATGGTAATATTGAGGTATAAAGTTAGGAGTGAAATTGAAACGTTCAATTTCATACACGAGGAGTTATATCAATTATATATGATATAATTGATATAATATATAGTTTTAATGTGAATTAGATTCATATATAAACTATATACTGAAGAGAGATTAAATGAGGGGTAGGATGGTCATTTCCATCCTTTTTCTCTATACATATGGTTGCATGAGATGCAACTAGGTTAAGGTTTTGGAAAAGCTCTTTTGTTGTTGTTGGAAGAGTTCCAAGACAACAAAAACATCTCTCTCTCAAAATACCTCACACATCTCCTAAAAGGAACCCACCTTCCTCCCCCACCTAGAGAACAACAGAGAAGATCCGGTGGTCGTGTCTTTGCACGTTGGAGTTCTTGTTGCTGAGATCGTGACCGTGGAGAGAGGAGCACTTAAAGAAAGGTTCTTCAAAGGTAAATTCTTGCTGCCCAAACTCTTATTTTATGTTTAATCTATGTTTTACGTTCTTGAATTTTCCGTTGTAACTAAATCAAGAGCGCGCGATTCGCAATCGCTTCCGCTGCGGGGACTTCGATTCCCTTCATATCTGATAAAAAGGACCCATATGGCATTGTTACACAACAAGTCCCCGTTCAACCTACTGTTCAACAAAGAGGTTGATTATTCATCATTAAGGGTCTTTGACTGCTTAGCCTATGCCTCCACCCTGTCTGTCCGTTGTACAAAATTTGATCCACGGGCACATCCTTGTATATTCATGGGTTATCCAGTTAGCATTAAAGGGTATATGCTCTATGATATTACCAGAAAACGCTTTCTTATATCTCGTGATGTCATATTTTTTTGAGGACTTGTTTCCTTTTACCAACATAAATCAGTATGACTTTGGCGCTACTCAGGAGTTTGCAGACCAACTGGTCTTGCCTTGTCCACTCTATGAATCTTCTGCCTCTATTAGTTGTATACAACCACAACCATCTGTTTCCCCCAATGCCTCTGCTCCCTGTCAGTCCTTAATTCCGGCTAATTAGCATCAATACACATCGTCTGATGCCATTCTTACCAGGAAATCGACTAGGTAGCGGTGCCCTCCTACCTATCTTAAGGACTTTCATTGCCAACTTCTTCAACATGAACCTGTATCTTCCTCCAGCCGGTATTTCTTTGGGAATTATCTTTCATATGCTGCTTACACATCTACTCAAAAATGTTTTCTGTTAAATGTCTCTACTGAGTATGAACCATCTTTCTTTCACCAAGCGGTCAAATATCCTAATTGGTGAGCAGCCATGGATGAAGAATTGTTGCCATGGAACGAACAAACACTTGGACCATCGTCCATTTGCCTACTGGCACCCATGCCATTGGTTGTCGATGGGTGTATAAAGTCAAATACAAACCTGATGGCTCGGTTGATAGGTGCAAGACCCGGTTGGTGGCTAAGGGCTATAACCAACAGGATTGACTTCCTTGATACTTTCTCCCCAGTTGCTAAAATAGTTACTGTCAAGCTTCTGTTAACCCTCACCACTACTTTCAATTGGCCCCTCATTCAAATGGATGTGAATAACACATTCCTCAATGATGACTTGTTCGAAGAAGTTTATATGTCCTTACCTATGGGCTATAAATCTTCCACTTTGACTAAAGAAGGAAATCTTGTATGCAAGTTATACAAGCCCATATATGGTCTGAAACAGGCCTCTAGACAATGGTTTATCAAATTCTCCACTGTTCTTCTGCAACACGACTTTGTACAATAAAAATCAGATTATTCTCTTTTCACCAAGGGTCAAGGTTCTTCCTTTGTTGCACTCCTCGTGTATGTTGACGACATTCTACTTATAGGGTCTTCCCCTGAAGAAATTTCCAATGTCAAAGAGTTGTTGAAGTCCATTTTCTTACTGAAGGATTTAGGCAATGCTAAATATTTTCTTGGCCTTGAGTTGTCTCGTTCTTCCACAAGAATTTTCTTATCACAAAAGAAGTATTGCTTACAGATTCTTGAGGACACTAAGTTTTTAGATGCAAAGCCAGCTGCTGCCCTAATGGATCCCAACGCCAGGCTTTCAAAAGACATGGGCACACCCCTGTCTGATGATTGTTCAACAAGCTATCGACGACTAATTGGGAGGCTTTTATACTTACAGATATCTCGACCTGGTGTTTCATTTTTCTGTTCATAGGCTCAGTCAGTTCTTACAAAAGCCTACTACTGCCCATTTGAATGTTGCACAACATCTGCTGAGGTACCTTAAGCGTACGCCGGGGCATGAAATCCTTATACGACCTGTTGCTAATTTTCAATTGAGAGCTTTCCCTGACTCCGATTGGAGCGCTTGTCTTGACACCCGTAGATTTGTGACGGGGTTCTGTATCTTTCTTGGTGATTCCCTAATATCTTGGAAGACTAAGAAGCAAACTACTGTGTCCCGCTCCTCTGCTGAAGTAGAGTATCGAGCCCTTGCCACTGTTGCTAGTGAGATAGTATGGGTAAAACAGCTACTTCTTGACTTGCAGATCACTTGTCTAGAGCTTTCTGTGGTCTATTGTGACAATCAATCAGCTATTTCAATTACTTCAAATCCTACTTTCCACGAACGAACCAAACACATTGAGATCGATTGCCACTTTGTTCGAGACAAAGTCATTGATGGTTCACAAGGGTTCTTCTCATTCGTTCGTCCTTACAACTTGCTGACATGTTTACAAAAGCCTTACCTGCTTCAGCTCTTTCCTCTTTGTTGTTCAAGTTGGGCGTTTCAGACATTCATCTTCCAACTTGAGGGAGTGTAATAACTAATACTTGTTAGTTTGTTAAGTTAGTTTTAACTGCAAGTGTAAGAAGGAATCTTTCTCTATTTAAGACTGAGAGATGATTATATTTGTATGGGTTTTATTATCAGTTTAATAAAACTTCCATTATCTTTACACGTATTATTAAATTTTAAAAACTAAAAACAAAAAACAAAATGGTTATCAAAAGGGGCCTAATTTTTCCGATATGTAATGTACAAATCCTAAAAGTTCATTTATTTTTATTATTTTTCTTTTGATTGAATAAAAAATATATATCTTTTATAAAATTCATATTTAATTGTTAATTAGAAATTTCTATTTAAAGATATCTTTTTTAGATTTCTTTGAAACTAACAAATTAATATTTCATAAAGTTCAAATGGAGGGTTTATTTTTTATATAGGTGGGGTTGAGGATGGACGAATGGACATCTCTAGTGGAGTACTTTTTTCAATTTTTTTTTTTTCCGATTTCAACCAGAGTTTGTCTTTTATCTTACCAAAAATATTGGGATATAATTAATCAAACCTAATTTCAGTCATTAAAAATCACAACACACCCTCTGATGATTACACAAAAATATTTCTTCAGCTTGAATGCTCGATATATAATGAAAAATCTAAATTATTGTAAGATTGAGGCACCAAAAATCGATATGTCTGAGTGGTTAAGGAGACAGACTCGAAATCTGTTAGGCTTTACCTGCTCAGGTTCGAATCCTTCTGTCGACGTTTTTCATATATGTGTTCTTTTCTTTCTCTTTTTTTTTTTAGTTTTTTATTCTAAATGCTTATGGGTATGAACAACATAGTTCAACTGACATGATAAATGTGTTATACATCATGAGATCTGTGGTTCGAATCTCCCCAACTCCTATTATATTAAAAAAAAAAAAATGGCAAACCTTTTGTTTTCTTAGTTTGAAAATTTGGGATGTTTTGTTTTGTTTTTATTATTTTTCTAATTTCTTTATATATTTTTTTTAATATGTTAATTAATTTTGTAACATCTTGTTTATGTATTGATATATTTACCAGTAGAATTTGATTTTTTTTTAATTTTCTAAATTTTCTAATATTTAACTAATCTTTTCAAATTCGAAAACCAAAAAATAAATGACCCATTATATAATATACCTCTTGTATTTTAAACTTTTTTGTGATTGATTCAAGTTACATCTCAATCTTTAATTGTTTTTACTTTCATTTTATTTGAAAATTTAAATTCTTCTATTTGCATTGCATTTGTAAAGTTTTTTTTTTAATTATTTATTTTATTTAGATCACAACTAGAATTATAATAGTTTGTTTAAATTTCATTTTAAATTACTCTAAGTAATATATTGGTGTTAAATTGTAGGCGTAATAGAGAAATATATACACACACTAATACATGATCTGAAACCTTTTCAAAATAATTGGAGTTTCAAAGCAAGTGTTCACAAAAATTTTGTTCAAAAGTATTAAGAAAGAAGAATTTCTAGATGCATTGAGACTCAGGGTTATGAATGAAAAATAATTCTACATTTTCTTTTAATGTTTATCATAATACAAGAATTTTTCCTTAAACAAAATTTTAATTTTATAACAGTACTAACGTTACTATTAATATTTCTTTTTACAACCCATTAAAATAACCATTTATTATAAAAAATTTATTAATGCTAAAAAAAAATTTCGACTCCTTTATTCTTACTTTAATTTCTAAATTACCATGAAAATTAACTATTATTAACGTTTTTTAATAATTCTTCTAATTATTTAAATGTTATTCATACAATTAGTTTTTAACCAGTTAGGAAAATTGAAATTGGCAAATAAAAATTTATTATTCACCATTCATTAATTTTTTTTAATATATAAAATGTGATATTTAAATGCAAATCTATAATCTATTTAAAAAAATTTTGGAAAAAAAAAAAAAAACTCCTCTCATCTACTATCCTAAATTACTCTTAAATTAAATATTTAATAATTTTGATTAAAAAATATTAGTAAAGATAACTCAATCATAGAACTCAAAAGAAAAAAAGTATGTGAAACTCAAATATAATCAATGAAAGTAACATCTCCTATCCAAAACTAATGTTAAATTAAGTATATAGTACACTTTATTAAAAAAGTTGTCAGTTAGAAATTCACATATAATTAATATTAGAAAACGAAAATAGAAACCCAAAGAAAGTGTCACAAATTGTAACAGTTGATTAAATTAAAAATTGTGATATGTAGAGAAAAAAAACACCCAATCAAAATGAGTTTCTTCCCTTTCTCTCTCTAAACATATAAACAATAAGATAAAGATTCAATTTGAGAACCATCAATAGAAAGGAGAAGATAGATTAAGCGAAGTTATAGTTTGATTATTAATTTGAATTGCAAGTTATTTCAATTAAAAAAATGGTTGCAATGCAAACCTAAAAAAAATACAAAAAAAAAAAAAACGTTGGTAAATAAATAATCTATCTTAAAATTTTCAATTGATATTTAAAGTTTAATTAAAATAAATACGATATAGGTTAAACAAACCCGTGTTAGTATCCGAATACTAATTTATTACATGAAACTAAATTGTCCAATTAAGACATCCTAAACCTTTCCAATGATCTAATAGTATAAATCTCATTTATATAATTATAATGTTATTAAACTCAAAAAGAAATTATAATTTTAAAATAATAATTACTTACAGCTAAAAAAATACTTAGTTACAAATATAACATGTGAAATAAAAATAGGCTAAATATATATTTTAGTTGAGTATTTTTTTTCAATTTAATTATATTACTTCAAAAGTTTCAGCGGTTTAGTCCTCATGTTTAAACAGTTTTCAATTTAGTTGTCCATTATTTATGGTGTTAGAATTGACTAATAAAAACCTACCTAACATAATATTTGATTCTATTCTGAAAAGATGTAACGATCCTAAATTTTGGGGGAAACCTATCTAGGGGCGTTATTTGAGACACACCGTTCGCGCCGAAGTTTCGGCAACGTAACGATGCTACTAGGACTTTCCAAAAAAATTCAAGGACCTGATTGCATAAAAAGAACACTCCTTAAATAAAATAATCCTCTCAGTCTCCCACCAAACTTCAAATATGCATGGGTTGGGACATAACAGTCAGAAGTCCACAACATACTCAAGCTACAAAATTGTAGAATTTAAATAGGAGCCACGTGTTCAAATAAATAAACTTAAAACATGCGAAGATAATAAACAAAACAAACAAACCTATTCTTTATTTTCTTGTTGAATTGGGTATTTGCTTATTTTCTGTGATTATGAACCAATATTAATTTAGGAATTATATGAACTGATCACTCTATAATTTCTTAAATTAATTTAAAACTATTTGAAATCCTGAAATCCATAATTGTTTTAGGAAATCAAACCAAGTACTAAAATAGTCTTGAACTATGAATTTAGGTAATCTAGTTTGAATCCCCCAAGCGAAGTGAGTGAGACTGGCTAGAATTGGGTCTTTTAATTCTTAATGCATTTGGTAGATTAAATCCTAGGAGCAACTCTGCGGGACTGGCTATTTGAATAGAGAAATAATTCCACGCGCGAAGCTTGTTTTATCGATTGATTAAGAAAGATGAGGTCATCATAGCTTTTGAGAACTATAACCAATTTATCCGTATTCAACTTGATTTATTTAGTGTCAATGATCGATTGGAATGAATATATACTGAAATTAACCTTGGCTAGATTTTATTTGTCTATTGGAAACCCATTTTATCTCTTGTTTTCATTTATTTGATTTCAATCCAAAATCTCTCTCACTTTTTAATTTATTGCATATTCTACAAAAATCTTTCTAGTTCCAGTCTCTTGGGTTCGACCCTACTACAAGTATTTTGCAAGTTTATTTTTGGTGTTCACAAAACACATCATTAATCTTCTAAATTAACAGAATTATAAAAAGAGATTAAATATTTTGTAGTCCAGTCTTATACAAACTTATTATACAAGATACCCTCACTCACATGTCTCTACATAAATAATTTGAATCAAATTGTTTGTAACTATTACAAATTGGGTCGTATCATAGTGTTACCACCCAACGTTATCCATATACTATGACCCTTTAGGTTATTTCTTGAACATGATCCTCCCATATGTCAACCACTTACTATTCAAGATTACACTAATAACCTTAGATTTTTTATATAATGGATAATATTATATTATAAATACAATAATCAAAATTATTATTAATTATGAGGTTTTAGGGCATAAATTCCAACAATGACGACAAATACTAGATAATGAGAGGTGTGGCACTAGGGTTAGAAAAAAAACCCTAAAATGGTTGTTAAGCTAGGTCTTTAAGTTATATGGTGGGTGGGTTGATTTTTAAGTTATTTCATAGTCTTGGTTCGGTTTGATTTATTCAACTTTAGTAAGAACCAAACCGTAAATCGAAAAAATATCGATTTTAAACAAATTCAAACCAAGTAAACTAAAATTTTAAAATAACCAAATCAAAACAATCGATTTGGTTTGTTTCGATTCCTGCACACCCTTAGGAATGACATACGATTTCACAATTCGCTCAAACACACTGATCGAAAACTAGCCAATAGAGTTGTCTTTCAACTTGAGACCCTTCCAAACATCCACCTATCGAGTATTATCGAGGCATGATGACTCTTATGTCCATGTCAACTCATTTTTGCATATTGTGCCAAAACCCTAGCCTGTGATACAACCTTCGAACTATGGGAAGATGCACAATGTTGGCACACCCATGCCACTCGACATTGTCCTTGAGATTCCCATTCTTATAAGAAGATGCCCAAGACACTAGTATTGCAATGATTGCCCACGCCATTATACATGCATGTGCCATGGGGTGACCTAGGCCATGAGGCCCAAGAGTGGATAGGCCATGAGGCCCAGGAGTGGTAAAGAGCCAACACCATGCCTCCCCTGAAAGTATATTATAAGTCATATTTGGTCTGACACCATACACATCACAAGTGGCAAGGAGTCATACAACATTTGATCTCCGATTGAACTGAAATATGGCGTACTAACATATCTCACTAATATTGATCTTACTTTAGAGCCTTGCATCAAAACTTCAACACTAGCTCGTCTACCGATGCCATGACCCAAGACCCCATTTGACCTCCACTAAGCTTGTCATTGACGACATTGTCACTTTCGGTCTTGCTTGCGTCTTAGTTTGACTTTCTCACGCACATCTTCTTAGTGTGTTAGGTCAACACCATCCTCATTGGTCATATCACAACACCGCTCTCAACTCTTGACATGGCTCAATGGGCCACGTCAAGTAAGTGACGTAAGCCACACATCAGGCACACCATTTACTTGTGTTTCATTTAGGTACTCGTAGACATGATACATAATTTAGCTAAATTGTGGTCAATGTACACAATTTACCTACCCTACTCTTGAGAATTGTTTTGAAACTACCCCCATATGTGTTTTTTTAACTACATTATTTTAAAAAAAAATCCCATAGGAGTTCTTTAACCTTATTTTTATTTATGGAAGTTGGAAGGACTAAACAACCACATGACATGAAAAACATATACAAATAGAATTATATTAGATAACATTGATAAAAGACTATGAGGTGATCAAGAAAAGGTTCAAAATTGTATACCTCATCATAATGATGCATATTATGAAATAAAACATATCAAGAAAAAATAGCAAATGAAAAAAAGATTGGAACAAAGAATGGTTGACTTCGTTCATAACTTGGTCAGTTCATTCGCAGGAACGAAGACAAGAGAGGCTCATTGATCGCGCCACAACAAACAATAAGAGATCAACTTTGTTGTGTGTGAATTTTATTGGTTGTCAATCTAAGCAAAGTAAGACCATAAATAGAACTCAATAACTTCAGAAGCAAAAAACTTCACATAAAATGCTGTGAATATGCAGAAGCGTTAATCAGATGAAAAAATTGCTAAGAATGCTTGCTTTATCAATAATGTATGCCAAACCAACAGCTCTGCAGCTCCCAATAATAAAAGGAAATGAATGAGATGTTTTGAAATTATACCAAGACCAATGACCATACAAGTGAAGGAAGAGGAGAATCCCTATGCCACGTTCATGAGAGCTCGGTGGGCTCACGTGCATCTTTTCGATACTGTAATATAGATAAACATAAGCAGCACAAGACTATATCAAATAACCATACAAGCAGACCTAAATGGACTCTGAAGTCCTTCAGATTTTCTTTTCTTGTAAATAAGTCTAACACAATCTTCAAATTTCCCCCCTGGATATTCCCCTAGCACTGGCCTTTCCTATTTCTTTACCTTCACAAGCATAAATCTTGGAGAAAAACAAAGCAAACAACTCAGAATTCAAAGATAACTTGCTCCAAAGATTCCATAAAATAAGTTATCTTTATTCTTTTGCACCCGCCTTTGGACCATCCAACTAGGTCAAGGTAGTGGGATTCTTCTTCTCTCCATAAAGTTCAAGATTCTTGTCGATTTCTTCCAACTTGCAAGGCTGCAATGAATACGAAAGCCCATGTATCACGTATTAACGATTGAATAGGCATACTTTCCACCAGCCTTTGGGAACTAAACAAAAGATTCATATTCACATTCACTCATCGAACAGTCAAGCACGATTGAATCTTTCTATGACTCGTAGGAAAAGGATCACCATGTAGGAAACAGTCCTGCAAGAGAGGAGGAATCGATATTGGTATTACTTTCATGTGAAAAAGAATAGGGGTAGGATATTACTTGATAAGGATTCTTAATGTCAACAGAGGATGTATCTGAGTGCACATATTATTCACAAACAGATCCCGTTCCGGGTGATGGAAGTAATAATCAAGCAATGATCAGTTCCAAGTTTTATCATTTATGTCCACTAGCTTGAAGCCAGTATCACATTGACTAAGGTTTATGCAACTTGACAATGGTTCTCCACTAACTTTCCTTTGCTTGCTGTTTCAGCAAGTCAAAATGGTGTTAAAGACAAAGGTGTACCTCTAATGGAGGTTTACAATCATGACAAAGAAACTGTGAAACTATAAACATTGAAAACCAATGCCTTTGAGCAATACCGATCAATTATTGAAACCAAGACTAATTTTGGAGGAAATTATTGGTCTTAACTGATCTATAATGTGAATAGATTGTTTCAAGAAGATCATTTCATCTGTTTTCCCACTTTTTCAAACTGCAACCTTATTCTATCTATTTGGTTTAACAACTGTAGAACGCCATTGTGAATCACAGCAGCTGAAGTTTCACTTGCCAGCCATTATCTCTTTGTACCTTCCAATATAATGAAATTACTTGTTCGGACAGTGCAAGTAGAAAATAGACTAGTCTGCTTCGAGATATTTTTTGAGTTCAACATCATTTGAGGGGGATTTGAACCTCAGACCCCTTAGTCGAGGATAAATACCTTATCCAGTAGAGCGATCTCAAATTGGCGCCTGCTTCGAGATATCGATTCGTAATGGATGGTTTAGATTTGGGCTTCTCTACCTAAGTTGTATATTAAAGCAGTGGCCTCACCCTGCCATCTTATCAGATGCTTTCAGCTCTCTTAGAGACTAGAGTATGTTTTTTATTCCCAAAACCTGCACATTTGTAACTAATTGTGTTATCAGATGCTTTCTTAGAGCATGTCTGACATGAGTCTCAATTGGGATCTGAAAAGGAACAGAACAGCTAGCAAACTTTATTCCTTCTTCCCTAAATAATCACTCTTATTGACTTGACATGTAGAACACCGTAGGTGGATTGTGTAAAGCTTCACCAATCAGTACTTTGCAAGAGAAATTGATTGCTCTTAATGAATCCTAAGTATTAGAACTGTATCACAAGAGAAATGGAAAAGAAATGGCTTGCTGCTGTTAAAGATCCCAAGACAATAATTTTGTCGATGCTATATCAAATCGATTAGAAACAAAAATGAGGTCCCCTGATCAAGTATCTTTTGTAACAAAAGAAAAGTAAGAGCAGACAAAAAACCCCAGTTGGGCCATCTCAATTCTTTGCATCTAGGACAACAAAGATTCTACATCACATTTAAGTTGAAAAGAATATCATGATATCAGTTGGGGTATGATTATAAATATTTTGAATATTGAAGGGTGAGACACATAAAATGGGCCAGCCAAAGCTCAACCATATCTTCTAGCTGGAGACCAGTAAAATAAATGTCACTTTTTATTCACATAAAAATAACCAAATATAGCAAGGGAAATATAGCTGTGGACCATTAAAAACTTACATGAAAGAATAAGCAGGCAAAAGCATATGAGCCAATCTTTGTGATTGCAATAACACCATTCCGAAACAGTTGCTACAAAACAAAACAAACAGGTCATCAGGGATATGCTTGATACCAAGAAATATTTCATCCTGGCTGTTTACACATTGAAGAACCAATACAATTTCCAGCATCAACAAACAAATCTTCATACTAAACACCCACCAGTATATTACTTGTGCTTTCATCTCGTTTACAGGCGTGCCAAACTAGACTTCACTACAAATACACATAACAGTACTACTGTATGAATGACGTATTGACATTTTCTATTAATAGCTGCGGATATCCAGACAAGCATTTAGCAAATCAATTTACAAGGTTCAACAAGCAATCGATATTTCAACTTTTAGATAATAACCATCAGTTCATTGTTTAAAAGAAATCAAGGTGAAATAGGGGCCTAATATTATGGCTCTAACATGCTTGGAATTCACACTCCTGAGCTATGTGTTTCAAGTCCAATGTAAGATGATAATACAGCCAAGACAATTGCTTAGAGAATTAAGGTTCAAATATCTAGAACAATGATGGAAAACAACATATCAAATCCAACCAAGAAAAAGCAGGGAAAAAACATGAGTTCACTTGCTAAGATATTAATGGCTAAGAAACCCCCAACAAAGAGGAAATGGGAACCAAGCATTTCTCCCTAGGAAAAAAGAAAAAAAAAAAAAAAGAACACAAGACAATCATTGTACGGGCTCGTTTGGCCAGCTAGCTTTGCTTGGAACGTTGTTCAGGATAGAGGACACATCAAAGATATACCTGCAGTGCAAGAAGAACGCAAAGGGATTTCATATGCCAAATAACTATTTAAAGCAATATGGGGAAGAGGGAAAATTTTGCAAAGATGAAAAATTAAAAAGAAAAGAAAAGAAAAGGGGGGGGTTTTGTAGCAGAAGCACACACGTGAAATTTTTTGTACAATCCATTGATTCTGCTCTGAATTTGGGCCCATAAAAAAAAAACTACTAAGGAGGAGAATAAAACAGAAAGGGGTAATCTGGAGGATATCTTGACGTATGAAGAAGCTGACCTCAAAAATGGAATGGGTTTTGTTTTGCTTTCATCTTCTTTCTTTCTTTGTTTCTCAGTTGGCGTGCTTATCTTCTACATTTGTTTGAAGATCCATTTGAAAGAAACCCTCGAACCTGCAATGTGGGTTTCTGCGCGTGGAGTTGGGGCAACTTTCTCAGGGCATCTGCTGCTGTGCCCTTGGGTTTCTTCAATCACGTTCATTTTTGCGTTGTGTGTGGGATTTTGTGTTTAAAAAATGGCTTAAAAAAATCACTAAACTTTGCTATTTGATTAAAATATGCTTATCCTCAAAAAAAAAAAATAATAAAATAATAATAATAATAATAATAATATATATACACTTATATTCTTTCAAGGCTTAGAATATTACTCTTCACCTTTTAGAAAGGTTTAAAAATCATCTTTATGAAAAATTCGATAGAATATTAGACAAAAGGTCGATGTGTCGATTTTGTTTTTTTCTTTATCATTTTTTTTAGGCAACATGTTTTTTTTTTTGCTAAATTATAAAGAATACACTTTAACTTTACTCTTTGTTTAAAAAATATCTATCTTTTCGAAAGTTGCAATATTATCAAAAAATTACAATGTTACCCTTAACTTTTCATAAACACTTTGGAGTTGTTTGAGGCGTTGAATGAGTTATAACAACATGAGTTATAATAGTCTATGAGTTATAATTATAGTCTGTAAAATCATATAACAATATTTAAATGTTAGGAGTGTAAACAAATGTCTCACATTGGCTAGAGAATGGATTGATCATGGGTATATAAGTGAGGGCAATTATCTTCAATGGTATGATAAGAGGCTTTTTGCTAAATCATGGCTTGTCAGTGACGTGACTGTGATACTTGCTTGAATTAAGTCTAAAAGAACAACATTCTGCCACATCGACTTTTTAATCTAGCATTCTAATAAATTTCTACTTCTATGTAGTTTTGAAACCTTTATAAAAGGTCAAAGATAAATTGTAACCTTGGAAGGAGATTTTTTAAATTAATGACAAAGTTCAAGAGTATTCTTTATAATTTGATTTTTTTTCCATTTCGAGAAAAAAATTGCTATTATACAATAAAAAGGGAAGAATTTGTTTACTACAAAATGTTATGTTCTACAATAATTTAGTCTTTGAAAGGTAATATGTAGCAATTTAGTTCTTAAACTTAGAATTTGTATCAATTTTGTCCTTGAAATTTAATATACAATGATTTAATTCTGTAATTTAAAATTTGTGAGTCCCTACGATAAAAAATTTTATCTTTTAATTTTGGTCCCTTAGTTTAAAAATATCTATTGTCTCGAATGGTCTATTGATCTACATACACACAAAAAAAAAAAATTCCTAATTACAACTTAACAGAGTGTAAACCGATACATATTAACATTTATGAACTACATCAGGTACAAAATTTAAATTACAATGACTAAAGTTGTTACCTATTAAAGTCTAATGATTAAACTAGAACTTTAATAAGAGTAAAAAGACCAAATTGTTGTAAAAATAGGATGGAAATCGGGTATAATTTTATCAATATTATAATACTAATATAATAATATATTTATAATACTAATATAATAATAATAATAATAATGATAATAAAACAAGTGTTTGGAAAGTGGGGGCAATATATATAATATAAATAAAGAGAATGGAAATTTATGGAAAATTAAATAAAGACTAAAAAGAGAAAGTGGGAGAGAATGAAGAGAATTGGAGAGAATTTCACCAATGGTATTTTCCATAAACCACCATAAGCCACTATTTATAGGCTAATTGGCAAGAGATGAGTTGTACATTTGGACACTAAGCATTGGTAAGAAATGGACACATGGAGGACACTATGGCTAAGGAGGGGTTGCCATGTGGCATGGGTAGAAAAAGGCATGTGGAATGGGGCATTTACACATTTGTTTGTTTATAATACTCCCCCTTAAATGCCCATTTTATATAATATATGCCTCGTTAAAACCTTACTAGGGAAAAACCCGATGGGATAAAAACCCTAGTGAAGGAAAAAGAGTACATATTTTATATAATACTGATTACTCCCCTCATGACGACACATCACTTGAGATCTCTCGAGTCTTCGCATCCCAATACTGTGAACCAATTTCTCAAATGTTGTAGTTGGTAATGCTTTTGTAAATATGTCCGCCAAGTTATCCTTCGAACAAATCTGTTGTACTGAGATCTCGCCATTTTCTTCAAGGTCATGAGTGTAGAAAAGCTTTGGAGAGATATGCTTCGTTCTATCTCCTTTGATATATCTCCTTTGATTTGAGCTATACATGCTGTGTTGTCTTCGTATAATATTGTTGGAGGATGTTTACTAGAAGACCATCCACATGTCTCACGAATGTGTTGTGTCATCGATCTTAGCCATACACATTCTCGACTTGCCTCGTGAATTGCGAGGATTTCAGCATGATTCGAAGAAGTGGCCGTGATGGTCTGTTTCACTATCGCCATGATGTAGCAGTTCCCCCACATGTAAATAGATAACCTGTCTGAGATCTAGCTTTGTGTGGATCAGATAGATAACCAGAATCTGCATAACCAACTAGATCAAAACTAGATTTGTTAGAATAAAATAAACCCATATCAATCGTCCCTCGAAGATATCGGAGTACATGCTTAACTCCGTTCCAATGTCTTTTTGTAGGACATGAACTATATCTAGCTAATAAATTTACTGAAAATGCAATATCTGGTCTTGTGTTATTAGCTAGATACATAAGTGCACCAATTGCACTAAGATATGGTACTTCAGGACCAAGAAGTTCTTCATTATCATCTCGAGGTCGAAATATATCTTTCTTTACATCTAGTGAACGAACTTCCATTGGAATGTTCAATGGATGTGCTTTATCCATATAGAATGTTTTTAAGATTTTCTCTGTATAAGTTGATTGATGAACAAATATCCCATCTGCTAAATGTTCAATTTGTAAACCAAGGCAAAATTTTGTTTTTCCAAGATCTTTCATCTCGAATTCTTTCTTAAGATATTCTATTGCCTTGGATAACTCTTCAGGAGTTCCAATTATATTTAAGTCATCAACATATACTGATTATAATAGCAAATCTCGATCGAGATTTCTTTATAAAAACACATGGACATATTGGATTATTTTGATATCCTTCTTTCAATGATATTCACTCAAAGCGATTATACCACATTCGTCCGATTGTTTTAATCCATATAATGATCTCTGTAACTTTATCGAATACAATTCCGAGAACTTGATTCATATGTTTTCGTATTTTAAATCCTTCCGGATTTTCATATAAATGTCATTATCCAGAGATCCATATAAATACGTCGTGACTACATCCATTAGATGCATATCAAGTTTTTCATATACAGTCAGGCCAATCAAATATCTTAACGTTATTGCATCCACCACAGGAGAATATGTCTCCTCATAATCTATACCAGACCTTTGCAAGAATCCTTGTGCAACAAGTCTCGCTTTATATCTTGTGACTTCATTCTTTTCATTTCTTTTCCTTACAAATACCCATTTGTATCCCACAGGTTTAACACCTTCTGGTGTTAGTACTCATTGGTCCAAAACCTCACGTTTTGAAAGTGAGCTCAACTCTGCTTGGATTGCTTCTTTCCACTTCAACCAATCCTTTCTATGTTGACATTCTTCGATAGATTGTGGATCAAGATCGTCACTTTCATGAATAATATCGTGAGCAACATTATAAGAAAAAATGTTGTCAACAATGATATCATTTCGGTTCCATCTCTTTCCTGTTGTAACATAGTTTATGGAAATTTCATTATTATCCTCAAGCGTTTGATTTTCATCAATACTCCTTTGAGTAGTTGTATCTTGGATTTCTTCTGGAACATCCATACCTTTTATTGAATCATTTTGATTCTCAACTACTTTTCTTTTTCGAGGATTTTTATCTTTGGAATTCATTGGTCTACCACGCGCTCGCGGCGTGCTCGCACTCATTATTGACAACTTGTTCTCGTGGAATATCAATTTTGATGGAGCATTTCTTTCTTTGGTATATATGATTTAGTCACCCTTTTAGCATCTCGTGAATGCATCGGTAATTGATTTGCTATATTTTGCAAATGAATTATCTTTTGAACTTCAAGTTCACATTGATCTCTTCGAGGATCTAAATGAGATAATAATGATGCATTCCATGTGATTTCTTTTTCCAACTTCTTAATTCCTCCCCCTAATGTTGGAAAATTTGTCTCATTAAAATGACAATAAGCAAATCGTGCAGTAATGTGACGACCACACCCACAGGTACTAATTATTTATTGAATTTGACGTTCTATCAACCTGTGTGTGTCTAGTCGGTTTAGTAAATTCTATCAGGCTCGGTGTGTTTAAAAACTTATTTTCGTATGAGTTAAGTAAATTGTTTCTCCCTGAGATGAGAATTATTTGTAAAATTAAAAGAAGAGGAAGTACCGATGGCGTTTTGGTTAATAATGCCTAAGGAGGGCTATATTTGACATTGGATCTTGACCTAATTCCTAATATTTAAGATCCTTATTATTACAATCATAAGAAAAACCCTAGCCCTCAAGGAAAATCATCTCCTTCTTCTCCTCCTATTTTGCCCTAACCTAAACCCTAACTCTTTGGGCTGTTGCTCACCGCCGACCAAGCCCCACGGACGAGCATCTTCAGCCGCCGTCGAAGCCGCTTCCTCGCCTGCAGCGCAGAAGTCTACGCCGAAGCACCCGACTGTCGGTTCGCACGAAGACCTCACGCTGGATTTCCACGTGCGCCAGCTGCTCGCGTCTGCAGCCGAAGCTCCCCAGCCGCCGCCGATCGTTGAAGCCGCTCCTTTGAAGCCACTCGCGCCGGCGTTACCCTCGAGCAGAGACGAACGCCGAGCCACGAACGCCTGCAGCACCGGACGATCACGCCTCTGTTATTCGCACGTCCATTCTCGACTCCAAACAGCAGGTCTCCAGCCGCCCACAAGCCGTCCGTTACGCCGCCAGCCACGCACGTCCAGCCGAGAGCCACCGCCGAGGGAAACGTTCGATCAAGGCGAGCCACGCCGCGAGCTCCGTTCCTTCCGGTAGTTGTTGCGCGCCGCCGAATCCTACAACGCCGCCAAAGACGTCTTTCTGATAACGCTGAAGTTATAACTCGGTGAGCGATCTTGTGGAGTATGGATTTTGGATGAGAATTATTCGTGACCTATTGATTATCTAAACGTATAATTGAGAGCTTAAGCTACTGTTTCGAACGCTAATTGTAGGAACCAAGTTTGGAGCGGAATTGAGGGTCAAACGTCAAGACGAACTAAGGAGTATTAGGTATTCGCATTGAACTTGAGGTAAGCGGGGCATGAAATCTTAAGAACGTAATTTAAGTACCCTTACGTTTATGGATTTAGTGAATGCGTGGAGAATGAACTTGGAATTTTGGGTGTGAATCAGGTTCCACTAAAAGAAGAATAGTCCAGGAGCTCGGGATAAGTTTGGAGTAGAATTCGAATTAAGGTAAGGGACCTTGTGCCGAACTTTTTAGATGGGATTAAAGAAAATGAATTTCATTATCTTATGCGAAATTAATTAGTGATTTTACTCAAAAGGGTTTGATGATTTTACGTGAGAATATTCTAAGATTTTATGTGAAAATATCTCCCTATTTTATGTGAGCATAAGTCAATATTTTGTGTGAGAATATCCTTGTATTTTACGTAAGAAAATCCAGTATTTTATGTGAGGATATTACAGTATCTTGTATGAGAATATTCCATGATTTCCTATAAAATATTTATCTTCAAACTGTCAATGAGGAAATTATGATTTGCATATTAATGATGACGTTCGTGGCATGTACACTATTGTTATGTTGAATGATGGGACCTCATGCATGTCATGTATGCCATGAAATGATTTGATGAAAAATGTGGAAATTGGTCTCCTGAGTGCATTGTGTGCATGGTCAAACATGCATTAGAGACCCTATGGGTCAAATTACAGAGTGCGTGTGAGGACTCAAATTATTACAGAGTCCATGAGGGACTCAAATTATTACAGAGGGTGCGTGAGGACTCAAAATGAAATGACTCAGGATGACCAATTGGCCACTTAAAAGAAAAAGGAAGTCATGTATTATAGTCATGACGATATGAGAAAGTTTTAGGTCCCGCATATGTACATTTGAGCAGGTTTAAAAGTCATGATTGTATGTGTATGCATATCCCAAACCCTCGTGAGCGAGGTCACTTACTGGTATTGTTTTGCAATACTCACCCTTTCTCTTAAAAATGTTTTTCAGGTAAGGCCAAGGACGTGCTGGGCGAGTGACGGAGACACGTTGCCAAAACCATGGGAATAGTCATGTTTTCCGCATATTCTCTTTGATAACTAATGTCGTCGTTTTATGGTTTTAAAGTTAAGTTTATTTCTTTGATTTTAACAGGCCATGTTAAACTGCTCCTTTTACTTGTTTTGAATGATTTGTTTGGGATCCCTAAAGACGATTTACTCGCATTAGAAATTTAAAGATCGTTTTACAGCTTTTGGCCTACAATTACATGCATGTGTAGTAATGTCCCTAAGAGTTTAGTCATAGAAAAGTAGGGGCGTTACAAGTAAATACATCACCCGTCAGGGGTTCAAGATATTTAATAATTGATGGGGAATCATATGCAACATATATTCCTAACCTCCTTTGAGGACCCATCTTAGTACGTTGTGGTGGAGCAATTGGAACATATACTGCACATCCAAAAATTCTTAGATGGGATACATTTGGTTGTTGGCCATAAGCTAATTGTATAGGGGAATATTTATTATAGGCTACTGGTCTAATACGTAATAATGATGCAGCATGTAAAATAGCATGACCCCAGACCGATGTAGGGAGTTTAGCTCTCATAAGCAATGGTCTTGCAATTAATTGCGACGTTTTATAAATGATTACGCTAGACCATTTTGTGTATGAACATAAGCTACTGGGATGTTCAACACTTATCCCAATTGACATACAATAATTATTAAAAGTTTGGGATGTAAATTCACCAGCATTATCAAGTCGAATTGTCTTAATTGTATAATCAGGAAATTGTGCTCTTAACTTAATTATTTGAGCAAGTAATCTTGTAAATGCAAGATTTCGACTTGATAATAAGCATACATGTGACCATCTCTTTGGATGCGTCAATTAATACCATAAAATATCTAAATGGACCACTTGGTGGGTTAATAGGTCCACAAATATCACCTTGAATTCGCTCTAAAAATGTAGGTGATTCAATGCCCACTTTTGCGGTGATGGTCTAATAATTAATTTCCCTTGAGAGCAAGCATCACATGACAACTCATTGGATTGAAGAATCTTACGGTTCTTTAAAGGATGTCCATGTGAATTTTCAATAATTTTCCTCATCATTATCGATCTGGATGACCAATCGATCATGCCAAACATCGAATATTTCGGATTCATGAACTTCCGGTTCATTGTTGCATAACTTTCGATTACTCGTATATGAGTATAATATAATCCAGAAGAAAAAGCTGGCAAGTGTTTCCAATATACGTTTTTCATGTGAAACAATAGATGTGATTTGAGATACTCTATATTTATTTTTACGATCGTTTCAAAATGATAACCATTATTATGTATATCTTTGAAACTCAATAGATTTCTTTTTGATTTGCTAGAGAACAAAGCATTATTAATTGAAAATTTTGTTCCTTTAAGCAAGATAAAACTTGTTTTTCCAAAACCTTCAATCAGGTCTGCAGAACACGATATAGTATTGATTTTTGCTTCCGGCATTGTCAATTTAGAAAAATATTTTTCATTTATGAGTATCGTAATGCGTAGTTGCGTGATCTGCTAGACATAAATCCTCATTGCTCATTTTGGGTTACTCAACATATTGAAATTGTCCATATTTCTTCATTGATAAGAAAGGAAAACGATTACAAAAAGTTCTAAATATATATACAAAAACAAGAAAAACATATTATAATTAGAAACAGTACTTAATTATATATCTTCATACAAAGCATCCTCTACTTGTTTGATTGCATCAATTTTCTCTCCAGGAGATTCAAAATAATCAGCCACATCAAGGTGCACCATATTGGAGGGATCGAACACATCATCTTCTTGAATGACAAGATTCACCTCCACATTCTTCCCTTTTCCTTTTTCCTTCAAGGAAGCTTGATAGAGATCAACAAGGTGTTTTGACGCATTTATGTGTGCACGTGACGTGACGGTGCCAGTCATTCCGCACCGGAAACATTTATGTTCATCACCTTTTGAACTCCTATCTTGTGGAGCTTTTCCTTTATGATCATCAGTTCGTGTGGGTTTCTTAAAATTATAATGCCCACCACGAAAATAGGTATTTCTTCCTCTACCGCGGTCCGGCCTCTGACCACAACCACGACCTCGACCACGATTATTGAAATTCACGGCATTCACTTGTGGAATGGTGTTGCTCCAGTTGGTCGAGATTCATGATTTTTCATTAGTAGCTCGTTATTTTGTTCAGCCACGAGAAGACATGAAATTAGTTCGGAATATTTTTTAAAGCCTTTCTCTCGATATTGCTGCTGCAGGAGCATATTCGAGACATGAAAAGTGGAGAATGTCTTCTCTAACATATCAACATCAGTAATTTTTTCTCCGCATAATTTTAGTTTTGAACTAATTCTGAAGAGTGCGGAATTATATTCACTTACTGATTTAAAGTCCTGCAACCTCAGGTGCATCCAATCATAACGAGCTTTTGGAAGAATAACTGTTTTTTGATGATCATACCTTTCTTTCAAGCCTTGCCATAGAATGTAGGGATCTTTTATTGTAAGATACTCCATTTTCAATCCATCGTGAAGATGATGGCGAAGGAAGATCATAGCTTTGGCTTTTTCTTGATTTGATGCATCATTTCCTTCTTTAATTGTTTCTCCAAGATTCATGGAGTCTAAATGGATCTCAGCATCAAGGACCCATGACAAGTAGTTATTTCCATTAATATCCAAGGCCGCAAATTCTAGTTTTGCAAGATTTGCCATAGTAATACTATATACAAAGAAATTGCATTTACATTAGGAAATCAATTAGACATGCAAAAAAATATTTTATTATTAAAAAAAATGGCTTACCCCGAGGACCTACCTTGGTGGAAAAATCAAGTGAGTTTCGTCTTTGATAACATGTTGTAAAAATAGGATGGAAACCGGGTATAATTTTATCAATATTATAATACTAATATAATAATATATTTATAATAATAATATAATAATAATAATAATAATAATAATGATAATAAAACAAGTGTTTGGAAAGTGGGGGCAATATATATAATATAAATAAAGAGATAGTGGAAATTTATGGAAAATTAAATAAAGACTAAAAAGAGAAAGTGGGAGAGAATGAAGAGAATTGGAGAGAATTTCACCAATGGTATTTTCCATAAACCACCATAAGCCACTATTTATAGGCTAAATGGCAAGAGATGAGTTGTACATTTGGACACTAAGCATTGGTAAGAAATGGACACATGGAGGACACTATGGCTAAGGAGGGGTTGCCATGTGACATGGGTAGAAAAAGGCATGTGGAATGGGGCATTTACACATTTGTTTGTTTATAATACAAATGTGATTTTTTAACCCTCTACTTATTTACTAGTTAAAGTATAGTTTTGATCCTAATTTTAGTATTTAGTGAAGTGGCTTTTTTCTTACTATTCTTCTTCTTATTATTATTTTAAAACAGTCTTGCTATATTCTATTCCAAGAACTAATAAATGTAAGAAGCTGCTAAGGAAGATGGGCAACTTAAAGAAGGAAGAAAAAGTACAACATAGAAAATTGTGAGTAAACCTAAATAAAATAACCAAAATCCGTATGGTCGTTAGGTGAAAGTCCAATTATATATTATTGATGTTGCAAAACCATTTTTATTACCCAAGAAATATGTTGCAATTTGCAAAACCATTTTTTTTTGAGAAACCCTAAAATGTAAGTTTTGTATGTGGCACGTGCTTATGAATAATAAAATATGTCATGATGATGAGATTCTTCTTAGCTTGACCTTTTGATTAAGCTTTTTTCGATCGAGAAAGAGAAAGAGAACTCTTATTCATCAGGAAGTAACTTTTTTTAGTACTAACCACATTTGGGATAAGGACATTCAAACTCATGACCTGTTCGTCATAAGTTTTACTTGATGCCAATTGAGCTATGCTCTTGTTGGCTATTCATCCGAAAGTAACTGAACTCCCTTTTAAGCTAACTGCATCGAAGTTCGGGAGAAGTTAATCAGTGACGTGATTGAAGTAGTTTGGTTGATGAGCCGATATTAGTTCTCAATCTTTCTTCACATGCAAACCAGTGTTAGTTTATTTCTTTTTTAGAGTTTAGCAACATATGGGTTGAGTGATTCGAATCTTTAACTATTTAGTTGATGGTATATTTTTAATCAGTTAACTTATGCTCAGGTTGATTTTTATTTTTAAAAATTTTAATTCAACTTCCAAAAAAAATCGAATTTAAAATGGGTCGAAAACTTGAACAACTAAAATAATTTCGTTTAACTCTATCATCAAATTAAAAATATAAAAAGTAAACTTTAGTCGTCTAAACAATAGTTGTGTTCTTTTTTTGTTTGGAACCTTGTGTGACAATGATTTAAAAATGTCTAGAAAATGAGGGGGGGAAAAAAACCTAAGAAGCATAAATTAGATTGATCGATTTCATATTCAAGAATTTCTTTCCTTGGTCGACTTTAAATGGGTCGAAACTCCTACAAACCATTCTGATTATTTTTATATAACATTAGTGTAAAATTTCTTTCTCATATGATAAAAGTAAACGCTCCCTACAATACAATAAAGCTTGGCACATTTGAATAAGGTTAAACACATTTTAAACTTATCTCAAAATTAACATACTTGTGAAGAACTTTATTTTAAATTTTAGTTCTTGAACTTTAACGGTCGTATCTATTTAGCGTTTATATTTTAAAAACTTTTTGATAAATCCTAAAGTTCTAAAGGTTATTTCTACTACTAGAAGGTCGTATCTATTTAGTGTTTATATTTTAAAGACTTTTTGATAAATCCTAAAGTTCTAAAGGTTATTTCTACTACTAGAAGTTTTTTTTTACATATTTAAACTTTCAATTTTATGCCAATAGCTTTTATCACTAAGCCATTAGTTTAACATTTATCTCCGAAATGTCTAATTTACCTAATATTAGTCGATCACGTAATCAGTTAAATACAATAAATGTGTCATATAACTTTTAAATTTGCACAAAGTTAACAATGAGATACTGCCAATATGAGTATATATCAATTTGGATTAAGACATATTCTCCTTTCTTTCATGTCTAAAGTTCAATTCTTCACCCTATATTTATTGTACTAAAAAAAATACATTTAGACATTAAAAATTAAAAGTTTAAAAATCTATCATAAATTTATCTCTATATAAAAAAAAAATCTATTAGAAATCTTTACAAACTACAAGGACCATATTAATACGACTGTGTAAAAAGTTCAAGCTAAGGATCTATTAAAAATTAATTAAAATACAATAATTAAAAACTAAATAGATGCAAAAGAAATTTTAGAACCAAATTTGTAATTTAATTTACCTTAAGTCCTTAAATCTATTCTATTTAAAAATGGTTACATTTTACAAAATACTCCTAAACTTTGGGGTAGATTTCAATTAGTCCTCTAGCTTCGAAAAATTTCTTTTTAATCCTTGATCTTTGAAATTATTTCAAACACTACTCTTGAAGAGTTTGTTCGTTAAAATGAAGGAAAGATATTGATGTGGCAACTTATTGTAAAAATTGGAAAGTGTAAACAACATATTGTAAAAATTGAAAAGTGTAAATAACATCATTTACAACTCAATTTGAACTATATAGAAGATTAAAATCGTTGTTACAATTTATTTCAACTCAAAAGATACAATTGATGCCATTTACAACATATTTCACAAAATAATAATTTTTACACATTAGCTGACATGCATGTCAATTTCTATTCATCATTTTAATGAAAAAAATCTTCAAGGGTATTTTTGGAACTATTTCAAAGTTCAAAAATTAAAATGGAACATTTAAAAGTTTAGGAATAATTGAAACATACCCCAAAATACATGAATATTTAGTATTATTTTAAATTTAAAAAATATACCATGAATTTTAGAGTAGATTTCAATTATACCCTTGAAATTTTAAAACTTCATTTTTTTTCTTCAACTTTAAACTTGTTTCAAAACTATTAGGGGGTGTTTGGTTTATGGGGTTGGGTTGTTTCAAAACCGGTGACTTAATAACCCAACCCCATGAAGTTGAGTTATTAACTCAACCGTACGGTACTTTCCGGCGACGATCCGGCAACTTTCCGACGACGGTCCGACGAGTCTCCGTCGACGATCCTACGAGTCTCCGATGACGGTCCGGCAAGTCTCCGACGATGGTCCGACGGCGGTCCGACGACTCTCCGACGATTGTCCGGCGAGATGAAGAAAGTGGAGAAAAGAAGAAGATGAGGAGAGTTTTGAAATGTGTCTTTAAGTTGCTAATACTCTAGTTTAAATAGACACCAAAAAGTCTTAATCCTTTTAGAACAAGAAATTCTAATCATTTTAGAAAAAGAAATTCTAAATAAACAGAAATCCTAATCCTTTTTTAAACTTTGAAACACCATTTTCTAATCCTGTTCTGATTATCCAAAGATTCAAATTTAAAACAAATATAATTAAAGCATCTAATTTTACGGGGCGCCACAATATACCCATCTAAGAAAAACTTTTGTCCTGAAAGTTGCTAGAACTTTACAACGGTCACATCTTCGAGTCATAATCTAAACTTAAACTCTAAACTACATTTGCACAAGAACAAAGAAGTCAAAAGCATAGCATAACAAGTGTCAACACACAAATAACTCAAATAACTTTATCTAGACTTCCTGCAAGAGGCTATAAGGATTACTGCCTACGATGTAGGCGAGTATGTAGAATCTAAGACCCATGCTCTAATACCAACTGTAACAACCCTAATTTTTCAAACTCAAAATTTCCTAGGGACGTTACTAAGCAACATTGCCTACACCGAAAATTTCGGTAGCATAACGACGCTACTAGGACCTTGATGACATATCTAATATTTTGTAGATATGCAACTTCAATATGACATATAATATTTAAGTATGTTGACATATTTTTAACATCTTCACAAGGTAAACTATTTATTCAATTCTAAAGATGTCCATAGACAATGCATGTGTTTAGAAAAATTTAAATAAACACTCTTCATATGCAAAATATTAATACTAAATTATGACATACCTAAATTAAAATAAAAAAGCAGTGGTGAACATGTGCATAAAAAAAAAAGAATAAAGTTCATATTGAAGAGTAAAAGTTCTAAATAATGAATTTTATTGGAAAAGAAATATTGATATCAAACCCAATATCTATTACTTTTGCAATACATTTGGCAAATGGTAATATATATTGTAATTTTATAATTGATCACATAATTGAGTTTTGAAATTGTAGACAAATGTGTTTGTATTTGATTTGTTGTGAAAACAAAGTAAGGAAAAAAAGTCACAAAAAAAAAAAAACCAGACCTTTCACTTGATAAAAATGATTTTTAGGAGAGAAGAAAAATTGATATCAATCTCAATATTCAGTACTGTTCTAAATATCTCATATATCTTGCAAATGGTAATATATATTGTAAATTTATAATTGATCTCATAATGAGGTTTTGAAATTGTAGACAAATATGTTTGCAATTGATTTGGTGGAAACAAAAAAAATAAAAAAAAATCACAAAAAATCAGACTTATTCACTTTACAAAAAACTGTATCAGATACCCCTGACATAATAACTCAACTCTGCAAACCAAACACTGGCTTCATGACTCAACTCAACTCAACTCTGCAAACCAAACACTGATTTTCAGAACTCACTGACAAAACAACTCTGCCCAACTCAACCCAACTCTGCGATCCAAACGCCCCCTTATAGATGAAAAATGAGGTGGAAGTGACTTGTAAATAGTGGTACATGTGATAAAGGTGAAATGTTTCAATTATGCCTCTAGCCTTTATGATATGTCCCATTATACCCTTACCATTTCAAAACTTCTATTTTAACCTTTAACCATTGAAATTGTTTCAAACAACCATTTCTTTAGCTTCCTCACTCAAAATGAAGACGAGAATATGATGTAGCGGTTAATTGTAAAACAAATCAAAGAATCTTAATCACATTTGAAGTGACATCAATTATTGAAGGGGGAAGGAAACAAGTTTGAGGATTAGGGTAAAATATTGTTTTCTCCCCTCATGATCAAAATATTTAGGGGTAAGTAAACCATGAAAGGTAGAAGAAATTTGGGGTCTCCATCTCATGATTAATTAATACAAACTAATGCTAAAGCATGAATGGAGAAGAAGAGATAGAGGAAGAAATTAAGACAACTGAACTAAGGGACTATTTTTTCTCTCATAAAATATATTTTTCTCTTGACTTCTCTCTCCTTTAAATTTTCTAGTGTTTGATTTTTCATTGTCAAAGAAGATGTTACTTTTTGTTAGTGCACGACTTTTCTGACAACATGTGGCTTCCTCACCCATTTCAACCAAAATTCTATCTCCTAAATTTGTTTTCTCTACCAATCAAGACCATTTTGAGTGTAATTCAAACCCTTCCATTTTTTTTTTCACATCTCATTATGCCCAAGTGTGCACAATTTTCAATTTCATTTGAACAGATAAGCCAATGAACATAGTTGTTTTGAAACAATTTCAAAGATTAAAGATTAAAATGAAACTTTTGAAATGATAAAAAGAACCATATAATTGCAATTACCTTAAAGTTCAAAAGCATAATTAAAACTTATCATCTATGCCACGTGTATCACACAATTTTACAACATTACTGATAGCGTCACATCGCTTTTAACTTCTCATATTCATTTTAGTGGAAAAAATTAAAAAAAAAAGTTATTTTAAAACAAATTTAAAGTTTAAGAAGAAAAATATAATGAAACTTATAAAAAAAAAAATAAAGTACACACTTAAAACCTACCCAAGATTAGGGATATGTGGTATAATTTAACCTAATTGAAACCATGAATATTGAACCAAAAACCGATGGGAAGAAGAAAAAAAATGTTTGGGGTTGTTTTGAGAGAAAAAGACTAGAGGAAATGGGAGAGAGAAAGAGATGGTGATTCTTCTCTTACAATATTGAATACTATTTGGTATTTTTGCTGCTGTGCATCTTTGTCTTCTCTCCCACTTCCATTTTGTGGTTCCTAAGTAGACAAATCATTCAAAATTCTCACTTTTTTTTTCTTTTTTTTCTTTTTTTTTTTGCAAGATTTCCTAAACCAACTATCTATCTCTTTTCCCCCACAACTCTCCCTTTTTTTATTTCCCTTCCTTATAAATCCCCCCCTCTCTCTGCAACTCTTCTTCCTCACTTACTTTTAATTTTTACCATCAATGGCTTCCATCTCCTCCTCTCGTGACTCTGGCTCTTGGACTCCCAAACAAAACAAAGCCTTTGAAAGGGCTTTGGCTGTCTTTGACAAGGACACCCCTGATCGCTGGCTCAATGTCGCCAACGCCGTCGGCGGTAAGACCCCCGATGAAGTCAAGAGACATTTCGACCTTCTCGTCGAGGATGTCAACCACATTGAATCCGGTCGCGTCCCCTTCCCTAATTACACCTCCTCCTCCGCCTCCGCCTCTGAAACCTCCAATCGCAACATCAACGACCAAGAACAAAGGTACCCTCTTAAATTTTCTTTTGTATTTCTCGACATTGCATAGAAAATATATGTTTGTCTTCTAAAGTATAAATGTCTTAATTGCTGGCTATGTTCACGTTGATTTAGATATATATTTATTTATTTTTTTTACGAGGAAAGTCCAACGTCTAAGTCGCTATCGACTCGCTTTTATTTTCGTTCACTTTTGAGATTCTCCATGTGTATCTCAATTACTTTGATCTTTTTTTTTCTAATTTCAATCTTCTTTCTTTGACGTTTCTTTAACAATCTTTTCCTACTCTATAAAACTATATAGATTTTTAGAAGGAACTCCTTATTTTCTTTCTTGAACCATTTTTCTCTGGTTAAGTATAATATAAACAAACCAATAAAAATAGATTACATTAATTCGAGTTCTATTATTATTATCATTTTTCATGTCTCTAAAGTTTTTTTATTTGACACATTTCTAGTACATAAAAACAGGAAAAAAAAAAAAAAAAACAAAAACAAAAAAAGCTGTTTGAAACTTGCTTTTTGAGGCTATTGAGTTTCCAGAAAAAGATAAAAGCATGCAATCCAATCATGCCTCAATCGGTAAATGCAATGTTTCTGATTTGTTGATTTATAAATTTGAAGTCAACAGTTTACGAGAACCTAGTGGCGTGCCACTCACGTGCCTTCTTCATAGCTGATTAATAGCAATAATTGCGTTGTTAATATTATAATCTGTTTATTGGTCATCCAATCTTATACTTAAAGCAACGTAATTAATTGTTTAATGTTGATATTTTCTTTTGCTGACAAATATCCACCTTGTCGGATTGCATTGAAACAAACACATTACTCAAGAACTAGGGGGTTGTTTGAAAATTAATTTTTTTAAAAAATAAATTTGAAAAATAGTGACTTCTTTCTTTTTTGGGGGTTTGAAATTTTAAAATTATGATTTTTTTTTAACTAAAAAAGGTTTTGTTTTATTGTTCGATTTTATAATTATTTTTTTAATCTGACCAATTTTTGGAATAAAAAATTAATTTGAGAGAACTTTTTTTCTTTTCTTTTTCCTTTTTTTATAATTTTTAAGACGATTAAAATTTTGAGAGCATTTTTAAAATTAAGATTGCAAAATCAAGTTGGTAGGTAAGCATATTTTTCAAAAGTAAGATAGTTGCCAGAGTTATCTTAGATTTTGAAAATGTTTGGTCCAAAATGTCCTCTTCCTCATAGTCCTCTCTCAATATTTCTACAAAATTCAAATAAATATCTAAAATTTCGTTTGATAACCATTTAATTTTTAATTTTTGATTTTTCAAAGTTGTGCTTTAGTTTTCATCTTCTCTATAATAATTTTCATTTTTCTTAAAGAAATATTTGAGTTTTTAGCGAAATTCTAAAAACAAAAACAAGTTTTTGAAAACTATTTTTTTTAATTTTTAAAACTTGAGTTGGTTTTTGAAAACATATATAAAAAGGTAGATAAAAAACATGGGAACCTATAGGTGAAAGTAGTATTTATAAGCTTGATTTTTAAAAACAAAAAATCAAAAACCAAATAGTTACCAAACAGAGCCTAAACTATTTTCTTTTTGTAAATCTATATATATTAAAAAAAAGAAGTCGCAGCGCTTATGATAAACACCCATATGAGTAGATGAGGAGTCTTTTCTCTGTGAAATTAAAGGAAAAAAACGTTATCTTGATTTAAATCTCATGTTAGTTTTTAAATTATAAAAATGTCTATTTTATTCTCTGATTTAAAAATATAGCCACTTTGATTATTGCCTATGCACGTGTACACTAATATAGAGACTTTAAGTCACATCATTTCACTATTAACAATTGAGATTGAAACTTTTATTTTTTAGTTCAACATCATGTGAAAATGGAGATTCAAACCATTCTTTCTCAATGATATAATATCTTAACCCGTTAAACTTATGCTCATGTTGAGCAAAGTGAAACAAATTAAATAGTTACTTTTTCAAAGTTCTCAATGAAATTTGAAGTATGTTATTGCAAATTGCATTAATTGTAGAGTTAACTCGTTTAATTTAATTATTGCAGGATGAGAAACATGAAGCTTCACTAAATTGGTTGAAACTGAAAGCAATTTGGTGGGATGAGGAAAAATAAAGATGGATGGTTGTTGCTGTTTTTGGCCACTAATATGACAAAATTAATGTAGTAAATTTGCAGGATTTCAAGAATCAAACCCTGCAATTCTATGTTCTATAATTTTTTTTTTTTTCCTTTTGGAAGTTTGTTTTTTCCAACTAAAAAGCTAATCAATGTAGGAGAATGAATTTAATGTTTGTTTTTCTTCCTACTAATTTCCCCATACATAATACTTTAATTTGTTTAATTACGTATAGTATATACCTATGAACCATCACTATTCTTTTAGATTTTATTATTGGTTAAGTTACAAATTTGATCTCTATAGTTTGAAGAAAGTAAGAATCGAGTACTTATAGTTTTACAAGTTAGAATTTCTTCTCTATGATTTGATAAAACTTCATAAAGTTTCTACAGTTAGAAACCATTTAACATATTAAGTACATAGTAGGATAGCTAACTGCCATGTACTTATTCTATTAGTAGTTTTTAACGGTAAGGACTTCATGAAATTTCATCAAACGATAGAGAAGAAATTCTAACTTTTAAAACTATAGAGATTAAAATATAACTTTCTCCAAACTCTAGAGACCAAATTTGTAATATAATCTTTATTATTTCAAGCACTAATTCAAGCAAATAAAATACTTATAGAATCTCAAAACAATGATTTCATATCTACTTCTTTAATTACCATCTCAAAAGTTGATGGTTTAATCCAGACCAAAAAAAAATGGTTGTTCTAAAAAAACACTCCACTAAAACAATTGTTGAGTTAAAAGAAAAAATATTGACTGTGTATGTAGTTGAATAGAAATAAAGAGAGAAGAGAGGGACTATTTCTCTTTATTAGAACTTCACGAATATTTGCAGTGGGTCATGATTAATAACAACTAATTAATGGTAACAAAATCTGATTGAATCAGACGAAATTATTTAAAATTACTTTTATGGCTTCAAAAAGTCATTTAAAGTTATTTTCAGGGCAATTGACAGATCTTTGCAAAAGTTACAAAAGATTGAGAGCACAAACCTGAATTTGGCGAGATTAGAGAATCACGCGAGTTAGAGCATATGGATTCTCTGTCAAATGACTTCTGAAAGCTTAATGTCGATGCCTCTAGTGTGAAGCTTAGGGAAGAGGAGGCATGCGGTGAGTTGTTTGTGACTCTCGGGGATCTCTAGAGTGAAGGTTAGGGAAGAGGAGGCATGCGATGAGTTGTTTGTGACTCTGGGGGATCTCTAGTGTGAAGCTTACGGAAGAGGAGGCATGCGGTGAGTTGTTTGTGACTCTGGGGGATCTCTAGTGTGAAGCTTACGGAAGAGGAGGCATGCGGTGAGTTGTTTGAGACTCTGTGAAGCTTAGGGAAGAGGGGGCATGCGGTGAGTTGTTTGTGAATCTCTAGTGTGAAGCTTAGGGAGGAGGAGGCATGCGATGATTTGTTTGTGACTCTGGGGGATCTCTAGTGTGAAGCTTACGGAAGAGGAGGCATGCGGTGAGTTGTTTGTGACTCTGGGGGATCTCTAGTGTGAAGCTTACGGAAGAGGAGGCATGCGGTGAGTTGTTTGAGACTGTGAAGCTTAGGGAAGAGGGGCATGCGGTGAGTTGTTTGTGAATCTCTAGTGTGAAGCTTAGGGAGGAGGAGGCATGCGATGATTTGTTTGTGACTCTCGGGGATCTCTAGTGTGAAGCTTAGGGAGGAGGAGGCATGCGGTGAGTTGTTTGTGACTCTCGGGGATCTTCCATATGCGTCGGACTTCAATTGGTTAGAAGAAAATGACCTATCAAAGTGTTGTAAGGCAAGTTGATTTTAGCTGGGTTGAGAGGTCGAGCTCATTCACAAAGGCGCTGCTATTCCCCTCATTGTCGAATCAGACTCAATGAAGATTATTAACGGCTTCATCAAAGTTGGCTTGGATATTTTATAGACGACGAACATTGTTGAGGATATTGAGGATATCTTTCAAGAAGTTGGTGCTCCTTTTGTGTATTGCCCCAGAATTGGGGCAAAGTAGCTCATATTATTGTTGGAGCTGCTGTGAATTTGGGTTTTGTTCGGGTGTCTTCGAGTCTTTTTGGAATGGTGATTACCTCGAGTGGGCATCCTCCTCTATACTTAAAAAAGTCACTTCAAAGTTAAAACCACACTCTGCTTGCCAAAGCAAGCATAACTCAATGACAACTAAGAGATTGACTTACGAATTTTCCCACCATTAAATGTTGTTGAACTAAAAAAAAACTCTTAGGATCTGTTTGGCCCACTGGTTATTATAACCTTGTAAAATACTCTGCACCCCAAACACAGACTATTATAACCAGACTATACTACTTTGCATTTTAAATAATATTATATGTTTCACAGACTATTATAACCCCCTATTATTATAACTCACTCAGCGCCCCAAACAACCCCTTATACTTCTCAATACTTTTCTAGAAGAAGCAATAACTAAGTACATTTTTTATAATGTATTTAATAGTTTTTTTTCTGCATGTGTTTCATTCTTTACTTTCAGTTTATTTGAAAAAAAAAGGAAACAGAAACAACAAGACATTACATTCATTTACATATATTTTTCGAAATTCGTGAAACAAGAATACATATACTGTTTTCAACAGTTTTAAAACATGCTTTTGAAAAGAACTAAAATTGAGAAACAAACATCAAGTCCTCTAATATTAGACAAACTCTCATTATCAAGAGGTTAGAAAACAAGGAAAACCAAAAAACAGTATTGGTTGTTGGGTTCAAAATATAACATTATTTGACAACTCAACTTGGAAAACAACAGTAAAATTTCACATGAATTTAAAGTAAAATTGACTATAAACAGTGGAAATAAACCAAAACAAAATCCCAGACTACATGGAGTTGGTTCAAGATACAGACAAACTATCCTTGAACAAAGGAAGAAAGAAAGAGAATTTATTCTGATACTGTTGTTCGAAGAGGCAGAGAACTTTCAACTCCACTCGTCTCTGAATTCTTATCTGCCACAACTTTTGACATACGGAACATCTGTAACCAACCAAAAGATTTTTGAGATTTGTAAACAAACAGATCCACCACATATATCAGAAACATGATTACTTCTCTTTTAAATGCTCAGAGAAGGAAATGGAAGTAAACCTTGTCGATGGTTTTCTTGAAGCACGATTTGTGTTCGTCCATTGATGCGTGAATGAACTCGTCGATGTGATCCTTCAAATCCTCCAAGAATGTAGCTTCTTCGTTTTTCTTCTTTCGACAAGAAGGGATGGGTGGGTTTGGAGCAGCTGATGGTTTCTCTTTCTGTTGTTCCATTTGTTTTAAACCTAGTAAGAAAAAAAAGGAATATAATTAGCTGGAGAGAGAAAAAAAAGTTAACAGGGAATGTAGTTTCAGTTCATTTTTCAATACAAGCAGAGAAGAAAAAATTTAGAACTACATAGCAAATTCAGTTCATTCCATCTGGTGAAGTTCAAGAGAACCTTCATTGCTTTAGCATGTAAAGTCTATGTGGAAATTTGCCAAGGTAAAAGATGCTCGTTGGTTGATTAACAATTCACCCCTTTTTCTATTTCTTGAGATTTCCATGCCTAGAGATCGTTTTAGCTTTCTCCAAGCCTTTCATCTCAAACTCAGAACTTAGAAGGTCCTCAACTTCTTGGAACTCCATTTTATCTTGGCTAGCTACTTACTACATATAAAAGAAAATAGGCTAACCTCATGTAAGCTTCTTTCTAAGCCAATATTGGTGACGAAATCAAATTGACAGACCCTCAATACTTCACATACATGAAAGAGAGTGAAAGGGTAGGAGAAGGGTAGTACGGGTATTGAGTGACCATGCAGGTCCATTGTAATTGATCATGAAAGGAAAGTGAGATGCAAAGGGTTCAATAAGGAAGTAAGGGTGATGTTAAATAACATGGAGTAGATTTTGGAACCTCAATGAATCTGTAAGACCCCCAATTCTTAAGAAGTATTCTAGAAGGGGTAAGAAGGTAATGTTGTCTAGTGAAACGGGGACCACCTGAAAGTGCGTGCTGTACGGGTAGCCAGGGGAGTGCGAGGTTGTTTTGTAGGGGGGTGCAGTAAGAGAGAAGACACTTTTTGGGTTTTGTAGGCTTTTGCCTTGTGGAGGAGAGAACCAACCTCTCGAATAGCTGGGTTGTTCTCTTGTTTTTCCTTTCCTTGTATCGCAGTTATATGAATGAATATCTCCTCCTTCTGTAATTGAAGAACTCTCAATTACCAGGAGGTTGGCTTACTATTGATTACTTTGTGTTCTTGCTGTGTTAGTTACTGTATTTTGTCGATAAGAATAGATACCTAACAATTGGTATCAAAGCGCGTCAAACCTGAGGAAAACTAGGAAAATGGCGATGGAGGAACGACTCTCAGGGATGGAGTCAGAAATAGTGGAAATGAGGGAACGATTTAAGAAAATAGAAGTGTCAATGGAGAAAAGATGGGATAAGGTAGCTTCAGAAATGAGAGAGAATCAGAAGGCCTTGATAATGATGCTAGCCGAAACTTCTTCCGAAAAGAAAATGGAAGGATGCCCGGAATCGAGTGGAACGAAGGCCAACGTGACTGAGGGAATATCGAGTCCTGGAAACCTTGAGGACTCTAATTCGGCGTCGGAACGACAAAACGAAGCAACAAGGAAGGCTATCGAGCGAATGAAGGGTTGAGGCCTATTACCATTCCAGAAAAAAAAGGGCCTAACAGAAGGATGGCGCCCCACCCCACGTTGATTGTCGGATGCCGAATTCCAAGCGAAGAGAGAAAAGGGTCTATGTTTTAAAATGTGACGAAAAATATTCCAGAGATCATAAATGCAAGAAAATCGAGTTTCGAGAACTGAGAGTAGTCTGGGAGAGCGAGTGGGGAGATGTGGAAGTGAATCAAGAAGTGGCAGAGACGGAAGAAGAGTGGGTTTTGGCAGAGACTGAATTCCGAACCCTCGAAGTCGAACTGATTCAACTAGATTCCAAATCGGCGGTAGGGTTCATGGCTCTGGAAACTATGAAGTTACATGGAACTTTAAAGGACGTAGACGTGGTGATTCTGATCGACAGTGGAGCCACTCACAATTTCATTTCGAAACATTTGGCGCTTTATCTGAATCTTTCCAGTACTATAACCGTGCCATTTGGGATAGTTATGGGTAACAGACAGGTCATTCAGGGGAAAGGGATCTGTAGAAATGTGGAAGTACAAGTGAACGGACTCTCCTTCACTAGCAACTTCTTACTGATTGAGTTGGGCGGGGTGGATATCATACTCGGAATGGAATGGTTGAGAACCTTGGGAATAATGGAAGTGGATTGGAAGGAACTCACTATGTCTTTCTCCTCTGGGGACAACCAAATTACCTTGAGAGGTGACCCTTCTTTGACTAAATCTCAAGTGTCTTTTAAAATGATGGTCAAGGAATGGGGTGAGTACGACCAGGGTTACTTGATTGAGCTGCAGGAGTTAAAGGCAGAAGCGATCCGAGGGGAGGACGTAGTAAAGCAATCTGAGCCAACCAGAGAGTCGAAGGTCGAGATTGAAGTATTAAAAGTCGAATACTGTGATCTGTTCCTTCCTAAGGAAGAATTGCCTCCCAGAAAGGGAGTAGACCACCAAATCAGCTTGCCAGTAAGGAAGGGGCCAGTAAACGTGAGGTCGTACAAGTATGGCTATCACCAGAAAAATGAAATCAAGAAAATGGTAAAGGAAATGTTAGATGCGGGAATCATTAGACCCAACACCAGTCCCTATTCGAGTCCAGTTTTGTTAGTTAAAAAGAAGGACGGGGGATGGCGATTCTGCGTAGATTACAGAGCCTTGAACAAGGTAACGATCCCCGATAAATTCCCGATACCCATGATCGAAGAACTCCTCGACGAACTTCACTGATCTTCTATTTTCTCGAAATTAGGCCTTAAATTTGGTTATCATCAGATAAGGATGAAGGAAGAGGATGTGGAGAAGACTGCTTTTCGTACACACGAGGGACACTATGAGTTTCTAGTGATGCCGTTCGGCCTCACCAACGCACTCGCGACCTTCCAATCATTAATGAACAAGGTATTTCGACCCTTCCTAAGACAATGTGTGTTAGTCTTTTTTGATGATATCCTGATCTACAACCCTAATTATGATACGCACTTGATACATTTAGAGATTATTTTCAATGTTTTACGAGAGAATAAACTTATCCTAAATGAAAAGAAATGTGTCTTCGGACAGAGGAAGGTAGAATACTTGGGTCACTGGATCTCTGGACAGGGGGTAGAAGCCGATGAGGGAAAGATTCAAGCCATGATTAATTGGCCGAAACCCGAGACCTTAAAGGAATTGCGGGGATTTCAGGGGCTTACCAGTTATTACCGGAGATTTGTCCAAAATTATGGAGTTATCGCACGACTGTTGCACCAAATGTTGAAAAAAAATGCTTTCAAATGGGGAGAGGAGTCATTATCCGTCTTTGAGTAATTAAAGAAAGCGATGACTACTATGCCAATTCTAGCCCTGCCAGATTTTTCTCTGCCTTTCATCATTGAGACAGACGCCTCCGGAGTGGGGTTAGGGGTTGTTTTGACCCAACAACAGAAACCAATAGCATTCTTCAGTCAAGACTTATCGGAGAGAGCTAAGTTGAAGTCAGTGTATGAAAGGGAACTCATGGCGATAGTTTATGCTGTGCAGCGTTGGCGACATTATCTTCTAGGTCAAAAATTCGTTGTTTTGACTAATCAGAGGGCATTACGGAACTTATTGGAACAGGGAGAGGTTCAACCGAAGTATCAAAAATGGCTTACCAAACTGTTGGGGTACGATTTTGAAATAAAATATAAAGTTGGGATACTGAACAAAGCGACTGATGCTCTATCAAGGATGAGACAAGGAGGAGAATGTACCATGCTCACAGCACCGAAGATCATTGATGTAGAAACGATTATGCGAGAGGTTAAGGAGGATGAAGAGTTAATGGGGATCATTGCGAACTTAAACAAGGACCTTCCAGTCATCCAACGTACTCCTTGTTTCAAGGGCAATTACGCTATAAAATTCGGTTAGTACTATCTCAACACTCTTGTCTCATTCCTGCTATTTTATAGATGTTTCATGATTCTGTGTTGGGGGGCCATTCCGGGCTTCTGAGAACCTACAAGCGATTGACTGGAGAGTTGTATTGGAAGGGAATGAAACAAAGTGTAAAGCAGTACGTAGAACAGTGTCCAATCTGTCAACGAAACAAGAACGAGGTTGTTGCTCCAGCAGGGTTACTTCAACCACTGCCCATTCCAGAGAGAATTTGGGAGGAAATTGGAATGGATTTCATAGAGGGGCTCTCTCGCTCGAATGGGGTGGACTCCATTTTAGTAGTGGTGGACAGACTTGGTAAATATGCACACTTTATGACCCTCAAACATCCTTTCTCTGCAAAGGAAGTCGCAACCAAATTTATGAAGGAGGTAGTTAGACTGCACGACTTCCCAAAGTCGATCGTCTCAGATCGAGATGTAATTTTCATGAGCCATTTCTGGAAAGAGTTATTTCGGATACAGGGTACCCAGCTGAAGAGAAGTACTGCTTCCCATCCACAAACAGACGGACAAACCGAAAGGGTGAATAGGTTCCTTGAAACGTATCTACGCTATTTTTGTAACAAACATCCAAAACAATGGGAACAATGGGTTAGTTGGGTTGAGTTCTGGTACAACACCAACTATCACGTCTCCCTTAACATTACACCTTTCCATGTCGTATATGGAAGAGCACCTCCTCCCTTAGTGTCTTATGGCGAGAAGAAAACTACAAACAGTACTCTAGAACAACAACTGATGGATCGTGATAGAGCCATAACCGCTCTCAAGGAGCAGTTAAGATTAGCACTAGAGCGTATGAAGAAGTATGCTGATAAACAGAGAAGAGAACTAGAATTTCAAGTGGGAGAGATGGTTTACTTAAAACTGAGGCCTTACAGACAGAGATCGTTAGCCCAGAAACGCTGTGAGAAGCTGGCTCCAAAGTTTTATGGTCCCTTTGAAATAACGGAACGTGTTGGTCAAGTAGCTTACAGATTGTCACTGCCACCTACAGCAGCCATACATCGAGTATTTCACATCTCCCAACTCAAAAGGGTCGTAGGTCCACATGGAGTAATACATTCAAATGATCCAAATTTTTCTGAAGCCTATGAGTGGACCGAGAATCCAGAGACCGTCCTAGGAACCCGTTGGAATGAAGATTGTCATTGTTGGGAATGCCTCATTCAGTGGGAAAGGATGTCCGCAAATGAAGCAACTTGGGAAGGCTACCACGATATTTTGAAGAACTACCCAGAGTTTCACCTTGAGGACAAGGTGACTGTAGATCCCCGGGGTATTGTAAGACCCCCAATTCTTAAGAAGTATTCTAAAAGGGGTAAGAAGGTAATGTTGTCTAGTGAAACGGGGACCACGATATTTTGAAGAACTACCTAGAGTTTCACCTTGAGGACAAGGTGACTGTAGATCTCCGGGGTATTGTAAGACCCCCAATTCTTAAGAAGTATTCTAGAAGGGGTAAGAAGGTAATGTTGTCTAGTGAAACGGGGACCACCTGAGAGTGCGTGTTGTACGGGTAGCTTGTGGGAGTGCGAGGTTGTTTTGTAGAGGTGCGAAGAGAGAAGACACTTTTGGGTTTTGTAGGCTTTTGCCTTGTGGAGGAGAGAACCAACCTCTCGAATAGCTGGGTTGTTCTCTTGTTTTTTCTTTCCTTGTATCGCAGTTATATGAATGAATATCTCCTCCTTCTGTAATTGAAGAACTCTCAATTACCAGGAGGTTGGCTTATTATCGATTACTCTGTGTTCTTGTTGCGTTAGTTACTGTATTTTGTCGATAAGAGTAGATATGCAGAATCATAACTACTGGTGCAAGGCCCAAAAAATTTAGCCTATTCTAAGAAATGCTACTAAACTATCAACCGTTATGTCCCAAAAAATTTCGACAACATAACAATGTAACTACAATAATACCAAAATTTTACCTAGCACCTGTTGGTCAAAAAGATAACACTTCTATATCTAGAGCAACCCAATTACGATTTCCAACTCTAACTCACAAAGTTATGGAAGATTCACAAATGAACCAACATTCTAAATATGTAAAGTACTAGACCAATTCATTAATTTCCAAGCAACACAACCCACAAGGTAAAGTAACCTAAATGTCTATTATTAAACTTTCAACACAAATAATACACCTAAGATAAACCAAACTTAAACTTAAACTTTTGAAGGAAGCGACACTCCAATAACTAGCCTGCAATTAAACATAACCAACTACAACGGTATTTTAACTAAACAAAGTGCAACAAGGACAACTACTAAAATAAATGAAGAGCTAGCTATGGTCTCTCCCTTCTCGTGTCTCCTCTTCAACCTCACCAAGATTGTAGTTCTCATTAACACTTGCAAAACTTGGTGGTGGGTCAATAATAACGCATACTGGTAAGTAGCTCATACTTGAGGAGCCAACATACAACATATGAGGCAAACATCATGCTACTCACATTCAACTAAAAATGCTCTTTATACATAAAACAAGCAAGACATGGGATACATGAAATAAAACATCAATCTATACATACTCGAACTATATTCAAACTTTATCAACTCGCTAGACTCCACTCAACCACTAACGTTCATAACTTAACCTTCATAAAGTTTCCCCAAGACTTACCCTTCGAGATGCTGCAACCCCTACCCCTCAGGTACCAGAGCCTTAACACATTTCTCCGGAGCTCGGTGTACGATTCCTTCTCAATAGTTACCAAAGTCTAGAACCATGCATCGATCCTTGCCCATAGTTACCAAGGCTTCGATGAGTCAACAATGTATTGACTCTTGCCCACAGTTACCAAGGTTTCAATACTTGCCTCCAAACTTATCACACCGACCCTTGTCCATAGTTACCAAGGTCTCAGTATTTTTATCGATCCTTGCCCATAGTTACCAAGGCATCGACAACCTATCGACATATTGTCCCTTGATGCTCCTCTTAATCCGTTGGTGTCACTAGTATTCACCTAGCTTTCTTTTATCTCACTCAAGGTTCTCTAACCTCACACTCAATAGAATGCATGAAATCTACACGTCATGCTTCTAGACCATGTTTATGCCAAAATGTACATAAAACACCTATGATATGATTTTATCATCAATGCCCACAATTCATTAAGCACAAACATCACGATAACAAACCAAGCTCAACAAGGCAACATGCTTATCACAAGAATACAACACAACATGTTTATCACAAGAAGGCGATACAACAAACTCAACATTCACACAATAATTCAAGCGACAACTCAGCACAACAAGCATCTCAAAATATATAGAAATCCAAGAGATATAATCATATAGCAAAAGGTAACAAAATTAAGCACACAGCATGCTAGCACAGAAACAAACAGACTCCATAAGTAGAAACTACTTACTAAACTTCCTGAAACGCTCCTAAAGCAAGCCGAGAAGGTTCCTTAGTGAAATAAATAAGGTTTATGGGCTAAAACTCTATTTGAAAACCTTAATCGAATCTGAAAGAGTATTTGAGAGGGATGTACTTACCCAGAACGACTTTAAACTTAGTTCGAACAGTCCGAAACTAACTCAAAACCGATATGAACTTAATTCCTGGTTGGAAAGTTGTTGGTTAGAACCTACAATAGGAGGTCTCAAAGGTTAGCAACTACTAAGGTACTTTAAATGAGTTTGAAAGGTTTAAAGCATGCCGAAACTTACCGAACTACACCAAACGAGCTCAAATGCTTGCTGGTTGGTGTTCGAGTTAGTTCGAAAACACCAAACTAACCTCTACGGGCTATGTCGCTTGTTCGTCTTTCACCGAACTAACTACACCAAACGAGCTCAAATGCTTGCTGATTGGTGTTCGAGTTAGTTCGAAAACACCAAACTAACCTTAGTATAGTCGCCCACAACTTGGTGCTCGTCTTTCGCCGGCGGTGAACGAAGAGGAAGGAGAAATCGAAGAAGATTGTGGGGTGAGATGGTTGTGCGAGCGTGGGTTTCAACGGGAAGAAGCAAAAATCGCAAAAAGGGAGAGGTGTCGCGTGTGGGTGTCGTCGCCGGAGAACGTGCCGGAGAAGAAGATGATGATGGGTGGAGGCGCGCGACTATACTGAGCAAGAGAGAAGGGTTAAAGAAGATGAAGGAGAAGTTGAAGAAGAAGAAGAGGAGGAAGGGGTTGCTCGTTCACGAGGAGAGGAAGGGAGAAGAAGGAGAAGAAGGAGAATTTAGGGCTTTTCTCCTTTTGTTTCAAAATTTTAATCCCCTCTTTTTTCTTTTTTCCCAAGTTGAATATGATTGGTCATAGTTCTAATCTCTTCACCCCAATTGTTGATGTAGTAAAAAAACAACTCTAAATAAGGAATCTAAAGGAATGAAATAAAATCTAATCAAAAGAAATTTTGGTCCTTTTTGAACTTGGGAATAAATTCTAAAATTAAATTCCCCGAACCTTGGAATTTAAAGATTTTAAAAAAAATCTCTTTCTCCAAAATTCAGAAAACTTAATTTATCAAACTTAGAGATAATCTTCAAATTCTAACTTTCCAAATTAGAATTGTAACTAACGACTAAACTTAATTAAATAAACCAATTTTATAACACGGGGTGTTACAACTGGTGTCTCTTGTCCTGCATTATAAAATTAACCTAGGGCGTTACAACTGGTGTCTCTTGGATGTGTTGAGATCTCTCGTTTTCGAATGCTTGTGAGGGTTTAGCCTATGATTTCCATCTGTGATCGCTATAGCCTCTAAGGAACCATGCACTATCTATCTGTAATCTATGAAATTCGTCAATCGGATCGGATAGTCATACTAGAAATGCTTGGAAATAACTCTCTCTCTCCTTCTCTTCGTTCTCTCCCCCTTCTGTTCTGAACCTAAACCATGAACTACCATCAATTCGCAAATGGTCGACAAACAAACTCATTTCTCCTACACCCACGATCAAAAATCTTCCTCCATCGAACTTGATTGTCACTCTCATGATAAACTTCTCCATCTAACGGAACAACAACGAGACCGCTCCTTCTCCTTTGTAGTACCCACCTCCTTTGTTGACGTTCCTCCTCACTTCCCCCTCTAAACCAATAATTCTTCAATGAAATAGGAGATGGAGGAAACGTCTTTTGGGTCGAAAAGCATACCAATCGAAGAGGGCACTGTGTCGAGGTCTCCAAGCTGGAACACACTGACGGTTGTTCAAAAATTATCATCCCTGCTAGTGACAACCGAAAAGGTTGGCACCTTTTTATGGGTTTATTGGCAAAGTACCTTCCCACTCCAATTTCGTCATCGACTCCCCCCATAAAGGCCACCCAAACCCACCACAAAAATTGTCATCCTACAAAGTCGCGCTTCAAAAACAAACTCATTTGACCGAAGTTACTCCAAAGGAAAAGCCATACCTACAACCTTGTCACTCTTAATCTCTCCTTTGAGCTTATCATCCAACGTCTTAACTTTCATGATGATTGGTTTTCAATCACAGAAACTCTACAAAAATAGGTTAGCATTTTTTGTGTTGTCAACCCGATACATCCCAACAAAGCTCTCATCTGTGAAAGCCAGGAACAAGCTAGTAGCCTCTCGAAAAATTGTAACCGACAATCGTTGGGGGATTACATGGTGAAATTTGAAAAGTGGAGCCACGAGGCATACTACAATGACTTAAAAAATTCTTTCTTATAGAGGTTGGATTAAGATTCACAATCTTCCAATGGATAAATGGAGTTGGGATTCATCCAAAATGATTGTAGATGCTTGTGGAGGTTTACTAGAGGTGGCTAAGAAAACATTCTCAAGGTTTTTTATGATGGAAATCAACCTTAAGGTTGCGAACAACTAATCTGGTTTTCTACCAGGCACAGTCCACTTGCCCTCATTTTCATCTGCAACCATTTGTGTGAATATAGATCATTTTTTCAGTGAAGATTTCCACATCGGGTTCATTGTTGAAATTCATGGCCAAAAGGTCCCACTGGTGACTTCTTCCACAGTCCAAAACACAGTGTCTGATACGCGCCCATCCTCCTACACCTTGTCGGACGTTGATGCCAAAGCCACGTGATAACCTCCTATTGTTTCGACTGATGAAAGCATGTCTCCTCGATACGCTTTCATCTAAGAACCATGTGTCTTGTCTATCACTAAGACCAACTACATGGGCCCACCCATAGACCCAAGCCCACCCCTTGACCCACCTTGCCTTAAACTGGCCACAACTCCCCTTTTACCCCCATCCCACCCTTATCTATTGCCCAATCTCCTCTTTTTGAAACCCCTCCTCCCTCACAAAAAAAAAAAAATGGTAATTATCGGCGACAAACAAACCTTTCTCCTACAAGGCAGGAAACAATTCACCAACCTTCCATCCTTCCCCTTAGACTCAAAACAACAACTCTCCAACTCCTGCCCTGAGTCCTGCTCCACCCAACTGACTCTTTCACAGTCATCGCCTCAATCTCTCACCCCTCACTACCTTTATGCCGAAGAAAATAGCCATGTCATCCAACCCCTCCAAATTTGTCTTGATCCACAGTTTTCCATTGAAAAGTTCAACCCTAATAACAGAGTGCTCTTTGACTTTACAGAAGAACTGACCCCGGTTGAGGCTCTAGAAGATGGTGTTTTCTTGAAAAGGCTTGCTCCATGGCTCATAGACAATGGGTTATGTATTGTGGCCCTCCCGAATAAATCAAAAAAAAGTAAAACAACGTCAAGAGCTGCCAAAATGGTTTGTGAGATAAAGAATTTGACCTCCACAGTTAATTATGACAAGAACGCTACTGGTTTCGTCTCTAATGGGTCGCCTTACTTTACATCATTGTCCTCTTTTGGAATGTTCGTGGCTTGGGCTCGCAGAAAAAACGAGCTCTCATTAAAGATTTCCTCCTCAGAACTAATGCCACCTTTGTTATCCTCCAAGAAACCAAGAGAAGCACCGTTGACAGATCTTTTACCAAATCAATATGTAGTTCTCGTAACATTGCGTGGGTTTGTACTTGGTGTTATCGATTCATCAGGGGGCATTTTGATTTTGTGGAACGGACCTTCTATTGAAATGCTTGAAGTCATCGAAGGTACATTTTCCCTTACCCTCCACCTTTTTCTTACTATAGTTATAGGTTTCGGTTGACTGGCATCTATGGTCCATCGAGAGCAGCCATCCAGAATGCCTTTTGGGAAGAGTTATACGACCTCTCCCATCTTTATACTGATCACTGGATTATGGGGAGAGATTTCAATGTTTCTAAATAGTCATATGAGAAATCTAGTGGTAAGCCCTCAACCAAAAGCATGAAGCTCTTCAACAGGTTCATCTCCGATACAACGCTCATCGGTCCCCCTCTCTCGAATGGTCAATATACATGGTCAAGTCTTCGTGAGAGGTCGGTTATGTCCCTAATTGACCATTTTTTTATTGTCGAACCTTGTACCGACAAGTTTAATGGTGCTTTGGTGAAACGACTTCCACAGATCATTTTCGATCACTACTAAATTCAGCTGACCCTTGGGCAACAGAGATGGGGGCCCGAATATTTTAAATTTGAAAACATGTGGTTGGAGCACTATTCTTTTGAGCATTCTCTGCATAATTGGTGGACAAGTAATCGAATGTTTGGATGGCCTAGTCATGGATTCATTCAAAAACTGAAGTTGTTCAAGGGTGCTTTAAAAGACTGGAATTCGACCATTTTTTTTTTTGTACCAAGATTCAAAAGATTGACCTAACAAATGAGTTTTCCAGGATCAATATCTTGGAGGAGTCACAAAGCCTAAGCCTGACTCTTTGCCAAAGGCGTATTGATATCAAAGTTGAGTTGCTGGATATTTTCTCCCGAGAGGAGACGACTTGGAGGTAAAAATGTAAACTTAGATGGACTCTTGAGGGCAATGAAAATAACACTTACTTCCATAGAATTGTATCCATGCGGAAAAGAAAAAATACCATAGTTGAGATTGTTGGGATTTATGCCCTAAATTTGTGTAATTTTGATCAATTAAATAAAGTGTTATTTGTTTTGATAAGATTACAGTCTTGCTTTTATAAATCCAATAAACTAAGCTCCAAGGTTATAACGTTTATCTTGAAATCAGTGTAGTGGACACTATTTGGGTTGATTTCAAGATTATAACCTAAATAGTCTATGATATAAGAATAAGGTTGGAAACCTCATTCTGGTAACACCATGGGTGCGACCCACTTTGTAATTAGTACAAATAAGGTAATCCAACTCATTCATGTAGTTGACATGCGAGTGGAGGCATCCTGTATGAAGAGTTCATACAAGATTGGATCATGAAATTATTAGTCTAACCAAAGATAACACCAGATTAATGAGGATAAGACTAGTAATTTATGGATGATCATTAGTGACTTGACCTGAATCCTGAGCAAGTTAAGAACTTCTGCTTATAGGGGTTTGTCCTTATACTAGTATGGGTGAGAGTGGCCTGTAGCCGACTCAATAAGCCTACCTTCTCAGGGACAGAACCTCGTAGGTAGCTGGAAACTTAATTGTGCAAGATGAAATTCACTCATTCCTCTACTGAGGAATCAGATAGGTTGTTCCCTTAAGAACTGATTCTAAGTCTTAAACAACGGGGCCCCGCCCTCTATGAGGGTATAAGTCTAAGGTAGGACCTTAGACTTGTTATTCATTAGAGGATCAGTGGTGCTTAAGGAGCAAAGAGGTAATCACAGGGGTAAAACGGTAATTTGAGCCAGCTGTGATTACGGACAACCTGTGAAGGGTCGACTCATGGGTAATGACTATATCAGTGGACACAATAATATCTAGAGTGAGGAGAGTGCAGCTACAAGTCTATAGTGGAGTGACTTGTAGTTAATGAATATTGATTAACTGGATCAAAGAGTTTGATCAGTTAATCTCACATTATTGGAGCTCATGATCTGTAGGTCCATTAGAACCCTCCGTTGGCTCAACATGGTAATATTGAGGGTATAAAGTTAGGAGTGAAATTGAAGTGTTCAATTTCATACATGAGGAGTTATATCAATTATATATGATGCAATTGATATAATATATAGTTTTAATGTGAATTAGATTCATATATAAACTATATACTAAAGAGAGATTAAAGGAGGGGTAAGATGGTCATTTCCATCCCATTCCCCTATATATATAGTTGCATGAGATGCAACTAGGTTAAGACTTTTGTCAAGACTTTGAGAAAGTTTTTTACAAGCCTCCTTCTTGTGTTGTTGGAAGTGTTCCAAAACACAAATCTCTCTAAAAAATACCTCACCACTCCTAAAGGGAACCCACTTTCCTCCCTCACCTAAAGAACAACGGAGAAGATCCGGTGGTGGTGTCGGTGATCGTACGAGTTCTTGTTGCTGAGATCGTGACCGTGGAGAGAGGAGCACTTGAAGAAAGGTTCTTCAAAGGTAAACTTCTTGCTGTCCATTTTTGTATTTTATGCTTAATCTTTATTTTACGTTCTTGTATTTTCCATTGTAACTAAATCAAGAGCGCGCGATTCGCAATCGCTTCCGCTGCGGGGACTTCGATTCCCTTCAGAGATCTTATCCAGGAAAGATGAAAGTTTGGTTGATGACAAGAATATTGAAGGGGAATTCCTCGACTTCTATAAAAACCTCTATACCAAAGTTGGCAGTAGAGCTCTTCCTCCCATAGACATTTGGGACCCTCTCACCCATGTTCAAGCCTGTGATTTTGAGGTACCCTTCACAGAAGCAAAGATCATAAAAACAGTTTTAAACTTTGGTACTAATAAATCACTAGGATCAGATGACTTCACCACTGAATTCTTTTAAAAACATTGGAACATCCTCAAGGAAGATATTAACAGTGTGTTCCAAGATTTTTTTTTGAGAATAACGTCATTAATGCAAGCTTGGATGAAACCTATATTTGCCTCATCCCTAAGAAAGTCGATGCAAAATTCGTGGGGGACTATAAAACTATTAGTCGTACCACTTGTCTCTATAAAGTGATTGTCAGAGTCCTTTCTGAACGCCTAAAAAAAGTCCTCCAATACACTATCTCCAAATTCCAATTTGCTTTTGTGACTGACCATCAAATCATTGATGCTTCTCTTATTGCTAATGAAATTATTGAGGAATACTCGAATCACAAAAAGCAAGAGATTTTAATTAAACTTGATGTTGAAAAGGCCTTCAACATGGTTGATTAGGATTTCTTAGATAATATTCTTGATGTGAAGGGTTTTGGAAACAGATGGCGAAAATGGATTCGTGACTAGCTAATTTCTCCATTATTATAAATGGAAGGCCCAAAGGAAAGATTAGAGCTTCGAGAGGGCTTAGACTAGGAGATCCATTATCTTCTTTCCTTTTTCTTCTAATTGTTGATTGACTTAGTAGGATGTTGACACAAGAAGCTCAAAGGGGCCACATTTCAGGCTTTGAGGTGGGACACAACAATTTATTTATCAATACATTCTTTTTTCTTCACCGAACAAGGAGCAGATCACAACCATTTTTGCAACTATTAAAAAGTTTGAAGAAACTTCGGGTTTATGTATCAACCATTAAAAGTCCGAGTTCATTGGTATTTACTTAGAAATTGATTTTATTGTGGATCTTGCCAAGAAATTTGGGTGCAAAGTTGCAGTTTGGCCTATGGTCTACCTGGGGTTGCCCTTTAATGGTAAACCACATACCAAGAGTTTTTGGGAATCTATCATTGAAAAGATTGGAAAGTGTCTCAAGGGCTGGAATGGTGCTTACATATCAAAAGGAGGGAGGCTAACTCTTATCCAAGCCACCCTATCAAACCTCCCAACTTATTATTTATCCATTTTCAAGATATCCACGGAGGGCGCTAACATCCTGGAAAAATTATTTCAAACTTTTCTTTGGAAAGGTAATAATGATAAAAGGGACTTCCACTCCATTAACTAGAAAACAGTTCGCCATCTGGGGATTTGGGCCTCATTGACCTCAAGGCAAAGAACAAAAGTCTCCTTGCCAAATGGGTTTGGAGATTTCATTTAGAAAAATCTTCTCTTTGGAGAAGGATAATTGCGGAAAAATTGGAACCACACACTTTGATCTCCAATCCGATCCCAAGAAGCTTAAACACCATCCTGGTCCATGGAAATACATTATGGAACCAAGGGGACCAATTTTCGATAATATTGTGGTTGTAGTGGGTAATAGAAAGCAAACTTTCTTTTGGAATGGTAGATGGACTGGAGCTACTTCTCTCAAATTGGTCTTCCCTAGGCATATGCATTATCCTTGAAAAAAACTAGCTCCATAGATGATATGCACAATACCGACGACACCTATTTGGATCTTCGACTTTGACGTAACATAAAAGACAAGATTGAACTAGAAGGTTGGATGGACCCTTCCTCTTTGTGAGACGTAACCTAAAAGAGGAAGAAATCGACGAATGGTCTAGGCTATCTTCTGTTCTTTCCCAATTGCCAAGGACAACCATTGGCTCTTGGAAATGGCCCTTAGACATTACTGGGCATTATACTACGAAATCCCTTGCCCTTAAGCTGGCTTCCGACAATGATTTAACTTATAAGGGTCTTTATAAGAGCATTTGGAAGGATCCTATTCCAAAGAAAATTCGTTTTTCCTTTGGGAAGTCAACCATGACAACATCAACACAATGAATACATTGCTGAAAAAGGCACCTCTTGGATTGTTTCATCTCCAAATTGGTGTATTCTTTGTAGAAGTGATTGTGAATCCATGAGGCACATTTTCACACCATGTGGGTTTATAATTGTCCTATGGGATAGAATACTAAATGCTTTCAACCTAAAGTTAACTCAACCTAATGAACCTATTATGATCCTTGAATCTCTGTTATTGGGTCATCCTTCTCCCACAGAAAGGCTTGCCTATGGACCAATATTGTCAAAACTCTCTTTTGGACTATATGGTTAGAACACAACAATAGAATATTTCAAGAGACCGCTTGGGAAGTACAACAAATCTTTGATCATATCTTATTTTTGGTTCTCTCTTGGTGTAAATTCTCTCCATACTTTTGTGATTATAGTCTCACTTTGCTTAGTTGGGAAAGTCTTTTGTAATGGGTACTTTGCCCCTTTTGTAGATTCATACCATCAATGAAATGAAATCACTTGTTTCTTATAAAAAAAAGTTGGTGTCTCTTGAATTACTCCTCAATTGTTTATTCCTTTCTTTGTTGAATGCAATAACTACTTCCTAAGAATAAATATGTGGTATGATGGTATCAACACCTTGGAGACGACTTAAGACTATACAATGAATCATTGACTCTTAAGTTAAGAAAACAGGTTGTTCCATGAAAATAGTTATGCAAGAATGTCGTCTTTACATCAAGTTTGTCAAGATTTAAATCCCACCATTGCATAACTTCAACTACAACATTCTTGTGGGCATTTGCTTAGCTATTGGTGAAATTACCTCCGACCAATCCTTCATTTTTCTTTGTGTGATGCTGTTTGACACCAACCTTACTTCGAATCTTGGTTTTTCAACCCTTAGAATACTTTACTTGTATTTAAAAATGCACTCAGAGGCTATCGGCTTAGACACCAATGTCCATGTTTGATTTTACTCCAAGGAATTTATGTCAAAAAGTAAACGTTACTTGTATATACAAACATGATAACACATAACTTAAGCTAAGAGTTAGAAACTAACCGACTAAATAGATGTTTTCACTTGTGCTTCAATTAAGGTCCCTCGAGAGAGACCCTAAACTAAACCTACGCCAAAAAAATCTCTGTAAGTCACAGTGAAGAGGAAAAAAAAAATGAAAGCTCATATGGATTCAATTATCAAGTGTGCTCAAGAAAAAGATGTAAAAGACCCATCAACTAATTATTGTTAAGTCACCAATCAACCCCAAAAGATTAAAACCCGTTTTTAATTTTTATTTTTTAAAAAATTGTGCTTGTTTTTTCCAAGTTTTTGAAAGCTATTTTTTTTTAAGTTTTCAAAACTTGACTTGATTTTTGAAAGCATATGTAAAAAGTAATAACAAAACAAGGAGATCTAGTGGTAGAAGTTGTATTATTGGTTTAATTGTCAAAAATAAGAAATAAAAAAAAAATCAAATGGACATCACATGGACCTAAACTTTTGGGTTGATTAGTGATTTAACATGTATCAGAGTAGAAGATCATGTGTTCGAGCTCCAGTCATGTCAATCCCGCCCCTAATTAATATTGGCTTCTACTTGTTGAGTATTTTTACAAATTTTTAAACCCCAAGTAAGGAGAATGTTGAAATGTTAATATAATTAAATTTACCTTAATCCATCATCTTAGGGGTTGTTGGGTGATTTAACAATTATGTATACATCCTAATAACATCGTCAGAGGCAACAATCAATCACCAAAAGATGCAAATGTTTACCAACACATTCAGGCTATAAAATTTGTTTTACTTCGAGATTCCCTTGTAATAATATTAAACAAACAACTTTTGATGAAGTGAAAATACTGAAGAAAAAAGCAATGCATTCAGAAGCCAAATCGAAAGGAAATTCCAATGGGGTTGAAAAGAAGAAACCCAGTTCAAATTATAGCTATCAGTTTCCTTAATTAGACTATCGACCATGGCTAACAAGTTAAAGCTTAGCAACACAAAATAAACAAAATAGATTATACCTCTACTATGGCCCTAATAGTTGAAGCATCAGTAGCTGAAAGAGAAACCCTTAGGAAAGCATCACAATGAAGGGAATGAAACTCCCCGCGCAGCGGAAGACGATCAAATCGTCGTGGTGAAGTTGTGCAACTCAATTTCGTTAAAACTATCTAACACTTAGAATTAGGATAAACATGCAATTTCTAGAAAGAAAACAACAAGTACTTACTTGTTGAAGACGTTCTTCGAAGTTTCCTTTCCGTTCACGATCACGAACTCTTCGTGTTCTCCTCGATCTCAACGAACTCGAACTCTCCTCACGAACACAGACCGAACACAATCACTTGATTTCTCGGTTGTTCTTCTTTTGGAAGAAGGAGAATTGTGGGATTCTCAATTTGGTGAAGGGAGGAGAATTTTGAGAGAGATTTGAGTTTGAGAGAGAAGGCAATTTGTTTTTTTGGTGAGAAATCCAAAAAATGAGCAAATGAGTCTTACAACCCTTCTTGCAAAAAGGATTTATATAATGGAGATAGGTGGAGTTGAAATCTCCACCTATTTACCATTTTACCACAACCATAGGTTATGCAAATCATATTTACATAACCATATATTATAAGATATCCCATATCTCATTTTACAAATCACATTTGCAATATTGTGGATTTATTGAATTGAATCACATCCAATTTAATATCTCTCAATCTAATTTCTCCTAATTAGCCCTAATTCAACAATTAGGCTAACCTATAGTTTATTATGAATCTCATTCACACTAAACTATATATTATATCATTCATATCTCATATAAATGACATAAATGCCCTTAAGTGAACTTGAACACTTCAAGTCACACCAAAGCAGTAAACCTTCTTTTAATCCAGTTTGAGTCAACCGAGGGACCTTATGGACCTACAGTGACGAGCTCCAATGATCCGAGATTAACCTATCAAACTCTTTGATCCGGTTAATCAACATTCATTAGCTACGGTAACACTCCACTAAAGCCCGTAGTTGCACTCACATCAGTGCAAGATATTACGTGTCCACTGATATAACCAATGCCCATGAGTCGACCCTTCACAGGTGATAGCACACAAAATGTACTATCCTTAGGCTTAATTATTGCTAGTTTTATGAGGATTTCAGGGCTTTTACGTGATTAATTCATCCAATTTCAGGTTAAGAGCTTAAACGGAGCTATTGGAGACAAATTGGATCACTTGGGATCAAAACGAGGCTATTTGGACCTAAAAATAACATCAATTGGAAGAAAAAGAACCAATCCAAGCATGAAGACCCGAGGTGATGGCGTTGCAATGCCATGCAGTGTTGGGATTTCTGTCCTAATCTCGTGGTTGTAAAATATTGTTTTTGAAATTAATAAGAGTTATTCATTTCTTCACTTTGTGTCTCGGAAATATTTTAAATCTTTCCAATAAACTAAGCTCCAGGGTCATTGAATATATGAGAGAACTAGAACTTGAACGGTGTGTAGTTGACACACAAGGAGGATCACGTTCGAGTTAATGACCCGAACGGTCTACAGTATAAGGATGAGGTTGGAGACCTAATCCTGGATACATTGTGGATGCGGCCCGCTTTGTATTAGATACAAACGAGGTGATCTGACTCGTTCATGTGGTTGACATGCGGGTGGGGGCATCCTGTACAATGAGATTGTACAAGACCGGACCGTGAATTATTAGACTTATCGATATAACCGCGATTGTGAGAAAGACTAATAAATTCGTGAGATGACCATTAGTGACTCGACACGAATCCTAAAGCGTATTACGGACTCACATGCTGCGGAGTCCTGTTCTTTGACTAATACGGGTGAGGGTAGTATCGATTACTTGCCCAATATGCCTATCTTCTCAGGGGCGAGAACCAAGTAGATAGTGGGAAACCGCACGCGAGATGGAATTCACTCGTTCCCGCGTATAGGGAATCTAGAAGGGTTGTTCCCTTAAGTGCTGTCTCCAGAACTTGGACAACGGGCACCCACCTTCTCACTGGCCCGAGAAGGGTGTTGTGTATGGTTGGACCATCACAATATGTTGTTCATTAGAGGAGCTGTGGGGACTTAAGGAACAAGATGTAGACATGGGGGTAAAGCAAGAATTTGACTCGGTAGTGTCTCACGAACAACAACCGTGTGAAGGGTCGACTCATGGGCATTGGTTATATCGGTGGACACGTAATATTCTACACTGATGGGAGTACACTCACTGGGCTTTAGTGGAGTGTTATTGTAGCTAATGAACATTGGTTGCCGGGTAAAAGAGTTTGGTGGTTAACCTCAAATCATTGGAGCCCGTCAATGTAGGTCCATTAGGTCCCTTGGTTGGCTCAATCTGGGATAAAAGAAGTGTTAATGTTTTGGCATGAAATTGAAGTGTTCAATTTCACTTTAAGAGTATTTATATCATATAGATGATATAATATATAGTTTAATATGAATGAGATTCATAATAAACTATATATTAGCCTAATTGTTGAATTAAAGGCTAATTGGAGAAATTGATAGAGAGAAAATAAATTGAATGTGATTCAATTTAATTAAATCCACAATTATTGCAAATGAGATTTGCAACATAAGATATGAGATATTTTATATTATATAATTATGTAAATAAGATTTACATAACATATGGTTGTGGTAAAGTGGTAATAATGTGAAGTTGTGAACTTCATCATTCCACTATATAAACCCTTTGTAAGATGGGTTTAGTGAGCCAAGGAGAGTGAAGAAAAGCTAAGTTCTCATTTTTGGATCTTGACCTAAGAATCCTAAAGTGAACTCTCTCCATTCTCTCATTTCTCCTCTCTTTCCAAAAACAAAAGTTCCCACCAACTTCCCTTCTCCAAAAGAGAACAACCAAGAAGATCATTTGGTAGTGTTTGGGATCCGATCGTGGAAGAGCACGTAGAGATCGAGGAGCACGAAGAGTTAAGTGATTAACAAGGAGAGTTTCTTTGAATTGGTCTACAACAAGTAAGTGTTTTTCTTCTTGTTGTAAAATTTCAGCATGTTTAGCCTAGATCTAATATTTAGATCAATTTTAATAAGCATGTTGCATAATGATACCACGACGATTCGATCGTCTTCCGCTGCGCGGGGATTCTCATTCCCTTCAATTGGTATCAGAGCCATTTCGATGGTCATTCATCTATGCACTGTTTTATTAAGATTTAGGTGGGTATTTTACCATATTTTCATGAGATGAATGTTTGGTTTGCGAAATGGATGTTTTCGGTTTTTGGCACTAGATTAGATTTACAATTATGTTGATGAGATCAATGTAAGGGCCCGTTGTTTTGGGCAATTTTGTTGTAAATCGAGTCTGTAAGTCCGGGTCGTTCGTGGCAAGAGTTGCTGTGAAGAAATCGGAGCGAAAACAGGCGAAAAATCGGGAGAAAAACAGCAAGAAGCATGCTGTCTGTCGATGGCGTTGAGACGCTGCCAGCGTTGCAACGCCATCGTGCTGCAGAGCCTTCGACCGCAAGCACGGCGTTGAGGGGCGCCGCCGACGCGTAGGCGGCAGCGTTACCTGTAACGCCGCCACGTTACTGCAACGCTGTATGCGTTAAAGAGTTAATGCGCGCGACGTGGGCATTTTCTGTTCGTTGGTATTAATTATTTTTCAGTTTTATTTAGTAAAAAAACGTTTTAATTTCTTTTGTTTATTTATTTTATTAAATATTATTAATATAAATGTTATATTAATTTTATTTAATAAAATATTTGCCCCTAGGTGCCAAAAACCAGTCCAATTTTGCTTTTTAATTATTTTATGCATGAGATGTATATTTTTTAATTAATTTCTATGTGCATAATGTATGCCATATAGTTTTAAAATCCCACCTTAGGTTAAACATATTCATGCATCATGCATATTATAAGAGTTATAATATAGTTTGCATGATAGGTTATATTATAAGAGTTATAATGTAATTAAATGCATATTTAATTTAATTAATATAAGTGTTATATTTTTTAGATTAAAGTATGCTCATGCATTTATATTCCTATGATGAATGATAATTATGTTATAGTATATAGTTATTCATGTGATGAATGTTCAAACACTATAACATAGAAATGCATGCAACCTAAGTTAATTATTAGTTTTAAAGTGTTTAGAACTTGCATAATTAGACTTAGGTTTTCTAATTTTCTAATTAGATTAGAAATTTAGGAAATCAAATATAATCTTTGAATGGAGACTGATTAGTAACTCTGTCTAAGGAAGGTTTTGTCTAAGGCTGGGGTATTTAAGTTGACGCCATGAACACCACACACGGAAACCGACACGGGAGTGAATTCGGTCGGGAGATTCTTAGATTATATTTACGTGAGCGCTTAATAATAAGTGTTAATTAATTTTCTCACATAGACCTAAGTTATTAATGTGATTATAGACTTAGGCAAAATACCATATAAGAGTTATATTGGTAGACCTAGGTAAATTTTAGCCGGTTTATCTAGGTCAATCCCTATTAAAATTAAAGTACTGAGTGGGAGGAAATATAGTGTATGAGATACATTTCCATTTCCAACCACAAATCTTTTTTAAGTCCACATCGTGAGATCTATACTCGGCCTCGTGGCGCAAATGGGAGCGTCCCCCTTCGGATGGCATTTGTATAGGTCAATATCATCGTGGATGGAGAGAGTACTTATAGTGAGTGGGAGCGGGACTTGTGAAAACGAGACCCACGGTCTCTTCTTTCGATTCACACCGTGAGACACTCATGATCCTGTCTCGCTAGTTTGGCCTGGACCAGACAATCCTCCGGAGGGCATGATCATGAGAGTCGGAACACGGTGAATTCTCGAAAGGGATATAGTTTCCTGGTTGGTTTTCCTTCTTAGTTCACCCTTCGGTGGCTATTGTTAGGACGGATACTTGGAAACTTAAAGATTGAGGGTGACACTCACAGAACTCACAGAATTCGTTAAGTGTTAATGAATTTGACCGAACAATGGTAATTGGATGCCTAATGGAATAAGAGTTATTCTGGGATTAGGGTCTGATCGAGAAAGTCTCGTCTTAGAGGAGGAGTGTTCAGTTCACCCTTCGGTGGCAGTCATTCTAAACCTTTTAGGGTATCATTGCAAAATTTTGAATGACCTAGGGATCATGAAATATTTTTTGCTAAAATTAGATTGGTTTTCAAAAGGTTTTTTGCGAGACTAATACAAAGTTTTTCTTAAATTTTCAGCTAAAAATGTCTAGCGCTATTATAGCTTTACTTGCTTCCGATAAGTTAGTGGAAGATAATTACCAAAGCTGGAAAAACAACATCAATATAATATTGGTAACTGACGACATAAAGTTCGTGTTGTCTGAGGAGTGGCCTCAGATTCCGGGCGCGACCGCATCGCGAGTTGTTCGCGATACGTACGATCGATGGATCAGGGCCAGTGAAAAGGCCAAGATCTACATAATTGCCAACATGTCTGATGTCTTGGCAAAGAAGCATGAGCTGATTGTTTCCACTAAGGAAATCATGGAGTCCTTGCAGGAAATGTTTGGACAACAGTCCTTTCAGGTCCGGCATGACTCGCTCAAATACATTTTCAACGCTTCGGATGAAAGAGGGTCGTCGTCGCGTGAACATGTTGTAGACATGATGACCCGCTTTAACTGTTTGAGATGAATGGGGCTTCGATCGACGAGTCGAGCAGTCGATTTTATCATGGAGACTCTTCCAAGAGTTTCCTTGATTTCATAGCAATCTTTATGAACAAAATTAGCTACAATCTGACTACCCTCCTTAATGAGCTACAGAATTTCCAGTCCCTGAACAGGGTCAAGGAATCTGAGGCAAATGTTGCTTATAGGTCTTATCACAGGGGTTCGACCTGCAGGATAAAATCATTGCTCCTTCACGCCCGAAAGGGAAGAAGAGGATGAAGAGGGGTAAAGCGACCGAGCCGCGCCGCCCGATGGGGCAAGAAGGTCAAGGAGGTTGTGAGAGAAAGGAAAGTGTTTCCACTGCAATGGAAGCGGACATTGGAAAAGAAAGCGTCCGAAATTTCGACCGAGAGGAAGAACCAAGGTAAATGTGATTTACTTGTGGTAGAAACATGTTTAGTGGAGAGTAATAACTATTCACGGATATTAGATTCAGCGCCACTAACCACGCGTTTGTTCTTCTTTCGAGGATTGATTCTCGCAAACTTGCGCGAGAGGTGAGGTGACTCACGGGTTGGATCCGTGGAGCTTGTCTCTCTTTGCAAACAATCGGCGCAGTGAAGTCGCATTTTGGCGGGGACGTACTTATTGTTAGACAATTTGTACATAGTTCCGTGGTTTACTAGAAACCTTGTTTCTATTTCTGCTTAATTGAACATCGTATTTTGAGCTTTCTTTTGAATTAAATAAAGCGTTTATTTCTTTCAAAGGGAATGTTATTTGTTCAGCTTCACTTGAAAATAATCTGTATGTTTTAAAACCCAATTCGGTTAAAAGTATTTTGAATATCAATTGTTTAAAATCATGAAACACTGAACTAAGAAAGCAAAAATTTCTCCAAAAGAAAATGCCCATCTTTGGCATCTACGGTTAGGCCACATTAATCTCAATAGGATTGAGAAACTAGTGAAGAGTGGACTTCTAAACGAGTTGGAAGAAAACTCTTTGCCAGTATGTGAGTCATGCCTTGAAGGAAAAATGACCAAACGTCCTTTTATTGGAAAAGGATATAGAGCCAAAGAGCCTCTTGAGTTAGTACATTCTGACCTCTGTGGTCCGGATGAATGTTAAAGCTCGGGGTGGTTATGAGTACTTCGTGTCTTTCATGAGACGATTACTCCGGATATGGGTACATTTACCTAATACATAAGAAGTCTGAAACTCTTGAAAAGTTCAAGGAATATAAAACTGAGGTTGAAAACCTCTTAGGTAAATCGCTTAAAACACTCCGATCGGATCGATGTGGAGAGTACATGGACACTGAATTCCAAGACTATATGATAGAACACGGAATTACATCCCAACTCTCATCACCTGGTATGCCACAGCAGAATGGTGTATCGGAGAGGAGAAACAGAACCTTGTTGGACATCGTTCGGTTGATGATGAGCTATGCTCGTCTCCCGATTCTTTTAAAGTACGCAGAAAGATCGCGTTTACATTTTGAACAATGTTCCCTCGAAGAGTGTTTGTGAAACACCTTTCGAGCTCTGGAGTGGACGTAAAGGCAGTTTACATTACTTCAGGATTTGGGGATGCCCGCTCACGTGTTGGTGTCAAACCCAAAAAGTTGGAACCCCGTTCAAATTGTGCCTATTCGTGAGGTTACTCTAAAGAGACTAGGGGTGGTCATTTTACGATCCTAAGGAAAATAGGGTGCTTTGTGTCGACAAACGCCACTTTCCTAGAGGAAGACCACATCGAGGATCATTTACCACGAAGTAAAATTGTATTGAATGAAATGGATGATTACATCGCCAAGAGTTGCCGATAAGGCTTATACGTCGCCAAGCGTTTGTTGACCCTAAGACGTCTAGTCAAATCCCTTCCCAAGAGTTGGGAATGCCTCGACGTAGTGGGAGGACTGTGAGACAGCCCGATCGCTATATGGGTTTAGCTGAAACCTCAGTTGTCGCTCCTGACGATGACTGTGAGGATCCATTGACCTATGATCAGGCAATGGCTGATGTTGATAAAGACGAATGGATTAAAGCTATGGACCAAGAAATGGAGTCTATGTACTTCAATTCTGTCTGGGAGCTTGTGGATCAACCGGATGGGGTAAAACCTATTGGTTGTAAATGGGTCTACAAGCGGCGTGGCGTAGATGGGAAGGTGCAAACCTTCAAAGCCCGACTAGTGGCAAAGGGTTTTACCCTGTGAAGGAAGGGTTGACTATGAGGAGACCTTTTCACCTGTTGCCATGGTAAAGTCAATCAGGATCCTTCTGGCCATTGCCGCGTATTATGACTACGAGGTATGGCAGATGGATGTCAAGACAGCCTTTCTGAATGGAAAACTTGATGAGACCATCTACATGGACCAGCCCAAAGGGTTCATTGCCCAAGGCCAAGAACAAAAGGTTTGCCGGCTTCATAGGTCCATTTATGGACTGAAACAAGCTTCGAGGTCTTGAAACATAAGATTTGATGAGGCAATCAAGTCCTATGGCTTTGATCAAAATGCCGATTTGAGCCTTGTGTCTGTCACAAGAAAATCGTTGACAAAATTGTCGCATTTTTGGTGTTGTATGTGGGCGATATTCTTCTCATTGGGAATGAGGTAGAATTTCTTCTTCGACGTTAAGTGGCTAGCTTCACAATTCCAAATGAAAGATTTGGGAGAAGCTCAGTATGTTCTCGGTATCCAGATAGTCCGGAACCGGAAGAACAGAATGCTAGCCTTGTCTCAGGCGTCTTATATTGACAAGATGTTGTCCAGATATAAGATGCAAAACTCCAAGAAGGGCTCACGCCTTTTAGGCATGGGGTTCACTTGTTCAAGGATCAATGTCCTAAGACTCCTCAAGATGTTGAGGATATGAGAAGCATTCCATATGCTTCAATTGTAGGAGCTTTGATGTATGCAATGTTGTGTACTAGGCCCGACATCATTATGCAAGAGGAATTGTCGGTGAGATATCGGTCCAATCTAGGATTAGATCACTAGCGGTAGTAAAGACAATCCTCAAGTATCTTAGGAGAGCGAGGAACTACGACTTTAGTGTATGGTCGTGGGGATTTGATCCTTACGGGATACACGGATTCGATTTTCGGATCGATAAGGATTCTAGGAAATCTACTTTGGTCACTTCGTCTTGAATGGAGGAGTCAGTAGTATGGCGAAACATCAAACAGGGGATGCATTCACGATTCCACTATGGAAGCGAGTATGTTGCGGCTTGTGAAGCCGCGCAAAGGAAGTCATTTGGCTTAGGAAGTTCATGATGGATTTGGAAGTTATTCCAAATATGAACTTGCCAATCACGTTGTTACGTGATAATGATGGTGGTGCGAGCCAACTCACGTGAGCCTCGAAGCCATAAAAGAGGTAAACACATTGAGCGCAAGTATCATCGATATGGGAAATTGTGCACGCGCGAGACGTGTGCGACCACGCAGATAGCATCGAAGCACAATGTGGTGATCCATTTACAAAACCCCTCACCGCTAAAGTGTTTGAGGTCACCCAGAGAGTCTAGGTATTCGAGAGCTTCTCGACTAGGGCAAGTGGGAGATGTGTAAGCGGGTATTCAATGCCCTAGTTTATTGTAATTTTTATTGTAACTCAAATACATTTTGAAATGTACCTTTTCCACTAGCTTAGTCCAAGTGGGAGTTTGTTGGGATTTCTGTCCTAATCTCGTGGTTGTAAAATATTGTTTTTGAAATTAATAAGAGTTATTCATTTCTTCACTTTGTGTCTCGGAAATATTTTAAACCTTTCCAATAAACTAAGCTCCAGGGTCATTGAATATATGAGAGAACTAGAACTTGAGCGGTGTGTAGTTGACACACAATGAGGATCACGTTCGAGTTAATGACCCGAACGGTCTGATATAAGGATGGGGTTGGAGACCCAACACGGATACATATCATGGATGCGACTCGCTTTGTATTAGATACAAACGAGGTGATCGACTCGTTCATGTGGTTGACATGCGAGTGGGGGCATCCTGTAAAATGAGATTGTACAAGACCGGACCGTGAATTATTAAACTTACTGATATAACACCGTTGACAGTAAAGACTAATAAATTCGTAGATGACCATTAGTGACTCGACACGAATCCACGAGCGTATTACGGACTCCTGTCTTCGTGGGTCTGTTCTTTGACTAGTACGGGTGAGGGTAGTATCAGTTACTTGCCCAATATGCCTATCTTCTCGTGGACGAGAACCAAGTAGATACCGGGAACCGCTACGCGAGATGGAATTCACTCGTTCTCGCGTATAGAGAATCTAGAGGGTTGTTCCCTTAAGTCTTTGTCTCCGTGGCTTGGACAACGGCGCCCACCTTCTCACTTGCCCGAGAAGGTTGTTGTGTATGGTTGGACCATCACAATATGTTGTTCATTAGAGGAGGCTGTGGGGATTTAAGGAACAAGATGTAGACACAGGGTAAAAGCGGTAATTTGACCTTACGTGTCTCTTAACAAACTGTGAAGGGTCGACTCATGGGCATTGGTTATATCGGTGGACACGTAATATTCTACATCGATGGGAGTACACTACAGGCTTTAGTGGAGTGTTATTGTAGCTAATGAATATTGGTTGACCAGGGTAAAAGAGTTTGATTGGTTAACCTCAAATCATTGGAGCCCGTCAATGTAGGTCCATTAGGTCCCTTGGTTGGCTCAATGCGGGATAAAAGAAGGGTTAATGTTTTGACATGAAATTGAAGTGTTCAATTTCACTTTAAGAGTATTTATATCATATAGATGATATAATATATAGTTTAATATGAATGAGATTCATAATAAACTATATATTAGCCTAATTGTTGAATTAAAGGCTAATTGGAGAAATTGATAGAGAGAAAATAAATTGAATGTGATTCAATTTAATTAAATCCACAATTATTGCAAATGAGATTTGCAACATAAGATATGAGATATTTTATATTATATAATTATGTAAATAAGATTTACATAACATATGGTTGTGGTAAAGTGGTAATAATGTGAAGTTGTGAACTTCATCATTCCACTATATAAACCCTTTGTAAGATGGGTTTAGTGAGCCAAGGAGAGTGAAGAAAAGCTAAGTTCTCATTTTTGGATCTTGACCTAAGAATACTAAAGTGAACTCTCTCCATTCTCTCATTTCTCCTCTCTTTCCAAAAACAAAAGTTCCCACCAACTTCCCTTCTCCAAAAGAGAACAACCAAGAAGATCATTTGGTAGTGTTAGGGATCTGATCGTGGAAGAGTACGTAGAGATCGAGGAGCACGAAGAGTTCGTGAGTAACAAGGAGAGTTTGCTGAATTCGTCTACAACAAGTAAGTGTTTTTCTTCTTGTTGTAAAATTTCAGCATGTTTAGCCTAGATCTAATATTTAGATCAATTTTAATAAGCATGTTGCATAATGATACCACGACGATTCGATCGTCTTTCATTTTGCGCTGGGATTCTCATTCCTTCAATTGGTATCGAGCCATTTCGATGGTCATTCATCTATGCCTTCGTTTTATTAAGATTTAGGTGGGTATTTTACCATATTTTCATGAGATGAATGTTTGGTTTTGAAATGGATGTTTTTGGTTTTTGGCACTAGATTAGATTTACAATTATGTTGATGAGATCAATGTAAGGCCCGTTGTTTTGGGCAATTTTGTTGTAAATCGAGTCCGTAAGTCCGGATCGTTCGTGGCAAGAGTTCTTTGTGAAGAAATCGGAGCGAAAACAGCGAAAAAACGGGAAAAAAAAGAAGAAGAAGCATGTGTCTCGCCGATGGCGTTGAGACGCTACAACCCGCGGCGTCTCAACGCCGTGTGCTTGCGATCGAAGGCTCTGCAGAAGACGATGGCGTTGCAACGCTGGGCATAGCGTGTAACGCCGCCTGGCGCTGAGGACGCGCCGACGCTGGCGGCGTGCGACGGCTGTTTTCGCCGCGCGTTACGCGCTGCAACGCTGTATGCGTTAAGGAGTTAATGCGCGCGACGTGGGCGTTTTCTGTCCGTTGGTATTAATTATTTTTCAGTTTTATTTAGTAAAAAACGTTTTAATTTCTTTTGTTTATTTATTTTATTAAATATTATTAATATAAATGTTATATTAATTTTATTTAATAAAATATTTGCCCCTAGGTGCCAAAAACCGGTCCAATTTTGCTTTTTAATTATTTTATGCATGAGATGTATATTTTTTAATTAATTTCTATGTGCATAATGTATGTCATATAGTTTTAAAATCCTACCTTAGGTTAAACATATTCATGCATCATGCATATTATAAGAGTTATAATATAGTTTGCATGATAGGTTATATTATAAGAGTTATAATGTAATTAAATGCATATTTAATTTAATTAATATAAGTGTTATATTTTTTAGATTAAAGTATGCTCATGCATTTATATTCCTATGATGAATGATAATTATGTTATAGTATATAGTTATTCATGTGATGAATGTTCAAACACTATAACATAGAAATGCATGCAACCTAAGTTAATTATTAGTTTTAAAAGTTTAGAACTTGCATAATTAGACTTAGGTTTTCTAATTTTCTAATTAGATTAGAAATTTAGGAAATCAAATATAATCTTTGAATGGAGACCGATTAGTAACTCTGTCTAAGGAAGGTTTTGTCTAAAAGGTGGGGTATTTAAGTTGACGCCATGAACACACCCTACCGAAACCGAGGCACGGGAGCGAATTCGGTCAGGAGATTCTTAGATTATATTTACGTGAGCGCCAATTAATTAAGTGTTAATTAATTTTCTCACATAGACCTAAGTTATTAATGTGATTATAGACTTAGGCAAAATACCATATAAGAGTTATATTGGTAGACTTAGGTAAATTTTAGGCGGTTTATCTAGGTCAATCCCTATTAAAATTAAAAAATCTTGAGTGGGAGGAAATATAGTGTATGAGATACATTTCCATTTCCAACCACAAATCTCTTTAAGTCCACATCGTGAGATCTATACTCGGCCTCGTGGCGCAAATGGGAGCGTCCCCCTTCGGATGACATTTGTATAGGTCAATATCATCGTGGATGGAGAGAGTACTTATAGTGAGTGGGAGCGGGACTTGTGAAAGCGAGACCCACGGTCTCTTCTTTTCGATTCACACGCGTGAGACACTCATGATCCATCGCTAGTTTGGCTGGACCGGACAATCCCTTCGGAGGGCATGATCATGAGAGTCGGAACACGGTGAATTCGAAAGGGATCTGATTTCTGGTTGGTTTTCCTTCTTAGTTCACCGCCGGTGGCTATTGTTAGGACGGATACTTGAAAACTTAAAGATTGAAGGTGACACTCACGTAACTCACGAGAATTCGTTAAGTGTTAATGAATTTGACCGAACAATGGTAATTGGATGCCTAATGGAATAAGAGTTATTCTCAGGATTAGGTCCGATCGAGAAAGTCTCGTCTTAGAGGAGGAGTGTTGATTCACCCTTCGGTGGTGAGTCATTCTAAACCTTTAGGGTATCATTGCAAAATTTTGAATGACCTAGGGATCATGAAATATTTTTGCTAAAATTAGATTGGTTTTCAAAAGGTTTTTGCATGAGACTAATACAAAGTTTTTCTTAAATTTTCAACTAAAAATGTCTAAGCGCTATTATAGCTTTACTTGCTTCCGATAAGTTAGTGGGAGATAATTACCAAATTTGGAAAAACAACATCAATACAATATTGGTAATCGGCGACATAAAGTTCGTGTTGTCCGAGGAGTGTCCTCGATTCGGGCGCGACCGCATCGCGAGTTGTTCGCGATCGCACGATCGATGGATCGGGGCCAATGAAAAGGCCAAGGTCTACATAATTGCCAACATGTCCGATGTCTTGGCAAAGAAGCATGAGTCGATGGTTTCGCTAAGGAAATCATGGAGTCCTGCAGAAATGTTTGGACAATGATCCTTTCAGTCCGACATGACTCGCTTCAAATACATTTTCAACACTCGGATGAAAGAGGGTCGTCGTCCGTGAACATGTTCTAGACATGATGACCCGCTTTAACTGGCCGAGATGAATGGGGCTTCGATCGATGAGTCGAGCAGTCGATTTTATCATGGAGACTCTTAGAAGAGTTTCCTTGAGCCAGTAGCAATCTTTATTACGAACAAAATTAGCTACAATTTGACTACCCTCCTTAATGAGCTCACAATTTCGGTCCAAGCAGGTCAAGGAATCTGAGGCAAATGTTGCCTCTGAGTCTTATCACAAGGGTTCGACCTGCGGGACAAAATCATTGCTCCTTCACGCCAAAGAGAAGAAGAGGATGAAGAGGGTAAAGCGCCAGAAAGCTGCCGCCCGGAAGGGCAAAAAGGTCAAGGAGGTTGCAGAGAAAGGAAAATGTTTCCATCTGCAATGGAAGCGGACATTGGAAAAGAAAGCGTCCAGAAATTCACGACCGAGAGGAAGAACCAAGGTAAATGTGATTTACTTGTGGTAGAAACATGTTTAGTGGAGAGTAATGACTATTCACGGATATTAGATTCGTGCGCGCCACTAATCACGTTTGTTCTTCTTTTCGTGGGATTGATTCTAGCGGCCACGCGAGGGTGAGGTGACTCTACGGGTTGGATCAGGGAGCTTGTCTCTCTTTGCGACAATCAAAGACGGTGAAGTCGCATTTTGGCGGGGACGTACTTATTGTTAGACAATTTGTAAATAGTTCCAAGGTTTACTAGAAACCTTGTTTCTATTTCTGCTTAATTGAACATTGTATTAGCTTTCTTTTGAATTAAATAAAGCGTTTATTTCTTTCAAAGGGAATGTTATTTGTTCAAACTTCACTTGAAAATATTCTCGTATGTTTTAAAACCCAATTCGGTTAAAAGTATTTTGAATACTGAATTGTTTAAAACTGCGGAAACACGAACTAAGAAAGCAAAAATTTCTCCAAAAGAAAATGTCCATCTTTGGCATCTACGGTTAGGCCACATTAATCTCAATAGGATTGAGAAACTAGTGAAGAGTGGACTTCTAAACGAGTTGGAAGAAAACTCTTTGCCAGTATGTGAGTCATGCCTTGAAGGCAAAATGACCAAACGTCCTTTTAGTGGAAAAGGATATAGAGCCAAAGAGCCTCTTGAGTTAGTACATTCTGACCTCTGTGGTCCGATGAATGTTAAAGCTCGGGGTGGTTATGAGTACTTCGTGTCTTTCATAGACGATTACTCCAGATATGGGTACATTTACCTAATACATAAGAAGTCTGAAACTCTTGAAAAGTTCAAGGAATATAAAACTGAGGTTGAGAACCTCTTAGGTAAATCGCTTAAAACACTTCGATCGGATCGAGGTAGAGAGTACATGGACACTGAATTCCAGGACTATATGATAGAACACGGAATTAGGTCTCCAACTCCATATATATACTGTAGACCGTTCGGGTCATTTACTCGAACGTGATCCTCCCTATGTGTCCACTACACATTGTTCAAGTTCTAGTTCTCTCATGTATTTAATGACCCCGGAGCTTAGTTTATTGGACAAAGTTTGTAATAAAATGCGAGACACAAAAGATGAAATAAATAACTCTTTATTAATTTCAAATAGTAATTTACAAACTAAACGAGATAAGGACAAACATCCCAACAAACTCCCACTTGGACTAAGCTAGTGGAGCAAATACATTTATGAAATGTACATAAATTACAATGAAGTAATACAATAAACTAGGGCATTGAATACTCATTTACATATCTCCCACTTGCCCTTGTCTGGAAGTACTCGAAGACCTAAACTCTCTAGGTGACCCTCAAATTCCTTAGCCGTGAGGGGCTTTGTAAATGGATCAACTACGTTGTGCTCGACGCTTATCTCGCGTGGATCACACGCCGCGCGATGCACAATCTCCCGTGTCGTGATACTCCGCTCAATGTGTTTGCCTTTCTTATGGCTCCGAGGCTCCTCGAGTTGGCTCTCGCACCTTTGTTGTCACAAAGCGGTGTGATCGACAAGTTCATATTTGGAACAACTTCCAAATCTGTCATGAACTTCCTAAGCCAAACAACTTCTTTGCGAGCTTCACAAGCAAGCGACAACGTACTCCGCTTCCATAGTGGAATCAACGATGCATCCTCGCTGATGATGCTTCACCATACTCTGACTCCTCCATTCAAAATGAAGGTGACCCGAAGTGAATTTCCTAGAATCTTATCGGTCCGAAAGTCGAATCGTGTGTATCTCGTAAGGATCAAATCCCCACCGCCATACACTAAGTTGTAGTTCCTCGTTCTCCTAAGATACTTGAGGATTACCTTTACGGCTGTCCAGTGATCTAATCCTGGATTGGATTGATACGTACTAATAATCCCTACTGCATAACAGATGTCGGACCTAGTACACAACATGGCATACTTGAGGCTTCTTACAGCTGAAGCATAAGGGATCCGTCTCATATCCTCAACCTCTTGAGGAGTCTTAGGACTCTGATCCTTAGACAGGTGAACTCCGTGCCTGAAAGGCAGTAAGCCCTTCTTGGAGTTCTGCAAGACAACATCTTGTCAATATAAGACGCTTGAGACATGGCTAGCGTTCTGTTCTTCCAGTTTCGGACAATCTGGATACCTAGAACATACTGAGCTTCTCCCAAATCTTTCATTTGGAATTGTGAAGCCAACCATTCTTTACGTCAGTAAGAAATTCTACCTCATTCCCAATGAGAAGAATATCATCCACGTATAATATAAGAAATGCGACAGTTTTGCCAACGATTTTCTTGTAAACACAAGGTTCGTCCACATTCTAATCAAAGCCATAAGATTTGATTGCCTCATCAAATCTTATATTCCAAGACCTCGAGGCTTGTTTAAGTCCATAAATGGACCTATGAAGCCGACAAACCTTTTTCTCTTGGCCTTGGGTTATGAACCCTTTGGGTTGGTCCATGTAGATGGTTTCGTCAAGGTTGCCATTTAGAAAAGCGGTCTTGACATCCATCTGCCATACCTCGTAGTCATAATATGCGACAATGGCCAGAAGGATCCTGATCGACTTTACCATGGCAACAGGTGAAAAGGTTTCCTTATAGTCAACCCCTTCGACCTAGGTAAAACCCTTTGCCACTAGTCGTGCTTTGAAGGTCTGCACTTTCCCATCTACGCGACGTTTACGCTTGTAGATCCATTTACAACCTATAGGTTTTACCCCATCAGGTTGATCCACAAGCTCCCAGACAGAATTGAAGTACATCGACTCCATTTCCTGGTCCATAGCTTTAATCCATTCGTCCATGTCAATATCAACCATTGCCTGATCATAGGTCAATGGATCCTCGCAGTCATCATCAGGATTGACGACTTGGGTTTTAGCTAAACCCATGTAATGTTCAGGCTGTCTAACAACCCTCCCACTACGTTGAGGCATTCCCAACTCTTGGGAACGGACTTGACTTGGCGTGCTAGGATCAACCACACTTGTTGACGTATTAGCCCCATCAACAACTCTTGCTGATGTACTGTCCATTTCATTCAACACGATTTTGTTCCTAGGCAAATGATCCCTGATGTGGTCTTCCTCAAGGAAAGTGGCGTTTGTTGACACAAACACCCTATTTTCCTTAGGATCGTAAAACAAACCACCCCTGGTCTCTTTTGGGTAACCTACGAATAGACACAATTTTGAACGGAGTTCCAATTTCTTCGGGTTTAACACCAACACGTGGGTCGGGCATCCCCAAATTCTGAAATGGTGTAAACTACCTTTACGACCATTCTAGAGTTCGAAAAGTGTTTCACAAACACTCTTCGACGGAATGTTGTTCAAAATATAAACCGCATTCACCACTGCGTAACCCCAAAAAGAATCAGGGAGACGGGCATAGCTCATCATCGACCGAACCATGTCTAACGAGGTTTCTGCTTTCAAATCTCCGATACGCCATTCTCTCGTGGCATACCAGTCTTTGAGAGTTGGGATGTAATTCAGTGTTCTATCATATAGTCCTGGAATTCAGTGTCCATATACTCGCCACCTCGATCCGATCGAAGTGTTTTTATGGTTTTACCTAACAGGTTCTTAAAACATACAAATTTGACTTAAGTGAAACAGAACATAAGAAATTTCCATTTCTAGAAATAAACGTTTTATTACTAGAAAAATTTACAGAAATTGAATGTTCAAAAAGACAGGAAATAGAAACAATGTTTCTAGTAAACCCTGGGACTATGTACAAATTGTCTAACAATAAGTAATTCCTGCCGAAGAAAAGCTTCACTTTGCCGATAGCTGCAAAGCAGAGAGACTATCTCCCCGGATCCAACCCGTAGAGTCACCTCACCCTCTCGCATGTTTGCTACTGTAAATCAATTCACGAAAAGAAGAACAAACATGGTTAGTGGCGCCCGAATCCAAAATCCAGGCAGAGTCACTACTCTCCACTAAGCAAGTTTCAGTTACCAGTAAATCATATTTACCTTGATTCTTCCTCTAGGCAAGGAACTTGGGACAGTTTTCTTCCCGGTGGCGTCCCCATTGCGGTGGAAACACTTTCCTTTTTCTCGCAACTTCCTTGACCTTCTTTCCTTTTGGGCGCGGCTCGATCAGCTTTACCCTTCTTCATCTTCTTCTTCTTCCCTTTCGAGTGAGAAGGAGCAACAGGTTTAGTCCTAGAGGTCGAACCCCTGTGACAAGACCTGTAGGCAACATTTGCCTCAGCTTCCAGTGTCATGATCCTCATCAAGGACTGGAAGTTATGTAGTTTGTTAAGAAGGGTGGTCAAAGTGTTGCTAATTTTGTTCATAACAGCATTGCTACGAAACTGAAGGAAACTCTTCGGAAGAGTCTCCAAGATAAAGCTGACCTGGCTCGACTCGTCGATCGAAGCCTCGTTCATCTCTGCCAAATTAAAGTGGGTCATCATGTCTAGAACGTGTTCTCGGACAGACGCCCCTTCTTTCATTCGGGCGTTGAAGACGTGTTTGAGCGAATCGTGCTCGACACGAAAGGATCATTGTCCAAACATGTCTTGCAATGACTCCATGATCTCCTTAGCGGTGATCATCAACTCGTGCTTCTTTGCCAAAACTTCAGATAAGTTGGCTATGATGTAGATCTTGGCCTTTTCATTGGCCCTGATCCATCGATCGTATGCATCACGAACACTTCGTGATGCAGTCGAGCTCGACAACTGAGGACACTCCTTAGTAAGCACGAACTTCAGGTCGTCGGTTACAAGAATCGTGTTTATATTATTCTTCCATGTTTGGAAGTTATCTCCCACTAATTTGTCGGAAGCGAGTAAAGCGATTATTGAGCTAGACATTTTTATAGCTGAAAAAATCAAATAAAATTTTGTGTCAATCTCGCATAAACTTTTGAAAACCAATCAAGTTTTAGAAAAATTTAATCCTATGATCCCTAGGTCATTTAAAAATTGCAATGATATCCTAAAGGTTTAGAATGACCGCCACCGAAGGCTGAACAGAAACACTCCTCCTCTAGGACGAGACTTTCTCGACCAGACCCTAATCCCAAAATAACTCTTATTCCATTAGGCGTCCAGTTACCATTATTTGGTCGAATTCATTAACACTTAACGAATCCCATGAGTGTCACCCTAATCTTTAAGTTTCCAAGTATCCATCCAAACAATAGCTACCGAAGGATGAACCACGAAGGAAAACCAATAAGGAAACTCTATCCCTTTCGGGAATTCACGGTGTTCCGACTCCCATGATCAAGGCCCACTGAAGGGATTGTCTGGTCTAGGCCAAACTAGCAGGCAGATCATAGGGGTCTCACGGTGTGAATCGAAAGAAGAGACCGTGGATCCCGTTTTCACAGGTCCCGCTCCCACTCACTATAAGTACTCTCTCAATCCACTTTGATATTGACCCATACAAATACCATCCGAAGGGGGACACTCCCATTTGCGCCACGAGCCCGAGTATGGATCTCACGGTGCAGACTTAAGGGAGATTGTGGTTGGAAAATCAAATGTATCTTATATACTTTATTTCCTCACACTCAACACTTTATTATTTTCGGAATTGACCTAGATAAACCGACTAAAATTTACCTAAGTCTACCAATATAACTCTCATATGGTATTTAGCCTAAGTTTATAATCATATTATTACTTAGGTCTATGTGAGTAAATTAATCAACTTTTAATTAACGACACTCACAAAAAATATAATCTAAGAATCTCCGGACCGAATTCACTCTCAGGTCGGTTTCCAGGTAGGGGTGTTCTGCAAGCGTCAACTTAAATACCCCAGCCTTAGACAAAACCTTCCTTAGACAAAGTTACTTATCAGTCACCATTCAAAGATTACATTTTGATTTCCTAATTCTAATCTTATTAGAACTAGAAAACCTAAGTCTAATTATTCAAGTTCTAAACACTTTAAAACTAATAATTAACTTAGGTTACATGCATTTCTATGTTATAGTGCTTGATCATTCATCACATGAATAACTATACTTTAACATAATAATTCATCACATGAAATTAAAATGCATGAGCATACTTTGATCTAAAAAATATAACACTTATATTAATTAAATTAAAACATGCATTTAATTATATTATAACACTTATAATATAACCTATCATGCAAACTATATATTATAACACTTATAATATAAATGATGCATGAAATGTTTAACCTAAGGTGGAATTTTAAATCTATATGACATACATTATGCACATAGAAATTAATTAAATCATACATCTCATGCATAAAATAATTAAATAGCAAAAATGGATCGGTTTTGACACTTAAGGGCATTCCCAACCGCCTGAAGGGAATCGAATCCCGCAGCGGAAGCGATAGTGAATCGCGTGTTCTTAATTTCGTTACAAAGATTACATTCAAGAACAATTCTATCTAGATTAAGCATATAATAACAATATGGACAACGAGAGATTACCTTTGAAGAACCTTTCTTCGAGTGCTCCTTCTCCCACGACCACGATCTCAGCAACACGAACCCAAACGTTCACCGACACTACCACCGGATCTTCTCCGTTATTCTCTAGGTGAGGGAGGAATGTGGGTTCCCTTTAGATGAGATGAGGTGTTTTGTGAAATCTAGTTGGAACTCTTTGCAACACTATGTGGGAGAATTCTCTAGGTTTTCTCAAGAGATGGAATCACTTAACTTAACCTAGTTGCATCTCATGCAACTATATATATAGGAAAATATGATGGAAATTACCATCCTATCCCTCTTATATTCTCCCACTATTATATGGTTTATATGTGAATCTAATTCACATTAAAACCATATATTATATCAATCATATCCATGGTATTAAATTTTCGTCGACATGTCGATATTTCCATCGATATTTCCACATGTCCATGGGTTCGACATTGACACTAGAGATGAATCGACATTTCCATTATATCGTATAAAATTGATGAAATATTAAAGAAAATTACAGCAAAATGTAACATAATGTGAATATAATATTATGACAAGCATTTTAACTTATTTGAAAAGGGTTTAAGGTTTATTTTCTAATTTAAATATTTTTTTAAAATTTTTTATTTTTTAAAAATTTTCCAGAAATATCCATCGACATCAACATTTTATCGATATTTCCATCGACATTTCCATGAAATTGAGACCTCGATATTTCCATCGACATCGACATTTTAAACCTTGATCATATCATATATAATTGATATAACACCTCATGTATGAAATTGAACACTTCAATTTCATTCCTAATTTTATTCCCTCAATATTACCATGTTGAGCCAACGGAGGGACCTAATGGACCTACAGTTCATGAGCTCCAATGATGTGAAATTAACTGATCAAACTCTTTGATCCAGTTAATCAATCTTCATTAACTACAAGTCACTCCATTATAGACTCATAGCTGCACTCTCCTCACTGTAGATTATATTGTGTCCGCTTATATAATCATTACCCATGAGTCGACCCTTCACAGGTTGTTCGTGATCACAGCTGGGTCAAATTACCGTTTTACCCCTGTGATTACCTCTTTGTTCCTTAATCACCACTGATCATCTAATGAACAACAAGTCTAAGGTCTTACCATAGACTCATACCCTCATAGAGGGCGGGGCCCCGTTGTTCAAGACTGAGAGTCGATTTCTAAGGGAACAACCTATCTAATTCCTTAGTGTAGGAATGAGTGAATTTCATCTTGCACAGTTAAGTCCCCAGCTACCTACGATATTCTGTCCCTGAGAAGGTAGGCTTATTGAGTCGGCTACAAGCCACTCTCACCCATACTAGTCTAAGGAAAATCCCCTATAAGCAGGAGTTCTTAACTTGCTCAGGATTCAGGTCGAGTCACTAATGACCATCTATAAATTATCAGTCTTATCCTGTTAACGGGATTACACTGGTTAGACTAATAATTTGCAGTTCGGTCTTGTATGAACTCTTCATACAGGATGCCCCCACCCGCATGTCAACCACATGAATGAGTTGGATTACCTCATTTGTACTAATTAAAAAGTGGATCGTATCCATGGTGTTACCAGAATAGGTTTCCAACCTTATTCTTATACCATAGACCATTTAGGTTATATTCTTGAACACAATCCAAATAGTGTCCACTACACTAATGTTCAAGATATATTATAACCTTGGAGCTTAGTTTGTTGGATTTATAAAGCAAGAATACAATTTTATCAAAACAAATAACCCTTTATTTATTTGATCAAAATTACACAAGTTTAGGGCATAAATCCCAACAATCTCCCACTTGACCTAAAGCTTGTGGAGTACTAAAACATTACAGTAATGTAAATACAATAAACTAGGGCATTTAAACCCTTTGTACAAAATACTCCCACTTGCCCTAGTTGGGGAAGACTTGTAAACCTAGACCTTCTAGGCGACTCTCAAATTCTGTAGCCATGAGAGCCTTTGTAAAAGGATCAGCAACGTTGCGCTCTGAGGCTATCTTCGTGAAAATCACGTCTCCTCTATGCACGATCTCCCAAATGAGATGATATTTCCGCTCAATGTGCTTTTCCCTCTTGTGACTTCGGGGTTCCCTCGAATTTACCGCTGCACCACTGATATCGCAATACAACGTGATGGGCAAAGTCATATTTGGAACAACTTCCAAAATTAGCATGAATTTCCTTAACCAAACGACCTCTTTAGCTGCTTCACAAGCGGCTACATATTCGACCTCCATGGTGGAATCTGCGATGCATCCTTGCTTGACGCCGCCCATACTCTACTCCTCCGTTAAGAGTAAATCATCGACTACGATGTAGATTTTCGAGAATCTTTATCAGTCTGAAAGTCAGAATCCGTGTATCCTGTAAGGATCAAATCCTTAGCCCCATACACAAACATGTAGTTCTTTGTTCTCTGTAGATACTTAGATTGTTTTAACCGCTGTCCAGTGTTCAAGTCCTGGATTGGATTGATACCTACCGACCATTCCAAGCTGCAAAAGCGGATGTCGGGCCTAGTACACTGACATGGCGTACATCGGGCTCCCAACGGTGATGCATAAGGAATCCGTCTCATATCTTCAACTCCTTGAGGTGTCTTAGGACACTGTTCCTTAGACAAATGAACTCCATGTCTAAAAGGCAATAAGCCCTTTTTGGAGTCTTGCATCTTAAATGAGTAGGATATCACCCAAATCTTTCATTTGGAATTGCGTAGCTAGCCAATTTTTAATGTCAGTAAGATATCCTACCTCATTCCCAATGAGTAGGATATCATCCACATATAGAACTAGGAATGCGACAGAACTATTGATGATTTTCTTGTAGACACAAGGTTCATCATCATTCTGGTCAAAACCATAAGATTTTATTGCCACATCAAATCTTATATTCCAGGACCTAGAGGCTTGTTTCAGTCCATAAATTGACCTTTTAAGCCTGCAAACCTTTTGCTATTGTCTTGGTTCAATGAAACCTTTGGGTCGGTCCATGTAGATGTTTTCCTCAAGATTGCCATTCAAAAAGGCTGTCTTGACATCCATTTGCCATACCTCATTGTCATAATATGCGACAATGACAAGTAGGATACGGATAGACTTTACCATAGCAATAGGTGAAAAGGTTTCCTCATAGTCAACCCCTTCAACCTGGGTATAACTCTTTGCTACTAGTCTAGCTTTAAAGGTTTGCACCTTTCCATCTACACCATGCTTTCTCTTGTAGATCTACTTACAACCTATAGGTTTTATCTCATCAGGTTTATCTACAAGATCCCAAACAGAATTGAAGTATATAGACTCCATTTCTTGGTCCATGACTATGACCCATTTGTCTTTGTCTTTGTCAACCATCGGTTGATTATAAGTCAATGGATCCTCGCAGTTGTCATCTGGTATAACAACTTGGGTTTCAGATAAACCCATGTAACGGTCAGGTTGTGTTATAACCCTCCCACTACGTCGAGGCATACTCAACTCTTGAGATGGACTCTCTTGACTAGATAAGCTAGTATCAACAACTTTTGTTGACGTACTAGTTTTATTAGCAACCTTTGCTATTGTTCCGTCTAACTCACTCAACACAATTTTACTTCTTGGTTTGTGGTCCCTTATGTGGTCCCTTATGTGGCCCTCCTCTAAGAAAGTGGCATTTGTCGAAACAAAAACTTTATCTTCCTTAGGATCATAGAATAAACCACCTCTTGTTTCTTTTGGGTAGCCTACGAATAGGCACAATTTTGAACGTGAATCCAACTTCTTTGGATTTGTCACAAACACATGTGCTGGACAACCCCATATTCTGAAATGACATAAACTGCATTTACGTCCTTTCCAGAGTTTAAAAGGTGTTTCAGAAACACTTTTTGAGGGCATATTATTCAAAATGTATACCGCAGTCTCTACTACGTAACCCCAAAATGAATTAGGGAGATGAGCATAGCTCATCATTGATCGAACCATGTCCAACAAGGTTCTATTTCTCCTTTTTGATACACCATTTTGTTGTGGTGAACCGGGAGCCGAGAGTTGGGATGTAATTCCATGTTCTATCATATAGTTCTAAAATTTTAAATTCATGTACTCTCCACCTCGATCTGATCAAAGTGTTTTAATTGTTTTACCCAATTGATTTTCAACCTCAGTCTTGAATTCCTTGAACTTTTCAAGTGCTTCAGACTTTTGTTGTATTAGGTAAATATGCCCAAATTTGGAATAATTATCTACAAAGGAGATGAAATATTCATAACCTCCTCTGGCTTTAACACTCATCGGACCACAAAGGTCTGAACGTATAAACTCAAGAGGTTCTTTGGCTCTATAACCTTTTCTACTAAAAGATATTTTAGTCATTTTGCCTTCTAGGCAGGATTCACATACAGGTAAAGTATTTTCTTCTAAGTCATTTAGAAGTCCATTCTTTACCAATCTTTCAATCTTATAGAGATTAATGTGACCCAATCTAAGATGCCAAAGATGAGCATTTTCTTTAGGAGAAATTTTACGTTTCTTAGTTTGTGCGTTTGCAGATTTAAATAATTCAGTGTTCAAAACCATTTTGACTGAATTAGGCCTTAAAACATACAACCCATTTTCTAATGAAGCTGAACATATTTCCATACCTTTCTTTAAAATAAACACTTTATTCAGTAGAAAGAAACAGAAATACATTGTTCTATAAGGCAAGAAATTGAAATAAGGTTTCTAGTAAACCCTGGTATCACTAATATATTGTCCAACAACATATATTTCTTGCCAAAGTAAAGCTTCATCGTGCCTACTGCTACAGCTGAGACGACTTCTCCATTTCCAACCCGGAGCGTTATCTCTCCTTTCTGTAGCTGCTGCCAGGAATCAATTCCCTGAAAAGAAGAGTAAACATGATTAGTTGCGCCTGAATCAAGTATCCAAGCAGTTTTATCATTATCCACTAAACAAGCTTCTAGGCAAAGTAAATTATATTTACCTTCCTTCTTCTTTTCTGCAATGTACTTCAGACAGTTTTGTTTCCAATGTGCGTCTTCGTTGCAGTGGAAACACTTTCTTTTGTCAGCAACTTCTTTGACTTTCTTTCCTTTCTGGGCGACAGCTTTGTCAGCTCGTTTCCCTTTACCAACCTTCTTCATGTTCTTCTTCTTCCCTTTCAGGTTAGAAAAAAATGAAGCCACTGGTTTTGTTCCAGAGGTCGAACCTCTGTGATAACTCCTATTGGCAACATTTGTCTCACCTTTCGATCCCTGAATTTTCATCAAAGATTGAAAGGTTTGGAGTTCATTCAGAAGGGAGGTAAGGTTAAAAGTAAGCTTGTTCATAACAACATTACTTCTAAACTGTAGGAAACTATCTGGAAGGGTTTCCAGAATGAAGCTGACTTGGCTCGATTCATCGATGGAAGCATCATTCGACTCCGCGATGTTAAAGTGCACCATCATATCCAGGACATGATCCCGAACAGATGTACCCTCTGGCATCCTCGAGTTGAATATGTACTTTAAGGCATTGTGTCGGGCCTGTGTGGACTGTTGTCCAAACATACCCTGCACCGAATCCATGATTTCCTTGGCGGTTATCATGCCCTCATGCTTCTTGACTAATATGTCAGACATACTTGCCAGCATGTAGACCTTGGCCTTATCATTGGCCTTGATCCATCGATCATATGCATCACGAACATTTCGTCACGCATTCGAGCCTGACACTTGAGGACATTCCTCAGTTAGCACAAACTTCAGATCATCCACTACCAATATAGTGTTTAGTTTGTTTTTTCATGTCATCATATTCTCTCCGGTTAACTTTTCCACACCCAATAAGGAAATAATAAAGCTAGACATTTTTGCTAAAAATTTACAAACAAACTTGTATGAGTTTCTTGCTATAACTCTAATCCAATCATGTTTTAGCTAATTATCAAATGATTCCTAGGTCATTTATAATTTGCAATGATACTCCAAAGGTTTAGAATGTATGACACCGAAGGGTAATAAAAAACACTCCTCCTCTGGATCAAGACACTCTTGACCAAAACCTAATGCTAGAATAACTCTTATTCCTATAGGCTTTAGTTACCATTATTCGGCCAGGATACATACACAACTTATGTACCTCGTGAGTGTGACCCTCTGTCTTTAGATCCCAGAGTCCCCATCCAATAAAATCCGCCAAAGGGAGGACTAGATTGAAAAACAGACTAAGAAAATCTTTATCCCTTTCTGGTGTCTACTGTGTTCGATCCCCTATGATCAAGCCCTCCGAAGGGATTTTCTGGTCCAGGCCAAACTAGCAGGCTGGCCATAGTGATCTTACGGTGTAAACCAACTGAAGAGACCATAGTTTTTGTTTTCACTAAACCTGCTCCCACTCACTATAAGTACCCTCTCCATTCACCTTGATATTGACTCATACAAACACCATCCGAAGGGAGACGCTCCCGTTTGTGCCACGAGGCCAAGTATGAGTCTCACGGTGTGAACTTTCCAGAGATACGTAGGTGGAAAAATATGTATCATATTGATAGCACACAAAATGTGCTATCCTTAGGCTTAATTATTGCTAGTTTTATAATGATTTCAGGCTTTTACGTGGTTAATTTATTCAATTTCAGGTTAAGAGCTTAAACGGAGCTATTGGAAACAATTTGGATCACTCGGGATCAAAACGAGACTATTTGGAGCCAAATAAGAACATCAAATGGAAGTGAAAGAATCAAACCAAGCTTTAAGGGCGAGGTGATGGCGTTGCAACGCCATATGAAGCGTGGTAACGCGCAACGAGCGCAGCGACGAGAGGCTTTGAAGGCTATAGGCGATGGCGTTGTAACGCGCTTTTGGCGTTACAACGCCATCTCGATTAGAAGACGCTTATGAAGACGGTGCGGGTAGCGTTGCAACGCCGCTTTGCGCGTCGCAACGCCCGATCGATGAGCGCGCGTTAAGGTAGCAGCGTTGCAACGCTGCCCCCTAGCGCGCAACGCCGCCGATAGTTTCCATATTTACCACGCGTTTAGGGTACAACGTTGCAACGCTGCCCCATTGATGCCTATAAATACAACCTTATGATTCTTGCAATGGGGAGCACAATTTGGTAGAGTTTTGCCCTAAATTCGAAATACACCTTGTAAGAAGAGAGAAAAGAGTGATTTTGGGAGCCAAAGCATTCGTGGAGGTTCGAGATCAAAGACGGGAGCTCGGAGACGAAGGACCGACATCGACACCTAAGTTTATTTCTCTTTCTTTCAATTTGTAATAGCGTTCTAAGGCGTTTTCTACTTGTTTAGTTTGTTTTTCTTGTGATTTAGAGTAGCTAAACATAGTAGTTAGGATTTGAATTACTTGTTATGACTTTCTTGTGATGTATTGAAGCATGTTATGTCGTTATTTTTGGCAATTCGTTCTTTACTTTTTAATTTGTTGATTTAAGTGGACTCGAGAGATAAAACTTGAATTAGAGCAAAATTGTCAAAACCCTTGGAAGTCTGGCATGAGAGTGACCTAGAAATCTTAGGGAAACACATAAAGAAGTTGCTTAATGCCATGCATGTTGTAGGTTCATATGGAGACTATGAGTTTATTGCATGTGTGAGGCTCACTAAGAATCGAGAGATTTTCTTGAGTATTTCACTTCTTGTTTATAATTTCATCTCATTGGTTCAATGCATGTGCTAGTTTGGTCTTTAACTTGTAAAATCACTTCCTTTAATTCTATCAATTCGTGTATCCACATGTTTGTTCGTTTGTTTGTATTTACTTCAACCAACTATCCATGTTATGTTTCTTTAGCTAAAATTGAGGATTAGTACCTTAATAATTAATTAATCTAGAAACCCATTCCCGAGGACGATACTTGGACTCATAAATCACTATACTAAAACTTGACCCGTACACTGCGGTATTGCAATATAATTTTACGCAACAAGTTTTTGGCGCCGTTGCCGGGGAATGGCGATTATTTAGATTAATTAATATTAGGAGAAAATTTGAAATTTTAGACTAAAGCTTGTTTGTTTGTCTTTCCTTAATTGTTTTGTGTGATTGTTTGTTTCCTTATTTGTGTTATTTTAGTTTTGTGTGTTTTTGAGTCTTTGTCCCCTGTTTTTTGGTTGTGTTGCTATTGTGTAGAAGTCTTGTCCGAATTAGTAATTTTTCAAGCATGACTTTGCATGATTTTTCTCCATCAATCTATTACTCCTCTCAGGACCCTAGTTTTGTGCATTATGATTTTTCTGAATACCATGTGTCTAATTTTTACCATTCTGTACCTGACATATATGAAAATTCACATGAGGGTAGTTATTTAGGCACTTGGAACCATAGTTTTTCATACCTTAACCAACCCCTTGAAAAATTTTCTCTTGTGGACCAATTGATGGAATATACCTTAGAATTGAAAATTAAAAATTTGGTTCATGATGAATTCGAAAGGTTGGATAGGTTAAAAGCTGAGGTGGTAAGACTTTGGGAAATAGTGCAGGATAGATCCCGGTATCTTAATCAATTAGTAGTTTCCCTTAAGACCTTACAGGAACAATTTATATTCCTTACCACTCAGGAGATGCCACCTAGGAGGATTTGTTTAGATGTTAGTGAGGATAGTTTGGGGGAAACTGAGGCACACCATGATCAGGTTAGTGAGGAGGACAGTGGTGATACACTTAGTTCCACAGGAGAGATCCAAGTGATAGAGTTAGAGGCTGAGAAGTCTTCTTTTATTTTATCCCCAAAAATTTCCTTTATTTTTGATAACCATTTGTCTTACACTCACGAGTCTTGCTTTGATTTCAGTTCTTTTCTTTTGATAAATAAAAATCCCAAAAATAATTTTTCGATGGAAAGTGAAGAAAAGCGAGGATAGCCTTTTAGACTTAGAAGGCTACATCGATTCGAGTAAGAAGGGCCCAAGAAATATGTGCAATTTTATGTGCCCTGATAAGTCACCGTCTAGCTAAAGACGTTAAAGAAAGCGCTTCTTGGGAGGCAACCCAAGTTTTATGTTTTATGTCTTTATTTTTATGTTTTATTTTCTAGTTGTTGGTGTTTTTTTTTTTTTTATCTAACTTCTTTCTTTTTGTTTCTCCAGGTGTATGCCCAAAGGAGAGCTGCAGACTTGCACCCTTTTGATCCCGAGATCGAGAGGACTCAGAGGAGACTCTAAGGAGGAAGAGCGAGAACCTCAAGAAATGGCTGATCGAGGAGCTCATCAATAACCCTAAACCTATAAGGGAGTATTTCCAACTGTGTTTAATTTCGAGCAGTGGAATAGTCCATGCCCCCATCAATGCTAATAACTTTGAACTCAAAAAATGCAGTGATACAAATGGTTAGGAAGGTGCTTTCAGAGGCCTAGCCACAGAAGATCCTAACTCTCATCTTCAAAATTTTTGGAAATCTGTGGTACATTTAAGATGAATGGTATCTCGGTGATAGTATTCGCCACGTCTCTTTCCTTTTCTTTGTAGGGTAGAGCCAAAGAATGGCTAGGGTCCCTTCCTCGGGAGTATCACTTCACGGGAAGAGTTGGCCCAAGCCTTCATGACCAAATTCTTTCCACTGTTAAAAAGCTGCAAAGTTGAGGACCCGAGATAGGAACATTGAGCAAGCAAGAGGGAGAGCGATTATTTGAAGCCCGGGAAAGGTACAAGGACATGCTCGGGAGGTGCCCCACAAAGCATGGCTACCTGGATGGCTCCAGTGCAATTTGTTTTATAATGGGTGGAAGGTAAGACCGGGACCATTACGGATGCCACCGTTGAGAGGGCTTTCATGGCGAAGATCGCGCGCGAAGCACGTGCTCTCCACGGAGGAAGTGTCAATCGCCGGCTACCGGTGGCCTCTGAGAAAATGAGCAGATCTAAGCCGATGAGTTGGATTATATCAACCGGACGAGGTAACCTCTCTTAGATCTCATATGGCGTCTCTCACTCATGCCTTGAATAATTTTGCGGGATCACCACAGCACGGGGATGTCCTCTCAATGCTCCCAGCCCTAATGGAGAATCCACTATGGAGCAATTGCACTACCGAATAATAGAAGCAACCACTATGGAGGAAATCGGACTCAGAATAACCTACCAACACATTACAATCCGAGTTTGAGGTATCATGAGAATTTCTCTTATGCTAACAACAAGAATGTGTTGAATCCTCCTCTGAGGCATGCTTCTACATCGAGAGGAAACCATCTCTCGGAAGACACATTGCACTCCTTCATTTGAATCCGAAGAAATCGGTCCAACCGGTGGAGAATGCGATCACCGATTTATACGGTATAGTGACCGATCATGGAGCTGCAATCAAGAATATAGAGACCAGATTGGCCAAATGAACACATCACTCCGTGCAATCGCAAGCAAGGAAAGAAACACCTTGAAGGAGTACAGTCTAGCTAAAGACGTTATACAAAGCACTTCTTGGGAGGCAACCCAAGTTTTACTTACTTTTGTTTTCCTGTCTTTAACTTGCTTTAGTTGTTTTTGTTGTTTTTCAACTCTTAGTTAGTTGTTGTTTTACTTCATAGGTTGTGGAGATGCCCTTCTTCGTTGAAATCCATGCTCCCATTCAGAGGAACTCCAACACACATGCTTTGGCTATCCAAGGAACTCAGAAAAATCTCCATCACCCAGGACAGTATCGTTCACTTCTACCCTTATACTTGCCACATGCTTATTTCTACAAACATTGGGGACAATGTTTAGTTAAGTTTGGGGGTGGGATTGTGTTTATTTCTTTGTGATATCCCGAGTATGTCTTTGAATTGTTGGCTGATCTTTTACATAAGTATGAGTATGATAGCCTAGGATGAGATATAATTGAAAATCTTTGTGATTCTGCTGAAACCTGAAAGAATGACATGAATTTGAGTTAATTTAAAATTTTTTTCTTGAGTTTTTCCTGCATTATATGCACATAGCCTTTGTTCCTATAGTTTTGAAATGCTTAGAACAAAGTTACTAGGCCTAGAAGTTTGATGTCACCTCGATAGGTCTGAAAACTGATTTGAGAGTTAAACTGCAGGATAGGGTAAATGACAATATGAAGTGCATGATCTGTATAATATGTGCATTATGTGAAAAAGTTTATTTTTGTTGTCTGTTTGTAAAAAAAAATCGTGAGGACAAAAAGAGCTACCTTCACTGTGATCAGTTAGGCCACTCATTGAGCGAGTGCTCTGGGTAAGGGTCCCTGCAGTGGATGTGTGAAAGCTAGTGTCCTTGCACAAAAAAAAAAAAAAAGAAGAAAATAGAAAAAAAGTGGCATCAAAAGAGTGATTAAGTGCTGAGTAAAGTTGTTTATTTCTGAATGTGGAGAGGCTCAAAGATTAGTAATTAAGACCGGTGTAGGGGAAGTTGAATGGAGAACCTAATAAAGTTGATCAAGGGCTCGTGAGTAAAAATGAAAGGAACATAGGCTAACCACACACACACGTAGGAACACTTAGGAAAAGTTTTAAATTACTTGTTGAAGTGTTATGTTTAAGTGTTTCCTGTAATTGCAAAATTTTCTCTTAAATCTTTGAGGCTTGAATCAAATGTATGTTCAAGAACAATCTAATGTTTAACTCTGTTTTGCTGGGACTAGCAAAAGTTTAAGTTTGGGGTGTTTGATAGCACACAAAATGTGCTATCCTTAGGCTTAATTATTACTAGTTTTATAATGATTTGGGGCTTTTACGTGGTTAATTTATTCAATTTCGAGTTAAGAGCTTAAAGCGGAGCTATTGGAGACAATTTGGATCACTCGGGATCAAAACGAGGCTATTTGGAGCCAAATAAGAACATCAAATAGAAGTGAAAGAATCAAACCAAGCTTTAAGACCCGAGGTGATGGCGTGAGCGTTGCAACGCCGAACGCGCAACCAAGAGGCTTAAAAGGCTACAGGCGATGGCGTTGCAACGCTGCCTTTTGGCGTTGCAACGCCATCTCGATTAGAAGACGCTTATGAAGACCGTGCGGTAGCGTTGTAACGCGCTTGCAAAGCGTCGCCGCGCCGCGGTCGATAAAGTGCGCGCGTTAAGGTAGCAGCGTTACGCAGTTTGTCTCTAGCGTTGCAACGCTGCCGATAGTTTCCATATTTACCACGCGTTTAGGGTACAGCGTTGCAACGCTGCCCCATTGATGCCTATAAATACAACCTTATGATTCTTGCAATGGGGAGCACAATTTGGTAGAGTTTTGCCCTAAATTCGAAATACACCTTGTAAGAAGAGAGAAAAGAGTGATTTTGGGAGCCAAAGCATTCGTGGAGGTTCGAGATCGAAGACGGGAGCTCGGAGACGAATGACCGACATCGACACCTAAGTTTATTTCTCTTTCTTTCAATTTGTAATAGCGTTCTAAGACGTTTTCTACTTGTTTAGTTTGTTTTTCTTGTGATTTAGAGTAGCTAAACATAGTAGTTAGGATTTGAATTACTTGTTATGACTTTCTTGTGATGTATTGAAGCATGTTATGTCGTTATTTTTGGCAATTCGTTCTTTACTTTTTAATTTGTTGATTTAAGTGGACTCGAGAGATAAAGCTTGAATTAGAGCAAAATTGTCAAAACCCTTGGAAGTCTGGCATGAGAGTGACCTAGAAATCTTAGGGAAACACATAAAGAAGTTGCTTAATGCCATGCATGTTGTAGGTTCATATGGAGACTATGAGTTTATTGCATGTGTGAGGCTCACTAAGAATCGAGAGATTTTCTTGAGTATTTCACTTCTTGTTTATAATTTCATCTCATTGGTTCAATGCATGTGCTAGTTTGGTCTTTAACTTGTAAAATCACTTCCTTTAATTCTATCAATTCGTGTCTTCACATGTTTGTTCGTTTGTTTGTATTTACTTCAACCAACTATCAATGTTATGTTTCTTTAGCTAAAATTGAGGATTAGTACCTTAATAATTAATTAATCTAGAAACCCATTCCCGATGACGATACTTGGACTCATAAATCACTATACTAAAACTTGACCCGTACACTGCGGTATTGCAATATAATTTTACGCAACACATATACACTTTTCCTCCCACTGGATACTTTAGATCTATAGGAATCTTACTTAGGCTAAACCCGACTAATGGTTTTACCTAAAGTTATCAATGGAACTCTTATATCGATAATCAATATAACTCTTATATTGATTTTATCCTAAGTTTGCTAATATAACTTTTATATTAAGCCTAGGATTTCTAGTTATTAATCCCTTAATAAACCCGCTGACGCTACTATGATTTATAAACCCTCTGATTAAATTTCACTCCCAAGTCAGTTCCCAGGTAGGGGTGTTCCGTTTCCGTCAGCTTAAATACCCCAACCTAGACAGAACTTTCCTTAGACAGAGTTCCTCTTTTAATCGTTGTTTATAAATCACTTGGTTCCTAATTCTAATCTAATTAGAACTAGATAACCTAAGGTATGTCATTTCCAAGTTCTAAACATTTTAAAACTAATAATTAACCTTAGGTGACATGCATACTATGTTATAGTGCTTGATCATTCATCTCATGAATAATAAGACATACATAGCATAATCATCTCATGAAAAATAATGCATGTCAATGTTGTCCATAAATTAATATAATAACTTTATATTAATTAATCATGCAAACTATATAATATAACTCTTTATATTATAAATGATGCATGGAAATGCTTAACCTAAGGTGAGATTTCTAAATTAAAAGCATACATTATGCATGACAATAATTACACAACAATTGCATAATTTAAATAGCAAAATTAGACCAACTTTGACACCTTAAAAATAATTTTAATTAATATAATCTAATTATATTAGTTAAAATTAAATAAATTAAATATAAATAAATATAAAACATTTTTATATTTATTATATATAATAAAAACGAATTTTCGCCCGTTGGATAACTCGGTGAAACGCCTTCGGCGTTGCAACGCTGTATGTTGTCCGTTTCCGCTCGTTGAAGTGCGTTGCGAAGCGCCGGCGTTACATAACGTGAAGGAAGCGCTGCGCGCGCCTCGATCGCGCTCCTTCGCAAGTGCAGCGTTGCAACGCCAATGAACAACGTTGCAACGCTGCATACAAACAACATGTGGAATCTCCATTCCTTGCTCGTTTTCGCTCCGTTCTTCTCAACAACCACCTTGCCTCGATCGACACTTACAGACTCGATTTACAATTAAAATTTCTCAAAACACCGGGCCCTTACATTGAATGATTCAATGAAAAAATTGTAAATCTAAGTGCCAAAATTGAAAACGTCTAAATTACAAACCGTTCATACATCTCATGCAAAACAGTAAATCCCACCTCGTTCTTGAAAAATTCAGAACGTAAACTAAGAACGCAATTGGGCTCTGATACCAATTGAAGGGAATCGAATCCCGCAGCGGAAGCGATGTGAATCGCGCGTTCTTAATTTCGTTACAAAGATTACATTCAAGAACAATTCTATCTAGATCAACCCCTCGAAATTCTCGCGTGCGCGCCTCACCCAATCGCCTTCACTGTTTGTCAGCGTTGTAACGCGCGTGGCGCGCGTTGCAACGCTACAACATCCAGCATCACGCCCCACATGCTCCACGCCTCGACGTTGCAACACTACTCTACAGCTAGGCCTCCGACCGCATGCGCAGCGTTGAGACGCCGAAGAACAACGTCTCAACGCTGTCGATAGAACAAGCTCCTCTTGTTGTTCTCCGTCGATTCTCGCCCGTTTCCGCTCCGATTTCTTCACAGCAACTCTTGCCACGAACGACTCGGACTTACAGACTCGATTTACATTAAAATGGCCAGAACAACGGGCCCTTACATTGATCACATCAACATAGAAATGTAAATCTAAACTAATGCCAAAACCGAAAACCTCCATTTTGCAAACCAACATTCATCTCATGAATTAAAGGCAATACCCACCTAATTTTAACGAAAATTAGTGTACAACAAGAACAAACGAGTGGCTATGATACCAATTGAAGGGAATGAAACTCCCCGCGCAGCGAAAGATGATCGAATCGTCGTGGTGAAGTTGTGCAACTCAATTTCGTTAAAACTATCTAACATTTAGAATTAGGCTAAACATGCAATTTCTAGAAAGAAAACAACAAGTACTTACTTGTTGAAGACAATCTTCGAAGTTTCCTTTCCGTTCACGATCACGAACTCTTCGTGTTCTCCTCGATCTCAACGAACTCGAACTCTCCTCACGAACACAAACCGAACACAACCACTTGATTTCTTGGTTGTTCTTCTTTTGGAAGAAGGAGAATTGTGGGATTCTCAATTTGGTGAAGGGAGGAGAATTTTGAGAGAGATTTGAGTTTGAGAGAGAATTCAATTTGTTTTTTGGTGAGAAATCCAAAAAATGAGCAAATGAGTCTTACAACCCATCTTGCAAAAAGGGTTTATATAATGGAGATAGGTGGAGTCGAAATCTCCACCTATTTACCATTTTACCACAACCATAGGTTATGCAAATCATACTTGCATAACCATATATTATAAGATATCTCATATCTCATTTTACAAATCACATTTGCAATATTGTGGATTTATTAAATTGAATCACATCCAATTTAATATCTCTCAATCTAATTTCTCCTAATTAACCCTAATTCAACAATTAAGCTAACCTATAGTTTCTTATAAATCTCATTCACATTAAACTATATATTATATCATTCATATCTCATATAAATGACATAAATGCCCTTTAGTGAACTTGAACACTTCAAGTCACACCAAAACAATAAATCTTCTTTTAATCTAGTTTGAGTCAACCGATGGACCTTATGGACCTACAGTGACGAGTTCCAATGATCCGAGATTAACCTATCAAATTCTTTGACCTAGTTAATCAACATTCATTAGCTACGGTAACACTCCACTAAAGCCCGTAGCTGCACTCCCGTCAGTGCAAGATATTACGTGTCCACTGATATAACCAATGCCCATGAGTCGACCCTTCACAGGTTGTTCGTAGACACTGCTGGGTCAAATTACCGTTTTACCCCTGTGTCTACTTCTTGCTCCTTAAGTCCCCACTGCTCCTCTAATGAACAACAACGTTGTAATGGTCCAACCATACACAACAACCCTCTCGTGCCAGTGAGAGGGTGGGCGCCCGTTGTCCAAGCCCTGGAGACAACACTTAAGGGAACAACCCCTCTAGTTTCCTAAAGCGGGACGCAGTGAATTCCATCTCACGTAGTTAAGTTCTCGGCTCCCTACTTGGTCACCGCTTTCAAAAGATAGGCATATTGGGCGAGTAAGCGTGACCACCCTCACCCGCATTTACTAGTCAAAGGACGGATCCGTGAGCGGGAGTTCAGTATTACGCTCGTAATTGGTCGAGTCACTAATGGTCATCTACAAAGTTATTAGTCCTTCATGTCAGCGGTGTTACAACGATGAGTCTAATAATTCACGGTCGGTCTTGTACAATCTCATTGTACAGGATGCCCCCACTCGCATGTCAACCACATGAACGAGTCAGATCACCTCGTTTGTATCTTAATACAAAGCGGGTCGCATCCACAGTGTATCCAGGATTAGGTCTCCAACCCCATCCATATCATCGTAGACCGCGTTGGGTCATTTACTCGAACGTGATCCTCCCTGTGTGTCCACTACACACCGTTCAAGTGTTGGGATTTATGCCCTAAACTTGTGTAATTTTGATCAATTAAGTAAAGGGTTATTTGTTTTGATAGAATTACAATCTTGCTTTATAAATCCAATAAACTAAGCTCCAAGGTTATAACATATATCTTGAACAACAATGTAGTTGACACTATTTGGATTGTGTTCAAGAATATAACCTAAATGGTCTATGGTATAAGAATAAGGTTGGAAACCTCATTCTGGAAACACCATGGATGCGACCCATTTTGTAATTAGTACAAATGAGGTAATCCAACTCATTCATGTAGTTGATATGCGAGTGGGAGCATCCTGTATGAAGAGTTCATACAAGACCGGACCACAAATTATTAGTCTAACTAGTGTAACAGCGTTAACAGGATAAGACTAGTAATTTATAGATGGTCATTAGTGACTTGACCTGAATCCTGAGCAAGTTAAGAACTCCTGCTTATAGGAGTTTGTCCTTAGACTAGTATGAGTGAGAGTGGCCTGTAGCCGACTCAATAAGCCTACCTTCTCAGGGACAAAACCTCGTAGGTAGCTGAAAACTTAATTGTGCAAGATGGAATTCACTCATTCCTACACTAAGGAATTAGATAGGTTGTTCCCTTAAGAACTGACTCCAGGTCTTGAACAACGGGGCCCCGCCCTCTATGAGGGTATGAGTCTAAGTTAGAACCTTAGACTTGTTGTTCATTAGAGGATCAGTGGTGCTTAAGGAACAAAGAGGTAATCACAGGGGTAAAACGATAATTTGACCCAGCTGTAATTACGAACAACCTGTGAAGGGTCGACTCATGGGTAATGACTATATCAGTGGACACAATATTATCTACAGTGAGGAGAGTGCAACTACAAGTCTATAGTGGAGTGACTTGTAGTTAATGAATATTGATTAACTGGATCAAAGAGTTTGATCAGTTAATCTCATATCATTGGAGCTCATGAACTGTAGGTCCATTAGGCCCTCCGTTGGCTCAACAAGGTTATATTGAGGGTATAAAATTAGGAATGGAATTGAAGTGTTCAATTTCATATATGAGGTGTTATATCAATTATATACGATATAATTAATATAATATATAGTTTTAATGTGAATTAGATTCACATATAAACTATATACTAAAGAGAGATAAAATGAGGGGTAGGATGGTCATTTCCATCCTATTTCCCTATATATATGGTTGCATGAGATGCAACGAGGTTGGTTGATCCTAAGCTTTTGTTGTATTGTTGGAAAGGTTCCAAAGTACAAACATCTCTCTCACCAAATCTCATATCTCCTAAAGGGACCCTCACCTAGAGAACAACGGAGAAGATCCAGTGGTGGTGTCTTATTCTGTTCGTGGTTCGTGTTGTTGAGATCTTGATCGTGAGAGAGGAGGAGCACTTGAAGAAAGATTCTTCAAAGGTAATATTTCTTGCTGTCCAAATTCTGTTTTATGCTTAATCTAGCTAGTTTCATTCTTGAATGAAATCGTTGTAACTAAATCGAGAGCACGCGATTCACAATCGCTTCCGTTGCGGGACTTCGATTCCCTTCATCAAGTTCTAGTTCTCTCATGTATTTAATGACCCCGGAGCTTAGTTTATTGGACAAAGTTTGTAATAAAATGTGAGACACAAAAGATGAAATAAATAACTCTTTAATTTACAAACTGAACGAGATTAGGATAAACATCCCAACACACAAGAAATAGAAAATAAAATAGGAAATGTTACCCATTTGAATAGATGGTGGTCTTCTTTTGTGCTCCTTAACCCTTTTCTTTACGAGGGGAGTAATCACCATCGAATATAAGTGATGACGATGAGAAGTTTCTGGTTGTTCCTTCCGATGGGTGTCGGTTGAAACAAGAAAGTTGAAGTGGGTCGTCTATAGAAGTAGCTTGGGTTTCAACACAATTACTCAAAAACATGTGTAGTAACTACAACCATTTCAAGTAGGACAATTACAAATATGTCCAAAGAACTACAAATTTACACCTATATCCAACAGTTTAAATAAAGAAAGTTTAATTAGAGACACAATTACAATTGTACCCATTGTGTATTAAAAAATGAAAAATAAAATGAAAACACAAAAAAGGCAAAATCGAATTCAATTCCTTTTAAAATGCTTCCTAAAAATAGGAAAAACATTAAAAAAAAACTGTCAAAAAATATATTCAATTTTTTTTTAAAAAAAATCCTAAAAATAGTAAAATCATGCCCAACGAATTTTCAAAAATTGTACATTCAATTTTGTTTTAAAAAAATATTTCCTAACCATAAGCAAATCATGCCAAAAAAACTGCCAACTTTTTCTTTCTTCCTAAATCATTCATTATGTTGCTATAGATTCTATCAACTTGTGTGAACGACAAATGGCTATTGGTGGGTTTCAGTGCATCCATGACCAACAACGAAAATCCAAAAATCTATACACGGCAGTAGAGCTTTGCTTCACAAACTTGCAAAATATACCTAGTCTACATTGAAAAGTAAGTTCTCTTAGATACTGATGTTTACAAAAATGGAACCTCTGTTTTGGTTGTTAAATAAAAGGTAGTTTTTTAGGGTATGAGTTTAAAGAAATGCATGTGGGGTTTCATCGGAATGAAATTTACAGAAATGCATGTGAATTTTTAAGGGAATAAAGTTTACAGAAATGTATATTTGAAGCTAGTATCGTATGATGCATTCTCTGTCTTAGTTTTTTTACCAAAAATAAATTGTTGGAAGTAATCATTTTTTTATTACCAAAATTTCTGAGAGTATGATTTCAATATAATGCATGCATTTTTTTCTTCAACCAATATAATGCATGATATGATTATATATAACTGTGAAAATATGTGTAAATACTATGTTTGATAGTGGCATATTTAGTTTTTTAACAAAATATATGATTATACTAATTTGAATGATTATGTTAGTATTTTTGTACTTATTTTGGGTAAACAATATATATATATATTATACAAAATAAACTTGGAGTAATTTACCATGTCTACTATAAAATGCAAATGAAATAATGATGTATATATTTACAAAAATTGTGTTTACAATTTCTAAAGGTATGATTTCAATATAATACATTAATTTTTTTCTTCGACCAGTATAATGCATAATAAGATCATAAATAACTACGAAAAATATGTGTAAATACTATGTTTGATAATTAAATATATAATTCTTATAATATAATTAACAAAATATAGGGTTATACTGATTTGGATGGTTATGTTAGTATTTTTGTACTTATCTCTTGGGTAAACAATATATACGTTATACAGAATGAACTTGAGAGTAATTTTCAATGTCTACTACAAAATGTGAATGAAATGATGGTGTATATATTTATAAAAATTATGTTTCAGATATTTATACTTGTTTCTAATAAAATGCAATTAGTCTATATATAATGTATGATATTGATATTATAAGTATGGAGATATACATTGTCCACCATAAAATGCAAATGAAATAACAATGTAAATATTTGCAAAACTTAGGTTTCATATAATATAATACATTGTATATATTTTACGAATGTCCTTTACTAACCAATTTTGTCATTTACATAATTAGCAACAGTGAAGATTAAGGAAGAAAGGTGCAGGAGTCAACGATTGTTAGGTTCCTCAAGTCATACTAAAAAAAAAATAATGACATGTTTAGAGGGAAAAAAAATCTACATAGTATATATATTGTACACATACATTTGTATTAATGTTCTAAGATACAGTTGTATTTATATATATATATATGTTGTACACATACATTTGTATTAATGTTTTAAGATAAGTTACATTTCTTATATATATTGACAACGTTGAGACGCCGTGCAAAACGTCTCAATGCTAATGACGCAAAACACACCAGTTTTGGCATTGCGACGCTGCAAAGCAGCGTCTCAACGCCGCCTCCACGGTTCTTCAATGTGTTTCTTCTCATGGCATGGCGTGGACGCCATGCCCTCAGGTCTTATGGCTTATGTTGGCTCATCTACTTCCAATTTCTTCATCTTTTGCATTCCAATGACTCTCATTTGAGCCCTAATTCTTCAAGATCTCTCCATCTGCTCCATTCTTGCTTGTGTCCTTAAATTCAACAATTTAGACTCGTGAAAGCCCTAAAATCAATGCAAAAACTAGCAAAATCCAAGCCTAAGAATAACACATTTTATGTGCTATCACTATGCAATTCCAAATGAAAGATTTGGGAGAAGCGCAATATGTTCTAGGGAACCAGATTGTCCGAAACCGTAAGAACAAAACTCTAGCCTTGTCTCAAGCATCGTATATCAACAAGATGTTAACTCAAAGATGCAGGACTCCAACAAGGGCTTATTGCCTTTCAGGCACGAGGTTCATCTGTCTAAGGAATAGTGTCCTAAGACACCTCAAGAAGTTAAGGACATGAGACAGATTCTTTATGCATAAGTTGTAGGTAGCCTGATGTACGCCATGTTGTGTACTAGGCTCGACATCTGTTATGCAGTAGGGATTGTCAGTAGATACCAATCTAATCCAGGATATGATCACTGGACAACGGTTTAAAGTAATCCTCAAGTATCTTAGGAGAACGAGAGACTACATGCTCGTATATGGTGCTAAGGATTTGATCCTTATAGGATATACAAACTCTGACTTTTAGACCCACACTGATTCTAAGAAATCAATGTCAGGGTCAATGTTTACTCTTAACAAAGGAGCTGTAGTTTGGCGAAGCATCAAGCAAGGATGCATCGCGGACTCCACAATGGAGGTCGAATACGTAACATCTTGTAAAGCAGCTAAAGTGGCAGTTTGACTAAGGAAATTCATGACAGATTTAGAAGTTGTTCCATATATGAATTTGTCAGTCACCCTTTATTGTGATAATAGTGGTGCATTGGCGAATTCGAGGGAACCTCAAAGTCATAAGAGGGGAAAGCATATCGAGCAAATGTATCACCTGATATGGGAAATTGTGTATCGAGGGGACGTGGTCGTCACGAAGATAGCTTTAGAGCACAATATTGATGATCCTTTTACAAAGGCTCTCACGACTAAGGTATTTGAGAGTCACCTAAAGAGTCTAGGTCTACGAGTGATATCCTGACTAGGGCAAGTGGGAGTATTTTGTACAAAGGGTATTCAATTCCCTAGTTTATTGTATTTACATTAATGTTGTACTTTTAAAGTTGTACTCCACTAGCTTTAGATCAAGCGAGAGTTTTTTGGGGTTTGTGCCATAAACTCGTGGGTTTGTAAATGCTTAATGTTATGAATAAAGAGTTATTTTTCATCAATTCTTGTAAACTCACATTTAAAACTTAAATCCCATAAACTAAGTTCCAGGGTTATGTATATGAGATCTTGAACAGTGTGTAGTAGACACACAGGTAGTATCATGTTCAAGTAGAAAACCCAAATGGTCTATAGTACATGCATAAGGTTGGGAACCTCATCCTAGTAACACTATGGATGCAACCCACTTTGTATTTGATACAAACGAGGCGATCTAACTCATTCATGTAGTTGCATGAGAGTGGGGGCATCATGTGCGATGAAATTGTACAAGACCAGACCACGAATTATTAGACTACTGATGTAACACCGTTAACAGATAATTAGGATTAATAATTCATAGATGACCATTAGTGACTTGACCTGAATCCTAAGTGGGTTACAGACTCTTGTCTGTGGGAGTTTGCCCTTAGACTAGTAATGGTGATAGTGGTCATAGTTGCCGACTCAATATGCCTACCTTCTCATCTCATTAGAACCTATACGATCATACAAAAGAAAATATATATATATAAGTATTTTGATAACTTAAAATATATGGATGCATGTCACCCTACATTGTCATATAGTTCAAACACTTGTGCTAGATACTTTCTTTTTATATTTTGAGTTCAACAACGTATATATATATAGAGAGAGAGTGAGAGGTAGGATTTTAAATCTCTGACTTTTTTTTATTAAAAGATATTCACTTTAATTAGATAAACTATGCCCAAGTTGTAATTAGCAACTATAAACCCTTCATTAGCAAGGGATTGGTAAAGGATGATCTTGAACTCTAAATAAATGAAGAAATACACTTTTTAAAACAAATTGATATATTTGTATTATTAAATTCTGCACATAAGATAAAATTATTATTTACAAAAATACATAATTTAGATTAGAAAAATACGTACAACAAATAATCCTATGAAATATGACTATTTCAACACTTTTCAAAACTTTTTTATGACAAAGCAGTGATTAACATTATTTTCTCTTGTTTCGTGTTGTTTGTTTGGAATTAATTTAAAATGAGATTAATGTTATTTTTTTAGCTTTATTTCCTAGTTTTTGCTTCCAATCTATTATTTTCAAGAATGAGTTTTTCTTATCCTTTATTTTTTATTTCTAAAGTTGGGGAAAACAGAAAGTTTTATATAGCAAAACTATAGCATCGTCGCAAAAATAATATGTGACTCAACGTCCAATTTATTTAAAAGTAGCAACTCAACACTCAAACTTGCCACCTAACCCTCCATATAATAGAAAATGGAAAGAGAAAAACAAAGGGGATCGAAAGAAAAGAGGAAAAATAGATTTTGAGGAAGAGAGAAAGAAGAAACCAAGATTGAAGAAATCATGGAGAAGAAGAAGCTCGATCCATTTTTGCTACAACAATTCTTGCTTTCAAACTTTTCTTTCTTTCTTAGCCGGTAAGTTTTCATAGTTTTAATTGTTCTGAACTTTCTATGGATTATTATAGCTTTGACTTTATGGGTTTAAGTTTAAGTTTAGCCTTGTTATGGGTTAAATCAGACCAACAAGAATGAGATGGTCAAATGACTAAGGCAAAGGGCCAAACAGAATAAGAAGCCAAATACGAAGTCAAAATGGGTCGAAATCGAACAGTGACCGAACCAAGACGAAAAGAGACGAGAGGACGTGCTTGGGCTTCGACCAAAGCGCGTGGTCGGCCTCGACCTAGGTAGAGCCCTCCCATTTGGTCTCTACCCTCGCCCAACACCCCAAGAAAGGAGTCTGCGCTTGGGTCGAAGCCCAAGCCCGTGGTCAGCCTCGACCGAGGTCAAGGCCGACCAGATGCAAGACCATCTTCTGAGCCTTGCATCAATCCCATGCGGCCCATAGACTTGTTTTCACCCCTCTCTCGACCTTTCCTTTTCTCGATAGGCCACGAAAACCCATAAAGGACCCTAGAAGAAAGCTATTTAAGCTCTCCCAGGAGGGGAGAGCATGGTAAGTGGATTCTAGTCAATTAAACACAAAACTCCTCCCTAATTCTCTAAAAAACCCTCTCTGACTTAAACCTTGGAGCTTGTGTGGTCTACACCACACCAGTGTCCAAGTTTTCCTTGTCTTGCAAGTTGCATTCTTCCCCCAAGAATTACAAATTTACCGTCGTTGTCACGTGGAGGTCAGGTGTGTTCCTCTATCCAAAATTTGGCAACAACAGTTGGCACCGTCTGTGGGGACGACAACGCTTGCTTGGAGAACCTAGTACTCGAGTCAATCTGTCAAGAGAGATAAAAAGAATGCAAAGAAACGCGTGTTGGAACGAGAAGCAACGCGATTCTGATCAAGATCGTCGTATGCGACGAACACGAGGAGACATATCTCATCGGCCTCATACCAAGGTCGAGGCCGATCAACACCAGAAAGTCGAGGCCGATCAGGCCGTTCAAACTACATGGCGACACAAACAAGAAGGATTGCGTGAAGATGGTGACCTACGTTTGTTAGTCGAGGTTGATAATTCTCATTTATGAGAATTATTTAGCCTTTAAACTTAGTTATACTTGTATGTTTTCTTCATTTCTTTAGGTAAAAGTGGATAAAGTGGAGTCAATTGCATATAATTAAGGAAGAGTCAAAGATTCTTGAAGAATGAGAGAAAATAAGCAAACATGAATGCAAAATCTCATTTTTTTTAGTTTTGAACGCAGGAACGCAAACTGACGCAATTGCATAGCACGCAAATGCTATACAATTGCATAGCACGCAGATATGGAAAATGCAGAAAATCGCAGGGGAACACAAACTGACGCAATTGCATGCACGCAGATCTGGAAAATGCAGAAATCGCAGGAAATTCGAGAATTCCGTGATTTTGGGGGATTTTATTTCGATTTTCTCTATAAATTCAACAATATAAGTTTACCCACCATAATGGAAACCCTAGCATGTAAACCCTAGGGTGTGTTTGGCCCATGGGTTTTGATTTGGATGAGTTTTGATTTGGATGGGTTTGGATTCCAAATCCAAACCCATGTTTGGAGCAAGGTGTTCCAAATCCTTGGTTTTGAAATCCAATCCCATGGGTTACAACAGTACAACCCCATGGGTTACAACAGTGCAATCTCATGGAATTTGTTCTATGTTTTTCTCATCCATTTGTCGACTACTTCGACAACTCTGGTAAAAACTCCGGCGACCACCCACGACCATCGACAACGACAACTCCGATAAAAACTCCGACAACCACCCGACGATCATCGACAACGACAACTCCGACGACCGCACCAACGACCACTTTGGCAACAACTCCGGTGACAACTCTGATGACCACCCAACAACCACCGACAACGACAACTCCGACGACCGTACCGACGATTACTTTTGCAACAACTCCAGTGATAACTCCGACGACCACCCGACACCACCGACAACGACAACTCCGACGATCACACCAGCGACTCGAATACCGTTGATGACTGCCTCCAAAAGACACTTAATTTTCCATTTCCTCTTCAATTTTTTGTTTTTCATTATCGGTGACTGCTTCAACAATAACTCCGATGACAACTCCAACGACCACCCGATAATGATAACTACAACGACCACACCAGGGACTCAACCACCGTTGACGGTTACCTCATACGACCACTTGGTTTCCCATTTCCTCTTTCATTTGTCGTTACCATTTTCAGCCACCACTTCGACAACAACTCCAGTGACAACTCCGACGACCACATACAACGACAACTCTGACGACCACATCGGTGACTAGCCACCATTGATGGCTGCCTCAACGACCTTTTCAACAACAACTCCGACGACTCGGTGACCACCAACAACCACAAATCCAACGACCACCTCGACAATCCCACCATCTCATCAACTCGACCACTCCAACAATCCGACAATCTAGTCAAGTTTTCAAAAGGTTAAAATAAAACTAAAAAATGGCTACTAAACAATTTTTTATGTTACTCTAAAAAGCTTTGAACTTTGTGAAATTTTTATTAGAAAAAAAAAGAAAAACAACATGATATTTTTTTTAATGTACACTCAAATGACTCAATTTTGTAATTTCTTTTTTAAAAGTTAGAAAAAATGAAATAATTTTTTTCTTTCGCACAGAGGCGTTTTATGTTCTTTTGTTTCATGTTAATTGCAACACTTTTGGATGGTGTATCTGTATATGTAAACTCGGTAGGGGTGTTCAAAAAACTGATGACCCGAAGAACCCGATCAACCCAACCTAATTCGTTGGGTTAAAAAAAAACTTTATGAGTTGGGTTGGTTCGTGGGGCTCACGAAAAATTAGATTGGGTTGAACCTAGAACCGAACCAACCCAAACTTCCTATTAATTTTAGAAAAATATTTTTTTTACTTATATTACAACTATATGTACATATATTTATTTAATTTTATAATTATTTTTAGATGATTTTATTCTTCAATAACTTTTTAAAATAAGTTTTTGAGTTTTTTGGAAGGTAAAAATTCATAATATAAATTAAAATGAAGTTTCTAATCTTAATTTAATCTTAATTCAATATATATATATATATATATATATATTACGTATATCAACCTAAACCAACCCAACCCAAATGTTTCATGGTTGAGTTAGATTTGGGTTCATCACTTAATTAAGGTTGTTTGGGTTGAAGATATTTGCAACCCGAATAGCTGAGTTGCGTCTAAATGCTAAAAATTGTACTAAAGGTTTAAAACTCTTTTTTTATTCCTCAACAACAACCTAAATTGAAAGCTTCATGGAAAAGTTACTTAAAAAATTGATCTATGTTAGACATTAACTTCTACAATTCACATAAGACCAATTACAAAAATTTGAAAGGAATAAAATAACTAAAAGAAAAAAGGTGAAACAAAATTGTACCAAACCTAGAGTTCAGAAAACTGCACTCAAGACAGAGCTCTCTGATTCTCAGGCTTCAAAACACTGCACCCCAAACACAGTTTTCTGATTCCCAGGCTTCAGAACCCCTCAGGACAAACCCTCCAGACTTCTGATTCCCAGGATTCTGATTACCAACCTGCGCCCCAAACAACCCCTGTATATTTTAGAGGAGGGAGTCGTCAAAAAGAGAGCTCGCCTTAGGAAGAGATTCCACTTTTCTGTTTTGGGGTTTTCTTCAAGTTCTTTAATTTCTTTTTAGTTGTTGCTGTATTTTCTTCTACTTCTTAGCCCGATTCTCTTCTTCAATCCCATAATAACGAGAGTTAGAAGTGGTATTGAAGGAAGAACTCGATTTCGGTAAAGGATGTCCTTGTAGTTTTTGGGTTTTTCGTTGTTATTCTGAATATTGTCATTCTGAATTTTTAATTCTTTTTAGGGTAAGAGATTTTGTTTTCTTGTTGTAGTCTCCTTTCATTTTTAGTTGTTTTAGGACGAAGAGTTTCAGTAATTAAATCTCAATCTTTTCATTGAATTTCAATTAAGTTTCAGTTCATTCTCTACCAAGTTTTATTTATGTTGTTTTTAGAAAAGCATACTTCGGTGATTAAAATTTTGAGTTTCACACATTGATTTTCTCTCCCTCAGTTTAGAAGCTTATTATCACCCTCGATTCTTGCTAAGTTGTGGTAGACCGAGGTTCATATTCTAAGTGGTCAACGTTGGAAGAGTTATAAATCTTAATGGTTGAAATTTCATTGTTTTTCTTTACCTTATTCATGAGGAGCTAAAATTCCTTAGGGATTCAAGATGTGAATGCCCTAAGGAAAGACAATGAACTCCAAAGCAAGAGCCATTATATTTGACTAACCTCTAATGAAGTTTACTTTTGGTGAGTTTATTGCAGGTAGCCTTAGCCGACCATCTAAAGTTACCCATCAACCATTAACTTGGCACCGAAAGGGTTGAGCTAAAGTAGATTTCCCAAAAGTAATGGAGTAAAAGGGCTTAGACATAAGACCTTAACTTGACCCTAGGCATAGGACAAGACTCCAAAACCATAGATTTATGTGCACAAACATCTGGGATAGATTAACCATAAACATATAGGATTAATCACTCAGTCTCCTAAAGATACTTCAAAGAAGGTCGAATAGGAGTAGAACTCGGTTTACATCGTTTGGAAGGTTAGATCAAATCGCATCGCACTTGCAGTCGCATTGTCGTTGCCGCATCATGCAATTGCGTCGCAATGGAAGAATCCTGCATTTCCATCGTATTAGCAGAGCGGTGTAGTGCAGAGTTTGTTGGAGTGTGTTCCCTAATCTCGTGTAGTTTGTAATATTCATCATTGTAAATAAATAAGAGTTATTTATTCAAACTTTGTGTCTCACATATTTTATAAACTTAATCTAATAAACTAAGCTCCAGGGTCATTGTATTATGAGAGAACTAGAACTTGAACGATGTGTAGTGGACACACGGGGAGGATCACGTTCGAGTTAATGACCCGAACGGTCTACAGTATATGGATAGGGTTGGAAACCTAATCCTGGTTACACTGTGGATGCGACCCGCTTTGTATTACATACAAACGAGGTGATCCAACTCGTTCATGTGGTTGACATGCGAGTGGGGGCATCCTGTGCAATGAGATTGTACAAGACCGGATTGTGAATTATTAGACTTACTGATGTAACACCGTTAACAGTATAGGACTAATAATTTCGTAGATGACCATTAGTGACTCGTCCTTAATCCTGAGCGTGTTACAGACTCTTGTCTGCGGGAGTCTGTCCTTTGACTGGTACGGGTGAGGGTGACCACAGTTGCTCGCCTAATATGCCTACCTTCTTGGGGACAGGACCACGTGGGAAGCTAGGAACTTGACTACGCGAGATGGAATTCACTCATTCCTGAATTAGGGAAACTAGAGAGGTTGTTCCCTTAAGTGCTGTCTCCAGGACTTGGACAACGGGCGCCCACCCTCTCACTGGGCCGAGAGAGATGTTATTTATGGTTGAACCATACAACGTAATTGTTCATTAGAGGAGCAGTGAGACTTAAGGAGCATGAGGTAGACACAGGGGTAAAACGATAATTTGACCCAACTGGTCAACGAACAACCTGTGAAGGGACGACTCACGGACATTGGTTATATCGATGGACACAACTTGTCCTACAGTGATGGGAGTGCAACTACGGGCTTTAGTGGAGTGTTACCGTAACTAATGAATGTTGAATAACCGGGTCAAAGAGTTTGACTGGTTAATCTCGGATCATTGGAGCTCGTCATCTGTAGGTCCATTAGGTCCCTCGGTTGGCTCAAATTGGACAAATTGAGGGTTTACAGTTTGGTGTGAATTTGAAGTGTTCAAATTCATTAATTGGTTATTTATGTCATTTATATGTGATATAGTTGACATAATATATAGTTTGATGTGAATGAGATTCATAATAAACTATAGTATAACCTAATATATTAATTAGTGCTAATTGGAGAAATTGAATTGAGAAAAATTAAATTGAATGTGATTCAATTTAAAATTCCACAATTAAGCAAATGAGATTTGTATAATAAGGTATGAGATACCTTATATTGTGTGATATGCAAGTATGCTTTGCATATCATATAGTTGTGGTAAAATGGTGAATTGGTGGAGATTTTAACTCCACCACACACCATTATATAAAGGCATGGCAAGAAGCCTTTGGTAGGTTAATTGATTCATTTTTTGGATTTTGGATCCAAGTGAAAATCATTCTCTCTCAAAGTTCTCTCAACTCTCTCTAGAAATCCTCTCCAATCCCAAAACCAAAGGGAGTTCCACCACTCTCCCTCAACCTACCGAGAACAATCGAGAAGTCCTTTCGGAGGTGTCCCTGTTGCTCGGTTCGAGGATCGTAACTGTTGAGATCATTGGTACGAAGGAGTTCGTGACCAGAGAAGAAAACACTGAAGAAGGGTTCTTCAACAAGTAAGTACACCTTTTACTTTCTGTTTTCTTCTAGTTTTATAGCATGTTTAGCCTAGGATTTATGTGATAAATTCAATTTTAGGAAAAACGTTTCACAACGAAACAACGACGTTTAATAACGTCTTCCACTGCGGGATTTCCATTCCCTTCAGAGTTATGCAACGACGTTGACGCAATTGCGTTGTTTTGCCTTCTCACGCAAGTGCAGAATATTGCCACGTTGTGCATCGGTGATGTAACTGCAATGCAAGGCAATTGCATCGGGTTGTGTTATCTTTCCAATTTAGTGGCATGAACAATTCTTGATTCCCTCACTTTTCCATTGTTTTCATTCCTTTTTAAGTTTAGTTAAAAATCACCCAAAAATCATTTGTGTTACTTTTGGTTACCCTTTTGTAGTTTGTCAACAATTTGTGTTATCTCAATAAGTTTTATTAAAACCGTTCCCTTGGGCTCGATACTCTGGAATACTTCCAGTTTTATATTACTTCGATCGCGTGCGCTTGCGCGTTTTTTGCCCCATCAGAGGCCGACCACAAAAAGGTCGAGCTCGACCAGTGTCAGAAGGAGGTCGAGGCCGACCAGAAGAGCGCCAAGGCCGACCAGCATGTGAAGGTCGAGGCCGACAAGAAGGAGGCCACTACTGACTTGTTCGTTCAAGCTACGTGGAAGTGCAAACCAAAAGGATTACAAGAGGAGGCGATAAAGATGGTGACTGACCAACTCTTCGCTTCTGGCGAGGATGAGACCGACCAAAGAAGGTAACCTGCCGTGGAATTAGAATTTATCCCGCTCACATCAGAGAACAGACAAATAAATATTGGAGCAAACCTGGGGGCTAAGCAGAAAGAAAAACTGATCAGTTTCTTGAAGGACAATGCAGATTTATTCGCATGGTATCATGAGGATATGTCAGGGATAAATCATGATCATGATGTCATGGTGCACCGGTTGAACATAGGCAGAGATTTGAAGCCCGTGAAACATAAGGACGTGCATTCAATAAGGAGCAAAACGAGATCATAGCCAACCAAGTAGATGGTTTGCTAAAAGTCAATTTCATTAGGGAAGTCCATTATCCCCAATGGCAATCTAATGTGGTTTTAGGAAAGAAATCTAATGGCAAATGACGAATGTGTATCGACTTCATTGATCTAAATAAGGCTTGTCCTAAGGACAGTTACCCTTTGCCTATGATAGATCAGTTAGTAGATGCAACAACGGGTCATGAGTTATTAAGCTTCATGGATGCTTACTCTAGATATGATCAAATCAAGATGTATGGACCTGATCAAGAGAAGACCTCTTTCATCAAGAACGCAAGAGCAACCTACCAAAGAATGGTAAATCGAATGTTTGCTCCCTTGCTGGGGAAGAATATGGAGGTGTATGTAGATGATATGCTTGTAAAAAGCATTAAAGCATATCAACATGGAACTGACCTCCATGAAGCTTTCCAGATACTTCGAAAATACAAGATGAAGCTGAATCCAAGTAAATGTGCTTTCGAGTAACGTCAGAAAAATTCCTTGGATTCATGGTACATCAAAGAGGAATTGAAGCAAATCCAAACAAGATAAAAGCTATCTTAGAGATGCCCTCTCCAACTAATCTCAAGCAACTTCACAGTCTCAGTTTGAGAATTGCAGCGTTGAACACGTTCGTTAGTAGAGTTACTGACAAATGTCAACCCTTCTTTAAAATTCTGAAGAAGGGACTTCAGTTTGAATGGTGTAAAGAGTGCGAACAAACTTTTCAAGAACTAAAGGTTTATCTAAGTTCAGCTCCCCTCCCAGCCAAACTAGTTAAAGGAGACTACTTTATATAACAGCTTCTAACACTGCTATAAGTTATGCATTAATTAAAGAGGAGAAAGGTCATCAAAGACCAGTCTACCATACTAGCAGAACAATGGTAGGGGTTGAAACTAGATATTCTCAAGTAGAAAAACTTGCACTAGCTCTAGTTACCTCAGCCAGAAGATTACGTCCTTACTTCCAGGCACATAAGGTAACTGTTCTAAAAGATTTCCCTCTCAAATAAGTGTTGCAGAAGCCAAAAGCTTCGGGACGTATCATGAAGTGGGCAATAGAGCTTAGTGAATATGATATTCACTACAAACCGAGGACATCAATCAAAGGACAAACACTGGTGGATTTCATAGCAGAGCTCACTCCATCATAGGCTGAGGCCGACCACGTGGGGGCTAAGGTCGAGGCCGAGGCCGACCACATAGAGGTCGAGGTCGACAACACAGAGGTTGAGGCCGACCACATAGAGGCCAACCATATGGAAGTCGAGGTCGATCATAAGAGGGAAAAGGTCAACCATCTTCAATGTGTAATGAGATGGAGACATCTCATCCAGAAGACCCTAATCTGCCCTGGAAACTGTTCGTTGATAGGTCTTCCAACGTAAAAGGATGCAGAGCAGGAATTCTACTTGAATCCCCTAAAGGAGAAAGGTATGAATATGCTCTCAGATTCAAGTTTAGGACGTCAAACAATGAGGCAGAATATGAAGTGCTCGTATCATGATTGAGGATCGCCAAGGAGATAGGAATCTCTAATCTATTAGTTTTGAGTGATTCTCAACTAATAGTCAAACAGGTAACCAATAAATATCAAGCTAAAGAATAGAGAATGGAAAAATATTTGTCAAAGGTCAAGGAACTACTTGCCTCGTTCTCCAAAACACGAGTTCAAGCAAATTCCAAGATCACAAAATGCCAACCTTGATTCTTTAGCTCGATTACTAGCAGCTTATGAAACTGAACTGAGTCGAACAGTTCCAGTTGGAATCCTATACGAACAAGCCATATGCAGAGGAGAGATAATGGAATTGAGAAGCAAACCAGATGAGGCAAAGGCCGAAGACAACTTGACCAAAACCGAGAAAGACTTGATCGAAACCCAGGAGATTTTGGTCGAGGTCGAGGAGATTTTGATCGAGGCCAAGGAGCATACGACCGAGGTCGAGGACGATTTGGCCGAGATCAAGGCCGAGAAGGTTCCTTCTTGGATGGATCTTATATTGGAATATTTGAGGAAAAATTACCCATAGAAAAAATAGAAGCCAAGCGAGTACAGAGGCGATCAACTCATTACCTACTCAAAGAAGGTAAACTCTATAAGAGGGGATATTTAATGCCGCTTCTGAGATGTTTTACACCTATTGAAGCGAAATATGTCGTAAGAGAGATCCATGAAGGAATATGTGACAACCATTCAGGCAGAATATCCTTATGTCATAAGATCACAAGGTAAGGATATTACTGGCCGACAATGCTTAAGGACACAAGAAATTTCACAAGATCCTGTGATCGATGTCAACGATTTGTTCCAATTCCAAGGCAACCACCAGAACCATTGACAAACATAGTGAGTCCTTGGCCTTTTGCAGAATGGGGAATAGATCTTATTGGACCTCTCCCTCTAGGTAAAGGGTAAACTAAATTAGCAGTGGTGGCAGTAGACTACTTCACAAAGTCGGCTGAAGTAGAAGCACTGACAACAATCACAAAAAAGAAGATAATTAGCTTTGTTTGGAGAAATATAGTATGTCGTTTTGGAATTCATAATGTCATTATTTCAGACAATGGAAAACAATTCGATAATGCAACATTTAAAAAATTTTGTGAAGATCTCAACATTGATTATCAATGTTCATCTCCAGCATACCTTTAAGCCAATGGGCAAGTGGAAGCAGTGAAAAAGATTATCAAATTAAATCTCAAGACAAAGTTGGAAAAGCTGAAGGGAGCATGGGTAGAAGAGTTGTCTAACGTGTTATGGGCATACAAAACCACTGCAAGATCTACTACAGGCGAGACTCCTTTCTCACTTACTAATGGTGCAGAGACAGTCATCTCTGTTGAGATTGGTTTACCCTCGCCAAGAGTAGAAGAATTTGACCCTCAACGGAATGAGGAGCCAATGAGACTATGCTTAGACCTACTAGAAGAGCACAAACAAAAAAGCTCATCTTCGAGCAGCAGAATACAATAACAGAATTATAAGGTACTACAATGCAACAGTAAAAAAATGAAGTTTCAAAGAAGGAGATCTCGTACTAAGAAGAGTCATGCAAAATACAAAGGATCCATCATCTGGTGCACTAGGTCCAACGTGGGAAGGACCATACCAAATTGCTAGAATTGTCAAGCCTGACACGTACACTTTAATTGATCATAGGGGAAAAGTTCTTTCCCACCCTTGGAATGCAGAACACCTTAGAATCTATTACCAATAGATTATTTTGTTTTACTCTACTCTTCAGTTAGGATTTTTCTTGTCAGCATCTAGAATATCATGTATGATTGAAATTTTATCATGAATGAATCATCTTTCTCATGCTATAATTGTATCACTCAAGCATATTTTCCAGAACGGAAACTCCTACTTGAGTAGGGGCTACTAAAGGGATATGCTTCCCTATTGAACAAAAAACAGAAGCTACATAGGAGATATGCTTCTCTTTGAACAAAAAGCAGAAGCCACATAGTAAAGTAGAAGCTACACGGAACAAAACAAAAAGGAAAATTCCACACCATAAGTCAGGGCCGACTAGATTAAGCCGAGGTTGCTAGAATAAGCCAAGGACGACCAGAATAAGTCGAGGGTGAGGCCAACCTGGACGAGGTTGAGCCGACCCCACACTCTCACTTGAATACCTATTTTCTTCTCTCATGTTCTGAGGCTGGCTCGATGTGAAGCTACAAAGAATCTGGATGACCGAAAAATTCCTCTTGTAAGAAGACATGAAGCAACACAGTTGTTGGACAACCACAATTTCCTCCTACGAGGGGATGGGAAGTCCAAAATAATCCTCATAGGGATTAACGACAATCTCGCTTAAACTTGAGGACAACCTCAACTATGTATATGTTGGGATGTATGTCCTAATCTTGTGTAAGTTTGTAATATTTCTTATTGAAATAAATACAAGTTATTTTTCATCACTTTGTGTCTCCCATATTTATAAACTTAATCCAATAAACTAAGCTCTAGGGTCATTGAATTATGAGAGAACTAGAACTTGAATGGTGTGTAGTGGACACACAGTGAGGATCACGTTCGAGTGAATGACCCGAACGATCTACAGTATATGAATAGGGTTGGAGACCTAATCTTGGATACGCTGTGGATGCGACCCACTTTGTATTAGATACAAATGAGGTGATCCAACTCGTTCATGTGGTTGACATGCGATTGAGGGCATTCTGTGCAATGAGATTGTACAAGACCGTACCGAGAATTATTAGACTTACTGATGTAACACTGTTAACAATATAGGACTAATAACTTCGTAGATGACCAATAGTGACTCGACCTTAATCCTGAGCGTGTTACGGACTCCTGTCTGCGGGGGGTTGTCCTGTGACTAGTACGGGTGAGGGTGGTCACAGTTACTCGCCCAATATGCCTATCTTCTAAGGGGCAGGACCACATGAGGAGCTGGGAACTTGACTACGCGAGATGGAATTCACTCGTTCCCGAATTAGGGAAACTAGAAGGGTTGTTCCCTTAAGTGCTGTCTCCAGGGCTTGGACAACGAGCGCCCACCCTCTCACTGGCCCGAGAGGGATGTTGTTTATGGTCGGATCATACAACGTTGTTGTTCATTAAAGTAGCAGTGGGACTTAAGGAGCAAGAGGTAGACACAGGGGTAAAACGGTAATTTGACCCATTAGTGTCTACGAACAACCTGTGAAGGGTCGACTCACGGGCATTGGTTATATCGATGGACACAACTTGTCCTATAGTGATGGGAGTGCAACTACGGGCTTTAGTGGAGTGTTACCATAGCTAATGAATGTTGAATAACTGGGCGAAGAGTTTGACAGGTTAATCTCGAGTCATTGGAACTTGTCATCTGTAGGTCCATTAGGTCCCTCGGTTGGCTCAAACTCGATAAATTGAGGGTTTATAGTTTGGTGTGAATTTGAAGTGTTCAAATTCATTATTTGGGTATTTATGTCATTTATATGTGATATAGTTGGCATAACATATAGTTTTATGCGAATGAGATTCATAATAAACTATAGATTAGCCTAATTAATTAATTAGTGCTAATTTGGAGAAATTGGATTAAGAGAAATTAAATTAAATGTGATTCAATTTAAAATTCCACAATTATACAAATGAGATTTGTATAATAAGGTATGAAATACCTTATTATATGTAATATGCAAATATGATTTGCATATTATAAAGTTTTGGTAAAATGGTTATTTGGTGGAGATTTTAACTCCATCTCTCACCCTTATATAAAGGCTTTGGAAGAAGCCTTTGGTAAGACAATTGCTCATTTTTGGAATTTCATCTTCCAAGAGCTCTCTCCTCTCTCAAAATTCTCTCTAAAATTCTCTCCACCTAAAAACAAAAGGGAGTCCCACAACTCTGTTGGGATGTATGTCCTCATCTCGTGTAGTTTGTAATATTCCAAGTTGTAATAAATAAGAGTTATTTATTTGAACTTTGTGTCTCGCATTTTTCATAAACTTAATCCAATAAACTAAGCTCCAGGATCATTGTATTATGAGAGAATTAAGAACTTGAATGGTGTGTAGTGGACACACAGGGAGGATAACGTTCGAGTTAATGACCCGAACGGTCTACAGTATATGGATAGGGTTGGAAACCTAATCCTGAATACACTGTGGATGCGGCCCGCTTTGTATTAGATACAAACGATGTGATCTGACTCGTTCATGTGGTTGACATGCAAGTGGGGGCATCCTGTGCAATGAGATTGTACAAGACCGGACCGTGGATTATTAGACTTACTGGTGTAACACCGTTAACAATATAGAACTAATAATTTCGTAGATGACCATTAGTGACTCGACCTTAATCGAAAGCGTGTTCACGGACTTACATGCGAAGTGGGTCCGTCCTTTGACTAGTACGGGTGAGGGTGGCCACTGTTGCTCGCCCAATCTGCCTATCTTCTCAGGGACAGGACCACGTGGGGAGCTGGGAACTTGACTACGCAAGAAGGAATTCACTCGTTCCCGACTTAGGAAAACTACAGGGGTTGTTCCCTTAAGTGCTGTCTCCAGGGCTTGATCAACGGGGCCCCACTCTCTCATTAGCCTGAGAGGGTTATTGTTTATGGTTGGACCATGCAACATAATTGTTCATTAGAGGAGCAGTGGGACTTAAGGAGCAAGAGGTAGACACAGGGGTAAAACGGTAATTTGACCCAACAATGTCTACGAACAACCTGTGAAGGGTCGACTCATAGGTATTGGTTATACCGATGGACACAACTTGTCCTACAATGATGAGAGTGTAGCTACGGGCTTTAGTGGATTGTTACCGTAGCTAATGAATGTTGAATAACCAAGGGTCAAAGAGTTTGTGAGTTAGTCTCGGATCATTGAGAGCTCATCACGTGTAGGTCCATTAGGTCCTCGGTTGGCTCAAATTGGACAAATTGAGGGTTTCTGATTTGGTGTGAATTTGAAGTGTTCAAATTCATTATTTGGGTATTTATGTCATTTATATGAGATATAGATGACATAATATATAGTTTAATGTGAATGAGATTCATAATAAACTATAGTATAGCCTAATTGATTAATTAGTGCTAATTGGAGAAATTGAATTGAGAGAAATTAAATTGAATGTGATTCAATTTAAAATTCCACATTTATGCAAATGAGATTTGTATAATAAGGTATGAGATACCTTATATTATATAATATGCAAATATGATTTGTACATCATATAGTTGTAGTAAAATGGTGAATTGGTGGAGATTTTAACTCCACCACACACCATTATAAATAAGTGCATTCAAAGGCATCTCAATGTGCTTTTGCCATTTTTTGGATTTTCATCCAAAGAGAGCAAAAGGTTTTGTCTCTAGAATTCTCTCATCTCTCACAATATCTCCTCACCCAAAACCAAAGAGAGTCCCACCTACTCTCCCTCAACCTCCCGAGAACAACCGAGAAGTTGTTTTGGAAGTGTCTTGCAACACTGTTCGAGGTTCGATTCGAGGAGATCGTTGATTCGAGAGAGATCGTGACCGGAGGACTAATAACTTCGTAGATGACCATTAGTGACTCGACATGAATCCTGAGCGTGTTACGGACTCCAGCCTGCGGGGTCTGTCCTTTGACTAGTACGGGTGAGGGTGGTCATAGTTACTCGCCAATATGCCTATCTTATCAGGGACAAGACCAAGTAGGGAGTTGGGAACTTAACTACGCGAGATGGAATTCACTCGTTCCTGCCTTTAGGGAAACAAGAGGGGTTGTTCCCTTAAGTGCTGTCTCCAGGGCTTGGATAACGGGCGCCCACCCTCTCACTGGCACGAGAGGGTTGTTGTGTATGGTTGGACCATTACAACGTTGTTGTTCTTTAGAGGAGCAGTGGGGACTTAAGGAACAAGAAGTAGACACGGGGATAAAATGGTAATTTGACTTAGCAGTGTCTATGAACAACCTGTGAAGGGTCGACTCATGGGCATTGGTTATATCAGTGGACACTTAATATCTTGCACTAATGGGAGTGCAACTACGGGCTTTAGTGGAGTGTTACCGTAGCTAATGAATGGTGATTAACCAGGTCAAAGAGTTTGATAGGTTAATCTCGGATCATTGGAGCTCGTCACTATAGGTCCATTAGGTCCCTCGATTGGCTCAATCTGGGTTAAAAGAAGGTTTACTGTTTTGGTGTGAATTGAAGTGTTCAATTTCACTAAAGGGCATTTATGTCATTTATATGAGATATGAATGATATAATATATAGTTTAATGTGAATGAGATACATAATAAACTATAGGTTAGCCTAATTGTTGAATTAGGGCTAATTGGAGAAATTAGATTGAGAGATATTAAATTGGATCTGATTCAATTTAATAAATCCACAATATTGCAAATGTGATTTGTGATATGAGATATGAGATATCTTATAATATAATTTGCATAACCTATAGTTGTGGTAAAATGGTAAATAGGTAGAGATTTCAACTCCACCTATCTCCATTATTTAAACCCCTTTGCAAGAAGAGTTGATGAGGCATTTGCTCATTTTTGGATTTCTCACCAAAAGAAGCAATCTCCTTCTCTCATTTTCTCTCTCAAATTTCTTCTCCTCCCTACCAAAACAAAGAGAATCCCACTATTCTCCTTCTTCCTAAAGAAGAACAACCGAGAAGCCTAGTGGTGGTGTTCTTGCTCGTGAGAAGAGTTCGGGATCGTAGAGATCGAGGATCACACAAAGAGTTCGTGATCGTGAACGGAAAGGAAATTGAAGAAAGTCTTCAACAATTAACGAAATCTTGTTGTTTCTTTTCGTTTTTATGCATGTTTCGCCTAGATTGTGTGATAATTGATTTTAACGAAATTAAGTAGCACAACATCACCGCGACGATTCGATTGTCTTCCGCTGCGCGGGGATTCTCATTCCCTTCACTGTCGCCCTAAAGAGCAAAGAAATCAAGGATGTTGCCAGAAAGTGTTTCTACTGCAACAGGGACAGACATCTGAAAAGGAGTTGTCCCAAGTTCCTTGATGAAAAGAAGTTGACAGGTAAATGTGATTTACTTGTCACAGAAACATGTTTAGTGGAGAGTAATGACTCTGTCTGGATATTGGATTCAGGCGCCACTAACCACGTTTGCTCATCTTTTCAAGGATTAAGTTCTTGGCAGCGGTTGCAAGAGGGTGAGATAACACTCAGGGTTGGATCCGGAGAAGTTGTCTCAGCTGCAACAATAGGCATGGTGAAGCTGTTCTTTGGTGGGAAGTACTTATTGGATAATTTGTACATTGTTCCTGGGTTTACTAGAAACCTAGTTTCTATTTCATGCCTATTAGAACAAAATATTTCCGTTTCTTTCAAGAGTAATAAAACGTTTATTTCTCGAAATGAAAATTTGATTTGTTCTGCTTCGCTTGAGAGCAATTTATATGTTTTGAACCCTAATTCGGTCAAACGTGTTTTGAATACCGAATTGTTTAAGACAGCAGAAACGCGAACTAAGAGATTAAAAGTTTCTGCAAAAGAAAGTGCCCATCTTTGGCATCTATGGTTAGGCCACATTAATCTCAATAGGATTGAGAGACTAGTGAAGAGTGGACTTCTAAGCGAGTTAGAAGAAAACTCTTTACCGGTATGTGAGTCATGCCTTGAAGGTAAAATGGCCAAACGTCCTTTTAGTGGAAAAGGATATAGAGCCAAGGAGCCCCTTGAGCTTATACATTCTGACCTCTGTGGTCCGATGAATGTTAAAGCACGAGGTGGTTACGAATGCTTCGTATCTTTTATAGATGACTATTCGTAGGAAGTCTGAAACACTTGAAAAGTTCAAGGAGTTCAAGACTGAGGTTGAGAATCTGTTAGGTAAAACGATAAAAACATTTCGATCGGATCGAGGTGGAGAGTATATCGACAGTGAATTCCAGGACTATATGATAGAACATGGAATTACGTCCCAACTCTCAGCACCTGGTATGCCACAATAGAATGGTGTATCTGAAGGGAATCGAATCCCGCAGCGGAAGCGATTGTGAATCGCGCGTTCTTAATTCGTTACAAAGATTGTATTCAAGAACTAAATAATCTAAATTAAGCATAAAAACAGAATTTGGACAACAAGAAATATACCTTTGAAGAACCTTTCTTCGAGTGCTCATTCTCCCACTGCTACGATCTCAGTAACACGAACCCAAGAGATTACGAACACTACCACCGGATCTTCTCCGTTGTTCTCTAGGTGAGGGAGGAAGGTGGGTTCCCTTTGGGTAAGATGAGATGTTGTGAGAGAGAGGTTTGTGTTTTAGAACTCATCCAACAACACAACAAAGGCTTAAAAAAATCTTAACCTAGTTGCATCTCATGCAACCATATATATAGGGAAATAGGATGGAAATGACCATCCTACCCCTCCTTTATTCTCTCATTAGTATATGGTTTATATGTGAATCTAATTCACATTAAAACTATATATTATATCAATTATATCAATTATATCATATAATTGATATAACACTTCATGTATGAAATTGAACACTGCAATTTCATTCCTAACTTTATACCCTCAATATTACCATGTTGAGCCAACGGAGGGACGTAACGGACCTACAGTTCATGAGCTCCAATGATGTGAGATTAACTGATCAAACTCTTTGATCCAGTTAATCAATATTCATTAACTACAAGTCACTCCACTATAGACTTGTAGCTGCACTCTTCTCACTGTAGATTATATTGTGTCCACTGATATAATCATTACCCATGAGTCGACCCTTCACAGGTTGTTCGTAATCACAGCTAGGTCAAATTACCGTTTTACCTCTTTGATTACCTCTTTGTTCCTTAAGCACTACTGATCTTCTAATGAACAACAAGTCTAAGGTCCTACCATAGACTCATACCCTCATAGAGGGCAGAGCCCCGTTGTTCAAGACTTGGAGTTAGTTCTTAAGTGAACAACCTATCTAATTCCTTAGAGTAGGAATGAGTGAATTCCATCATGCATAGTTAAGTCCCCAGCTACCTACGAGATTCTGTCCCTGAGAAGGTAGGCTTATTGATTCGGCTACAGGCCACTCTCACCCATACTAGTTTAAGGACAAAACCCTATAAACAGGAGTTCTTAACTTGCTCAGGATTCAGGTCAAGTCACTAATGACCATCTATAAATTATCGGTCTTACCTTGTTAACGGTGTTATACTGGTTAGACTAATAATTTGCAGTACGGTCTTTTATGAACTCTTCATACAGGATGCCCCCACTCACATGTCAACTACATGAATGAGTTGGATTACCTCATTTGTACTAATTACAAAGTTGGCCGCATCCATGGTGTTACCAGAATGAGGTTTCCAACCTTATTCTTATACCATAGACCATTTAGGTTATATTCTTGAACAAAATCCAAATAGTGTCCACTACACTGATGTTCAAGATATATTATAATCTTGGAGCTTAGTTTATTGGATTTATAAAGCAAGCATTATAATTTCATCAAATTAAATAACCCTCTATTTATTTGATCAAAATTACACAAGTTTTAGGGCATAAATCCCAACAATCTCCCACTTGACCTAAAGCTTGTGGAGTACTAAAACATTACAGTAATGTAAATACAATAAACTAGGGCATTTAAACCCTTTTGTACAAAATACTCCCACTTGCCCTAGTTAGGGAAGACTTGTAAACCTAGACCTTCTAGGTGACTCTCAAATACTTTAGCTGTGAGAGCCTTTGTAAAAGGATCAGCAACGTTGTGCTCTGAGGCTATCTTCGTGACAATCGCGTCTCCTCTATGCACGATCTCCTGGATGAGATGATACTTCCGCGCAATGTGCTTTCCCCTCTTGTGACTTCGGGGTTCCCTCGAATTTGCCACTGCACCACTGTTATCGCAATACAACGTGATGGGCAAAGTCATATTTGGAACAACTTCCAAATTTAGCATGAATTTCCTTAACGAAACGCCCTCTTTAGCTGCTTCACAAGCTGTTACATATTCGACCTTCATGGTGGAATTTGCGATGCATCCTTGCTTGACGCTTCGCCATACTACAGCTCCTTTGTTAAGAGTAAATACTGACCCTGATGTAGATTTCCAAGAATCTTTATCAGTCTGAAAGTCAGAATCCGTGTATCCTGTAAGGATCAAATCCTTAGCCCCATACACAAGCATGTAGCTCCTTGTTCTCCGAAGATACTTAAGGATTGTTTTAACCACTGTCCAGTGTTCAAGTCTTGGATTGGATTGATATCTACTGACCATCCCAACTGCAAAACAGATGTTAGGCCTAGTACACAACATGGTGTACATCAGGCTCCTAACAGCTTATGCATAAGGAATCCGTCTCATATCCTCAACTCCTCGAGGTGTCTTAGGACACTGTTCCTTAGAAAAATGGACTTCATGTCTAAAAGGCAACACACCCTTTTTGGAGTCTTGCATCTTAAACCTTGATAACACTTTGTCTATGTAAGAAGTTTGAGATAAAGCTAGTGTTTTATTCTTGCGGTTTCGGACAATTTGGATCCCAAGAACAAACTGCGCATCACCCAAATCATTCATTTGGAACTGCGTAGCTAGCCAATCCTTAATGTCAGTAAGATAACCTACATCATTCCCAATGAGTAGGATATCATCCACATAGAGAATTAGGAATGCGACAGAACTATTGATGATTTTCTTGTAGACACAAGATTCATCATCATTCTGGTCAAAATCATAAGATTTGATTGCCTCATCAAATCTTATATTCCAGGACCTAGAGGCTTGTTTCAGTCCATAAATTGACCTTTTAAGCCTGCAAACCTTTTGCTCTTGTCCTGGTTCAATGAACCCTTTGGGTTGGTTCATGTAGATGTTTTCCTCAAGATTGTCATTCACAAAGGCTGTCTTGACATCCATTTTCCATACCTCATAGTCATAATATGCGGGAATTGCAAGTAGGATACGTATAGACTTTACCATAGCAACATGTGAAAAGGTTTCCTCATAGTCAACCCCTTCAACCTGGCAACCCTTTTCTACTAGTCTAGCTTTAAAGGTTTGCAGCTTTCCATCTACACCACGCTTTCTCTTGTAGATCCACTTACAACCTATAGGTTTTACCCCATCAGGTTTATCTACAAGATCCCAAACAGAATTGAAGTACATAGACTCCATTTCTTTGTCCATGGCTATGACCCATTTGTCTTTGTCTTTGTCAACCATTGCTTGATTATAAGTCAATGGATCCTCGCAGTTGTCATCTGGTATAACAACTTGGATTTCAGATAAACCCATGTAACGGTCAGGTTGTGTTATAACCCTCCCACTACATCGAGGCATACTCAACTCTTGAGATGGACTCTCTTGACTAGACAAACTAGTATCAAAAACTCTTATTGACGAACTAGTTTTATTAGTAACCTTTGCTATTGTCCTGTCTAACTCACTCAACACAACTTTACTTTTGGTTTGTGGTCCCTTATGTGATCCTCCTCTAAGAAAATGGCATTTGTCGACACAAAAACCTTATCTTCCTTAGGATCATAGAATAAACCACCTCTTGTTTCTTTTGGGTATCCTACGAATAGACATAACTTTGAACGTGAATACAACTTCTTTGGATTTGTCACAAGCACATGTGCTGGACAACCCCATATTCTGAAGTGACATAAACTGCCTTTACGTCCTTTCCAGAGTTCAAAAGGTGTTTCAGAAACACTTTTTGTGGGCACATTGTTCAAAATGTATACTGCAGTCTCCACTGCGTAACCCCAAAAGGAACTAGGGAGATGAGTATAACTCATCATTGATCGAACCATGTCCAACAAGGTTCTATTTCTCCTTTCGATACACCGTTTCTTTTGTGGTGTCTTTGAGCCGTGAGAGTTGGGATGTAATTCCATGTTCTATCATATAGTTCTGGAATTTTAAATCCATGTACTCTCCACCTCGATTTGATCGAAGTGTTTTAATAGTTTTACCTAATTGATTTTCAACCTCAGTCTTTACTTACTTGAACTTTTCAAGTCCTTCAGACTTGTGGTGCATTAGGTAAATATGCCCAAATCTAGAATAATCGTCTATAAAAGAGATGAAATATTCATATCCTCCACTGGCTTTAACATTCATCGGACCACAAAGGTCTGAATGTATAAGCTCTAGTGTGGGTCTTTGGCTCTATAACCTTTTCCACTAAAAGGTCTTTTAGTCATTTTGCTTCTAGGCAGGATTCACATACAGGTAAAGTATTTTCTTCTAACTCGTTTAGAAGTCCGTTCTTTACCAATCTCTCAATCCTATTGAGATTAATGTGACTGAACCTAACATGCCAAAGGTGAACATTTTCTTTAGGAGAAATTCGACGTTTCTTAGTTTGTGCATTTGCAGTTTTAAATAATTCAGTATTCAAAACCATTTTGATTGAATTAGGTCTTAAAACATACAATCCATTTTCTAATGAAGGTGAACATATTTACACACCTTTCTTCAAAATAAACACTTCATTCATTGAGAAAGAAACAAAAATACATTGTTCTATGAGGCAAGAAATTGAAATAAGGTTTCTAGTAAACCCTGGTATCACTAATATATTGTCCAACAACATATATTTCTTGCCAAAATAAAGCTTCATTGTGCCTACTGCTATAGCTGAGACGACTTCTCCATTTCCAACTCGGAGCGTTATCTCTCCTTTCTGTAGCTGCTGCCCGGAATCAATTCCCTGAAAAGAAGAGCAAACATGATTAGTGGCGCCTGAATCAAGTATCCAAGCAGCTTTATCATTATCCACTAAACAAGGTTCTAGGCAAAGTAAATCATATTTACCTTCCTTCTTTCTTTTCTCGCAATGTACTTGGACGTTTCGGTTTCAATGCCCGTCTTTGTTGCAGTGGAAACATTTTCCTTTGTCAGCAACTTCTTTGACTTTCTTTCCCTTCTGGGCGGCAGCTTTGTCAGCTTGTTTCCCTTTACCAACCTTCTTCATGTTCTTCTTCTTCCCTTTTAGGTTAGAAGAAGATGAAACCACTATTTTTGTCACAGAGATCGAACCTCTGTGATAACTCCTACTGACAACATTTGCCTCACCTTTCGATCCATTAATTTTCATCAAAGATTGAAAAGTCTGGAGTTCATTCAAAAGGGAGGTAAGGTTAAAAGTAAGTTTGTTCATAACAACATTACTTCTAAACTGCAGGAAACTATCTGGAAGGGTTTCCAGAATGAAGCTAACCTGGCTGACTCATCGATGGAAGCACCATTCGACTTTGCGATGTTGAAGTACACCATCATATCCAGGACATGATCCCGAACAGATGTACCCTCTGGCATCCTTGAGTTGAATATGTACTTTAGGGCATTGTGTCGGGCCTATGTGGACTGTTGTCCAAACATACCTTGCACGAAATCCATGATTTCCTTGGCGGTTATCATACCCTCATGCTTCTTGCTAATATGTCAGACATACTTGCAAGCATGTAGACCTTGGCCTTATCATTGGCCTTAATCCATCGATCATATGCATCACGAACATTTCGTGACGCATTCGAGCCTGGCACGTGAGGACACTCCTCAGTGAGCACAAACTTCAGATCATCCACTACTAATATAGTGTTGAGTTTGTTTTTCCATGTCATTATATTCTCTCCGGTTAACTTTTCCACACCCAATAAGGAAATTATAGAGCTAGACATTTTTGCTGAAAATTTACAAACAGACTTGTATGAGTTTCTTGCTATAACTCTAATCCAATCATGTTTTAGCTAATTATCAAATGATTCCTAGGTCATTTATAATTTGCAATGATACTCCAAAGGTTTAGAATGTATGACACCGAAGGGTAATAAAAAACACTCCTCCTCTGGATCAAGACACTTTTGACCAAAACCTAATGCCAGAATAACTCTTATTCCTATAGGGTTTAGTTACCATTTTTCGGTCAGGATACATACACAACTTATGTACCCCGTGAGTGTAACCCTTTTTCTTTAGATCCCAGAGTCTCCATCCAATAAAATATGTCGAAGGGACGACTAGATTGAAAAACAGACTAAGGAAATCTTTATCCCTTTCGGGTGTCTACTGTGTTTGATCCCCTATGATCAAGCCCTCCGAAGGGATTGTCTGGTCCAGGTCAAACTACCAGGCTGACCATAGTGGTCTAACGGTGTAAACCGACAAAAGAGACCGTAGGTTTTGTTTTCACTAAACCTGTTCCCACTCACTATATGTACCCTCTCCATTCACCTTGATATTGACTCATACAAACACCATCCGAAGGGTGACGCTCCCGTTTGCGCAACAAGGCCAAGTATGAGTCTCACGGTGTGAATTTTCCGGAGATAACGTAGGTGGAAAAATATGTATCTCATACACTTTTCCTCCCACTGAATACTTTAAAATTATAGGAATCTTACTTATGCTAAAACCCGGCTAATGGTCTTACCTAACTCTATCAATATAACTCTTATATCGATAATCAATATAACTTTTATATTGATTTTATCCTAAGTCCGTTAATTTAACTCTTTATATTAAGCCTAGGATTTCTAGTTTATTAACCCCTTAATAAACTCGCTGACGCTACTGTAATTTATAAACTTTCTGATTAAATTTCACTCCCAGGTCAGTTCCCAGGTAGGGGTGTTCCGTTTCCGTCAGCTTAAATACTCAAGCCTAGACAGAATTTTCCTTAGACAGAGTTCCTCTTTTAATCATAGCTTATAAATTACTTGGTTCCTAATTCTAATCTAATTAGAACTAGATAACCTAAGGTCTATTATTTCCAAGTTCTAAACATTTTAAAACTAATAATTAACCTTAGGTGACATGCATATTATGTTATAGTGCTTGATCATTCATCACATGAATAATAAGACATCCATAGCAAAATCATCTCATGATATATAATGCATGTCAATGTTGTCCATAAATTAATATAACAACTTTATATTAATTAATCATGCAATCGATATAATATAACTCTTTATATTATAAATGATGCATGAAAATGCTTAACCTAAGGTGAGATTTCTAAAATAAAAGCATACATTATGCATGTCAATAATTACACAATAATTGCATAATTTAAATAGCAAAATTAGACCATATTTGGCACCCTAAAATTAATTTTAATTAATATAATCTAATTACATTAATTAAAATTAAATAAATTAAATAAAAATTAAATATAAAATGTTTTTATATTTAATATATAATTAAAAATACGTTTCTGCTCGTTGCTCCTTCGCGTGAAACGTCTGTGGCATTACAATGTTGATACCAGCGTTGCAACGCTGCAGTTTGTCCTCTTCTGCCGGTTGAAACGCACCTCAGCAGCAGCGTTGCAACGCTAATAACAACATTGCAACGTTGTCGTCTCCTGCGCGCTCCTTCCGCAAGCGCAGTGTTGCAACGCCAATAAACAGCGTTGCAACGCTGCACACAGACAGCAACATGAATTCTCCAATTCTTGCTCGGTTTCGCTCCGATTTTCTCAGCAACCACTTTGCCTCGATCGACACGAACTTACAGACTCGATTTACAATTAATATTGCCCAAAACACCAGGCCCTTACATTGAATGATTCAATGGAAAAATTGTCAATCTAAATGCCAAAATCGAAAAAATCTAATTTGCAAACCGTTCATACATCTCATGCAAAACAATAAATCCCACCTCGTTCGTGAAAAATCTAGAACGTAAATCGAGAACGCAATTGTGAATCGCGCGTTCTTAATTCCGTTACAACGATTGTATTCAAGAACTAAATAATCTAGGTTAAGCATAAAAACAGATTTTGGACAACAAGAAATATACCTTTGAAGAACCTTTGTTCAAGTGCTCCTTCTCCCACTGCTACGATCTCAGTAACACGAACCCAAGAGATTACGAACACTACCACCAGATCTTCTCCGTTGTTCTCTAGGTGAGGGAGGAAGGTGGGTTCCCTTTAGGTAAGATGAGATGTTGTGAGAGAGAGGTTTGTGTTTTGGAACTCTTCCAACAACACAACAAAGGCTTAAAAAAATCTTAACCTAGTTGCATCTCATGCAACCATATATATAGGGAAATAGGATAGAAATGACCATCCTACCCCTCCTTTATTCTCTCATTAGTATATGGTTTATATGTGAATCTAATTCACATTAAAACTATATATTATATCAATTATATCATATAATTGATATAACACCTCATGTATGAAATTGAACACTTCAATTTCATTCCTAACTTTATACCCTCAATATTACCATGTTGAGCCAACGGAGGGACCAAATGGACCTAAAGTTCATGAGCTCCAATGATGTGAGATTAACTGATCAAACTCTTTGATCCAGTTAATCAATATTCATTAACTACAAGTCACTCCACTATAGACTTGTAGCTGCACTCTCCTCATCAGATTATATTGTGTCCACCGATATAATCATTACCCATGAGTCGACCCTTCACAGGTTGTTCGTAATCACAGCTGGGTCAAATTACCATTTTACCCCTGTGATTACCTCTTTGTTCCTTAAGCACTACTGATCCTCTAATGAACAACAAGTCTAAGGTCCTACCTTAGACTCATACCCTCATAGAGGGCGGGGCCCCGTTGTTCAAGACCTGGAGTCAGTTCTTAAGGGAACAACCTATCTAATTCCTTAGAGTAGGAATGAGTGAAATCCATCTTACATAGTTAAGTCCCCAGCTACCTATGAGATTCTGTCCCTGAGAAGGTAGCCTTATTGAGTCGGCTACAGGCCACTGTCACCCATACTAGTCTAAGGACAAACCTCTATAAGCAAGAGTTCTTAACTTGCTCAAGATTCAGGTCAAGTCACTAATGACCATCTATAAATTATCGGTCTTACCTTGTTAACGGTGTTATACTTGTTAGACTAATAATTTGCAGTCCGGTCTTGTATGAACTCTTCATACAGGATGCCCCCACTCGCATGTCAACTACATGAATGAGTTGGATTACCTCATTTGTACTAATTACAAAGTGGGTCGCATCCATGGTTTTACCAGAATGAGGTTTCCAACCTTATTCTTATACCATAGACCATTTAGGCTATATTCTTGAACACAATCCAAATAGTGTCTACTACACTGATGTTCAAGATATATTATAACCTTGGAGCTTAGTTTATTGGATTTATAAAGCAAGCATTATAATTTCATCAAAACAAATAACCCTTTATTTATTTGATCAAAATTACACAAGTTTTAGGGCATAAATCCCAACAGTATTGCAGAAGAGAAACAAAACCCTGTTGGACATGGTTCGGTCGATGATGAGCTATGCTTTTCTCCCTGTTTCTTTTTGGGGTTACACAGTCGAGACTGCGGTTTACATTTTGAACACCGTTCCGTCGAAAAGTGTTTGTGAAACACCTTTCGAACTCTGGCATGGTCGTAAAACCAGTTTACGTCATTTCAGAGTTTGGGGTTGCTCGACCCATGTGTTGTTGTCAAACCCGAAGAAGTTGGAACCCCGTTCAAAGTTGTGCCTCTTTGTAGGTTACCCAAAAGAGACTAGAGGTGGTTTCTTTTACGATCCTAAGGATAATAGGGTTCTTGTGTTGACAAACGCCACTTTCCTTGAGGAGGACCACATCAGGGATCAATTACAAAGGAGTAAGATTGTGTTGAATGAAATGGACAGTTCATCAGCAAGAGTTGTTGATAGGGCTAGTACGTCAACAAGTGTTGTTGATCTTAGCTCGTCTAGTCAAGTCCGTTCCCAAGAGTTGGGAACGCCTTGACGTAGTGGGAGGGTTGTGAGACAGCCTGAACGTTACATGGGTTTAGCTGAAACCTAGGTCGTCACTCGTGATGATGACTGTGAGGATCCATTGACCTATGATCAAGCAATGGTTGACGTTGACAAAGACGAATGGATTAAAGCTATGGACCAGGATATGGAGTCAATGTACTTCAATTCCGTTTGGGAGCTTGTGGATCAACCAGATGGGGTTAAACCTATTGGTTGCAAATGGATCTACAAGCGTAAACGTGGCGTAGATGGGAAGGTGCAGACCTTCAAAACTCGACTAGTGGCAAAGGGTTTTACCCAGGTGGAAGGGGTTGACTATGAGGAAATCTTTTCACATGTTGCATGGTAAAGTAGATTAGAATCCTTCTGGCCATTGCTGCATATTATAATTTTAACGTATGGCAGATGGATGTCAAGACCGCCTTTCTGATTGGCAACCTTGACGAGACCATCTACATGGACCAGCCCAAGGGGTTCATTGCCCAAGGCCAAGAACAAAAGATTTGCCGGCTTCAAAGGTCTATTTATGGACTGAAACAAGCCTCGAGGTCTTAGAATATAAGGTTTGATGAGGTGATCAAATCTTATGGCTTTGATCAAAATGTTGACGAGCCTTGTGTTTACAAAAAAATCGTTAACAGTACTGTCGCGTTTCTAATATTGTATGTGGATGATATCCTTCTCATTGGGAATAAGGTAGGATTTCTTATTAACATTAAGGAATGGTTGGCTTTACAATTCCAAATGAAAGATTTGGGAGAGGCACAGTATGTTCTAGGTATCCAGATAGTCCGGAACCGGAAGAACAGAACGCTAGCCATGTCTTAGGCATCTTATATTGACAAGATGTTGTCTAAATATAAGATGCAGAACTCCAAGAAGGGTTTGTTGTCTTTCAAGCATGGGGTTCACCTGTCTAAGGATCAATGTCCTAAGACGGCTCAAGAGGTTGGGGATATGAGACGAAACCCCTATGCTTTAGTTGTAGGGAGCCTGATGTACGTCATGTTGTGTACTAGGCCCGACATCTGTTATGCAGTTGGGATTGTCAGTAGGTATCAATCCAATCCAGGATTAGATCACTGGACAACCGTAAAGGCAATCCTCAAGTATCTTAGTATAACGAGGAACTACAACCTTGTGTATGGAAGTGGGGATTTGATCCTTACGGGATACACAGATTCTGACTTTCAGACCGATAAGGATTCTAGAAAATCCGCCGGGTCACCTTCATTCCGAATGGAGGAGGCGTAGTGTGGCGAAGTATCAGCGAGGATGCATCGATTCCATGATGGAAGCCGAGTATGTTGCGACTTGTGA